>OX637328.1:0-1317267 GCA_951799385.1 Hyppa rectilinea
CTAACCTAACCTAACCTAACCTAACCTAACCTAACCTAACCTAACCTAACCTAACCTAACCTAACCTAACCTAACCTAACCTAACCTAACCTAACCTAACCTAACCTAACCTAACCTAACCTAACCTAACCTAACCTAACCTAACCTAACCTAACCTAACCTAACCTAACCTAACCTAACCTAACCTAACCTAACCTAACCTAACCTAACCTAACCTAACCTAACCTAACCTAACCTAACCTAACCTAACCTAACCTAACCTAACCTAACCTAACCTAACCTAACCTAACCTAACCTAACCTAACCTAACCTAACCTAACCTAACCTAACCTAACCTAACCTAACCTAACCTAACCTAACCTAACCTAACCTAACCTAACCTAACCTAACCTAACCTAACCTAACCTAACCTAACCTAACCTAACCTAACCTAACCTAACCTAACCTAACCTAACCTAACCTAACCTAACCTAACCTAACCTAACCTAACCTAACCTAACCTAACCTAACCTAACCTAACCTAACCTAACCTAACCTAACCTAACCTAACCTAACCTAACCTAACCTAACCTAACCTAACCTAACCTAACCTAACCTAACCTAACCTAACCTAACCTAACCTAACCTAACCTAACCTAACCTAACCTAACCTAACCTAACCTAACCTAACCTAACCTAACCTAACCTAACCTAACCTAACCTAACCTAACCTAACCTAACCTAACCTAACCTAACCTAACCTAACCTAACCTAACCTAACCTAACCTAACCTAACCTAACCTAACCTAACCTAACCTAACCTAACCTAACCTAACCTAACCTAACCTAACCTAACCTAACCTAACCTAACCTAACCTAACCTAACCTAACCTAACCTAACCTAACCTAACCTAACCTAACCTAACCTAACCTAACCTAACCTAACCTAACCTAACCTAACCTAACCTAACCTAACCTAACCTAACCTAACCTAACCTAACCTAACCTAACCTAACCTAACCTAACCTAACCTAACCTAACCTAACCTAACCTAACCTAACCTAACCTAACCTAACCTAACCTAACCTAACCTAACCTAACCTAACCTAACCTAACCTAACCTAACCTAACCTAACCTAACCTAACCTAACCTAACCTAACCTAACCTAACCTAACCTAACCTAACCTAACCTAACCTAACCTAACCTAACCTAACCTAACCTAACCTAACCTAACCTAACCTAACCTAACCTAACCTAACCTAACCTAACCTAACCTAACCTAACCTAACCTAACCTAACCTAACCTAACCTAACCTAACCTAACCTAACCTAACCTAACCTAACCTAACCTAACCTAACCTAACCTAACCTAACCTAACCTAACCTAACCTAACCTAACCTAACCTAACCTAACCTAACCTAACCTAACCTAACCTAACCTAACCTAACCTAACCTAACCTAACCTAACCTAACCTAACCTAACCTAACCTAACCTAACCTAACCTAACCTAACCTAACCTAACCTAACCTAACCTAACCTAACCTAACCTAACCTAACCTAACCTAACCTAACCTAACCTAACCTAACCTAACCTAACCTAACCTAACCTAACCTAACCTAACCTAACCTAACCTAACCTAACCTAACCTAACCTAACCTAACCTAACCTAACCTAACCTAACCTAACCTAACCTAACCTAACCTAACCTAACCTAACCTAACCTAACCTAACCTAACCTAACCTAACCTAACCTAACCTAACCTAACCTAACCTAACCTAACCTAACCTAACCTAACCTAACCTAACCTAACCTAACCTAACCTAACCTAACCTAACCTAACCTAACCTAACCTAACCTAACCTAACCTAACCTAACCTAACCTAACCTAACCTAACCTAACCTAACCTAACCTAACCTAACCTAACCTAACCTAACCTAACCTAACCTAACCTAACCTAACCTAACCTAACCTAACCTAACCTAACCTAACCTAACCTAACCTAACCTAACCTAACCTAACCTAACCTAACCTAACCTAACCTAACCTAACCTAACCTAACCTAACCTAACCTAACCTAACCTAACCTAACCTAACCTAACCTAACCTAACCTAACCTAACCTAACCTAACCTAACCTAACCTAACCTAACCTAACCTAACCTAACCTAACCTAACCTAACCTAACCTAACCTAACCTAACCTAACCTAACCTAACCTAACCTAACCTAACCTAACCTAACCTAACCTAACCTAACCTAACCTAACCTAACCTAACCTAACCTAACCTAACCTAACCTAACCTAACCTAACCTAACCTAACCTAACCTAACCTAACCTAACCTAACCTAACCTAACCTAACCTAACCTAACCTAACCTAACCTAACCTAACCTAACCTAACCTAACCTAACCTAACCTAACCTAACCTAACCTAACCTAACCTAACCTAACCTAACCTAACCTAACCTAACCTAACCTAACCTAACCTAACCTAACCTAACCTAACCTAACCTAACCTAACCTAACCTAACCTAACCTAACCTAACCTAACCTAACCTAACCTAACCTAACCTAACCTAACCTAACCTAACCTAACCTAACCTAACCTAACCTAACCTAACCTAACCTAACCTAACCTAACCTAACCTAACCTAACCTAACCTAACCTAACCTAACCTAACCTAACCTAACCTAACCTAACCTAACCTAACCTAACCTAACCTAACCTAACCTAACCTAACCTAACCTAACCTAACCTAACCTAACCTAACCTAACCTAACCTAACCTAACCTAACCTAACCTAACCTAACCTAACCTAACCTAACCTAACCTAACCTAACCTAACCTAACCTAACCTAACCTAACCTAACCTAACCTAACCTAACCTAACCTAACCTAACCTAACCTAACCTAACCTAACCTAACCTAACCTAACCTAACCTAACCTAACCTAACCTAACCTAACCTAACCTAACCTAACCTAACCTAACCTAACCTAACCTAACCTAACCTAACCTAACCTAACCTAACCTAACCTAACCTAACCTAACCTAACCTAACCTAACCTAACCTAACCTAACCTAACCTAACCTAACCTAACCTAACCTAACCTAACCTAACCTAACCTAACCTAACCTAACCTAACCTAACCTAACCTAACCTAACCTAACCTAACCTAACCTAACCTAACCTAACCTAACCTAACCTAACCTAACCTAACCTAACCTAACCTAACCTAACCTAACCTAACCTAACCTAACCTAACCTAACCTAACCTAACCTAACCTAACCTAACCTAACCTAACCTAACCTAACCTAACCTAACCTAACCTAACCTAACCTAACCTAACCTAACCTAACCTAACCTAACCTAACCTAACCTAACCTAACCTAACCTAACCTAACCTAACCTAACCTAACCTAACCTAACCTAACCTAACCTAACCTAACCTAACCTAACCTAACCTAACCTAACCTAACCTAACCTAACCTAACCTAACCTAACCTAACCTAACCTAACCTAACCTAACCTAACCTAACCTAACCTAACCTAACCTAACCTAACCTAACCTAACCTAACCTAACCTAACCTAACCTAACCTAACCTAACCTAACCTAACCTAACCTAACCTAACCTAACCTAACCTAACCTAACCTAACCTAACCTAACCTAACCTAACCTAACCTAACCTAACCTAACCTAACCTAACCTAACCTAACCTAACCTAACCTAACCTAACCTAACCTAACCTAACCTAACCTAACCTAACCTAACCTAACCTAACCTAACCTAACCTAACCTAACCTAACCTAACCTAACCTAACCTAACCTAACCTAACCTAACCTAACCTAACCTAACCTAACCTAACCTAACCTAACCTAACCTAACCTAACCTAACCTAACCTAACCTAACCTAACCTAACCTAACCTAACCTAACCTAACCTAACCTAACCTAACCTAACCTAACCTAACCTAACCTAACCTAACCTAACCTAACCTAACCTAACCTAACCTAACCTAACCTAACCTAACCTAACCTAACCTAACCTAACCTAACCTAACCTAACCTAACCTAACCTAACCTAACCTAACCTAACCTAACCTAACCTAACCTAACCTAACCTAACCTAACCTAACCTAACCTAACCTAACCTAACCTAACCTAACCTAACCTAACCTAACCTAACCTAACCTAACCTAACCTAACCTAACCTAACCTAACCTAACCTAACCTAACCTAACCTAACCTAACCTAACCTAACCTAACCTAACCTAACCTAACCTAACCTAACCTAACCTAACCTAACCTAACCTAACCTAACCTAACCTAACCTAACCTAACCTAACCTAACCTAACCTAACCTAACCTAACCTAACCTAACCTAACCTAACCTAACCTAACCTAACCTAACCTAACCTAACCTAACCTAACCTAACCTAACCTAACCTAACCTAACCTAACCTAACCTAACCTAACCTAACCTAACCTAACCTAACCTAACCTAACCTAACCTAACCTAACCTAACCTAACCTAACCTAACCTAACCTAACCTAACCTAACCTAACCTAACCTAACCTAACCTAACCTAACCTAACCTAACCTAACCTAACCTAACCTAACCTAACCTAACCTAACCTAACCTAACCTAACCTAACCTAACCTAACCTAACCTAACCTAACCTAACCTAACCTAACCTAACCTAACCTAACCTAACCTAACCTAACCTAACCTAACCTAACCTAACCTAACCTAACCTAACCTAACCTAACCTAACCTAACCTAACCTAACCTAACCTAACCTAACCTAACCTAACCTAACCTAACCTAACCTAACCTAACCTAACCTAACCTAACCTAACCTAACCTAACCTAACCTAACCTAACCTAACCTAACCTAACCTAACCTAACCTAACCTAACCTAACCTAACCTAACCTAACCTAACCTAACCTAACCTAACCTAACCTAACCTAACCTAACCTAACCTAACCTAACCTAACCTAACCTAACCTAACCTAACCTAACCTAACCTAACCTAACCTAACCTAACCTAACCTAACCTAACCTAACCTAACCTAACCTAACCTAACCTAACCTAACCTAACCTAACCTAACCTAACCTAACCTAACCTAACCTAACCTAACCTAACCTAACCTAACCTAACCTAACCTAACCTAACCTAACCTAACCTAACCTAACCTAACCTAACCTAACCTAACCTAACCTAACCTAACCTAACCTAACCTAACCTAACCTAACCTAACCTAACCTAACCTAACCTAACCTAACCTAACCTAACCTAACCTAACCTAACCTAACCTAACCTAACCTAACCTAACCTAACCTAACCTAACCTAACCTAACCTAACCTAACCTAACCTAACCTAACCTAACCTAACCTAACCTAACCTAACCTAACCTAACCTAACCTAACCTAACCTAACCTAACCTAACCTAACCTAACCTAACCTAACCTAACCTAACCTAACCTAACCTAACCTAACCTAACCTAACCTAACCTAACCTAACCTAACCTAACCTAACCTAACCTAACCTAACCTAACCTAACCTAACCTAACCTAACCTAACCTAACCTAACCTAACCTAACCTAACCTAACCTAACCTAACCTAACCTAACCTAACCTAACCTAACCACATAACTTTGCCTCCAGGAGTCGCTTTTTCGAGCTGTTTTCAGCGTTATTAATTTTAAATAGGCTCCCTACTGACGTGTGACAAGTTATTTTTGACTAAAGACGAAATTGATTTTCGTTCTCAAAGACTTGTGAAAATTTACATATTTTTCATACAAAAATTCGATTTCCTAAAGTCCGTCTGCAAAAACTATCAAATCCAATAGTGTCAATAGTATACTTACCTGCCTTGCGGTACTCCAGTGTGTTTTCAGCTTGCTCGGGTCCCGTTTGGTAGTCGTATTAATTGTTTTTCATCTCAATTTTCATCAAAAATTTAGTTTTTCATCAAAAAGTCAAATTTTTTGTTCTGGCAACACTTAAATTCATCCATAGATTGCTAGCGCTCGCCGAGACGCGTCTTTTGACACCCCTCACGTGCGTCTAGCCCCCATAGAACACCCTCAAAATCCATTTTAAAGTAAAATTTGGCCCTCCCACCCGCCCATGAGTTGCGTACTATAGCAGAGGGGTAATTTTTGGGAAAAATTGTCAAAAATTTTTATTTTTGTAATTTGATAGGCAAGTCTTGCGGCCCTAATCTATATCACAACCGTCGCGGTTTCACGTCGATAGGCATTATTTGACGGGGTTTATTACCTATTTACTATTTTAGTAATTTTGACGGCCGTCTGGCTTTTCGACGGCTATAGTTTTAAAAGTTTCTTGACTTCTGTGCAATCCCCCCTTTACAGGGACGCAGAAGTCAGCCAGTGTCCCCCGAGTTTATTTTTGCTTATGAACTTGACATTCACGAAGTCCACTGCAATGTTCCGTACACCAGCAAAGACAGGCGAGAGCTCACCTGGTTCCAGGGTCTCGCAGCGTTCTGCGGAGAAGGCTGGACCCTCGCTCCCCAGCGTGAGGCGTAGCATTGGGGAATGGGAGGCTGGGAAAGCAGAGCCCCATGCTAAGTCCCCGGTTAAGCTAACCCATGACGCCACACGACGACCATCTGTTCCCGATAGCCAGGAGACGCGCCGAGTGCCGGAGGACGCTGCAAGACCTTCGAGGAGACCTGAGTCTGGGTACCCCAACGTCGTAGCGGAGGCGAGAGCTTGCCTAAATAAAGCGAAGCTCCATTTAGGCAACTCTCGCAACCTTAAAACGGGAATAAAGACGGAGGTACTTAACGCCATCAACAGGCTCTACGAGCTCGTGAAGGAGGCAGCGCGGGATAAAGCTGCGGTGGCACCAGCACCGGTGGCCACGCAGTCAGCCGTGCCATTGACACCGCCCACCGATGAGCAGACGGACCTAATGAGGACCCTTGTGGCAGGCCTCAAGGAGCACAAACAGGCCCTGGAACAAAATCAACTTCACACCCAGGCCCTGTCAGAACATTTGCAGCGGGCCCCTCGCTTTGCTGCAGGCCAAGGTCCCACCTTCGCGGAGATCGCCGCCGTCCCAAAGCAGAACATCCAGGAACCCCTTCACTCGGTGATCATATCATCTGTCGATGATCAGGATACGAGTGAAGGGGTGATTGCGAAGCTAAGAACGGCGGTCGATGCCAGAAACGAGGGCACGAGGGTGGAACGGTTACGCAAGGCGAGGGACCAGAAGGTGGTCGTGGGTTTCAGGACCAGGGAGGAGCTGAGCAGGGTTACGGAAAGGATCCGGAAAGCAGGGAATCTGGTGGTAGAGGAGGCGAAAAACAAAGACCCGCTAGTTATAGTGATGGACGTCCTCTCCTGCCACACAGATGCTGAAGTAACCCTGGCTCTGAAAAGGCAAAATTCCCACCTGATCGGGGACATACCTGCAGAGGACTTGAGGCTGGGGGTGAAGTACCGTCGAAAGACGAGGAACCCCCACATGTGCCACGTCGTTCTGCAGGTGTCCCCTGCAGTGTGGCAGAGGCTGACTGCGGCGGGTCGCGTGCACATCGACCTACAGCGAGTGCGAGTGCTGGACCAGTCGCCGCTTGTGCAGTGCACTCGCTGTCTTCGCTTCGGCCATAGCCGGAAATTGTGCACGCAGCCCGCAGACCTCTGCATCCACTGTGGTGAACCCCACGTGCGGGCTGACTGCCCGTCACGTTTAGCGGCTGAGGTAGCGAAGTGCCATAATTGCCTTATGGCAAAACTGGAAAAGACGGACCACAACGCCTTTGACCGACAATGTCCGTTGCGCTTAAAGTGGGACGCCTTAGCACGCCTATCAGTGGCGTATTGCTGAAGTGGAATTCGCCACCCCCGGAACTATTAAGCACTGCAGTAAAATAGACCGATACGCCTGTGCCTTCCACAAGAGGATGTCAACAAGAAACGCGAGCTCGAAGCAGGTCCTGAAACACAAACTTATAGAACAAAATTACAATCAGACAGCAATCAGAACAGGCAGAGGAATTCGAAACAGGAATGGAGCCAATTGGGCTCAATTTTATGAAAAAGGGGCTCAATTGAAAGCAGGCACACATTTTAATTCTTCTGCACTCAGCATATCCACATATAAAGAAATAGACTCAGTTAGTAATAAAACCGTGGTAATCAGAAATTACAAACCTACCAAACCTACAGAACTACCAAAATGGATCATCGAGCTCGACGAGGAAGCAACCAGAAGACGCCATACTCAAAACATTGTACCAGCCCTGAGTATGCAGGTCGACGAACAGCACCTGAAACAAAAGGAAGCACGGGTTGAGAAACAGAAATACATACGTTATAGTCAAAACAATTTAGGCCAAATGAATAAGTCAAAAATAGCAACTCTTAGTCTTCTAGAGATTCCAAATAACGTACGGAAACAAATATTCTTAAGTATAGAAATAAATAGGTGTAGTTTAAAAAATAAAAATAAGAGATTAGGATAAGAAAAATCATGTCTATATGATATATTGTATATATATTAGCATAGTCATAGTCGTAAAATAGATATAAGAAATATATAGTTTTAAAATATATTTAAGTAATTAAGAATAGACAGACTCACAGAATCTGAAAAAAAAAAAATATAAAAGAAAAGCAACAAAAATAACAAGTAGAAACATAAGATAGAGCGTAAGATAAATTTAATGTTTGATTCAAGTTCGGTCAAATATAAGTAAGTAAAGTGTAACTAAAATAAACAACAAAACAAATAAAAATCTATCCGGGGACAATAAGGTCTCTGATAATGTCAGAGGGACACTGAGCAAGGGCAGGAGTGGGTTTTAGCCGGTAAGAGTCCGGCACTGCCCAGACTGACTCACAAGTGGGCCAGTCTGGGCGTCCATGAGGATTTCCCACTCCTGCCAAAAAAAAAAAAAAAAAAAAAAAAAAAAAAAAAAAAAAAAAAAAAAAAAAAAAAAACCTAACCTAACCTAACCTAACCTAACCTAACCTAACCTAACCTAACCTAACCTAACCTAACCTAACCTAACCTAACCTAACCTAACCTAACCTAACCTAACCTAACCTAACCTAACCTAACCTAACCTGAGCGAACCTAACCTGAGCGAACCTAACCTGAGCGAACCTAACCTGAGCGAACCTAACCTGAGCGAACCTAACCTGAGCGAACCTAACCTGAGCGAACCTAACCTGAGCGAACCTAACCTGAGCGAACCTAACCTGAGCGAACCTAACCTGAGCGAACCTAACCTGAGCGAACCTAACCTGAGCGAACCTAACCTGAGCGAACCTAACCTGAGCGAACCAAAAGCGAAATTACGTAACTTGAAATGATGTTTTTTTTTATGGGAATATATTTGTAAATTGGGGTTTAAGTTTTTGATTTTAGCATAAAACGAATAAATCCGTTTGAATTAAGAAAATCGAGCAAAGGGTTCTGAAGTTATAAGCAAAAATATAAGGTAAAAAATAAAAATAGAATAATTTTATTTCGGCATATTTTGCCGAATACTCGACGACTACAAACAATTCAAGACTAGTCGAGCTGTCATTAATGTGTGGCGGCACTTACGAAGACGCACACTAATTAGTCGAATGAAGAAGGCGCACCCTGCTGCGGCGCGTTGACTGTGTACCTCGCGCCCTGCGCCTGCGCACCTCCCGCTGTGGCGGCCACAGAGCGATCGCGGCCGCCAGTGCCTTACCTGCTCCGACGGCGAATGCACGCTAAATTTTTCCTCGCGCCTAATCGCTCGTACTTTCGTGTTTCGCCTAATTCTAAACTTTCTCTTGCTTGTAAAGTGCTTTCACATCGTTCTGTAAAATCTTCATATCTTCCTCTATCTGTTCGCTATTTCTATAACCCTACATCTGTGCTCTAAAGCTTACAATAAACTTATTATAAAAACTCGCCGGTGTTCGTATTTTACCTGCGTAGCCGTAACATCGCCTACAAATGTATTAACTTTACGTTGCTTGAAAATTAATACACGAACAGAATAAGTACTTAAGTACACTTTACTAAACTTCGCAAATTGTAAACATAAATTTCTCTCGATCCACATAAAGGTCGATAAGTAAGCACTATAATTTGTTGTCTGTCTGTCAGGAACTGATACTTGATTGACAATAATAATTAATACACGAACTAAGCCTTGGTTGTAAATTAATACACGAACAGAATCTTTTGGCAAATTTTTGCAAAATTTAAAATACATTTTTTTCTCGATCTAATAATAATAGATAATAACAAGTTAAGGTTAAAAGCACAAGTGAAAACTCATTACAGCTATAATATTACAGAGCTAGTTTTGGAGAAGCAATCGTTTGAAGCCACCTTTCCAAAAATGGAGGCCTGTTTATTGACATCGATCAGTTGACTTGATGTAGTGATGTGTAGAATTTAATTGGATACATTTGTTTTTGTAGTTAAATGTAACTTAACTTTATAATTATGTAAGTATAGGTATTAAAAAAAAAATGCCATATAGTTACTTATCACCTTAAGAATCCGCGGCTCTGGTATGCTTTACATAGCCTTTCTAATCTAATCAAAACACGTTGTATAATAAATTGCTCCAGTTCTATTCAAGTTATTTCAACTGCCCGCTCAACAGATAGACTAACAATAATCTTACGGTCTTTTTTTTTTTTTTTTTGTTAATGGCATCTCGCAGTTCAACCAAAGGGTTGTCTACTGCTTAACCGGGCTTGCCTGTGGCTGCCACAAAAGAATTGTAGCCTCCAGCCAGGGCTTAATAAAAACTAAAGCTAACTTACAAAACTAAGCGACTACACGCTAAGGGCACCCCCTGCGGGGTTCGGACCTCGGCTTAGGGCGTCGCTGGGGGGGGACAGCAAGGGACAGCTGGATCGGGGGTTTTTAAGACTACTGGCTCAGCGGCAACGCGGGCTGGCTCGAGCAAGGGTCGGGGGGATGGTAATGGACAGGGTCGTCGCGACGGGCCTCGACGGCGAGGACGGAACGACGGAAATTTGTGTCTGTATGCTGATCTAACAGTGCTAGTAGCCGGGCTGCTCTCCCGGAGGAGACTGGTGGCATAGTCGGGGGCAACGAGGGTATGCCGTGGACGGCGAACCTTACTGATGCGGGACGGCATCTTACGGTCTTTAAAGAATAATTCTCTTAAATGTATTACGTACCATGCTGCATCAAAATCAAATTTAATTTTTTAATTTTTTATACACTTCACTTTTGTCGGCGACACGTATCAAAGTCAAAGTCAAAGTCAAAACATTTATTTCAAATAGGCACAAGAATGGCACTTTTGAACGTCAAAATGAACAAGAAATAGAACTGATTCTAGTCGCCCCTTCCAAAAAGTAGTTTCGTGTGGAGAAGAATGGGCAAGAAACTCCACCGTTACTCTTTTAAAATGTTTCACAATGTTTTGTATACATGTATTATAACATTATATGTGAAGACGATGCGCCCAGAATAAAAACAATACATCACAAAAGGTGAAAAGAAAAACACATGTAGCAGTGGCAAGTAAACTTAATTATGTCATAAGTGCATGGTGCTCACATATTTACAAACATTCTAAAAGTTAATAATAATAAATTAATCAATGTGTGAGAAGTTATTCCAATATAATAAAATAATATGGTACAAATTACCTAATTTACTTAGCAACCAGTTTGATTTTGTCTAGACACTAGATTGTCCTGTGGAGCAGGACCAGCATGTTTCCAAGCATCCTTATCTTTGATATAATCTTCTAATTTGTAATAAGCTTGTTTACAAAGTGTACTTTTAATATGAGTTTTAAATTTTCTTTCATTTAATTGCAGTATGTCACAAGGTATTTTGTTGTAACATTTAACACAGAACCCCATAAAAGATGTATGTACTTTTGACAATCGAAAAAATGGTTGAATTATTTTATCTTTATTTCTAGTATTAAAATTATGCCTATCACTTATTTTGTTAAAAAGATGTCTATTTTTTCTTACATACATAATATTTTCATAAATGAATTGGCAAGGTACTGTCATAATATTAATCCTTTTAAATAGTTCCCTAAGCGATTCGCGACGACGAAGATTGTAAATAGCCCTGATCGCTCGCTTTTGCAAAATAAAAATGGATTCAATGTCAGCAGCCCGACCCCACAGTAAAATGCCATACGACATAATACTATGGAAGTAACTAAAATAGACCAAACGCGCGGTTTCTACGTCTGTTAACTGCCTTATCTTTCTAACAGCATAAGCGGCCGAGCTTAGCCGTCCCGCAAGAGTTGTTATGTGGGGACCCCATTGCAACTTGTCGTCTAGCGTGATTCCCAGGAAAACCGTCTGCTTAATAAATTCCAGCTTTTCTCCGTTCAATATGATGTCACAATCGCTACTTTTAACATTAGGTAATGTAAATCTAATGCATTTGGTTTTTTTTTCATTTAGTACCAAATTATTTACCGTAAACCAATCTTGGACCTGAAGAATAGAGTTATTCACGTCGTCAAGATTTTGTGAGCGTCTATTAATTTTAAAGATTAATGAAGTGTCATCTGCAAATAACACCATCTTCGGTTGATTTTGAAGTAATTGGGGTAAATCGTTAATATAAACTAAAAAGAGAAATGGACCCAATATCGAACCTTGAGGAACGCCCATTGTCATTTCCGACCCCAGCGAGTTCACACCATTTACTTGAACTTTAACCTTTCTATCTTTCAGGTATGATCTAAGTAAATCAAGGGCTGTATTTCTAATTCCATAGTGCTCTAGTTTCAGCAGAAGCGTCTCATGTTCTACGCAATCGAACGCCTTAGAGAGATCGCAAAAGATTCCAATGGCATCTTGTGCTTCTTCCCAGGCGCTAAAAATGTTCTTTATTAGGGTGACACCAGCGTCAGTAGTACAACGCCCTTTGGTGAAACCGAACTGTTGGTCATGCAAGATGGAATTTTTATTAAAGTGACGTAACATTTGATTGAGCATCAACTTTTCAAACACTTTACTGAGAACTGGCAGAATTGACACGGGCCTATAATTGTTGGGTTCTTTACTATCACCGGATTTGAACAATGGCACTACTTTACTGTGTTTCATTAGATCCGGAAAGACTCCTTGGTTCACACTAGAATTAAATATGAAAGCTAAATAGGGCGCAATGGTATCGATAATAGCACTACAGACTTTTACAGACATTCCCCAGAGATCTTCTGTTGATTTGATTTTAAGATCTTTAAAAGCTTTTATAACAGCCTGGGGGTTTGTATGCTGAAATGTAAATTCTAAAGGGCATGCCTTTACATTTTTTCTAAGTAAGGCAGCAGAAAGTGCGGCTGAGGAATTTAATGATGAAGTAGTTTTGAGAGGAATATTAGCAAAAAAGTTTTCAAATTCCTGAGCTATTTCTATATCTGAGTTGATGCGGCCATGTGCAGTCTCTAAATTAAACTCAGTATTACGCTGCTTTTTCCTACCTGTTTCATTATTTATTATTTGCCAGGTAGTTTTTATTTTATCATCAGCTGATTTTATTTTATTGCTAATATAAAGAGCTTTAGCTATTTTGCACACACTTTTAAAAGTTTTAGAGTATTTTGCAACATACTGATGAAAGTTTGCATTATTCGTATGTTGCTTGAGGCCATAAAGTTCAAAAAGTTTTGCCCTGCTTTTGCGAATACCAGGAGTCGCCCAATCGCTAAATAAAAACTTTGTGAAAATGCTTTTAGTTTGTAGTGGAAAAGAGTCATTAAATTGCTTATTCAATAGTAAAAAGAACTCGGCGTAGAACTCACTTGGGTCAGATATATTATTAAAATTCTGAACACATAAATTACTGGCCAAAGACTTATTGAATTTGTTTAAATTTGTACATGTAATTGGCCTAAATCTTATTTGAATTTTTTGTAGAGGCATATAGGAACAAAATGTTATAGTTTGTCCACTGTGGTCAGATGGCAACTTATTTAAGATATCTTTATGTAAGTATTCACAATTACAAAAAATATTATCTATACAAGTGGCAGAGGAGGCAGTTACTCGGGTTGGTTCCATAAAAACGTTGGACAAATCAAATGTCGTGGCACAAGTAGTGGATGGGCCGCTATTCAAAATGAAGTGAAGTGATTCGAACGTATACAGTGAAATTGAAATGTTCTAGTTTGATTCCAGTTCGAATCTTGTTACGTGATGCCAATTACTTTATAATATGTCAAATCTATTTTAAATTATTACAAAAATAGGTTATAAGTCAATAAGACTTATGATAAAAGTGTTTAAGTGAATTTTTGAAATCTGCAAGGAAATTAATTACGTAACTTGAAAACATGGTTTTTAGTTTATGGGAATATTTTTGTAACTTTGGGTTTCTATTGTTGATTTAAGCATAAAACGAATAAATCCGTTTGAATTGTGAAAATCGAGCAAAGGGTTCTGAAGTTATAAGCAAAAGTATAAGGTAAACATTGTAACTTCACCTTGAGTTCTTTAATAATTAATATATATTAGCATATTTGCCGAATAGTTACCGACTACAAACGATTCCAAATAGTCGGCATTGCCGAGTAGTCGGCTCATCTCTATCGTTAATGCATGAACTAAAAGTTGCTTGAAAATTAATACACGAACAGAATACACTCGACAAAACTTCGCAAATGAAAAACACAAATTTCTCTCGATCCACATAAAGTTCGATAAGTAGGCACTTAAAGGAGACGGGGAAACGGTGAGTCCTATGCATGCCATAAGATGAGATACGAGTATGATCTAAAAAATTAGCCGTATTTTTTTATCTTACAATAGATAATGAAATCGGCGCGTCAGAAGTTATACTTCTTTGGCACAATTATTTTCAACAGTAGTAAATAATATTAATCATTACGTCAATCACTACTGAATATAATTTATGAGTACATCATCATCATTTGGATGGATGAATGGATGGATGGATGTTTGTTCCTTTTTCAGGCAAAAACGGCTGAACAGATTTCGATGAAACTTTCCAATAATATAGCTTATACATCAGAATAACACATAGGCTACAATTAATACAGACTGCATGATTTAGCCATAATATAATGATAAGTTTCAAGTAAGTCGGCAACGTTCCTGCCCTCTGAGAGCTATCTGGGCGTGCGCTGCCTAGACCGTTAGAGTTACACGAAGGTAATGGTATTGTGGGATTGTTTGCCTTAAACAGTTCTATATAAAAGTCCGCGACAGCATATGTATACCTTTTATGTGGAAGCCATTATATCCAAAATATTGAGCCATAAATTAATTTTAATTGGTTTCTTTTTTTACAATGCACATTATAGAGTACTCAGTTAATTCTTATCAAATTGAACACGTTTATCACTTTTGGTATTCAATGAAGATAAACTTTGTCTTTTTAACCGACTTCTAAAAAAGGAGGAGGTTCTCAATTCGACTGTATATATATATTTTTTTTTTTGTTTGTTCGCGCATAACTCCTTTGCTTGCCAACCGATTTGAAAAATTCTTTTTTTGTTGGAAAGGGTATACTTCCCAAATGGTCCCATAAAGTTTTGATCGAAATCGGATAAGCGGTTTTTGAAAAATCAACAAAAATCTAAAAAAAATCCTACTTAATGTATGTGGACGATGTTCTAATAAGTTCCTGTCACTGTAATTTACATACCAGGTAGTGGTATTAAAATTTTGGGGGGTGGGTTGTGTAGGTACCACAACTAAAAAGTGAAAAATAAAAACTTTTTTACAAAAAATAAAACCGACTTCCAAAAAAAACACTACAAAGTGAAAAATAATTTTGATTTCGGAAGTCGGTGGCAAAAAATGAAAATACAAAACCGAAGACACCGACTTCCGAAATCAAAATTATTTTTCACTTTGTAGTGTTTTTTTTGGAAGTCGGTTTTATTTTTTACACTAAGCAATTAAGACGAATGGTTTAAAAGTTATCACGGTAAACCAGACCAGAGTGGGCCGCGATTAAATGCTTACTATAAGACGGCGGCGCGCAGTGTGAGGGTATAGTCCAGGCAATGACGCGAAATCACTGAGTCCACGGCGTAGAGGAGAGCTATCATCAAATGACCCTTCCCACGCTGGGTGGAGCTTACAGCAGCGTCAGACTCTTACTGACTAAAACCCATCCATGTTCCTTGCTTAGCCCATTATGTTCCGGGGTAGCAGTAACCCTTTCAGACAATTCTACTGACACGGCAGGCTTCATTAGGCCCCTTCCTTAATGCTGACATCTATTTGAGGCACGCGTGGAACACGAACGTGCCACCCGGCATGAGTCTGGTCCTGTTCGGATAGCGGCAAGCGGCCCACGCGGCGGCGGGACATGAGGCTCAGTCCCTCAATCATTCCGCCACCTCCTTCGCTAGCATAAGTGCTTTGCAGAAGGAGGTGACAGCCTGGCACTCTTTCACGCTCCGGACTACAGATTGAACCAGGGCCAGACGCGAGGTCGCCGCCGCTTCCGATCGCCGCTATGAGAACATTGCAGTACTCCGCCTAAACGGGGCGGACCTCCGTATGCTCCTTCATGTCTTCCGGGCGATCCTCGCAATGATGACACTCGGGCGTTTCTTCCTGCCTGAAAATTTGCAGGAACCTCCCGAAACATCCGCGTCCGTTGAGGACCTGTGTCAGGCGGTAGGTGAGGACCAGGCAGCCACTCCTTAAGAGAGCTAAGCTACGATACCATGATATTAGACGCTCACGTGTGCGAATCTGAGCCACGTCTGCTACCCGAACAAAAAGACTTTTATCGCAAATTATTACAAGTTGAGAGTGGTGAACGCGTGCCTTTTTCCATGATGCTCCAGGTGGCGCAGGCAAAACTATTTTTACTGACTGACGGTATATTCGGTCTTTAAATTACCTCTTGACCTGGCGAGCAAAGAAACCCCAAGTGCAACATCAGTAAGAGCAGCGTGAGACCCTGTTCCAACAGAGCAAGCAGATCGTGTGAGACGAGTGCATTATATCACATAAACACGCCATGGAAGCTCTTGATCGCTGTCTACTAGACATACACAGCAGTCAAACGTGAATGGGTGGTGTGGTGGTTTTACTGGCTGTCGCTATTAGCAACTTACACCCTTCCAGCCAGCCCGAAATGGTCCAAGTGATTGGCGGCGCGTACTTTACTCTTATTCCCTTTGATTCAGACACTTAATTATCAATTTTGTAATAGATTCTTAATGTGTTTATTAAAACTGTACTATTGACAAGTTATTTTATTTAAATCCTAAAATGCATATTTTGCTGACCGAAAAAAATCATATAACGTTTACAGGAGTGTAATGCAGCAAGGAGAACCGTCAAAACATATGGATAATTACCAATGTACTTTATTCTAATCCTTTCGTATTGTATAGCGAAACTGAAGTGGGGGCAATGACTTCCCAGTCACCACCGATGGCGACTGGGAATTTTTATTCCCATTTGCCTCCGGTGGCAATCCCCGCGGGGGCGACTGGGAATGAACGTTGGTAGCGTGTTTTGCGGACAGCTTCAACCTGATTTTTTCGTGACGGTGATGCGCGCGTATCTTAAAATTTCCCCCTTTTTTTTTTCATAATGCGCTTAAAGAAGTATAACTTTAAAATAATAGTTTCAAAAAACTAAAAACCACAATTTTATAAAAAATAAAATATATATTTTTTCTTATTTACAAAATTCATTTTCTGTTTTTTAGTTCGGTTTTCTATAAAAAGCGTGTTTTTCAAACTATTAATACTCAATATCTTTATTGCTTTCCACAATGTTTGCTTAGGTGGTAAGTAAAAAAACCGGCCAAGTGCGAGTCAGACTCGCGCACCGAGGGTTCCGTACAAACCTGTAGGTATATAAGTAAAAGTTATGGTATTTTTATTGCTAAATGAAATCCATAACATAACAATGTGGAAAGCTGACGGTACCTTGTCAATACATATATGAAAACATTATGTATGTTCGGAAAAATCTTCATCTCTTTAAGAAGAGAAGTGATAGGTCTGCCCCGCTTGGGCGGAGCATCGCCGTGTCCTCGTGGAGGCGATCGGCGGCAGCGACCTCTCGTAGGGCCGGGCCCCTGGTTCAGACCATGGTGTGGAGCGAGAGGGAATGGGAAGCAAAATTCTCGTGTCGCGGTGTTTGTTTCCAAACTCCTCCGAAATGGCTGAACCAATTTGCATGAAATTTTGTGTGCATATCGGGTAGGTCTGAGAATCGGCCAAAATCTATTTTTTTATTTCTTTTTGTTAATCGCATAACAACGTTTGCTGGGTCAGCAAGTCTAATATATAAAATTCTCGTGTTGCGGTGTTTGTTTCCAAACTCCTCCGAAACGGCTGAACCGATTTGCATGAAATTTTGTGTGCATATCGGGTAGGTCTGAGAATCGGCCAACATCTGTTTTTTTTTTTTAATCGCTGAACAACGTTTGCTGGGTCAGCTAGTAAGTTTATGATTATTAAAAAAAATATACTATGTGATGTAACAAAAAATTTAAGATTTTCGGAATTTTTCCTATATGTGTACTTTATAACGTTGCTTCATGCCAAATTTCAAGATTCCAGGTCGTCTGGAAGTATCCTTTAGGTTTTGATTCCCTTGCGAGTAGTTGCGAGTTTCAAAATATGCGGCTTTAATTGCTGTATCTTTTGATTGCGTTGACGTAGAAGTTTGATTTTGTTACAGCTTAAAGATATTATAGACTTGAGTATTTGTTAAGAATTTCAATATAATACCACTACGCGTTCATGAGTAAAGGGGTAATAAGTTTAAAATTATTAAAAATATTTTTATTATATGATGTAACTAAAAATTTATGCTTTTCGCAATTTTTCCTTTATCTGTGTTATAAGACGTTGCTTCGTACCAAATTTCAAGATTCTGAGTTCACGGGAAGTACCCTGTAGGTTTTGATTCCCTTGCGAGTGTCGAAAATTTGCGGCATAAACGGGAGTATCTTTTGATCGCGTTGACTTAGAAGTTTGATTTTTTCACAGCTCCAAGAGACCATAGACTTGAGTATTTGATATGAATTTCAGCTTGATACCTCCACGCGTTCCTGAGAAAAAAGGTCTTGACAGACAGACAGACAGACAGACAGACAGACAGACGGACAACAAAGTGATCCTATAAGGGTTCCGTTTTTACCTTTTGAGGTACGGAACCCTAATAAAAGTAACAATCGTGGACCCTGTCTGGCACAGCATAGAAAATTTAAATAAAATAATAGGATATGGACGGCTTACATCTTACTCAACTTAATTTTGGAAATATTCTGAATTACAGTTTTTAGTTATCTTAATTCTAAACATTTATCATCGAGATATTCATTTACGCTATAATAAGATTTTCTAAGTAGCATTTTTTTTAACTTTTGTGTAAATAAATGGATCTTTTTCTCATTTTTAAGTTGTTCAGGTAATTTATTATACATTTTTATTGACATTACTAGTGGGCTAGAAGAATGTATTCGTAGTCGGGATGATGGTAGGTTTAGTCGTGTTTTGTGTCTAAGTATGTATCTTGTTTGTGTCTCTTCTCGTGTAGTGTAAAAGTCTTTATTATTTGCTTTGTTGAAATAAAAATTCTCTTTGGTATTCGAAAATTTTCTAGTATTAGATCAATCGGTTAAACATAATGGTCGGAATTTAAAATTAACATCAATTCCGGCCTTATCGATTTGAGATGAAAATCTATACATATAATAATTTAAAAAAAAAATTGAGGGGGTTTAGAATTATTTATATTTAATTAGTAATATTAAGAATCCTAACTTTTAACCAATATTATAAACCTAAAACATTATTAATAACTATGTACAAGTATATAACAGGAGGGAAACAAAATAAAATAAATCAAAGGGCATCAAAAAATTCGTCCACATCGCTGTCAACAGGAAAAGTTCCCAAAAGGCTGGCAGCATTGCCACGTTGTATGGCAATGCTGATTCTTTGACCGAAAAATAGGCCAGCCCTCTGGTCACGTGAAGAGTTGACCAATCGCTTGGCGATGTCTAGATAAACATAGTGGGTACTCGGACCCCATGGCCCTAGTGTTTCAACCCCAAACGGCTCGAATATATAACTTCCAATAAGGTTGTTATACTTGCGCCGTTTGAGGTTTTCTGCACCTGCAGCAGCTGTCCCAGCACAACCCGCCGTGCAAGGAAGATGCATATCGCAAGGGTGTCGACACACGTTGCATCCCACACCAACGGCCTACCTACCTTCCAAGGCATTAGTGTCATTCCATCTGGTCTCTTCCCATCGTCGCGTGCCAAGCCTTTGGGTTCTAAAACAGCTGGCACCCCGGCGGTGACAAGAGCACGACGGATTATGTCATTAATGTGGTGTGCTAACCGGCCTGCGCTTTTACTGCAGGATAGACCATGGTGTCCGAGGCAGTCAACAACTTCACCGCATTGGCAGCGATGCGGAGCCACGCAAGGAGCGCCCAGACGCAAAAAAAGAAACAGAAACAGAGCACGAATCCAAAAAAAAAATGTTGTCTGTTTGTTTGTACACGCTAATCTTCGGAACTACTGGACGGATTGGAATGATTTTTTTTGTTGTATAGGTATTAAGTCTGGGCAACATATAGGCTATAATTTATCTTGGAAACTTGAACACCTGATGCAGAACCGCAACAGACCAGCTAAACTATAAGAGATACAAAAATGATACCATAGCAAAAATTGTTCCACGTGATGAGCATTTTCTGCTGAGAGAATAAATTTGAAGATCTGGAACACCTGATGTGGAACTCGAAGAGCCCAGCTACACTATAACATAATATATAGGAATTACGTCTTAGCAAAAGTTGTTCGGTCTGATGGGCATTGGGCATTTCCTGTTGACTTATAAAAATCGAAGATCTGGTTCACCTGTTGTGGAACTCCAAGATCCTAGCTACACCATAACACATATAGGAATGACGTCTTAGCGAAAGTGGTTCAGCCTGATGAGCACTCTCTGTTGACTTATAAAAATTGAAGATCTGGAACACTTGTTGTCGAACTCCAAGAGCCTAGCTACACCATAACACATATAGGAATGACGTCTTAGCAAAAGTTGTTCGGTCTGATGGGCATTGGGCATTTCCCGTTGACTTATAAAAATCGAAGATCTGGAGCACCTGTTGTGGAACTCCAAGATCCTAGCTACACCATAACACATATAGGAATGACGTCTTAGCGAAAGTTGTTCAGCCTGATGAGCACTCTCTGTTAACGTATAAATATTGAAGATCTGGAACACCTGTTGTGGAACTCCAAGAGCCTAGCTACACCATAACACATATAGGAATGACGTCTTAGCAAAAGTTGTTCAATCTGATGAGCGCTCTCTGTTGACTTATAAAAATCGAAGATCAGAAACATCTGATGTGGAAATCAAAGCTATCACTAATTTTACTGTGTAATTATAAAATAACATGAACTGGGAGTACCTGCACGCGGTGAAGGCGGTAACAGTTTAGAAAATTTGACTCTACTGGCCAAACCTCCTATTTATTTTTTTGAATATGCCTTCGGGCTTAAGTTGTTTGAGTGTTTAATATCCTTTTCCATTTATCTTCGTGACACGGTAGCCTACCCGGTAACGCAGGGGAGCAGTCATTTTAATTTAGATTTTTATTGATCAGGTATCTTCACAATAAAACTATGACCATGCCTAGAAAGAGGTCAAATCTTTCCCAATGTTCCAAGAGAGCTAAATGATTGAGCGTCATAAGATCCCAAGAATCTACCGAGGAGCGTCAGGAGAGACTTGATGCTGTTCGAGAACATTAGGCTGCAACTCGCTCCGTGGAAACCTCTTCGGGTCGCGAAGCACGCCTGCGTTCTCAGCGTATTCATTAGGTCTCTAGAGACCAGTGAAGAATATGATGCGCGACTGACCGCTGATCGTGACGTGACGTCATGTATTGTCTCGCGAGTCAGACGTTCACGGAAAGAGAATTACGCTTCAGTTCCAAGCGTATCTACGCTGAAGTGTTGTACTAAGTGTGTATGCTCCTTAGGTAGACATTACCCATTGTGTGCACTACTTTATAGTGATATTCAATATTATGCTTACTACGTAATTTACTATAATGCGCATTATTTTATGTTATATTAAAACACTTAATAAATGGAGTCCAATCAAGGTGGTTGTCTACTTCTTTAAGATCCTTAGGACCCCCAACATCACATGGCGACCCTGCCTAAAAGGTCTGCCAAGGGGCTATAAGAAGAGCAATATATTTTTTTATTTGATCGCGACATAAGTACACAAGCAGAAGTATGTGTCGCTCAACTGTGGAGAAGGAAGAGGTTTTCCTGAGCCAGAACGCGGCCGGCGGAAGCAATGATGCTGCTATAAAGGAAATAGGAGGACACGTGGAGCGCATCAACATCATGACTTTCATCATCCTCGCTGTAATCGCCGCCCTCGCCATTTACTTCGTGTTGAAAGTGTACAAGAGCTGTCACCGCCGCTGGATGCAGGAAGAGATGGGCCTCAACGCCATGCAGCGTTTGAGAGCTTCGTTACGTGGTCGAGTTGCAGGTACACCGGACAATTAGATTATCCAGCATCAGTTATGTGAATGAGTCAGTGAGTGTTTTTAAAGTCAGACAATTTTGAAAAGGCAATAATTAAAATAACATCGAATAGTGAGTGTCATATTTCATAACGCAAAAACTTAAACGCCCAAGAATCGTGCACGAACACTCAGCGAATTTGATACTGCGCGGGTAAAAATGCAACGTCGGACATTACTTCTATTGTTTCGCAATAATTTTATGTGATCAGGTTTATGTTTATTCTATTTTAACATAGAGTAATGAATTGATGGATGTGTCGTAGATTTATATAATGAAAAACTTAGAGTATGATTGATAGTATGATAAAAAATTATGAGGTTTTAGAAGAAATTCGTAAGTATTTGATAAAAAAGGGACAAAGTAGATATAAAGGCAAAGTTATAGAAACAAAATTAGGAGAAGCAAAATGTATTTTTGATAATTGTAGTGAAATATTTTTATTGTTAGAAAAGGGCAAGGATGTAAAGCTGTCATCGGCATTAACAATATTGCAAAATATTAAGGCTCTATACGAGGAAATAAATAACTTGTGTATTTCTCCCATTAAGCCACATTTAGGAAAGATGGAGTTTGACTTGAAAGTGGCGTGCAATTTGATACGGTGCTGACAACACGACCAAGCGTCTGATAGACTCCACTGAGATGTACGCGAACATGATTGAAGATAAAGGTAAAGATTTATTAATTACATTTGTGTTGAAAAGTAGACTCTCGGAAAATGCGAAATTGCGTATTTCGGGTTCTTATAAAACTGTTGAAGAATTGATTAAAGATTTGAGATGTCATCTTTTACCAAAGAAATCTTTTGTGGCTATACACTCAAAGTTACAAAGTATTCAACAGGGATCAAACTCTATTGATACTTATGGCACCGAAGTAGAGAAGTTATTTACCGAATTGACAATTTCCCAAGCTGAAAGTGATTCTGCCACGTATAAAGTTTTGAAGCCATTGAATGAAAAGCTCGCTATTAAACGATTTTCAGACGGTCTACGCAGCTCGAAATTAGGCACGATTATCTCCGCCCGGAACTACAGCAGCCTGAAGGATGCCATCCAGGCAGCTAAAGATGAAGAATCGGCATCCCATCAGCCATCATCAGGTAACATAATGCATTTGTCTAACACGGGCCGAGGTTCACACTACTTAAGACGACCGCAGCGTTATCAATATCAAAGAAGGGGTTTTCACAATAATCGTGGACAGTATTATAACAATTATAATCGTAGTCAGCAGTATTATGGAACAGTTTACCATCGTGGACAAGCACGACGTGGCAATTTTAGAGGGAACGACACTGTTAGGGGTAATTTCCGAACAACGTCGAATGGTAGTGGGGGCTCAAGATACTTTAGGAAGCGTGGGCAATGCCAAAATATGCTTTCCGTTGAAAAAGTAGACGACAGACAACATAGTGATTGCCAGAAAAATAATGATGTAGGCACTTCTAATCAGTTTTTTCGAGGTTAAACATTTTATATTATCTTGCCAAGGGAATACCAAGTACATTGCTTTCTACATTAACAATATTAAATACTATTGGCTCATTGATACTGGCGCTACATTATCAATAATTAAAAAGGGAACCTTGCCAAAAGGTTTTGATGTGCGCAAGGATGATACCTTAATAAATGGGATAGGTGGAAAGTTACGTTCACAAGGTTCTATTGATTTGATATTAAGACATGATAAAGAACAATTATTACATCATAACTTTCTTATTTTTGATTCAATACCACTTAAAGCAGATGGAATCATAGGTTTAGATTTCTTAAATAAATTTCAGGCTAACATTGACTTAAATGCAAATACTTTAACGTTGACTAACAATGGACAGAAATATCACTTAAATTTAGTTGAAGACTTAGAAAAGAATAGAAATGTGTTGATTATTCCAGCACGGTCAGAGACAATACACTATATTTGTGTAAATGATACGGTGACTGAAGATGTAGTTGTTAGTGGAAAAGAATTAACAAAGGATGTATTTTTAGCGAATTCAATAGTACGTGTACTAAATAATAGGATTCCAGTTAAAATTCTCAACGTAAGCGATAAGGACATAACCTTACCAGTAGCACTACCAGAATTAAAACCATTGAGTGATTATGATATTTGCCAGTTCAGTAGAAACAAGATCGACTTTCCAAGAGTTCAAACGTTACTATCCGAATTAAATTTAAATTACTTAAACACAGAAGAAAAACAGTCAATACAGGCAATATGTACAAAGTATTCCGACGTTTTTTATGTAAAAGGCGATAAATTGACGACCACAAACATTTGTGAACAATCAATAGTAGTAAAACCAAATATTACACCTGTTTATGTTAAACCATATAGGTTACCACAAGCATTAAAACCGGAAATAGCTAAGCAGATAGATCAAATGATAAGAGATGATATCATAGAAGAATCCAAGAGTGAATGGTCAAGTCCAATTTTATTAGTACCGAAGAGAAGTAGCGAAGGAATTGAGAAAAAATGGCGATTAGTAGTAGATTACAGGAAATTAAATGAAATGATTTGCGATGATAAATTTCCTTTACCGAATATAAATGAAATTTTGGATTCTCTATCAGGTGCTATTTACTTTACTCACCTTGACCTTCACCAAGGTTATTATCAAGTCAGTTTAGAACCGAGCAGTCGTAAATTAACAGCATTCACTACCAATACTGGCCAATATCAGATGAAACGCTTACCAATGGGACTAAAAACAAGTCCCAGTGCATTTAGTCGTATGATGTCTATTGCAATGTCAGGTCTTACCTATGAGAAATGTCTCGTATATCAAGATGATCTTATAATTTTTGTAAGAAATCTTACTGCTCATAACCAAAATTTAACTGATGTCATGGAGAGGTTAAGAAAAGTTAATTTAAAATTAAATCCTCAAAAGTGTATATTTTTAAAGAAAGAAATACTTTATTTAGGCCATGTTGTATCAGAAAAAGGAGTGTTACCCGATCCAGAAAAAACTAATATATTAAAAAAGTACCCAACACCAAGAAATGCAGATGAAGTTAAACGCTTTGTTGCTTTCTGTAATTATTACCGAAAATTTATCAAATCATTTTCAGAAATAGCAATGCCATTAAATAAATTAAGCAGAAAGAATGAACCATTTCAATGGACTACTGAATGTGAGAGTGCTTTTGAGTTTTTAAAACATGCATTAATTTCTTCACCCGTTCTACAATACCCAGATTTTTCAGAAAAAAACGAATTTATATTACAAACAGATGCTTCAGGTACTGCCATTGGAGCCGTATTGTGCAATAAAGATTTAAGACCAGTAGCTTATGCAAGTAGGCCCTTAAATAAGGCAGAAAAAAACTACCCTACCATTCAAAAAGAGCTTTTAGCAATAGTTTGGTCTGTAAAATATTTTAGACCATACTTGTATGGAAGAAGATTTACAATAATGACGGATCATAAACCTCTGATATACCTTTTTGGAATGAGGGATCCTTCAAGCAGACTCCTTAAATTTCGTCTAACACTGGAGGAATATAACTTTAAGATTATTTATGTCAAAGGAAAGGAGAATGTAGTTGCAGATGCTTTGTCAAGGATTTGTTTAACATCAGAAGAATTGAAAGGTATGCATGAGCAAGTTGTTGCTGTAATGACTAGGGCACAAAAGAAAAGAATAGATGAATTAACTAGAAACAAAGATGAGCATGAAAAGATGAATCATAGAAAAGTTTGCGACGAACGGTCTGATCAGCCGAGAGTTGTAGACATATTAAGAAAACCATTAGAATCTGTAGAATTATGTTTTATTGAAGGGGACGATTTAAAGGGATTAAGAGATAGTCACATGATTACGAACGAATTTGAATGTTTTTCATTTAGACCGAATACAAAGACGATATACAACATGTCCCAAAATTCAACGATAAGCCGGCACCAGAGGATGGACCTACTAATGACTACTCGAGAAAAAAAAAGAAAAAAAAAATACCTCTACTTTTTTTTAAATTACTTAAAAAAAATGGAAATTCTTCGAAAATGTATACCCCTTATGACACTTTTAACTACCATGACCACAATTTTTCAAATATTTCAGTTTTTTTGTTTGTATCGGCAACCTAAGTAGTACTACTATTCACCATAATCTTTGAAAATTACAGAATTTTCGTAGTTTTATACAAAAAAAACAACCAAAAAAAATTATTTCCCTATAATTTTGAAAGATTTTAACGTTCAGTACACTTTAAGTCATCGTAGTGTAAAAAAAAATATGGACACCACTATGGCAAGTTTTTTAAAAAATTAGCGCAACTAACCTAGATTTTAAAATGGTATAATACTTTATTAAAACTAGCCACAAAAAATAAATAATGATACTTTTTCTAATCAAGAACCAAATTTTATAAGTTGTTGTTAATAGTAATTACTTCTACTATGTGCCCAAAATAGATTTCTTTCGCAAATTCTTAGAATTTGGAAGGGACATGTGCGTAGTCAGTGAAGTTCAGAAGTCAGAAAGAGATAGATAGTATACGTTAGAGAGAGATAGATAGAGAGCGATTATACGTTAGAGAGAGATAGATAGATGTTTGTTGTTAAATAACAATAGGGCAGGTAGGAATGTTGCTGTTCTCTACAAAGTACAAAGTCAGTACGCTCTGCTTCTTTGTTTACTGTGCACCGTTTCGTATTCAATTGATGTGACTCTCGTACTAACGACTTTTGGCTTGGCTTTTTGGACTGGATTAAGTGATCTGCAAACTGTACTAACCTGGCATTATTTTGAACTGGACTGTGTTTTGTGAATTGGACTTTTGGCGTATTTTGGACTGTTTAGCGTTTATCATGCCGCTACCATACACACCGTTGGAATACGCTAATATGCACCTCATTTATGGAGAGTGCCGATGCAATGGTAGTGCTGCTAGCAGATTATATCGAGAAAGGTACCCAAATGCTCAAAGATACCCGAATTATCGAGTATTTATTAACGTGCATCAAGCGTTTTCGGAGGGCCGTTTACCATCTGACAGGAGAAATGCTGGAAGACCTAGATCGGAACGCGACGAAGACGTTCTCAATGAAATTGAAAATGATTCAACTACCTCGGTACGTGCCATAGAAATAGCTACGGGAATCCCAAAAAGTACTGCACATCGAATCCTAAAACGTCACAGACTTCACCCATATCACTACAGGCGTGTGCAGACGTTATTACCGCGGGACTATCCACTACGAGTCGCATTTTGCCGTGTGATGCTGCAAAAGCACAGAGAAGATCCCCAATTCTTGGATAATATTCTATGGTCGGATGAATCAACCTGCAAGAGAGATGGCTATTTAAATCTTCACAACCTACATAGCTGGAGCAATGAAAATCCGCACCTGATGAGACAAGACAAATCCCAATATCAATTCAAGGTTAACCTATGGACGGGCATATTAAACGGAAAAGTGATTGGGCCTTTTGAATTACAAGGAAACTTGGATGGCAATAGTTACTTGAACTTTTTACAAAATGACTTGCCAGTATTATTAGAAGACATGCCCATTAGTGATCCACAAAACATATGGTTCCAAAATGATGGCTGCCCAGCTCACTATGCCCGTCCTGTGCGAGAATACTTAAACCAAGAGTATCCAGGGCGTTGGATAGGGCGACTTGGTCCTATTTTATGGCCACCCCGTTCACCCGATCTAAACCCCCTGGACTTCTTCTATTGGGGTTGTCTCAAAGACAGAGTCTACTCGAAACCCATTGCAACACTGAACGACCTTCGCCAAAAAATCACTCAGGCTGCGGATCATATCAATAGTAGAAGATATGCACGACGAATAAAACGATCTTTTTTAAGGCGATGTCATGCTTGTATTAATGCCGGTGGTAAACAGTTCGAACATTTATTATAATATTATTAATAATGCAATAAATTTACATTTATTGACACCAT
This sequence comes from Hyppa rectilinea, assembly GCA_951799385.1. Taxonomy (NCBI): domain Eukaryota; kingdom Metazoa; phylum Arthropoda; class Insecta; order Lepidoptera; family Noctuidae; genus Hyppa; species Hyppa rectilinea. The sequence goes on from OX637328.1 coordinate 28,509, forward strand.
TTGTTTCATTCATTCAACATTTTCCAACAACAAAAATCTATTTTGGGCACATAGTAGAAGTGATTACTATTAACAACAACTTATGAAATTTGGTTCTTGATTAGAAAAAGTGTCATTATTTTTTTTTTGTGGCTAGTTTTCCTAAAGTATTATACCATTTTAAAATCTAGGTTAGTTGCGCTAATTTTTAAAAAAACTTGCCATAGTAGTGCCCATATTTTTTTTTTACACTACGATGACTTAAAGTGTACTGAACGTTAAAATCTTTCAAAATTTTAGGGAAATAATTTTTTTTGGTTGTTTTTTTGTATAAAACTACGAAAATTCTGTAATTTTCAAAGATTATGGTGAATAGTAGTACTACTTAGGTTGCCGATACAAACAAAAAAACTGAAAAATTTGAAAAATTGTGGTCATGGTAGTTAAAAGTGTCATAAGGGGTATACATTTTCGAAGAATTTCCATTTTTTTTAAGTAATTTAAACAAAAGTAGAGGTATTTTTTTTTTCTTTTTTTTCTCGAGTAGTCATTAGTAGGTCCATCCTCTGGTGCCGGCTTATCGTTGAATTTTGGGACATGTTGTATATTAATTTTAATTTCAAGGCACATTTCTCGCGAGCCGAATTTGTGCAGAAATTAAGTAATTATTGTAAAGAGATACGTATCGATGAAGTATATGTAATTAAAAATAAAGATAATGAAGATTTTATAAAAAATGTATGCGATGAGATTTCGTCACTTAAAAATTGGTCCGGACCACGAATTTGTATACTAAGAGGAATAACGAGAATAACAGAAGATAATGATAAAACTATTATTATGAATGACTTCCATTTACTGCCATCTAGTGGTCATGCTGGAGTGCGCAGGATGGTTAATACTATAAAAACGCGGTACTTTTGGCCAGGTATCGAAAAAGACGTTCAAGAATTTGTCAAGACATGTACAAAATGTCAAAAGTCGAAATATTTTCGATATATAAAAGAGCCGATGGAAATAACTACAACAGCTTCTTCGGCGTTTGATAAAATTTACTTAGATGTAGTGGGTCCTTTAGATAGAGACATCGATGGTAATTGTTATATACTAACCATACAATGTGAATTAACAAAATTTGTGCAAGCCATTCCCCTTAAAAATAAAGAAACCGTATCCATAGCAGATGCATTTGTTAGACAGTTTATTTTAAGATTCGGTATCCCAGGTACAATTGCTACAGATCGCGGCACGGAATTCATTTCAGCTACTATGGCACAGGTATGTAAAATTCTTAATATTGAAAAACTTTCCTCAACAGCATATCATCATCAGTCAATTGGTGCACTTGAAAATGCGCATAAAACACTCGGTGCATTTTTAAGAGTCCAATGCGAAAATTACACAGACACTTGGTGTTATTGGTTACCTTTCTGGTGTTTCAGTTTTAATAATACAGTCCATTCTGAAACTAATTATACGCCATACGAACTTGTCTTTGGTAAACTCTGTCGAATACCTACTAGAATTTGTGATACTGTAGAACCATTATACAATATCGATAACTATCCATTACAATTAAAATACCGATTACAGCTAGCCCATGCTGATGCCAAGAATAATTTATTATTTAACAAGCATAAACGAAAAGAACTGTATGATAAATCAGTAAATTCGTATAAGTATCAGAAAGATGATTTGTTGCTATTAAAGAACGAAACTGGTCGAAAATTAGATGCCTTATTTGAAGGTCCCTATAAAGTAATTGAAGATTTAGGTTGTAATGTTCAGATAAGTAAAAATAATAAAATAGAATTAGTACATAAGAATAGAACTAGGCCTTACTACCAATAAGTTTAGAATACGATAGAATCTTAAGTAAATATGCAATGTTTAGCAATAAGTAAATAGTGTTACTTCAATTTCATAAACAAAATTGTAGTTTTATAGTGGTTTAGATTAGATATTTAAAAAAAAAAAAAAATGTTTTCATATTTTTATTTTTTCTTTCGCCCCGGGAGGTGAAGTGTTGTACTAAGTGTGTATGCTCCTTAGGTAGACATTACCCATTGTGTGCACTACTTTATAGTGATATTCAATATTATGCTTACTACGTAATTTACTATAATGCGCATTATTTTATGTTATATTAAAACACTTAATAAATGGAGTCCAATCAAGGTGGTTGTCTACTTCTTTAAGATCCTTAGGACCCCCAACATCACAACGCATCGACTTCTAGGTCTCTAGAGACAAGTGGGGCACGTGATGCGCGACTGACCGCTCGCTGATCGTGAACGTCATGTATTGTCTCGCGAGTCGGAGACGTTCACGGATAGAGAATTGTGCTTGAGTTCCAACCGTATCTACGCATTGACTTCGCGGTCTCTAGAGAGAAATGCTGTTACCAAAATGAAAACGATGACAAATGGACTGTATGTTTTGGTGGTTGTTGGAATGAAATCAAACTAAAGCTCAGTGTGATAAAAGATTTAAATGGGAAAAATGATAAAATATAACATAAATGGCGACCCCGTTGTCGCTGGCATAAGCAACAGGGTCCGCGTACGAAGTCGCGGGCAGAAGCTAGTAATTAAATAATTATTGTTAATATTTTAAGTCTTTTTAGTTATGTAAATAGGTATTATGTGTATAAATTAAATATTGTTGTTAGTAAATAACATCATAAGTTACTGAAAATCCAATATATTGACTATAGATTTGATATTGATTTAAATCAGTCTTTTATTTTTAATTTACGACCCTTGCTTTTACTCTGGACACCGAAGATCGGTCACATACCTATTTGACTTTTTTTTATGTGGGAAATCATCCTATGACTTCTCCCGCTCGCGTAAAACCAATCTCTGTATATGACCCAACACTGGATGGTGCTGAATAGTACACAGACATTGTCCTGCACAATTTTGAAAACAAGCATACAAACCTGTTTCGAGCCAGCACCTTTACTGGATTGGTTTTTACCGCACAGAGTTTGGCCCTCATGTTTGCAACAGATAAGAGAACAATCCTGTTCGCTCTCAACACTTTTCTATACCTACGCGTTGTACCGCAACATGATTGTAAAGGCGTCTAGGAATAAATCTGTGGGTCAGTGGGTAGCCTTAGGGGCGGGTGCCGAATATCGAGTAAGTTAGAGTGAGACAAGTACATAATATTGCATTCGTTTGCTATTATTTCGGTCAGTTGAACTACCGTACCTATGACATTGACCTCGGCACTTGTTATTTGTTTACTTTGTGATATACTTTCTTAGTATCAGTGTTTGGTTCGGTTATTACCCTCCCTCTTATTACGAGGTAGTCCACTTAGGGCACCCGTCCAAATACCTCCTGAGTTCTACTAAATAATTACTTTTTCTTACTTTATGTACTTACTTTTTTTTTTATTTTAGTTACTTTTTGTGTCTATTATAATATACCAATGTATATCAGAAAGGGAATGCAACTAACGTGCGCCGAAATTCTTTAAATAATATAATCAGTTACCATGAGTTAATTCGTAACAGAGATAGTCCATTAGAAAATTCATAACATCCTTAATAAAGGGTACGCATAATGTTGCGGCTCAACGCCTAGAGCGCTGGTTCATACACAGATACCTATTGGTTTTACGCCTCCCGCTCTGGGTGGAGCGGAAAGGAGGGTCAGACTTTTACTGACTAAAACCCATTTATGTTCCTTCCTTAGCCCTTTATGTTCCGGGGTAGCGGTAACCCTCTCACTCCCGCTTACCCCTTCAAACACGTTTGATTTGGAATTGTTATTTTGGGATTTTACCGACGGCTTGAGGATTCGATATTGTTGTAAATATGGATTGCTGTGTGAATTGTGGGATAGCAATATTTTCCACTAGGTAAATATGTATAATAAACATTAGTGTTTAAAGAGCAACTTACTTTTACTAAACCTCTAATAACTCTGCTCTCAGATTGTCAAAATTTACAGAATTATCAGTGATGGACTGGGAAATCCGAATCTATTAATTCACACCATTTTCATCTCGTTATACCTATTTAGGCCTAAGATTGGTCAGTGGGTAGCCTTAGGGGCGGTTCCGTCTCCTTAGTGTAAATTCTTTCATCATCTCCACGTTCTTCTCAACACAGTTAAGTCGTTGACTGCCACGCAGCAGACACAATAGAAAATCTATTGTTTGCGGCTCACCGGTGACCGCGTTGGCGCTCAACGTGTTAAGGAATAGGATACCAGCATATCCTCGAACCAACAAAAGGATGTAATAGGTAATTAGGTACTCGTATTGATCAATTGGCTAGGTCTCTCGCTAACTACATAAATATTGCAAAACAAATAATAAACATTCCAAATATAGAAATAAAGTTGCCTGGGCCCTGCAGAACTTATTGAATGGACTCCAGCTCCAGTGTTTAACGCACAGAACAGTTCTGTTCTGTGGTTTAACGCATGACATGCAAGATTTCTATTAAAAGGCTATGTTGTTTTAGACATTGACAACACGAACATATTTAAGCGGCGCGGGCGGCTAAAGGAATTTCTTACTGATAAAGTGAACTAGGTATATTCTGAGTGAATATCTTAAAAGCAATCCTTAAGTACGGGCCGGCCCACAATATAATCAGTTATCATCATTTACGTCATAGGTATTCATAATTATATTACGAACGAGTGTAGAGTCGCATTCGTCGTCACCTGTTGGTTGGTTGTGTATCTACCAGGGATGTTACGAATATTCGCATTAATTCAGACATCTGCATTCGCATTTACATCCGCATCAATCAATGCGGAGTTTTAACCGATGATAATGAAACTCTAAGCTTAAAATTCTATTGTGTCATAATAAGTAAAACTTAAATTTTGAGTAATTTTTTTCTAAAAATATGATTAAATAAATAACGTTAAAATTAAATTGCGGTCAGTGGGTAGCCTTAGGGGCGGATTTTTCAGTTATTTATGCATGCGGATTTTGGCATTTTAAAAGGATTTATTTTAAATGATTATCCTTTTAAAATCATACAATCCGTATCCGCATCTGTGCAGTCCAGCACGGATTGATTAGACCAACATTTGTACTAGAGATAGGCTGATGTGGACATACCTGCTGTTGTAGGTGCTCGCTGTGTCTGAGAATATCCTCACGTACAGAACACGCACCGCCCAAACTGGGCATCGGAGGAAGACACATCACGATTGGCACTCGCGAGGCAGGTAGTTTGCCTTTGGGTACTTGTTATTACACACTACACTAGTAAATACTTTTCACACTTGTCGACACCACACATTCACATTTTGTTACGTTAGATGCGCGATACGCGCTGGGCGAGCGCGTGCGCGTGCGGCGCGGTCCGCGAGGCGCGAGCTACTACTAAAGAAGAGGCGGGGGGAGGCGCGCGCCGTCATGTCGCCGCACTCGCCGCACTCGCCGCACTCGCCGCACTCGCCGCACTCGCCGCACTCGCCGCACTCGCCGCTCGCTTCAGTGACATTCGATAGGTACCTACTTCGCATAGAAACTAGCTTAATTAATAGACGATACGAATTATGGAGCCCGTATTTTGTAGGTATTTCATTTTATTTGTTACTTTTGAAAATTATTTCTAAGGAAATCACGCGTAAAGTGGGGAAGTGTTTTTCTCTTGTCATCCCCATGGCGCGGGGTGTTGTAGGATGGGTCTTTCAAAAACATTGCGAGTTTGTGAAAACAATATTTCAACGATTAAAAGCTAGAAAGCTTCAAAGTGCTTATTTTTGTTTGAGTCAAGTAACCCCCCACTCTCAGCCATAGTATATACAATATATTAGTAAAGGAACACTGTCGTGTCCGAGTAATAGGTACTTAGTCGACTAACTTATATTTGCAGCTGGAATCTGTGGGTGCAAACCTGATTTTCAACTGCAATGTTAAGTTTGTTATTGGTAAAATTCATCCTAACTACGGAACCTTTCAGTGTGCGTGGTGCGACATGCACTTGGTCGGTTTTTAGTACTTATAGGTATAAAGCTGCTTAAACCGGGTGAAGTCTTGGTGTGCCGGCGCCGGCGGCACTTGAAGTCTCACATTAAATATGTAGTACCAAGTATTTGAAGTAAAAAAAAGCCGTAACACTGCAACCACAGAACAGATACTGTTCTGTGACTGCAACAAATGGTCCATTTAGGGTTAGGAAGCGCTTGTTACAATAAAAAATAATTGTTCTAAGTTATTCTGCCTGTCGTTTGGGATAATGTACGCGTGATGAAGTTCTCTATAAATAAACCAACGTAGGTAGACTTCGTTACTCGATCTAGGCTAACAGCTAAATCACCTACAATCAACAGCAGGGGCGCACTCGTATTCGAATTAGAAAAGCTCACTCATTCTCTTAGAAATAAATAATAGTTTAAAAAAACACGGTTTTATGAAACCGAACTACCACGTTTGATTCGAGTACTTTTTCCAGCGGAGTAGGGATAGTACCACCACCAGACTTGACCGTTTTTCAGTTGCATCCTTATTTATTTTTATTTGTATTCATGTCTATGATAATAAAAGCCTTTTGTTTAAAAACTTTATCTAATTTAATTTAACTAACTAAAGTTGCATAATATGCAACTTTACAGTAATTGGTAAAAATGATCTACTATAATATAGTAGATAATTTTTACCAATTACTGTACAGTGACCGACCGTGACCTTATTTTTCGAAAAATGATCTACTATAATATAGTAGATCATTTTTACCAATTACTGTACAGTGACCGACAGTGACCTTATTTTTCGAAAAATGATCTACTATAATATAGTAGATCATTTTTACCAATTACTGCAGTGCGATTCTGTTACCATCTCACCGTGAAAACTTACGTGAAGTGAGCGTGGAGTGGGCTGTCAGTGTCATCCCACTTGATTTTAGGGATGTACCACTTACAATCAAAATCGAGATTTTAATGATATTTTTATGCTAATTTTAATAAGTAATTATTTTATTTTATTTCAAAGCTAGCTAGTACCTACTTTGGTACTTACTTACTTACAACATAATTAGTAATAAACTCAATTTCGTTTTTATTTCTTTTTTTCCTAGACTAGCCTTTGTATTTTAACTAAAGGCGCGAGCGGGTCACGCATGTTCGCCAGCATATCAAGTTACCCCAATCTGTCAAATTTCAAAGTGCACACTTCGCGCAAGCACGTTTTTCGGTTGACTAAACGTCTAGTCGTAGATATTTATTCGAGTTTACAGACAATAATTTGATTTTAAACCTTAAAACTTGTACAGTAAGGTTCAGAATCGATTGAGAGATTGGTCTGAATCCCGCGCGGCGTTCACTTCACCGCGCTGCCTGCAGGGAATTTTGGCAGAATCCCGTGCTCGTGAAGTGGTCACTTCACGCAAGCACGTTATGCGTTGTCATAGTTACTAATATGAATACCTATATCGTTGACGGGTGTACATCCGGTTGACAGGGTGTAAGTTACAAAACGGTGATTCTTTACAAATTGCTGCAATGTTCTAGCAATGTGAGGAATGTGTGTAAAACTTAAAGCAATGTGCTTTTAGATGTTTTTATGACTAAATCCAAACGTTTTTGTACAGTCAAATTTCTCCAAATGATTTTAAACCTTAAAAATTTTACCGGTAAGGCTCTAAATCGATTGAGAAAATTTGTCTCCTTGCAGTCATTAATATGATGTGACTGCAACTACAATTTACCAATAATTCGTCACGTGCGCATACCTACGTGGACACACCAAGAACATTGCGAAAATACAATACCAACGTCCAATAAGTACAAAATATATTTTATTGTTCCAACTACCTATTCGTTCTTCGGCTTTGGCTCATCGCCGCCCGCCTTTTGAAAGTGCGTGGAGCGATCACTTCGCGGAAACATCATTATTAAGATGCGGTACTTTGTGTATTTATTATATAACATTAGGTATAAATATGTGCGGCTTTTTGGGACATACCTTTAGTTACCTACCTATAAAGGCGATTTTAACACACTGCACACCGCGCGCCGACGGGTAACGCGGGGCAGCGCCCATATCGTTTGCTATGGCCGCCTCGCGCTACGAGACAGAGCGCGGTGCAGTGCGATATTCGCTTTACCTACTTCAGTAAACATTGCCAATAAGATGATGATAATACCTAATATTCATCATCATCAACATACCTACTGCCAAACTCGACCTAGCTCACGGCATCTCATTATCTCTATGTAGGTAACTCTCGGTCTCCGCGACGCGACTTACAGCGCAAGCGTACCTACTGAGAACTCGACTGTTAGGAGGTTGCCATGGCAATCACGCCACGGTGTTTGTTAGGGTCGTTGCCATGCCAATCACGGGAATACCGTGATTGGCATGCCAACGGCTCAAACAAACACCGTTGGCGTGATTTGTAGGCGCTGTCAGTCACGTGCTACTTTCTGTCAAGTGGGCCATGTCTATTCGTTCCTAAAAAGCCCGTCACAGACGTAGCTATAATATAGATTAATATGAATCATAGCAAGGCATATTACGACATATTTTCCATATAGATTTTCGAGTGACCGCACACGCAGCTATAATATATAATTCTATGACATCACAAAAATATCTCAATGTTAATCGAAAAAATTGTGTCAAAAAGTAATACAGTCTATAATATAGGTTGCTGTAGTCGAATTTAAGTTGTGAGTGTCGTATGTGTCTTATTATACTCTCCTGTCGCAGGTCTGCTGGTAGGAAATGATGTGTAATGATGATGTAAGTAGTTCCTTTGCGTTCTTCATCAATATGTATTTTACTTTATTATGTAGTCAGTGTGTAAGAATAGATAGATAAATAAATAAATAAAATTTATTCATTAGTATCACAATCAAAACAATTTGCTAATACATTTCTTCTACTGAGTCTGCTGCCTCCCAGGGTTCAGCTTCGCACTGCTGAGAACGAAGGGGCATCAGGTGTGTGTGCGCTGCACAGCGATCAACTGGAAAAATTGGTATGCATGTATTAATCATTTATTTATTACATTTTCAACTTGCAATTATTCACATAATATAAAAGTGACAGACTTTAGTGCCCAAATGGTTGGCAGAATTGCCGCATTGTATCGTGGTGCTGTAAAAATAGGCCAGCCTTGTGGCCACTTAAAGAGTCGACCAACTGTTTGGTGATGATTGTCTCAAAAAACCAAGGGGCATTAGGACCCCACAGCCCTAGTGTTCAATTTCAAGGCATTATGGTAATTCTGTCAGGCCTCTTCCTATTGCTGCGTGCCAAGCCGTTGAGCTCTAAAACAGCTGTCACCCCTGCGGTGACAAGAGCGCTACAAATGACGTCTTTAATGGCGGCGTGCCGTGCTATCCGGCCTGGGCTCTTACTGCAAGGTAGGCCCCTATGGAGTCCCTCGCCCACCATACTGGCGCCAATGTGTAGTCCCGTGATAAAAATAAATGATTATACCATGGTATGGTACCTGAAGCTGCTAATACCACTGTGGCTGGGACCTGGGATTTATTGGCCAATCTGCATCCGGGCAAGCATAGCACTTCAGGTCCAATCAGGTGCAGGCTAAAATCTTCCCTGTCAACTTTTCAGTGCTGTGGACAGAAGACAGAAACATTAAGCTAAATAATATTTGATTTATTTTTATATTACTCATTTTATTAAATTAAATCAGAACTATCGCTGTTCAGTTGCGGAATTCACTCCCGCCTGACGACATTAGAGACTGCCAAACAGTTGCAATTTATGTATTATGTTTTTTCTTTTTAAGCTTACAGACATCGTCTACATCTCCTTTATCGAGTTTCCTATTGTAGTTGTGCTGGAACAGATTTCTTTAGAAACAAGCATCACCTATAAAATTATGTATTTTCTGTTCCTTTCTTCTTGTCTGTTTTTATGTGTGTACATAAATGGTTAAACAAAATAAATTATTAAATTTTAACATTATCTAATACACACATCATCAAATTAATTTTTAAATACTGACAACATTATCATTTCTATTTCAAGTGAGCAGAGAAAATGTCTATTTTTGTTCTCCTACATAAATCACACAAATATTTACTTACAAGAATGAGATGTATAAGTTGAGTTTAGCTGCAACCTGACTTTTCTTTTCATAAAACTAGAGCACAATTTTCTAATATGACAGACACTTCTATTGAGGTATCTGAAAACAAAAATAAGTTAAATCAACAAAAGTTCAGGTAATCCCAATAATCAGCGGGTAATACCATTCTCCTGCCCTTATCCGAATTTATTTGGGGTCGGCGCAACATGTCTTCTTCTTCCATACTTCTCTATTAGTCGTCATCTCGATAGTCACTCCCTTTCTAGCCATATCATCTTTCACACAATCCATCCATCGTTTCTTTGGCCTCCCTCTACTTGTATAGCCATCCACATTCATACTCACAACTCTCCGGACAACATTTTCCTCATTCCTCCGCATAACATGCCCATACCATGACAACCGATTTCCACACAACTTTTCGGTCACCGGTGTCACTTTCAGACTTCCTCTTATATACTCATTACGTATTCTATCCATTCGCGTAACACCACACATCCCACATAACATTCTCATCTCAGCTGCATGCAATTGTCTTTCATGAATATTTATAGCTTTTTAAGTAGTTCATTAAATTATCAGTCTTACAAGACAGAAAACATAAAAAAAATGATAATAATGTTTCATAAATTTTTTGAAAACAATCATTTGTACTTACAAATAATTAATAATACACATGATGTAAAATAGGTACTGGTATCCAGCAGCATCCGGTTAGACTGAAAGCCCAGTAAGCCCACCCCAACAAACAGTTGGAAAAAGGCTTGGCAGATTGATTGAATTCTGATACACATCTGAAAAAACAAATGTTGTTTATCATATTTAAAGGGTGATACGAGGGGTGATCAATAATGTTTGACATTCATTTTAAAGGTTGCAGACAGCCTATTTAGGTTAATCAATAACATTAATAAAACGAGGTGGGTAACCCATACCCATTGAGCAATAAATTGAGGGCTGACACTGGGCAGTGTCCAAAGTATGTCTTTGTGACGGCAGGTAGTTGAATTTCAATCACACAACTCGAAGCATTTGTTTCAATTAAAACATTGGCAGGCACTTTACATTATTATCGTTTTCCTACCTCTTTTACCAGGCGGTCGTTTAGTTTGAGTTTATAGTGAAGCTAGCCACCCCATCACAAGACGAAGCAAGTCCTAATATGGAGAAGAAACTTTATGGACAGTCTTTTAAATCGAAACCTTATGTTACAGAGGTTAACTTGTTTGATAATTACTTCTTCTTCTTTTTCTTTTAGCACAACTTCCATTAATTACATCACACGCCATCTTTTCTTCAAAGTGATCAATCAATCCACAAAGTCTGAACCGGGCGGATATGCCGCGTATTCAAATACAGAATCTTATTACTTATTTAGCTAGCTCAATAAAACATACAATGCCAAAATTTTATCTGGTTAATTCTTTTATAATCATAGTTTGCCGCCATGCTTAATTATTAAACATGGCGGCAAACTGCAAAGTGCAAAATAAGTCTGAAAAGTTGAATCGAAAACTTACGCGAAAACCGCCAATATTCTAAGTTGTCTATGTTTTTTCCAACCACAGTACGCGTTTGAAATAACGATTATTTGAGATAATCGACTAAAATTACTTTTACACGAAAAAGGCTAATTTTTCAATTGTTTATTCTGTAATTAGCTTTTAAAATATCATATTTTTAGGTTTTAACCGGGTAAAACCTAATATATAATGAATACTTGTTTCACTAAATCGTTGTAATAATTTAATATTGCCATTTATTAAAAAAAACTAAGTGCAGATTGTAATTATAATTTATATTACTAGTTATATAATAATATTTGTATTTTTATTATTTATAATTAATTTATATACATATATTTTTATATATCTAAGTACATAATATTGTGTTTTGCTTTAGATATTAATGTTGCAGAAAATAAGAAAAAAATATCAAATGTTATGCCAATTCTCACGAAAACGACCGGTACTCAAAATAATAAGAAAATTAAGCTTAGTTATTGGCATTGACAACTATCCATTGCGCTCTGTCCCACAGCTTTGTCATAATGGTGTTCGAAAGTTTTGCACTGAATAATATTTAATTGCCTCCGCTTTTCAAATTAAAAATGTCGCATAAACAAGTTATTTACGATAGCAAGAATAAAATTGCAATACTAATTCAACCAACAAATTCATAATCGAATGATGATTCAAACAAATATTTCTAAGATTGTTTTTATTCTGCATGAATAGAACGATATTTTTATTAAAAAAATAAGAAATATAATACGTATGTCAGTTTTAGTCGTGCAAATTTATCTCGAATACGATTTCGCAATATTAGTTTATTCGACCGCGTATTCTGTGGTAAGAAAAACATAGACAACCCACACTAAACTTGACATTAGAAGTTCTGTTTATTGTGATCTGGCGTCACAGAAAATGGCGCGGTGTTTAAAGGTCAATACTTCAATGTTATTATTGAATAGGAGAGCTAAATTAGTTACGAAAATAATTGACAAACTATAAAATAAGAAGAATATTTTGCACATACATTTAGTTATGAAAACTTGTTGTTTGAGTAAATTCCTTGAACAACCGGAAATGTGACCCAGTACTAATAAATATTGAGTTTAGAAAAATAATTATACTTCAATTTTAAGTTTAATTCTAAAAACGTCTTTGTTTTTTTTAATTGGCATGTTTATTTATAAAAGAATTAACCAGATAAAATTTTGGCATTGTATGTTTTATTGAGCTAGCTAAATAAGTAATAAGATTCTGTATTTGAATACGCGGCATATCCGCCCGGTTCAGACTTTGTGGATTGATTGATCACTTTGAAGAAAAGATGGCGTGTGATGTAATTAATGGAAGTTGTGCTAAAAGAAAAAGAAGAAGAAGTAATTATCAAACAAGTTAACCTCTGTAACATAAGGTTTCGATTTAAAAGACTGTCCATAAAGTTTCTTCTCCATATTAGGACTTGCTTCGTCTTGTGATGGGGTGGCTAGCTTCACTATAAACTCAAACTAAACGACCGCCTGGTAAAAGAGGTAGGAAAACGATAATAATGTAAAGTGCCTGCCAATGTTTTAATTGAAACAAATGCTTCGAGTTGTGTGATTGAAATTCAACTACCTGCCGTCACAAAGACATACTTTGGACACTGCCCAGTGTCAGCCCTCAATTTATTGCTCAATGGGTATGGGTTACCCACCTCGTTTTATTAATGTTATTGATTAACCTAAATAGGCTGTCTGCAACCTTTAAAATGAATGTCAAACATTATTGATCACCCCTCGTATCACCCTTTAAATATGATAAACAACATTTGTTTTTTCAGATGTGTATCAGAATTCAATCAATCTGCCAAGCCTTTTTCCAACTGTTTGTTGGGGTGGGCTTACTGGGCTTTCAGTCTAACCGGATGCTGCTGGATACCAGTACCTATTTTACATCATGTGTATTATTAATTATTTGTAAGTACAAATGATTGTTTTCAAAAAATTTATGAAACATTATTATCATTTTTTTTATGTTTTCTGTCTTGTAAGACTGATAATTTAATGAACTACTTAAAAAGCTATAAATATTCATGAAAGACAATTGCATGCAGCTGAGATGAGAATGTTATGTGGGATGTGTGGTGTTACGCGAATGGATAGAATACGTAATGAGTATATAAGAGGAAGTCTGAAAGTGACACCGGTGACCGAAAAGTTGTGTGGAAATCGGTTGTCATGGTATGGGCATGTTATGCGGAGGAATGAGGAAAATGTTGTCCGGAGAGTTGTGAGTATGAATGTGGATGGCTATACAAGTAGAGGGAGGCCAAAGAAACGATGGATGGATTGTGTGAAAGATGATATGGCTAGAAAGGGAGTGACTATCGAGATGACGACTAATAGAGAAGTATGGAAGAAGAAGACATGTTGCGCCGACCCCAAATAAATTCGGATAAGGGCAGGAGAATGGTATTACCCGCTGATTATTGGGATTACCTGAACTTTTGTTGATTTAACTTATTTTTGTTTTCAGATACCTCAATAGAAGTGTCTGTCATATTAGAAAATTGTGCTCTAGTTTTATGAAAAGAAAAGTCAGGTTGCAGCTAAACTCAACTTATACATCTCATTCTTGTAAGTAAATATTTGTGTGATTTATGTAGGAGAACAAAAATAGACATTTTCTCTGCTCACTTGAAATAGAAATGATAATGTTGTCAGTATTTAAAAATTAATTTGATGATGTGTGTATTAGATAATGTTAAAATTTAATAATTTATTTTGTTTAACCATTTATGTACACACATAAAAACAGACAAGAAGAAAGGAACAGAAAATACATAATTTTATAGGTGATGCTTGTTTCTAAAGAAATCTGTTCCAGCACAACTACAATAGGAAACTCGATAAAGGAGATGTAGACGATGTCTGTAAGCTTAAAAAGAAAAAACATAATACATAAATTGCAACTGTTTGGCAGTCTCTAATGTCGTCAGGCGGGAGTGAATTCCGCAACTGAACAGCGATAGTTCTGATTTAATTTAATAAAATGAGTAATATAAAAATAAATCAAATATTATTTAGCTTAATGTTTCTGTCTTCTGTCCACAGCACTGAAAAGTTGACAGGGAAGATTTTAGCCTGCACCTGATTGGACCTGAAGTGCTATGCTTGCCCGGATGCAGATTGGCCAATAAATCCCAGGTCCCAGCCACAGTGGTATTAGCAGCTTCAGGTACCATACCATGGTATAATCATTTATTTTTATCACGGGACTACACATTGGCGCCAGTATGGTGGGCGAGGGACTCCATAGGGGCCTACCTTGCAGTAAGAGCCCAGGCCGGATAGCACGGCACGCCGCCATTAAAGACGTCATTTGTAGCGCTCTTGTCACCGCAGGGGTGACAGCTGTTTTAGAGCTCAACGGCTTGGCACGCAGCAATAGGAAGAGGCCTGACAGAATTACCATAATGCCTTGAAATTGAACACTAGGGCTGTGGGGTCCTAATGCCCCTTGGTTTTTTGAGACAATCATCACCAAACAGTTGGTCGACTCTTTAAGTGGCCACAAGGCTGGCCTATTTTTACAGCACCACGATACAATGCGGCAATTCTGCCAACCATTTGGGCACTAAAGTCTGTCACTTTTATATTATGTGAATAATTGCAAGTTGAAAATGTAATAAATAAATGATTAATACATGCATACCAATTTTTCCAGTTGATCGCTGTGCAGCGCACACACACCTGATGCCCCTTCGTTCTCAGCAGTGCGAAGCTGAACCCTGGGAGGCAGCAGACTCAGTAGAAGAAATGTATTAGCAAATTGTTTTGATTGTGATACTAATGAATAAATTTTATTTATTTATTTATCTATCTATTCTTACACACTGACTACATAATAAAGTAAAATACATATTGATGAAGAACGCAAAGGAACTACTTACATCATCATTACACATCATTTCCTACCAGCAGACCTGCGACAGGAGAGTATAATAAGACACATACGACACTCACAACTTAAATTCGACTACAGCAACCTATATTATAGACTGTATTACTTTTTGACACAATTTTTTCGATTAACATTGAGATATTTTTGTGATGTCATAGAATTATATATTATAGCTGCGTGTGCGGTCACTCGAAAATCTATATGGAAAATATGTCGTAATATGCCTTGCTATGATTCATATTAATCTATATTATAGCTACGTCTGTGACGGGCTTTTTAGGAACGAATAGACATGGCCCACTTGACAGAAAGTAGCACGTGACTGACAGCGCCTACAAATCACGCCAACGGTGTTTGTTTGAGCCGTTGGCATGCCAATCACGGTATTCCCGTGATTGGCATGGCAACGACCCTAACAAACACCGTGGCGTGATTGCCATGGCAACCTCCTAACAGTCGAGTTCTCAGTAGGTACGCTTGCGCTGTAAGTCGCGTCGCGGAGACCGAGAGTTACCTACATAGAGATAATGAGATGCCGTGAGCTAGGTCGAGTTTGGCAGTAGGTATGTTGATGATGATGAATATTAGGTATTATCATCATCTTATTGGCAATGTTTACTGAAGTAGGTAAAGCGAATATCGCACTGCACCGCGCTCTGTCTCGTAGCGCGAGGCGGCCATAGCAAACGATATGGGCGCTGCCCCGCGTTACCCGTCGGCGCGCGGTGTGCAGTGTGTTAAAATCGCCTTTATAGGTAGGTAACTAAAGGTATGTCCCAAAAAGCCGCACATATTTATACCTAATGTTATATAATAAATACACAAAGTACCGCATCTTAAGGCCCGGATTCCTCTGTCGCTGACGTCGGTCGCGTACCGTCAGTCGCGTAGCGCGCTGACCATCAGCGCCAATGAAAACATCCGTAGTGTGATACTGACCGCTCCACGGTACAGGCGTCTCCAAGTGGATTTGTTGTGGATTTGTGAAGCGGAGTTTGAATTTGGGATATTATTATGAACCCGTTTATAAATATACATTTTCAAGTTGCTCTCGTAATTATCTATCGCGTCGCCCAACCCCCCGCAAGATCCCCGCGTTGCTCCACGAAAGTACATTCGAGTTGAAGTGCATCATAGGTAATACAGTTCTTAATCTTAGAATAGAATAGAATATACTTTATGGTAACTGAATAGTGGTCCCGTCATTTTGATATCAAAACAGCGGGACCAATTTCCTGGAAATCCGATGCAGTTAGGTTTATAAATATGCCATGCTTTGTTCTGAAATTGACAGCATGTTATTCCATTAGACTAGATTATTTTAAACACATAGGTAGATTATAATAACAGATAGATTATTTTAAAATTATTATAAACACAATTATCTTTTACTTACCGATCTCCTTTTTTTTATCATCGCCCTCATTATTGAATTCGGGAAAAAGTGCTTCATAAACTTGTAACCAAAATTTTGCTCTGGCATCGCGATCTTTGTAAAGTTCATTCGATAAATCCCACAATGCAGGACGTAGGCGCACCTCGGCAATCACACGTTCAGTATCAATGTTCATGGTGGCGGGCGACTGTACGCGCGCGTGCCGACGGTCGGGAACAGAGTGAGGACGCTCATAGCGTTATATAGCGCGTCAGTCGACCGACGAACGCGGCGCTGACGAGCGAGACCGACGCGCGTCATCAGCGGCGCGTAGCAACTCGCGCGCCGCTGATGTCAGCGTCACAGTGTGGTGCTTCATAGAACACAACGTATATTCGTACGCGCGACCGACATCAGCGACCGACATCAGCGACAGAGGAATTCGGGCCTAATAATGATGTTTCCGCGAAGTGATCGCTCCACGCACTTTCAAAAGGCGGGCGGCGATGAGCCAAAGCCGAAGAACGAATAGGTAGTTGGAACAATAAAATATATTTTGTACTTATTGGACGTTGGTATTGTATTTTCGCAATGTTCTTGGTGTGTCCACGTAGGTATGCGCACGTGACGAATTATTGGTAAATTGTAGTTGCAGTCACATCATATTAATGACTGCAAGGAGACAAATTTTCTCAATCGATTTAGAGCCTTACCGGTAAAATTTTTAAGGTTTAAAATCATTTGGAGAAATTTGACTGTACAAAAACGTTTGGATTTAGTCATAAAAACATCTAAAAGCACATTGCTTTAAGTTTTACACACATTCCTCACATTGCTAGAACATTGCAGCAATTTGTAAAGAATCACCGTTTTGTAACTTACACCCTGTCAACCGGATGTACACCCGTCAACGATATAGGTATTCATATTAGTAACTATGACAACGCATAACGTGCTTGCGTGAAGTGACCACTTCACGAGCACGGGATTCTGCCAAAATTCCCTGCAGGCAGCGCGGTGAAGTGAACGCCGCGCGGGATTCAGACCAATCTCTCAATCGATTCTGAACCTTACTGTACAAGTTTTAAGGTTTAAAATCAAATTATTGTCTGTAAACTCGAATAAATATCTACGACTAGACGTTTAGTCAACCGAAAAACGTGCTTGCGCGAAGTGTGCACTTTGAAATTTGACAGATTGGGGTAACTTGATATGCTGGCGAACATGCGTGACCCGCTCGCGCCTTTAGTTAAAATACAAAGGCTAGTCTAGGAAAAAAAGAAATAAAAACGAAATTGAGTTTATTACTAATTATGTTGTAAGTAAGTAAGTACCAAAGTAGGTACTAGCTAGCTTTGAAATAAAATAAAATAATTACTTATTAAAATTAGCATAAAAATATCATTAAAATCTCGATTTTGATTGTAATGTTAATGCTTGGTCAATCCCTAGCATCAGTTGAATGACACTGACAGCTCACTCCACGCAAGTATTCACGGTGAGATTTTTACAGAATCGACCGGCTGTACAGTGACCGACCGTGACCTTATTTTTCGAAAAATGATCTACTATAATATAGTAGATCATTTTTACCACAGAAGAGATAAAGAGGTTAGAAGGGCCTTGTGGGCGGAACAGGCGCGCCACACATTTGCGCGGGCGCTCCAAACTCAACCGAAGTTAGAATCACCGGTCAACAGTCACGCTCTTATTGTGAAAGCGTTCAATTCTCCGCGGAAAAAAAGAATTATGCCGTCTTGCGCAATAATAACGTGTCGGAAAAGAAGTCAGGAGTATAATGTGGAGGGATTTCTTTTCACCGGTAAGTCCAAAAACCTTAAAATACGAGTGATATTTGTAATTATTACAAAAGTATTATGTAGTTTGTAGACAAAAACGATAAAATCGCATTCAGATGCAAAATAATACATTGCTTGCAATACATGGGTACGATCTTGTACGACGTGAGCGGTCGCTCAATGTATTGCGTTCACTGCGAACGTCACGAGCGTTGAGCCAAAGCTGCAATTCTGGGAAATCTATGCGCGTCGATAGTGTTGTACCAAATTGTAAACAATGTCGATATTATTTTATTTTAGTTTGCATAGCATTTTATTTTGAAAAATTCGAATTTAAAAGATAGCAAGCGCATGTTATTTAATAAATACGTATTATTTCAGGGACAATAAAAATATTTGCGTGGAAATTCAGTCTAAATTATTATTCAATATTAAAATATTTTTTTATTTTTCTTGTGTCATTTATTTGCTGACTTACTAACTTTAAAAACGTTCAAAATCTAGTCGCAGTTTCATCTCAGCGACAAGTTTGATCAAAAAACTGATCAGAAATGTAGGGAAATTAAAGGTGTTTTTGACAGATTGAGGCTGTGATCAGACTGTGAACATTATTAAAATAAAGAGAATTGCCCCTCTTAATTACTCCTTATCCCAATAAATACGTTACTCATCAAAAGTATTTAATTTTGAACAAAATAGCCCTTGACATTATTGGATTTCAATGAATGTCTTAGGAGATTTTACGGTTTTAAAATAACTCCGCAAGGCGGCCGGTCATTAGCTTCCTATAGTAATATGTATTATGTGATAATCGTAAGTAATATTCTTATAGTAATATATTATTTTAATAGGCTTTTTCCTTAAATTAACGCGGGTGAAACCGGTGGGTACAGCTATTATTCATAAATTAACATGATAATTAATAAATACTTTTTCACAGAGTAATTAACAATAAATTAATTAGATCATATTATGTTTATTCGGCTTAGCAAAAGCCGAAATTTCTTATTAAAAGAAATTTTAAAATTTCTTTTTAGTTGCTTTTGCTAATTATAGCTTTATTTTACGTTTTATGTTATTCAAAATGCTATTTTTCTTTCTTTCTATTATTATGACGTAAAACAAAGCTGCAACTAGCATAAAACGAAAGAAAAGTTTAATAAATTTAATTTAATTTAATAAATTTTACTTAATTCGACTTTGATTTAATTTAATTTAAATATGTAATTAGGAAGTCCACAATATTTGTACCGTACCCGCAACTTAAAAAAATGCAAAACTTTAATTAACAAAGTTACAGTAATTTTATCGATATGATTAAACGACCTTTTGGTGGCCGTAACATATATGAGAAATAAATTGCTTTTACATGTGTGTGAGTGTACGTCCAGAGCAGTATTTGCGTTAGTGTGAGAACCAATAATAAACATGCGATCTAAGTGCGTGTGGTTTATTTGTGTGCGTAATGCGCGTACGTATTTATCTCTTGCTTGTAGTGGAGAGGCAGAGTGGGAGACATGCGGCGACACGCGTTCTAATACAAATAGCCCCCCTAGCCAAGTTGCAAACGATAAACGTGAACGCTTAGTAATCTCCAATAGATTTTCAACTTGATACCTAAGAGCATAAAGTTGAAAATCTATTAAAGACTACTGAGAGTTAGCGACCGGAACGAACGAAAACGCTATGTAATCTTCAATAGATTTTCAACATTATATCCAATAACATAAAGTTGAAATCTATTAAAGACTACTGAGAGTTTACGTTTATCGTTTCTGACTTGGCTAGGGGGGCAGGAACTACTTCCCTTCTAACCTCTTTATCTGTTCTGTGATTTTTACCAATTACTGTACAGTGAGTCAGTGACCGACCGTGACCTTATTTTTCGAAAAATGATCTACTATTACCAATTACTGTACAGTGAGTCAGTGACCGACCGTGACCTTATTTTTCGAAAAATGATCTACTTTAATATAGTAGATCATTTTTACCAATTACTGTACAGTGAGTCAGTGACCGACAGTGACCTTATTTTTCGAAAAAATGATCTACTATAATATAGTAGATCATTTTTCGAAAAATAAGGTCCTAAAGAAGTCTCACTTCTTACGTGTGTACACTAGTACACGCACACATTATTTTTTATTAGTTCGGCTTTATATAAAAGGCGTGTTTTTTTAAACTATTATTTGCTTTGTTGAATTAAAATATTCTCTTTGGTATTTGACAATTCGTAATATTAGATAAATCGGTTAAAGATAATGGTTGGAATTTAAAATTAACATCTATTCTTGCCTTATCGATTATAGATGAAAATTATATGTCGGAGAAGTCATTAGTACGGGAGCTACGTGACAACGAGGCGGAAGCGCTTTGACGTCATCGCTTCGACGGAGTCTGGATTCGATGAGATTCTGGATTCTGAGTTCGCGCGGGCTGAACTCGCGATGTCGACTCGCAGGGAGCGCGCCACAGTACCACGGATACTATCTATACAGTATTCCAACTTCATTCAAACGGACGAAACGCGAGTTATACCTACGCGCTCTATCGCGGCATGCGCCAGGCACGCGGACAGTCGCGACTGTGCCGCAGCTAACGGTGTGTGGTTTTAAGAATAACCGCAC
The DNA here is from genome assembly GCA_951799385.1 of Hyppa rectilinea. NCBI lineage: Eukaryota > Metazoa > Arthropoda > Insecta > Lepidoptera > Noctuidae > Hyppa > Hyppa rectilinea. The sequence continues at coordinate 49,787 of OX637328.1, forward strand.
AATTTTTTCACCAAAAATACATTCAAGTACATTATTTAATATGACGAGTAGGATTTATTGTGCTGTTTTTGGTTGCTATTTCGTCAATAAAGCCTCCAGAGATAACTTTTTAGATTACTTGAAAACTCTGAAAGGTAACACTATAAAATAAGTTTACTTACTAGTAGGTAGATAATGTGTGTATTTTAATGGATAAGTATTTCCTTTTATCTCACGAAAAAAAGATGTCTGGATTAATAAATAAAGTGAATAGAATAGTAAAGGAAAGTGATTGACACGAGTAAAATAGGTAGTTATAGACGGTTCATGAATCATGATACGGTAGGTACGCTTGTGTTATAACCTCAGGGCATGTGTGTTTTGTTTTGTTAGTTTGTTTTATTTCAAAGTAATTTATTATTAATAATAGTTGTTTATTGTACTGTGTTTATCAATAATACTAGAAAAAATAAATTTGACCGTCTGTCTGTTACTAGATAGTTGAAATTTTCTCAGATTAAGTATTTCTGCTGCTGCTATAAATCTACCAATCAAAAAACAACACGCATTTTATTGAACACTTCCTATTCAATTCACAAAGTATTTTATTTGTTTATATAAAAAAAGTATATTTACAATCACAAAGCTAAATGGAAACACGAAGTAGGCAAATGTAATTAAAATGCTGGAGCCGGGCAGCCCTATCGCATGTTTACGTACCGCACGGCTGTAGGCATTTATTTCTAAAATACGGCCGAGTTACAATACTGTATAGATATTATTACCGTGACAGTACACTTCTCTGCTGGCAGCCGTGAGCCGCGCGGACAACTAGTCTAGAAACTGTCTTACGACTCGTTGTGTTCAGCTTCAGTGTAACTATTGTAATAAAAATTTGTAGTGTGACTTCCAGTACTTTCTTATGTTGTTCGCTAACCAACATCTTTCTACACCATTATGTCTACTTGGGAAGATTCTCACTCTGATCGGCATCCTGAACCGACATAAATATATACTTAAATTAAAAAAAAACTTATTTTGCAAATTGAAAAATGGAATAATGTTATCAAATTAATGTATTATCAATATCATCGGTCCTCGATAAATCTACAAAGTTTGAACGAAATCAGACCGTTTAAAGTGGGTCAAAATCGTGCCCAAAGGAGTCGATTACAAACGTACAAATATACAAACAAACAAACATACAGGTGAGGCTAATATAAAGCGTGTAAAAAGAGGCTCCACGGACTTCAGACGGGAGTTGAGTCTGGTGGGCCACTGCGGCCACTGCGGCCACTGCGGCTACTGCCCGGCTATTGATGCAATTTTTTTTTATTGGGTACCTATAGATAGGGTGGGCGGGCCGGGGCTGCTGCAACAAGGCTCTTGTATTCTTTTATGTTATTCTTCGTTGGTCACGCGTTCCTGCTGATTATTATGATTGTGATAAGGAATTTTGTTAGCTCTCCTCGCAAACGGGTGAAATAGGGGGGGTTGAAGTTTTAATCACACAACATCAATACTAGAAATAAGGATAAACTACGTGCTCCCTTTCATCGGCTTCATAAGGTTCATAACTCATTTGTGGGGCTTGGTATAACCTTTTATAACAAGCTGCCCTCTTCTTTGCTAGAATTGCGTTTAATACGTTTAAAACTAAAGTAACATCTATCCTTTGTTCAAAGGCTTACTATACTACCAACGACTACTTAAATGACAAGAATAGTTGGTCGCTGTGATTAACACAAGACAATGTTTATGTTCTTTCTCCAGAATTAGCTTCATAAAATTATTTTTATTATGTATTCTATTCATTGTGTTTTTGGTTGTTTTATTTTTTTATTTTCCATTTATTGTTGACATAATCTACTCATTACAATGTTTTTTTTTAATGAGTTGTATTGCAAAATGTGGTTAGCTAGAGACCTCGACAGTTGATCATATTTATTTATCCTAGTTAGTTATCCTAGTTACTACTCCTATATACCTATCCTAGTTAGTACTCATTAGCAATTAATTGATTGATTTTACTTCGATGGTCCTAGTTTATCCATTTGTAACTTCGAGTTACGGCTGTATGGACATTGTACAGCATTGCACATGTAAGCGGGCACGCACTTTTACCTGGAGGCTCTTTTTTTTTTTAAATTTACGCTTGAGTACAGTCAGTTTTAATGTTTTAATTGGTATATTGACGTGTGCTAGCTGACATGTGGCAAATGATTGATTTTAATATGTGTTTCGTAATGTTAATTACTTCTCATACGATAAATGTGTAGAGTCAAGTTCTTCCAACTAAACAGACAGCTGTGCTGCTGGGGAGTTTGTTGCGCCACTTCTTCTTCCCAGCTAAAGCACTAGGAAGTGGTGAAGGGTGGGCGTTTTGGGGGACTGTCTTGTGTAACTTTGACCTTCAAAAAGTGCTGATCTTCAGCCTAATTTGAATAAATGACTTTTGATTTTTTGATTTTGATTTAATGAAAGATTTCAACATTCTATCGGGCGGACCCGCGGACACCAGCTGACAGCTCGTCACTAATGAAATCATTGTTCATTTTCTACATTTTCTTCGATTTACAAGTGCCGCTTGTCTCCAGCGTAGACAAGACGAGTGGCGAGTGTGCCACTGTGCCCAGCTAACGGCTACGACACGACAGCGAGGTGGCGGCGCGGGCGGCGCGCGCACGAGCTGCGCTGGCCTATTAATTAGTATAACGAACACCAGTTAAGGCGCCTTCCAATTACTTTACGAACTAATAAAATATTGGCAGTTAGTGAGCCCTGCGATTAGATTCAGTTGAGCGAGCGAGCTGCTGGCGGCCAGTCATGTGGCGCTCCCGGGTCCTGTTCCTGCTTGTCTGCCATTATGTTGGCTTCGCACATAGCGGCTATCCACCGGTAAGCACCTTCCGTTCGTGACAAGTATGAGTCCTCTCGCCGTCTCTGGAGGTAAGACAAACTAATAGCAAGCTGAACGGCATAATGTTCAACTGACAGCATTTTAGTGTTTCCGAATGAACCATTAATTTATGTCCCCCTAAGACATAAATTAATGGTTGGTGAAACCTAGTTGCACAGTTCTTTTTAAATATATTGAAATACGCTTGAAATACGTGAGTGCTCCCAGTATGAGCACTGGATCACCATTCATTTATAGCCCGCCATGAGACGAAATTGTGCAAGGAACTCCTAGAAGCAATTTGCAGCAACTCAGTACTCTGTGCAGCAGTGCCTGAACAATGTGCGGCGTTCGACGTGGAGCAATTGTTCGTGGCACCAGTTAGCTTCAAGTCCGGCGTCGACGCGCGACGTGCCTTCTCCTACGTAATTCTCGCGCTCGATTGAACGATGCGAGTCCAGCAGTGTACAACTGTACAACTTGTAACTAACTGGTGCACAGCTGATTTCAGGCCGATTTCAGGTTCGGTCCCATAGTAAAAGTTAAAGAATATTAAAACGACTAAAATTTAACCGTGTAAGTATTTATATGTATATTTATTGTACGTACCAGCTTGCTGCGACATGAGGTCGCGTTTCGCAGAACTAGTCCTATCAGTAACACAGCGCCTGTGCTCTGCAGATGGGCGACGAGGTGCAGGCGGGCAGCGTGCTGCTGCCGGCGTCCCGGCGCGGCCGCTACCTCGCCAACATCGTGCGGAGGCAGGCGGTCGTAAGTTCTCCACACATTTATTTGTAAAACAACGATGTATCTAAGTACTATACAACACGATTGCTCAACCACTGCCTGATGTGTTTGCTCGATCCCGGGTGGGGCAAGTGTTTCCCGTAGCAAATTCTTAATAAGCCGCTGTTGGCTTTTTGTCGGCGATTTTAGGGTTCTGTAGCCAAATGGCAAAAACGGAACTCTTAAAACTTCGTCATATCCGTCTGTCCGGATGTCCGGATGTAACATAGCCATTTTACTGGGAGACAAATTGCACTTCCTACATCGATGTAAAAGCAGGTGTATTCTGTGCACCGCTAAACAACGGTGTAGTGAGATACCCACGGAGTAAATATGTGGAGATACCAATAAAGAAAAAATGTACTACTGGCTCTCCATACATGTAACGTAGGGATGACACCAATAATGCACTTGGATGTGGATGATGCGCGTGGATGGTGATGATGATTCATTGCAGAAGAAATAAAAAAAAACTGTGAAACTAATTACGAATGGCATAAAAAAATCCATGTCATTAAAAATACCTGCAACATGATGTAATGTACTATGTATCTGTAATGAGTGTGGTCAGTGTGGTGCACACAATGTGGGTGCACCACACTCATACAAAGTAGTTGTCACAATAAAGTTGACACGAAATTAATTTAATTAGTAATTTAATTAAATATTACCACAAATGAGTTAAGCTTGAAAAGGACATAAAAAGAAAATAAATTTAACATTTCGAGATGGTTAAATTAAAATACCAAAAGCTTAATTTTATTAAATTGTGTCATGCGATAATATACATCGAACATAATATATCATACAACAACGCAGCCCCGCACGGACAGTGCACAGTGTGCTAATTGTCACGTGACGCTATGTGTTCTAATCGTGGCGCAACATTTCAGGACGGCACGGGCATCAAGTTCAACAAGGACGCTGACCGGGTAAGCTATTCACTGTTCAGGACATGGCCCTGTGCCCCCGTGAGGGTGAACGGGGAACTGCGCGCGGTGAGTGAAGGTGTCGATAAGCAGGTGTTACCGGGCTAGGGGCGCGACACACGCGCGCAAGTTGTCACCATGAACACCTGATAGAGCTCAATTAATACTAGACCACTGGAGAAACTTTTGATAGTTACTTATTTAAAAAAAAAAGTTTGCTGTAGTACTTCTTTTTTTTTACTCTACATTTAGTTTAACTTTCCATCATGGCACTCTTGCTTTTCCAATTCACTAGACATTGGTAGAATGGTCGACATCGGCTTTATTGCCAAAGTTAAAAAATAGAATAGGTACCTACAATAGCAGATTGTTTAAATAACCCACTTAAAAAACACCACGCACCACTTAAAACTACATGATCCAAATATATAATATTGATTGACTGCTGCGCACTATGTCGCGGGTTCGATTCCCGCACGGAACAAATATTTGTACGACCTGCAAGTATTTGTTAAGAGTCTGGGTGTTTTTCTATCTATAATATGTATGTATTTACAAAAAAAAAAATTATATAAGTAGTTTATCAGCCATCTCGTTACCATAACACAAGCATTAGGTTGCTTAGCTTGGGACGATATGGCGTTGTGTGAAATGTCCAAGGATATTATTATTATTATTATTATTATATTATGTCATGCAGTAACAGTTTGGGTGTCAATGTGAAACGTCCCTTTCGACCTTTGTAACTTAAGTACGTAGGTACTCATAGATTGCTAATGTTAGGCATTGTAAACCCCATAGATTCTACTAATGTTCTAAATACATCGGATGAACGGATTTGAATTAACTTGTGGCATAGATGAACGCCGAAGCGAAGAAGAAGGTGGATGTGCTGTCGGAGGAGCTGCTGCCGTACATCATCGCGGAGCAGGAGCGGCGCACCACGCTGTACAAGCGCGTCATGACGGCCATCCAGAACGGCGAGAAGGGCGTCACCATCGCCGAGATCCGCAACAAGCCGCCCGCCATCATACGCAAGGGTCAGTGCGGGCTTTGTGTTGCAGCCACTCAAACACAAACAACAAAGTGATTGATGATGGTCGCTCGACTCCTTGATCACGCATCCCGTGTCCGCTTGTCGTCACAGGGCTGATGTACCGGTGCCCCACCAACCGCGCGCCGCGGGAGCCCGACGGCTCCGGCGCCATCATGTGCGAAGACAACCTGGACCCCACGCCCATCATGTTTGAGTCCTGCCTCTCCGCAGAGGATAAGGAGCTCTATGTGGCAGACAATAAGTACTTCTTTTGCAACCGTAAGTTTATTAAGCTTTATTTTCAGTCTTTTTGCGTACAATCCCGGTCTACCTGCTGAGAAAAAAACCGTTCTACACACACTAATAAAATATATGTCGTAGATTGATGGCGCCACGGTACAACAGACAGCGCCATCTATCAATTTGATTTGTTACTAAATAAATAATCACGCGAACGGAAACGCAAGCGCGCCCTACCGCTTGGACACGATCGTCGGTAGAGGGGATGTAGCGGGGACTGGCGGAGAGACCGAGTGTTGCGGCAGTCGAGCTCCGACAGTCTTGGTAATCGCTCAGTACCAACGCACGTGTTTGTTTCCATTGTAAACACCGTTACTGGAATAAAGTTATTTTAATTTAAATTATCTTTCGCTCAAATACCCACGACAGTGCCCACATTATTCTGAAGCTATGTCTGATCACGAAGAGGGACCGATGTTTCCCATTTCGGCCACCCGTGATGCGACATCAGAACTGGGATTCATTCGAGCTGAAGAAAATACAGTGAATGGAGCGATGACGTCACGGTGCGACGAGAATTTGCTTCGTACTTTGCTGGCTGCTCAAAATCAGAACATGATGTCCCTGATAGAAGCCATCAAGGGTCCGGCAGGTACCAAGCATATTTCGTTGCCTGAATTTGACCCGGATAAGCCGGATGTAGACGCACGTGTCTGGTGTACAGCTTTAAGCTACAAAATGTCCACGAAGCAATGGTGGAGGCGCCGTCGCGGTAAGCGGCTCTAGCAGCTCAGGGGCCTCGCCTGCAGCAGCGGCGAGTAGCGGGCGACGCGTTGAAGTTTGCTATGTCGGCAATCCCAGCGGTGTACTGATGAACACCGGTGAGTCATATCCATTTTATTACGATTCTGGTGCCGAGTGCTCTCTAATCAAAGACTGTGTTGCGTCAAAGTTTAGTGGCAAGCGTGTAAATAACATTGTAAATTTAACAGGCATTGGTCATGGTAGTGCTAAGTACCTTACAAATTTTATCTGAGGTTATGATTAACCATATGAGATTAGAGATCTTATTTCATGTTGTACCGGATGGTTGTCTTAAAAATGATATTTTAATTGGCCGTGAGATTTTAAATCAGGGATTTAACGTTTGTATGACGTCTGATAGTGTTGTCTTGTGTCGTGATAAGGTTGTGAGGTTATGTGATATTGCAAATAAACTCAAGAACGATTCTAACTAATTGTAAAATTGATTTCGACAAAGTTGATACAGATGTTCCGCCAGAATTTCGTTCCCAATTAGATGGTCTATTGTCAGAATATTCATCTTCATTTTCTACAGGTGTTTCCAGATCCCGGGTTACAACAGGACAGTTGCAAATTAGGCTTGTAGATCCTACTCGTACGGTTAATCGTCGCCCTTACAGACTTAGTGCTAGTGAACGCGAAGTAGTTACTGCTAAAGTTCGTGAATTAGAGGAAGCAGGTATTATTAGGCCTAGTTGTTCACCTTTCTCTAGTCCAGTGCTGCTGGTTAAAAAGAAGGATGGTTCAGATCGCATGTGTGTTGACTACAGGGAACTGAACGAAAACACTGTGTCAGATGGGTTTCCATTGCCGTTGATCCTCTATCAACGGCAATGGAAACCCATCTCACACAGTGTCTAGTCTATCTTATATCTAGGTTGGGTGGTGTTAAATGGTTCACCTGTCTTGATATGTTATCAGGCTACTACCGAATTCCAGTACATCTTGAGTCAATAGAGCGCACTGCATTCGTCACACCTGATGTTCAGTGGGAATATTTGACCATGCCGTTCGGTTTGAAGAATGCAAGCTCGGTATATCAGCGTGCAGTGATGAAAGCATTAGGTGACCTTGCTTATAGCTATGCTGTCACATACGTGGATGATATTTTATTGATAGGGTCTTCTGTGGAGGAGAGTTTAGTTCGTCTTCGCACCGTACTCGATAAATTGACAAAAGCTGGTTTCTCACTGAATTTTGCTAAGTGTTCGTTTCTTAAGCGACGGGTTGAATATTTAGGCTTTGTTGTTAAGAATGGACAAATGAGACCGAATCCAAATAAAATTGTAGCTCTTTCCAAACTTCCCCCACCTAAGACCATCACTCAGCTGAGACAGTTCATAGGGCTGGCCACTTATTTCCGACAATTTGTGCCACAGTTCTCAAAAACGATGGCTCCTTTGTTCCGTTTAACGAGTGGCAAAAACAGGTCCATTTGTTGGGAACCTAGTCATGAGGCCATTCGTCAAAAAATAATTTCATACTTGACCAGTGAGCCAGTTCTAACAATATTTGACCCCACGCATGCAATCGAGTTGCATACTGATGCCAGTGCTGAAGGATATGGTGCAATTTTCATTCAAAAAATTGATGGGAAACAACATGTGGTCGCTTACTATAGTCGTCGTACGACCCCAGCCGAATCGAAGTTTCATTCTTTTGAATTGGAAACGTTAGCCGTCTTTAACGCCATAAAGCATTTTCGACACTATTTGCTAGGTCGTAAGTTTACCGTTGTGACAGACTGCAGCTCTGTTAAAGCCTCTAAAAACAAAACTGACTTGTCTCCACGAGTTCATCGTTGGTGGGCCTAATGCAGTCATTCGAGTTTGACATTGTTTATCGTGAAGGCAGTAGGATGAGTCACGTAGATTTTCTTTCTAGAAATCCGCTCCCTACATCTAAAGGAGCTTTTACTCGTGTAGAACAGAAGCGTGTCGATTTAGCTGAGCTTTCTAGTAACTGGTTGCAAGCTGAGCAGGAAAAGGACGAAGAGATCAGTAAGATCGTGTCTGATCTTCGTAATGAAGTTTTTCCTGAGGAAACTCGCAAAACTTATGAAATTCGTAAGAATATTCTGCACCGGAAAATTCAGCGTAACGGTCGCACTCGATGTCTGCCTATTGTACCAAGATCGCTCAGGTGGTCAGTAATTAACAACGTCCATGAGTCCGTCATGCATTTGGGATGGGAAAAAACACTCGAAAAGATTTACGAGTACTATTGGTTCGAAGGAATGTCAAAATATGTGAGAAAATTCGTGGACAATTGTATCACTTGTAAAGTAGCGAAGCCCCATTCGGGTAAAGTTCAAGCAGAACTTCACCCAATTCCCAAGTTCAATATTCCATGGCACACAATTCACATTGACGCCTCTGGTAAACTGTCTGGTAAGAACGACATCAAGGAGTACGTGTTTGTCATCATAGATGCTTTCACCAAATTTGTACTACTCCGTCATTCCCTTAACATAGACTCTAACAGTAGTGTTTGGTACACCGAAACGCATAATAGCAGATCAAGGTCGTTGTTTCGCTAGCAAAGAATTTTCTAGTTTCTGTACTTCCAACAACATAGAGTTACACTTGATAGCTACTGGGGGCAGCCGCGCAAACGGTAATGAGTAATGAGTCGAAAGGGTAATGAGTACCCTCAAGAGTATGCTGACAGCCGTAGAGACTAGTCGTGACCGCTCTTGGCAGGACGCATTAGGAGAGGTTCAGTTGGCTATGAACTCTACTATTAATAGGGTGACTAAATCTAGTCCTCTCGAGTTAATGATAGGAATAGTAGCACGACCGCTTACTTTAGTAACCGCTGATGATGATGAGACTGACGTCAATTTGGATGAGATTAGAGAGTACGCGACGCAGAATATTGTGAAGAGTGCCAATTATGATAAAAATCGATTTGATCAAAATAAGGCTCAGGTCTCTAAGTTAGCTATTAATGATTATGTGTTAATTGAAAATGAGGAAAGAAATCAAACAAAATTAGATGCTAAATTTAAAGGCCCATTTAAGATAATCGATGTGTTAGACGGTGATAGGTACCTACTAAAGGCGCTTGACTCGAAGCGAACTTACAAATACCCTCATGATCGTGTGAGGAAGATCCCCGATCACCAAGTTCCACGAGAATTAGATGTCATAGTAGATGACAGCGGTAGTGAAACCAAATCAGACTAAGAATTGTTTGTCTACTCATACTCAAAGCTCTGGACCGCACCTCATGAGTAGCATGTGGCGATGGGTCTATAAGGAATCGTTGGTGCGATTTCAGTCTGTGTTGGTGCACAGAGCGCTTCATGTGTTGTAGCACATATTGCGCTAGATTTTTTTCTTAAGGATCGTTGGTGCGATTCTTGTCTGTGTTGGTGCACAGACTAGCCCCTCATGTGTTGTAGCATATGTGGTGGCAGATATGTAAGGAATCGTTGGTGCGATTCAGCCCTGTGTTGGTGCACAGATTAAAATGAGAGTATCATGAGTTGAGTATACAACATGAATTATGGTAAACAGAAACAAAATTGATAGAATTACTTTGTTTAGCTGTTTTAACTTGTTGATCGGACCTTCTCCACTAAATAATGTTGTGCAGGAAGCACTGTGAACGAAGCCTTAATAGCAGGGCATTGTAAATCATTACAGTTGATTATTGTACTTAGATTTAGAAGAAATAAAGTACCATTGAGAATCGCCTTTGGTTCTATTGGCAGGATAGCCGAGCTAGTTTACTCTGCGAATATATTTTGTCCACAGGTACTACACCCGAGGACGGGTGCTAGTCAGGGATGGCCGTGTCGTAGATTGATGGCGCCACGGTACAACAGACAGCGCCATCTATCAATTTGATTTGTTACTAAATAAATAATCACGCGAACGGAAACGCAAGCGCGCCCTACCGCTTGGACACGATCGTCGGTAGAGGGGATGTAGCGGGGACTGGCGGAGAGACCGAGTGTTGCGGCAGTCGAGCTCCGACAGTCTTGGTAATCGCTCAGTACCAACGCACGTGTTTGTTTCCATTGTAAACACCGTTACTGGAATAAAGTTATTTTAATTTAAATTATCTTTCGCTCAAATACCCACGACAGTGCCCACATTATTCTGAAGCTATGTCTGATCACGAAGAGGGTCCGATGTTTCCCATTTCGGCCACCCGTGATGCGACATATAAATAAATATTTTATTTGCTTCTTATACATTTGTTCTACAGCACAGAATTGAGGCAACCCAATTAACCCCCTAAAAACACGCGACACGTGGGCTAGTTTTCGAGTTCTAAACTGTAAACAGAACTTTATAAAAGATATACTACAAATTCCTGTAGCGAACCTACTAATTCGGTTAATTTACTACAAATTATTGGTTCCATAGGGACACCGGAAGTCAACGTTGAACCAGTCCCAGTTATGCCAAACTGGTTGATGTATGAAGAAAAAAAACTGTACATAAAACATACGAAAAAGACGCCTTTTGGAAAAGAGAACGGTTAAATTTTGATGTCGTTGTTTTTTTTATTTTGTGTTATGTTAAATCGAAACAAAATAATGTCAAATGGAACAGTTACATATTATGTCAAATTAAAAGAAAGTTAACTTTCAACTCAAAATAAATTGAATATTGAACAAATGCAAAAATAATAATAATGTCAAATGGAACAATGTCAAAAAGAAAAAAGAAGAAATGGTGACACCCGGGTGTTTCCTCCGGCGTGATGATGTGCAGGAACCTACCGAAACATCCATGTCCGGTGAGGACCTACGTCAGACGGTAGGTGCAGGGCGCCGTGACGCCTCTCTAGCCACTCCTCAAAGAGGGGTCTTACCTGCCCTGCGCTGGGTTGTGACAGTCGCTCTATCGAGAGGCTTTGGGGCGATTTGTAATTTCATCTAGGTAGTAGTTTTTACGTAGGTGAAAAAATGGGGGCGTTAAAAAATGATTTATTCTCAAAGTGGGCAGTAGATAAAATAAGTTTGGGGACTCCTGGTCTACATCATATGGCCAACCCACGTATACAAAATGTGTTCACCGCTGTTCAGGGCACAAGATCGAGGGTCCCGACCTCCCGCGGAACGGCACCAGCGTGATCGGCTGCGCGCCGTGCGAGCGCACCTCGCTCAACTATACGAGTCAGAAGTGCGCGCTCGAGGACACGGACGACGTGGTGGTGCACTACCGCTACTATCCCGACAGAGTGAGTACCTATCGCTGCTGGAGCGCGAGCGCACCTCGCTCAACTATACGAGTCAGAAGTGCGCGCTCGAGGACACGGACGACGTGGTGGTGCACTACCGCTACTATCCCGACAGAGTGAGTACCTATCGCTGCTGGAGCGCGAGCGCACCTCGCTCAACTATACGAGTCAGAAGTGCGCCTCAAAAGCCCTTAACAACATTTATCAATGGTGTCAATTCCAGACATCAGGTGCGAGAGCGACAGCTCGCTTCAAGCTCACGTAGCCCAAGTTTGCACGACCAGTATTTTACAGAATGGATCGGTTGTCATCATAGTGTTTTGTTTCCCCGCAGACGTACAAGTTTGTATCCGAGCTGGACCCCGACCGCGAGGTGTGCGAGCACTGGAACCCCTGCCAGGTGGGCTACATCTTCAGCCTGCCCGGACCCGACCAGGCCACGCCGGCCAGCGAGCTGTGGCGTAAGTCCGTTTCATACCTAACATGTCTGGTACGAGCAGTAGAGCTCGTACCTGAAATACTATCATGACAGGCTCATTATCTTATTTAAATCGGCTTATTGGACGACTCGCACGAATTTAACTCGCACGAAACGTGCGAATCGACTACTTTAAAAAATATGTAGTCGATTCGCACGATTTAGTTACTGGGTAACACGACAACGTCACCTATTTTCAAAACCGGTTGTCAGATTTTCGGGCTTCTCCCTCGACCCGTACCGACTGAAAGATTCACATTAATGACAGCCAGGACGCACGGCGCATGTGTTCTTCCGCGTCTCGGAAAGCTCAATAAGAAATGGATGGAAGAATTCCTACCATAGCTATTACTGCTGACAAACGTCGCCGTGTCCAGGACACAAAGGGTGGCACGGCTTTGCCTCCGGGGGCATCTAGTGATGCATCAGCGGGCAGTTAATTTGAATGAAACAAACCCCTCTAGTGTTATTTGACGGTTTTACATTCTGATTTACATGGTATTTCTTATTATAATTTCAGATGACTACTGTAAGTTAATGAATTCACATTGCCTCTTAAATAAAGTCAGTTTTAATACGAGTAGTACCTACACCGTCGTCACACTCGTGATATCGTAGAATCACCCTTCATTGTTGTATAGAGAAGCCGTACTTGTTCTATAATAAAAAGAGAATACTTAAAATTACGATGATTTAAATAAGGAACGAAAATAACCGACATCATCTATTTTCAGCCGGCGGCAAGTATCCTATTCAATATTTCAGCCAATACACCAACCACACATACCACAACCACACTAGCCACAACGTGACCACATCGCACCCACTAGCGACACCGCTGACAATACACCAACCACACATACCACAACCACACTAGCCACAACGTGACCACATCGCACCCACTAGCGACACCGCTGACAATACACCAACCACACATACCACAACCACACTAGCCACAACGTGACCACATCGCACCCACTAGCGACACCGCTGACAATACACCAACCACACATACCACAACCACACTAGCCACAACGTGACCACATCGCACCCACTAGCGACACCGCTGACAATACACCAACCACACATACCACAACCACACTAGCCACAACGTGACCACATCGCACCCACTAGCGACACCGCTGACAATACACCAACCACACATACCACAACCACACTAGCCACAACGTGACCACATCGCACCCACTAGCGACACCGCTGACAATACACCAACCACACATACCACAACCACACTAGCCACAACGTGACCACATCGCACCCACTAGCGACACCGCTGACAATACACCAACCACACATACCACAACCACACTAGCCACAACGTGACCACATCGCACCCACTAGCGACACCGCTGACAATACACCAACCACACATACCACAACCACACTAGCCACAACGTGACCACATCGCACCCACTAGCGACACCGGTGACACAAAGCAACTGCAACAAGCTGCAGCGACACGTGGCGTAGTTGTGGCGCGTGTCAACGGCCCATAATGGCGCAACTTTCCAATGGCGCGCCCACAGAACAGATAATTTATCTGTTCTGTGGGCGCGAGCCACATTTCCGTAGTACCTTGTTGATGAGCTCAGCTCATCAACAAGGTACTGTGGTGATGTCACTTGTGCCTGTGTCGGAGTCCTGGCCACAGCTGCTGGGAATGTAATGCTGTATTAAAATTATTTTATTTTATTTTCAGACACTGATGAGGGTAAAGTTAAAATTAAAACCTTACAGTGTATTTGTTTAGTGATTTTATTAATTAATTCATTGATATAATTTGTTTTTTTTTTTCGACAGAAATTTCGAGTAAGTATTTGGTTATTTTTCTGAAGTTTCCTAAAACTATAAATATAACTTCAGAATGTACATTCTGAAGTTATATTTTTTACCAGTTTTTTACGCATAAATGATCATTATTATGATTTTGTCGTTTTAGGGGAAGGTAAGATTATTATTTTATTATTTTTTTTCCTGGTCAAGTGCCTTGTTACCTCGTCTGTTAGTAGTAAGTGAGGTCGGCGGCTCTCACACCTGCCGCCGCTAACTTCTGAAACTAATCATTGATTCTTTTAACATTTTCAGAAATCGTACCTCGTAAGTATTTAATTACTTACATGAACTCTTTTGATGTTCACGAGCTCGTTCTATTCATTGGCAGTGTATTGATGAATGTTGTGTTGCAGCTGTTCCCGGTACGTACCTCGCATTATAGCTATTATTGTAATGCAATAGAGTTCATTATTAAAGTATAATTGAAACGGGCAATTTGAAACGGCTGAAAATTTGTAAGCCAGCTTTGGGATTTTGAATAATTAATTTTAAAATTTTTTTCTTAAAAAAACATACAAGTATGTACATTTTTAGCGCCATGATAGGTCTTACGCAACTGAGAGACCGGACAAGTTTACCGGAAAGTAGTACAGTGGAGCCAACGCCTGTCGTATATTTCATTCACTATAATTGAATGTTTTATGTAGAAGTAATACAGAACTGAATCGAATTAAATTTCAGAGGACGATAAGAACGAGACGACATTCCCGGCGCACGACTACATGACGAGCCCGCGCCGCGTGCAGATCCCCGACGGCTACGAGTACCACGGGGTCGGCAAGTACCTGCCCAACGGACTGCGGGTGAGCGAGCTAGTACTGCCGGCCGAGCGGGCGGCACTTCCTGACTCCTGTCCCTTTGAGCCGTGCAGGCTGGGTACTGGTTAGTCCGTCGTCCGACGCGAACCGTGTAGCAGCCGCAACACTTAACATGTGAACTCTGTTTTCAGACTCGCGTCAGTCGAAGGGACGGTGTAAGTGATGCATGAACTACCTGTTAATGGCTGACCGTTATAGGTTTGACCCCGAACCCCACTGAGCACCAACTATTCCAAAAGAGGACTTCCCCAAAAAACAGGCGTTGTTGGTAAAGTTTATATCAATTTTTGTTGGTACACGAAACATCAACTTAAGACAGATCTCTGGACAGCATACACGAGCTACACCTCCTACAGGAGTGGAGTCTCTTGCCCATTCTTATAAACACGAAACTACTTTTTGGAAGGGCAACTATGTACAATGATATGCATTATATACATTTTGTGTTACAGACTATGGACGTAAGTTCTTGTCAAGTTTTTTAAGAGCTGTCAAATTATAAAATAAGCAATTCATCAGATTCGAAGAAGGGGAAGATTATACATAATTATTATATAGGTACTAACGACGCCCCCACCTGAAAAATTGTGACCTGAAATGACCAACAAGAAGAATTAAATGGTTTTCTCAATTGTACTACATAACATCACGGCTAAGCTTCATGTTTTACGATATATCCATGGAAGTAAAAGTCATGTTGCGCCGACCCTAAATAAAATGTTGAAATAGGAACTTTCAATTATAATAAATCAAATGGTTTATTTCAGAACTTCGACAATATAGAGGTGATAAGCGAAATAGTCGGCATCTACATTAAGATCACCATGATCTTCCGGCCCATGCGGCCGGAGGACGCCACCACCTACTACGTGCGCTTCGAGGAGATCGCGCGGAGGGGCAACTTCGTCCACATCCCTCTGGTCACCCTCAGTGAGTAGTGTGTTGTAACGGGCACACCCTACAGTCGAACAAGCGTCAACCGTCGTTGTGCGCCTGTGCGCCCGGTGCGAAGCGATGCATGAAGTCTACTAACTCGAGTTACTTACTTGTGCCGTGTCCAAGTGTCTATCGCTAATTTTTTTTGTCTATTTTTATAAGGTGTAAGCAGTAGAATTCTGTTGATCCCGTATTTAAGCTGATCACTACACTGAATGATCACACAGCAAAGCCTCTCGCGCAGGCGCAGCACTTCACCCTCAACAGTGTCCCGCCACCCGGTGACCTGACAGCTGACATTCCAGGCAGCACACTGTGATGTGCATGAGATAGTGTTTACATATCTATTATGTGGGTACCCTACCTGTAGCCAAATGACAAATATACCGTTGGTCTGTCCGGATGTGATGCCCTGTTTATTCGGAGATTATTTGCACTATATCGCTTAAAATTGAACACAAGTGGTATTCTGTGCAGCACTGAACAGTAGAGCGGGTGCGAGGTACTGTTGGATCCCGTCATTAACAAGCTTGTGCGCCCGCAGGCATGGGGCAGACGCGGCTGACGCCGCAGGTGCTGCAGGCGCTGCCGGCGCAGCAGCTCAACATCACCACCATCTACTTCACGTGCGGGCGCTGCGTGCTGCGCGGCATCATGCTGCGCGCCGTGGACGGCTCCGTGCGCAACGTGGACGTGGGCAAGTACCGCCTGCGCAAGGTCAACGACGAGTACGTACCGCCCGACACCACGCTAGTGCCAAACGACACGCAGCCATGCACGCTTCCGCGACGATCTAATTAATAGTTGTCTTATTTCTTTTACAGGAAAGGAGTAGAGTTGAGTATTGCACATTAGTTAATATTTTTTAATTACAAGATCGTTGTAAGTGTCCAGCCATTGAACTAGACAAATATATGAAGTACTAGCTGCTCCCGCGCGGTGTCATTCGCTGCTCGGCTCCTCTTGGTCGTAGCGTGATGTTACATAGCCTATAGCCTTCCTCGGTAAATGGATTATCCAACACAAAAATAATTTTTCATTTCGAACCAGTAGTTCCAGAGATTAGCGCGTTCAAACAAACAAACTCTTCAGCTTTATAATATTAGTATAGATTGAGACATTGTGTGACGCATCCATAACATTAAGTCCGTCTGTCGGAGTGCGGTGCGGCTCACGACACGCAGGGCTAGTGCCACCACCTCGTGTCACCCGGTGTATCATATGCCTACAGCTCCGCGGTGTGACACCAGCCGTCACCAAGAACAAGGTGTATGATGTTGGCAAGGCTAGCAATGACTAATACATGTGTGCAGGCAATCAGTCATTGAGCTGGACACCGAGCTGATCACTCCGCGCGACTTCGGCGACTACTTCCTCATGATCCAGAATGATGACGGCGGCGAGGAGCGGATCAAAGCCCTCACTCTCAAAGGTAAATCAATATTGAGCTATGTTACGAGCTATGTACAGTCTTGTAGGATACGTTATACAGAGAACATTAGTTTCCGCGAGCTTCTCGCTAGGTTTCTCCAACCGCCGTACGTGTGCCTCGACACAGCTCTAGCTGATTTGTTTTGACACACTTCATTTTCATGACGGCCGTTCTAACATGACGGTCACCGCTCTTGTATGTAACCGTGCCTCACTTACCTCCTTGTTTAATATTATTTCAGCGCCCGGTGAGTCACATCGAAGTATTGCGCTTATTTACTAATAATGTCTTATTGACTCTACTTACATTTTTTTTAAATTGTGGATAATAACATCAGCGCACAACTAATAGAGCTACGTTCATATTACAGATATCGGTAATGTAGATTTTATTATAGAAATTAATTTTGTACGTCATCATATTAGAAACATTCGTGATGGATATTTTCTGGTTTATATAGACGTAGTAAATATGGAGAAAAGTAAAAAACTAAGTCACATATTTCTTTATTTGTAGATCGTAGTAAGTATTGAATATTTTTAACTGTTTAGGGTGCATCCCCAAGGGTGCCTACAGTGTACTGTGTACTGCGTGCTCTCAAGACAGCGCAGCTGGGTGCTCAGTAATATTGATGCTGAACAATGCTTTCAATCCTGATAAACTACGTCTTGTTACATAACTACTACACTTCGTTCTATTTTAAAAAACATTTTTTTTTACAAGAATTTAAGATCAGAAACGTAATTATTTTTAAGACGCTTTTATTAGCTCGGGTTGTATCTATGTATGTATGTATGTAACGGAATCTTTGAGCTTAATTTATAGATAGAAATTTATAGAAAACCGAAACAAAAAATATAAAATAAATTTTACTTTTTAAAAAGCGTGGGGTGCTTTTTAAGATAATATTCACCACCACCATGCACCCCACGCTTTTTAAAAAGTAAAATTTATTTTCTATTTTTTATTTCGGTTTTCTATAAAAAGCGTGTTTTTTAGTTTTTTTTAACTATTTTTTATTTCCTACTTTTTAGTTCAAATTAATGTATTGTCATCGGTCCTCGATAAATCTACAAAGTTTGAACGAAAGGAGGCGTCTAAAGGTGTCGGTTACAAACATACAAAGGTACAAAGTGAAGCTAATATAAAGCGTGTAAAACAAAGAATTTATAATTTACTATTATCAAATTATTGCATTGTCATCGGTCCTTGAGACGTGTGCAAAGTTTCAAGTTGATCAGACTTTTAGAAACCGGTGAAAATTAAGCTCAAAGATTCCGTTACATACATACATAGATACAACCCGAGCTAATGAAAGCATGTTTTTCTATTTTTTATTTCGGTTTTCTATAAAAAGCGTGTTTTTTAGTTTTTTTAAACAATTTTTTTTATTTTAATTATATTATAAAAGTAAAGTTTACAAAAAGTCTTAATTTATTAACTATGCCCCACAAAACCGTTTTCACGGTTTGTCAGAAACATAATTATGCAGACAGGTGTCCATCCTTAAAGAAAGTAGAAAAAGAAATAGTATTGCAATGTCCAAATGGACGTAGATAAGCAAAAAGGATCCAACCCACAACATGACCGAAAATGAGTTAAGTATACCAAACTGCTCGTCAAGGTCTATATTTTCGATTAGCAAAAACAATCCAAGTAAAATACAAATATTTTGACATTAGAATGACAGTGGTTACCAAGCCACATGTATGGCGAACCCCTATTTTAGTTTCGTAAAAACGATCCATTCTCCTTGGATCATATTGTAAAACGGTCAGTCTAAGAAACTGACACAAAACTAAAATGTTTAAAAAAATCCAAAGCATGTGGATCCTTTTAGATCATAATATTTACTTCAAATCTATGCAAAAGATAAATCACTAAAAAGATTCAGACAGCTTGAATCTTTTTTGTTAAACTAAATTTTTACTTAAAAAATGCACTGGTTAAATCACAAAAACGATTCAGATCATTTGGATCTCTTTTGTTAAACTAAATTTTTATTTAAAAAATGCACTGGTTAAATCACAAAAAGGATACAGCACGTTGAGCACGCTTGGATATTTTTACAATTGACGCTCCAACCAGAGCGTCAATTGGACGTAGATAACCAAAAAGGATCCACCCCACAAAATGTTACATTTGAGTTATTGAAGATTGAAGTTTAATCTGTGTTTGCTCATTAATAGGCTTGCTTGCGTTTATTGTTTCTTAAGAAAATATGTGTGTGTCAATGTATATTTTATTCATACAAATAAATTTTATTGAGTTTAGTTTTATTTCTTGAGATATTCAGCTAAATGTGTGTTAGGATCCTTTTTGATAAAAGCTATTTTCAATTATGTTAAGCTCATTTTCATTTCGCAAAAACGATTCAAAGTAGCTAATTGCCACTTAAATCGTTAAAAATTGTTCATTTCATTAGTAAAACAACTAGCTTTCTAAAATTTTGTTTATTTTTTATATAAAACATCAATCTTTACTCTTCTTCCTGTGCGAAGTCCGGTTCACCGCCATTTTTTACACCGCCGGTATTTAGAAAAATTTTATGAAGTGTATGGGACGACAAAAGATCCCGTGTCATTATCTAAGCTAAAAAGTATATTTTATACATACTTTAACCTACGGTGCAAGGGCCTGAAAAAAGATACTTGTAGTAGATGTGACGCATTTAACATTAAAATTAAAACAAGTACTGGTGAAGAACAGGCAAAATTCATTGAAGAGAAAATGGAACACTTGAAGCGAGCTGAGGATTTAAGAAACAATAAAAGATAAAAATCAAGACTTTTGCAAGCCGAACATAATTGAGAAAAGGCTAGGATGACCCTTTGCAGTTTTTTTAAGTGGCTTTAGTTACACAACCTCACAGTTACCAGGACTGGGAGAAATAGGTAAATTTTTCCATTCTCAAAAGTTTTTAACTGTATAAGAATACAGAAAGAAAGAAAGAAAACACGTTTATATGCGGCGAACATGACGCACAGAAAGAACGCAAGCACAAAAGGGCAAGTTGGGGGTAAATATGCGTCACATCCACGCAAAACGACCATCGCTCAGCCATCCCTATGCGAGACAGAGCCTTGGTAAGACTGGCTATCAGCAAAAATGCACATATGATAGCCGGGACCAACGGCTTAAAGTGCTTTCCAAGACACGGAGGAGTCTCGGTATGTAAAGTCACACATCCAACCCTGGCAAGCGTGGCTTAACCTGGTATATTGACCTGTGCGACTGTTATTACTTACCCACTAGTGTAATTGCTTCATTATTTTATACCACAAGCAAAATTAGACGATTTGGAGTCAATCTTTGACTATATACCCAAAGACTGCCTGGATTTCTATAAATCTTTAAGGGGCAATCCGAGTCTTCATGACGATATGGACGGGTTTGGCGGTGAACCGGACTTAGCACAGGAAGAAGAGTAAAGATTGATGTTTTATATAAAAAATAAACAAAATTTTAGAAAGCTAGTTGTTTTACTAATGAAATGAACAATTTTTAACGATTTAAGTGGCAATTAGCTACTTTGAATCGTTTTTGCGAAATGAAAATGAGCTTAACATAATTGAAAATAGCTTTTATCAAAAAGGATCCTAACACACATTTAGCTGAATATCTCAAGAAATAAAACTAAACTCAATAAAATTTATTTGTATGAATAAAATATACATTGACACACACATATTTTCTTAAGAAACAATAAACGCAAGCAAGCCTATTAATGAGCAAACACAGATTAAACTTCAATCTTCAATAACTCAAATGTAACATTTTGTGGGGTGGATCCTTTTTGGTTATCTACGTCCAAATGTTAGGTGGAAGTTTTTCTGTAAAGTGTGTGTGGAACACAGTTAGTGCCTGGACAATACGCTTGGCAATTTGTTGCACGAAGTGCGTGATACGGACATAAAAGTTGCAGGCGCTGACAGATCCTCTTAGCTTTATGTTTTGAACCGCAACTACCGTAAGTATTCACATTACAGAACCATCAATGCTGCACAATAATGCGTACTCTATCTGAGCAGCACGCGCAAGCTGCCACACCGTGTTCGGTGTTGTCATGGCAAATAATAAAAAAACAACGCAAACTATCTATAATATGATAGTTTCGGTGGCACCTTTTGTCAGTCTCAAAGTTTTGTTTAATTTTATTTAATGTGTAATTGTGGCATTACTGAGTCTTGTGAGTCGTACTGTCTGTGGTGCACGCGAAAGGGAACATTGCACTTTACTGAACTGAAGTACCTGATCGGTTTCCACGGCCACATCCGCCACATCCGCCACGGCCGATTGGAAAACATTTACTTTAGTGACGAACTACTCCAAATATACACCAGACAGACGTGGCGTGTTGAGCAGTGAGTAGGCCCATCGATACTAACTTGTTCTTTTGTTCTACAGATGACGGTAAGTACCGGAGAGTGTCAGCCCGGCCTGCGGCACTGTCTAGTAGCTCCGGATGTGATTGTCCATCGGCAAATATGGCGAACTTCCAAGTTTCCATCCTACCAGTTATCATTTATTCATTCGTTCCAACTTTCAACCTCTTTACTGACAGGAGCTTGTTGGTCGTTGTAGACAAAAACAGCTAGTGAGTGAGTTTTACAACCAACCGACATCTCTTTGAGGCGCGCGTGGAACATGTACGCGCCACCCGGCACGGGCCTGGTGCTGATCGGGCGGCCGCATGTAGAAGTTACCTAAGTTAGTCGACTACAATATGTCCCCTGGCACTCGGCAGCGATCCACGCGACGCGGCTGCGCATCGGCGCGGCGGCGGGCGTGCACGTGGACCAGAGCATCTCGTACACGTGCGCCGACTGCGAGCTCACCGACGTGCTGTGCCGCGGGGACAGCGTGCTGGCGCAGGGCCGCGTCGCGCTCATCCCCACCTCCAAGAGTGTCAACATGAACTTTGTGGGGTGAGCACTCCTGCACACACTATCAGTCGAGCCTCACTCTCGCAAGAGCAAACCATTGACCACGTATTGGCCCTAAGCGGCGCAGATCCAGGCTCACGAGTCACGACTGCTGATCTATACGTACACGTTGCGGCACCATGCTCACTGCGCCACAGCCGCGCCTGCAGCCCTGGACCAGCCAACATCACTGATCATTCATATTTCATTTCGCAGCTTCGAAGATACGAATGCTTGCGTGTACATGGGGATATTCAAGATTGGCGATGTTACTTACAGAAAAATAATTGCCATTATTGAAAGTGAGTTTCAACGATTATTTAGGTTTTAGTTTCAAAATGTAGCTTGTGCACTGAACATTATGTCAATGTAATCGTGAAATGACCTCCTTGAACGAACAGATAATGTCCTAGCGCAGTATGTTAAGGAACAGACGCCAGCACAACAAGCTGTCCCAAACGGACAAATATTCCCAATTGAAAATGAACCTTATAGTTTTGTAATAAAGTTGAAAGCTATCAAAGGAATTTGACAGATTGGGGAACCTAACTTGAAGTGCTGGCCTCAGTACTTGCATCTGCCTGTATTTTTTATTTTACAGAAACGAAATGTGAATTTATATAATAATATTTAAATATATAATACTCAATTTATTTTAATTGAATTTTTTGACGCCCTATGAGCTCTTCTCCTTTTTTACCACTTGTACATAATGGATATTTTTTTTAGTTTTAAGGATGTATAATTATATTAATCATTGTTTTATTTTAAATTAAGTATGTATGTATAAGTTGATAAATTAAATTATCCATTTTGATTTGCATTTATTTTAAATTTCAGATAGCTGTAAGTTTTATTCTTGATTGATTGCTCAGGCACTGTTCTCTCATCCAGAGAAGAACTTAGATTCAAGGCGCACTCACTGCGCGCCGGTACTACCTGGCGCTGAGTCCAGATTGCCACGTGAAACTATCGGCCTTCCACAAAACAAAGCCCTTGTTGTTTTGGATTTTTCAGTACTAAATTCCAAAGTGCGACACCTCATTTCACCGCTTGGGGTCCTTTTTAAGTATGTCCCAGTCGTTCCTAAGAGTCCAAGCTCAATTCAGGCACCGCCGCTCTGTTCCGTACATTCGCACCACAAGGACTGAGGTGCAGTGAGCTGAGGCTGAGGCATTTAGCCATGCTATGAAGTTGTAAACCAAAACGACCTAGCCCGGTAAGCCTGGCAGGACGGCTCATTAAAGACAGCTCACTTTTCGCAGAGCAGATCGGCTGTTCAGCAGTTTAGGTGTGCTAACGTTACAGACGGATACACCTTTCGCATTTGATATTATGTCAGTAGCTGGCTATAAGGCAGCTCTCGTCGAGAGACCGTCACCTGGGTGACTGTGTGTGTGTGGTGCCAGAGGACTTTGTTTCGACGCTGCGATACTGCGTGCTGGACGGAGGAGGTGCCGCCACGCCGCACGCCGCACGCCGGCCGCGGCCAGCACAGTAGGGAGCAGCTCACTTTGAAACTATAACTACATTAACTAATTTTACTGTTTAATTTTTCAGCACCAGGTACTTTGGTTTTTCTTCGTTGTTTGAGAAGTGTTTTACAAACCTAACCCACACTTTCAAGAGTTATGCGCGCAGCCAAATAAGCAATGTAAAGTGCTGAATGTTGTTGCGAACTGTTATTGAGCGTGCACGTAGAAGGTTAGATAGAGGCCGCACACAGTACCTATCTGACTATATGACGAATCCTCACTGCACTCGCGAGTACTGAACCGAGATCTACCGAGAGCCCTGTAGGCTCCGGGTAGCGGTAACCCTTCCGGACAACCCCGCTCACTACTCGATACCCGGAGTTAATAAATTCAATTTTATCCTGCCTCATCATGTCACCGATAACTTGTTTCAAGTTGGTCATCGATACGAATAATAAGAAGAGGTAAAGTTGGTTATTTGGTTTGTTCTCGTGTTCTTCGAAAGTACTCATCCGATTTCAAGAAATAATTCAGTAATAGAAAGCGACGCTATTGCCGAGTGCTGTGGGATTATGTTTTATGTTAAGCAGGCGGCTGAAGTCCGCAAAGGTCGCAGTTGCTAAGTAAAGTGTACACAATGGCTTGTTTTGCAGTGGTCGTCGTTGATGGCGGGTCGCCGCTCGTGCCGGCCCCCGCGGAGGGCGCGCCCTTCGAGCACAAGCTCCGGTTCAAGTGCATGATGGAGTGCATCCTCACCAAGGTACAGTCACGCGCCCCGCGGCCACGAGCAGCTGCTGCAGTCGTGGAGAGCGCGGTGCGACTCACTGCCACAAGTTGAAGTGATTAGTGTTCTCGTGTTGTGCTCAAGGTGCGCGGGCGATAGTCGGGGCGAGTTGTCCCGGCTCGAGCAGTGGCTCGTGATAACTGTTAGAGCTGGAACACATTAGGTCGGACCGACAGTTTGCCGTTCACCGACTGCCGGGTGTTGCTGTTCACACTAGACGCCGCCGACCCGACCTAATGTGAATATAACTGTCGGTACGGTCGTTTTACTGCCCGGCTTGGGTCGTCACAAAACAGTTGTGAGTTGACTTTCGTATAGGATGGACGACGAAATATTGGGTGCATCCAATAATTGCCGAGCGAAATGAAGTTGGAACTTTTCAAACTTTAATAAGCGAATTAAGAAGTGACGAGCTAAAGTTTTATAATTACTTTAGAATGTCTATTCGTTCCTTTGATGACTTAATCGCAAAAGTTAAAACTGGTGTAACAGTACAGGCGGGTGTCGCCGCCGCTTCGCGCCGACAAATGTGAACGGCACCATACTTCATACATATCAAAAAAACGCTAGAGGGCGCTGACTGGCTAGCATTAATATTTTAACAGCTCCGTATTTTTTGTATTTTAAAAATAGTAATGCGCAATTATATATTCTAAATCTTATGTTATTCTGTGACTAAAGTATCAGTACATGTGTGGAAGTGTTATCAAACATAAATAGTCAATACAGTGTTTAAAAAACCATCGCAAAATAAATTAACAATACAAATCTATAAACCCTAAATAAGTGATCTAATCATCAAAACAATGTAATTTGTGTTGTCCAAAATCGTTCGAAGTGCACGTTCCGTATCGGCAAAAGTGATCATTTACATAAAAAGTGACTATTGTTTCGTCAAATAGTGTACCGAACATGGGAAAAAAATTCCTAAGTTATGAGTCACAGTAACGGATTTACTGTATTTAAAAGCAAAACCTATTAGAAACCATACCACAATTTCGTTATCTAAGTAAACGGGCGCCGTGGCTGAGTGTGCACCCGAGCCGGCATAACATCGTATGGGAACAAGCTGTCGCAGGTTCGATCCTCAGCTAAGTTTGTCTTTTTGTAAGATTTCTTAATCTCAAAATCTTAACCAAGACCACCGCACTCGCAGGAACTAATATCCGTGCAGAGTTACTAGCAGATTTCAACAGAGGGCGTTTCATTTACTTAAAATGGATCAAGAAAGCAACAACATTACCTTTCGTAAAATCTGTCGAACAAGTTCGTTAAATGATCTTACCAGCAGTAGCAGTAACAAAAATATATTCGACACGACAATGATGAGCATACCAGATAGCCTACATGATAATAGTGGGGAAATAAATGATTTGAGTGAACAAGTTAAAGTACTTACGTCACAACTACAAAGCGCTCACCTAGAAATAGAGAATTTAAACGGCGAAAACTTTCGTCTCAAATCAGATCTTCAAAAATCGATAAAAACCATAAATACATATAAACAAATGTGCTTATCACCTGAGAGAAAAAGCAGGACACCGAAATCAGTTCGAAAAACCAAATTATCGGTTCGTAACAAAACTGAGATCAATTCTCCAAACGATGATCTAGTTAAACCATCGTCTGGTGAATACAATTCTCAAGTCCCGATGATCATGATTGACAAAGAGACTCAAACTTCTAGCCACGCCCTTACGCAGCCAGCACAAAAATTTAAAGAGGTACACTCATCTGTAACCGTCAATAGTAATAAACCTAAACTTAGTAAGAAAGAACTGGCAGATATCATTGCAAGAACGAAACAAAAGAATAAATTATGCATTCTAAGCAGTGGCTCCAAACCTGCAGGGCATTTATCCCTGATTCAAGACGTCTTCTCCGACTATTTCGATTTCTGCCATTATTTTATACCAAATGGAACTATAAAGGAACTCTTAGACAACATAGATAATAAATTGAAAGGCTTTACTGATAACGATTATTGTATCATTTTCATGGGAGAAAATGACATAAAATCTGAGAGTAATTATATAAACATGATAAAAAAATCGCTACAGAAGGTGGCCCACACCAATAATATTATCTGTTTACCGACGTTTATAACAGGAGCTCCGATTTACAATTTTAAAGTGGATATGTTCAATAATCTGCTTAATATTGACCTACAAAATAATGACTACGCCTACCTATTTGACAGCAACAGTGAGCTATCACTAGCCATGTTCTCCAACACAACAGGAAAAATTAAAAAAAATGGATTGAAACGTATATATGACGGCATTATGAATAAGCTTGTAATTGATTTGTGCTCATTTGGTCAGTTTGACATAACACCG
This sequence comes from Hyppa rectilinea, assembly GCA_951799385.1. Classification (NCBI taxonomy): domain Eukaryota; kingdom Metazoa; phylum Arthropoda; class Insecta; order Lepidoptera; family Noctuidae; genus Hyppa; species Hyppa rectilinea. The sequence continues at coordinate 76,700 of OX637328.1, forward strand.
TATAATAGTAGCATACAAACGGAACCTTATATTGTTTTAAACTCACCTGAATTCAATGAAAAAGAAACCGATAACCAGTTTTTTCTCTGAGAAATATATGTATATCCTACATCAGAATATTGCAGGTTTAATTAACAAATCTGATGCATTATGTGTAAACATAGAAGAACTGGTAGACAGCAACAAAATTGTGGACGTCATATGTATTTCTGAGCATTTTATGATGTCAGGATTTGAGTCAAACTTATACCTACCAAATTACAATTTGGCTTCATTTTACAGTAGAACAAATAGTAAAAGAGGAGGAACATGTATTTTACTTAAAAAAGAACATAAATTCAGGGATATTCCAGAAATCCGCAAATTTTGTCTTGACTGTATATTAGAGGGTTGTGCAGTTGAACTACTCGACTTTAAAATTATCATTGTTTGTATATATAGGGTACCTAAACAAAATAACTTGTATACGTTCTTTCATAAACTGGAAAAACTTCTGACTTATATAGCCAAATTGAATTGTAAAAATATTATAATTACTGGTGATTTTAATATAGATGTTTTAAAACGCAATAATGTAACATTAGATTTTGAATGTTTACTGTTAAACTATAATTTAAAACTGGCTTTACATGAACCAACCAGATTCGCCAGTGGAACTTGCATTGATAATTTTGCACATAACTTTAAAAAGGGATGTAAATCTGAAATTTTGGAATTGGGCCTGTCGGATCATACAGCCCAATTAATCAAAGTTCCTGTTAAAAAAAATCTGACATTGCATTATTGGCGTTCAATGAAACGTGATTATTGCAAGGAAAATATTGATAAATTTAAAATGTGTGTTAAGAACTTCGCTTTCTCGGATATTTACCTCACTGAGGACCCAAACACAGCTTATCAACACTTTATAACTGATTTTAAACTTTTTTATGACCTTTGTTTTCCACGAACCCAATATTTAATAAGAGTCAATCATAAACCAAAGTGGGTATCACGTGGTATAAAAATTTGCAGTCGAAAGAAAAAAGACTTGCTATGGAAATTCAGATTAAACTCAACAAAAGACAACAAATTAAAGTAATTCAAGAAAATTATAAAATTAACAAAACGGGCGCAAAATAACTATAAAATATTAACGTCTCAAAATAAAACTAAAACAGCGTGGCGGATTATAAACAAAACGAGACTTAACACCCCAAAAGAATCCATAGATAAAATAAAAATTGATGAAAATAACGTCCTGGATAATCCAACAGAAATAGCGGACGCATTTAATAATTATTTTATTGAAAAAGTTAACCCCCTACCGGGTGCGGGGAAAAAAGTAACGTCTTTAATTAATCACCGATTAAATTCAATGTTTCTTGCACCAAGTACACCCTACCAGATTAATAAAATTATAAACAACCTTAAAAATACCAACAGTGTAGGATATGATGGTATCTCTAATAAAATAATTAAAGCAGTAAATGAGGATATATGCCATCATTTGAGTCACATTCTGAACTTGTCAATATCATCTGGAATATTTCCACAAGATCTTAAACTATCCGTCATAAAACCTTTATTAAAAAAAGGATGCAAACAGTTAATGGTGAATTATAGGCCTATTGCACTCTTATCAATATTCTCAAAAATTTTCGAAAAGTATCTTTATGGCGAACTTAATTTATATCTAGAAAAAAATAAAATACTGTGCAATGAACAAAAGGGCTTTCGACAAAATAAAACCACGAATATGGCCATTTATGAATTTATCCAAAATGTTATAGGCCACGTTGACAAAACAGTTCCAGCTTGTGCAATTTATTGCGATAAGTCACAGGCGTTTGATTATGTAGATCATAATATACTAATCAGTAAACTTGAAGCATACGGCATAAGAGGCAATATTTTAGATTTAATTAGATCCTATTTAACGAACCGACAACAGATTACAGTAGTAACTAAAGTGAATCCTAAAAATAAAAAAGAGGAAACATTCAGCTCCGTGAGGAGAAATGTCACATACGGTGTTCCTCAAGGCAGTGTCCTAGGGCCGCCGTTGTTTATTATCTATATCAACGACTTACCAAAGGCAACGACTCAACCAATGACATTATTTGCTGATGACAGTACAGTTTCAATTGCATGTAAGGACATTAATAATTATAAATCTGACATAAATAATTCACTGACATCTATAATTCATTGGCTTAATAATAATAATTTAAAAATAAATTTATCTAAAACAAATATAATGCACTTTGGACAAAGATTGCATAATCCATTAAATGTAAATTTGATTCATGATAATTACACTATAAATGAAGTATCTACTATCCGTTTTCTCGGCTTAACTTGCTGTCTATAGACAGCAAACTAAACTGGAAAGAACACATTGACGCACTATGTAAAAAAATTAGTAGTCAAGCATATGCTTTGTACCAACTTGCTTCATCTATCAACACTAATGTGTTACTATCGGCTTATTATGGACTCGTTGAATCTGTCCTAAGATATGGCATTATCTTCTGGGGCAATTCATCAAATAAAGATATGGTATTTAAAATGCAAAAGCGATGCATACGTGCTATGTTCGGTATCCAAAGTACTGAGTGCTGTAAGCCACTTTTTACAAAGCATAAAATCCTCACACACTGCCGTCACTTTATATTTTAGAAATCGCCTTATTTGTAAGAAATAACCCCCATTTGTTTCCTCGAATATCGGACCTTGTAATACGAAATCGCCGGGATAATAGTAAACTTCGTGTTCAGCCAGCTAAGACAGCACTACTGTATAAAAGCGTTGTATGCAGAGCACCGATAATTTATAACAATAGCCCTATCTGTGTCAAAAAACTAAATACCGACCAGTTTAAGAAAACATTTAAAAAAATACTGACAGAAAAAGCTTACTATAATATCAATGAATTTTTAAATGACAAATCGCTCTGATTGAATGTACAGTGAAACTTGGTTAAGTGGGACCTGGATAAGTGAGAAACCTCCATAACTGGAACTCATGCTGAGGTCCCAACACTTTGGCACTGAATTGCCTCTGTTAGTGAGACGAAGCAAACCTCTATATCTGGGATTTGTTCCTTTCATTTTATCGTAATAGTTACCGACTGCGAGTGAATTTTATATGCATTTAACCTCTAAATAATAAAGATAAAAAATTATGTATAATATTTACATAATACTTTATTTTATTTAATACTCCCACCTCTATAACTGAAATAACCTGTATTCTGACCTCTAAATGAGACAGATATTTATTTATACCTGGATATCTGAGACACTGGGTAAGTGGTATACCTCTATAAGTGAGACAAATTTGCAGGTCCCTTGATGTCTTACTTAACCAGGTTTCACTGTATTATATTTATTTTGAATCGCATGAATATTTTCCAATTGTTTATTATTTGTAATTTTATATTAATATTATTGTTATTTTTTTTTTTTTTGAGACTATGTAACTTTGTATATTTATTGTTATTTTAATTTTATTTTTTGGAAATCTCATGGTCTTCCGACCTAATTTGTACACCAGCCATGGTCAAACATGTTGTGCCAAAGAATATCCTGTAACACCTACAATAAACATTATACCATGTTTATTCTACACATGTTTTTGCAAATAAATTGATCTTTATCTTTATCTTATCTTATCTTGCTAGTACGCCAATATTATGTCCGATCCGACAGAAATCTTGGCTGGACGTACAGTAAAAGTGTCGGCCGACAGTTAGGTCGGGTCGCCCTAATGTGAACGGCGCTATTGACATACATATGCCAATATGGATCCGACACGTTTGTCGGGCCGGTAAAACTGTCGGTCCGACCTAATGTGAACCAGCTCTTATTGATGTAACACCGCGGGTATGCCACACGTTCACACTCACCATTTGCATGGTCATTTTATTTTGTTAAGGCTTCAAGGCCGAGGCTCTATGTACGTCAGCACGTGCCGTAGCTCAGCCATGTGTTCGACTCTATGTGTGGGACAGTGGCAGGAATTTGAACTAAGTTGATTACTTATACAACGAGCTACAATCATTACATTGCTAGCTCTGACTTTTTTATCGGTATACCTCAGGAATGAGAGAGATAGAACGCATATTAATATTGTCGTGTTTTCTGCGTTTGTGAGTTTCAGTCAGTCCGTGGTTAGTCAGCATTTGGATGACATTAGCTTGTACAGTCAACAGCAAAAGTAGATGATCAAAATCAGAAATTGAATACTAAAGAACGGAGTTCACGTCAGACCTGTGTGGCGTCAGAGTGATTCAAAAGTTTGTGATTTAAAATTACACCAAACTATTACTACTAGTACAGCTGCCATATATTCGTGAACTCCGTTCATTAGTATTGAATTTCTGATTTTGATCATCTACTTTTGCTGTTGACCGTACAAGATACTTATCCCCGGAGCAAGTAGAACATCCCGCGGGGTGCGAGAGGTCGCGAGCGACTCCGATACATTTTGTGTTCAAATCCTAGTTTCTAATGGAATGGCACTTTACCGATGTGTTAATTAAGTTGATTTGACGACGCCACGGGTCCCCGCTACGCTCGCGCTCATGCAAGTCGCTAGTCGCTAGCCGTAACGGTCGAGGTCGTGAACGGGGCTTTTAACCTTAGGGTGCCAATAATCGCGAGGACGAATGTACCTACATAATGTATTCCTGTTGCTAGGTGAGCGTCAACGGCATCCCCCTGGAGACCACCACGCGCAGGTCGGGTGTCGGCTCCGTGGCCTACTACTTGGTACGTACGATGACGCAAACTTGTTCTGGCACTTAGCCAACATTACAACTAACGTCGCCCTCTTGTGTGCTCATACAATGTGTCGGACAATTTCTCAAAGTGTTACCAATAACGACGCCCCTGTCGACGTCGCTCAGGCGCCTAACGAGCGTCGCAGCTCTCTGGTGCTGACGGGATGATGACCACTAACATTAGGGTTAGGAACGTAAATATTTATAAACACAGCTTTTGTTATATACATGTACTATGTGTAGGACGTAATCTTCTTTCAGCCCGAAAGCAACGCGGTGACGATCGGCATCACGGAGTACACCTCGGCGTACGAGGGCTTCTACCAGGGCGTGTTCATGGTGGACGGGGAACAGTTCACTAAAAATTTAATGGAAATAGGGTATGTTGGCCGCGTGCGACATGCTGGTGCTCTCACGTTAATATGAGTTAATTACCATTTTGTACAAGTAGGAACAGTCTGTTATGTGATCGTCATTACCTGACCCCCTTTTGGTTCAGCCAGTAGAATCCTTTAGGGAAGACGCAGTACGCCTTCGAGAATATTGCACAATATAGGCAGTGCGGCCGTTTAATAGGCAAACAACTACTAGAATAAAGAAGGGATAAATAACTGGCTGTCTATATCCCTTTTACACGTACAGAATGATTGTTAAGAACATATTAAACTAAAGAAGTAACTAAAACAGGCTTTAATATATTATATGTTGAATTTACACCGTTGTATCGTCGATTTTAGTTTTTAGATTTCTGTTAGTTCCTTAACTCAATATCTGGAGAACAGACTATGTTGAAGCGCGGCGCGGGCTGCTCTGGCTCGTTTGCTAATGGAACAGTGATTTGCATGGCTAGCGACATGTTACTACACCTCTGTCTTCTTTGAGGAACAGGCGCGTGTGCCATGAACTCGTTTAATTATTGCAGATCTAAGAGCGAGGAAGCAGGAGACGAGGCCCAGACGGAAGACACAACGCCGGAACCCCAGAGCCCTAACAAAGGAGAGGCTGAGACAGAACCGGAGTCAGATGCGGAACCGGAGCCTACGACGGAACCGGCGGAGCCAGGGGGAGGGGAGTCTGCGGCGGGCACAGACTCGGAGGGGCACCCGGCGGCTGAGGGGGATGCGCCGTCTGACCAGGAGGCAGCTCCCGCGGCTGAGGCTGAAGACGAACCGGTACCGGATGAGGGCGATGCGGATGCGGGCGACGCAGATGGCAGACGCAGGAAACATCGTCCTCCCACTGGGACTCGCCGCCGTGGAGCGACAACGGCACAATGTAATACAATGACGGGCATGATGCTTTATTATTATCCACTGTTAAATACCGAACACCTTGCTTGGTACTCAGTACTTAAATTTGACCTGTGTGTGTATACTAGTAGGGTTGAGGGTTTGAATAAAACAACCAAACTGTATACTGCTCTATAGCTAGTATGTAGCTAATTCATTTATTTGATAAAATTCTCGAGACCCCAACCAAATCGTTGTAACGAAACCATAGCGCGATCTATTTCGACGCCAACGCCATCTAGTTACGCTATGGGCAACTTTGAACAAAAGTACAATTTGTTTAGTTGATCTTTCGAGCGACTATTGATCATGAACATACCGCCCACCAAGGACATTACTGACGGAATGTCCTTTTTGAACTAAGTGAGATCCGAATATGTAACAAACCATTTGATCTTATAGTTCGATCTAACTTGAAAACATTTTAACAAGATAAAAGTTACACGGGAAAACTTAAACTTACTTAAAATTATAAGTAGTGAAAAAGAAAAGAAAAAGTATTTTCTCTTTAAAAACGTTGTAGGGGTAAACATACATTAGTTTTCGTAGAGCGAATGCTACATTATATCTACACATATCTTAACTATAATAAAAAAAATCATTGATCTGCAACTGGTAAAATACAAACTTTGGAAGTTGGCCTCTTAATATTAGAGGTTTTAGTGCGTAATGTGACTACACGGGTGATACCATCATCACCGGGATGCTTCTCTATTACACGACCTAACAACCAACGACTTGGCGGCAAATCGTCTTCTTTAATTAAAACGATGTCTCCAATTTTTGGCTCAGGAACCTTTGAAGACCATTTGTACCGGTTCATAAGGTTGGACAAATATTCTTGGGACCAGCGCTTCCAAAATGACTGTACCATCCTTTGAATGAATTGCCACCTCGACAAATAACTGTTATTTGTGTTCTCATATTTAGCGTCTGGTACACTAATTATCGGCTCTCCGATAAGGAAATGTCCAGGAGTTAATAGTAACAGTTCACCAGGATCAGAAACGTTAATGACACTCATGGGACGCGAGTTCAAACAAGCTTCAACTTGGTTGAGGAGTGTGCTCATTTCCTCGTACGTCAAGGTAGCATCACCAATGACGCGTTTAAGGTGGAACTTTGTGGACTTTACCCCTGCTTCCCAAAGTCCGCCGAAATTGGGACTATGTGGGGGAATAAAGTGCCACTCAGTACCGTTGGCCTCGACTTCTTCTGCTATTGATGCCTGAATAGAAGTTAATTGTTGAAATTCTCTGGATGCACCTATAAACGTTGTACCATTATCGCTCCATATTTTGGCACAATGACCTCGTCTAGACACGAAACGTCTGAAGGCTGCTAAAAAGGCTTGTGTGCTCATGTCACTGACGACTTCTAAATGAAGAGCACGGGTTGACATACACACAAATAAACATATATAGCCTTTGTACGAACGGTGTCCGCGACCCTTCGTTGTCCTAATATTTATGGGGCCAGCATAGTCAACACCGCTATGCAAAAACGGTCGCGCTGGAGAACACCTCACAGATGGAAGAGAACCCATCATCTGGTTCTTGATGCTGGCACGCTGTTTAGCACATGTTACACATTTACGCACTGCCTGTTTAACCAAATTTCGGACTCCTAACACCCAATAAGCTGTCCTCAAATAATTCGTCATTAGCTGAGGACCTCCGTGCAGAGTTTTTAAATAAGCATCTGCCACTATGAGCTTTGTCAGATGACACGAGTTTGGTAGGACTATTGGGTGCTTTATCAGTTCACTTAATGGAGCCTTCTCAAGTCTACCTCGAACTCTGATTATGCCCTTCTCATCGAGATATGGACAGAGTGAGTTTAGTTTACTAGATTTTAGTTGTACATAGCCCTTGTCCTGTAATTCTAAATATTCTGTCGTAAATGTTTCTCTTTGTGTTTGCCTTATACAACATTCTAAAGCTGCTTCTAATTCATTGTATTGATCTATGGTGTTGTCCTTATTTTTATCAATTGTACTATTTTGATCTGCGTGTTCCTTTAATTTATTTTGTTCATTTTTTTCTATTCGTTTCAGTATTTCCTGACTGTTGCTGTTCCATTTCTGCAGTATGAATCCACCCGTTCCTAATAATGCTATCATTTGATTATAAATCTCTAAGCCTTCTTCTACATTATTGCATCCTGTCATAAGATCATCCATGTAGAAGCAATTTAAAACCTTCTCTGCAGCAATTGGATATTTATTGCCTTCATCAATTGCGATTTGTCTTAAGGTTTTGACTGCTTGATACGGCGCAGAAGCTGTGCCGAAAGTTACGGTCACAAGTTCGTTGTCTTGAATTTCTTGGTCTGGGCTGTCACGCCAGAGTATCCTTTGGAACATGACATCTTCTTCTGCTACTCTTACCTGGTGGTACATTTTAATAATATCCGCCACTAGTCCTATCGGATGAATCCTCCATCTTAAAACAGTGTGCCGTAAATCAGCCTGCAGTGACGGACCGACCATGAGCGTATCATTAAGTGACACTCCTTTGCTGTTTTTTTCAGAGGCGTTAAAAACAACACGGACTTTAGTTGTGGTCTTGTCATTCCTAATGACAGCGTGGTGTGGCAAATACACTGCTTCTTCCTTTTTATTATCATTCTCTTTTACGGGCTGCATATGTCCTAACTGTAAATACTCATTTAATACTTCTTTGTACTTCTCCTTTAATTCTTTGTTCTTTCTTAATCTTCCTTCTAATGCGTGAAACCTTAATTTAGCTATGCCACGTGAATTTCCCGATTTACCAGGAGGACCTTCTTCTCGAAAAGGTAACCTTACTACGTTCCTACCATAGCTATCTCTTCTGGTGGTCTCACTATAAAACTCTTCGCATTTCCTTTCTTCTGGTGTAAATATCTTTTTATTAGTGCACATTTCTTCTACTTCCCAAAATCTCCTTAAAATATCCTCCACCTTGCAATGCATTACATTTATGTTTTTTAATTTGTTATTAGCACAAGCCGTGCCTTCAGGGCCAATAGCGCCCGACAGAATCCACCCTAATGTAGTGCACTGAGCGATTAGTGTACCAGAAGGACTCTTCATTAAACCTTCTTGAATGATGCTGCTGTACACGTCAGCACCCAACAGAACATCAATTTTGTTGGGTGTGTTGAACTCTGGATCTGCTAAACATAGGTGGTTAATATCTAACCAGTCGAAAGTGTCTGAGTTAAGACTTCGCTCAGGAAGGTATGAAGTGATCTTATTTAACACATAAGCACTCAATGTAATCTTAAAGTTAGAGTCAACACGAGATTTAGTTATTAATTGTACCATGTACCTTGTTCTCGTTGACCGATTATCTCCTAATCCTGACACAAACCCTTGAATTGGGATCTTTTTGAGGTTGAGATACTGCACTGTTGCCTCTGTTATAAAACAAGCCTGAGAACCTTGATCGAGCAAGGCTCGGATCGTCTGATATTCACCCGTCTTTGACGAGGCTTTTATTAGCGCAGTGGCTAATAAAACCTGCCTTGGCTTTGCTACCCTTCCTGTGGACAAGCAAGACACTATCTGAGTAGTACCAGTTGAAGTGGTAGTACTATCAGCAGCAGATTTTGCTTCAGGATCTTGACCTTTATTGTCTAAATGTAGCAGAGAATGGTGACGCTTCTGGCAAACTCTGCAACTAGTATTCTTTTTGCAGTTATGCACAGTATGATTACTGCCTAAACAGTTAAAGCAAATTTTGTTTTTACCAACGAAATCCCGTCTAACTTCGAGCGATTGTTTGGCAAAACTTTTGCAAAAACAAAGTTTGTGACCTTCTGAGCAGTATTCGCATTTCATGACTGATGAAGAGTCTGTGCTTAACAATGCTTTGGGTTTATGACTGTTACTGACCTGATCCCTTTTTTGGTTCTATACACTCAAACGCGCGGAAACGTTGCTCTAAAAATACTTTAAATTGACTAAAGGTGGGAAAATCATTGCCGCAACTTCGGCAATGATTTTCCCACCTTTAGTCACTACTCACACTTAATTCCCACTGTTTACGCGTTTCAGGATCTAATTTAAATGTTACTATGTGTATGATAATAACATCCCATGTAGTCACATTTATACCTAAATTTGATAACGCATTTAAGCAGTCACTGGTGGTGTCTGAAAGTTCCTTCAACGATGCCGCAGAATCAACTTGCGTACGTTTAATACCAAATAGCCGTTTCAAAATACAGTTTGCGAGATACCTTTTATTACTATATCGCTTGTTTAACAGATCCCAGCACTGACTGTAATTCGCATCAGTTATTGGAGTATTTCTTATCAATTGCTCAGCTTCACCAGTTAATTGACTTTTTAAATAGTGCAGGTTTTGCACATTATCCAACGAATTATTCTTATGAACTAATGATACAAAAAGATCATGAAATGTCGTCCATTCTTCATATTTGCCGGAAAACATTGGAATAGCAATCTTGGGCAATTTAACCAGTGGGTTTGACTTATGTGCACTGCTAGATGCACCGCTCTCATGAGCTGGTTCGCTTACAACTTTAAGTTTATTGAGTGTTGTTTTCATCAAACTTTTATATGAAATGTAAGTGTCCTCGGTTATATCATAGATATCAATAATTTTTTGATCAATATCCTCTAATTTAAAGGTCTGATATAATTTATTATTTGTATTTTTAAACGACTCCCAATCTTTTTCTAATAATTCTTGTCTAGTTTCAATATAATATTCTATCGTTAATCTATCTTTAGGACTCTTTTTAAAATTTGATAATCCTATAATAATAACACTTTGACAGCCCCTTAATACGTTAAGTAATCCCTCCATATTAGTAACAATTAGTTAAATAAATTTAAACAAAACTAATTTGGAATAAAATACAAGTTCCGATAAGTCGCTTAGAATGTTACAAGTGTTTTATAACAACTTATTATCTGGCGGAAATCGGGCATAGGTTTCCCGTTCCGTCGTTTTTTAAGAAACTATTCTAAGTTCTAAACTAACATGCACAAATGAATACAAATCTTCAATATCTAAACGTGAAATATTCCAAGTCCAAAATTCTTCAAAATATTTATAAGTTAAAATCTCCGAATACGTAAAGTTCAAAATTGCTTGTCACTAACTGCTTTTTTTATATAGTAAAATGTACTCACAATTTTCACTGCACTCACACAACACGATGATTTGTTGAACATGTAGCGCCTCTGGTGGCGAAACGTTGAACTATTGATGTGACGTCAGTCTTCTGATGTCACGTTGAACTGGGTGTGACGTCGCTCTTATGACGACACGTTGAACTCCGAGGGTGACGTTCACAGTCACCTCACGTTTGAACTGGATGTAAGTGGCGCCCTCTATAGCATCACTTTCCGCCGCTGCTGCTGACTCCGTCTTCTAATCTGGACGATGCTGTCGCTGCTGATGCGCGGATCCAGGTACTCTAGCCGCAGCGATCCACTGCGAGTACCCGTGGTGAACTCAAAAAGTCCGGAAGTAATCCGGGTCGATGGACCAATGTTAAATACCGAACACCTTGCTTGGTACTCAGTACTTAAATTTGACCTGTGTGTGTATACTAGTAGGGTTGAGGGTTTGAATAAAACAACCAAACTGTATACTGCTCTATAGCTAGTATGTAGCTAATTCATTTATTTGATAAACTTCTCGAGACCCCAACCAAATCGTTGTAACGAAACCATAGCGCGATCTATTTCGACGCCAACGCCATCTAGTTACGCTATGGGCAACTTTGAACAAAAGTACAATTTGTTTAGTTGATCTTTCGAGCGACTGTTGATCATGAACATCCACCATCTTGAACTAACCACCCGATGTAAGAAGGAAGTTATGGGAAGTCAAGCATCCACCATTCTGTGGCAAGCACAAGCCCAGCAATCAACGCATCCTATCGCAAATGTCTGCTGGATACAGAACTCTCCCAGGCTGATTCACAACATCCTGTCTTCTGCCTCCCTAATTGGACGGTCCTTGGACACACATGTCCAGCCTACTCCCACCTCCGCTTGCTTACTCTGCGAGCTCCGTCGGCCACTCCTGTTACTCTTGATGCCTGACTTTACCGTATCTTTTGTCCTTGCCAGCTTGTGCGGTGAGCATCCTCCGAGACGCCGCGGCGGCGGGGCACGCCTACAAGCAGAAGACAGTGGGGTACGCTTGCCCGGGCGGACAGCTCGTGGCCGTCAGCTGTCGCGGACAGAACGTGACCGCGGGCCTCAATGTCACGGCCAACAGCACTGTCGTCATTGATTTTGATCGGTGAGTACGCTTTTGTAACTATGATCTTTGGTGGCGGAGCAGGGTGGAACATTGCTTGTATTGAAAGGAGGTACCCTCAGTCGGACGAAAATCTGAAATCAATCAGAAGTCATTAAATCGAATTAGGCTGAGAATGAGGGTTGTACGTCAAAATGTCATAAGGGCACTCCCTCCCCAACCCGCCCTTCCCCGGCAGCCCAGCTGCGTGTGTGCGACGGTACCGTGGCGAAGAGTTCTGCCACAACAATAAAAGTAACCCTAATTATTATTTCTTTCACAGCTTTGAGGATACAAATGCTTGCGTATACATGGGAATGTTCAAAATCGGCCAAACTGAACACAGAAAAACGTTAGCTGTAATTGAAAGTAAGCTGTAAAAAAATACAAGCGTTTTGTTTCACAGACCTACCTAAAATAATTAATATTCGTTTTACGTTTAATTTCAGATAGCTGTAAGTTTTTTGTCTTTTGCAAAGACACTTTTTCATTCATAGAGGTCGAGGGGCGCTAGCGGCTAGCGGGCCGTCTCAAGTAAAAAAGGGAAAAGTCTAAGAGGTCACCAAGAACGGTGTTTGTACGGCCCGCCGAGGGAGGGTTTGATTATTGAGATCGGAATAGGTAGAGCTTTTTACGTACTTGCCGTACTTTTTTGCGTACTTGCTTTGCTTGTAGGTTACATTAATATGAATATTTCAGAGTCCCGGGATATGGTTTTTAAGTAGTAAAATCATTAAAAAACCATTCTCGCCTTCGGGACTAATGAAAGATACACTTCTGACGGGTTAATATAAGAAAGACGGGCTTAAGTTTGTTAGAGGTAAATATATAAACTTGATTCATTAAACGATAAGATATTCACCACACAACAAAACACAACAGGAAGCAAACAAGCGCACTGAACCGAAGTAATCGAGTGAGACAACAAGTTACTGGTAAAGAATTGAATTCTAGTGGCACAGAAAGAGACAAAAACAGGTGCGTCACTCTAGCGACAGAAACAGCCCGCACGCTTGCGAGCTGTTGACGTCGCTCATGCGCTTATTGGCTTACATCAACCATTTTTATACATAGGTACTGAGAAAAAGAATTCAATTCAATAAAATCCCGTAGTATCCGTCGGAATCCCGTGGAATATCCATATTAACATCAATGTTTGCGGTCCATGAACCTAAATAGCTCTAATTATTCCGATCTATGCTTATTACAAATGAATATGTTATGATTTCTTACATGAATTCTCAATTGAAATTCGTCACATGTCGAGTTTGAAATTAATTTTATTTATTACATTTTCAGCACCAAGTAAGTTCCTAGAGTTTAGTTTGAATGATCTGTAACGGTTCTCTGAGTGGTTGCTCCATGTCCGTGTTGCCTTCCAGTGATCAACGTGACGGCGAGCGCCGTGGTGCCACCTCCTCCGGCGGGAGAGCTCAAGCACAAAGTGGTGTACACCTGCAGCGTGGCCAAGTGTGACCCCGCCATGGTAAGAAACGTAACCGATATACGTGTGCACGGTCGACCTCATATTGGCTTCACCGCCCTATCACCTGCACTTTGTAAAAACGACAAACTCAATTTTTTATTAGTAGTCCAACGCGACAGTTAGTTAGTTTAACCTTAGGGTTACCGCTGCCCCGGAACATAAAGGACTTTGGAAGGAGCATGGATGAATGAGATCAGAGTGGCGGTAGATCAGAGTGGCGGTAGATCAGAGCGGCAGTAGATCAGAGTGGCAGTAGATCAGAGCGGCAGTAGATCATAGCGGCAGTAGATCAGAGTGGCGGTAGATCATAGCGGCAGTAGATCAGAGTGGCGGTAGATCAGAGCGGCAGTAGATCATAGCGGCAGTAGATCAGAGCGGCAGTAGATCAGAGCGGCAGTAGATCATAGCGGCAGTAGATCATAGCGGCAGTAGATCAGAGTGGCAGTAGATCAGAGCGGCAGTAGATTATAGCGGCAGTAGATCAGAGTGGCGGTAGATCAGAGCGGCAGTAGATCAGAGTGGCAGTAGATCAGAGCGGCAGTAGATCATAGCGGCAGTAGATCAGAGTGGCAGTAGATCAGAGCCTCAGTAAATCATAGCGGCAGTAGATCAGAGTGGCGGTAGATCAGAGCGGCAGTAGATCAGCGTGGCGGTAGATCAGAGTGGCGGTAGATCATAGCGGCAGTAGATCAGAGTGGCGGTAGATCAGAGCGGCAGTAGATCATAGCGGCAGTAGATCAGAGTGGCGGTAGATCAGAGCGGCAGTAGATCATAGCGGCAGTAGATCAGAGTGGCGGTAGATCAGAGCGGCAGTAGATCAGAGTGGCGGTAGATCAGAGCGGCAGTAGATCAGCGTGGCGGTAGATCAGAGTGGCGGTAGATCAGAGTGGCGGTAGATCAGAGTGGCAGTAGATCAGAGTGGCGGTAGATCAGAGTGGCGGTAGATCAGAGTGGCGGTAGATCAGAGCGGCAGTAGATCAGTGGTGGTAGATCAGAGTGGCGGTAGATCAGAGTGGTGGTAGATCAGAGTGGCGGTAGATCAGAGCGGCAGTAGATCAGAGCGGCAGTAGATCATAGCGGCAGTAGATCAGAGTGGCGGTAGATCATAGCGGCAGTAGATCAGAGTGGCGGTAGATCAGAGCGGCAGTAGATCATAGCGGCAGTAGATCAGAGCGGCAGTAGATCAGAGCGGCAGTAGATCAGAGTGGCAGTAGATCAGAGCGGCAGTAGATCAGAGTGGCCGTAGATCAGAGCGGCAGTAGATCATAGCGGCAGTAGATCAGAGTGGCGGTAGATCAGAGCGGCAGTAGATCAGCGTGGCGGTAGATCAGAGTGGCGGTAGATCAGAGTGGCGGTAGATCAGAGTGGCGGTAGATCAGAGCGGCAGTAGATCAGCGTGGCGGTAGATCAGAGTGGCGGTAGATCAGAGTGGCGGTAGATCAGAGCGGCAGTAGATCATAGCGGCAGTAGATCAGAGTGGCGGTAGATCAGAGCGGCAGTAGATCAGAGTGGCGGTAGATCAGAGCGGCAGTAGATCAGCGTGGCGGTAGATCAGAGTGGCGGTAGATCAGAGTGGCGGTAGATCAGAGCGGCAGTAGATCAGAGTGGCGGTAGATCAGAGTGGCGGTAGATCAGAGTGGCGGTAGATCAGAGCGGCAGTAGATCAGTGGTGGTAGATCAGAGTGGCGGTAGATCAGAGTGGCGGTAGATCAGAGTGGCGGTAGATCAGAGTGGCGGTAGATCAGAGTGGCGGTAGATCAGAGCGGCAGTAGATCAGCGTGGCGGTAGATCAGAGTGGCGGTAGATCAGAGTGGCGGTAGATCAGAGCGGCAGTAGTTCAGAGTGGCGGTAGATCAGAGTGGCGGTAGATCAGAGTGGCGGTAGATCAGAGTGGCGGTAGATCAGAGCGGCAGTAGATCAGTGGTGGTAGATCAGAGTGGCGGTAGATCAGAGTGGCGGTAGATCAGAGCGGCAGTAGATCAGCGTGGCGGTAGATCAGAGTGGCGGTAGATCAGAGTGGCGGTAGATCAGAGCGGCAGTAGTTCAGAGTGGCGGTAGATCAGAGTGGCGGTAGATCAGAGTGGCGGTAGATCAGCGTGGCGGTAGATCAGAGTGGCGGTAGATCAGAGTGGCAGTAGATCAGCGTGGCGGTAGATCAGAGTGGCGGTAGATCAGAGTGGCGGTAGATCAGAGCGGCAGTAGTTCAGAGTGGTGGTAGATCAGAGTGGCGGTAGATCAGAGTGGCGGTAGATCAGAGTGGCGGTAGATCAGAGCGGCAGTAGATCAGCGTGGCGGTAGATCAGAGTGGCGGTAGATCAGAGTGGTGGTAGATCAGAGCGGCAGTAGATCAGAGTGGCGGTAGATCAGAGTTTTATAATAAAAATTGCATTTCCTACCACTAGGTATGTCGTTGAGAAGCTCTCTTATTACAATCTTATAACACCCCTCTGTAGCGCGGGGGGCACAGAGAAACTAGTGGTACCTACTAACGTCTGCGGTCAATTAATTATTTTTTAACAATAAGCATTTTAATCCTTTGTTTGTTAATCCTAATTCATAGATTTACATCAACGAGAAAACTCTGAAAAGTGATGATAAAAATCGCTTCTACTCCTACAAGTCTGAGGTACGTAGCACTTCCAGTGAACCATTGTTATTAGGGTTCGCAGTCAAGCATAGAACATAATTTAAAAAGGTGCCTTCAACTGATGGTGCCTACTGCAAACGTGAAAAGTAAATATAATATTATTTATTTGCAAGAATATGAAATACGCGCTTTCATAAGTGTATTAAACTTATGAAAGCGTCTACAGCTGTGCGGGGATCTTTTGGTGCGCAGTATAAATCTTTTGTCAGCGCCATGGCCGGTTCCTCACGATTCCTCTCCTTACCGTTTTTTAAACAAGTGACAATTACTTGCACTTGGTTCCGAAAAGTCAGAAGCGCTTGCCTTGAGTTCGAACTCGAGACCGGTGACTTGGCAGTCCGACGACTGTTACACCACTAGGCTATCACTGCTTAAGAGAGAAAATTATCAACAGCATATGAAGCTAAGTCAGACGCCCATAGGCAGCATACAAATTCTGACACCTGGTTAGTCACTAACCACGCGACAAAGAAAGAAAGACCGCCATGGCGCCATCTTGTTTTTTTCAACACGGTTTCACAAAACGTTCCCCAACAGCCCGGCACCGTGAGGCACAGCAGCTCTTGTAGCTGGGAGCGTACAACCTGCTATTTGTTTTTGTGTAGATGGTGAAAGGGAAAGATAAAGAGGTCATGACGGTCACCATCAACTTCTCAATCAAGCCATTTACCAAAGAGTTCGAGGGCGTGTACCAGCTCGTGGTGACCAACGGCAGCGAGCGGGTCACCAAGAACATCATGGAGATAGGGTGCGTACTCGTGTCGTCTTACTTCCGCTTCCAATATCTCAATCAGTGCATTTCTGGCGGGAATACTGCTCGATATGTCTTGAGCATGATGTGAGGCGGCTTTTTGTAGCTTTGGTATGTACAGACGCTAGCACATCAAGCTATCCCTAACTGTCAAATTTTCTCAATTAAAAATGAACCTTATGTCTTTGCACTAAAGTTGAAATACTATCAAAGAAATTTGACAGATTGTGGTAACTTGATGTGCTGGCCTTTGTCTCTACCTGCCATTCGTATAATAACGCGGTAGATAGCGAACCTATGTGTATATTGGAATCCTTAAATGAGGAAGTAAACAGCTGTGTTGATTCACAAAATAAAAACAAAAATGTGATACCTACGAGCGACAGTGATACTACCGTTTCATCCACTCCACTACCAAATGCAGTGCACAACGGAACTCCCGTTGTCCTGCCATCCTTGTCACCCGCGCATACAATTCTTGCGGGAGCACGGAAACAGCAAATAAACTCACAGAACACTGTGATTGCACCGATAACTAGCCAAACAAGTAGTAATGAGCAGCAACAAACACCTGTGCCCAATAATAATAATGAAGGATGGACGGTGGTACATTCACGTAAGAAACAGTCTCGCTTTGCAGGACGTAAAGGAACAGCGAATGTTGACTTGTCAGCTAAATTTAAAGCCGCAGATGTAAAAATACCGTTTATGCTGTATAATGTGTCGAAGGATGTGAGTGCTTCGGATATAGCGAGTTACATAATGGCTAAAACGCAGGTTATCGTAACTCCGGAGAAGATTGAAACGAAACAGTCGAAGGATTACGATTCTTACAAGTTTTTAATTCCGAAACATAAAATTGAGCTATTTGAGAATGATAAAATGTGGCCGGATGGTGTATATTTTAGAAAATACTTTGTGTTTAAGACAACAAGTGTACGAGGTCCGGGGAATAATAAGTCATAAAAATGAATCTTTTTAAGGAGAATAATACACGAAAATTTAAGCTTATGAGCTTCAACTGTAAATCAATCAAGAGATCGGTTGATTACGTACGAGAATTGTGTTTAACATCGGATATCATTGCACTGCAAGAGACCTGGTTACTGTCGCATGATCTGGCATATCTGCACACCATCTGCCCTGGCTTCGGTTCTACAGGCGTCTCGGCCACAGAGTCGTCCGAGTTGCTGCGTGGTCGACCATATGGGGGAGTGGCCTTGCTATGGAGAACAGGTGCTTTTGACAGTGTTTCGGTCATACAGTGTAATACGTACGATTGGTCGCGATTAAAGTGGTTATTGAAAATCGAGAAATTCTTATATTTTCTGTGTATATGCCCGTGTGTAACATTAATAACTTAAGTGAGTTCACCGACTGTTTGGCTGAAATAAATGCAATTGTGGAATGTAATAATGTGGAAAATGTGTTTGTGTTGGGCGATTTCAACGCGCACCCGGGTGAGTTATTCTGTAATGAATTATTAAAGTTTTGTTGTGATTGTCATTTGTCCTGTGCTGATATTGATATACTTGGTATAAGTTCAGACACCTATACGTACATGAGTGACTCACACGGGTGCGTTAGATGGCTGGATCACTGTTTGGTAACAACTGTTACTAAGTGTTCTATTTTGGAAGTAAATGTTATTAATGATGTTTCTTGGTCTGACCATTTTCCCCTGGAAATTACGTGTAATTTTAATGTTTTAGTGCCGAAATATAGCAATAAAAGTGTAATACCAAATAAAGTAATATGGGGAACTAGAAATTCTGAACAAATACGTCACTACTCTGATCTTTGTCATGAGGCCCTCCGTGATATTGATTTTCCAAGTCAGTTTGTGAAATGTAGTGATAAGATATGTACTAATGAACAACATAGGGTACTAATCCTACTACTATTATAAAGGCGAAAGTTTGTAAGTATGGATGTATGGATGTTTGTTACTCTTTCACGTAAAAACTACTGTATAGATTTGGATGAAATTTGACACAGAGATGGTTTATATCCTGGATTAACACATAGGATATTTTTTATCCCGGTAGAACATTCCTGTGGGATAATTTCCGACCTCCACGCGAGCGAAGCCGCGGGCAGAAGCTAGTTAACAATATGTATAAGCAAATTATATCTGTCTTGCAGACGGCTGCTATTTCGAGCCTTAATACATTTGTTAAGAATAAAAATAGACTTGTAGCGGGGTGGAATAAGCATGTGAAAGAGGTTCATGCGCGGGCGCGGCTTGGGTTTCAAAGGTGGATCTCACATGGAAAACCTGCGTCGGGAGATGTATATCTGGAAATGAAAATGTCGAGACATAGATTTAAAACTAAATTGAAATGGTGTCAGAACAATGAAAGCCAGATAAAAATGGATATCATTGCAACCCTTCACGAAGAAAAGAAATTTAGTTCCTTTTGGAAACAAACCAATTCTTTGAATCCTAGGCCGAGCCTGCCTTCGTACGTTGATGGCTTATCACATAACAGTGATATAGCCAACATGTTCGTGAACCACTTTAAAGTCACTCCACTTAAAACAAATGCACCTAGGCGAAGCATTCGGACCCCGTGTGAAGGTGATCCTCACGTAAGATTTAACGTGAAAGATGTAAAAGATGCGTTAAAAAGTATGAAACGAGGTAGATCACCAGGTCACGATGGTTTGAGTGTTGAGCATTTAAGGTCCGCTGGTGTGCATTTACCTAGGTTACTCACCATGTTATTTAATTTTTGTATGGGTCACTCTTACCTGCCTGACGATCTCGTAAAAACTGTCATAGTTCCCATAGTTAAGAATAAAACAGGGGACTCGTCCGACAAAAACAACTATAGGCCTATTTCACTGGGTACAGTCATTGGAAAAGTGTTGGACAGTCTGCTTGAGAAACAGTTGAAGATGCACATCAGACTCAACGACGCGCAGTTTGGTTTTAGAACCGGTTTGTCGACGGAAAGTGCAATCCTGTGTCTCAAGCAGACTGTGCAGTACTACACGGACAGGAAGACACCTGTATATGGTTGTTTTCTGGACCTGTCGAAGGCTTTTGACCTGGTGAATTACAATATACTATGGCAAAAAATGTCGGATGATACAGACCTTCCACCTGAGGTTATAAATATATTTAAAACTTGGTATGAGAGTCAGATAAACTGTGTTAGATGGTCAGATACTCAATCAGTACAGTACGGGCTAGATTGTGGAGTGAGGCAGGGGGGATTGACTTCACCCACCCTGTTTAATTTGTACATAGACCGGCTGATTGGTGAGCTGAGTAGCACTATGGTTGGTTGTTCTGTTGATGGGAGAATGATCAACAACATTAGTTATGCTGATGACATGGTGCTGCTCAGCCCATCAATCTGCGGACTAAGAAAGTTGTTGGTCGTGTGTGAGAGGTATGCGGAGGCTCATGGCTTGAGGTATAATGCTACCAAAAGTGAGGTGGTGGTTTTTAAAGTACGCAATACACCCTCGAATATACCACCGGTGATGTTACAAGGATCACCATTAAAAGTAGTTAATCATTTTAAATACCTCGGTCATGTAGTCACGGATTCTCTCACGGACGACCGGGACATAGACAGGGAGCGCAGAGCGTTGGCAGCCCGATGCAATATGCTTGCCCGCAGGTTTGCGCGGTGCACTGATGAGGTAAAACTGACGCTCTTCAGAGCCTACTGCCAGTCATTTTACTCGTGCAGCTTGTGGGTTAGGTATACGCAAAAGGCTTACAACGCTCTGCGCGTGCAGTATAATAATGCACTGAGGATACTGCTGGGGCTGCCTCGGTTTTGCAGTGCATCGGGCATGTTTGCGGAAGCGCGAGTAGATGACTTTCATGCCATCATGCGCAAAAGGAGTGCTCCGATGTTACGGCGATTCAGGGGCAGCCCGAACAGTATTTTAGCTACACTGGCGGACAAGGTCGATGGACCTTTTATCAGGCTCTGGGCTGGCAGACATGTGCGTGCACATGTTCATGTAGCCAATTAATATATTTAAGTTATTTTATGAGTGTACTAACTTAGGCTAAGCTCATACTAACACTATATGGATCCCTTTGATCTGAATTAAAAATTTTGAATTTGAATTTGAATTGAATTTGTACTTATTTATTTATTTGGGACAAACAAACAGTAACACATTATATCTGCACAAACAATATAAACAAAGATATTATATAAATGTGAAACCCACACCGTTATCCACAGCATATACTTACGTACTTACGTTAGACACTAAAGTCATGTCTTGTGGAAAACAAACACGAACTGAGCCGTCCTGCAACAGAGGTCACATGAGGACCCCGTTGAAGCCCTGAGTGGAACGTGATCCCCAGGAAATTAATTTCATCAAAGAATTCTAGTTTACCTTGATTCATTACTATCTCATAATAACTGCTTTTATTATATGCGTTACATTCCCATTTTATTCTAAATTATGATACATATAACATAACAGCCTAATACGTCAATCCACCTAAAAACTAAGGAAACATCGTCAGCAAATAAAACCATATTTTGTGGATGGGTTTTTAACATATCCCGATATTATGTAATACTGATCAGTAATGTTATACTAAACAGAGGAAAGGACCCAACATCGAGCCTCTCCTAACACTCCTCATGTAAAAAATAAAAGTAAAAATGGCTGTTGTAACTTGAGAAAAAGAGGAATGCATGTTTTATTAACTCGGAAAGTACGAATTATAGTTAGTTTATATTATAGTTAGTGTACCTCGCTGTCGTTTGGCCCTGGATTCGAGTAAACGCGGTATTTTGTTCCTGTGCGGCTCCGGCTGTTCCTGGGCGGCCCACGTGCTGTGCGTGACATGATGTTGTCTGTTCCAGAGCGCTGGTGTAGTGAGCAGGCGCCGGGTGCCGGACACGGGCCAGCCGCAAGTCTGTCGTTGAAGGAAATTGTGATGACGTTACAGTATTTTATTCAACCAGTTACATTTTACATAATATAAATAATTTTAATATGTATTTTGTGTTTTTCTTAAAACACGAACAAGCTACCTCTGTACTCTCTCTACCTTCCTCCGTATATTTCTACTCTGTGAACAATCTATAAATATTGTTCACAGAGTAATTCACTTACTTAGGTAACTGACAATCTTACCTCAGGCGTCGCTTGTACAGAGGCCAGCACATCAAGTTACCACAATCTGTCAAATTTCTTTGATAGTATTTCAACTTTATTGCAAAGACATGAGGTTCATTTTTAATTGAGAAAATTTGTCAGTTAGGGATAACTTGATGTGCTGGCGTCTGTACATATCTACATGTCGCCTGACTCACGGGAAGTTACTGGTCTGCCCGTGAACTACATACGTGGGTAACGAATTGTTGTTATTTTAGAAATCGTCTTTAACGCGGTACCCTGGTGTCCCGGATCCATGTAGGCGTATACGAGCGGCCAAACCTAACTGGCCGAGGTCGCTCAGACACTTTAAAGAGCAATGCCCACCGTTCATAGGCACTTCGGCCATGGGTGCACACATATATTAAGAGCATATGGAAATGATAATATGCAAGTATAAGAATTAAATAGTTAAGGGATTGCTTTGAAATAAATCCGGATTTTTATTTTTCCAAATCGGGCATTCCTCTTTGATGACCCGTATGTGAAATGGCCGCACAAGCATTCTGTTTAATAACGCCACCTGTAGGACTACATACAAGTTGTCAAAGTGCCCTGCTGGTTCACTTAGTTACTATTATTGTCGCTAGATGGCGGTAAGTAAACTTAAAGCAAATTACAGTTCATGTGGCTAACTGGATGTCCTCTGCCTTGGGGCAGACCATACCTGACTACAACCACACTACGTTCAAATCGACTGTGACTGGAGCACTGACGCATTCTTTTTACTTTATGGCAATAGGTATTGGTCCGCCTGACGTTCAAGCGGATCCCGTCACCCGGCTTTTTCCTGTTTTTTTTGGCGGTTCGTTGAGCACGCTAGAAAATAAGACGTAATTCGAGCACCACTAGAACAATAAAGCTTTTACATATCACACAAAGTGGTAGTATCATAATATATAGTATCAATCTATTTAGATTCACTGTGTAGGACGAATAACAATATTGACGGTCACAGAATACAGAACAGGGCCTTCTGTCATTGACCTGGCGATCTTTTACATAACATTTAGCTAAAACTCAAACTATAGGCACCTACTGGAAAGCAACGGATCTACTGCACAACTAATTGCTGCGAGAACACTTACTCGTAACTCGGAGGCAACCTACAGGAATCTGGAATCAGGAAAAACCAGGAACAACTATTCGAACATTAAATTCATCAAATTAGCATTTTTGGTTTCGTGCAAGTATTGAACCCGGACCCATGGCGCTGTAAATAATGCCTCAACCACTGCGCCATCAGTTACAAAATAAAATAATGATGTCACACAGCTTTCACAGTAGTCGTTTTCTTTTCTACATTTTATTGACGTCAAAACAAAACCCACCGCACAGTGGCGCGGCTACATAATAGAGTTAAATTTTCAAGGGTATTCATATTTGACCACTGATGCCCAGTGGCATATAAATTGCCTATTGCACAACATCTTGGTTGTCAAGGTTCGTGGCGCTCAGCAGAGACAAACTATGTAACGTTCCCATTGCAACGAAGAAAGAAGGCAAGAAATATACCTATTTGATTTGGGGGCACGCACAGGACATGCAACTATGCAAAAGAACATTAACGACATTGTGAAACCAAAATCAAAGGACACCTGTGAGCGGTCAAAAAGGACTATCGCAGCGTGATGCTGCGGTACTTGGGCCTCCTGTGTGTGGGAGGGCGCGGGCCTGCCCGGGCCCCGGGCGGGGTGGCGGCTGTCACAAGTCTTTGTATTTGTAGGTTCTAGGACATCGGTACCGCCGGGTCACTCACGGTGATCGCTTCGTAGCAAACCAATGACACTAATATTCTTCCGAGGTTTATGTAAATGCCCATGAATGTACAGCTATCTCATAAATCGAGGATCAAAGGTCGAACTGCTCATAAGTTGGACTTTACAGAATGACTAATGGTTGCCTATTTCTGTAAGTGTCACGCGTGTGGACAATCTTTTCACATTGGCCCCGATACTAATACATATTTATTCCATTATTTCCTTCAGATAGCATAAGAAAGAGTTAGAAGTGCTTAATATTATTAGTTTTAAAATTAGTTTGACTGCAGGCTGCTAAAATGTTGTGAGGATATCTGCTAGCTCTTGCTGCGTGTTGACGATTGCGATGTTCTATGTCTAGAACATCGCAATCGTCAACACGCAGCTAGTGCGGCCGCGGTGACCAATGCTCGTGTCTCTGTGCATGAGAAGCGCTTGCTCTGTAGCGAGGGTGAGAGCTACAGCCTACAGCCTGCCATGTCAGTCTACTTCGTACTAGCAAAGGCGCACCGATAAGAGGCCAATCCTATAGACGAACTGTATCCAGCGTCAAAGTAATAGAAATGCTGTCACGGTTCCGGCGACCGTCTTCTCACATTGGCGCCGGCCATATCGGCTGCCGTTACTTTGGTTTGGTAATAGGTACTTGAAATGACGGTGAATAATTTTCTTTATGGACCTGAGGTCCAGAGCAGACTGGAGAAATGGCAACGGAAACTGGAGATTGTTGGCTTGAAAATCAGCAGAACCAAAACTGAGTACATGTTCTGCGATTTCGGCGGTCTCTCCAGTTCTGGAGTCATAGCGCTTGATGGCGCGGTTCTCCCAGTTTGCTCCGACTTTCGGTATCTCGGTTCACTTGTGCAAAGCGATGGCGAAATAGATCGGACTGTTAAGCATAGAATTAACACTGGGTGGATGAAATGGCGGCAGGTTACGGGAACAATTTGTGACTCCCGCATTCCCCTTAAACTTAAGGGGAAGATTTATAAAAGCATGATTAGACCTGCCGTCTTGTATGGATCAGAGTGTTGGGCCACAAAAGGAATGAATGAAAGACAATTGCATGCAGCTGAGATGAGAATGCTAAGAGGGATGTGTGGTGTTACGCGAATGGATAGAATACGTAATGAGTATATAAGAGGAAGTCTGAAAGTGACACCGGTGACCGAAAAGTTGTGTGGAAATCGGTTGTCATGGTATGGGCATGTTATGCGGAGGAATGAGGAAAATGTTGTCAGGAAAGTTGTGAGTATGAATGTGGATGGCTATACAAGTAGAGGGCGACCAAAGAAACGATGGATGGATTGTGTGAAAGATGATATGGCTAGAAAGGGAGTGACTATAGAGATGACGACTAATAGAGAAGTATGGAAGAAGAAGACATGTTGCGCCGACCCCAAATAAATTGGGATAAGGGCAGGAGAATGATGATGATGGACCTCTAAGCTATAATCAGCCTGGGACCTAGAAATACTAAACTCTGCTGACGCTTCTGGGGAAGCAGGCGTGATCATCACGGAAGTTACTATAAGTCGAAGTCGAATACTTGTTGAAAGGAAAATTGTCTTTTAGATTTTTTGTAAATATGTGACCACCTCAATTAATATACCATTGCTTTGTTTGTATTCTTTTTTCTTTTTACGTTTTGTGGTACAGCAATTTCATTCTAAGTGCATCGTCTGCATATAATTAAATGATTAATGTTTACAAACATTTTCAAAGAGTAACGGTGAAGTTTTTGTCCATTCTTCTCCACTAATAACAAATAGAGAGCAACTCTATTTCGGAATCAATTCAATTTTTTTTTTATTTTGACGTTCGAATGTGCCTTTTATGAGCCAATTATAAATAAGTGATTTGGCCTTGTAATGTTACGTTAGGTATAATTATGTAATGAATATTATATTGTATGCTTCATGATTGTAACACTTCACAGCGACAATGGCCTGTGGCTACTTCATCAATTCAGTCTTCAGGCCGTACGCTCCGGACGCCTGTTACAGAATAATGTTCTATGATAAATGAAGACGCGGTTCGCACATAATTCTTGTAGTTAACTGCATAAATATCTTGCAATGTTTCTGTCTCAATTTTAAATAAGTCAACATGTTTTTTTTATTTAGAATGCGTGACTGGAGTTGCAAGTATGACATTATAATGTCGGGCTTACATTAAAAGAGATTCTTGTAGCATTCACTAGACCGAGCGACTATTAGCTTAGAACACACTTGGGTACAACGTGCTGCACCCTCTGCACTCAGCCCCATAACGACTTTCCTGAGTGGCTTAGGTACCGTTTCATCATGACCAATATTCTCGTCGTCTTTCTGCAGCAAGGACATGTCGCTATATCACCCTACAGAGAATGCGGTCGAGTATAAGAAACGTCACCAAGTATCAACACAAGTAGCTGCTGTGTGCAGTGTGTGCAGGGGGCTGGGTGGACTGCCTCCTGCCGCGGGGAGCTGTTCCACAAAGCGCTGCACTTGCCTGAGCGTTCTAATTAGGAGTAGGAACATAGCT
Source organism: Hyppa rectilinea (assembly GCA_951799385.1). Classification (NCBI taxonomy): domain Eukaryota; kingdom Metazoa; phylum Arthropoda; class Insecta; order Lepidoptera; family Noctuidae; genus Hyppa; species Hyppa rectilinea. The sequence continues at coordinate 103,344 of OX637328.1, forward strand.
TCGGTCCGTCTATCCGTTTTAGGTTTTGTTGTCAACCATTTTTGTTATCACGCTTCATCTATACTAATATAATAATAATAATAATATATAATAATATTAAAAAGAGGTAAAATTTGTAAGTATGTAAGTTTGTATGTAGGGGGTAATCTCCGGAACTAATGACCCAATTTCAAATTTTTTTTCACTGATAGAAAGCTACATTATTCCTGAGTGCTATAGGCTATAAATTATATTTATATCATACATATTAGCCGAGTTATGGCAATTTTCGTCTAGCAAGTCGGAAAGAAATACCTCCGAAAACAGAATTATTTGCATGCGCTGCCTAAACAGTATATCGCAATTTTCCGCGGACGTACTGGCGGGCAGAAGCTAGTTTATGAATAAACGAGGCGCTGTTTTGTTAAAGCATCACAATATGATGCTGGGTTATTCCTATGCTTTCTTGAATCGCATTATACTTATTTTTCGTATTACGCATTGTAGCGGTTTCCGAAGAGGCTTGCGCCCCACCGGCACCTGGGCACCTGGGCACCTGGGCACCTGGGCATCACCGAACAACGTGTTGCCAATACATTGTGGACGAGTATTACTATAATTATGTATTTAGTATTTATATAATTCTAAACACGCTGAAAAGTGTAGTTATGTGTAGAGTGCGCGATGTTAACTCACACGGGGTCAGCGACCTCGAGGAGGCGAAAATATGTGGAGTAGACGAGCATCACGAGAGGAAACGATACTCACTTTACAAAACAATCAAGTAGTTTTTATAAACTATAAAATAACTATAAATTAATTGTTTTACTCATAGGTAGGTGCTACAATATTTGACAATGCCGATAATAAACAAAAATAAATAACTAGCTTGCATCCGCGGCTTTGTCCGCGTGGTATAACAATAAAATGTCAGGGTTTAGAGTATCCCTATACCGAATTTTATGAAAATCGGTTCAGCTCTTTAGCTGTGAAAGTGCTCAGAGCTCATTCGCATTTATAAAATACTAACTTCTGCCACCGGCTTCACCCTGGTGAAACCCGTGGTGCCGGAGATTGTCCCGCGGGAACCTACCACCCGGGATACAAAGTATCTCTGTATGTGCTATCCCAGACTGTAATCTATCTCTGCGGCATGTTTCATCCAGATCCAGATCATTCATCAGATTGTTTGGTTCTAGGAACGTGCTGACTTTATGGACGATGTTTCCCTTCAGCGTTTTGAGAGCAGTGGCACAATGCTCGTAAATATTTATAATAATCTAAGATATTATGTTAACTTACTTTTCACATAGCACAAAAACTTTAAACAAATGACGTCTCCGCTATTGTTCTAAATAGATGACAGCGGTACTCAAAATGACTCATCGTTTTAGGGGTCGTGGCTCCTTGCATCTAGACGTTAGATCTAGGATGAAACGTGTCTAGATTTTTGGCTGGAGACGGGAAAAAGAAAGATGTGAATTTAAATTTTTTTAGATCTCTAGATTTCTTGGAAAGTCTGTTGTACTCTTGTAATCTGTCTAGCCTTCCTTCCTTCAAATTATTTTGTAAAAGTACAACATAACATTTTAAACATCATTGAATTTGAATATTTTCTTAGAAGTTAAAGCCTCAAGCTTTTAATAGAATGTTACAGTACTATGTTCTCCTTAGCGTCTGCCGAGCCTTTTCCCAACTGTCATGGGGTTGACTTGCAGTCCAACCAATAGTCAGTTATGTTTCAGTCCCATGAAATAGTGAGCGAGCTTATTTATTTATTTATTTATCCTTGATTTCAGGCAACGAAGGCCCATATAACATAGTACATGTATAAAAATAATACCTATAAACTAATACATAATTTTAAAATAAACTTAAAAACTACGCTGCGGCACCAAGCGATTACCATCAAGCTACCACTAATCCATAATTTCAAATGGCAAACCCTTAAAACATTTTACCCTATCCGGGAATCGAACCCAGGACGTCAAGCTCAATACAGTGCACAACAGTACAGTGGGCGACGCGGTTGGCGCAGTGGTTGAGCAATTGACTGCTGCGCAGTATGTCGCGGGTTCGATTCCCGCATGGAACAAATATTTGTACGATCTGCAAGTATTTGTTACGGGTCTGGGTGTTTTTCTATCTATAATATGTATGTATTTACAAAAAAAAATTATATAAGTAGTTTATCAGCCATCTCGTTACCATAACACAAGCATTAGGTGGCTTAGCTTGGAACTATATGGCGTTGTGTGAAATGTCCAAGGATATTATTATTATTATTGCAGCGGTTATTAGATCAATGATGCAGTCTGAGTGACTGGATTGGTCTAGGCGCACCTTCAACAATAGAGATCCCACGGCAACAATAGGTGTTTTGTGAAAAAAAATATTGAATCGAAGATGAGCCTATCATGATGATGGTCCGACATCCGCGACATTCGTAGTGCAATCGCGGTGACCGGTGCTCTCTCCATTTCAAGTGACAAATAAGGACTTTTCTCCATAGAGGGCAGGTACATTTTTTAGCTTATTCATTTTCTGAATTAATCATCATCAGTGACTTTATCCAATCTATGTGAGGTCGGCGCAGTATGGTATGTCTCACCATATCATGCCACCCATCCATCGTTTCTTCCTCTTCTGTTACACGCCGCACTCTCCCGCCACATTCATATTCAAACTTTCCTCGCATTTTCCTCAATTCTTTAAGTGGTTAAGGTTATATAAGGGTGTTATTATTTATTTATTCTTAACCGACTTCGAAAAAGGAGAAGGTTCTATTTTCGGTGTATAACACGCATTTAAACCTTTTTAAACTTGTTCACGGGCAAAACGCAATCACTAAACCTAAACCACTTTCCAAAAGTGATTATTCCCTTAGAATATTCCTAACACGAAACGCTAAAAGGCCATAATTCTCAGTAGGGTAAAAGCCTACAGACCCCGATACAGAAAACAATAAAAGAAATCCCGTAAATTTGACTAAAATAAGTAATTTTCGTATGCGGCGCACGCGCAGCCGACCGCAAATTTTTTGCGTCGACAATATAACTGTACTGTCTACTGTTCACTTAATTTATCACCCTCACGATATCTGGATTAAGGCTTTTACGGTAAAAATATGTGCGTTTGGATCTTTGTGAAATATTTTTCTGTAAAAACGTTTTTCACGGAGTAACTCTTTGTAAGACTACGAGACGATAGCGTGGCCGGCTGCGGGCGTGCGGGGCGCACGCGACGCAGCAGGTACTCCCCTATACCAGCTAACTGAGGGCGTCTGTACCTACATGATGTCATGTCCCTTTTTTTTTTTTTTTTTTTAAGGCTGGGAAATCATCCAATGACTTCTCCCGCTCTGGGTGGAGCGGAAGGGAGTGTCAGACTCTTACTGACTAAAACCCATCCATGTTCCTTCCGTAGCCCTTTATGTTCCGGGGTAGCGGTGACCCTTTCGGACAATCCCGCTTAATGTCATGTCCCTAAGCGGTGCTAAAGTGTTCGCTGGAACACCTACATTTAGAAATTGCAGGGGTCATAAGGCGGGCTGGCCGCTGCGGTCAGCTTTAGATGCACCTACGGGATGAGAATACGTGTCGTATTTATCGAGGACATAGAAAATAATTACAAGTTGTATCTCCTTACCTATGTGTAAATGACTGATTTAAAATTGAGATTATTGGTTGTAAGCGGAGCCGTCAAGTGTGTAATTCCGGGATCGATTCCCAATCCAGACACGTGCTATGCGTCTATTGTATTTTCTCGCAAGTCTGCCCCTCAAGGCCGACTTCTCACTCATCACTCTTTACTTCTCACTCATCACTCTTTACTTCTCACTCATCACTCTTTACTTCTCACTCATCACTCTTTACTTCTCACTCATCACTCTTTACTTCTCACTCATCACTCTTTACTTCTCACTCATCACTCTTTACTTCTCACTCATCACTCTTTACTTCTCACTCATCACTCTTTACTTCTCACTCATCACTCTTTACTTCTCACTCATCACTCTTTACTTTTTCACGGTTAGTTGCATCTAAAAACAATTTTAATTCATTAAAACCGACTTTTGTTTAAAAAAAACCCTCTGGTATGGAAGAACCATCACGTTGTAGTCAGAAGACGATCAACACTCACGTACCGTTGTAAGTCCTCAAACAAGGACCTTGGTGACCTGAAGAATCGCTGGTTTATTGATAACAGAATACCATAGATTACGTGCAGGCCTCCGTAGAATGTAGCCGGCGGTGTACGTTATGGCCAACCGTTTGGCGACGTTTTTTGTAAGCACGTTGTGTTTTCATGTCACATATCTTTGAGACTGCCAAAGCCAAGATCAACTAGGTAGGTTCAGCAGAAAAAAAAATGTTTGTTCAGTATTTTCATTTTATTTGTATGCGTGCGGTTATTTTTTGAAACTTGGTGTTTGCTAGTGAATAGAAATTATGGTGGTAAGGAAATTAAAACGAATCTTTTGTTAAAACACGTGGCTGACGAAACAAGTGTTAACTTGTGAATTTGACTGATTGATGATTTGACTGAGCCTTTTTTTAGTAGCCGTGAAAATTTACTTTATATAGAATTGCTTTTAGACGCCCCTGCCTAAACGTTCTTTTGTTTGAAAAAATTGACGCTGAGTTAAGACAATAAGTTTCCTGAGTTCAAGTTTCAGGACAGAAAAAGTGCTATCTGCGCATATCGAATGATTTCTTTATATTTCAGTCAATAGTTGGTGAGATATGCGCTTGAAAACTTGGAGGGGGACACACGTGTACGACTGACTACACCTACTATTCAACCACATATAGGATGAAAAATTCAGAAAAAATGGAATTGATAGAACTTAAAAAATACTTTCAGTGAAAAATTTTTGATCACGATACGTCGTATTGTTTTTTAATATTTCCGGTTACAACCGGAGAAATTTCAATGTTTCTCAAAGTTTCAATGAGAAATATTTGATATACATAACAACTTAATTTTGCTGTCGATAAAATCAGTATTTTGCGTTAATCCTGAATGGAACCCTTCACCGCACGTGGTCTAACACGCATTTTTTTTTTCAATATTTCGTCGCTTTTTTGTTGACCCTACTAAATGATTGCGAATTCCTCAGCTAAGGTACACTCCAGACATTTATAAAAGACGTCCACATCACCTGCATTGTCTATAGAGGCGTATCCTCGACACGATCCGGGTGTCCGTCTGGTACCTAGCAGCTAGCAGCGCTCTGGTGCGCACGAGTACTTGCTGAGTGACAATAGTGTGCATTGGAAGTGTCCGTGAAAGTAATTACTTACCTACATAACATTTACACAATAAGAAAAAGTAAGTAGGAAACGTACTTGTAATTATTTGTGCTATTTTTTGTGTTCGATGTCTGCAGCAACCCTGCGGGGAGAATAAACGCTTCAATAGGCTCAAGGGTTGATTGCATGACGTGCGTGACAAACATTATCCCTGTGCGGAAACGAACCTGGGCCTCGATGAGCGCATCGCACAGCCACTGCGCCTATAATCGTACTGTACACAGATAGCATATTGAGTAGCTATTTTACTGATAATCGCCATTTTTGGGCAATTAAGATAGTGACTTGTGATAGTCATTGATGATAATGTGATAAAAATCAATTTCCAGTGGTTGAAAGTCATCTCGCTATGAGCAAGCTCGCTCGCTGTCGGTCTGCCAGGCGGCCTGGCAGGCGTTCTGCCTGGCACTGGATAGTTTGCTGACTGACAATTTTTCTTCTAAATATCTTAATCATACGAATTAAATAGAAACAGAGTCAAAACTGGACATTCAATACTTTGGAACAAAAGTAATTGCTACGAGGTGTGGGAGCCAATCTGATGCCGAAATGTTAGGCATACTTAGCAGGCACACAGGTTAGCAGGCACACAGGTTAGCAGGCATACAGACAGTGTACAACCTGGATTAATTAAAAAATAGGGTGCTTTAATCCGCTGGTACAGCTAAAGCTAGATTTTAAAATATGTTTTTTTTTCTATTTACTCTTATTTCTAAGTTCAACCAATGAATATTTAGTCATAAATAAACAAATGTAGATCATTAAACAGATTTAACTGGTTAACATTTTGAACGTGTAACTTATCACACCCATCTGATATTTGGCCGCGGCAACACTAAACATTGGAGGGCAGAGCTCAACTGACTTGTTCTGAAAATGATGTTCAGTAGAGTATGTTGACCAATGTGACAGTGAGAGTGTTCGGTTGCGATAGTGCGCGCCATCACTACAGTTTGTCTAATAGCTATCTTGTGTAGTGTAGACACTTGTCTGTATGTGTTCCTTGTCGAGCCACGCTCACCACACTCACCCGTACCGGCCGACCATCAACAGGAGTGACATACGCTTGTAGCTCACGACAGTCTAATACATTTGTTACTTTTCCGTCATCTTTGCATAATCCCTCAGCTCAACTCAATTGTCTTCTCTTTCACTCACTCTCTCACCCTTCAGTATCTCAACCCGGAAGAACGACGATTCCTCCCGAGCGTGAATGAGCTGTAATATGAGAAGTTATTGTACATTTTTATTTAGGTGCTCACATACTACTTTTACAGAAAAACCAATATGACGTCACTGCGGGCTGGACACCTGCTGATACTGCTGTTGGCGACGTTCGTGAGGGCTGATCGTGTGAGGAAGACAGAAGCTGCTGACAATTCCATCATTAATGCTTTGAGGGTATGTGAACAAGTATACACAAAGGCTGAAATGGCTCGGTCATGTGTCTCTCGCAGAGGACGCAACCATCCGCAACCGTGCCGAGGCAGTCGCAGGGGTTCACCAATATTACCGCGCGCAGGGTGCTGCATGACGCCTTGTAAGGAGCCACTTAGAACACAGTGCGGTGATTTGGGCTCCTCATGAAGCGAATTACAGTGTCATGCTGGAGCCAGTTGGTCAGGCCTGCTGCCAAAACCAAGCTACTGTCTACGACGTTTAAATAAATAAAAATATTAATGTCTAAGGCCTTAGGACCTTTTATGTTGCATGAAGATTAAATAAAGCAATGGACTAAATAAATTGCTTCGTTGAGTTAATAATCCTCGGGTCCTGCTGGGTTATTGGGTTATTCCTACGAAAAATCAAGAAATCTTGATCAGCAGTTGAGTTGCGCTAGGTCGGTGGCAACAGTCTCGTCTTCTAAACGATGTGGGGCTTAAATCCTACCGGCAGAAATTGTTGTGATGTACACCCTTGCTTTCTAAGAAAATGAAGATCTTGCAAAAATCAGCTGTGACGATAGCTTTTGTGTTTCAGGAAGTATCAAATCAAACGAAAGCAGAAACTTTAAACCTACCGGCGAACGCCTCGTCCATCCGCGAGAACATTACCGATACATTCAGGTCAGTCAAAATAAAAATAAAAATTATAAATCTTTTATAAAGATTTGGCTCACACCGGCAAATTTTGACAGTCAAAAGTTACACAAGACAGTCCCCTAAACATACGCCCGCCAATCCTTCTAGCTGGTACAAGGTGGCGCAACAAAATCCCCATAAAATTATGGTATGAGCTCTTTGTGAAACAAAGAGACACAAAACAAGTAAAGAGCGGTTCAAAACCGCGCTGAGCACCGCCGCACCGCATCCTCCCGCCCCTCATTAGTCGGCGCAGCAGTACTTTCCTTCCAGACACCTCTATCAGCCGTTCATCTTAGAGATGACTTCCCTCCTAACCTTATCTATCACACAATGTATCTTCCATGTCATGCTCATATTCTTCTACTGGTAATGATCAGTCAACAAGATCAGTGGCAACCGACCCGTTAGAAGGCAATACCAACTGTATCGCGTCGTAGTGCTCGTGGCAGCTAATAATGTGATCCCATAAATGTGCTCGTAACACACAGCCACGCTGTGCGCTCACACTGTTTATAATTAGTAGCCGTGACAACGTAGTGTTCGGTCAGAAAGTGATTACATCACGATAAGTATACACTTTCGACAGCTTTAATTAACTCATAGGTTATCGTTGCACCGGCTCCTGTAATAAATTGATAATCTTGTTACATTTCGGAACCGCGTACTTTGACATTCACTTACCTGGTTCGCATTATCTTATTTTAAAATCGTGTATTCCTACAACACTAATTTGCCCACAGTTGTGAGAACCGCACCTATGGCTACTACGCAGACGTGGACAATGATTGTCAAGTGTTCCATGTCTGCTTACCCTCGCAGACGCCTTCCGGTCGCAATGTTACTTACCGCTGGAGTTTTATCTGCCCCAACGAGACTGTCTTCAATCAGGTACGATATATTTTATGATTGATAAATAATTAATGTGATGATTGATTCAAAAACAAAAACTGATTGTGTCATATCCAATCTTGTTCAGTTTTCAATCAAAAGAAAACTGAATAAGATTGGTTAAAAAAAAAAAAACTGCTAGTAAACGTAATCATTCGATAAGGAGACTTTTTATAATCATAATTTGGTGGCCACCAATAATTCCACTAGGTTACAGTTCCAGTAGGTGCAGCATACCTCCTTTCAAGGTTCAGTCATTAAAATGACTAAATGGTTTATAGTGCGTTCGGCTACAGGCCATTAAGTGCATCCTGCAAACATTAAAAATGTATGACCTCAACGGGTATGTACATATTGATTGATTCACTAAACCGAAAGATTAATCCAATTCCAGGAAGTCCTAACGTGCACGAGAGTAGCGGATTCAATCGACTGCAAAGACTCACCTGACTTCTACCACTTGAACATGGAAATAGGGAAAGTATCGAACAAAACTGAAGAAGTGAAAGATAAAAAAGATAATCGGAAGGTTCTGAAAAGAAAGCAAGAAAAGAGAAAAGATAACTTTGTAATGGAAAACGAGGTACGAGACGATGTGAAGGACGAGTTGAACGATCATTTGGAACCTGTCGAGTTGACGATGAGGGGGGAAAGTAGCCCAGTCCTCATTGAAGCGGTCATAGAGAGTGTAGACTCCGAACTAGAAGATATAGACATGGAACAAAAGAGAGAAGAAGAGATGGACAGAATAGTTATGGAGAGGAATAAGAGAAACGAGAGGCAAATGAGACGAGGCATGCTTAGGTTTAAGGGAGATGTTCAATAGTTGATTCTATTAATGTGCTGATTGATTCATATCCAGAGATTGTGGTTTTATTCCGATTGGTTCTTGGTCTATCAATAAGTTTAAGAAAATCTTTAGTGTAGGTTTTTTACAAAGGTTTGAGCCATATAGTAACTTTTTACTGAATTAGAGTTTAATAAAAAATTGATAGACCAAAAATGTTGGAAATCTTTTGAGTTTAATTAAGAAGATATTCTGCCTTCTCCCTAAGTTTCGCAGAGGCCAACCAATGTATTGTAAGACACAATAAGCTAGTTTTAAGTTATTGTAAATACTGACTTTAATATTGAAGTAGAAATAAATGGAGGTGTTCATTTGTAAAATTCGATTTTTAGTTCATTTAGATTTTAATAAACTTGAAATGGTTTAAAAAGAAATCATATTATACGCAATACAATATGTATAAATACAGCGATACCAAGTATTAGACGCATGGATTAAAGGCATTTGCTTTTGTAGTACATTTCCTACTATGTACTTTTCCTTAGCCTTTCCTCTACCATGTTGGGGTGAGCTTTGAAGTCTAACCGGATGCAGCTTAATACTAGTATTTTACACGAAGTTTTTTTTGATATACATATTTTGATTATAAAATTGATCGATGGCAGTACAAGGTTTGCTCCTGAAAACAGCTCTACAATGTTGCGGCGGGGTACCGCGACCGCTCAGACAGGAGACCTGTACCCCAGCTGGAGCTCGTTATGGGCTGATCATGCTATACATGGCGGTGACCACTTACCATCGCATGGGCTGCCTGCTTCTTTACCACTCAATTACGATCCATAAAAAAATAAGATTAAATTCCTAGGTTGGTTTATAAGGCTTGTAAGACGTAAATGTCTGTGTTTGATTTGCTATAACTTCCAATATAGGTACCGTTTGATATGGCACGCCATGAAAATCACTTGTGCGTATCAAGCATGAATATAAATTTAGTTGATAAGAAAATCTTTTTATTTCTATTCTACTTAGCTGACAAGGATCCACGAAAAAAAGGTGAGCTGTTGCGCAGATCTGTCAAATACGTGAAGTTTTGCAAGTTGATTCAATTGGACCTTGTAGACCTACATCTCGTTCTGACTTGTGTGAAATTACTAACACTTAACCATTATTTGATGCATCCATGATGTGTTACCAGTAAGGTCCTTCCGATCTTAATCACCAGACTGAGGCCGACGGTGAAAATAAAGAAAAACTGATAAAGTGAACCACAAGAAACCTACAGCACAAGTGCACACAAACTGTAATAATGAATGATTAGCATTTACAGAAATTGAATTAGCGTAACTTCTCCATCAAAGTATTGTAATTAATAGTTGACATTCTGCAGTAGATTTAAGTTTCTTACGATTACGGTAACCACCATAAATCCGAATGAATTAAAATCAACATGGCTGCGACCAAGCTATGTGTCATTGGAAAAAACTAATTAATTCTTATCATTTATCCAATTAACATTTCTACGGTTGATTTCAATCAAATAGCTGCCTTTTTAATCGTGAATTAGTATCGAGTAGAAATTACCTATATTTAAAACAACAAAAAATGTCATGAAAAAAATGCTGTTGGTGTTCTTAATTTTATTCACGAAAGCTCTGGCTGATAGTGAAGAAGATAAATATGTGGATCTCTTACCAGATGAAGAGAAACAACAGTTTTTGGAGCAGGTAGCAAGGAGAATACTTAAAGATGTTGAAAGCCAGGAGAACATTAAGGACGCTCAGAGTGGAGAACTATCGGATGAACAGTTAAAACAACATACCGAATATGTTAAAGCAGTTTTAAAAGAAGAACATGCAAACGTAAGGAGAAATAAAGGCGAAAATGTTAAAGAAAAAGAAGAACAATCAGTTTCTGATGAAAAAGAGACTTTAGGTGTCAAGCCATTGGGAACGGAAAAAGTGTCTTCGCCTGATTTGACTTTACGGGAAGAGAGCAGGGACACTGCTTCCGATGAAACCAGTAAAAACAACATTACTATTGAAATGGTTACTGACAATGCACCTATAATAAAAAGATCTGTACAAGACGATACTACTAATAACAGTTACGAGAGTGATGAGACAACTTCTGAAACATTGAACAGAGTAACAAAAACTAATATCACGACTGAAGAATTAAATGAAGTAGAAGCTACCAATGAAAAACTTGAAAACGATAACATTGCAACTGAAGTAAAAGTGTTATCTGGAAAAAGTTCGGAAGTAAACGTATCTACGACTGCAGCAGATGAAAATTATGAATCTGTGGAGAGAAACCAAAGCGTTTCTAGTGAAAATGGTGGACATAACGTATCAGTGAAAGGTATTGATGAATATTTGTCACGTAGATCAAACAGCAATGATAGCATATTACCAGGAAATACAACAGAAATTAATATTACGACTTCTAAAGTGGTAGCTGTAACGTCTATGAGATATAAGTCCGATGAGTATAATAATGTTTCAAGTACTGATGAAGACTTGACGACTCTAACTTATTCTTTCGAGAGTAGTTCTATAAAAGATACTAACACCGATAGTACTACCCCTGAAAGTCTATTATCAACAACAACAATAACACCAAACAATGATAAAGATTTTGAGTCAATAAATAAATCGTCAACTCTCACTTCAAAAGATACTGAAAACGAAGTTGAAACAATAACAAAGAGTACTCAAACAAGCTCATTTACTTCTGTAGAAAAGACAGAATCTGAACCAGCAACAATGGAGCTCGTCCCAGAAACAACGGAGCTCGTCCCAAAAACAACAGAAATGGTCCCAGAAACAACAGAAATGGTCCCAGAAACAACTGAAATGGTCCCAGAAACAACGACTGACAGTGAAATTATGACAACCGAAGCTGTAACAGAATCTACTACTGCTCTTTTGACAACTGAAAACAGTACAGGTAGTATTCCTATGGTTACGTCAAAATATACGAAGATTGTAGTTAAGAATTTTACATCTGCACCGACTACAACCACCAGTGACCAATCTACAACATTAAAACCTCGAAAATCTACGAAACAATCGAAAAATAATGAGCCAGTTTTTAAACAACGTGTATTATCAGAAGAATTAACAACCGTGGATCTAGGATCTGATGAAAAGTCTATTGAAGCAACAACGAAGAAAATAATTAGGCATAAAGTAATTGTACACAAAGCACAAAAATATATAGTAGGCCCGAAAGCGAAGAAAATTGCAGAAGCAGAAAATGATGAAATTCAAAATAAACACTTCATTGACTTGGAAAAAAAATATTATGATAATAATTATGAAGTTAAAGTAGGAAAGCAGTACCATGTGTTTGAAATCCGTAAGTAATTACCATTTTAATGACACATTTTGCTTTATTTTACACCTATGTATCTGTAAACTTTACCTTAAAGTGAGATGTTTAGGTTTAGATGTTAGGTAACCCACATTTCGGCAAATCTTTTAAGCTCCATGATATGACGAACCAGCCAAGCTAGCATACAGACTGAAAATGTAGACTCCAAGCCACTTTTTTTCCCCTTAGGAAAAACCTAATGAAACTTGACCTAATCTGAGAGCAAACCCCAGGATCCGATATTGACTAGTCGCACTTGCGGCCACTGGACTGAAGCGTCAGTTATGAGTGAAACCAAATGACAAAAAAACGAATGAGTCATAATTATATCCTAATCTTTGTACAGCCGCTGACAAATCACCATTCATCAAAGATGAAGAGCCCCTAGCAGAGCAGCCATACTACGTCCCCGTATACAACTATTCACCAAACAATGCATACTTCAATCCAAAAAATCGTTTGGGCCCAAACGCTGGAGATTCTAGTGCAGACAATAATGCCGTATTCGATGACGATGATGATTTAAACCAATTAGACAAAACAGAAACATTCAATGTTAAGATGGAGTATGGTAAAACGATCGATAGTAAAAGAAAGAAGTTTGGCAGCAAACAGAAACTTTCTCATAATATACATAAACAACCACTAACAACCAACGAACATAGACCAAGAGGCAAAATAAAACCTGAAGATTACCTAGATTCTGATTATTATTTCGGAAGAGTTAGAAAGGAACTGGCAAGAAGAGGCAATAAGGTGGACTTGGCCAAATTCCCTAACTCCGATGAAACTGACCACCCGGCTCATAGTATTCAAGAAGGAAGTTTAAAAGACCATGTTAGAGCAGTGAGGAATATACTTTTTCAACAAAAATCTTTTGGACTTCTCGAAAAAGATAAATATGTGAACGAACTAAGAATGGGCCACCAACGAAGTGAAACTAAACAAGGTTTACGAAGTGGTCCAGATGACGATTTTAAAAATTTAAATAACAATGATGATAAAGCAAATAATATCGCTATCGACTATTACTTCGGTAGAGAGAAACCAACAATTGTAACGGGTATAAATCAAGATGGAATAAACAATGTGCATGTACAAAAGGTAGGCTATTTGAAAAAAAAGAACGATATGAAAGAATTATATGTAATGGATGAATTCTTCAAAGCAAATGTTGAGAAATATATCCAGGAAAATGGTTTAACGCCAGCGCCACAGCTTCCGTATCAAGCTACGCCTACTACAAATTTATATCAAACAGATGAAGTTATCGCTTATTTAAGAAAAAATGAGAAAAAGAATAAGGTGGTAAATGACACCGTAAATAGTATGGTTAAAAGAGATGTGAGCAACCATGAAGGAATCTCAAACGTAACACAAAACATAGATGGTATTCCTTTAAACGCAAATGCAAACAATGCTGCAGGAAAATCATTAGATGTAAAATTAAATCTCAGACGGAATGACGTTATTAAAGTCAGTGTATATCTACAAGTGTTGAATGATATGGTGACTCTTGATAACAAAGCTTTGGTCCAATACGACTGGCTGGGCACCACGGTTGATATACAGGCGGCATTGCAAAAGTTGTTTGAGTTAATGTAAGTAAAGTATTTTAAAGTCTCGTAAGGTTCATATCGACGAACCCCTTGGCGATGCAGGTGCCGTAGGTGGGTAGCCGGAACCACTGTCCATAATAAATCGAACATCAACAAAGCTAATAAAATAAAGAAAGCGTAAATTCGACTGTCCACTGCTACGCATGATATGCGCGAGGAATGGTTTGCCATGTCAGCTAAGTAGTTTATATGAAGCCAGCCCCGCATTTGTACGTAGCGTGGCCGTGGGTCGTAGAGGTAGATACCTTTTTTTTTTTTTTAAAGCTGGGAAATCATCCAATGCCTGCTCCCGCTCTGGGTGGAGGGGAAGGGATTGACCTACCGCCTACATTTTCATGAAAAGTCAAGCTATGTACACAGGTCAAGGTTAGCCGTGATTTCCCACGCTCAAATAATAAAAGCCGTAGGCCACTGTGCAGTGTGCAGTACCGCCTTCATACAATGACGGTCCTCCCCCGGACTAACTCTTCCATGAAGAATAACAACACATTTTTAGATTGTACTTTATTGTCTGCTCCTTTTCAAAGATCAACTAATTGATCCATATTTCAGCGCCCTAGTGGCAAATGAAGAAGATGTCCACCCCGCAGACTTGGAAATCTTAAAATACGTACTCTTCCTACATAAACTAGCTACCGAGATTATTGAAGCTAACGATTTTGGAGCTCAGCTGAGGAAGAAACTAGTTCTATCTAGAAATATGAAGAAGCTAAAACCTCACCTGATGAAGGATAAAGGGTTCATAAATAGGCTCTGGCTGTATTTAAGAAAAGAGGTTCCTCAAGTCGATGTGTATGGAGCTTTGAAACATTTGAATACATTTTTGATGGGTGTCGAAGATGGTTTGTATGATGTAAGTATTAAATATTTTAGTGATTATGTTATCGGCCAGTTTGGTAAGGAGTAGGGAACACGTTCGAGGAAAGTTGCGGGTATGAATGTTGGATACCTACAATAGTCAGGGATGACTGACGTAGCTATGGATGATTGTGGGCAAGAGAAGGTTAAAAAAGGAATGGCGGCTGACAAGGATGTGTAAATAGCGAGATGTTGTGCCTGCAAATAAACTGAGATAAGGGCATTATTATTGAATAAGGCTTCTTCTCACACAGATCAGGAATGAAAATTTATCGCTTTTTTTTTTTGATCGTGGGAAATCATCAAATGACGTTCTGGGTGGAGCGGAAGGGAGTGTCAGACTTTAAGTAACTAAAACCCATCCATGTTCCTTCCCTAGCCCTTTATATTCCAGGGTAGGGGTAACCCTTTCGGACAATCTCGCTTACCCGGCAGGCTTCGGTCCTGCCCGTTAGTTACAATAGACCACATTTTTTTTTGCAGCTCCATGATGCAATTAAAAACATTGCGAAAATAACAAAATACAAGAACCAACATTGGTATCAAAACTTGAAAGATCTGTACATTAGCACGGACGAGAAACATCTCCTGGAGTTGTTACTCCATATGACATCTTTAAGACTCTTTACTTTGATAGAAGAAAGTGCTAAGAATGGTCTGGAAGAAGACTATATCAAATATATGAAGAAAAATAGGAAGCATTCGAAGAGAACTTTGGAAGAGATGATGTTTGTAATGGAGATTTTGGAGGAATATAATAAATTTGTAGAATAGAATATCGCTTTTTAACCTTTTTATATAATCCATTGATTTCAGGCGACGCAGGCCCATTTCAGATCAATTATAAAACCTCCTCATCTGACGTCGGCTAATAATAATAAACAAGTTTTCACAACAAACTTTATTGAAAACAATTCTTAAAAGTTATTTTATTACTAAACTAAAATCACATAATTATTATTTTGGTATACAAACATTTACATACTAAAATACATATTTATCAAAACTTCTGAGGTAACAATATCATTGGAATTAAGTAATACCAAAGTACTGCAGGTACTTTGGTACTACTTATGTCCACTGTTCACTTACATGGTTGCATTGCAGTATGATAGTTGTCATTTTAGTAACAATTTAAATTCTCAAGTAGCATTAACCTAAGTACCCATATATGTAACTTATTTACCTTTTTGCTTCAAATAACTCGGTTATGAAAAAATGTTACACAGAAAATTACCATTTTAATTTCGGTGTATCTGTCTAATAGCAGCTTAACGAACCAATATAAGCATTGTTCTTTCATAATGTCTTATGGCTCGGATTAAAGTTTTTAAGGCCAACTGAATAAGGCATAGGTTACCGTTAATACACCAGTAGTACCTCGCCATGTAGTGCCTAGCGTCCTAGCCACTCCAAGTAATATACTGGTATTCAGTAGCATCCGGTAGGACCGGATGCCGACCACGTAGGCAGATTTTTAAAAATCCTTTTTTTATGCCTGTTGAGTGCAAAATGTATTTACAGTGTATTTATATTTTAATTTATCAATATATTAATTTAACTTAAATCTTGAATAATTATTGGAATGGTTATTATCTTGTTAACTGAAATGGGAATAAAAGAAAACCTTCTAACTTTTCTTGGTCTTGCAGACAAAACAACATTTACCGCACAATAATAAGTTCATCATGAAGTCTCAACCGCGAACGCCTCACTACACTTGCAAGAGCAAGATGCAGCGCTACAACGATTTCTTGACGTTTTCTTTAAACACCAGCACATTATTTCCGTTGGGTTCCAGAAGTTTTCTTTTACCCCAAATCAGCAACTGTGTCACTTATGAATAAAACTATGTGTGTACAACGCATTCACTAGACAACCAGCACTTTGAACTAACAAGGGCGGCTCGGTCTTGTTTCATGTGTTTCAAGACTCTCATACTAATCATAAATAAACAGAACCTTATTCTGATACAAGTAAAGCTGAATGTGCCACTTTACCTGACGCACCGCGCCGGTACTGTTGTGGTTGCCTAGTGCACACCCGGTACAACTATCTAGAACTAATCACGCCTCAGTTTCTAGTTCTGCTTCTATCTCTTCTGGAGTTCGCAGGTCTATTGCAAACCTCTTCTTCGTAGGTGCTTCATCGTACTCTGGAAAGGAAACATCTATTTAATTAATATTGGTATTTAGTAACACGTTACAATAGGTCTACATTCCCTGACGGGGCAAGCTGATGGGTATAGAACAGCTACATTTGGACAGATTAGTTACAAGCACTAAGTAATGAGATGAAACTATTTTCATTATAGGGGCATCAGTCCAGGATCCAGGCTGTTACTGAGAACTTTTCAAACGTGACAATCCTATCAGGTCTGGTTTTTTTGGGTCGAATTATTAACCTACCTGGGATACCGCGCTCACCAGCCGTGCTCATAACAACTGGATCAACAACACGCTCACAAAATATGTTGCAGCAAACATGTAATTACTGCATTGGGCAACCGTGGGGAAAAAACTATGGCTATTAACCGAAAGCTACCAACGTAAACCTATTGCATTGTTATCTAATGTGTGCTAATGTCTAAGAGCGTAGTCAATGGTGTGATGGAGAAATTACTTTGAAACATGAAAAGAAGTTCCGACACACTGCGTATGACAAACCTTTATAAAGAATGAACAGAGATGTGACAACATTTAAAAGAAACGTAACATACACAACACCTTTATGCCCCAAAGGGGAAGGCAGAGGAAGTGTAAAGAGAAAGAGGATTGTAGTTCACAGAATGCCTTTCGAAGTGTTTACAAGTGAGGCGCAGTCAGCTCCACTAGCACCTCATTGATTGGCCCATGTCTAACCACGGCATCAACTACTCTCTTACAGAACGAGAGAAGAAGACCAAACACCACAGAAAAGAGATAAGAGATAAACTTTAGAAGACCAAGCTATCCCCTGGACCCATGATTTACTTGGAACTGGTTCCATTAGAAGAAGGGTCACCCTGTCACCTTCCTCTGAAGGATGTGCCAGGGTGATGGCCAGCTTTCACCTGTGAAGCATCATAGCGATTACTAGATGTGGTGGTGGCTAATAAAATAAATAGTGTAATACATGTTTCGTTTTTAGGGTCCCGTACCCAAAGAGTGCCAACTGAACCCTATTACAGAGACCGCTGTCCTTCCGTCTGTCACAGGGCAGTACCTTTTGAACCGTAATAGGGAAACTCGTGAAATTTTCAAAAAAGGTGTACTAGTGTTATAGCCGCTATAGTATGATACAAATTAACGTATAATGTTAGTAATGAACCTATTCTTCTTAGCGCGTCGATGGCGTCGGCGACGTGGGTGAGTGGGTGGCGCCTAACCCATGAACCTATTTACAAAAATACACGTCTGCGATCCCCGAAGGTAAAGACAGTGGTGAACCTATAATAGTACACCCATATATACCCGTAATCGGGGGTGAGTTTTTTTTTTTTTGAGGGTGGGAAATTATCAAAGGAAAGCACTAAGAAAGGAACTTGGATGGAATTTAGTGGGTAAGAAGAAGCGGAAACGGGCTTCTTCTTACTGACTAAATCCCATCCATGTTCCTTCCTTAGCCCTTTATGTTCCGGGGTAGCGGTAACCCTTTCGGATAATCCCGCTGAAGGGGGCGAGCCTATGGCCAGCAACCGGACACAAATCCTAACTCCGGGCTGCCATCGATGGAAACATCTAATAACACTGGACCGATTTTTTAATCGTCTGATAACTTTTATCTGAAGAATAAAAATGGCGGTTTGACATATTTCTTATGCACAACCTATCAAACGGCCTATTGTATTTCTCGAATAAAACTTATCTGACGATTGACAAGCGATGGGTAGCGCTAAATATTGTGCGGTAGTACGACACCTGCCGTGTGCTAGCTCGACTTGCAGCACTTACAGCGCTTGGCCACTTTTCCGTGTTTAATGTTCACTTGATTCCTTATCCTCACTAGTAAATTATATAAAGTGTGAAAGCTCGTGAAGATTCATCCAGTCTATAGCTGAACGGAACCCACTACGAGTAAACAGACTCAGATGATATTATTTCTACGAAAACTGTTAGATGACTCGAGAAGTTCACATAGCTCACTGTATGTTAGGGTACATGTGAAGATTTTATTGTCGAATGAGATTATACTCGCGATCACCAGTTGGCAAATAGGTAAAGTAACTTATCATGCTGAACTCACCTGCACTGGCCTGCATAGCTTTGACTCTTCTGGAGTAGTCCTGGAAGGCAGCCGCTAGGCTGTACGTCAGCCGTCTCGCTGCATTTCTGAAACAATTCAATAAACAGATTAGCTCCGGTTTGATGGTTGTTTTGAGTCACTGGAGGTACATGACGCGGACTACGGTCATGAGTCAGGGGTGCGCTATTGAAATGTGCTTCTTACGAACTGCACGCTAACCAATCGGATCATAATCATAATCCGTAATCATAATCCTTAAGTTTCAAATATTCTTTAGCTTGCTAAAAACGAACGCTAATTGGAAGTGTTTCAAGTAATTAGGCAACGCCGTAAGTTATTGTCACATAAATCGTGCCAATATGAGAGAACAAGAAGTGATAATGCGCCATAGAAATCTTCGCCACTGTTCGGCAACGGTCGTATTCCCCGAGCGTCGGAAGACGATATGTATATAGAGTGGTTAAGTGCATTTTCTTCATGCATAATTTAGTAGGTAAGATTATGTGTTTTGTCCTTAAAGAGATAAATATTGATTTATCAGTAACAAAATTTGATTCAATAATTCCATGTAAGTAAATAGCGAGCTATAATTCATATAAGCCTAAATCTGATTTTTAATATGTTTTTTCTAGTACTTAATATGTATTTTACGTAGGTATTTTAATATTAATTTTTTAATATTGAAAAAACGTGAAAAATTTTAGTATCTATACTAATATTATAAAGAGGAAAACTTTGTTTGTTTGTTTGGTTGTAATGAATAGGCTCAAAAACTACTGGACCGATTTTAAAAATTCTTTCACCGTTGGAAAGCTTAGTTTTCTAGGAGTAACATAGGCTTTATCCCGGGAAAAATAACGGGTCCCACGGGAAAGACCACGGGAGCGAAGCCGCGGGCAAAGTGCTAGTATTTAAATATTTTACAAAATTAACTATTTAAATTTGAATAAGATAATTAAAGTTGAAATTAAATTCACCTTTGAAAACAAAACCAAGAAGGGTGTGTAATAGCAGCTCTATATAATTCCAGACAAAGAGAACACGTGCAGTCACCACCAATATAACAAGACGACTGACGGACCATGACGGACCTTTGACTGACCGCCGACCGCCGCCGACCGCCCGAATTGTTTTCGATTGTGTACACATGATATTGACTCCTATTTCTTTCGAACAAGGTGCAAAATGCAAGTGCATTGTTAAGGACTCGAACGGTTCAATGATTCGGGTGTTTCCGGGAATACGACAATTAGCGAAGATCTGCACGTGCATTATTAATTTGGGAGTACTGTACATGATGCTCTTTTATTCATGACTTTTATTATTAAAATCTTCCGGAGTCTACCTACGTGATGCGTGATGCTACCTAGATGCGTTGCCTGCGTGTGACGGGGTAGTCGGGGTAGGGGAAGGGGGAGTTCCCCTACCCCGACTACCCCGTCACACGCAGGCAACGCATAACATCAGCAACTCATTAACTAAGTACAGACGGTCATATTTTTTTTTTTGAGGGTGGGATGTCATCCAATGACTTCTCCCGCTCTGGGTGGAGCGAAAGGGAGTGTCAGACTTTTGCTGACTAAAACCCATCCATGTTCCTTCCTTAGCAATTTATGTTCCGGGTTAGCAGTAACCCTTTCGGACAATCCCGCTTACCCGGCAGGCTCGGCTGTAACGGGCCCCTTCAAATGCTGACATCTCTTTGAGGCGCTCGTGGAACATGTACGCGCCGTCCGGCACGGGCCTGGTCCTGATCGGACGGTGAGCTACTTATTACTCACAGCCCACAGGCCCGTGCCTACGGTGGCCGGGAGTCGCTCTCTCGCTCCGGACCATGGCTTGCACCAGTTACGTGAACACGGCGGTGCTCCGCCGAAGTGGGACAGGTTTCCACAGTGTTCTCCACCGTGTCGTCTGAGTACAGACGGTCACTAACTTAAGCTTTAGCAGAAACTATAGCAACGACAATAAACACCCTTCTAATGCAATATGAACCAATCAGCCACAGTCGCGGCGGAGCACACCATACCATCACGCCTGCTATCCCCGAAGGGTTAGGTAGAGGAGTTCCGATAGACGTACATTTCGTCAGTTCGGGTTCAGTTCCATGTGATAGGAGGCGAGCCTATTGCTATTGCTTTAATAACGATAACAAATTGACAACTGATGGAATTTCCAGGCTTTCGCAATCCTAGATTGACTGAAATGAAAATAAACATTTTTGTAATGTTCTGATTTCTTATCAAACCAACTATCTTGACTCAACAAACAAATATTTTTCGATTTTTTTTTATATTTATCAATAGTTTCGTTGACCCGAATCCTCTACAAGATATTGAGTCTGAAGTATTTGTATGAGATAATAAAATGACGAAATTCTCGGTAGATTGACATTTTGTACGGTTTGGACAAGACTATATACACACATCAAAAGTGTCTAGGGATCAACATATATTTTTGCAATAACTTTTCTCTTGATTGATATTAATTTAAATTTTCTTTAAGGATTCATCAAATAAAGTGTTTTCGTTTGTCACAGTAACGATAAACCAAGTCACCTTTGCATTAATAAAGAAATTTGCCATTTTCCTAATAAAGGGATTTTTGACATTTGAACCACTAACATTAAAGTTCGAAAAAAAGACTGAAATAACAGTTTTCTTTAAAATTTTATTGGGTAATAATCCGTGTTTCTACCGCGAACACTAACAACACAAGAACATCGGTTTGGCATACTCAAAATGAGTTCATCCAAATCACGCTGTGGAATGGCCGCCCATGTTCGTTGCAACAACAAAAAAAGGTCTTCTTGCAACTGGATACCCTCCATATTCGGCAGAGCTCTTCTCTGTAGCATATCCCATGCATGCTCAATCGGGTTCAAGTCTGGCGACTGAGCAGGCCAGGGCAGGACATTGATGTTAGCTGCGGCGAGAGTCTGTCTTACAACTCTTGCGGTGTGCGGTCGTGCATTATCATGCATTAACTGAAATAAGGGACCGATTTGCACTTGTAGAGGAACGATGACGTCAGATACAATCGTCTCAGCATAAATTTGAGCGTTGAGGTTGCCTCTGATCCAAATCAACTCAGTTCTTCCGCCGATCCAAATACCCGCCCATACCATGATGGTTCCACCACTATAAGGATGGACTTCCTGGCAGGATTTTAATCGCTGTTGGCGTCCAGGGGTTCTCCAGTGTCGTATACGTCTTGTATCCGGTCTCATACCAAAACGAGACTCATCAGAAAAGCACACGAAACGCCATTGTTCTTCTGCCCAATTTCTGTGTTCAAGAGCCCATTGATATCGAATCCTACGATTGTGCATTGCTATAGGTGGTACCCGTAGCGGTCTTCGGGAATGAAGGTTCACTTCATGCAAGCGGTTTCTGACTGTTTGGTCGCTAATTAAGTTCCCTGAAGAGTGATGAAGCCTCACGGCTAACATCATGGCGGTTATTGTTGGAGCTCTTCGAGTTAAGATTTGAATGTATCGGTCTTGTCTCCGTGTGGTGCAGCGATACCGTCCTTCATGGCGCTCAGCCACGGTACCAGTGCTTCGGTAACGTGTCCAAAGTCGACTGATAACACTCTGACTTGTATTCAGAGCTAAAGCCACAGTACGTTGCCGGGAACCAGCTTCTATCATTCCCACGGCTCTGAGCATTTCTTCCCTGCTTAAATGACGTTGCCGCTCCATAATAACGTTGGTTTTAATCAGTAGTAGGGAAACAGTAGCACTAATAATGTCTTCAATGCGTTGTATGTTTTTATAGGGAAAATATTGACAGCTGATTTTCATCTTTTACTCGAATTTGATTGAGAGTTCCTGTTTCAAATTATGAAATGCACCAAAAAGGATCCATATAAATTTATAAAATCATAAATTTATTACAAAGCCACATCTCAATCTCAAGAAATCCGCATAAAAATGCTTGATCCCTAGACACTTTTGATGTGTGTATTATATCTCGACATTTTCATAACATATACAAAACAGAGATACGTGAACAGTACTTCACATAGAGTGGCTGCCTATTTATCCTTCACAACCCAGCTACTGAGTACACCCCTTAGTAGCCTTAGTAAGACTGGTTGTGCGTGGTCGTTATAATTAAAGTAAATAAAATAAAAGAGATCCTCACCTGGACTCGCAGACAAAGCCATGACACTCGAAGGGGTTCAACCCCTTCACATCAGCATTGTCTTTGACTATTATCATGGAGAACACCCTCGTATACACCAGGTCCTGAACTCCATAGGAAATGGACTCAATGTTGAAGAACACAGTCATGTGCTCAAATTCGTCAGTTTTTGTTCCGTGGTCTAGTGTTTCTAGATGAACGCCGTCCAGAGCGATCTTTAGTTTCACTATCGGCAGGATCTGGCCTGGAACAGTACAGGAACAATTGAATCAAACTTGTTTGTGGAATAGGATGAAGAGCATTGATCCCAGAAGTAAGGAAACTGGAGTCTGTAGGGCTGGACTATGATTCTGATCAAGCCCGGTCTTCTCAAAATTATATCAGTTACAGGCTTTGCTATAACAGACACTGTAAAAGGCACATTTACAAGTAAATTCGAATTTAAAACCTATAATTTATAACTTAAGAACAAATCCTATGTCTTTGGGCATCTGCGACTTAGTTTCGATTTGGATAAAATATTTGTGTTTGTGTTAGCAGGCCTAAGTTCAACAGTGGAAGCCTCCACTCTGATATAATGACGCTTGGACACACACCTGGAGGGAGTGCCTTCGCCGCAGCCACCATCTGGTCGACAGGCTTCCTCGTGTGTTTGATGCCCCACAGCCCTCGGGCGTCGCTCTGTCCTAAGTATTTGACCTGAAATCGAGAAAAATTTATATATTTTAGTTTCTGATGGAACACCTTAATATAATTTTAATAAGCGCGTTTTTGATACTAATGTGTGTAAACTAAATGATGTTGAAAACAGCATTAAAATCCGGTGCACCCGTTGCATATTTATAAGAACAACGCGGTCACAGACAGAAACGATACGCGACTTTACTATGCTTATACTCATAACACGTAGACACGCGGCAGTGTTGGATGACACATTATTGGACGACACAGTGTTAGACGACAGAGTGTCCTATATTAGCGGAGCGATGCTGATGGACGGGGTATTGATGAACGATTTTTCCAGAGCCTATTATGTGCTGAGAACGTACACGAGTCGTTTTTGTCTTCAGGATCCCATAATTACATTCCTACCTCAGTTAGGGTAGTTTTGAGATGTTTCACACAAAAGGAAGTGCTGTCCACGAGACAGACGTGGGCACCCCATGGACTATTGTTGCTCTGTCAGCAGAGATAAGTTGAAATGTGCCAAGTGCCAACCATCGTGTAACACAACAATGCTGCGTTGTTCATAGTTATGGAGTTAGTACTGCCTCGCACGAGCTCCACTGCACTCATTAAACAGCATTGTAGGTGATTGATAAAGTGTTAGCTATCTTTCTTCAAGTTTCCGCCAACCTTTGGAAGCTCCTATGTTCTTATTGTTATCATTTTCAATGGTCAGCACCATCAAGTCGTTTCTTAATAAATCTTAGGCTAACAGGCTGACTAACAGTGATGGGAAATATTGTGAGGAAATCTGAACTCGTGTACAATCGGCAACACGCAGGGATACGTTTAGTGATCAACGTGCGAGTCTTCTTTGTTGAGAAGAGGCTTTGATCCTACAGTGAGACGATCACCACCTGATGATATGAAGTACCAAATGCCTGTTAGCACTTAACGAAACAGTACGGCCAGCATCCTGGAGCTTGCTAAGAGCTGCCAAAGAGCGGGAACGGTTACCTTCTAGGCCCTGAGGACCTTTTGGTTGGTGATCTATTAGCAACCGCAACACGATGAAGGGAGGTCCAAATACGAAAGCAATTTTGAAAACGTGATTGATTTCTTAATGAATGTCAAATGAAAGTGAAATTGATACCATATTCAAGCATGTCACTTAAGCTGCCATAGCAGAGCCAATGTGTAATTTGTCCGCGAAATGTATCACCCCGAGAGGGAACCAGTCCCGATCATCACGCTTATTCACAGCACATCAGGAAATTCATATGTGCTAAGATTAGATAGTAGATAATATATAAGATATATTTATTTGATCAAACGTCTGTACACATACAAGAATAAAAACGTGCATGTAGGACAACTTAGGGCAAACTCCACTAATTGATCTGAACGCGATCAACGCATAAACCAAGTTTAAGTACTGTCAGTGTAATTATTTTCTGTGGAATATAGACACTGAGAGGTCTTGAACGTAGCTTAGGTTTGCTGACCGCGTTCAGTTTCATTGGTGAAATTCGCACTTGGTGGTATAAACTGTGTTAATCGTATGTGACGTCAAGATTGGAAAGAGTCGATGCACGCTGGCGCTGACTTAAATACATAATTACAGTCGTATTTAAATTTATTTTAAAATTAATTTTAAATTATCTAACCATTCTAGAGTTTCTTTTAATGTTTTATTTGTGTAAAAATCCTTTGATTAACAAATCATAGTTATTGTACTGTCATCCGCGAACCGTGTCATAGGATGTTTGCTTGCCATTGGAAAGTCATATTGAATGTAAAAAGCGTTGCTTCTGGCTTATATGTATATGTACATATTATTAATTCTGTTTTTTGTCCGTTATTTGATTTCTACCGCGTAAGTACCTACGATTTTAAGAGCTCAAAGACATTTCCTCCTAAACCGCAAGCTTTTTAGGGTTCTGTACCCTAAGGGTAAAACATCACCCTATAACAAAGACTCCGCTGTCCCTCCGTCTCTCTGTCCGTCTGTCACCAGGCTGTATCTAATGAACCGTGATAGTTAGACAGTTGAAATTTTCACAGATGATGTATATCTGTTGCCGCTATAAGAACAAATACACAGAAAAACAGGATAAAAAAAATTAATGGGGCTCCCATACAACAAACGTGATTTTTTTGCCGTTTTTATAGATAATGGTACGGAATATAGTTTTTAATTACTTCTGGGAACATACTTGGCGAAACTTGAGTGATACTAATGGCATGGCGTCGAGGAGCTCGTGGCTTAATATTAACAGCCGCACAGGTCCATCCATCAGGTTAAGCCATGCTTGCGTGGTTGGCCATGGATGGGAGACCATCTTTACATACCGAGACTCCTCCGTGCCTCGAAAAGCACGTTAAGCCATAGGTCCCGGTTGTCATTTGTGCATCTTTGACAGTCGTTACGGGTCGTCAAAAGTCCGAACATCTGACAACCAGTCTTACCAAGGGGTATCGTATTGCCTAGTTATAGGTTGTAGAGGTCAGATAGGCAGTCGCTCCATGTAAAATACTGGTATTCAGCTGCATCCGGTTAGACTGGAAGCCGCCTAACATAGTTGGGAAAGGGCTAGGCAGATGACTAATGGCATACCTCTGCTGCCTAACCAATAATAACAAAAGTATTAACATAACCACCTCACTATACATTATCAAAAGTAGCAAATCAGTTGCATTGCGCTATAAATCGTCTCAATTAGAGCGGGCGCCATATTGTTGCCGGCGGATGTGACGTCATAATGTGTAGTATGTAGCTTATGCATAATGATTAGCGGTAAATTAGTCCGTACGTACTGAGGTAGGTATGTTCCGGTACGTGCACTGAGGATGGGTGTACCCAACTATGTCTGGCTAGATGTATATCATCATCTGCCTGCCTTTCCCCAACTTTGTTGCGTTTGGTTTCCAGTCTAAGCGGATGGCCCTGAATTCTTTACCTTATTTGAAGCGATTGAATTTCTTACCGCTACAACCCAGTTATTGGCCAACACGATACCCTTTGGTAAGACTAGTTGTCAAACCCCCGGGCATCTGACTACTACACGTGATGTCATAGCTAGTTGAAGTGACGCAGCTCGTCTGCTCGCATGTCTACATACAAAATGCAATTGGTGTCAATAGATATGACCCCAGGATCACTACGTTCTCCTATTTAAATAGATATAATTAGCTCAAGTTTCGCTGTGTTATCTAAACTATACCTGCGCTGTTATTCTTTTAATATTTGCAACACAGTTAACTGCTATTGGGAATATGGGAAGCCTTTTTACCTTTGCCTTTGGGCTGGCAATGTGTCGACGAGGTCTCTGGTATTGCATCTTCTCATATAACTTAAGTGTTCTCTCGCTCTAGCTTCAATTTTTTTCTTTAGCTTCCAAATTTTCCGCGATATCAATAAGCTTACCTGGAATGACATGGGCAGGTCGTCAGCGGTGACCGGCCCTTCTTTTTTTTCTTCTTTTTCTGACATTTTTGTTTCTTTTACATTACTTCTTCAGTCTTAAATATTAAGATCTTCACAATCTTGGAATTTCATATCATCGTCATCTGTAAAGATATAAAAGATGATTAAAATTAAATTAACAAGAGACATCGTATTACCCAGTAACTGAGTTCTGGAGGTCATTTATAGGTCGTGGCTCCATGTTACGTAATGGGAATACCATTAGCTGTTTCCGGTTAGACTGGAAGCTGACCCCTACACAGTTGGTGAAAGGATAGGCAATTGATTGTATTTGGAGCGTATACGCAGTGAGCAAATGCTGGTTACTCATCTGCATGGGGTGTACACTTTGAAGGGTTATAGTATTAGTTTTGTTGTAGTCTCGAACTACGTTCAGCGGCGGAATATGTTGCAACACGTTTCTCTACTGAAACATACTGATAAGCGTCACCTTGAGAATATGAGTGAAATGTTTGTGTCACTGCTACACTCAGAAAAATATTTGTATAATTATTCGCTTCTTCCATGTAAGTACATCACGATAAGTGCACAATATTTTAGGAGTAGGAAGATCATCTATACTAATATTATAAAGAAGAAAGATTTGTAAGTATGTTTGCAACGAATAAACTCAAAAACTACTTAACGGATCTGGATGAAACTTGGCACAAAGATAGATAATATTATAAAGAAGAAAGATTTGCATGTATGTTTGTAACGAATAAACTCAAAAACTACTTAACGGATCTGAATGAAACTTGGCACAAAGATAGATTATAGTCTGGCATAGCATACAAGCTAATTTTTATCCCGGAAAAATGTACGGTTCACGTGGGATAATTTCCTACATACACGCGGGCAAAGCCACTAGCAAAAGCTAGTTTAAAATAAATGGAAACGCAGATAGTTATAGCCAAAATAACGTTTTTCTAGATTTTTGTTTATATTAGTACAATCATTATCCTCCTGCCCTTACGCCATTCTATTCGTCGTCGGCGCAGCATGTCATTTCCTTCCATACTCCTCTACCACGCACATATCTATACGCACTGTCTCCATTGGCACCTGTCGCTTATGTTGTAACGGCTACCACTGGTCCCCTAATTTTGAACCCTCTGTTCTAATAAACAGGTGCGTACACGCAACATGTTTTGATTGCTATCTGTTTGTGTTTTTTAAAACTCCATCATTTTGTTTTGAGTATATATGTGGACGACTATAAGAGTAAGGTAAGACCAAAGTAGCGATGGATGGATTGTCAACGATAGATATACAGTGTGTTAGGTTAAACGAGGGGCATTCTTTCAGGTGTTACTATATTCATGAAAATGAATAACTTTGACTATGGAATCATCCCTGAAATCACGACAAAAAAATTAGCTGTTCAGTCATTTATGTTCGTATAATTCGTCAAAATGTATGGAACAGCTGATATTATTTTTTTATATTTCAGAGTTGGTCCCTTGGACAAAGTTGTTGATTTTCATGAGTACTATACAATCTGAAAATATTTCCCTCGTTTAACCTAACACACTGTATACGGGGTGTAACTACAGTAACTGTGGTCAATCACCCCAGAAAAAAAAAACATCAAATAAATGACGTTTATTGTTTTGCCATTTTTAAACATCGATACTCTCGCATCTTCGAGTTTATCTAGCTAATTTTTTTTAACCCCGTATGTAAGAATAAAATAAGACAATAGTTGTGGATGATGTTGATTGACGAGGATGTTCGAGGTTTTAAATCTACAGATAACTATCACATTTTTCTTAAATTCCTATCACATTTTGGTTCATCTTTGTAAATGAGACCAAGCGCAGTGACCAAGGCACACCTCGTGCCCGTGTGTGAGGAGACATTAGTAGTGGCGCATTGTGATATAAAGTTATCGTCATTTACGTTTAATTACGAACGTTTCAGTAAAATAATACACACTTGTGTAAACCGTATTGTTAATGATGAGTACCTACCAACTGCAATGTTTAATGTAACCTTGGATGGGTGGATACAGAGTTTCACAATAATTGTATTAAATACGTCGTTGTGGGTTTGTTTACGGCTCTCTGCTGACAGAAACATGCAATTGGCTATTTGAAAGGGTAGTCAATAACGTTTCTTTTTATGAATAGTCAAAACGTGCAATTTGTACGTGATTTGTATGAAATATAACAATATGAAGTCACAGATTTTTAGAATCAAATGGAATATTTGGGATTCTGCCGTTTTGCCGAAAAGATTTTGCCAAATTTTCATTACCCAAACAAATTTTAGCAACCTTTTTTTATACCAATGTAATATTTGGAATAATTTTAGTACGCACATTTTCATTTGGTCAAATGTTTACTTGGCAGATTATTACCAAGGATAATGTCATTAAGGCTTTTGGTCTTTAATCAAATGATTTATTACAGCAAACAATATTTAGACAATAAACTTTTAGTCAAATGATTTGTTATGACAAAAAATATAAAGGCAAGAATAAGATTTTTTCTATTAGCTTGTTAAAATATGGAATGATTTCATTTTCTGGCAAATAACTTAAAGCCAATAAACATTTTACTTGTTTGTTAAATTTGATGTCATTTGCGTATTTCTTTGTAAGCTAATGTGCTTGAATTTGTCTGAAACAAGTCAAATTTATGGTTACTAGACATAAGGTTATTTATGGAACTAGTTACAGTAGGTTATTAATTTAAAAAAAAAGATTAGGTTAGGTTAGGTTAAAACT
Organism: Hyppa rectilinea; assembly: GCA_951799385.1. Lineage (NCBI taxonomy): Eukaryota > Metazoa > Arthropoda > Insecta > Lepidoptera > Noctuidae > Hyppa > Hyppa rectilinea. The sequence continues at coordinate 133,484 of OX637328.1, forward strand.
TTAACCACCTACGAATACTACCAGAAACGACTAGATTATATAGAAAAAAATATGGAAAGAAGAGATTATTTTTAGAAGGCTATCGAGAGAAATAATATAATTATAATAACATTATTATTACCTGTTTAGAATTTGTTCCAAGTGGAAAAAGCACCCTTAACTAAACAGAAATGGTAAGTTTAAAATTGACGACACCAAATATTTGGCTTATATTTTAATTTTGACTAGATAAAAAATGGTAAAAGTACTAGTTGGTGAACAAGTTATTGTTCAAACGTTCACTTGCCAAACATAGGTTTTCGTAACAATTATTTGTAAAGAGATTTTTTGTTAAGTAATAATTTGGCAAATGAAATTATGCGAAAATTTGTTTGGGAAGTGATAATTTGGCAATTTCTTTTCGGTAAAACAAGGGAGACCCATGAGATGCCTGCATAAGAGACAACAATAATAAATTGCAGTCCATTTCTAAACAGCTCAATGCCCAGTATTCAAGTTCGGGAGGGTGGATGGTAACATTGGAAGCTGCTCGTAGCAGGCGCGAAAAGTACATTTTTTATTACTCATCTACAGTTTCAAACGCGTAAAATTCGTCTCTCGAACCGGAAATGAAAGCGTGGTATAAAATAAAATAATAAAAATACATTGAATGCGATCACCCATCCGAAACTTATGTGTAGCCAACATGCCAAGGTCACTGTGTGCTGTAGGTACTTCGGTTTGAAAGCCTCAATGTAGTGGCTGCAGAGAGGCAAACGATGAGGATTTAAAGGTCTGTCAGCTACGTTCTCCACATTTTGCAGAATGAAATATGAAATTGACTGCTTGGTTCGTTTAAGGGCAGCTAACTGCTGCTGAGACTGCGGTCCTGCGGTTTGTTTTCCGACAAATTGTTATTGGGTTTACCATTAAGAGAATCTTAGTAGCAGTTTGGAATTTAGATGAGTCTCTCGTCTTATATCATGAGATTTATGAACACAAGTGGTGAAATATATTTTAAGGTGTTGTGTTATTTTTTACTACTTCAATCGATTTGGAAAATCACTACAAAAACCTGCATTGGGTTGCCCCTTGCACCACAAATCATTAAATACGTTTAGACGCAAGACGCAAGACGTATTTAAAACATCGTTTTGTCATTCGTTTAAAGGCGACGGAGTTTTTATGAAGGTTTAAATTATCTTGTAATGTATGAAATCGTCGTTATTATCAGCATGTAAGTTACAGTTCCACTGTAAGACAATCCCTTCTTCACCGTCAGACAGCACTGCTCACTGCTCACTGCTCACTGCTCACTGCTCACTGCTCACTGCTCACTGCTCACTGCTACAGCTAGCTGCACCGCTCTGACTGACCGACCCCTTGACAGTTCAAATATGCATGTAATTGATTTTATATATTTGCATGATTTTGTACACGATGGGACTGATCCATCTTATATAACCACTTTAGAGTATTTCATCCAATATGGCTTTAGAATGCCTCAAATCAAAACACTTGCTATGTTATGCAAAGTGTAGTTTTGCGTCATCGCCTGACATTTTGCTTATTTCGCCAACCTTGGGGACGATCGATTACCGCTATCACATCATAAATATTTACTATCCCTCATTAATCATTACGTTCGCTACTTGATGTGTATGTTACCAAAAATTTAATAATAAAAGTGACAGAAATATTTTTAAAAAAGTAGTATAATTATACTATATCCAAAAATGTTTTAGATGATGATATTTATGAAAGTTTTATCTTCCAGGATGATTTTTTGTCAATAACGTTAGCCTAGTGGACGCAAGCTCAACTCCGCGTGGTATTGAGTTCAATCCGACAGAACAAAGTGTCATTGGATTTGACCAAAAGGACTTTGTGGTACAGGAAAAACAATGGTAGGTGACAATATCTTATAATTGGGCAAAACCTATGATGACTGTTCAAACATAACCCTGAGCTTTTATCAATATTATAATAATTAATTATTAAGTAATTAGTGTAAAGATAATCTACTGTGTTCGTGTAGTTCGATGTTATTTCTCAGATATTTCTTGATAGGTATTTGGTGTGGTATAGTGTTCGTGGTGTCGTATTAGGCGGTACGTCGTGGGGTGTCGGTAGAGAAACACTGTCCCCTCAGACGCAGACAAGGCAACAAGGAACTCTCTACCTAGAAAGGCTGCTCATTCCTGCTACGAAGGCATTCATCGTGAGGAAACCGGCGTGTCCTCACCAATTCGTGGTTAATGAATTCCCTACGACGAATCACTATTTCAGAGAGGACGCCTCTTTCCCAGCAGTGGGAACAATAAGGGCATTGACGACACGGTTGGCGCAGCGGTTGAGCGATTGACTGCTGCGCAGCATGTCGCGGGTTCGATTCCCACACGGAACAAATATTTGTACGACCTGCAAGTATTTGTTACGGGTCTGGGTGTTTTTCTATCTATAATTATGTATGTATTTACAAAAAAAAAATGTATATAAGTAGTTTATCAGCCATCTCGTTACCATAACACAAGCATTAGGTTGCTTAGCTTGGGACTATATGGCGTTGTGTGAAATGTCCAAGGATATTATTATTATTACGTATACCTGCCATAGATGTTGTAAAAACAACTTTGTCGGAGTAAAGCATTGCACCTATTCTAACCTAACCTAACGATAAAGAATAAGTCAAAAATAATTACACAGAATGCTCTTTATTATGTACTACCATAAGATGAAAATGGATTGGATAACATTCAGCTACCGAAAAGCTTATATTATGTCAATAAAATTATAAACTGGCATTAGACTAGATAGAGGACCCCATACGTTGGTATATAGGTAGGTACGTAGTTCGTTCAGGGGCCTAGACTAGTGGCGATCGCGTTCATAAAGCCTTTTGTCAGTCTACACCGACCTTCAACTGGATTGATGAGCATTTCGGTAACTCGTGTACTCCTATATGTTTTCGTCATCCATATCGCTGATAAACGTCACTTTGTGCAGACCTTCTGGTTCAAAACAAAACTAATAAGTCTGCTATACTCATCAAGTACACGGGACAGTGTCATTCTATTCCTATCCTCGACTGATAACACTATCGAAACTGATAACAGATAAGATTGCGAAACGCGGTAACATTGTTTTATTGGAGCTCATTTTTAGCACATGAAGATAGTTTTGATGAATACAAAAAACTAAGTTATAGTCGCTCATGTAGAATGTTGGTATTCAGCAGCATCCAGTTAGACTGGAAGTCGACCCAAACACAGTTGGGACGTGAGAAGTTGAAGATGTAATGACGCAGGAACAAGCGTGTGATCGTGCCCCGAACTATGATACTACCCTTTTTAGTTTTGAGCGTGGGAAATCATCCAAAGACTTCTCCTGCTCTGAAGGAAGTGTCAAACTTTTACTGCCTAAGACCCATCCATGTTCCTTCCTTAGCCCTTTATGTTCCGGGGTAGCGATAAGCGTTTCGGAAAATTCCGCTTATCCATGATACTAACCTTGCGCACTGCATGTTGGCCAGTTTTTCTCACGATAGATAGCATCTTTGTCATTCATCAGTCAGTGATCAACTATTCTGAAATTGCAAAAGCTCACTCCAGCATCCCTTAGAGTGCGTGGTGGCGTACGGCTCAGTCCCTTAAGAAAGAGGAGAGGCCTGATACCAAGCCGTAGGAACGTTACAGGCTAATGCAATTTTACTTGGTTGATATATTACAGTGTGAATGTGGCTCCTATGACAAACGTTGAGCAGTAACTTCCGGAGCAGAGTGTGAGTGTAGATAGTATAGAAGAAGACAAGGACCAAAGTAATGATGGATGGAGGAGCCGACTACTGAGATGAGGATTTGGAGGAGCTGGTGGAGGGGTGTGGAAGAAAAGGTGTTGCCAGACCACAAAAATAAATTGGGAGATAGCCAACAAATTGACATTAATAATTCACAGGTATAAACCAGTGACTTCCGGATTTTGATCGTAAATTATTGATGCATTTGAACATGATGTAATAGCAAATAATAAATAATTAGTAGGTATTGATTCTCGGTCAACAAGGATTTTATGCAATGATTATGTCATAGTGATAACATAACATATCACTATTATATCCCTATTATATCACTATTATATCCCCGAAGAGGCAGGCAGAGGTGCTGGCTGGCAGTGAGCCTTTATCATAGTGGTATCGTATTACCAAATAACAAATTCATGACGGGAAAACCCAATTACACTGACACACACAACTGCATTTGCGCTATTTTCATAATTAGGGAGCGATCCTTAAACGTGACGCGGCACCTGCATGGCTAGTAGGTACCACATGCACACCTCTGCCTAGCTCCTACTCGCGGACTACAAGCGTGATGGTATGTAATGACATGTTCATAGATTATATTAATGACATTTTAAGTATGCGATACGTTATTATAAGTGCATAAGTGTGTTGTTTTTCCATGACTCACCTTCTGTATTATTTAGGTAGGTTCGTCCTTTGTGCAGATTATATTTTGAGGGCTCTAATAAATTATATCTAAACCGAATGTATACAACTATAGTAGACACAGAAACTCGCTAATTAAAATACTATGAATATAGTAAACAGATCTAACTTTTCTACGATTAAAATGATCACCTGACATTGATTTCAACAAATCTTACCGATGATAAATCCAATAGAAAATTAGTTATCACTAAATTATAAGGGATTAAACTTTATCTAAACTTCGTCAGCCGACTATAAACAACAACTATTTACTTACATGGAAGCAACCCACATCCACAGTGAGGTTTCAAGAAAAAATTATCCAAAAATCACAATTTTCCCAATAACTTTTGGCACTTTACCGAAGCAACACTGTATTTTAAAAAAGAAAAAAAAAATTAAAACAAATTGGCCGCTGCGCGCGACGACGTCCAACTCGCGAATGAATAACTAATTCAGTTTTCAAAATCGGAACGCGCAGGTACCATTTTTTCTTGACCTGTGAACTTCTATGCATTTCACCTTTGTTCTTACATTTTTAAACCAGTCTGAGGGACGGGGGAGGTCAATTTACATTGGCTTTAATGCATGTCCCTACCAAGTTTTATAAGCGATTGAGGTGTAATAAAATAAGCCTTATTACAATGGTCTAACAATGTTCTAATGTTTATTAGACGGCAAATACAAGTTGGTAGATTACTCATATGGTAAGGTAAAGTAGTGATAAGATATACAGCATGATATCAAAATAATTTTAATATAAAAAAACTTTTCGTGATTTATTTGCCGATTCCGATTCATCAGAAAATTTAAATATAAAATGAATTTCTCCGTGTTTTGTGTAATTTTGATGATTAAGTACCTATCACAACACATAACAACACACGCACGCACGTAAAATTTATTGCAATGAACTTAAACATGAACTGGGCCATTTAACACACTATGGTGGCTATCAAATTAATTCGATTGAAGAGTTTTATGGGAAACGCTACACAATTTTACACGTTTTTTTAGATAAAGCTAAAAGAGAGAGACATCCATTTATCTCCAGTACTGACAGACGATTTATCCAAGTAATCCAATTTATTTCTTCAAAGGAAATGCTCTCAATTCCAATCTAAATTGGATGCCCAGGGGACGGGCAGTAATACGTGCGACCTTATTACAAATGTCTGGGGAGAAAAGTTGACATTTTCACCGAGGTTAGTGTCATGTTGTGAGTACGTAGATATGCGACAATAGCAAGCTTATATTTTGATTATGATACATAGATTAAAAGCATAATGGTAATAGCATTTTTACAGTTATCAATAATCACCATCTGCCTGCCCTTGTCCCATGTCGCTCGGGGTACAACACGTATGCTTCTTCTACTCTCCTCTGTCAATCATCACGTGGCCATTCACTCCTTTCTTTTTATCCATAGAACCTTTTTTTGGCTTTACATCAACATGTATATTGCTTGACTCTACATGTTAACATTCACCTGAAGCACTGAACTAACAATGATGATCATCATTATTTTTGTCATTTTAGTGCTTCAGCTGAGTTTTAAATACTAGATATAAATTATCATGATAAAAATAATGTGCCGCGTCAAAACGAATTGCGATGAATACTTACTGCTCTGCTATTGTCCCACAAAACAAAAGAATTCTTACACATAATGAACGAACATTGATCACCACGCTTGCTCAAATGCTCACTTATCATTAAATACGTATGAGTAAAATACAACACACTGTATAACCACATTCGTATACACCTGTTGAATTGTTTACCTGTGTGTGTGGCGGCGCGTGTGTGCGTGCGTACGTGTGTAACATACGGATATTGTGTGGGAGAGGTGATGCGTGGTTATGGACGCTAAGTGGCTCTGTCAGTGGGCAATCGGTGACTACTTTTGGTGTGTCATTCATTATTGCACTGCCTAGCGAATGTATTAGGGGTAAAATGGTAACGTAGAGAAGTCAGTTTATCATTGTATACAGGCCTTCGAACAATCTAACCTATTTTATATTTCGTTTTAGTAAAAATATCCAGAAGTAAGTGTTTGGATAATTATGATCACATGACAGGCATTCCCACTAATCCAATTAATACGCTCGTTTTCTCTGAAGGGTTAGGAAAGGTGTAGCTATCTTTAATACTCCTACATTGCGTCAGTTATGTGGTGCAAACATCTAGCCAAGTACTGGGCGCAAATCCGGACTGCAGGCTGAGAAATTCTCTCTCATCCAAATCATAACATGAAACTATTCTTCTGTTCTCATATTTTATATATATTAGCCCATTATTTCCTAGTCCCAAATGGAACAAACAGAAGCCTACTTACTTCCCAAGCGCCGGCTCTTAGTTGCGTGGCGTGAATACTTGATGAAAACAATTTGAAATAAGAACAGGATCACGAACCCGAAAGTCTGGCAAGCAGTCTTACTACTTACTAGGTGGTACCGTGTCACCCAGTAACTGAGTTGTGGACTTGTGGCGACCAGGTAGACAGAAGCTCCACATAAATTAATACATTCAGCTGTATCTGATTAGAATACCTAGTTGGTTGTCTAGGCAGATGATGATGAATCGACATATGTAGGGCAGTCTTATGCTTTTCTCAGATAATGCAATGGAATCATCACGGATACTTCCAGATGTAAACTATATGGTGTTGCTGATAGTCGTGTGATTATTAGAAACTGCTCGACACATTTTCACCTAAATCGTTTAATCTCTATTTACTACTACTTTCATGAAGCTAAAGTAGAGCCACCTTCCCCGCGTACTACTCACACCGGTAGACGCTCCACGCATGGCGTGCCGCACACTTGTGATGTACTCGCACGGTTCACGACACACTATGGTTCAGTGGGTAGTGGCCGTCTGACACGGGTTCGATGCCCACCTGTTTATCTTGGGGCATCATCGTCCTACCCTTACCTCACCCAAATTTTTTGGGCAAAAAATCTTGTTGAACAAAACAAAATACTAAGATCTATTTTACAGGTAGGCAAGCTCACGTACAGGTTGAACTAAGTGAATTTAAAAATCTAAAAACGTTTTGAAACACAAAGCGTGTAGAATGATTGAAATAACGTCTTATTGTCAAAGTCAAATAATTTATTTCAAATAGGCACAATAAAAGCACTTTTGAACGTCAAAATGAACAAGAAATAGAATTGATTCTAGTCGCCCATTCCAAAAGGTAGTTTCGTGTGGAGTAGAATGGGCAAGAAACTCTACCGTTACTCTTTTAAAATGGTTTACAATGTTTTGTATACATGAATTTTAAAAATTATATGTGAAGACCACGCACCCAGAATAAAAATTCTACACCACAAAAGGTGAAAAGAAAAACAAACGCAACAATGGCAGGTAAAATTAATTATGAAATAAACACAATAAAAAAAATAAAAAATAATAATAAAATAAAATAATAATAATAAAAAAATAAAAATAAATAATATTAAAAAAAAAATAAAAAAAATAAAAAAAAAAATATTTATTAATTATTATTATTATTAAAAATACATTTTGCTCACATATTTACAAACATTCTTAAAGTTAACAATAATAAATCAATCAATGTGTGAATTAAAGTTAAAACTAAATGGTAAAACAGTGTGGTACAAATTATAAATTATTACTTAATTTACTTCGCAACCTCAAACAGGTTGCGAAGTAAATTATTTTGTCTAGACACTACGTTGTCCTGTGCAGCAGGTTGGTTATTAGTCAATTATTAGTGAGTAGAGTAGTCATTATTATCTGTCTAAGTGGATTAACACCACCATCGATACAAATAACAGCTTCAACCTCTGAGTTTGTTTCTGCCTTCGTTCTCAAAGAAGTTTAAAAATAATATTGGGTAAAAGACAATTTACAATAATAAAATACTTTATCTACCATTTCTACGTTTATCTGTACTATAAATGATGTATATTTGTATATAATAAAGAATATGCTATTTTATTCTATCCTACATTCAAACACAGCCAAAATATCAACTTATTTCAAGACACTATGGTTTATTGTGTCCCGCGAAATGCCCGGTTTTGTAAATGGCTACCACGTTCGACGATAAACTGTTCGACGTAGACGTAGCTATTAAAGTGAGACAATGGTTCAGTAGTTAGCAGACTGCCTGGCACGAGTTCGATGCCCGAACACCTTAAAGAATTTAACGGCGGGTGGTTTTGTGAAGGTTACTATTCTCCCACGGGGGTGAACCGCAGGGGTGGTGTTATATTAATGAGTTTGGTATGGTTCAGTGATTAAGATGATGTGGGTTTGATGCCTGGTTGAGCTTTAAGCAAGTTTTTGATGATAGTACAAATGTAAAGATAAGTTAGTACTTAGTTAAATGTTATTTCATTTCTGTAAATTGGTAGTAGGATACCAATTTTTGGTCGATAAATAAGTACAATATTGCATTGGTAAATAAAACCTGTAATGATGGACGGAAGATGGATACATCACACACTAACCATTTCCCATAGACGATTTAAAGATATTGTGGAAAATTGTTTGTTTAGCCTGGTTATCGATAGAAACTCAATTCATTAATAATTTCTCTTTGAAACCGAACTGTCAATATTTAAATGTGTAAGTACACGCATAACATTACAGAACAACTCCCAAGGCGTTGTACAGTATACATAGAAAAAAAATGAGAAAAGGAAAAAAAAGGTACATTTCACAAACATCTTGTTCGAAAATAAAAATAAATAATAAGAAACAAAATATAAATAAAATTAATATAATTCAAACAAGAAAGTGATAAATTTACTTATCTTTCGTCAATCTTCTCACAAAATCACGACATACATCTTCAGGCAAACAAGTCACACTCAGAAGAGCATTAAGCATGGTAAGCGTCCGAACGAGAGGCGAATTAGCTCGGGAGACTGTGCGTGCTGACAGTACGGCTAGTAGCCGGTGAGTTCGCGGCCTTTTTTTTTTTTTTTTTTTTTTTTTAAGGCTGGGAAATCATCCAATGACTGCTCCCGCTCTCGGCCTGAGCTGTTGTTTAGGCACAACAGATGACAGCTTACTCTTCTAAAGAAAAGATCGACTGGACTTAGGTATACAGTGGTCTGACATCACCAACAGCAGTGAGTAGGCGTGCTGTGCTGGTCAATGTTCGTCCGTTCTCTGTGTGAGAAGACGGCGGTGCAGCGAGCACTGTAGTGACAGTTTCGGGCAGATATAAACAAGGCAATATTACCTGCTATTAGAACCCAATGGCAATGAACTTGAAATGTCAGTGCTAATTAGGTCAATCCTATGAGACATCATTCTTGTACGATGCCACAAGCCGCCTGGTGGGGTACTTTACCACGTAGCCACGTGACGACTCTCGGCCACCGTAGGCGCGGGCCTGCAGGCGGTGAGTAATGGGTAGCTCAACGTCTGATCACGACGAGGCCCGTGCCGAACATGTTCCACGCGCGCCTCAAGGAGATGTCAGATGTCAGTCATTATATGTGAAGACGATGCACCTAGAATAAAAACACTACACCACAAAAGGTGAAAAGAAAAATACATAGTTATAGCAGTGGCAGGTAAACTTAATTATGTCATCAGTACAATATGGTGATCACATATTTATAAACATTCTAAAAGTTTTAAATGTTTTACAATATTTTGTATAGATTTATTAATTATAGATAATTATAAATGACGACGATGTATCTGGAGTGAGAAAGCTTTGTGTAATCATTATACTGTAATGCCTTTGTGTCATGTCAATGCCTCATAGCTACCGGCCGAAGAGATCAAATGACTGCTCCCGCTCTGGGTGGAGCGGAAGGCAGTGTCAGACTCTTACTGAAAGATCGATTTCTGGTTAGTCACCTGATGGCTAGCTGTAGCCGCGTCCAACAGATACTTAGTCACAACAGGTACTGGTCACTGATATTCATCCATGAATTATTTACACTCAGGTACATAATAGCGTTATTTATCATTTGCGTTTGTCGGAAAACAAGAGCATGTCGTGATCTAATAGATTTGTCTTCACTCGTATGATTAGTGGCCGGAAATCCGTACAGAGGCGCGAAGTGCCATGTTCTGTGTATAGTACCATATCATGCGGGGACAGAGATTTATTGAAGACAGTTTACATGCTGATAAATAATTTGGAGCAGTTAAATATGATTGTATAACCTAACTAAAACTTCGAAACATTCCACCGCAACATACGCCTGGTGCCCTCTTTTTTTTTTTTGACCGGGTGGAAAATCCTCATGGATGTCCCCCGCCCCGGGGAGGGCGGGGGGGTCTGTCGGACTCTTACCGACTAAAAACCGAACCCGGCTGTTCCCTCTCTCACCTGCGCGGGGGTCGCGGGTACCGAAAATACTTTCGCAACCCCCGCTGGTGCCGGCCCGCCATTGCGGGCCCCGTCTTGGTCGAGGGGAAGTGAGGTGTACGACACTCCCCCGCGCCGTAGGCGCGCGCGTGGAACAGTACGCGCCGCCGCCTCGGGTCCAGGTGCTGTGGGGGGCGACGGACTAAACCCCGCGTCCGTCACCCCTGGACCCATTTAGGGGGGCTGGAAGAGGGCATTGTCTGCCCTCCTTCAACGCCCGGTGCGCCTGCTGCGGGCCGGGTTGAGGGAGGTGATCTCCCTCTCCCGCTCCGCAGCCTCCTTCTGCGAAATGACTTCCTCGCAGAAGGATACCACCGCGTCCCAGGCCTGTTCACTGCCGACCATAGCCTTCGCTACGGCCGGCAGCGACAGGTCACTGCCTACTTCAGAGATGAGGGCACGGTGCGGCTCCAGCTATGCGGCACACTCTGCCAGCGTATGCCGTGCCGTGTCCTACCGACAGTCGACGCAGTGGTGACACCGAGCGTCTGGCTCCCTGGTTATGCGACACAGGAACTTCCCGAAGCAACCGTGCCCCGAGAAAACCTGTGTCGCCCGAAAAGTCAGGGAGCCGTGCCTTCTTCCGAGCCACTCGCTGAGCACTGGTCGGATCGCTTCGATAGTGTCGAGGCCGGCGGTAGGGCGTGAGAGCCTGTCCCGCCAGTCCGCCACCAGGACCTCGCGGAGCTGTGACCGATGCAGCTCCAGTTGTTGCTGCATCGGTCGTTCGCCCCGCGCCCGCACTTCCTCGCGCCACCGGAACAGTGACGCGAGGACCTTTGCCTCCAGGTCCCAGGGCGGGGATCCGGCCAGTGCGCATGCCGCCTCGTAGGAGATCGCGCGATACCCCCTTATGACTCTGACGGCCATAGCTCTCTGTGGCTTACGCAACACAGAGATGCTCCCGGCCGTCAGGTCAGCCGCCCAGATCGGTGCCCCGTACAGGGCCATTGATCGCACGATCCCCACGTAGAGCCACCTACAAGTGGCGCTCGGGCCCCCCAGATTGGGAAGCAGCGTTGCGAGCGCCCCGGCCGCGCCCAATAACTTGGGCGCAAGCCACCGGAAGTGGGGGCCAAAGTCCCATCGGCTGTCGAGCACTAATCCGAGGTACTTCATGGTAGGCTCGACAGCGATCCGGACCCCCCCAACCACAATGTGTGATCGGTGCCCGTCGGGGACCATGGAACACCATGGCCTCCGACTTGTTGAGGGCCACCTCCAGGCCGAGGCGCCGAATGCTGCTCACAACTTGTGAGACCGCCGCCGTCGCTAGCAACGCTGCTTCCCTGTGCGAGCTCCCCCGGGCCGTGACTAACGTGTCGTCAGCGTAACACGTCAGCTGCACGCCCGGCTGGAGCTCACCCCTCAGCACCCAGTCGTAACCGATGTTCCACAGGAGCGGTCCGACGACGACCGATCCCTGCGGAACACCGCACGACATGGGGCGCTGGTTCCCGCCATCACGTCCCATGTAGGTGACACCCCTCTCCGACAAATAAGCCCCAACGATGCGACGGAGGTAGAGAGGCACTCGATGATAGAGCAGTGCCTCTCGAATACAACTCCAGGGTAAGGTGTTGAAGGCGTTGGATATGTCCAAGGACACCGCCATCACCACCCCACCCTGGGACACCGCTTCCTCCGCGAGGACTCTCACCTGCGAGATCGCGTGAATGGTGGAGCGCCCGTGCCTGAAGCCGAACTGGCACTCGTGAAGGTCCGGCCCCTCTCCGCACAAGTGGCCGACTGGGCCTACTCGCTACCAATATTTGACCAGCTAATATTTTTATTAAAGAATAATATAACATAACGTCACGCCTTATTTCCGTGAAGAGTTAAGCAGATGTGTACCTATAGTAGGTACTGGTAGGTACCTAAACCAACATTTCGCCAGTTATGTTTAGTACCCATGTATAGGCGAGCGTATTGTATTGCCTAGCGTTATGTATTGTCATGAGCCTTAATCGAGACAATCGTACACATTCACAGACACACTACAGAACACTACTTTCAAAATAGTTCGTAGGTACCCAGCAGCAGTGAGATTCACGAAAGAAACAAGCGCCTGATAGAATTCTTTTAGTTTACTCGTAGATATGTAACTTAGCTATCTACTTTGCTGAATCTTGGTTACCATACCTATGTAGTTCTGGATAAGCAAACTTGATGAGGACAAAGTCCACCTAGTCTTGTCAGCTGAATTCTAATGAAATACAAAGAATCGGTAATTTTGATTGCTTAACACTGATACGTTAATGGATAGTTAAGTAGGTGGGCACTAAACCTTGCGGACACAATACAATAATTAGGGAAACACCCTAAGCAAAACTGTACCGCAATATCACCAAAGATGGTACTCACAGCTCATCCCGGGCCAGTGGGGACAGTTAGAGGCAAATAAAAATTTTATCACCCCTCTTGAAAATACTTACTAACAAATTGCTCAAATAATAAAATAGCGTGCTAAATTATGTAACAAACAACATGCACATATGTCAAATTAACAAGACATCATAAACCCAATCGACTAACACATACCTTTGAAAACAACCACTTGAAAATATTAACAGGTACTTCAACACTTTCACGATATGCAAACTTGATATTTTTTGTCACGAATAAGACAATTTTTTCCTGTGTTATCGTTTATGTATGTTATAAATTAAAATATAAAACAGCGAAAAATGAACAGTTAAAAGTACATCACGCCACATACCTACGGCAGAAGGGCTGCTTGCTGGGTGTAGGTACTTTCTGTTCGTCAGTTTTCCATATTGGTCCTATACTGTTCCCACCGCTGGGATTCGGGATTCCTCGCGGTGAGAGGGACGTCGCGTCGTCGGTTGTAAGGTTGTAGTACAACCAGAGGTCAGAAGTACTTTTAGTACCGGTAGAGCAATCGTTCTAGTAACGTTATCTCCAGTAAGTACGGATGGGGTCGATAGTATTATTAGATCAAATCGTAAATCTTTTCGATGTGCCTTATCAATCGTGTTATAGTATTTTTACCTCGAGAGCGCGTGGTAAGCAAGAGTAAAACACGTAGTACATTCCTAATGAGCTTGTTGTTTTTCTATATTCTTCTATATATTTAATTTAGTGGAGGAGCTCGTGGCTAAGTAATAACAGCCGCACAAGTCAATCCATAAGGTTAAGCCATGCTTGCCGGGGTTGACCGTGGATGGGTGACAATCTTTACATACCGAGACTCCTCCGTGCCTCGGAAAGCACGTTAAGCAGTTGGTCCCGGCTGTCATTTGTGCATCTTTGACAGTCGTTACGGGTCTTCAGAAGCCCGATAATCTGACAGCCAGTCTTACCAAGGGGTATCGTATTACCCAGTTACTGGGTTGTGGAGGTTAGATAGCCAGTCGCTCCATGTAAAATATCGGTATTCAGCTGCATCCGCTTAGACTGGAAGTCGACCCCAACTAATTGGGAAAAGGCTCGGCAGAGATGTTTAATTTAGTGTTATCTTATTTATTGTATTACATGACATATTTAATGTGGTGTTATCTTGTATAGTGCATTGAAGAGTTGTCTCTATCATCAAATGAATAATTACCATTTGTTAAAAAGAAAGACAAGTTATTCTGGCCCAGGCAAGTGTACAGCTACAACTCGCAACGTTGGGCTCACGTACGTAGTACCGCTGAACAGTGTGGCGACAATACAAAGAACAGTTGACAATCACGAGTGCGGGTAACCCGTTGCATGCACGCGTAGTAATGAAATAATTGATTATAGGTACTTTTTATACTTTTTGTTTTCCGCTGGTTTGTTTTTTTCTAGGCAGACAATAATGAGAAGCACGTGGCTCGAGGTGGTCATTATAGTGATGGGACGCGTGGCTTGGTATGTGAGGTGAGAATTTAGAATAGGTTTGACTAAGTAGTATTCTTTATTAGATTTTGTCAAGGACGGGTTGGAATAGTCTATGTTTAGGATTATAGGAATCATGAACATTGATATTAATAATTCATTCATAGAACGAATTCATTTCTTTACAAAAGAGAGAACTGCAGTTTTTTTAGTCGTTTGAGCATCTAGCACCACGTTGATAGAGTCAGTCAAAAGGATCTAATACAATCACGGGTTCGACGTTCGAGTCTCGAGTCGGCCAAAGCGTTGTTATGTTTTTATTCAAAGTAAGTACTAATAATAAGTTTATTAGCAAAACAGTAAGATGATACTACTAATTTATGGTTTTTTAACAAGAATTTATCAGTAGCAACCTGTGCTCAGGATTTGTGCTT
Source organism: Hyppa rectilinea (assembly GCA_951799385.1). Classification (NCBI taxonomy): domain Eukaryota; kingdom Metazoa; phylum Arthropoda; class Insecta; order Lepidoptera; family Noctuidae; genus Hyppa; species Hyppa rectilinea. The sequence goes on from OX637328.1 coordinate 148,581, forward strand.
CAATGACAATATTGACAATAGGCCCTATTACATAACTAGCGCAATGTGCGTGTACATACAGGTACGTGTCTGCCAAGCCCTTCGGGGGTTACCGGTGTGATGTATTTTACTATAATTGTATTTTATTTAAAGAAAATTATGAATATTATTACCTCAGACGTTAAACTTTTTATACGTTACTATTACATTGATTGATCCGTCTGTATGATGATGCCACGGGACTACGGATTCTGTTAAAAAAATGTATTACCTCTGCTCCTGCACGTGATGGACGTCACACATAAATACTCTAAAAAAACATATTCCCATGATTATAATTCATCAACCCATGATTATCTGACTCGTTATAATGATTGCAATTAAAGTGATTGCAATTAATCGACTGTATTGTTCTAGCTTCAACTGTCAACTAATGTGCACTCTACAGTTTTTTTTTTTTTAATATTTTTTCACTATACATAACATAATACCACGCCTTAAGTTTCCCCAAAGGGTTACGCAGTGGTATACCTACCCACAGGGAGCCTATTGCTATCCATCGGGCATGAATACAGACTTCAGGCCTCTACTGAGAAATAATGGCCATGGCCCCTAATGGAAAAACTTGAAAAAATCTTACCCGACCTGGAAATCGAACCCAGGCCCTCATTCTCAGCAGTAGGGCTTACAGCCACTCAACCAACCAGGCAGTCCTACCTACATACAAATACTTAAATACAATTGTCTGTTAAAAGTGTCTATTAGTAATGACTAAATGACGTTTACAAACTACAAAACTAACAGTAACTAACTTACTAAATGCATGTAAAAGTAGGTACTTATAACAAAAAAACTAGAGATATTTATTAATGACTTTATTCCAATTTAAACTTTTGTCTCTCCGTCTGTTTGTTCTGGCTCATATCTGAAACGGCTGAACCGATATTGACGGGGCCTTCATTGACACATTTTATAAGTAGTAACATATACAATATATATACAGGGTGGAATTTTGTAATGCCACCTGGAGGGAAAGTACTCTTACTTACAGTATTAAGAGCCTACGAGATCACCAGATCTCACCCCTTTACATATTTTTGTGGAGATAATATGTGAAAAATCAAATTTTCATTAAATTTTAATCGAAAATAAACGAGTTGAGAGTTGAAGTTCAGAATACGATTTATAATATTCAACACAACACGATATTAAAAGTTACTAGAAATGAATTCGTTACAAGAATACATTTGTGTATCCAAGAAAATGGAGCCCATTTCGAGCAACTAATTAGTTAGTTTACAATTTTTTGTAAATAATTTAAGATTTCATGGTGTTCCTTTCATTTAATTTATCAAGTTTCTTAGAAAGATTTCATCCTTATAATTGATCCTAACGATCAATGCAATAAAAGTACAGGGTGTCATTTTTAGAGATTTTAGTTGGTTCGATTCCCGGGTGTGGCAATCGAATTTATGAAATACTGTGAATGCAGTTTTCTTTCTATTTAAAAATAAAGGAAAGTTTTCTTTGAGTAAAATTTGCTATCTACAGTATTAAGAGTACTTTCCCTTCAGGTAGCATTACAAAATTCCACCCTGTATAACATGGGCTTATTTTTGTTTTAGAACTATAATAATCGTGACTATTGGCCAGTGTAACTCATTGGATATATCTGATGTTAGAACAAGAAATGTCAGTCGTAGTTACAGACGCTAGAGTTCATGAATGCTAAACTAATGTCAGAAACATCAAGGGAAAAATACAGTAACTAATATTAATCTACACACAAGAACATTTACCAAATAACCCAACTCGCAACTCTCCCAAATCAGCAGGAGGTACGCAAATGTCACAATAATCGCCATTACACTTGATTACAGTGGCGATACTAAACCAAAGTGGTTATTAGTGGGTCAGCGGTGAGCAGCGTGAGGCAAGAGCGCGGGAAACTGTCGATGTGCGTACGGATTGCGATCACAAGTGTGGCGGAGCTCCAGGCGGGGCCGCGGGGCTGGGCGGGCTTGATACTTGGAGATTACTGAAGGAATTCTACTCGTGTGTTCTTCTTCTTCTTCTTGTAGTTAGTGACTAACCTGGTGTCAGAGTTTTTATGCTGCCCATGGGCCTCTGACCTAGCTTCACATGCTGCTGAGAAATATCTCTCAGACATGCCGGTTTCCTCACGATATTTTCCGTCACCGATTTTAAGCAAGTGATAATTAAAGTATGGACTCTTAACTTGGTCTGAAATAACGATTTATTTATTAAACAATACGCACATGAATCTGAAAAATCAGGTGCGTGCCTTGGGTTCGATCTCGAGACCTATGACTTGGCAGTCCGATGGTTACACCACTAGGCTATCACTGCTTTTCACGGCACTCGTGTGTTAAAATATATAGACCTACTAAATAAATATCATTGCACCGTCCAATTTCCTTTAATTTCAAGAGGGAAACTGAGCTGATTACCAGGGTGTTATTATGGCACATGCAGCTGAAATAAGGGCTCGACAAAATATGGTGATTAATAGTTGCATATTGGGGGTTTTAATTAGTGGCAATACCATAAGAATACACAAAAATGTTTATCTACGGCATTTTTAGTTATTTTGACCACATATTTCTTTGGTTTTATTAATTATTAGGGACATGTTCTTTTGTCAGTTACTTTATAAGAACAATGTCACGCACAAAACATACTTATGAAAGTTTACCGTACAATATTTCAATTCGGGAATGTTTTCATCGCATGAAAGCGAAAATGACAGAGAACCTACATCCCAAAAATATAAAGTATCAAATCTTTTCGTCACCTACTCGTGTATAGTTTGTTTTGCAAACAAATTGTTATGGGAACGATGATAAAAGCTGCGCTTGCGATGTTCGCGCGCTGACCTTGTACCGGCGACGTCACGCTATGCTATTGAGTATAAGCAGAGTAAGAGGATGGTCATACAATTGAATATTACATGTAGTTTAATTTTATTTGGCACGCGATTAGCATCGGGATATTTTTAGACAAGTTTGATTCATTATTTTCTTTCATAAGTACATGTTTAGGTACAAAGCTTCCTATTTGCACATAGCAAGTGGGCATTAGAAACAGGTGTCATGCTTGTTACCGGCCAGAGTTTCTGACATGGAAACCTTAGTCTGGGGAAATTAGGTTAGAACCCTGCATTCAAACTAAAAAGCGATCTTTTTGCCTTTTTTTTAAGGCTGGGATATCATACAAGGGAGTGTCAGACTTTTACTGACTAAAACCCATCCATGTTCCTTACTTAGCCCTTTATGTTCCGAGGTAGCGGTAACCCTTTGGGACAATCCCGCTTAGATATTTTTGCCTGGATCCAGTTTTTGAACTTAAAAGTTCTTCAACTAATAACAAAAAAAAAAATTGCACCGCATCGAAGTTAAAAAAAAAATTGTTCATGAAAATTGAGGCAACATAGACGGAACGGGGAAACATTGCAAAAACTACTTGCTTTAATGTGTTTAATTCTGTGCTATTTAAGTCAGATACAAACAAACCTATAAACAAAAGTTAAACTTTAATTCTGTTACATTTTTACCTGAACTGCTCTTGCGAACAAAACTTGTAGTCATATCTTGCGCAAGTACAGAATGTTTTTAGGGAGTACACTGCTGCAAGCAGGAGCATTCAATTAGATGGCGCTCGTGGAAAAGGCTCTATACATAGTAGTATTGCAAGTACTTACTATTCCACTACCATGGTTTGTTTATTTAAAAGAAAAACCTACAATAACTGTTAATGCATCAATTGAAAATCCAGTAAAATGAGGAAAAATTTTGTGGTAAAAGATTAAAACAATATTACAATTATTTTTATTAAGTATGTATATTTTTGGTAAACCATTCTCATATTTTTCAATACGTATGAAGCAATTCGCACACACCTATCTCCTGTCACCTCAAGGGCACGCGCGCTGTTGTCGCGCTTTACATATTTCGGGCGCATCGCGCGACGTTCTCCGGTCGAACTGGCCACTGTCCTTTAAAGAGAACGTCTGACTGCCTAAAGTCAGACATTCACCGCAATTACTGACATTTAGATCACTTTGCTTTAAATACTGGGTCAAATACTAGAGCCCCGGTGGTGCAGGACGGGTAGCGGGGTCCGCCTCAGAGTGGCAAATATGATGATGATTAAGTGGAGACACGTAACTCAATTTGCGAACGTAAAAAGAAGAGCAGTGGTCGTAGGTTCGAACCCTGTTCGGCGCTTGACTTTGTGTGAATTTTTCAGAACCACTGCTTTCAAAACATCGAAAGAAAACATAGTGAGGAAATCGGAATGTCCTAGGACCAAACATTCAAAGACATGTAACATCCTCCAATCAGCACTGTGCCCGACCGAGTCGTGGTTGACAGCATTTGGATCCTACTTTTTTACAGAGATGAGTCCCATGTCCCAGCTGTGGGAATGTTATAGGCTGATTATGATGCTCGTAGAAATATTACTGAACACTCTGTTATAATGATTGCTCAAGTAATTCGAATTTTGGAGGTCCTAAAACAAATAAAAAGCCAAGTAACTGCGACCAACTTGTATGTAGCGACCAACGCGGTTGGTCATACTACCAATCTAAACTTGAGCCATATCGCAGGGCTACCCTAGCTTAGTTACTGCGACCAACTGCAAGAAAAGACACAAAACTAACAAAGACGCTTAGTTATTACAAAATGTGAGCATCATTAGAAACGCAAAAGATTTAAAAGGGCAAAAAAATTAAAAGAAATGTCCAGTTTATAATTAAGCAATAAGTCTTTACAGGTTTAATTAAAGTTTTCTCAAAAACAAAACCCAATCGTGACCAGTGGGATAACGAGTATTAAAGGAATAATATCGAATGCTGAGCTGTAGCGATCGTGTTACACACGCCATAAATATAGGGGTGTTCATGAATAGTGAAGACTTCAGTTTATTGATCAAAGAAGTATTTCTTTATTTATAGAGCATAGACACGATTTGTAGGCTGGACAAGCACTCTACATATCGGTATGTAAGTACCTAGTACTATTATTACTCGAAGACATTGTTAGCAAATAACAAATGGCTGTTATGGCAACTAATAATTCGTGATGTTCAGATGGTCACACGGACCATTAGGAGCCATCGTTACCAATTGTTGCAAAAGGTCAAAACGTTATAATTATATGGTTGAATTTAAAAACTAGATAATATCGGTATTGTGGGAATCTGCTGCTCGAGTAATCGTTTGTAACCGACTTTAAAAGAGGATGATCCCAATTCGATTGTAGTTTGGAATGCTGGCGTAGTGATTGCAAGTGTAGCTGTGCTGAGCGTGGGATCTTGGGTTCGAAACCCGGATCGCATAAAGTGCTATTGGGTCATTTTATCCGAGAGTTCTCAATAAAAGCCCTTCTTGAAATTCAGGTCATATAATATTTGAGCCACTTTAGCCTGTGAATACATATTCCAGTTGTCTTTTCTCTAAGCGAACATTTACGTCGAGTCAGCATGCCCTTCATTTTGTAGATGGCACTATAGAAAATCCAGTTTGACACCCTGCTTTAGCTAGTCTTTGGAATTCTACATGGTTAAAAGAAAGTTCTTTAAACCTTTGTACATATCGCACCAAGATATCGCGTCATGTTGGGCCAAACTGACAGATTGTAGCCTGACGTGTGATTGCTAGGTTCAGCTTCAGACCAACCTACTAACTGCTCAATGCAAGAGGCATATTCTACTACGTAAAAAGTTTTATCATACACCATACCAGACGCGAGCCGGCCCGCTGCACAAAAGCATGCGAATCCTGCGCTGTGACCTCCGCGGTATGTGCCCCATCGCAAAAAGTTAACATTCCTAATAAATTAATTATGATTAGCAACAAGTTATTACGCATTCCCATGTAAGTGTGGTAACTAAGACCATAGACAATTTAATAAGGTTTTTACAGAGTTGCGCAGCCCGCGGTGACCGGCGCGGCGCCGTGGGAAACGGCAAGAATAGCGTGGATACGACGCGTTACCTAGTGTGCGCTTACTTGTTATATATAGTTTTTGTTTTTATTGGTTCTATAAATACTGGTAAGTATTCATCTGATGGAAGCCTGGAAGGAAGGTAGACTGGAAGCTGACCGCTAGCTGTTATCCAGAAACTGGGTTGTGGAGGTCGGATAGGCAGTCACTCCTTGTAAAATAGTGGTATTCAGCTACACCCGGTTAGACTAGAAGCTGACGCTGACAACACGACCCTTTAACGTGGAACTTAAACATTACTGGCGATGTGGGTGTACTTCCACCTCTGTTAAATCCTTTGCGGATCACGGCGGCGTGATGTTATGTCATGTATGAGACCAACATTTGTTCAGAAAACAGAAGAATGATGTTTATTATGATAACTTGTGATAAATTTTTACAACCAAATTACGTATTTAGCTAACTCACGGCGTTACATTATGAGAAAGTGATGTTTGCAGTGCGAATGACCGGTTCATAGTTTTGGACGTTAACACGTCATGTTTATCAATATTATGTCAGTTATATTTGTCCAGCAACGGTAACACAGGGCAGTTAGAATAGTATCCGTTGGCTAGAGACAAATAAAAACGGGTATTATTTGATAATCCATACACTGTCAGGCTGGAACACAATCGGTTAATTTTGTGAGTCAGTGATTGTCTGGCATCAGTTATTGGCTTACAAGATAAATTATTGTATTATTTTATTTCGGTTTGTACAAGCACTTTACACGTGAATCATATTTTATAGTTTGACTGCTCTGAGAAGGAAGGCCGAAACAAACTGTGTGCAGTCAGTCAGATACTACAAAGAGTTTGTTCGGCCATTTCTAAGGAGGAGGAGGAAAAAGCCATAGGATCGATATACTTTATCCCCTGGCTTTTCCCTCCGATGGTAGTTGCGTTAAAGGTGTCTCCCACCGCGAGCGTTCGCCTGTAATGTAACGTTACAGATTGGAGCATTAAGTCCGCTTTCAGGGTATCAAAAAGTGTTTTATAAATAGATATATTATACATAGAAAAACACCCAGACCCGGAACAAATACTTGCAGGTCGTACAAATATTTGTTCCGTGCGGGCATCGAACCCGCGACATGCTGCTCAGCAGTCAATCGCTCAACCACTGCGCCAACCGTGTGGTCACAATGAACCCCTATTGTGACCCAATTACTGAGTGATATCATTATCCGGATGAAACTGAGTTCTAGTTTTTCAGACTGCTTCCAGTTACAGTTTTTGATAAAGCATATACCCATAACACTAGTGTTTTCACTTGGTAATGCAAAGGACAGACTTTCCTAGAGCTCCACTTCTGGGTGTCTGAACTGTTTCGGTAGTAACCTGAACCTGAGTGACTGCCTAAGAAACACACTTATAAACATTATTTTAGTAACGTGAAATGCTGTAATTTATCATAAATTTTCATCCTCGTATCCTTAGAACATGTTCACATATTCGAGCCATCCCAGACAAATATATTGTTCCCGCAGGACCGTCTTATCCGCACAAATCGAACGCTGTATATATAACAGCGGTGCGCAGGCGCTCACATTTCAGTGCAGTTCAGTGATCACAGCAGTGTACAGTGATACAGTGATTATTGGGTATGTAGTGCATTTGTTTATGTATCATATATTATATTATGTTAAATAGTTAGCTATACTGGTACACATAAGTGACTTTCAAAAATCAGAATATAGAATCAGGTAATACGAGTAAAACCAGTAAAAAAGTAAATAATATGTAAAGATGGTCCTTTACGAACGATTTTTAATTATTCCGTACATATAGGTAGGTACTTAGAATTATACTGATATATGCTGCAATTATAGTACTTACTTACCTAATTTGAGAGGTACAAAACATAATTATTATTACACGTAGGTTGGAAACTGAAAAGAATTTTCGCGGTTTACAGAATCCACCTTGTTATGAACGTGTGTGAAAAATTATCGACCTAGATTTTTAAGAAATGGAAACTGAATTTCAGAACTTTCGAATATTAAATCTTTTTTGTTAGAGCGAGGGTTAGTAGAGATTAGTTGTTACTATCCTAACTAATATTATAATTTCGAAAGTGAGTGCATTTCTTTATTTGTTTGTTTATTACGTTTTCACGTAAAATCAGCACACGTGATTAGGTCATAGGATAGGTGCTATTTATCCTGGCATTACATTCCTGTGGGACAATCCGGGTGATGACGCTGGAAAAAGCTAGCTTTACGAATTCAGGAAATTCAGGTATCAGGAAATCTTGTATAAATTATGGATCATTTTATTTCGGGATGAGCTAAGTATAATACAAAGGCTACACATTTTGACTGCGTCGTTGGTGTAGCGGGCGCATATATAAACTATTGCAGAGTATGAGGTCCTCGGATCGGTTCCCAGGTCAGCCAGTATTCTCAATTTCTTAGTAGCAGCCCAGGACCAGACTTCATGTCAAATAGTTTGTAAAATTGTGTTTATCACGTTTTTATCACTTGACAGTGTCAGAATTTAATTATTTATTATTTTACACATTAAAATCGATTCTCAGCTTGGGATGTGGAGTGAAAATACACTTATTGCGATGTGTTATGATGATCGCGCATGTGATGAAGATAGCCAATTTGTACACCAACACAAACAACCAACATTAACATGATATTATTTCACTATCTTTCTATATTTTGGGAAAAGAAAACTTTCTTAAGCGACCTTGAGACAATGGCCAGTAATTATACAGAACACTATCTCTAACTGAGGTCGGAAATCAGAAACAGAATCATTGTATTTTAATCCAACTGGATACTAGCAACGGTTGTTAGGGTTCCGTACCAAAAGGGTGCTAACGGTACCGTGTTACTCTGTCACAGGGCTGTATGTTTTGGACAGTAATAGCACAATACAAATATTATATCATATGTATATTGTGGTAATATCTAGACATTTGTAATTTTCGAAGAGTGTTACTACTGTAACAATAAATAATAAAAATAAAAGCAAGTTAATATCCTTGGACAATATATAATATGAAAATATAATTCGTCCGTCTGTCTCTCTGTTTGGACCCTTTATCTCGGGAACCCGTGGTGGTCCCTTGAAGTTGTGAAAAAATGAAACTTCTAAGTTAAGGTAAAAAAATGATACGACCGTTTAGGCAAAAAAAAAACGTATATTTTGACACTCAAGGGAATCTAAATTACTTTTTATATTTTTACGTTTTACTTAGCAGATTTCTAAGAATACCTCACTCCATAGCTCGCTAGACATTACTATGACAAATCATAATATTAGGCCTTTCAACTTTCATTTTGCGGTAGGCTGAAGTGCAAAATAACCATGACTGTCACTATAAACGTAGAGGGACAAATATAGTACCACGCATGATGCACTGGTGGATGTCATCATGATCAGGCGCAATGACGGACTGAGGATCCTACGGAGAGGAATAGAAACATGTCCCAGCCATGCAGACATCGACTGCAATGTCATAATGAGAATTGTCTTTTATGTTGTTTTGCGTAAAATGAATTAGTGTGGGAGACGAACCGTAGCACAGCTGCGCAGCCTCCCACAGACCAGCTGCGATATACGTGTCGTACATTACATTATGTAGAATCTAGATTTTCAAGATGGCCCCGAGCTAGACCTTGACGGCAACCTCTCCACCTTGGGGAGCAGACAACCGTGAACAAGATCTAGCCTTGGGAGACTGGGCTTTGTAATCGTGGAGGCTAGTGAATTTACAGCTGAAGTATCTTCTTCTCTTGTATCTATGTGAGATTAACTCATGCCGAACTGTTAGCTAGTTAGCGAGCAGGCGGCAAGGCTTCGGCTATACCGGTGTTACCAGCAATAAATAAAGAATAGCGCAATGTCACTTGTGGAGACCATTTTAATGTCCCCTAATTATGATTGATATTAATTTCGATTTGTTTAATTTTTGGCACTGCTAAGCACTGTGGAGCAATCTCCTAGCAGGAGTTTACTTCCCGATATCTATAACCAGCCAGGCTTCCGACCAACAGTAGATAGGTTATAGGAAGTTATATTTGTAAAAATAAATAAAACCGGACTTCAATTAAAATGCTCGACAATGCTCACTTCTCATGCTGTCAGCCTGATTGTGGCAGTTATTTTAGTTCAATCTCAGATTTGATTCCAATTGCCATCAATAGCATCCATTGGTTAAAACGTAAGTTTATTTTGAACTTTTTAGTTGCAATCGGTTTTTTGTAAAATTAATAAAATTCGACCAAAACGTAATTCTATGAATAAGTACAAACTTCTCAATCGATTACTTGGCTCAGTAAAGTCATCAAACACGTGACAAATTTGTCGACAAAAACGACACTTGTACAACTACACACTTTGTTCAACCAGTTTTTAAATAATGTCAATTTACTTAAAACACAGTTAAACATGCGAGCCACCGTTGAATAGTTATCGAATCATGAAATGAGTCGGAATTAGAAAGTTCAGGAACAAAGTATCATCACGCTATTAATACTAACGTGTTAGGTACGTATGTAGATGCATGATAAGTTGGTTACGCGTAGCTTCATTGCAAGGATGTCATGTCACAGGCTAGCCATGACATGACATCCTTGCGACCAACCTTCGTGCCAGCTTCACAATACGCGCCATGGATGGTCATTTGTAGACTTCACTTTGCTCCTGTTCAAGCATCATCAGGCTGTAACGTTCCCACTGCTGGGACACAGGCCTCCTCTCTGAGAGAGAGCACACCCCTGTCCACCACGGGGCTCAGTGCGGGTTGATGGATGTCACATGTCTTCCAGTATTTGGTTCTTAACTCAAACTAAAACTCAAAGCATTTATTTCAATTAAACCATATTAAATCATATAGAATTGTCAAGGGATCGGTCAGATAGATGAAGATGAAGCTAGTTGCTCATTCCAAAGCAGTAGGTACGCCAGTAGGAGAAGAACTGCTATTGAATCAAAACTATATAATTAAGAGGACCTCACTAGTTTAATTGTTTGCAGAGCTAAGTACATGTAGGTTTATTTTTTCAATGAACAGGAATGGTAATTACGTTACATACATAAAATGGAAATCGATCGCAATGCCTTTCATTTTGACATCCATGGAACCTACCCAACCTATGCAAGGTTTGAACAATTCATCTGCTCAACAACGTACAGACGCCAGCACATCAAGCTATCCCTAACTGTCAAATTTTCTCAATTAAAAATGAACCTTATGTCTTTGCATTAAAGTTGAAATACTATCAAAGAAATTTGACAGATTGTGGTAACTTGATGTGCTGGCCTCACGCAATGAACGTGGTTGACCTGTCAAAAAATCTGTTCATTATTATTTTATTTGTTACACAATTACCCCGCTGGTAAGCATTTCAATATTGTCTTCTATTCTTCTATGAACAGTATCAAGAATGATATCACAGCCCCATCACATACCATGTCCTGTTTGCTGAGAATTAACTGCGCGTGTCGCAATTAACTCGATTTTAACAATTGTAACCATAAAAATTAATTACATAAAATGCTAATAAGTAGAAATTATGATTTTTCATTTACATAATTATGGACTGAGGTGTAAATAAGGTAATGTGAATTTCACTGCTGATTTCGGCGGATATAAACAGCGGAAGGTAATATGTGCGGACAGTCGCAAGCCTGAAAGTCTGAGAAATGATCGAATTTTTGTGCGGGTGTTCTTGACTTTAAACACACATATTCTCCTTTTGTTTAATAATTGACGTTCAGTTAATCTAATTCAAGCAGATTCTGCGTCCTATCATGCAACTGGCCTACTGCACCAGTTCCATGCATTTCCTGCTATCCTTTCTAATGATGAGAACAAATGAAAGATGAGAGGGCTCGTCTGGGCCACTTATCGGATTCGTTATGATGTCGCAACGTCCTGGGAAAGATGGCGGATACTCTTATTAGATATACACATTATCTAGATTTGTTGCAGGAATGTTTATATCAACAACATACTTCTGTCTATGCGGAAATATGTTCGTGTATCACAACTAATTTTAATTGATGTCTTGCACATGCACATTCTCAACAGACACAACAGTCTTTCTTTCACTGAACTTTATTGAACAGCATGTTATTCCCTGGAGGGACAGGCCGGTGTGTTGACTTCTTACACCCACGTTTCGCCAATTATGTTCAAGTCCCATTATGTATAAGTACCAAGTAAATATCCAATGGATGACATGGCTTGATGAGAGTTGCCGGGAATCAAGCTGGCGTGCAACTGGAGAGGCCTATGTCCAGCAGTAGACTGCTATTGGCTGATTATGATGATAAAATATCCAATAGTAGGCACTATAACCGACCTGTGGATTGAACTCAGGATCCCACGCTCTACACTCATACTTACGACCACTGCGCCCACGGAGCAATAAGTCGATTCACTTTATTACTATATGTATACTTGGCCGAAGCTCACGAAAATAAATAGGATAACTTACCGAAAACTTCATATTCCCACGATTTAATGATACACAGTTTACAAAAAATTCAAGGGCCCACATCTGAGCCGATGCCGACACCAGTGAGCTAACAGCCAGCTCCGTGCTGCCCGCCATTAAGTATGAAGCCATTGTAAGTGGCATCATGCGAAAACTTTTGGTGCACAATTACAAAACCGAATTGTTTAAGTTCTAACAAGATGGTTGCAATGTTTTACACCTGTGAGAATATTTTGAAATGTTAAACATTGTCATGTTATCTCGGCAGAAATCTTATTTTTAGTGTGGGGGTTGGTATGGGTAATGATATTATAAACTCGAAACCTAGATACTAGGTTTATCCAAATGGCGACGAAGTCTGTGAATGCAACGCAATCAAGCTGTAGGTCCCATGTAATAGGCAGCAAGTCCGTTACGCCTGATTTTCAATTAAAAACCCTATAACCTTTGTCCCGACGAGGGAATGGAACCCAGGACTTAAGCACTAGACCAAAGAGGCAGTTGTATCATTTAGATTTTACATATAATTATAATTATTTTCTTCACCAAAATAGACAAGAAAAAATCCGCTGTAACTTGTACGAACAAATCTGCATCATAGATCTGTAATTCTGTTTACAGAACATAGTCAATGTGTCATGAGGTGACACACAACTGTGTCACATGATCCGCCAGGTCCGCCGACTGTGTGGTCGCGGGTTACTTTCCTGTGTTGGGCAATCGTTGCTAATATTGTAGTATTGCTTCTCACGACACGGGCTAGCAGTAGGCAGTAGGCAGAGTAGCTAGGTGTTTTTGTAGGGAAAACTATCTTGTTCTAAGTGTAATAATGTTGATATAATGAGAGAAAGTGAAAGGGGAAGAAAAACTATTGGCTCATTAGATTGCTAGATACAACAGCTGGTACCTAGGATAAGAAATATTCGAAAATAGTAGAACTCATAGCAATGGGTTCGTGGCTAATTAACAGCCGCCCCAGTCTATCGAAAACTAAACTCTAAGTTAAACTACAATTGTCAACGCCGGTCCTAAGATGGGTGACCATCCCATTCATACCGAGACCCCTTCCTGAAAGCACGTTAGTCCATTTTGTCATTTTTAGATAATGTATTCTATATCTTTTTGGTAATGTATTACTTTTGCATCGAAAGTTTGACAACCAGTCTTACCAAGGGGTATCGTGTTACCCAGTAACTGGGTTGTGGAAGCCAGATCGACAGTTGCTCCCGAGTCTGATTACAGTGATTCTGATTACCAGTGTATTCAGCGGCATTCGGGTAGACTGGGAGTTGACCCCAAAGTACTTGAGAAAAGGCTGGCCGATGACGAGTACAGCTCATTGTGAAGCTTTCTGCTCCCAAGGATAGCTGTGATCCGAGTTAAAAAGGTTATTCGTAGTATTTTTAGTGGCTGGGCACTACTGGGCAGCGGGCGCCTGGACTCATGAATCCGATGTTACCGGTTTTATATTTAGCCGTACAAATAGGTTATCGTACACAGTAGACGGTGACCATGTGACACGCCTCAGAGGACGCACTCGACCTTTAAATCAAATAAAGACAGAATTTAGTCAAAGACCAATTTAAGTTGTATGTGCCAATAATTTCACACACTTTTTGACAATTAAAGCCACAGAAATTATGAGTGACACTTGCAAAGTCAATTATAAAGTCGGAACAATACGTCGCACACCGCAGACGGGCAAAAACTCGCATGTATGTGGAAGTTAGAAAAACCGCGTTGCTTATACGTAATTGTAATGATATTGAGGTTTGTATGCGTGAGAATTGTGCGTGGCGCCCGCGGCGGGTAGTGGCAGGAAACGGAGATGCTGGGATCGATTCCTGGGTTGGGTAAAAGAACTTAGTAGAATAAGTTATTTTTGATGATTTTCGAGAATTTAAAAGATTTGTGTCTTTTTAAAAACCGAATCCTAAGCAAGCTTTGTAAAAAGTACGGAGAAAAATCATTTTTATCTGAGTTACGGGCTTAGGCCTGTAATGTAATGTGTTGCCAGGTTTAGACCTGGCAACACATTATATAATGACTTTAACATCGCCCTATATGTGTATCACTTAACTTAGGCACCATTGAAAACAAGTGTTAAAGCGGTCGCAAAACTGTCATGAAATAAGCGCCAGCACCTGAAAGATTTACATTTCTATGGTCAGCACGCAGTGCGCATGCGTGGTGATCAGTGCTCGTGCCATCACTGTGATGAAATGCCTCAACCATGCAGTGGGACAGCTATAGCTTCATTTATTATTTCCAACAAACAGTTTACTTCATAAGCTAAGGGTTCATCCAATCAAATCCTTTGCCTTCTTAAACTTAAATGCAAGTGGAATTTACTCTTCATGTAAAACTAAAATGTTAATTAAGTTACACAATTAAATTATCTCCAGCCACGAATACAATTAAATAGGATTACAATTGTAACAATTAAAATTGTGTAAGTTTAATTTTATGGAGCAGTCGTCCTTACAGTGCGAGGTACAAGCCTTTCGTTTACACCTCTTGTGAAACAGCACTCACAGGCTCTTGCGGCGCCTCGCCTTGTGTCTGCCATGGCGAGGCATCTGCGGTGAGCACCTCTTTTCATCCATAGATCACCATGTGCAGAAGCTCGTGGCTTAGAACTAGCAGCCGCACAGGTCAATCCATCAGGCTAAGCTACGCCGGGGTTGGCCGTGGATGGGTGACCATCTTTACATGCCGAGACTCCTCCGTGTCTCGGAAAGCATTTTAACCCGTTGGTCCCGGCTGTCATTTGTGCATCTTTCAAAATCAAAATCAATCAATCAATC
The DNA here is from genome assembly GCA_951799385.1 of Hyppa rectilinea. Lineage (NCBI taxonomy): Eukaryota > Metazoa > Arthropoda > Insecta > Lepidoptera > Noctuidae > Hyppa > Hyppa rectilinea. The sequence goes on from OX637328.1 coordinate 163,838, forward strand.
AAAGGGTGGTAATTAATGGATACAGATCAAATACTATCGAAGTCACGTCTGGTGTCCCACAAGGCTCCATCCTAGGGCCGCTCTTATATAACATATTTATAAATTACATAGGTTCCTGTTTCCGCAACACTGAGTTTCTGTTGTTCGCCGATGATCTGAAGGTTTTCAAGTCCATCAAAACTGTAGATGATTGCATGTTATTCCAACAAGACCTTGATAGACTTACAGACTACTGCCACCGGAACAAATTAAAACTAAGTTTACCAAAGTGCAGCCACCTCACATTTACTAAAAACAAGCATAGTATTAAGTTCGCCTACACCCTTTGTCACGTGCCTCTATCTCATTTGAATTCAATTCGCGACCTCGGCGTTACACTTGATTCTAAACTGTGCCTAGATTTGCACATTGATAAAATTGTCAGCAAAGCTTTCAAGCTATTTGGTTTTATTATGCGGTCCACCCTTGACTTCAAGAGAACATCGTCATATTTACATTTATACAAAGCCCTTGTTCGTTCTCAACTAGAGTATGCAGTGTCAGTATGGAATCCTTTCTACAAAAAATATTCTGAAATGGTTGAAAATGTGCAGTACAAATTCTTACGTGCTATGCACTATAGATGCCACAAATCCTACTTATCTTATTCTCAATTGCTCAGCAAGTACAAGCTCCTCCCCCTTAGCTCTCGAAGAAATTACCTCGAAGCCACAGTTTTGTACAAAATTGTCAGAAACAGGTTTAACTGTACAAATCTGAACAGCATGATTTGCTATGCTGTACCAAGAACAGACGGAAGGTACGCGCAGGTACTCTTTTCGCTTTGAACACTTGCCGAACTAATTCAGGCCTGCGCTCACCTGTCCGCCGTATGGTTGACACATATAACAGTACCTTTGTAAACATTGATATCTTCACTCGTACAATAAGCAAATTTAAAAGCCTCGTTCGCAATACGTTATTAAATATAACAATTGCCTCTAACTAATATATTATATATATATATTATGTTGTTATATGTTATCTGTCTTTTTACTTTCATTTTGAACATATTTTCTAATAGTTGTTATTACTTGTTATAACATTACATCCATTTAACTGTAACGTTTGCTACACGTACTGCTATCAATGTTCCTAGCTATTAGTTTTAGTTTTTTTTAAACATCTATGTCTACTTGTGGACAACGTTGTGGGTTACGTTATAACCAAATTGCTATTTTGTTAAACTAGTTGTAAGTCCTGATAGTGTAACTGTTTGTTGTTCCTTTCAATAAATAAATAAATCTTTGACAGTCGTAACGGGTAGCGTACCACCGCGAAAATCTGACCGCCAGTCTTACCAAGGGTATCGTATTGCCTAGTTACTGGGTTGTGGAGATCCGATAGGCAGTTGCTCCATGTAAAATACTGGTATTCAGCTGCATCCGGTTAGACTGGAAGCCGAACCCAACATAGTTGGGAACAGGCTAGGCAGATGATGAGATCACCATATGCACCATAACAACATAGTATGTATGAAGCCATTCGGCGTCTCTTACCACCACAAGCAATTTTCTTTGAAACCTGATGTTTGGATTTGAAAAGCTCGAAGCTTTCGAGGTTTAGTTCTAAAATAGTTACATTTTCAGTCAGTTGGTTAGGTAGGTAAGTCGGTTACTAACGAAATAGGGTGTCCGTTAATCTCTTAGTAAAAATTAACTATGAATAATTAAAGAACTAAGTTTTGGATGAGCGAAAGTTATCAGAAATTCTTAGTTAGAGCAGTTGGATAAAGAGAAAAGATTTGTATGTATGTTTGTAACGAATAAACTAGAAACTACTTGACGGATCTGGATGAAACTTGGCACAAAGATAGATTATAGTCTGGAATAGCATATAAGCTTATTATCCCGGAAAAATGTACGGTTCTCGTGGGATAATTTCCTTCATACACGCGGGTGAAGCCGCTGGCAAAAGCTAGTTACGGATATTACGCAAGTGTAGCGCACTTGACCGGGTTCACACCTCCGTTGACCCCATAATCATTAAAAATTGTATCATCAAATAAAAGCGAAAAGTGTGTCACAGTGTAGGTCAGCGATCAGCCTTGTGGGGCAATCATATTGTTGCAGTCACGAGATACGATCTCTCCCACATTGTTGCTGGCGCAGGCTCCGCCAGCATCGCGTGGCTATCTGTATTATTGTTATCCATTTTGAATCGGAGTGTTCATAAATGCAAATAAAATCATACGTAGACTGAGAATCAGCATTTTTTGGAGGTCAACAGAGACGCCCACTCTTCATTCCCACCCTGCAGCCATTACCAAACGCTTCTCATACGCAGGCTCGACCGCCGCACGGTGGTCACTGCGTGTTGGCGATTTTATACTATTAAAGGTCGTAGCACACATATCAGTTCGGCAAGGGATCGTCACAGTATCAACTCGATCGGTGCAGTATTCTTTGTATGAAACTCTCTAGTCTCTACTGCGACGCTCACTAATCGGAATCGTACCGTAATCGCCTCGTCTCGGGACAAGCTCACGAACAAGGCGATACGGTGACGGTCCCTTTCCGAGTTGATTTGTGTGCTACGACCCTATGTCCAAGTTTCTTGACGAAAAAATCTGCTGTCTGATCTCATTATAGCTGTTTCGATTAGATAATTGTTCTTATCGAGAATAGCTTATAATTAATAATTAATTAATAGCTCGGTGACAATATTAGTCAGACAACAACGGGCTTAATGGGAAGCAAAGCCCACACGTAGCTGGAAGTCTACTTCCACGAATGAAAAATACATACATAAATGTACATAATCATTATTTATCACTATTCGCGGCTGTTTAAAGACAACCTGAAAACCGCTGCCTCAATTATGACGTCGAACCTAGATCTATGCTTACCCCCCACTCTCAATATTACAGCGTAGGTATAGCAAAATTTACAGCTAAACCCGTAGCCAATACCAATAAACAATTATATGTATGTGAATTAAAAGAAAAACTGCGACAATGTAGTTACAAACCATGCAGAAGAAAGGAAAATATTTGATTACAATTGTAATTACTGTGTCATTACACATAGTCGCCAGTTGTTATGCAAAATTACTTTTGTGAAATTGTACTGGTGGCTGAGAAACGGCATAGGTATGCAGAAAAAGGCAGCCACTTGAAATTGTAACCTGGCAATGTTCCCACTTCAAGGTAACCTCCTCTCTTTCTAGATCCTCTTCTCATACAGAGAAGGAACGAGCATGGATCCCCACACATAGCTCACTGTATATTGGCAATTTCAGATCATTTTTTCCATATTTAAACTAGCTATTTAATTCTAAACACACGTACTTGTACATACTCAATCATTTATTGCATTCCACAATGTATATGCTTGGGTGGTAAGTTAACATTTGTTGAATCAATCGTGGACCCAGTCGGACACAGCAAAAGAAGAAAAATTTTTTTTTTTGGAACAAGACTTATTTAAGTACGTCTTTCTGGACAGTGAACACGGCTCCGGTCGTTGGTTTTTACTTCGTGAAGCCACATCCTCTTTTCTTTTATAATAATAATAATCCATTTATTTGTAAGAATATTGTAGTACATAAGTTGTTAATTTTATCTTAAAGTCCATTATATTCTACCGTTTCCAGCGTACAAATAATAAAATGGATTGTCCATTTAGGGCAATTATAAGAATAAAAAATAAATATCATTGAAGTTGCTTACAATAATAATTATGTCATAGTTGAATGATTAAATACATACAATATTTTACAAATACATCCAGATTTCGGGCTGGTTTTGAAACTTACTAAAAGAATAAACCCAATGTATTTGACACTTTGTCTGACATGTATGTCGAACCCAGGACCTCACGCTAAGCATTCGCACTTTTAATTTTGTTGAAAATATAATTTTTTTTCTATTGTTTCAGGTTTGAGCAACCCACACAGTTAGGGTACCGCAGCGAAAATGGCACAACAAAAACGACTGTGCGGAATCAGCCTGGGTTCTGTTGGAGTTCTAACAGTATTATTGTATTTGATTGACCAGTCATTAGCCGTGAGTAATTTACAATTATAACTATTTTCTAACATTATAACATTACATCCATATAAATCCACACAATTAGCTAACAAATTGTCAAGCGCGCGTAACTTGCTGTGGTTGGATGACTGAATTAGCAACAGCCTATTGATTTTGACGCGTCGATAATGTTCGTTTCAGAATTAAGCATAAGCTAGTATTATTAAACCATTCTTGATAATTGAATTACCTAATGTAAGACTCTCTTGTCTGTGTTGGCCCATGGGCAGCATTAAAACTCTGACATCAGGTTAGTCACTATCCACACGAAAAGAAGACTGTCTCGTTGGTCTGATGTTGGCGAGCGCTACGGCTGACCTGCTGATGAGGTCCTGGATTCATTCCCAGGGCGGGCAGTGTTATTGCGCCTGTCTATCTGGAATTTCCCAGTAGCAGCCCGCAGTGTAAATGTAAATTTTAAGAAAATTTACGTTTAATTAATTTTAGTATGCATTTCATTTACATTATTAAAGGCTAGTTACAAGTTTCTACTTTACCATGTTTAAAGGGTCGTCTCGTGTTCATTTTGACAGCTCATCAGAGACAGTATAATGATTGCATTGTTAATACTAGTATAATGCTTACTAATGAAAATTTTATAAGTTATTTGATGCGTCAATTAAAGTTTTACGTAACATCATCACGCCTTGTGTCCCGATGAGTTGGCCAGAGGTGTATCTATGGTAACTGTGGTACACCTACATTTCGTGAGTTAAGTTTCAAGTCCCACGTGTCGGGGGCGAGTCTTTTCCATCAATCGGACACTAATCCTGACTGCGGGCTAGTACTGAGAAATTTCTGGTGGAAATACCCCATAAAATACTGACTGACTCGGGAATCGAACCCATGGTCAAGACCGCTTGGTCGCTTGCAACCGCTAGACCAAGAGACAGTCAAAGCTTTTATACGTCTCTTAAATATGACTAAGTATATCCATTGAATATGTTTCTAGTTAAACTATTCTTAAATTCGTAGTTTTAATTTGGATTTCCTCCCCATGCCTTCATTATTGCTGATTCGTTAAGTATACTGATCGCTTGCCCTACATTCGTGTAAAACCTCAATAAATGATGAATGGATTCTACGAACAATAAAACTGAAGTCTTCACTATTCATTAATGCCTTTATATGGGCATTGTAAACACGAGTATACAAGCTAATCGGTTTCAAATATACCTCGATACACGGTAACCTGTTTCCCTGGATTAGAGGTTTTTAGGATTCCATAGTAACATGTTGTAAATTATGTTCACAGCTAGGTGTCAGAATTCAGATTTTTTCAGTCAACGATTGTCACAGAAATTAGTTGATGTTCTGTTCATTTCACGAGAGTCTTTGATAAGTCTAAACATTTAGAAAAATAAGCATTTTGTATTTGTAATAAACTATACATAATAAATTATTTTTATATGAAAGTTTTGAACAAATGACTTTAATAATATTTCACAAGAATAATGTTGTTGAGAAATATAAGTTTTGAATCTGAGTTTTATGTTTTTATAATATTTTTTATAGTCTACGAAACGCCTTTGACAGAAAATATTTTTTTTTTAATGTAATTACAGAAGCCAACTTTATATTAAAACTTTAAGGTTCATTTTCAATTGCGAAATTTTGACAGTTTGGGATAGCTTGATGAACTGGCGTCTGTACCTTGATCAAAAAAAAATAAAACCGACTTCCAAAAATAACACTACAAAGTGAAAAATAATTTTGATTTCGGAAGTCGGTGTCTTCGGATTTGTATTTTCATTTTTTGCCACCGACTTCCGAAATCAAAATTATTTTTCAGTTTGTAGTGTTTTTTTGGAAGTCGGTTTTATTTTTTGTAAAATACCACTACCTGGTATGTAAATTACAGTGACAGGAACTTATTAGAACATCGTCCACATATGTTAAGTAGAAAATTTTTAGATTTTTGTTGATTTTTCAAAAACCGCTTATCCGATTTCGATAAAAATTTTATGGGACCATTTGGAAAGTATACCCTTTCCAACAAAAAAAGAATTTTTCAAATCGGTTGGCAATTAACGGAGTTATGCGCGAACAAACATATATATAAAAAAAAAATATATATATATACAGTCGAATTGAGAACCTCCTCCTTTTTTAGAAGTCGGTTAAAAATACTGCGGCACCCATCCTACCCGATTGTTCTGACATTTTAATTCTTTTCCTAGTAGAACGTAACAACAAGACAGTTACGACATAAGTTTTTACCTTTTACCCAAAACTATGTGGAAATGAAGTAAACATTATTAAATCGCATGTCACACGACAGAACACGACAAAAAGTCGTGGCGTGTGCAAGAATCACGCGACACGATTCATATTATTAATTCAAGCTTTGCCTAACTCAGTAGGTACAATTATATAGTAATTAATGTATCTATTATTGTTTAATTAGTCAGTCATTAGTTCGATTATCTACTAGGAAAATCTGATTAGCGGTTTTTTATTCGATACACATGTCACATTTTTTTGTTGAGTGGAAATTTTTCTTTCGTATTTGTCGTAAAAGGCGAGAAAGGGATTGTTGTCAACACGACGGAGGAGCGTCCTTTTGTCTTGTTATTACTATTATTATTATTATATATATAGTTATCGAAAAAAAATCAGCTATTCTATACATTTTTGGTCACTTGGCTCGTCGAAAAGTAGGGAACAGTTAATTTTTTTTCACGATTTCGGTTTTGGTCTGTAGCACATCCTTTTGTATGTATATATACCCTTTCGGTTACATCCAGTAGAGTTTAGGTACAATTTAAATTAGTTAATTTAATAATGTTTTGAATTTTGTAACTCGACCGATTGTTGTCAATGGTACAGAACCCGTAATGAGTGAACCTGACTCGCTCATGCCTGGTTTTTCTCTACTACAACATTTTAGCTTTCCGAGTGTGCGTTTTCACGAATTTGAGTATTCCACAACGACATCCAATCTAGCAACAACTACTTAATTATTCAATTAGACATTAGGAATGTGTTCCACGGTGAGACGGTTGGTGCTCGGTCTGACAGGTAGTCAAGCATTTTAGGTGTTCAAAATGCAAATCCGTGCTAACGTCGGCTACTTCCAGTCACACTCGTGTGTTATTGTAATACTGTAACGTCTGTATCATTACTGCGCGTTACACTTTCTTTCCTTATTCTTTGTTAATTCAAGCGGCGCATACCTGCATTGATTAGTTGGTCCAGTCAGCACATGCAATACGCACATTGTGGAGCTGATTTCTTTTGAAAATCTCACTGGACATAACTAACTATCATATAATTATACATACTATAGCATAACTATGAAGTACCCAAAAGGCGTAGGAAGTTCTCTGTCCGCGACGTCGTCCGCGCGACTGACCACCATGTCTTAACAATATCTAACTCGGCCATAGTGCAGCTTTCTATCAGTGCAAGAATATTTGTAATACATTAACTAATATAATCAATACTTCCAGAGATCAGTACCTATATAAATCTTACAAACAAACAATTTTACCTTTTTTTTTGTAACTTTTAAGTTTGGATTCTCATGCTCCTGCCCATGCTGTTTTTTTTGCATACTCCTCTAAGATTCAAACTCAAACTCAAAGTATTTATTTCAAATAAACCAATTACAGGCACTTTTGAATTGTTAAGGGGTCGGGCAGTCAGAAAGATGAAGCTAGTTTATTAGAAGTGATCTCAGTAGCCTTTCGAGCTTTCTAGCCATACCATCTTTCACACAGTTTATTGAGTAATAAGCTAATCAAAACAAAGAAATAAAATTTAAGTTTGTAATGACAATATAACAGCTTTTTACTAAATGCATTTATGAAAGTAGGTATATACGGTACTTATAATAAAAACTATTTAAAAAAAAACTTGAGAGGTGTCAAGGGACACCCGAATGGAACGAAGTTTCTTTCGATAAATTAGTGAAGGAATTGTAATAAAATTTTATTTCTTTTAAGTTATAATAATCAAAAAAAAATCTGATCTAAAATTAACCAATCAACTTTATTAACAACAACAAAATATTGATTAAAAAGACATCATTTTACTTTTAAAAAAGTGTCGTTACAACTGTTGGTCTTAATTCCGTCTAGCCACCTTTCGCAACCCGCGATAAGGAACTTCGTTCCAATAACGTCGGTCTGTATGTGCCGGTTAACCTCCGTACGGCTGACTTTGATTAGCAGATAGTTGATGTTATAAGGAGTAACACAGCCACCTTTATTTTTAGAAGAAGAATGAAGGACCACGCGTGCGAGGCCGCTGGCTGCAGCGAGATACTAATAATCTAAGTATGGACAATGAATTTAATTTTCTTATCTTTCCAGTCGCTAGACGGTTACATCCCTGGAGAAGACTACCCGGTGTTCACCGAGGTACCTAAAGGTTTGTCATTTACATGCGATGACAAGATACCTGGGTACTATGCTGACCCTGAAACTATGTGCCAAGTAAGTGCAGCTCCTTATCCCGGGTCGACAAGAGTTGACTGACTATACCTCTTGTCCTGGTAAAAATACATATCATTTGTTTGAATAAAAATAAATAATTTTAATAACTACGAGTACCTAGTGCCTGACTAAAATGTTATTGCAATGTGTTTTGTAGCTGTATATGTTTGCTATAGAGATACTGGTAAGATCTTTACTATTTTTCAAAACATGTAGTGATTTTGAAAAAGGACCTCTTGTTCTTTTCGAATCGAAGGATACGTTGGTATTTAGTTAGATACGAGTAAGGTGGTCACGACAATAGAAACGATATGCGGTGTTGACCAGAACATAGCCCACTTGTGGGAATATCCGAAATGTCCATACACCTGCACCTCTGAAGATGTAATAATAACCTCTAACGCTGCTCTTTAAAATCAATTCAGAATGTTATCTGTCCCATAAATAAATAAAGCTTCAAGAACTTGGCCATGTCTTAGAATCTTTACGCCTATTCAAATAATCATAGCATCATGTCTCTTTCATACAGGTTTGGCACTGGTGTGTCCCCAGTATCGGAGGCAACCTGATGTACTCCTTCGTTTGCGGAGCTGGCACCGTCTTCAACCAGAGGACCAGAGTGTGTGACTGGTTCTTCAAGGTAATCCAATTGTCATTGTTCTATGATAAAATAAAAAATCTTGTGCTCTGAGCAAACTTTTACTGAATGATCTGAAATTGCTAACACGCAGTGAGCAGGCGAGAGCAGGCGTTTGTGCTTGTTTTCTGTGTGAGTGAAAGAATTTGGCATTTAGTGGGTCCATGATAGGCTGGGCTGATAGTCAACACTATATGATCCTAGGGCCACGGAGTCGTTGGTATGGCACAAGCACCACTGCTGAGTATGATAAACTGGGTTCGATTCTCGGGTCGGGAAAAGTGTTATGGGAATTTTTTTTTCTGAAGTTTCTTAGTAACAGTTAGGAGTATGCCCTGGATTGGTGCCCGATTTATGGCAAAAGGCTTGCATATTACATGGGACTTCAACCTAACTGACGAAAATGGGTGTACACCTCTGTCCCACCCTTGTGTGAATAAAGGAGTGCTGTTATGTTACACAATATCGCCGACTCTTTGACTTGATCTGAGGGCCAAAAAAAAATTGGACGATGAAAAGTTATATTGTATTCATCGTAAATTAAAAGTTTTTTTTCTTTAATGTCTCCCGTGAAACTGTAGATTAGTCAGGTAATGTTGTGGATATTGAATTCAGCAGCTGTTTGAGGAGCTATAATTATCACTATATTTACGTAATACGTATCCTTGTAACATAATAGATAGTTCTAATAATAATGTGCTGTCTCTTTCCAGGTGGATTGTCCAAACGCCCCAGCGTACTACGGGATCAATGAAGACCTGTACAAGGACGAGGCCGGGAACTTCATTAACGGGAAAAAGTAGATCTGATCATTATAGAGATGTACCGACTAGCGCGCCCGCCGATTGTTCTGTCTGACGTTATAATGTCGCCATATTAAGTCTTTTGTCGTAGTATTTCTCAGGAATTTAAGCAGGACTTCCCAGTGCGATAAAAATATAGTGGCAGTAGTTATTTTGACTGCGTTAGTCAAGTGGTCACAAGCGCAGCTGCCAAGCATAAGGTCTTGGGATCGATTCCCAGGTCGGAAAACTGTTAATGAGATTTCTCATCTGGACTTTCTCAGTAGCAAACCGGAGTCTGGTTTATGCCCGGTGGATGGCAACAGGCTCGTATTTTAGTACATGGGACTTAAACATAACTGGTGAAATAGGTGTACTATACTATGGGCACTTCTCTGCTAATTCTTCGGGGAATGCTGGCGTGATTTTATGAGGATGATATTTTATTACACCACCAAACATTTAAATATGTATCCATTATTTTCATTAGATTATGAGTAAGTAATCGACTAATACGTTATGCGTGCTAGTCGATTGTGTGGCGACAGTAGGTACATCTCTAATGTTAAGGTTACTAAAATATAAAATAATAGAGATTATTTTCAATATTAAGTACAATTAATTTAAGTGCAAAAACGTCAAAAGTACAATAATTATAATGTTTTTTTATACTTTTTTACAATTTAATTTATTATGGATTTTTAATTGGAGTTTATAATTTTACTAACCAGTTTAACATTAAGTTCATCAACTCTTTTAACCAACAGTAAGGAAATATTGTGATCGATTTGAAATTAGAAATGTGATAAATTTTTACTTTATTTTAGTCGTAGTAAAAATTAACTTTCTTAATGTGATAGTTAGTTACCATTTGCAACAGAACTTACCATAATTTTATGAAATATTTAAACGTACATTAACCATTACTAAATACTTAGGAGAGTAAAAATAAACTAATTTCACGTTAAATTAAAAGTATTTTGTCAAGTCACTTGCTTTCTTTAGCTTTGGTTTAAATTAGTTAAATTATCAAACTTTCCATTTCAAGCAGTTAACTACTAGTTAAACTTTACTTAAAGTATACATTGAAATAAGTTAATTTCTTGTAGGTTCTTACATACTTGTAAGATACAATCGAATGATAACATTTGAAAGATCGACAAAAAAAAATTCAACGTTTTTTATTACTGGTTTACTGACAAAATCGAACAAATCTGTATCCATCTGCACACCCATTTCTCACCAATAGTTAATTCCACATTGTGCTTCCAGGGGCAATTCCTACAACAATTTGTACGACAGACGACGACTCTCAGCCCGACGCAAACGACACGAGTACGTGATGAGAACATCAGGCAACACTGACAGTCCCGACTTACAACATAGGAGTGACAAACTTGAAGCGACAGACATGACACTTTCTGGCAAAACTGACAATCAAGACATACAGGCTAGGAGCGACAGGGGTGCAGTAGGCAGTAGAAGAATACGAGGGAGGAAGTTTAAAAGTCATAAGAAACAAGCTAGTGACAAACCTGAAGTGACAAAATTTAGCTAGGCTTACTGACAATATTGACTGACGGAAACTAGTGGTATGAGAGGGTTAGTTGCGCAACAAATTGACGTGCAATTTCTGGAAGTCTTTTCATTTAAATTTTTTGTCAAATCTTACATCAAGCTGTTATATGTGATTCCATGTATACAGCTGCATCCTATGAGACTAGAAAGGGCTGGTACATGATGAACACATTTCATCTCAATTTGTGACAAACGATCACAACAAATATCATTATTTATTTATAAGATTTGACGTCAGATTTACAGAAGAGAGACATGATCAGACTTTCAGAGATCATCGAGAAAGAATTTCGAATTACAGTTTAACAAAAGAAAGAAAAGAAAAAATTAACCGAACTGTGACAAAACAGAACTCAAAATTATCGAGACGACATTGACTGACAAAATATTAGCAATGATATTAAATGAAAAGTTTAAGTTATGAACAAAAGTCATTCGTATACTGACTGACGAATTTCAGTAAGTTTTTACTGAATGCGCTGAAAAAGATTTGTTTGGATTTTCCAGATTTTTCTCATACTTAGGGATTACTCTGACAGTGACTGGCATAGCTTTACATAACATTTGAGGGCATTTTGATGGATTTGAATTCGTTTTTAATTTTCAATTTACAAAACGAGGATTTTCTGGCCAGTTTCATTATTAATTTGCTTTTTAATGTAAAAAATAATGTTTCTTTAATAAAAAAATATCGTCTGTAGATATACTACTTAAGCAAATATATTATTGTAAATTGTAATGTCTACAAAGTACCTAATCCTAATCTAAAAATATTGGTTATTAAAATAAAACGTGGCACCTAATCTTAACGCAATAAAATGTTTTTTTGCCATAAAAATCATTATTAATACTAAAACTAGTACTATTTTAATGTAAATATAAATATTGTAACTATATTTTTGTACCTAATTATAAATTAATTAATGTATTTGGTTTTTAATTTTATTTCAGCTCCTTTTCATCATCTCTAGAATTCTTGGTCTAAAATAGGTTTAATAAAATGGTTTTCAGAAATGTGGATGCCATTTCTGAAAACCATTTTATTTATTTAATTTCATTTCCATTTTATTTTATTCTGATATACCCAGCTCATGAGCCCATGTCCAGCAGTGGACATCTTCCGGCTGATATCATGGTGATCATTCATCCATCAAATCAACTTATTCCTTTCTTAACAATTGTTGTTGGCTGTATCTAGCAGTCACGGCAGTCAACATCAGATATAACAGAAGATATAATTATTACTGATCAGAGATTGAATCAGCATACTAAACACTGGCGGTAGCTTCGGTTGGCTACTTGGCTTCGGTTACTTACGCCTATAGAAACTTATAGATATTAACTTACAGGTATTTTCTTTAATTAATTATTACCTTACATAGAACGAAAACATAAACTTAGTTATGATTCGCAACCAGGTCTTGCAAAGTTATAACTACATGTACTAACACTTCGCCTGCGACTTCTTCTGCGTGGATTTATTAAATCGCCTATAACACTCAGGGATAATGTAGCTTCCCTGTAGCCCTAGTGATTTTCCCATTAAGAATTTTCGTAATCAGATTACCTCTACAACCTCACAAACTCGCAAGTTTTAACTTTTTATAATATTACTAGCTTCAGCCCGCGACTTCGTCCGCGGAAAATTTCTTGTTTTAACATTAGAAGTAAGTCGAAAAAATACTTTTTTAAAACATAAAACGAAATATAAAAGTTAAAATACAAAAGATAGGAATATGGTCTCGCGGACTTTTTTGTAGAAATAATTAAGGCGAACCGGGTTGCCATACATTGCTTTCAATTTTAAACAGCTGTTTAGGCAGCGCATGCAAATAATTCTGTTTTCACAGGTATTTCTTTCCGACTTGCTAGACTAAAATTGCTAATATGTATGATATAAATATAATTTAGCCTATAGCACTCAGGAGTAATGTAGCTTTCTATTGGTGAAAAATTTTTGAAATCGGATCATTGGTTCCGGAGATTACCCCCTACATACAAACTTACAAACTTACAAATTTTACCTCTTTATAACTCTAACCTTGCTGAGTTCCATCCGCGCGATGGGCGCTGTGTGGTTCATTTCAGACGGGAACTAATAGAGCTTCAATGTTAATATAGTGCCGATACGAGAGAAGTCATTCAAAATACAGATGCGACATTTCAATACGTATATAACTATAGTATCTTCAAGTCTAGCCTTGACAGGATATGCAGAGAGCGGCGCGAAGCTTTTTAATACATATTAATGTTGCATTCTACACACACACACATGCGTGCTCGCATAGGTACAGTTATATTGCATTGTGTGCGTGTGTGTGTGCAGTGTGTTGAGGTGTGGTCGTAGTGCAGTTAGGCGGGAGGACGATTTTAAGATACAAAGCCTGCGAGGTAACTGCGTAACAAATATAAAATGGTAATTATTCGCAATCGTGGCTAAGTAATAACAGCCGCACAGATTGATCCTTCAGGTTAAGCTACCCTTGCCGGGGTTGGTCTGTGGATGGGTGACCGTCTTTAGATATCGAGACTCCTCCGTGCCTCGGAAAACACGTTTAGCCGTTGGCCTCGGCTGTCAATTGAGCATCTTTGACAGTCGTTACGGGTCGTCAGAAGCCCGAAAAGCTGACATCCAGTCTTACCAAGGGGTATCGTATTGCCCAGTTACTGGGTTGTGGAGGTCAGATATGCAGTCGCTCCATGTAAAATACTGGTATTCAGCTGCATCCGGCTAGACTGGAAGCCGACCCCAAGATAGTTGGAAAAAGCCAGGCAGTCGAACTATGCAATGCAATGGATTAAGCATTTCCTTTGAAACCCTCGGATTCTGATTGAAAGTGTATTACGCAATGAGGATGCTGGCTTGTATTCTCGAAGGATCCTCAAATTATGAACCTGGATGGGCGATGTCGCATTACGAAAAGGTAAAAAGTGGCGACCATTACATTTTTAAATTAATTATAGCTGTTCTCTGACTTAGGTATAATGTATGTTGCCGACGTTTCTTGAACTAAGTTACACAAGTAGTTTCTTGTCGTCGATGGCCTAATAATGCTCACTTTCCTCTAAGGGTAGCAATTTTAACAACTTCTTGTCCAGCTCCTACTGCGTCCCGTGCTGAGGACGACTTTCTTCGGAAACGATCTGGATGATGATTTCTCTAGACTGCTATCACCTGATTACACCTGCTGCCTAAATTGATGAAAAACAGGTAAAGAAGGAAAGAAAGAAAAACATTTTTTTGCCTAAATACAAAAAAACCTTAAAAAGTATGTAAGTATTTAAAGTATTTTAAACTTATTCCAAAAGGGCCACAGCTGTTGTGTGTAGTAAATATTGTGAGAATACCTATTGTAAAAGTAAGGCCAGTGTCTACTGTCTGCGGCCTGCAAGTAACTAACTATCACCGATCTAAGCGACGTGGATGATGGAATTTTCCACAGATTTTTTGCATCAACGTATTTCTTCAAAACACCTCCACAGAAATCGCAAAGACTTTTCTAACCAATGTAGCCTAGCCTTAACCACTGTCACTTTACCCAACTTGGAGGGGCGATGAGGCAGTAAGCTTCATACCTTGACCACAAACAGACGTGGCGTAAAAATAAAAAACAAAAAAAAGTGTTTTCTAAATTCAAACATCAGTGATAGTGCAGTGAAAAAATAGTGTTATTTTGAGCGCAGATTACGGTAATAATTTCACGTTTTTTAAACGTTATGTAATAGCTGCTATATAGTTATTTTGGTAACGTAATATCCGAAACTTGTTTTGTAATCGGAACGCGGTTTCGTGTGTATATTCACGCTTTGCTCGTGATGTATGGGCAGGGAATAAATTATAGAATTTTTGTCATATTTTACCTATTTTGTTAGCTATCTTTCTCTCGGTCGTTGTTGGTTGAAAAAGAGAGTTATATATGTCTTAATTAATATTTAGGGAACTAATTGTACGTTGAATGAGGAATACTGGCTTAAAACTCTGACTTTTTGGTAATAATGAGTTGCATATTGTTGAGGAAAAACATTCGTTAATCGAAACAAAATGATAAAAAGATATCGTACTCCATTTGCCTTCTGTTTGAGAAAGGTCTCTAGTATAGGATCAGTACAATATAATACAGGACAGATGTCCCGGCGACGAATTTTTCTGAACATTTTACGCTTCCTTTCTTCATTATTTGTTCGCACTTTCAGTAATATTAAACACTTTTTTGTTATGTAAAAACCAATATTATATTCTGAGATTAAAAGCAGGGTTTGTCACTTATTTTAAATTTGACTAGGTACCTTATCTGCCTAGCCTTTTCCCAACTGACACGACGACTGACACTGACGGATGCAGTTGAATACCAATATTTTACATTGAGGACTGCTTATCTGACCTCCACAACCCACTAACTGGGTAATACGATACCCCTTGGTAAGACTTGCTGTCAAATTTTCGGGCTTCTGACGACCCGTAACGACTGTCAAAGATGTACAAATGACAGCCGGGACCAACGGATTAACGTGCGTTCCGAACCACGGAGATGGTCACCCATTCACGGCCAACCCCGGCAAGCGTAGCTTAACCTGATGGATTGATCTTTGCGGCTGTTATTACAGACATTCACGAGTTCCTCCTTACCTAATATTTGAATCCCTTATTATGTAAAAAAATAAATACATTGCATATTTTACAAAATAAACAAGATACATATGTAAACAAGATACATATGTAAACAAGATACATATGTAAACAAGATACATATGTAAACAAGATACATATGTAAAAACTATTGTATGAACATTTTCTACAAATTCTTTGTTCTGAACATAAACGAAGAAAAAGGAGTATTCCAACACCGCAGCAGGTGGCGCTCTTTAGTTTAAATTCTGCCTACCCCTCGCACGAAGGCGTCACTCAATGTGCGTATGTTCTAGATACAAGGATATCTTTCTTTTCAAACTATTTTCTCGTTTTCTAAACAGTACACTGGTTATATCACACACTTATTATTCGAGCAGGGTAGGCAGAAAGAATACTAATACACTTAGTATTGCGAACTAAAGTCGCGCACTCACCGAGCAACTGTTGGCCAATTTGCCCGCAACCTGTTTCGCGATATTGCCAAATATTATGACATACTTACTATTATTAACTTAGCAATAGCGGCCTGGAAGCTTGTACCTGGTAAATGGCTATTAGCGAAAAGTAAGTGTGTACAAGTGCATTACATCGTTTTGCTTACCCACTTTGTGTAATACAGGCACATCCTTCTCCTTTGGCCCCAGACCCGCCGCATCGCATCGCGTCGTCTTTTGTTCGTCTCTTAAAGATCGTAGCGTGATGTTAAACCGCCTCCAACCTTCCTCAAGAATTGGGCTATGAAATACAAAGAACAAACAGACAACTCTTCAGCGTTATTGTATTAGTATAGATACGTAGTTAAACACCCAAATTATAGCCAGGCTGCGTGGACTTTCAGTCGCTCAGTGTGAACACATCCTTACATTCAACTCGTCAATAAGCTGTCACCTTGATTTCTTGAGGAAGTGGGATGCAGTACGTAAGAGCCTGTCACCTTCGAGTGTACAATGTTACTTCACACAACATTATATTATTGAGCTTTTATATTTCCTTTTAAAAATGTGCGCCGGGTTCATTTATCGTGAAGGTTCTAACTAAGTACACCCAGGCTGTAGTACGTAGACGACAGCATATCAAACTATCCTTATCTGTCATCATTTCCCAATTGAAAATAAACCTTATACTTTTGTAATAAAGTTGAAAAACTATCAAAGTAATTTGACAACGAGGTAACTTGATGTGCTGGTCTCTGTACAAAGACTTATTAATCATGAACGTTGGTAAATAACTCTGACTGAAAAACGGGCCTAAGCAAAACTCCGGGAATCTGTAAGATAGACCAGCGATCACAATGAGCACCACGACCTTTTTTTTTTTGACGCTGGAAAATCATCCAATGACTTCTCCCGCTCTGGGTGAAGCGGAAGGGACTGTCAGACTCTTACTGACTAAAACCCACCCATGTTCCTTCCTTAGCCCTTTATGTTCCGGAGTAGCGGTTACCCTTTCGGACAATCCCGCTTACCCGGAGCACCACGACCTGGTGATACAATCTGACATTATCTGTTTCAGGCGTGAGTATTTTCTTAATACCTTTTAGATGGTTTGTTTTGTTGTAAATATATAAATGCATTTCCTTTCTTTGTTTCTGTCACGAAACATTATTATTCCAACGCATTTCACTAGCCTCTCATACGAAGTGTAATAAATTCTTTATCTTGGATAATTAACTACACGAAGGCGATTTCAGCCATTAAATCAAAACAGGACTGTTTGAAAGAGTAACCGCTGCCACCGACGCGTCTGAGGAAGGAACATGGATGGGTTTTAGCCAGTAAGAGCCTGACACTCTCTTCCACTCCACCCAGAGCGGGAGGGGTCATTTGATGATTTCCCTAACTTTTAAAAAAAAGATTAAGGTTTCCAGACGACTTTCCGTCATCGCAACTTTACAAACAAAATAAAATAACTAAATTAATATTTCAAAGTCCTGTTTGTATTACGAACTGTGCAATGTGCGCCTGCGCCGCCGCGCGGCTCAACATTTGGTAACAATAAACCACTTGTTGCCAAACATAATGAAGTTCGGTTGCAATTTGACAAGTATTTAAAAGAATCGCCTGTGAAATTAGTCATTTATCCTCGGTTACTGAAACACTTTTTTTAAATAACAAATTATTATGCCTGTACGCCGCACGGATTTTTTATAAAAATACACCCAATTATGCCAGTTATGTTCAAGTCTCGTGTTTTTTGTTTGTGAGTAACCATAACAGCGCTCATGACAGTTGACAATAGATTCAATGCTCTAACTTTTTATGTGAATAGCTCATGAATAATAGCATAGCATGTCAAAGGCCTCCTCATCCGGAGAAGGTGCGAGCAGTGATCAACACGCTTGCTTAACTGAATGGCGATGTCAGGTATATAGCCGGGGTGCAATATTTGCTAGACAGGTGCTACTAGCGGGACTGACATAAAGTCAGGGACATTAACCGCTAAGCAAATTGCCAACCAAATTTAATTGTCCGTATGTTCAAATCTCAACGACGATTCATTGACAGTTGTATAAAACAGCTATAACACAAATAATTGACTTGATTAAAATCAATTAATTTCCCTGACTGTACGTGTCAGTATTGCCACTGGTAAAGGAAACTTTAAATCCACCCAATACATAACTGATCAGACGCAGTAATTAATGTTATGATTGTATTCTAACACAATCATTAGACTTTGCTTGTAGAGTCAGCATCAGCTAGTTAGTTACACCCCGTGGTGGTGCCGGTGCTGCTGGTGGCAGCCACTTTCCATCAGTTAGGCCATTGACCTCTTTCCAAACTTATAACTTTGATTTCCATAAATCTAATTCAACCAATAAACATCTAACTATAAGCCTCAACAAGTCGCCGCTGGTTGCTCAACCCACGAGCTATTGGATAACCAATCGGTGGTGACATCGGTTGTCGGGCGGCAGCCGGTCACTGCGTGTCTGTCACGTCGGTATGTATTGCTATTTCATATAGCATAGCAGTCAAACGAGCATAGGACGTTGAGGTTTTGAGGTTGCAACCTTCGGCTTCTGATGTTAACTGTACTTAAGTTGAAGTACTGAATACTTCAACTTCAGTCGTCTCTGTCTCATGGTAGAGGAAAAAAACAGGGAAGAAACCTGGATTTCTGCCCAGTGGTACCAGATGATCGATTCTGTAAAACTCTCACCGTGATAACTTAGATGAACTAAGCGTGAAGTGAACTATTGGCAGCTCACGTTAAACTCACTTCACCTGAATTTGCACCGTGAGATTTTTGCAGAATAGCACTACTAGACTAATAGATTGTGGTCTTCGGCATCTTCTTCTTGCTAACTTCTTCAGTGAGAATCACGCACAGAAACGATCTATTACTGTGTACTAATTCGATGACTACATCGAATTAGTACACAGTAATAGATCGTTTCTGTGCGGCGCATTTCATTATACACACTAGTGTATAATGAAATGCGCCGACAGGATATCCTGGTGCATGATTGCACACAGCTACTTATACGTCGGAAATATTGTTATTTACACGCGAAAATCGGTTAGTTGAACTGTGCTTTCAGAAGCCTATATTCCGTTGCACTATCAAATGAAACAAGACACTATCACGCTTGTATCCCAAAGAGGCAGACAGAAGTGTACAGTATCCCCATATACTGCCTGATATGTTTAAGTCCCACGGAATAACGGGCCAGCCTACTGGCATCACCTAGATCCACCCTCCAGGCCGCCGCGGAAACATTCCTATGAACACAATAGCAAGTAGTTCCACATGATTTGTGTGGTCCTTGCCACCTTACACAAAAGATGAAACGCAAGTTATTTTACTTCTAGTCTTCAAGAGCCTCATACTCGTAAAACAACACCCACCCGTCCCATGTAGTAGTGGGCGAGCCTATTGCCATCAACCTGGACACAAATCTGGACACAAATCCAGACCCCGGGCTGCTAGTCAGAAATTCAGGGAAAATATATACCTTTTTTTGCTTGACTTTATTACCTTGGGGCAAGTGCCCCCGGCATTATCGTCCCTCAGATACTGGTTTGCCCGACTCGGGAATCAAACCCAAGACCTTATATTCAGGTAGTAGCGCTTGTGGCCATTAGACCGACGGCGATGCGGCAGTCTATTACCAACCGATTCAGACTGGTTAATCTTTCCCGTTCAGGACACCATCCTCACGCAGAGAAGGAACAAGCACTGACCACCTCGCTGGCTCACTGCGTGTTGCAACTGTGTGACTATGTACCTACATGGTGGGTAATCTAGAGCACCTATAAATCTAAGACTTATTGCAAAATAACCAAGTTAGCGGCACTTCCCGGTAGACGTTAGTTAACTACAGATAATATAATATAATAGTAATGGTGCTCCAATTTAGAGAATGTGTATTTCCTTGTGATGTAGTGATGGGATCAGTTGATGTAGATTAATTGTCGATTAAGTATTATTTAGTTGGCGCAATCGGCATGTCGGCTTACAGATAATGATGATTATGCCTTATGAACTATGTGGGCTCACAACTTGGCATTTTGAATGTTGCACAATGTTTGTTCTTAAATTAGGGTATCGATAGCACTATAACTTATGATGGTAATCAAAGTTGTGTATGAGACAATGTTCTGAAACTGAAATGGTTCACAACGCACTGATTACAGCTTTTAGGTTTTCAATACAACAACAGGTGTCGAGTAGTACATATTTCTTGTGAAAATAAATTAAAATAATAGACGGTACACAAGCGTAAGTTACCCCACCGATGTACCTCACTTAGAAAATATTACAGATGATGATTACAAATAAAAACGTAACAACTTCAAATATTAAACAATCGATAACGCTGCTTTCGCCGCAACGAACGAAGCGTGAAGTTTAACTAATTTATGAATTAACAAACTTACTGTTTTCAAATCGATTATAACAACATCCCTTTAGTAAATACCGAGGCGAAGTGAATTAGAAGCGCGCCTCGTCCTTGACGACAAACGGGGAACATGGACGCCTCTTAGTAAAAGTTCACTATGTAATATAACATCATATGATGTGCCTGTACTACCAAGGGGTTAGGCAACGGTGTAACTGGCAAAGTTGTTTTTGTGATGCTTAAGACCCATGTAATAGGGGGCGAGCCTATTGCCATCAACCACACACAAATGCATATTTCGAGCTGCTACTGAGTAATTCCACGTGAAAAAGCTCAACAGCACTCCATCCAACCGGGATTGAACCCAGGACCTCATGCTCAACAGCACGTCACAAGGCCAACGAAGCAATCCGGGCATCTGTTGATATATTGCTTCTTTATTTTACAGTTGATGACTGAATTAATGTTGACTGCATGTTATATAGATAGAGTTTTCATCAAATTATTTAATGATAACAAAAATAAATTATTTCGTTATAATGTAAGCTATAATGCAGTGCAATAGTGTGTTGCAACATTGCGAGCCCGAAACTGAACAATTACCATTTATAAATTCACGGTGAATTCAAGGATTACATCTAATATTTTGCAACGATCTCTAGACTTTAAAAAGAATATCAACTTTGAGCGTTTTTCTTCAAAATAAGCAAGAAAATTGTTAAACAAATTGATAAAAATATTTAAAGCCACACAAATAGAAAATCATTAGCACTTTTCTACGTTATTATTATCGATACAATATAAACAACACCCTCACACTATACTAACAATCGATACTTGTTTCCCCTCCCTAGCAAGGACTTACCGCTTGCCACAGACATTACACAAGTGCTGCGACGCTTACGCAACCGATGTATTATCGATAACTCGTTTTTATATCAGTAGCGGTTTTTTGTCTGTCTGTCAATATCTCAGGTATTCAGGTTGGTCTGTATTGCCTCAAAAATCGTGAGTTTGGGTCACGATTTGAACTAGTTTTTTTGATAAGACATTTGTGAGGAAAGTATATTTTAGTTAATTTAGATTAAAATTTCTGTGGTGACAAACTGAGGGACCTTGGGTACAATAAAACATTATTAATTCGGAATTTTGTGTAATAAATATTTAATAAAATTAGTTCAAACGGAACTTAGTTATAAATCTCGATTAGAAACTGGCTCAGACTCGACTTTAATTCAATAAAATGATACAAATATAATTATGTACCTGTAATCAGTACCTACTCGTACCTTCTCAGTATGAGAAGGCCTTCGACCTGCCGTGGGACAACGGTATAGGAGTACCAAGATAATGTTTCAAAGTAATATTAAAGTTTGCATGGTTGAAATAGATATTCGGTTTGAGTCATTACTGCTATAAGTTTTAAATTACGAGATAAACCATATTGGAAACAGAACATCAAAATATTGTACGAAGACTTTTTCTCCATACAAAAGACATCAACGCGCATACGAAGAGCTTACAACAATTCCTTTCTTTTGTCAAAATAACTTATTGTATATTTCTTAAACTTCTTTCTTATTTAATTATATTTTATTCTTTGTTGGCGTTGTGAATTCAATAACTTTTTATTTAATTTCTTAAAATTTTTGAGATTGAAATAACACTTTGGACATTTTTAAATACTTGTAATTAGACTGTAGACTGAGACCTTCCCTCTCCCCACATCAGATAAGAGCCAAATAGTACGTAAAGTTAGAGATTGTTTAACCAGTACCATCTTAAATTGTTCGTATATTCAAATCACTTTAACAGTTTCTTTGGCAGTTGTATGAAATGGCTATAACACAATAAAGTGACAGAGAGTCAACTCGATATAATAAATTAAATTCCCTGACAGTACATTATTAACGAGAATAATTTGGAAAATCAAAGTAATCATCGAATATTCCATTAATTTTAATTACCTTCTAAGAGTGTGGCAGCAATAAATTAATATAAATAAACAAGCATGTACGTCTTATAAATTCTGTTCTCAGAACGTACCACCTCCTCACATCGCACGCTACATACATTTACAGACTGAGTATTAAAATAATTGGACTATAAACTATAAACCAACAGATTTCTAAATGTTAAGACTTTATTAATGGCGCTATTAAATAGTATTTATTTATTTACGTAATGATTTTAGTTATTTGTTGAGATATGTTGCTATTTCAGAATTTTACAATAAACTAGAGGAGCTCGCGGCTACAATGTGGCGCACAGGCCGATTAAACTTAAAGACGTGCTTATCCCCCGGCTAGCACGGCTTATCGGATCATCGTTCCGTGGATGGGTGACCATTCATTTCATACCGAAACCCCGCCGTGAATTGAGAATATAGAATATTCGTAGGTCGTTGAAAATCGTTATAGGTAGACGGAACCCCGAAAGTTTGACAGCCTAACCGCATGGTATCGTGTTATCCAGTCACTGGGTCGTGGAGGTCAGACAAGCAGGCGCTCCATGTACAACACTAGTACGGGGTAAGGGTTCTGTGCCACAGTACAATATTGAACACTAAATATTAAATATAAACACTTTTCTTGTATTGGACCCCTTATGTTTATTATTCCAAGCGTCTACCGGATTCTTGTGCGTATTGTATAATTATCACTTGCTTAAAAATCGGTGAGGAAACCAGCATGTCTGAGAGATATTTCTCAACAGCATGTGAAGCTAAGTCAGTGGCCCATGGGTAGCATATAAAACTCTGACACCAGGCTAGTCACTAACCACACGGAAAGAAGAAGAAGTGTAGTCTACCTATTACAAGACACAGCCAAGACAAGAAGATGGCAGTGAAGTGTTAGTGTGAAGTAATAGGGTTCCGTCGACACCGTTTGGACACGGAACCTTAAAAACTACCAATTTAACAACAACAATCCATACATGTACATGAATCCGTAAGCTAATTTATTTAAATTCGAACAACTATTAACTAATAAAGCCTTTTATAGCATGAAGTCCATTAGATAATAGTTCTGGTGCTTCCAAACGGATGACACTAAAGAAGGCGAAGTAGTTAACATTTGGAAGGACATCTTCTGTCCAAATGAGGTTTTATTGTGTGTAGGAGGGAGCCGTTATGGCAGTTTATAGCCCAATTTACTTAAATGTAGGTCACCTTTGTATTTTATCTTGCTAGGAGTTTGATAGTTTATTTAATTTATCAATCTTCAAATCTCGAGTCTACGTCTTAAATTGTAAACTGTAGTAGTTTTTTCGTTCAATCAATCACAACAACTAACATGAAAATTACGAAAAATCTATACTATAATATTAAAAGCTGAAGACTTTGTTTGTTTGAATGCGCTAATCTATAGAACTACTGGTCAGAATTGAAAAAAACTTTTTGTGTTGGATAGTCCATTTATCGAGAACGGCTATACTATAGGCTATGTAACATCACGCTACAACCAATAGGAGTAAGACGAATATGACGAGTTGCGTCTAGTTTCAAGCTACACGTCAACCCGTCGAACAATCAAAGATCTTATACCCGGCGGGTACCTACGCAGTCACGTCACATTGTCGTCGTGACGTCGACTTCAGTCATTAACTTTATTTGACAACATTGATGATATATCTCCCTCTGGCAAGTATATCTTGCATCGTTGTCATTCAAGAATATGACAGATTGAAAACATAATTACCTGTACTAAGATATATTGGTATATTAAAGTTAACGATTAATTATGTTTAAGTAACATCTGAGTGCAGCAGTTGGTATTTGTGTGAGATTTGTGTCAATATACGCTCCGATAGAAGAGAGAATTCCAAGTAAAGAGCCAGTTTTTTCAAAGATATGACATCGTTTAGCGATCGCTTTGCCTACAAATGACATATGATTGCGCCATTGACTCTAACCTCCTCAGTAGATATATAGGGCTGTGAGAACATTCGTTACCAACAAAGCTTGTGCAAATGTGGACTTGTTAAATGTAGTTACTCTTTTTTTTTTTTTTTTTTTTTTTTAAGGCTGGGAAATCATCCAATGACTGCTCCCGCTCTGGGTGGAGCGGAAGGGAGTGTCAGACTCTTACTGACTAAAACCCATCCATGTTCCTTCCGTAGCCCTTTATGTACCGGGGTAGCGGTAACCCTTTCGGACAATCCCGCTTACCCGGCAGGCTTAGCCCTGAGGGGCCCCTTCATATGCTGACATCTCTTTGAGGCGCGCGTGGAACATATACGCGCCGTACGGCACGGGTCTGGTGCTGATCGGACGGTGAGTCACCCATTACTCACCGTCCGCAGGCCCGCGCCTACGGTGGCCGGGAGTCGTCACGTGGCTCCCGACGCCCGGAGCGTCTCCCGCGGCGGCTGGGACGGGAGGACCTTTCTCTCTCCCATCCCGCCACCTCCTTTGCGAGCATAACTTTTTCGCAGAAGGAGGTGACTGCCTCCCACTCCCTCTCGCCCCGGACCATGGCTTGCACCAGGGCCGGGCGCAAATGTAGTTACTCTTGAGTTCATGACATGTTTCTATACGCAAATCACTTACAATACACAGCAATGCTTTCTGTTTACCCTAAACATGAAAAGGGGTCATAAACAATATTTTCTTTGAGAGCAAAGCAGAAACAGCCCAGTGTGAGCAGAAAACGCCGAAAAAAACCTGTTTCTTGGGTAGGGACACACATTAAGGTTTAATTTACTTATCAATTTTTTTTATGGCGTCCATTGTAGTTCACACTCAAGTGTCACCGTATTACGGTTCCAAACATACAGACGGATGGAGGGACGGGCAGCGGAGCCATAGAAATAGTGTCCCGTTGGCACCCTTCGGGTACCGAATCCTATAAACAGCTGTTCCATTCATGTGTGTCAACTGAACACGAATATACAGAACAAAAGATGACTTTGTTTCGATTTATGTAGCCTCAATTGCTGGCCATCCTTACATGTTCGTGAAGTGCACCCCAGACAGTCAGCCCTGCTATCTTCTTGCTGACTGACTAGCCATGCGCCATTTTCTTATGTTGTACCGATCTTCTTCATAGAAAATCCATCAACTTCCATAGAGAAACTACCTGTCGATATGGGTAATTCAATTCGTTTTCCTGTGTCATTGAAAACTTTTAATTTTCTCATTGAATGAAGTGAGTAGAGTTTGAGTGTGACAATACGAGAGTACCAGGACAGCATAAGAATGAACAGTACAGTGCACACCGACTGCACTCGAGTGTTCCCAGATCAATGACCGTTCAACGACCCGATATTCATAACGAAGTGATTTACATCAATCTCTTCGCATTGCTCATCAAGAATTTAACTCAAATGGATTGTTAAATATTTTTATGTCTGTTGTGAAAAGTAGTTTTTTGGAACTAGCTTATAAATACGATACTAGATAGTGATCTAGCGTCCACTGCTACTAATAGACATAATATTTAGGTATAAAAGTCGACCCAAACATAGTTGGGAAAAGGCTAGCCTGATGTCTTCCTTTTCCCAACTACGGTGGGGTGCGTTCAGTGTAACGGTATGCAGCTGAATACCAGTATTTTATTATTATTATTGCCGACTGCATATCTGACCTGCACCACCTAGTAACTGGGTATCACCATCAGGAATCTGTAAACGCTTAACTTACTGATTATTATTCTTTCGTTACGCACTCATTTAATTAAACTAATTACGGGCACTTTTGCATTGTCAAGGGTTCAATTAGTCACTCAGACAAAACTAGTCGCCCATTACAAAGCCTAGTAGGTTCCTGTGGAGAAGATCGCAACTTCATTGACACTCTTTTCATTTAAATTATATATTGGGTAGGTACCGAGCTCATGTCGTGGTAAAAATATTTACTAGTCGCCAAGGTGGTAGAAGGGCTAGTAGACTGTGTAGTATTAAGTATCGCCACTTTTAAAGACTATATATATCTCGTTACATGTTTTGTTTGAATCATAAGAGTTCTAATTAAAAGTATTAAAAAGTCTGTGCCGTTGGTCCCAGGTCACAAGCTCGAGTGCTGAGTAAGGCTTCTGGAATCAATTCAAAGGTCGGGCAAAGTTTCGTTGGGATTTCCTATAAGCCTGATTTACACGGGTCGATTTAATTGCGTGTGGCATGCCATTTAAGCAACGATACCAGTTGCATGCAAGTCGTTAATTACTCGAACTTTATTGTATGCCGCAGGGAAGAAACTGGCATTTTGTATATGAGGTTTAAGATAGTCTCACTAGTGAAATGGCAATGCTTGTCCCCCATTGCATGAGACTTACACATAACTACCTCCATGTCAACGAGCTATACATCTCTGCCAACCCTTACAGATAGTACAGGCGAGATGTTATGCTATGTTTCTATCGAGGTCCAGTTTATGAAGACCTACATTTGTGTAGAGTTTTAGTTTCATCAAAGCTCAATGTATAATGGTTGTGTATGCACTATTTACTTTCACTATTCTGTAACTATGTTTTTGCTGCGGTTTTGCTCGCGTTTTGTAATAGAATGTATTACTATAGATGTGTATTGCATTGATATGAGCATGGATACTCGTTGCAGTGGTGCAATGGCTGGAAGCGTGGGTATCGTATGTGGGGTTCTGAATACGAAGCCCAGTTGAGTTGTGAAAGTTGACCACTAATAAAAGATTTGCTCATAAACAAAATGCACTCGCCTTTAATGATACTAGATAATTAAAGTAATCTACATTCTTTAAAAAAAAAAAATGGTGTTCACTAGGTATACTTCTAACTATCCCACTGCTGGGCAAAGGCGCCTTCTGACACCAAGGAGAAACGAGTATGACAGGAAAACGGTAAAAGTCTGTCAGTAAACATTTACGAAACAGTCAATTTGACGCATCATCAGGTTTAAGTGCTAAATACAGCTTTTCGTCAGGCCACGATTGGAGTCTAGGAGAGTTGCATCATTTAGATAGCATTTATTTTCGTAAAGATTAAAAAATAAATAAGTGCTTACACCGAGTTTCATTAAATGTACAGAGGCCAGCACATCAAGTTACCACAATCTGTCAAATTTCTTTGATAGTAATTCAACTTTATTGCAAAGACATAAGGTTTATTTTTAATTGAGAAAATTTTACAGTTAGGGATAGCTTGATGTGCTGGCGTCTGTACCTATTATTATTATTTATTTATTTAGACTACAAATGCGGTCCATTGTGTTAGTAACAATCTTACTTAGCCTATGTTAGTACTTAATAACTAAAACAGATCTGGTTCGCTCAACTAACGCCCACACCAACGGACTATCTGCCCGAGCGGCGATGGCGTGCAGAATGCTGTTGGGACTGTCCCGCAACCTCCGAAGTAACGAGGCTGATTTCTTTCGCCATACTGCGTCAAAACTGTCAGCGCGCGCGTCGGCAAACATCGCCGACGCACTGCAGAAACGTGGCAGTCGCAAAAGCACCCTGAACGCATTGTTATATTGGATTCGCAGAGCGTTGTAAGCCCTTTGGGTATATCTGAACCACAGGGCCCCCGAGTACAGTGATGTGCAATATGCCTTAAAAAGGGCTATTTTAACTGCGACTGTACATCGAGAGAACCTGCGGGCCAGCATGTTTGCCCGGACTGACAACGCTCTGCGCTCCCTCTCCAACTCTGAATCGTCTTTCAGGGTATCTGTTACCAGATGGCCCAAATATTTAAATTTATACACCCTGTTTACTGGGTGACCTTTAAGGAACAAAGGAGGGACCGTGGATGGACATCTGGCACCAGACCTGAAGACGATATACTCTGTCTTTTTGGTGTTGTATATCAACCCATGAGACTCCGCGTACGACTCACACACAGCCAGTAACTTTCGGAGACCATTGATCGAGGGAGCCAGCAGCACCATGTCGTCCGCATAGCTCAGATTATTAAAACAAACACCATTCACATAGCAGCCGACGCGCATGCTGCTGAGTCGCTCGACCAAGGCATTCACATAAAGACCGAAGAGCAAGGGTGAGGACAGTCCCCCCTGTCTCATCCCACACTCCGGCCTACATGGCTCCGAGAGCTCCCCCACCCATCTCACCCGTGTCTCTTGGTGAAGGTACCAGTATTTGAGGAGAGATGCGAGCTCTGGCGGCAGTGTTGTATCTCCTAGCTTCTGCCAGAGTAAATCGTAGGAGACTAGGTCAAAAGCCTTGAATAGATCCAGGAAAACCGCGTAGACTGGTGTCTGTCTATCCGTGTAATACTTAACAGCGTGCTTCAGACTAAGAATGGCCGTTTCCGTTGACAACCCTGCCCGAAAACCGAACTGGGCATCATGAATCTTGACATGCCTATTTAGATGCGAGTTGAGCACGCTGTCAAGTACCTTGGCTATGACGGTGGCTAGTGAAATTGGCCTGTAGTTTGACCCGTCCGAAACGTCTCCAGTCTTGTTCTTGACTACTGGTACCACCAGAGTCCGCATCATGTCCGAGGGCAAGTACGAATGAGACAGACACAAGTTAAATAATAGTGCTAGTGCTCGTGGTAAGTGTACACCAGCATGCTGTAGGTGCTCGATGCTTAGCCCATCGTGTCCTGGGGATTTCCCTCTAACCATATTCTTAATTATGGCCCTGACCTCTTTCGCCAAGACTATCGTTGGTACCTCCTCACCTCTGGGAAGAGCATCGAGCTCCCCGCACGGTGCAGCGGTGGCCCGAGGGACGACTGTGTGGTAAACTGGGTTTTGAACATCTCAGCAATATCTTTTGGGTTGGCAATCCCATCGATACTCACAGGAATACCAGGCCTAGGATTTAGCTTATTAGTACCTTTCCAGAAACTTTTAAAGTCTGAATTGGAATAGTGCTTTGCCAGTGAATCCATCCTCAACTGTTCCTGGTGGTTTTGGCACCACTTAACTTTGCCTTTGAAAATTTTCCGCGATTTCACCATTGAGTCATAAACGGGACCCGATGAGGGCTTTCCGTAGTCGCACCATGAAAAGAAACCCAGCCTGGCATTTCTATGAGCCTCGCTCACATATCTGTTCCACCTCGCCAAAGGTTTCCGTCGTTTAGAAGCCTTTTGCTCGTAAGTAAGGACAGCGTTCGTACATAGGATATTTACTATATCTTTATAAACACTATCTATGACCTCTCTATGAGAGGTAATATTACAATATTTGCCACAGCAGTGTTGTAACTCAGTATGCAAATCAATGAGCCTAAGTTTAGAGTTACATAAGCTTTCGTAAGCTAGACATTGACTTGCATTCCTGTCTCCCCATTTAATTCCGTTACAAGCAGGGTTCATTGGCAATGCCTTTTGCTTAATCACATCTAGATTGCAGTTGATGACTAATGGGAGATGATCAGACCAATAGACGTCGTATTTAACATATACATTGGTAATACAACCTAAAGCTGCGCTTGTAACCATGCAATGGTCCAGCCAGCGTTTGCAACCATGTGCCTCACTAATAAATGTAAACGTCTCAGATGTTAGCTGTAACCTACTAGTGTCCACACATGTCCAGTCTTGTTCCAGGGAGAATGTTAAAAGCTCACGATAAAAACGCTCACCTGGATGTGCGTTGAAATCCCCTAGCATGATTACGGACTCAATATCACTATCATCAATTAAGGCACTCACCGCACTTAAACAGTCTGTGTATTCCGGCACATTTTCCGCGCAGTCCGTGGGCATGTAAACACTAAACACTAGCACTGGCCGATCATTCGTCATCACCCGTATCGCTGCAATTCGCGGATCCACACACGAGACCACAGAGACGCACGGGAAAAGCGCCTTACGCCACAGCAGCGCCACAGCAGCGCCACAGCAGCGCCACTCCACCGAGAGGCCGACCTCTTAGAATACCGGCCGCCGTGTCCACCGCCGACGTCCCAGTACTCCCAAACTCACTGTGCACGTCAGCTAAGTATGGCATCTCATCCGGCAGCAACCACGTCTCTTGCAAGGCTATTATATCTGCAAAGCTGCACAGCTCCCGTATACCCTCGACGGAGCGCTTAATATTCTTACAGTTATATGTCACTAAGGTTGTACTCATAATTGTTTCGAAAGTTTTCTGATACCTATACAATAGTGAAGTGGACTAGATTCATGAGCAAACGGAAACCATTTTTTTAACATGCTGTAATAGGAACCAAAATAAGTGTTTTGAATATTATTATCTAGATATTGATCACCCATCATCGAACTGACCTCGGCAAGAGCAGCTTAACTTGATGCCACTAGCAAATGGAATCATAGTATGGACTGTCACGTAGTTACGAACTCG
This sequence comes from Hyppa rectilinea, assembly GCA_951799385.1. NCBI lineage: Eukaryota > Metazoa > Arthropoda > Insecta > Lepidoptera > Noctuidae > Hyppa > Hyppa rectilinea. The sequence continues at coordinate 195,079 of OX637328.1, forward strand.
CGAGCGCACCATATGACACTATCCCCTTAGGACATTATACTGAATGAAATAATTAGCTATGGCACCTACATAATAATTAAACGTATAATTACTGTTGCTTCATTATGAAGTATTACTAAACTTGACCTTGAAACGTGACAACATACTGGTTGTGATCTAGTTGCCCCGTTTATATTAAAATTCACTGGTTTAGCAATGGATACAACTGCGTCGTTAGTTTAGTTCACAAGTGTGGGCAGCAGAGCGCAGGGGCCGAGTTAGATTCCCGGTTCGAACGAAATGTTTTCGTTTTTCTACTAAGACTGAAGTTGCCAAAGACTGTACATAACCACATTGACTGAAGGCTCACCACCTATTACGTGAGACTAGCATAACATAACTGGTAAAATGTACTATGGGTACAACTCTGCCTAACCCCTTGGGGATTACAGTCGTGATGTTATGTTTTGTGTTACGTCTACCACACTCCTTGAAGTCAGCCACCAGCCACACTACACCTTCCTGAATGGCTCATATCTTTACCACGGCATGAGCCATCTACCATACTTCCATCCTAGTATTATTATATGTGCAAAATTAACTCCATCTGTCTGCTTGTTGGTATATCTGTCTTTCACTTCTTCAGCTAACGGCTGACTGGGTGTGGCTGCTATTTGTCAAACGAATAGACCATGTCCTAGGTTTGGTAATTTTTCGACCTCCACTCGGACAAAGCTATATTATATTCTATAGTTCGTAGTGGAGTACGGCCTCCTCCCTCTCGCTAGACAGACCCCGCGAACCGACAGTGGGCTATAATATGTTGACCATACACCCTAAAACCCAAACCCCCCTATGAATTACACAAGTAACACAATAAAATCGCAATGACTGAACCAAAATTCGTTTTACCATTGCGTTCAACTTTCTCTTCATCGCTTACGCAAAACTAAGGCGGTTGGTTCGCTCCTGGCATTACAATGCGCCCCGGCGTCGCTTGCATACGCGATCAAATTAGATCACTTTGTGGCGACATTTTAGTCATAATTTTGCAATTACTTAGTGGGTAAGCAGGAAGTGTTTGGAGATTAGTTTGATATCTTATTGTCAAATGCCAAATTATCGTCGAAGTTGAAGCTTTCAGTTGGCGAGATTTCTAGAAAACCTAAAAGTTCAGAGTTAGACACGAATGTATGTTTTACTAGATATACATGTGCGGCAAGATTATCCCTACCTTCGTATACTAAAAACTGATATCAAACATTGCAATACAAATCAAGACAGTGCGGTCCTACATTACTTATAACACTAACCTATTTCTTATCTCTTAAAGTGTTGCAACCTGCCACAGTTGCTGCAGAGCAGCTGATGGCTGACTTTCTGTCACGAAAGGTTTTAGTGGCGCTAGGAATGTAGCTGGCAGTGTGTTTGTCTCGAGTGAGTAGGTTTCGTCTGGGGAAGCGTCCACCATCTTCGACTGGAGCGTTGCTTACCGTCAAGTGAGACTGGACAAACGTGAGCTAATATAAATTTTTGTATGTAATCAATTACACTTTGGAAGTAAATTAATAAACAGTCTTCAAATGTAATTCTTAGGCCTCTTCTTATACAGAGAAGAAACGAATAATGAACACCGCGCATAATCATTGCATATCAATTTGAGAACCATTTAAGTTCTGATTTCTTCACAATGTTTTTCTTCAATGGTGTTACGGATGAAAAACCCAATAACACTACCTTTTGTTTCAGGGTGGGAAATCATCCAATGACTTTTCCCGCTATGGGTGGAGCGGAAGGGAGTGTCAGACTCTTACTGACTAAAATCCATCCATGTTCCTTCCGTAGCCCTTTATATTCCGGGGTAGTGGTAACCCTTTCGGACAATCCCGCTTACCTAGCAATTAACACTACCTGGCCTGGGGATCGAACTTATGAGGCATTTTGCAAATGAACCTCTTAACTAATGAGGTACAGCATTTAAGTTGGCGCATCCACTTTCAGAAAAAGTTCATCTTTGACTCATGTCGTCACTGCCACTTATTATGACAGCCACCCCCGAGTACTTGAAGTGTTCGGCACAACACCAACAATCGCATCCAAGCTGCCACTATCTGTGAAGGAACAAAGTTAGATCACATAGTATTATGTTCGTCGCGTCTTGAATCTTGTAATTAAGCGATGTATTCTATTGTGTATTGTTTAAAAATGAAAGTGCTATATGTATGTGTTGCTCACGACATTTTTAATTAAGGTTATTGACGGCCGTGTGCCTTGGGAACAATACTGTGGGGATTTGAGTTAGTGTCTGATAGACGGTGCTTCAGTGGCTGTCTAAATCAGAATGTCATCTTATGTTCAGTATCTTCGGAGTCGGCTAAACAAAAAATCAATCAATCTGCCTAACCTTTTCCCAACTATATTGGGGTCGGCTTCCAGTCTCATCAGATGCAGCTGAATACCAGTATTTTACATAGAGCGACTGCCTATTTGACCTCCATAACTAGGTAATACGATACCCCTTGGTAAGACTGGCTGTCAGATTTTTGGGCTTCTGACGACCCGTAACGACTGCCAAAGATGCTGCACAAATGACAGCCGGGACCAACGGCTTAACAATGTCAGCTAAACAATGATATCATAATACGATTAATGATTTATAGTGTTATCTGACCATTACAGCAGTCAGATAGGAACAACGGAACTCAACTCTGCAGATTACAGCAGGTAAATGAATGCCTGTGTTCTTGAGGTTAACCACAAAACCCGTAGAGGTCCCATCTTCGGCAATGTGCCTGAGTCCGGCGACCTTAGTCACGCTAAACAGTCAGATTACCTCACAATTGCACGTAATAAGTACTTTCTATAGATAAAAATTACGCATGTGTTAGAAAGGCGTTCAGCTCCGTGCGCATGAGTTCAATGCCTATACTGACTGTCATAATGCTTAACAATTAAGCGGTTAATTTGAAAATGGAATGGCCGCCATCTTTGTTTTGTTTGTGGGACTGTACTCCTGTTTCATGTAGTTAACAGCTATATTATTGTGTTTCACAATATAGCATAACGTCACGCCTGTTTTTTTTATTTCGCCGATAACGTTTAAGGCAATTATTCTGCACACTGCACACAAACATTTGCGCACTTCCTATGGTTGTAATACAGTGTATCTAATATAATATTTTGTAATCTATGCTAATACTATAAAGAGGAAAGATTTGTATGTATGTTTGTAACAAATAAACTCAGAAACTACTTAACGGATGCGGTTGTAACTTGGAACAAAGATAGATTATAGTCTGGAATAGCATATTTATGCTACTTTTAATCCGGAACAATGTACGGTTCCCGTGAGATAATTTCCTACATACACTCGGGCGAAGCCGCTGGCAAAAGCTAGTATCAAATAAACCTATGGTATGCGAATAAAGAAATATGAAGCCTATTTCCTGTATTGGGCACAAATGGGATCTCCGTGTTTCTTTAGACAACGACAAGTCAATTGTAAAAGGAGTTTCCTCATCATGCAAGTACCAGCAATTTATACTCCTGTCCAATTAAAACCTAATTTACGTGTGTTTTGAATAATCTTGAAAGCATTTTCCTTAGTTTTCACCTGCCTGCAGGTAACGCTCCGATTGGCTCAAAAAAGTAACTCCAGCACGCAACTGATCCATTAATTATTGTGCTGTAAGTGAGAGCTGTCATCTTCTACTTACTAATATCTACTTCATACAAACCTGCAATTCATTCACTGACATACAATGCTCTGCCGAAACCACTATCTAGAATCATGGAATTTTGAACAAGAGTTACCTATAGAGGGTGTAACCGAAATGGTATATACATACAAAAGCATATGCTATAGACCACCAAACTGAACAACTTTTACTATGGGACCAACTACGAAATCGCAAAAAAAAAATCAGCTGTTCTATACATTTTTGGTCACGTGACTCGTCGAAATGCCAAAAATGAATACCGCGACAGTTAATGAACTACCTTACTGATAACTTTTTATTGTACAGACACATCAAGCAATCCCAAACTATCAAATATTCCCAATTGAACATGAACCTTATTCATTTGTAATAAAGTTGAAAATCTATCAAAGAAATTTGACAGCTTGAGATAACTTGATGTGCTGGTGTCTGTACCATTAGCAGGCTACCAGGTCAGTCAATGTGCCATTATTTTTCTTCTTTGCGTGTGATTAGTGACTAACCCGGTTTCAGAGTTTTTAAGCTGCCCATGGGCCTCTGACTTAACTTCACATGCTGTTAAGAAAACATGCTGATTTCCTCACGATGTTTGACCACCATTGATAGACTACCATGTCAGTGATTGTATTTACCATTAGCCGCATATGCCCATTGTAAATGAACCATTTCCTGACTATCCCGACGGATCACGAACTATTAACTAAACTTCAGAAAGCTTTAGCATGCAATGCGAGAGCGTGGTGATCTAATCTCGTTACCTTCTCTGTATGAGAAGAAGTTCTTGCCATGCTGTGTGGCAGATACACGCTGATATTATTTCATTTTTTTTTATTTCGCTATGATATAAAAATAACAATATAATTATTACATCAACAGCGGAGAAAGGTAATTGTGTACATAATTAAAATGAGAGATTATATCAAATAAAAATAATTATGTAACAAATCAAGAAACTTAGAACTGCATGGTTTATGAGCCGTTACTCGGTGGTTAAGTTATTGAAATGACATGATTACTGGTCCACGCGAGAGTTAGTGCCGATAATCATAAGATTTGTTTGTCCATCGGCATCAATTAGAAAATTCGGTAATGATATAGGCGGTCTAGCCTCGGGTCCGGGAGACTGTACACAAGCCCTGTTTATGTATTTACTAACGTTACATCTCAACATTCTTTAACAACAAACAACAGTGATAGCCTAGTGGTGTGACCGTTGGACTGCTAAGTCATAGGTCTCGAGTTCGAACCCAAGGCCTCTGATTTTACGGATTCATGGGCGTATTGTATAATTATCACTTGCTTAAAATCGGTGAAGGAAAACATCGTGAGGAAACCAGCATGCCTTAGATATATTTCTCAACAGCATGTGAAGCTAAGTCAGAGGCCCATGGGCAGCATGAAAACTCTGACACCAGGTTAATCACTAACCACACAAAAAGAAGAAGAACAACAAACAATTAAAATAAAATAAAGTTCAAACTAAAGTAGCCTCCATACAAGAAATGGGTGGTTAAAACTGAAGTATTTTTTTTATGTAGCATTAGATACGAGTATTATACGGTAGTACGGAACCCTTCGTGTACGAGTCCGACTCACATTCGGATGATTTTTGAAAATAGGACATTATTATTTTTTAACCGACTTCAAAAAAAGGAGGAGGTTCTCAATTCGGTTGTATTTTTTTTTTATTATTATTATTATTTTTTTATGTTTGTTACCTCAGAACTCCGTTGTTTATGGATGGATTTGCAAATTTTATTTTTAAACTTTAAAGGATAATCTTCCAGATTGGTCCCATTTTTTTCAAAATCCAGTTCTGATGATGGGATCCATGAGGAATCGAGGGAACTCCTCAAATATTATAGGCAACTACATAGTAATTTTAATATTTTCATCGAGAAATCAAGCGTTTACAGTCAAAAAGTAACATTTGATGAAGTGGAACTGGTGAAGAAGATCAGATATGGCTAACGGAACTTGACACTCGCATAGATATCACAATCAAGATAGTTAAGCAACTATGACAATACAAATAAACATACAATCCTGAATAGTTATGTTGAAAATTTTATCATTGAACTTATCTGGTGATGATGATGGAGCCGGAAGACAGGCACCGGAACTCCGTAATTAATCAATGTATTCTAGCCGTGTTTGGGCTTATTAGAATTGTCATGAAATGCACTTTGGCTATAAGGTACTATCGAACTGATCTGATGATGGAGCCGGAAGGTGCAAGGTTGGCATGAGAACTTCAAAATAAAACAATGTATCCTAGCAGTATTTGGGTTTATTAGAACTGTCATAAGATACATTCTGAATGAAAGGTGCCATTGAAAATTTAGTTCTGATGTTATCATCCACCACAAAACAACTTCTGAAATATTAAAGGCATTTTTACATACCAGGTAGTGGTATTTAAATTTTGGGGGGGAGAGGGGGGGTTGCATAGGTACCACAACTAAAAAGTGAAAAATAAAAACTTTTTTACAAAAAATAAAACCGACTTCCAAGTCGGTTTTATTTTTTGTAAAAAAGTTTTTTTTAACCTCGAATAACGACTGACAGCCGGGTCTAAGGTTTGAAGGCATGGCCCCTCCGTGCCTTGTAGCAGTCGGTCCCGGTATGAGACAGACGGTCACCATGTCCTGACCAATATCAATAAGCGATACCTACATACATATAGTTAATGATAACCGTGCAGAGAACTAAATATGTATTTTGCTTCACATTACGTACTTCCGGTGGAAATCGGAAAAAATCGGGCAAATAATGAAGGAAATGACTTTTTTTGGAAGGAAACAGTGTTAATTGCATGCACCGACGTAGTGCTATAGGAGGAAGCTTCGTTTCACGCGATATCGCCCTCGCATTGATTCGTGGTGGTTCGGACCCGGGCGTGCAATTATTTCTGTGATTATGTGCAAAAATGTCAGTTATTATAATAATTGTGTCGCGATATTAACTAGTTTAGTGGTTTCTGGGTTGCTTTCTAAGGACAGTTAAAAAAAAAAGATTAATTAGTAACGATATATTCCGGCCAGTGCCATAACAACCTGAGGGGCCATTTTTGTATCTATTTGAGTTAATGTTGTTGGTACAGCTGGCTTGGCAGGCTACTTTGGTTGGCACGGTTAGTTGGTTGGATTTTTTAATCGGTTGACTGAGACTGAATGAGACACAAATCAATCTGCCTAGCCTTCTTCCCAACTTTGTTGGGGTGGGCTTCCAGTCTAACCGGATGCAGCTGAAATACCAGTATTAAACAGGGAGCGACTGCCTATCTGACCTCCATAACCTAGTCAGTAACTTGGTAATACGACACCCCTTGGTAAGACTGGCTGTCAGACTTTCGGGCCCTGACTACCCGTAACTACTGTCAAAGATCCACGAATGACAGCCGGGACTAATGGCTTAACGTGCTCTCCGAGGCACGGAGGAATTTCGATACGTAAAGATGGTCACCCATCCACGGACCAACTAATGGATCGATCCGTGTGGCTGTTATTACTTAGCCACGAGCTCCTCAGAGAATGAATGAGACACAATAGAAGCTATATTGTGTTTTTCTACTTGGAGACGCTAGTATCCCTCAGAACGAGAAATTACTAAAATTTTTGACAAGTTTTTGACATTCATTGTCTTTATGATGAGATGCGATGCGACTAGATTTAGATCACGTTTCATTAACGAAATTGGTCTTCTGGTCTCTTCTCATACAGAGAAGGAGCGAACATTGATCACCGAGCATGCTCATTGCGCGTGATTGACTTGAGCATTGTGCCATGTTTTCGATAGTTTCCACCAAGTATTTAGAATGTAGTTATTTTAAGTCAATGAAATTACTTATTCTGTGTTCGTGCGATCAATATAACGTTACAAAAGCTAGTTCGATTTCACGCGCAGGCGCAACCGCTGTAGTAGGGTCACCACAAGAAGCATACAGTATTCATAAAAGTAATAGTCTCAAAGTCACAAAGTGCAGTTCTGGTGAAAATCTCTGAACCCCTGATGGAAATGAGAAATGGTATGAATTGAATGAAAGTAACATGGGATTTCATTTTTTTTCTCTCTCTCCTTTGATGTCCCTCTGCCCTGTCACAAAGGCCCTTTTATTTCCGGGTACTCCTTCCAAGTGCCGACGCGACCTATTCCTTAAGATATACATCTAATATTTCTCGCCACCCAATCTTAAGCCGGTTGCGACAGCACCTTAACAAAACTTTTAATTCGGGTTAATTGTTCGAATCCACCCATTTGATTGACCGCTGGATTAATTAGCACTTGCTTAAATCATCACGGCTGGTCTTTGACAACAACATCTCACACGATTTCAAAGGGTTGCCATATAAAGTGATACGAGTAGTTATGTAGAACATAACGAATGATGAATAGTAATAGACACCTTACACGGCATGGCCTGCAAGTGGGCTAATAAAACCATAAACAACAGAACTTTATGGTTATTAGCTATGTGGGTGAATTCCATCTTTACATGACATCATTATTTCCTGTGTCCCATCCGCTTTGCATTTCCTCAAGCATGGTGTGATGGAGTCTTACTGAGGCGTATCGTGGTACCCAGTAACTGGGTTGTTGATGTCAATAGCAGTTACTCCATGAAAACTTGCACTGGTATTCAGCTGCATCTGGTTAAACCGGAAGTCGACCCCAATAACGTTGGGAAAACTCAAGCAGATGATATTGTGGTCGGCTTCCAGTCTAACCAAACATAACATCACGGCTGTATTCTTCAAAGGGGTAAGCTGAGGTAAGGTGTAAGTGGTGAAATGTAAATCCGACTTCACACTACTGCTTGCCCTTTTGATTAATTAATACAGGCCTGACATGTTATTTCTCCCAAAAACAACTTTAAAAAGATCAGTTTACCTAACGTGATCCACTGTTACAACACAGTCAATAAGCCTTGAGTTCTGTCCCCGAGTTACCCAACCGATACTCACAATACTACCCCCCCTTCATGCGCAAGCGCCGACCAACCAGTCATTACTGCGCGCGCGGCGATTACAGACACGATTTTATATATTTAGTTATAACTTTTTTTCCTTTTACAAATTCAACTTTGGAAAATCGTGTGGTACTTTATTTTTCTTTTGTTTATCGCTGTGTGTGTTTTGTTTATTGGAGTTTTCATTTGTTTTTTTGCTGTAGTGAATGTTCGCTAGTTGTATGGTGTGTGTGACATAAGTGTTGTATTGTTTTGTATGTATGTGTGTGTGTGTTGTGAGATTTTCTATGTTAATCTTGGTAAATCTTTATTTTGTAGTAGTTTGTTGTGGGATAGTTAGAATAATGATTATGAATATTGTGATGGCAATCGTTCTCTTAGTTGCTTATATAATTATAAGCTAGTTCATGGGCTTCCATAAACATGTACTTGAGAATATCTGAGGCGGTTGATTCTAATATTTCACGTTAAGTGACTTTTTACCCGAAAAAGAGGGTTATAAAACTATACGTAAAGAGGTTTCTGGTAAAAATTCCTTTTAAAGGTCCAAGTCATGTGACATTCTATTTAATTAAGTTATAGCATTCACTAGCTGTCCATTAACAAATTGCCAAACGTTACCAATGACAGTATTGAGTAATGTCGAACTGGTTCTGAAAGTCTTTCAAGCCAATTTGATCGTGAACGTTACAAACGAATGAAAGGGTCTATAATGTTCAGTTATATAGAATAAAAAGCCCTTAATGCATGCAATTTAGTACTGTGCTGACTACGAGCTGATTTTTTAGATAACTTTCATTTGACGAATAAATTGAATGGTTTAACTGTCTTTGTACAGAACGTACGTCGCGCTAATATAATTTGATGACGATTAAATTTAATTTGAAAATAATTTTGAAAAATCAGCCTGGCTATAGGGACATTACTTAGAAATCATTTATTAACTTTGACTAAGAGCTATCTTCGCACTATGTGGACAATATTGAAACATAGTTTTCTCTATTATTATTATTTTTTGGCTAACAAAGTTAGTACCTATTGATCAACTTTATGTATGTTTTGATACCATGTGAGCTCTTTCTTTTAATGTTATTACTGGAAAACTTTTTTAGCGTACACATTAAGGATAGTTACTGTAATTAAAGGTAATGATTTATTTTATAAGTCACGCCACTCAGTATCAAGGATAAACTAGGCTTTATTTACCACGAACTAAGTTTAATAATAGGTACCTACTATGCGTAAATTCACAACAATTTTACAGAATAAGATTTAGAATCACGACCTCTTGTCTAAGCAATCTTAGTCCATTGTACTTACATTCTCAACATTGTATGAGAACCATACATTGACACACACTCATACAAAACACACACGTATAAATTACAGGAAAAACATGGCAACACCTCTTTAAATGCATAACAACGTTGATGAAAATCAAAGGGGAATCACCCAAAAGTTTCTATCCTATATCAAAGACATTTTTTATCTCTATTTCAAATTCGCATTTTATGCTGTAATTATTTACATCATTTTCTACATTTTCGATTACTATTTTGGAATATAAACTTTTTTTTTTGTACAGCGATGTGAAGTAATAGTGAGAAAAGTGAAGTGTTCAATGTTATAAGAGACTGGACTATCGGTGACTTTATTCAACAGGAAAAGAAGATTTTGGTGAGTTTTACTTTTGTTAGTTTTTAGTTTTATTTAACAAAAGTGTTTAGCCAGTAGCCAGATGTTCTACCTTGTTACACACTTCAATGACATAAAACATACCTCACAAATGTAAGCAGACATTAGGTAGGTACCTAAGCGGTAAGCGGGATTGTTCGAAAGGGTTACCGCTACCCCGGAACACAAAGGGCTAAGGAAGGAACATGGATGGGTTTTAGTCAGTAAGAGTCTGACACTCCCTTCCACTCCACCCAGAGTGGGAGGGGTCATTTTATGATTTCCCACCCTCAAAACAAAAAGGTACCTACCTACCTACCTTTTAAAAAACATTATTTTGCCATCTAGCTGATTACTGATGATCATCATCATTATCTACAGCTTCATTCAGACCCACAGCACACGCATACTTTTTTAAACACAATTCTGTTTTTCTCCAATATTTCCTTGTTTTTTCCTAAGAATTGTCTTAAAAAGTAAAACCTATCTTTACATACATGGTAGGTATAAACAAAGTCGCCTCGTCTTTTCCTCTGAACGCTTAGATATGTTAAACTGCGCAACGGATTTTAATACGGTTTTTATCAATCGAAGGTTTGTACGTATAGTTTAACTAGATTTCGTCCGCAGATTCGTCAGCGCGATAGTATCTATATTTAAGTCGAGATCGTGGGGGCGGCTCGCAAATTAAATAAAAAACTATCAAAGTTTAAAAAAACACACTGTTTATACTTACCTGCATTCAGTACTTTATTCTTTGCCAAATAAAGAGTATCCACCAGTGATGTAACGATAATTATTAAGTCTATTAAATGTAGGCCGCTTCTGTGATGGGCCAGCTGTTAGAAGATTATCTCATAGTATAACTGCCGCACTGCCGGGGGCGATCGAAATAATAGCTTTAATTGGCTAGTTTTTAATTGCATTAACATCTTCTTTTTTATTTGTGAGACAAACATTATACAGTGTGTTCTGCGTTTTAGCTTAACACAGCACGAACGTGATTTGGCGGTATTATTTGATATTACAGGCATGAAATGTGCTGAAAGTCCTTGCCCATATTAAGTTCGATTTCAGTAAATATAAGAAAAATAAATCATTATTCAAAATGTTTTATTTCACATAAACGAAGCATGGGTATTCATGCAACGTCAGAAGTTAGGTACAATGTACCAATAGGTCGTTTCCAATGGAGAAAATACGGTAACAACCTACAAATTATCAGTTTAAATGTAGAAATAAATCGAGTACAAAAGCAATCAGTTAGGTAGATTTTTTGGAGTTTACTGCTTTTTCTACGGACTCCACTGACTGCCGATAGCTGCTGAAGATTTCTTAGTGATAAAGATTTTGAAAACCCCTATAAAAGAAAGTTTAAATTTAACCGTTCTAAAATACTATTGTTGTTAATATAGTATTGGTACAAGCTGTACCTGAATGAGATTATGTCTCGGAAGTAATAGTTTGAGGTCAACGGGTTGAATAGTGATTGTGGGCAATGGCTGCCGACTGACGGCCCTACACACGGCAGTAGCTACAGGCGAGGGACTACTGAACACGTCATTTCAAAAATTTTTAAACGTGAATTATTATGAAAGACACTATTATTATTAGGGTATCGTGTTACTAAGTAACTGGGGTGTCGAAGTCAGGCAGTCGCTCCATGTTACACTAGCAACCAGCTGCATCCGGTTAGACTGGAAGCCGAACCGACACAGTTGGGAAAAGGTGAGGATGATCAAGAATTCTAAGAAAACAAGTTGTATGTAGGCTTCCTAAGACAGTCCATCTTAGGAAGCCTACATACAAAAACTATTCAGCATTTCCTCTGTGTAAAAACGAAAAGTAGTATATTACTGATTGATTGAAGGTTTCTCCGAATTCCCTGACAGCAACGTACTGCCAGTTCCTTTGACCTCCAAACTACTTTATTTTAATCACAAGTCTTTAAATAGTTACTCAAACAAACCTAACGGTAAGCCGCTCGTAATATATTCCAGTCAGGTTTATGTCGTAACTATATAAGGATTGTGTAACCCATAACCTCCCTTTTGTGGAGTAGGTTACACAGTGACCCGCTGTTCTTATGGGGTCGGCAGCCTCTAGCCTTGCTCTAAAAAGAAAACTTTCCTGTGTCGGCTCCTGGTGTAGTCAGTAGCCCAAAATATGACAACTGCTCAGAGTATCGGTATTTCTTAGTAATTTTGAAGGTCAGGTAACCAGCGCTCCATGTAAAATATTCAGCCGCATCTGGTTAGACTGGAAGCCGACGCGAAGTAGTTGGGGTAAGCAAGCAAGATTATGAGGTCTATATGGTACTTTAATACTCTCCAATTCAACAATCAAGAGATAAAAACCCAAACTATTGTTCAACGAGCGACTGTCTCACTGACTAGCCATAAACCCAGCACCCGAGTAACAAGATACCCATTAATTACACTGATTGTCAGACGGGCTTCTGACTACCCGTAACGACTGTTAAAGATCTACGAATGACGGCTCAACACGTCACCTAGGAGGGGTTTCTTCCAAACCTGATTTATAAAGAAGTCCCTTAAATCCACATAACTTTCACGCAGCGAAATCCAAGTCGCTTCAAAAAGTCAACACACCTAATCGATTTCGCAGTGCTATCGTTATAAATCATTTGAAAGCTGACGATTAGACTGTGTCTAATCGATTGTAACAATCGCTTCTGCTGTTTCGTAATATTTTGACATCCAGTTTCATCGTTAAAGTGTTTTTAAATTGCATTTTGTGTCTTCATTGGCATTTAATTTGCAATGAAATAAGATACAAGTATGCACTTGACATGGATACCAAGCGCTTCAGTAATACTACCTGTCCTTGTTGGTTTCTTATGGAGAAAGCAATACAATGTGGTAATTTTTTGGTCTTAACACATGAATACGTGATCATTGAAGCTTACTTCTGTCGCTGCGAATGGCTGCAGTCAAACCTTTCAGTAGTAATGCACACTCTAAGGGAAATATCTGCTATTCCATACATTTTGACCGTGAAATAGCAGATTTTATTTCAATACTTTACGAAAATTTTCCATCCCCTAGCCTAGACAAGTTCCGTCGATGTGCTAAACTCATGAACAATTTGAGCGTCGATGTCCCTTAAAGTTTTATTATTGCTTATATTAAAACAATAGTCAGTAAGTGATGATGCGTTATAAAATTCTACTATAGGTACGTCCAGTGCACTGTGGTCAGCTAGCCCCGCTACCACGTTGCGAACTAGCTAAACATAATCAGCCTATCGTGTATCCTACTGGGGCACAGGCCTCGTCTCTAGGACAGCGAGTGGGCCACCCAGCATACGGGTATTATGCGGGCACCACGCGGGGATCACGCGGGAATCACGCAGGCACCACGCAGGCACGGGGCGGGCACCAAGTAGGCGCGGGGCGGCTTGGTTTAAACCACGGCATGATAGTTCGTGCAGATACGAAAGAAGAAGTGTGTGGCCTTTTAATCACAAAGAACTGTAAGTCCCGGGTGTTTACGGTATTTATTTATAGGACCATCGGCCATTAAAAGTCGTGTGAGCAATACCGTGCTGTTTCCGACCAGTCGAACGAGTTTGCCAATACCATAATGTATGTCTCGTTGTCTCGTGGTTTTACAACACATTAGGTCGACTAGTTTTTTATTAAGGAAGCTTTTTAAGCAATAATTTTATAGTTCAAAATGTTCCACTGCGATATAGAACAATCTAGAAACAGTAGAAATGAACTTGTCCGGAATAGAACCTACCATTGTCTACCTTTCATATGTATGGCGTATTGCGGTGTTACGGACGGAATTGTCAAACTCTTATTGACTAAAACCCATCCATGTTCCTTCCATAGCCCTTTGTGTGCCGGGGTAGCGGTAACCCTGTCGGACAACCCCGGAGACTGAAGGTATCTCGGTCTAGGATGACAACGCAGTTGCGACACAATCTAGAAGTATCTTATGATTTGTTGCTGCCATGTCATCATCAACTTCGACTGCCTAGTTTAGATATTGCTCCGTTGAGTTGAGTCCAAACCTCTTCCCTTTAGTGCCATGTCTGTGCGACTGTCATCCAGGTGTTCCCTTTTTTTTAAGGCTGGGAATTCATCCAATGACTTCTCCCGCTGGGTGGAGCGGAAGGCAGTGTCAGACTCTTACTGACTAAAACCCATCAATATTCCTTCCTTAGCCCTTTATGTTCTGGGCAATCTGTAAACAAGTTATAATTATCTCCTGTCTGAGAGCAAGAGGATTATGTATTTTAGTTATTTGTCTAGTCAGTGCAGCTTTTTTTTCATACCTACATCTGTACAGACAGACCATTATCCTACTAATATTATAAATGTGAAAGTTTGTGAGGATGGATGGATGGATGGATGGATGGATGTTTGTTCCTTCTTTGAGCAAAAACGGCTGAACAAATTTCGATGAAATTTACCAATAATATAGCTTATACATCAGAATAACACATAGGCTACATTTTACATAGACTTTGCGTGATTTGGCCATAATATAAGGATAAGTATCATGTAAGTCGCCAAATTCCTGCATTCTGAGAGCTATCTGGGCGTGCGCTGCCTAAACCGTTAGAGTTACGCGAAGGTAATGTCTTGTGGGATTGTTTGTCTTACAAAGTTCTATTTAAAAGTCCGCGACAGCATATGTCTACCTATTATGTGCAAGCCATTATATACGAAATAGTGAGCCAAAAATACATAATTTGATACTTTTTTTACAATGCACATTTTAGAGTACTCAGTTAATTCTTATCGAATTAAATACGTTTATCACTTTTAGTATTTAATGAAGATAAACTTTGTCTTTTACACTAAGCAATTTGGACAAATAGTTTAAAAGTTATCACGATAAGATTGATATGAGTGGGGCGCCATTAAATGCACACTATTAGTCGGCGGTGCGCAGAGCACAGCGAGGACTCCAGAGGGTCCAGGCAATGACGCGCCATCGCTGAGTCCACGGCGGCGTAAAGGAGAGCTGTCAAATGATTTGATCAGACCTTTTTTTTTTTGATGGTGTGAACCATGTCAAAACAATGTCCTGACCTTCCGCTCTGGGTGGAGCGGAAAGGAGCGTCAGTCTCTTACTGACCATAACCCATCCATGTTCCTTACTTAGCCCATTATATGCCGGGGTAGCGGTAACCCTTTCAGACAATTCCGCTGACCTGGTAGGCTTTGGCCCTAACGGACCCCTTTCTTAATGCTGACATCTCTTTGAGGCACGCGCGAAACAAGAACGCGCCTTCCGGCATGGGTCTGGTCCTGATCGGACGGCAGTGAAGCGTCTCTCGCGGCGGCCGGGACGTGAGGCTCTGTGCTTCAACCATCCCGCTACCTCCTTCACTAGCATAACTGCTTCGTAGAAGACTGTGACTGCTTCCCACTCTCTCTCGCTCCGTATCATAGATTGAACCAGGGCCAGACGCGAGAGGTCACCGCCGCTGCCGATCGCCGCTACGAGAACATTGCGTTGCTCCACCTAAACAGGGCAGACCTCCACCGTATGCTTCACTATGTCCTCCGGGCGATCCTCGCAATGGTGGCACCCGAGCGTTTCTTCTTGCCTGAGAATGTGCAAGAACCTCCCGAAACATCTGGTGAGGACACCCGATGCGCCTCTCTAGCCACTCCTCAAGAGAGCTAAGCTGCCATACCACCTTATTAGACGCTCACGTGTGCGAAACTGTGCCACGTCTGCAACCCGAGCAGAAAGAGATTTATCACAAAATATTACAACGAGTTGAGAATGGTAAATGCGGGATTATTACAGGCAATACTTTTTTGCTTAGTTTGCTTCTAGCTAAATCGCAAGGATCATAGAATAGAATAGAATAGAATAGAATGCATTTATTTGTCAGAATATTGTACAAAGCTGTTATGTGCGTATTACGTCCAAAATATTCTGCCGTTTCCGGCGTACAAATATAGTTGCTAAAAATTATGAGTCATCATTAAGTACATAAAATTATTAATAATAGGGATTACAACAAAAATTGAATAATAGTTTGGAAAGAGATTATATAAGTCAAAAATCAATGAAGTCAAGGAGATAAAACATTAATGTCAATTATTATTTAGGTAATTTTTCGTTTATAAAATCTTCAGTAGAATAATAACATTTGCTTAAAAGGAAATCAAATAATCTTCGTTTAAATATTCTGAGGCTGAGAGTTTTGAAGCCATCAGGTAATTTGTTGTAGACAGTAATGGACATGCAGTATACATTATTAGAAAACAATTTAATTCTACGCCTAGGAACATTAAGCATATGCACTTTTCGGCTGGGTCTGGATACAACATCATTAAACAATTCAAATTCATGTCTGTTTTGGTGAACAAAGATACAAATTTCAAAAATGTATAGTGCTGGAAGTGGTAATATTTTAAGTTTTTTAAACAATGGAACACATCTGTCCAATGGGTGCGCTCCACAAATTGAGCGTACACATTTTTTCTGAGCTCGAAACACTCTTTGAAGTTCAACCGAATTACCCCATATTATAATACCATAGCGCAAGATTGATGAGACATAGCCATGATATGCACATAGTGCTGCCTCAACACTAGCCACACGTGTTAGTCTATATAAAACAAAAACAAATCTATCTATCTTTTTACATAGATCATCAATGTGAGATTTCCAGTTACAATTTTTATCAATTATTATCCCCAAGAATTTTGCATAATCAACCTCTTCTATAGTCTCATTTCCATATTGTATTTTAAGCCGTGGACGTGTACTGTTATATGTCTGGAATTGTATCATTTTTGTTTTATTAATGTTAATATGAAGATTATTTTGTTCAAGCCATGTAATAATTTTATTTAATGTCATATTTATTTCGTTTTGGTACTCAACAATGTCGTCATTTTGATTTATAATACTAAGGGTCGTATCGTCAGCGTATAGTATGCAATTGTGGGGTGTTACACTATGCAAGTCATTAACATAGATCAAGAATAATGGTGGCCCTAGTATGGTCCCTTGGGGGACACCACAGTTGTTTTCGCGATATTGAGACCTATATGCGAGCTTTTCATTTCCTGTTTGTCCCGAAATCTCAACACATGCTGTCGATGTGTAAGGTAGCTTTCGAGCCATTTCAACGCGTTTCCCCTTATGCCATATCGATCTAATTTATAAATTAATAAAGTGTGGTTCACGAAATCAAATGCCTTGGACATATCTAGAAAGATAGAGGCAATTGGTAGTTTACCATTAAGGCATTTTGTTATTAATTTTAATAGAGCAAAACAAGCTGTTGTGGTCGATTTATTTCATAATGTTGCATTAGCTGTGACTTCCTCTGGAATTGCTGCAACATTGCTAAATGGTGGATTGACGGCACATTCGGTCTTTAAATTACCTCTTAATCTGGCGCTGCGTGCAACATCAGTAAAATGAACATGGTATCCTGTTCCCACAGTGCAAGCTGATCGTGTGGGACGAGTGCACTACCTATGTGATGTGGCACCAACGCGCAATCGAAGGTCTTGATCGCTGTCTACAAGACAGCAATCAAACGGTGTGGTGGTTTTACTGGCTGCCTATGTTAGCATCTTTCACCTTTCCGGCCAGCCCGGAGTGATCTAAGTGATAGTTGATTGTACAGCGTGGCCTGGTGCTCATTCCAGCATCCGGCGGCGCACACTTTACTCTTATTCCCTATAATTCGGTCACTAAATTATCAATTTTGTAAAATAGATTCTAAATTGTGTTTATCAAAACTTTACTATTGACAAGTCCTTTAATTTACATCCTAAAATGAATCTCAATCATCAAATCATTTAACATAGTTTACAGAAGTATTTTATTGTAGTAAGTAGAACCGTCAAAACATATCGATCATTGCTAACGTACTTTATTCTAATCCTTTCAGTTTTTATTGTTTATTGCTACCAAACGACATGTGAAACCGCTATATCAAGTAATTATCATTATAATTATAAGCCACTGTTATCTCCCTGCAGGGCAAAGGCCTCACTTTCCACTTTTCCCGGTCTACAGCGATTGTGGGCCAATCCTTTAAGGAGTCCAGCTCATTTTGCCATCTCTTTCTGGGCCTGGCGCACAAGTAATCCTCTTCAATAATAATAGTATGCGTACTAATCCTTACCTGACATTATAAAAACCGAAAGTAACTTCAACTGTCTATCCGTTTGTCTATCTGTGTGAATGTATGTTTTCGGTCGTCGGTTAATCTGCTGAGCCGTTTAAGATGTGGATGAAAAGTCTGTGGAAGAATATAAACTACTTTTTCCAAAACACCGTGCGGGCGAAGCCGCGGGCGGAAGCTAGTCATCTTATAAACCACAAAAACTTATCCGATAAAAATGAGGATTTTTACTATGATAATATTGAATATTTATCGTCGATTGTTTGTTTAATAGTTCCGTGGGGGGCAGGTGTCCATCACGTTTTAAAATAGAAACATCAGATTATAGTAAACTTCGTGTATTTTTATTGAAATATCGATCTATTCAATATGCATGTCTGGTTTCTTCAGTTTTTTGACCTTCAAGCCTTATTATAATTCTAGCGATTCCAGATATTTATGTGTTGATAAACCGATAAGTTGTGGGGTGAATGCACCGATAAATTTCTGTGGTTTTTTATTGTAGAAAATAAAATGTGAGACAATGGCATTATAAAGCAAGTGTTTATTTAAATCAAGGAAAAAAAAATAGGTAGCTTTTTTTCTTCAAAATGATTTATATTATTTTATACTACTGTTATATTATGTGAACATAATAAATTACGAAGAAAGTTTATTGATTCAAAAAAATGTGGTTTTGAATTTACATAACTACTGATTAGTTATTTTTGCGTCAGCTCTTTGTAATGCAAAGTAAATAACGCAAAGCTCTTGAGTTTTGAGTTTTTTCTTTATTACATACTCCTCGTAAAAAACACTAGTCATCCAAATAATCCGCTGTTACAGCTAGAATCAATTCTATTTCTTGTTAATTTTGACGTTCAAAAGTGCCTTTCTAGTGCCCATTTTTAGTTGAAATAAATGATTCGACTTTAACTTTGACAGCCGCATGCGCAGAAGAACGCGCAGCTCTTAGCCAGTTTTTGTATTATTTTTTTACGATTTATGAAAATATCAAGTCTTTCATTGTTTCATAAATACAAGAACGAATATTTATGAATGAACGAAAGAAAACTACATCGCGTCTGAAGGAAAGTGGTGAAGTTCTGCTCCGGTGGCTCAGTACGATGCGTTGCACAGCTCACAGGGGGAAAGATACAAAAAAGAAATTTTTACTTCGCATCTGTGACAGACAGTAAAACATGGTAATATTATGTGTAAAGATTTAGTTATTAGATTGGTTTGAGAAGCGGAAAGATTGACTGTACAAGATAATATTCATTTAATTTGTTAAAGTAACCGTGTGGTGACAGTACCTATTACCTAGTAATTTCTGTCACAAGGAACTCAACTGCTTGTATAATGTCTACGTATCGTACATTATGTTTGGTAATCATTAAGATGAAATGGCTGCGTTAGATCACTTAACTACTGCATAGGCATCACAATGTTATTGTTTCTGTCATCTATTTGTAAATTCAATCTGATGCCATTTAACACAAACACTGCCACTATTTTTTGTGCTATTCTAAGCTCAGTGCCTTCAAAACACAGTACGTGTTCATGGCAGCGTATGGGTTAAGAGATATTAGTTATATTAAAAATCACAAAACCAAAAAAACTTAAACAAACAAAAAAACGTGTTAATGTTTAACAAATATTAAATATTAAGAGTGCAATAATAGGAAAACCCTGTTTAAGATAAACTTCGTACCCCAGAGTGTTCAGTATAACGTAATTTCCAGAGAGGTTTTTACTTAATTCAACACTCTTTAATTCAGAACAAAATAAACAGACATTTCTTGTTTGAATGATAAGTGGGACTTTTGACACTAGTTGTTTTTATTAATTCCATCCAAACCTATTAGTATTATTCACATAATATTTATCTAACAAAAGAAAGCCATCTCGAACAAAACCAAGTTTAATAAGAGATCAATAGCTCCGACGACAACTGCGCCCTTCACCCTATTAACATTTTAAATATTTTCTTTGTTTATTTCGTATGTGTGAAACGGTAAAGGAATACAAATTAGATAATACTAACACTAGGTATTGCTCAGTATAGCTCGGTACTGCTCAGTATTGCCCAAGCCTTGTATTTCTTTGTTCTGTATTGTTTGCATTGTTATTTGTCATATAATATTTTTTGTTGAAGCAATATTTTACTTACATAAGTAAATTGATTCTGATTGTTTACTTAATATTGCCTCGACGGATGGCGAGTTAGTATATGAAATTATTAAGTCACACCACGTTGAAGACGTCAGTGTCAATATTCCTCAGAAAATAATGAACTGACAGCTGTTAAACGGGGTTTATGTACAGATCGTTCAAGTTTAGTGTAAGATTCGCTCGAACCATGGTTCCGTATTATGGTTTCACTCTGCTCGAGCCCGTTTAACGTGATATTGCACAGTACTACGCCTGTAATCCCCAAAGTATCAGGCTATCAGGTATTAATTCATGTATACATACTCGTAACATTTTAAAAGAGTAACGGTGGAGTTTCTTGCCCATTCTTCTCCATACGAAACTACCTTTTGGAATGGGCGACTAGAATCAGTTCTATTTCTTGTCCAATTTGACGTTCAAAAGTGCCTTTCTTGTGCCTATTTGAAATACATTATTTGACTTTGAAATCACCAATCATCACACACACAATCAAGACGTGGTGTAACGTTAAGTTAAAATAAAATAAGTAAAAACGATCTACTCTCATAAAATTTGCCTTTTTAATAATAATCAACATCTAATGACATAAACTTAGTTCCTAATTAAGTGTCTACAAATGTAATGGTAGATTACCATTAAATAGGTATTTTGATGAATATAATTTGCATTACTTAATGTAACTTATTAATGAAATTATTGCATAAGAATTTAAAGTATGGATTAGCGTTGGAATAACTTCTTATTTATTTACTTTAAGCATTTATTATTTATACCGTATTCTCAAAACGGGGAAGGAAAACATCGTGAGGAAACCTGCATGTCCTAGAACCAAAACATCGAAGACGTGTGACCTCCAGCACCCCGCACCCCGCACTGGTGGCGAATTACAGCCCACTCCCTATGTTCCCAGCAGTGGGAACATTACAGGCTGATTATGCTCTTATTTTAACAGGGAGGCATAGATTCTCTACCGTATCATCATCTGCCTGCCAGTTCCCACCTAATTTGAAGTCGGCTTCAAGTCTAACCACATGCAGCTGAGTACCAGTATTTTACATAAATCGACTGCCTAACGGACCTCCACAACCCAGTAACTGGGTACCACGATACACATTGGTTGCTAGAGAATGTCCTGATGTAGAACTAAACAATACTTTTCCGATCCAAGGGATCAAACCCTGGATTCCACACTCAACGGTCGCTCTTACAATCACTAGTTCACGAGTTATTTAAATCATCAAATATACAAAGAATCTAGTTTCCAATAAGGTCACAGAGGTCAGACAACCTTATTTACATAAATAAAAGCAGAAACGAGTTCCATCGTAGCTTCAGATATAACTGGTTTTGTCTTAATTAGCAAGAATAGCATGTGGAGCCAATTATAGGTATACATACATGTATGTTACAGGTTGAAAACTAGCGCTGTTTAACTCTTCAATATTACGAGTATTGTATTCGAAGGCAAGAGATGTAAGTCTGAAGAAAAGCATTTATTTCAATTAGACCTACCACAGGCACTATTGGAGCCGCTAGTGCTGTCAGCTAAAAAGTTGAGGTGACCCATTCCAAAGCCTAGAAAAGACATATTGTACTAAAGAATGTCATACGTTTTCGTATTTAAATCTATGAAAATGGTAGGCATCGGTTTGCCCTCCCTGGCCTAGAAGACATTGCTCACGTTAAACATAGAACAGTACTTTATTTGTTGATTGTTAATTGTGGACGAGGGGCTATCGAGGAGGGTTGATCGAAGGTTAAACTGCGTTTACCACGGGCAATTCGTGAATCTGCCATTACTACATAATATTGAGACTTCTCCGTGCCTCGGACCACACGTTACGCCATTGATCCCAACTGACATTTGTAGATCTTAGATAATACTTACGGGAGTCAGTAGTCCAAAAGTCTACCACCCAGCCCTACCAGAGTACCGTGTTACCCAGTAACTTGACCTCCATAAAGGTCAGATAGGCCATCGCTCCATGTAAAATACTTGTGTTCAGCTGCATCCGGTTAGACTGTAAGCCCATGCAGATTGATTAATTGTGAACGAAGCAATTTGTCCTTCAGATCCCCACCACCTACTTCCCCCAGGAGTACAGTTACGCACCGATCTCAAAGGAACAACACCACATTACATGATCCATTGCAAAATGCCGACGTAACTGTGCGGCAGTCCGTCTGGTCGCCAATTATGTGTATAGATGACGCAATAAAACTATCTTTAGGTCACTTGCGAAAGATCTTAATGTTTAGGCTAGCCTGTTGAGGAATAGATGACAGGCTAAGTCGAGTATTGGATTGTAGAGGGTGCTGTGCAGGTGCAGGTGGAAAGTACAGGCAAAGGCACGAACATAAATACCACTTCCCCAGTTGGTATAGAATCGGTAAGTCCTGTTGTTATGACTTACGGAGCCAAGACCTGGACTCTCACGGCTCTCCCTACTCTGATATCCATCACACTAGTTAACTCATATTATAATATAACATCACGACTTGTTTCTCCGAAGGGTTGCGCAGAGCTGTGCCCAACCCTTACCCACACCCACAACCACATCTCTCATTATGTATACGTCAGTTACTTGTCTGTAATATTGGGCCAGTCTATTGTCGTACCGGTCATAAATCCAATCTCAGAACTGCTACTAAAAAGTTCTATATAAAAAACCCAATAACACTGCCCGACCTGGGAATCCAACCTAGTACCCAGCAGTAGCAGTTGCGACCAACGAGGAAGTAAATTCTGATTATCAACCTCTAATTGAACAACAACCTTTCTTCACGCTCAGTTTAAAGTGCAATCACATTCACTATTTATAAGTACAATAAATAAGATCGAAGTGTGCCACCAGGTCGCGCGGCGCGCTGAACTGTTGAAGTAATAATTAGCACCTGTGCACGCAACGTGTCAATGTTTTAGCGACTATTGTTAGGTGGACGTTTATTGTCCTTGGGCTAAAATAGACTACCTGTTTGTTCTGGGTGTATGTGGGGAGACTGGTTTTTTCTTTTCCTCTAAGCGTCAATTTCACTGATGGAACTGGACTCAATCAGCACATCTTAACTATGTTCTAGAGGACCTCTAGAACATAGTTCGTTACCTGGTGTCCATAGTGCACGTTTGCGCTAAGTGTTAGTCATTCGAGGAGGACGTTGTACCCACTGAGTGCCCAGTGCAGCTTTTTTGGACAAGCCATGTGCCCGATAGGATATCCCAGTCCTCAAAAAGTCTCTTTAAATGTATCAAATTTCAAGTGTCAAAAGTTTTTGTTTAAATCAACTCCTGACGGGGCCGGGGGTCCCCCGGTGGCACACGTTTTTTTTTATTTAAACTTGGCTGAGGAACAAGACTTTTCAAACGACAAAGTTATTCGCCCTTCATTACTTCCTCTATGCTACTAGTACATCATAACATCAAGCCAACCATCTTCCCATAGGGCTAGACATAAACTACAGAACGGCACTTCTACGATGCTACGATCCTTATGCACAATCCTTTTCCTTCGTTTACGCCCACTGCACGCCGGTTGCGAGCAGGAACTACGCACCCGACCTTTCTGAAGAACATCACCAATTAGGTCCTCCTATGGCGTCCTCTCCACCTACCTTCTTTAAGTCGACTTTCATTCATCCTCTCAACATGACAACCCATCTAAGTTTAGTTGCTCTTTTAGTATTTTGATTAGTTCACAATAGGAGCATGGCTAAGTAATAACAGGCGCACGTATCGATCCGTCAGGTTAAGCTACGCTTGCCGCGGTTGGTCCGTGGATGGGTGACCATCTTTTCATACCGAGACTCCTCCGTGCCTCCGCAAGCACGTAATGCCGTTGGTCCCGGCTGTCACTTGTGCATCTTTAACAGTTGTCACGGGTCGTCAGAAGCCCGAAATTCTGACAGCCAGTCTTACCAGGGGGTATCGAATTGGCCAGTAGCTGGGTTGTGGAGGTCAGATAGGCAGTCGCTCCATGTAAAATACTGGTATTCAGCTGCATCCGGTTAGACTGGAAGCCGACCCCAACATAGTTGGGAAAAGGCTCGGCAGATTGGCAGATTAAATAACAATAACGGCTAACGAATAATTACTGATGTTTAAAAATTGGGCCACTCTGTACATAGGCAGTCCCAAACATAACGACAACAACAATATTTCCTTAAATCACATAACACCTTAACAATAACACAACAATAGCTCATTTACATGTAACGGTAGGCAGTAATACTTTTAGTTTCTTGACCGACTTTATCAGAGAGAGGTTATGTAACCCGTCGCCAGCCGGTGATATTTCCGGCGGTTGCCTTTTGTTCATCTGTCTGTTCGAGATGATTTCTTGTAAACATGCCTCTCGGCAGGTGTGTTAACTGTGAATTCGTGTCAACACGTTTATTTTTGATTAGGCCATTTACTTATAATTAACTAGCTGACCCGACACACGTTGTCCTGTACTCCTGTGCAAATCCTATAGAAAAGAACAGCTTCAGTTATTCCCTAATTTCCGCGATTTTTTCCAATTTTGTCTCCACAAAAACCCACTGCGCGCAATTTCGTATTAATTATTAATTTTAAAACACAAAACAGCCAAATCGGTTTAGTCGTGTTCAAGTCTTAAAGTATTTAAAATAAATAGCTGTTTCATAGAAATGTGCAATACTTTCGTGGTGATAATGTATGGAACAAATATTTTTTTTTTAATAACGAACGTACTATTTCAACGCAGGGACTTTTGGGATCATGCACTCAATCCATGGTAACCAGCTTCATGTCATGTTCCTCCCACCCTGTATCATTTATTGAAAATCCTTGTTGTAATAAAAACGCTTTTAATGTTATCTGTCATATGTATGTAGGCCCTGTTTTTTTTTGAGGGTGGAATTATCAAATGACTCCTCCCGCTCTGGGTGGAGCGGCAGGTACTTAGTGTAGACTCTTACCGAATAAAACTCATCCATGTTCCTTCCTTAGCCCGTTATGTTCCGGGGTACCTTTCGGACAATCCCGCTTACCCGGCAGGCTTCGGTTTATGTAGGCCCTATGGTCTAACATTCTTGTGACCGATATATCTGACGGTACTCACGTTACCCACATCTACTCAGAGCAATGACCAAACTACAGGTATACAGAATTAATTCAATGAACATGTATGTATACAGCGACCTTGCCAACTTGGTCAGATGCGCGAAGGTCGCGCACTGTCCTGTATTTACTTACTACACAGATCTGGTAATACATAGACTGTGACATATGACTAGGATAACATAATTATGATGTATAGCTTTCATCTATAGATCTTTCACAATCCTTACGGCAATCAGAAGCCCGAAAGTCTGACAACCAGTCTTACCAATGGCTATAGCGCTAATCGCTAAACTTTTTTATTCTTTTAATAGATTTAATGCATTGAACGCGGTTTACATGATTAAAAACTGAAATAACGTTTTTATGATTATCTAAAAATCTATGATCAGTAAAAAAGATTTTCTAAATTACCTAATGAGCTTATACATTAAAAAAACATAAAACAACTCCCATATCCCACTTTGTGTCCCAGCAGTGGGCACATTGTAGGCTTCTTCTTCTTCTTTTCGTGTGGTTAGTGACTAACCTGGTGTCAGAGTTTTTAAGCTGCCCATGGGCCTTTGACTCTTTGAGTAATATCTCTCAGACATGCTGGTTTCCTCACGATGTTTTCTTTCACCGATGGTAGATTAGACATTGTAGGTTGATTATGAATTATGCATTCAAACTTTAAACTTGTGACATACATAGGTACACACTGTTTAAACACACCTCTCTCCGCAGTCGGGTAAACAGGTGTTACGCGTATCTACAGCTCCTTAAGTCTGTGTCATCAGTTTGTCAGTTTGTCACTCGGCAACTGACCTTTGATTCACATGGCATTAGACGCTTCAATAAAACTTGTCTTTTACGAAGATGATCTTTACTCCGTCGTTAATTAGTTAATAGGATGTTCGACAGTCAATCGAGGAGCTGGTGGCTAACAGCCATATGAGCCGATCCATCTGGTTAAGCTGCGCTTGCCGGGGTTGGTTCATGGATGGGTGACCATCTTCACATAACGAGACTCCTCCGTGTATCCGAAGCACGTTAAGCCGTTGGTCCCGGCTGTCATTTGTGCATCTTTGACAGTCGTTAAGGGTCGTCGAAAGCCTGAAAGTCTGACTCCAGTCTTACCAAGGGGTATCGTGTTACACAGTTACTAGGTTGTGGAGGTCAGATAGGCAGTCGCTCTATGTAAAATACTCGTATTCAGCTGCATCCGGTTAGACTGGAAGCCGACCCCAACATAGTTGGGAAAAGGCAGGTAGATTGATTGATTGATGTTCGACAATAATTTTAGTAATTACCATGGGAGGTGACAATTTGTAAATGTGCTCACAGTCACCAAATTATTAATATGAAAATCTTTGTAATAATTAGTGCTTACTTCTAGTACAGTCAGCTTCAAAGGCCGCAGGGCACAACAGTTGAAATTCCCACGTTTCACATCAATCATAATATTGTATGAGTGTGTGTATGACCAATGTTGCATGGTATTTTGTATGATGTCAAACAATTGGTTACAGACACACTGTAATAGTTTTAAGTATATTTCCATTTTAATTACTTGTTGTTATGTCATTGTCACATGGAATGATTGATTTGTCGTTTATATTTTAAGTTTGTCACACTGAACGTTGTCATATTTTGTTTAAATTATTGGCAAGGTTTGTGATGATTTGCAGGACGTAATGTAAATGATTATTGTTTAGCTTTCCTGTATAGAACATTGAAAGTAGCTTATTTGATTAAAGATCTTGTTCAGGAACGAATTGGAGCATTGTTAAAGGTTGTTGCTTGAGTAAAAATAGAAAAGATTACTTTTAGATACTTCTGTTACAAATTACTGAAATTGTCTATCCTTTTCCCCACTATGCTATGGTTAGCTTCCAGTCTACCCGGATGCAGCTGACTACCAGTATTTTACATGACGCGGCTGCCTACCTGACCTCCACAACCCAGTTACTCAACCTCAAAAAAACCTCAAAAAATCCGAAACCCAGTTAAGACTGGATATCAGATTGTTGTGGTTCTGTCGACCTGTAACGACTGTTAAAATCCACGAATGAAAGTTGCGACCAACGGCTTAACAAGCTTTCCGTGGAACAATGTGTAATGGATGGTCACCCATCCACGAACCGTCTTAGGCAAGCATAGCTTAACTTTTGATCTATCCGTAGGACTTTTATAATATAGCCACGAGCCCTCAAGAAGAGCATGCATAATCAGATTCTGTGAAGACTTTAATAAGCTAGCTATTGTGAAATGATCAACGATTTTTTTCCCTTATGGTACAGTCTCCAGCACATAAAGCTATCCCAAACTGTCAAAAATATTCCCAATTGAACATGAACCTTAGTCGTTTGTTATAAAGTTAAACATATATCAAAGACATTTGACTGATTGGGGTAGCTTAATGTGCTGGCCTTTGTTCATTAAAATGTATTACACCGTTACAGTTACAATACAATAACAATGACTATTAGCTAAATTTCACCTTGCTTATAATATGGAACATGAAGTGGGTCAGCACCGGCACGTCTGTCGGTCCGTCTGTCACTTACGTAACGGTAACATTACGCGGTAAGGAATTATTTATTGTATTCAAATGTATGAAGTGCCAATTGTGTATGATGGTGCTTTTACCCTTTTGGTATAGACCGCCGTGCTTTAAATATGGCCGCCGTTAATAGAATAGGTAATTGTATGATTTGATTTGGCATTTTTTCACTTCACTTAGTTAGATTTTAACAAGTTCATTTTTAATTCAGCTTTGACCGATTATATTATATAACCAGTTCATGTATATTTAAGTAAAAGAGAAAAATTTATAGAGTTAATAAAAATACTAAAAATAAAAACATAAACATAAAAAGATATCAATAGCATTGACAGTATCAGGTTTAATTTAATCAAATGTGATTCGTGACCGTCACCAATATTATGTACCTATTTATGGAATTACAATAATTTAAAACAATACAACACTCTCCTCGATCCTCAGTGCATCCCCATTAAGTCGGTTTAACTTTGACCCTCTCATTCCTTTATATAGCAATAACGACTATGGATGGTTAGGTTAAGTTAGGTTTAAGTTTTAAACTTGTATGTACTTACTAAAGCGTAGATCAAAAGATAACAAAATTACTATATTTTAGCAGCAGTAAAACACTATCTAGAGGAAACCTGAATAAAATATAGTTATTGTAAATGTCAAAAGTAAGCCTCGGTATAAATGTACCCAGCAGTATAAATGTAGCTCACAGTGTTCAAACCACCGCCGGGCAAGCCTCCAGAGAGGAACCTCCTCACTACATAATAATATACGCGCCGTTTCTGGACGAGCTCTTGTCCCAGCTGCCCAATGAGAGCTTCAGGTGTTAGCCGAGGCTCTTGGCGATTTAATTATTATTATTTTCATCTTTAAAGATACTGTGTGAAGCATGTCCGAGGTCTCAATTAAGTTCCCCATTAGCACAATAAACAAATGAATACGTTTAAATAGTTACAAGCGAGCTGTTCCATTATTCAAATCAAACCACCACGGGCTCTGTACTTTTTAATCATCATGTTAATTATTTTCTTTTTTAGCAAGCCGCTAAAAACCTTATAAAAATGACTCAATATATCAAAATTATCATATAAAAAGCGTAACTTACATAATGTTCATATAAAACAATGCTCTTGTTATAACTTCAAGTGAGTAGAGAAAGTGGGTAGGCAGTGGAGCGTGACGCTATGCGGCGCGTCACGTGTGGAGCGACCTTCGATACTACTGCTGATTTTGTTTCACCAATCATTGCACTAGTAGCAGTGTAGAGGGGCTCGTGGCTAGGTAACAGCCACAGATTAAAATGTCGCTGGACATTAAAAATCAATGCCAGACAGCATCCGCCTGGCATCAACTCGTCGCCTTCTAGAAGCAGTATCTGTGTAAGCGATCAACGGTTTTGATTATAATTTTCGGGTGCTACTTACGCACAACCGCTGTCGTCGTCCATAAGATATTTGTTGGGTTGCTAAAATGGACTTTTTTGGCGCAGCCGTTGTTGTATCATGGCCCTTGGATGGTCAACCATCCATTTCATTCGGATAGTCCATGATGCTTTTGGAAAGTTGATCATGTTTGTGCTATTCAAAATTATATTGAATACCATTGTGTAGCTACTATGTTTTATGCAAATAAATGATAAAATAATGAAATTAACAATAACAGCTTTGACATTTCTCGGGACTCTGGAACCGCTGCCGTTGCCGCTTAGCTGACCCATGACCCATGCTCCTTCCTTCTCTATATGAGAAGAGACCTTTCCCTGCAGTAAATAAGCAGAATTTGCTTGCACTTATTCAGCGGGATTGTCTGACACTCCCGTACAGTCCATCAAGAGTGGGAGGAGTCATATTTTGATGATTTTCTACCCTCAAAAAAAAAGGCTTGCACTTGCAATTTTGCGTGCAAATTTTACCTACCATTATAAAATAAAAGCCGTGACAATATTACCGCTCGATATTATTACAAAAGGTAAAAGTGCTCGCGGCAAGGACGTCGCGAAGGTGAACGCCCTACGGTTGCATTCTCTATGTAGAGTATATAGAGTCACTCTATACCTACATGTAGAGTCTATATACCCAGGCTTATTGTTCGCTTAAGTCTGAGGTCTAGAACTTACGAACAGTGTTTCGTTGAAACTAATTGTATTTTCATGCAAATAAAATGAAAACTTTAAAAGTTATATCGGAATTAGTAGAGGGGTGCACAAATTATGATAATATCTTATTCCTAGTTTCAATTCCCTATCAATTAGTCTGTTATCAAGTCCCATGTCGGCTGTTGTGGTAACTTGTAGAAATGACAACATACACTCATAATATGTTAGATTTAAAACAGAATAAATTGAACACTTACAGAAACGCGGGTTGTCTATTTTATTTAAACTAAGTATTCAAGTTCCTTTCTCTCCACTCGCCACCATGGTTCTTCATCTTTTCGTGTGGTTAGTGACTAACCTGGTGTCCGTTTTCATGCTGCCTATGGGCCTCTGACATAGCTTCATATGCTGTTGAGAAATATCTCTCAGGCATGCTGGTTTCCTCACGATGTTTGCCTTCACCGATTTAGATAGTTTGGCCACCATGGTGACCAAAGACTTATCTATCCCTTCTCATTTAATCAAGAGGACCGGCAGTGTCCCTCTGTCTGCTAATAAGGAAATCTGCCAAAAAGGTTGCTTAAATACCTAATCCATGCATATGGATAATTTCTGAAATAAATGATTTATTATTATTATTATTATATCTATCAATCAATTCAACCTAACGTAGTCCTCTGCTGAACATTGGGCTCTTCCAATTCGCAGCACAATATCCGGTATCTGCCAAATAGCTGTTATTTTGTATCTCCCTATAGACATAACGTTATTGTTAAATAATTAATTTGTTCTTATAAGTATACACAATGATAGGAAGTGAGTACCGTATCGTATATCATAGTCTATTGTCTAGTGTAGTGATGGGCAATCATCGGTAAAAAAGTGTCGATAGTTTTTTTTTCATTTGATTTATCAAATGTAAAACTACAATATACAAACGCGAACTGTCACGTGTGCTGTTACTTTTGCTTGTTGTTGTTGCTCCGGGCAGAAATTCTGATCAAGTCTCTGGATAGCTAAGCTACATTCAAATAGCATGGTACTTATTATGATGGAGTGTCATACATAATTGCCGATTTTTGGGTGTTATAAAGTTACACCTCTACCTCACCAGGCAAACACAGGCAATACAGGGGAAATAGTTTTCGAGAATACAGGCATGATGTTGTGTTATATAAATTGTCAACCAAATCATTTGTTCATGCATTACGTTTGTGCCTAAATATCTCCTCTGTTTTATCTATTAAGAGTTTTTGTATGACGTTTGACTTCAACTAACTGTCCATATCAGCACTTACTACATCCTACCATATCGAGATTTGACCACAAACCACACAATTTCAATAGCTGCCTTTTAAACCGGAGGTAGATGATAATCCCGCCTTCTACCGCCGTCATAAAAAAAAACAATCGTTATAAATTCTATTTATCCCCCAAGGTTAAGCAGGCGACAGTGTACATTGTAAATACTTTAGTAATGACCACTAAGACAAGTTAGCCTTCTACTGATTGTTGGTGGTATTTCAGAAATGTGCCACTATCATAAATATCTATGTACCAGTGGCTATATGGGAACTGCATACGTGCTGATAATTTTCCTCTTAATCTGTGTACATGATATTTTTCTAGGGGAATATTAAAGATATAGAAAGGGATTATGGCTATAATAAAATTGAAAATGTATTCTGTTATTTACAACATGGTGAGATGAGGTAATAAATAAATTATTCCAACAAGTTGCTTAACAAAATAAACAATATTGTTAGTTTAGAATGACCTAATCACATTATACTCTTAACATTTGAAACAGAAAAAATAATTAAACTAATATTGTTAGAACTTTTGTAACTATTAGCAAACCAAAAAGCAAAAAACATTACAGACAAGGTTTCTGCTGCGTTTCTTTTTCTGTTTCCCAAGCGCAGAGGTCAGGAAATATTTAATAAAATAGGCACTAAAGTTTCACAAAAAGTGGTTATACAATGTTTAATATGTGAATTTGCCTAAATTAGTTTGGTCTCTTTTCGTGGCATGCAACAACCATTGCAAAGCATCTTTATTTGTGATTAGCATTAGTATCGTCTGCGGACGAAGAATCATCTATAGACACTCATAATTTCTATAAATTTTTGTTGGGTGGGTATGGCAGATAAAGTTTATAATCGTAATAATTGCCTTTATTACAGAAGCATTTGCCCTATTTAGGTATTTAATTTCTTATCATGCCTGTAAATGATAGGTACTGCAATTAAATTAATCAACATCAGCTACATTTATAATTCATCAAATGGAACATTAAATAGTCTTTTGCAATAATTCCACATCGCTAAAATACCCGACATATATTATACCAAATGTCAAAGTCGATATAATCGGATCAACATATCGATAAACACGTACCATCACTAGCTACAACTACACAAGGTCTTACATTTCACTTTACTCAACAAGGAGTGAAGTAAATGGAGTGTTGTTTTTATGTCTATCTATGGTGGAAATTAACAATGTTTATGTATTGGGGCTCGTGGCTCAAAAATATCGGCCGCACGAGACCTATTCCTTCTCCAACATTAATAGCTACACTATAGTCTTTATGATGAGTTCTACGCGCACTAACGCACTAAGTCGCGGCCACAGGCTAGCGTTTAATATCTGCGTATTTAAAACTGAAGGAGATTTTGACCCACGTCAAAAGACGCCACGTTGTCAGTCCGCTTTGTTACCCACCGCGCGGCACCACAGACAGGCCTGTGGTTCCATGAAAAACTTCCATAAAGCATGTTTACTGATGTGTAGTTGTGTACTGATGTTATCCCACTAATTATAGTTAAATGTGAAAGTTTGTCTGTTTGATTTGTTACTCAATCACGCAAAAATGGCTGAACGGATTTCGATGAAATTCGGCACACACTAAACTTTATTCCGGAACTAACTTCCCATGGAATAATTTCCGTCGTCCACGCGAAACTGCGGGCGCTAGTTGACAAATAATAAACCAATGTTTTCTT
This sequence comes from Hyppa rectilinea, assembly GCA_951799385.1. Lineage (NCBI taxonomy): Eukaryota > Metazoa > Arthropoda > Insecta > Lepidoptera > Noctuidae > Hyppa > Hyppa rectilinea. Next base: position 228,435 of record OX637328.1, read on the forward strand.
TGTTCTCAGGTGGAAGTGACAAAATGAAGCGATCCCGTCACAGATGGGTCGGACTAAGCTTATTTTGTAAGTATTTTTAAATGTATTAACATAAATCAGAAATCATGTATTCAAAACTAGGCTGAGTATCGACCGTTTTTGAACGTCGAAACTACTTAAGACCATCCGTGTCGCCCAAAACGCCCGCCCTTCACCACTTCCTAGTAGTTTCGCTGGGAAGAAGTGCCGCAACAAACAGTCCAGCAGCACAGCTGTCTGTTCAGTTGGAAGACCTTGATTCTAGATACAATCATAAATGAATAATTACAAATGTAGGTATGTATAATAAACCAGAATCCCAAATGTGAATAGGATACTAAGTAATGTCATCAGCGAATTTGAATACTGAGCCAAGGTCAGTTATAAGGAAGCCGAGAACAATCTAATTTTAGTATTTAATGCTCAGTACGCACGCGCAGACCTTGGAAAAATTAGAAAGAATTTGGAATTGGCCAGGCTTGGGGTTAGTGTCTGTAGCACTATCATAACATCACGGCTGTATTGTCCGAAAGGTAAGGCGAAGGTGTACCTACAGTTACACCCACATTTAGCCAGTTAGGTTTAAGCCCCATGGCTTATTGCCACGAACCGGGCACCATAGGCTCCCACTGAGAAATTCCAGATGGAAAACCCCAATAACACTTTGCCTTACTCGGAAATTGGATCCAGGGGGCAAGGGAAGGCAAGGCAGGGGGCAGGTGGGCTTCCGCAACACCCATAGCGGGAGAAGTCATTTGATGATTTCCCACCCCCCAAAAAAAAGAGGGGGCAATTTTGTTACGCGGATCCGACGCAGTTATGTTTAAGTCCCATGTGGTGTAGACCTAACTTATAGACGTGAATGAGCAAGGAATATCTTGCATGATATTTTATTAATTAGAGGAGTTTATAAGAAACTAGTAAGATATTCACATTGTTACCAACTCACATGGGATCTCGCGCAGTAGCAGCCCGAAATCTGGACGTGTACCGGTTGATAGCAATAGGCCTCTTATTACATGAGACGTATATAACTGATAAAGATAAAGATAATTTATTTGTCAAAACATGTGTTCACATACAAATTGGGCAAGCAAGATCTTAAAGAAGAGTTAATCTAGGTCCAAACATGTTTTACCTGATGAGGTGTACAAATTTGGTGCTTTTTTACATAGTATAGATCGTTATTGATGATATTATTAAGTTTTGTTTCTCTGCATATTTTCCTTATTACTATGGGCATTTTATTTTCATTGGAGGCCCCTACACGATTGGTAATACAAATATAAATATAATAATAAAAATTTGCATCACGTACACGTATCTTATTAAAACTCTGTAGTACATAGCAGAATACAAGGAGCAAGGAGCATGAGTTATTTACATTGTCGAGCAGACGACTTTTTCAATCATAAGAAGCAGTGGATTAGGAATTTATGATAAGCAACTGGGGAGCTGATGTCATATTTCTTAGAATCCTTGGCCTATTCCTCAAGGTGAAATAAAATCAATGGGTGACCTATTAACCATATTAGCACATAATGTTCTCGTAAACATAAAATTTACCTACATTAGCAAAATGTTATGGCATATGAGTAATTTTATTTTAAATATTAAAATGTATACAATTTGGTGTCTTAATAGTAGTGTTGTTGTTTATTAATATCGATAGTTTCGAAACACATATTTATGTGTTATAAACATATAGACGTCCACTGCTGACAACGACACTCACTCCTACAATAGAACCTCAAGTCGACAGATGATGGGCCGATCGATCAGGTTATGCTATGGTTCGTCCGTGAATAGTCGACCATCTTGACATACCTACCAGGACCCCCCAAGGTATATATAATATGTATGCCATGCGGAGTTTGGAGAAGATTATGATTATGTTACTAGATACATAGAAAGTAGTAGTTTACGAATTGGTGAGGGAAATGTGGGGTGGATATCATAACAAAAATGTGAAAAAATAACATAACGACAAAAATACCAACCAAAAACATCGACTTCTGAAATAAAAGTTATTTTTCACTTGGTAATGTTTTTTTGGAAGACAGTTATTTAAAAAAAAAAGTTTTTATTTTCTACTTTTATAAACTTGATGAATCTTTAAGACGTCTACAGTAAGGGAAAAGGTGAGAATAGATTTGTCCTTTGCAGGAAACTATCGATAGAACTATTGATACTTGAACACCACTAGCCTATATCTATATATGTTAATTACCGCTAGCACATTTCAGCTCAGTTGCACCACAGAGCTGTGTTTCTGTTCAAAAGTCAAGGACTTACTAATGTTGAAACTTTAGCAGAAATGCCAAGATTTGCATTACATAAATAGTCAATATTTAGCACTTTATGAGGAAAATTTACGACAAAAATGATTTATGTGACTTTTATAAAGCTCTTGGCATGATTCACGAAACTTTATGATATAACATAACACCACGCTTATATTGTACAAAAGGGTCGGCACAAGTGGAATAGGTCAGCAGTGATGACATACAGAAGAAACCGAGGATATCTGGACTTTGAAATGCCTACACTTCTGAGTTTGGGTCTGTGTCTTCTCACAATAGTCAGATGGGAAACAACGAATTTTTTCTTAAAATATTTTTGACGTGTGTGGTGTAGTGATTGTCAACTCAAAAAAATACATTTTTATATTAAACTAGCTGACCCGACAGACGTTGCCTTATCTTAACTATGATACCTACCTTACCTACCCTACCTACCCTACCTTCATACCGACCTATCTACAATCCCTACCTACTTACCCTACCTACCTACCTACCCTTCCTACCTACCAACCTACGTACCTACCTACCTACCCTACCTACATATTTTTTTTAATTTAATAATCTACTCCTGACAATAACAAACACAGCAAAAAATAATTAGAGAAATCGGTACAGCTGCTCTCGAGATTTGCGCTTAGCAACACATTCAGCGATTGATTTCTATATTATAATGTACCTAAGTTCCATGAAGAGAGCCAAGTGCCTTTTACCGGGTACTTTAGATACGAGGAGATACTGGGAATTTGTTAATGGGGAAAATCCCATACCTACAACAGCTGACCCGAGGACCGAACCTCAGCCCCCAAATAATAGTCACGCTTGCAGAGGTAACATTTTAATCCATACTTAAAATTAGAAATATAAATGAAACTTTTGTTTTAGTCCGTCTGCTGGGTAAAATTATTAGACATTTATTTTTTTAAGTAGTCCAAAGACTGTGTTAAAATGTGTCATGGCGTCACTCCTATGTCAATTCTGTACTGTGTTGTGACGTAGCGCGCCCCCACTCTCCTACTTTAATGCATTTCATCCGAGTAATTTTTTATTAATCTTATTATGATAATGCAAAAAATACGTGTCTGATATTTTTATATTATCTGACGAGGAGCTCGTGGCTAAGTACTAACAGCCGCACAGGTCGATCCGTCAGGTTAAGCCACGCTTGCCGTGGATGGGTGACCATCTTTACATACCGAGACTCCTCCGTGCCTCAGAAAGCACGTTAAACCGTTGGTCCCGGCTGTCATTTGTGCATCTTTGACAGTCGTTACGGGTCGTCAGTAGCTCGAAAATCTGACAGTCAGTCTACCAAGGGGTATCGTATTGCCCAGTTACTGGGTTGTGACAGATAGGCAGTCGCTCCATATAAAATACCGGAATTCAGCTGTATCCGGTTAGACTGGAAGCCGACCCAACATAGTTGGGAAAAGGCAAGGCAGATGATGAATGACGGACTAAATATATTTTTTTTACCACAGGGTAAAAAAAATATATCATCATCACCCATCACCCCTCCGGCCTCCAAATATTTATATTTGAATTACACAATACACAAACAGCACAAATGTGTTTTACAGTAACTTGTTTGAAATTCTAAAGTTAACATTATAACATAACTCATCATTTAATCTATTACCTTTCTTGTTATTCACTACAGCACACGCTACACAACGAAGGTAAAACCGTAATTGAGTATTTGAATCGGTCATAAATAAAATATGAAATCCCATGGCAAAAATCCCGCTCGTCATAAAAACTTCCATCACCGTACAGAAATTAAATATAATGCGAATATTTAATTGTTAAATTGAATTTAATGCTAACAAGTATTCCATTTGATTCAAAAATCTGTGACGTCACATTGTTATATTTCATTCAAATCACGAACAAATGCCGCGTTTTGACAGTTCAGTTCAGTAACGTTATTGACTACCCTTTCAAATACCCAATTCTCAGAAGCATGTTGAACTTTGAGGATAATTTCAACAAAAACTTGTGAAGGACGCTTGTGTTGAAAGTTATTTTGCATTCATTAGTGAAGCACAAGAAATAACCAATTTAACAGTATTAATCATCCACCTAGAATATAATACAATATTTGATATTATGTACACCATACGGATTACAGATATAAATATCACATAGGGTGACAAAAGCCTGCCGGGTAAGCGGGACAGTCCGAAAGGGTTACGGCTACCCCGGAACATAAAAGGCTAAGGAAGGAACATGGATGGGTTTTAGTCAGTAAGAGTCTGACACTCCCTTCCGCTCCACCCAGAGCGGGAGCAGTCATTGGATGATTTCCCACAAAAAAAAAAGAAAGACTGACACAAGGGGTGGTCTTATCGCTAAAAACTAAGCTCTTAGGTCAAAGTCAAATCATTTATTTCAGATAGGCACTTGAAAGGCACCTTCGAACGTCAAAACAAACAAAACATAGAATTGATTCTAGTTGGCTCTCCCAAAAGATAATTCTTTTCGTATGGAGAAGAATTGGCAAGAAACTCTACCGTTACTATTTAAAAATGTTTTGCAAGTATACATTAATTTCGAGATTTCTTCTGAACTATGTTGGGGTCGGCTGGCACTCTAGCCGGATGCAGCCGCCCAATAGACATGGCCACCCATGCACTTCCACGAGCCATCTTTCAAACTTTCCTTTTATTTAGCAGAAACTTACGCCAGTAATCTCCAAAGATAAGGCACCAAGATACGTAATAGTACAGTGCATATCCACTTTTCGCCAGATAAGTCTAAGCGCTATGTAATAAGAACGAGCCTATTGCCATCCACTGGGCACGAATCCAGACTCCGAGCTGCTACTGAGAAATTCCTGATGAAAACCTTATAACACTTTGCTCGACCTGGGATCCCAACACTGATGCTCAACAGTTGTGGGGCCACTAGACCATTCAAGGTCCTTCTATATGTACATAATTATATTTACAGGAGTTACATCAAGGATGCTGTATTTTACTTATTTCATTTCATCTTACCAAGTCTTATTTTCTCTTCTTCCAGGTATTTCCTTAACCCTCCTGGCTGTTGAGCTACCCACCACGTCAGCAGCAAAGGCCACATCTCTCTTCTTTGCCAAGACTTCCACGTCCACCACAGCGGCGCCAGAAGAAGCTTCTGAAGATGGAACTGAGGTTAGTAGACCTTTAGCGTCAATATCCAGCCAAAGGAGGTGGTTCAGGTGGTCCACTGCTGAACAGGCCTCCTTGATAGTTTTCGGCGTGTTGGGCAACATGTTGTGTGTTGTTACATAATATCACGGCTGCATTCACCGAAGGGTTCGGCACAGGTGTATCGATAGCACGCCCACATTTCGCCATTCGATATAACAGTGGGCGAGCCTATTGCTATCAACCAGTCAAAAAACCAGACCAGACAGCTATTGAGTAGACCCCAACACAAGTATGTTCTGTTAAGCTACTTAAAAATGATGACGATCATCGACCTAACTTGGTCCTTATTCCTTATCTAAATGTTCATTAGGATTCCTAACTGAGTCTTTAAAAACAAAAACAAGGATAGCAGGCTCCAAGATATCCGGTTTGCGTAAATTGGTGATGACGCTTCGCTGTTGCAAAAATCGTGCGAAGGAACTCGAAGACAACAAGAAATAAGGATGCTAAGGCCAAGTTTAAATAGCGTAACCAGCTTGTAGTGTTCACACTGCTGGGACGCAGGCCTTCTAGCGGGCCCAGTGCGGGTTGGTACATGTCCACGTCGTCGAATTTTTGGTTCTCACAATGCCTTCCTTTACCATTTTGAAATCCCGGGTTCAAACCCACGTAAGTCGCGGCCGTTTCTATTGGGCCAACCTATGGGGCCAACACTACTGCTGCTGACAACATACCAACCACAATCTTTTAATAATTATTTACGACAGATCAAGTGGCGCAGCATCCTTGGCCACTTACCCCGGGCCTGTAAGAACTACACCCGGATGCTAATAAAATAGGTATAAGTTTTAAAAAGCCCTGAAGGTTGTAGACTTTTATATTCTACAATGATTTATTACGTTATAAAATATTAATAAGTGAAGTTGATCGGACGCGCGGTGAAGCAAAAGTTATGCGACGGCTCGGCGAAGGTATCGTAGCATCATGCTAGTGAAGAAGGGGTGGGCAGAATTGCATCAGCTCACCCATCGCAGTCAACTGCTGGACATAGGCGTCTCCCAGACTGCGCCACAACACCCTGTCCTCCGCCTTCCGCATCCAGTCTACACTAACGACAGTCAATCCATCTAGCTGGGGACGACTTACACTGACTCCAAAGAGTTGTATGTACACCCTAATTTTGTCAATTATGTTATAAATTCTTTTTAGTTTTTGAGGTACAAGTCCAGACCCCATGGAGTACAGAGAATTAACGAATGGAAGAACCTAATAATACTTATTATGCCCGAGACGGGGATAAAATCCAGGACAGCAATCGCGTTTGTGGCCGTAACACACCTCTACACATGCTAAGATACTCCACGTAGGACGAACTGTACAGTACCGGTTGTCCAATCGGCTAGTTGCCACTTCCCGTGGTCCAAGGTTAATAGTTTATTTAGTTGAAGTTAGTTTATCCAGTGTAAATATTTGTATGCTTATTAAACTTTTGTATAGGACCGACCTAATCGACTTAACAGAATACTTATGAACTAGGTTTTTCTTCAAGTTGTCTTTATTCTTGAATTACCTCGTTGGTCTGTTGGTCACATGTGCTATACTGACCATTAGGGTCCTGGGTTCCATTCCCCGGCTGTGCAAAGTGTTATTGCGTTTTTCCTTTTGGCATTTCTCCGTAGCCTAGATTTATGTCCGGTTGATGGCAATAGGATCGACCCTTACTTGAACATAACTGGCGAATTGTGTGTGTCATAGGTACACCTAAACCCAAACCTTCGGGGAGTACAAGCGTCATGTTATTTTATTGACCGTTAAAGGTTCCAGGTTCATAAAACCATTATTATGATGCGTTTTATCCCTTCTGGAGGTAAACACGTTCTTGTTCCAGACATCTCCGAGGTAAAAGAGCCTGATTTAAGCAATGCTGACCTCAACATACATAGTTAGGCAAATGCTAAGACGAGACCTAGATCTCAAACCATCTTGAAACAATAGCTCCTCATAATAAATCTGTTTGCCAGTAAACTGTAATTTGACTTGCGTGACCTATCACGCTAGCGCTGAGCTAGACACTTGGTATACTTGCAGATAGGTACATAGTGTGAAGTGCCAAGGATGCACCTAGCGAATGTTCAACATTATCTCATGAATCTTACAGTGGAAGTAGCAAAGTTTTAAGAAAAATATATTGCCTGCTTGATAGGAGCAATAGATCGTCCAAAAAAAAAATATTTTATAGGTAGTTTATCAGCCATCTCTTTACCTTAAGGTTGATGTTCCAGGGTAGCCCGCGAAATTCAAATTTTCTTAAGTTTTTTGCAATATGCAGGCCAGTGATAGGTTGTATGTTGATGAACATTTGATTCGCGGCTGTAAGACGTATGTAGTTACAGAATTATAATCATCAAAATCATTAATACAACCCTCCGAGCTCATAAAGGTTCCGGAATGACTTTGACCTTGTAAAAAGTCATTTTTACACCTTTATGAGCTTGAGGATTCACCTTAACACAAGCATTAGGTAGGTTAGCTTGGGACTATATGGCGTTGTGTGAAATGTCCAAGGATAATTATTATTATTATTTATTCGAGTCAATAGGTCAGGCGCGACAAAGATTTTGCAACTGCAAAGAGTACCTATAACTTAATAATTTAGTATGACAATAAAATCGAAATTTCAATGTAATTCATCATAGGTACAAAACAAAGCTGCAGTATGCTTAGGCATGCTGTGTCGGCAGCGTTTTGAATACTTCGGCATCCCTAGGGATGTTTCGGAGGAAAAGTTACGACTATTATGAAAATAACGGCTTATTGGTTGATTCACACTTTACTCGCCCGAAACGGCGATTCGACACTTTTAAATAATATAATTTTTTATGTAAGTGATTCGCACGATGTTAATTAATTTCCGGGTGAATCAGCAACACCAGAAATATGCATTAGGCAAACGGCATATTCTGTATTTTATGTAAAATTAAAACTTGTACAATAATAATTATTATTCGTGGGTATAGTTTTTAGTTATAAACAACAACTAATTTTGTATTATTAAGGTCAATCACAAATATGAGGCTTGTGGCCCATGCCAAAGTGTAGCAGATTCCTATGGAGAAGACCGGGCCAGAAACTCCATGGATACTTATTTTTCAAAATCTTCTTAATTTTTTATTGGTACAGATTCCTTATTAATATATTTTTGTTCTCATTCCAGGCCGAAACCACGGCAGAAGGCGGCGAGACCAACACCACAAGCAAATTCACTGGGAACCCCCAACTGGACTACATCTACGACCCCAACCTGCCCAGAGAGCTGAACGGGTACGACCTGTCCGAATACCCATTCTTCTCGACCGTGCCCAAGCCAGAGACAATAGACTTCAAGTGTGACGGTCTACACGATGGGTTCTACGCTTCAATTCCCACTAAGTGTCAGGTAAGGCAAATTGTTCTTTAGAAACTTCAACCAACTGCCAACTTGTTTTGTTATTATCATACAAAAATGAGGGCTATGTCTTTCTTACCTGTACTTATTTCCACCTGCTGAAAGTCTCCCTCCTGGGCGCGACTTGCCTCGGCCAACCTGGAAGTCTTTAAACAGACTCCGGATCCAGGTTGGCCGAAGCAAGGAAAACCTGCTTAGGTGGGGATTCACAGAAAACTCCGCCTTGGAGTGTAAATATGGCGCTGTTCCACAAACGATGGGACACTTAATATCGTGTCCTGTGTGTCCTGCCGTATGCATGTTACAGGAACTGAAAGACGCTAGTGATGGCGCCAAACACGTAGCCGAACTCTGGGCCGAGTACATTTAGATTGCCATCGACACGCTAAGAAGAAGACCTGTTCTCATCTTACTTCCAATCTTCCAGGTGTACCACCACTGCCTGTACGGGACCCGCTACGATTTCTTGTGTGCCAACTACACCGCCTTCGACCAGAAGACGTTCATCTGTCAATTTGTGTCCGTAGTGGACTGCAAAAATTCGGCTAACTACTTCCATAGGTAAGTGACTGTGGCCACTATTCGAAGCACTCTTTAAGGAATGGTGGTGTTAAGAACAGTGAGGAGACTATGAAATCTTGACCAGCCGAACAGCAAACTGTTAGGTTCTTCTATTGTTACCCATGGGGACAAAGAACGAGACAGTTGTAACATAGTTTTATTGTTATATAATAGACTATTGGCGTTTAGTGTCCCGCAAAGTGTTAACAGACAGGTGTGCTGCTAGGTAGTTCGTTGCGCCACTTCTGCTTCCCAGCTAAAGTACTAGGAAGTGGTTATGAGCGGGCGTTTTAGGGGACTGACTTACGTAATTTTGAGGTTCAGAAGTGCTGACTTCCCATCCTAGATTTGGTGTCCAGTTTTGTTAGTGAGTTGTTGTAGTCATAAAAAGCTCATGTCTAGACGAGGTATTAAAGGATTTACTCATGGCTTTTCAGCTTATGACATCATGGTAAAGATTGGCCAATCAGTGTCGTTCTAAAGTACCGTTGATTGTGCTTTGTGTGAGGAACATGTAAACAGTACTCGGGCACTTTGCACATACCGGATTCGAGCTCTATAGCATCAATTCAATTCTACATCTCTTTCATTTATGTCACTAGCCGTAAAATGTAGGAGTTATTTTCAAAAGCGTGTACCACCTCAAGACTCTAGCGCATCACAGTCACGACCACGACACAGCTGCATTGAAAGTACCATTCCCTTCTCGCCAAGGTTACAATTGTGCATACAATAATTGCAAGTATTTATTCCACTCAAATAATTTATAAGCTTTAGCAGAGAATTTAACCCTTAGTTTCAACGTTATAATTATCTTGTGTTAAAATTCTAAAAACAATATGCAAGTGAAACCTGCATCTATACTAATATTAAAAAAAGGTAGTAAGTTTGTATGTAGGGGGTAATTTTCGGGACTATGATCCGAATCTAAAAATTCTTTCACTAATGGGGAGTTACATTATCCATGCGGAAGAAGTCGCGGGCGAAGTGCTAGTTTATTACAAAAACGAAAATCGTTGAAACTTAAAGATCATTGAGAGCCTTTTCTGCTTTTCTGTGAAAACACTTTTTCACGATACAATACACCCATATTTCAGTAGTACCCATATCTATAGATTGTTCCAAAAGTATCAGATGACAATGTAAACAATCATTGGAAAACGGCGGTCAAATATAAAGATAAAATCTTCTAATTACCGTTATGCGTGTTACTGATTCCCTTTACTAACAGATTTTGTAAGAATTTAGATACTTTGGAATATACACCTCCCCGGGATGTTGCAGGCGTGATTTGATATAATTATATGATTGTCTTTCCAGAAACGATGCACTCTACCAAGCCACGACCACCACCACGCCGGTCCCGCCGCCCACCACCACCACCACGACCACCACCACGCCGCGCCCCCCGCGCCCCGGCCGCCGCCGCCCCGCCCACAGATACGACTATGATGACGATGATTACTACTACGCTAGAGATGATTATGATTATGAAGACAGGTGCGTCGCATTAAATTTTTTCACTCCAAAGATCAGCCATGTTAATGCATTATCAACTAACGCTATGTAGGTACATAATTGGACACAATATTATGTAAATTTTAGCTTTTTTGGTTCAGAAAAAATGCCTGAGAGCAATCTTTGGTATAAGTCCCGAAACATCGTGCAGACCTATCTTTAAAAAATTTAAATTGCTAACATTAACAGGAATTTATATAATGCAAGCTAGTGTTTTTGTTAGAGAACATTCAAAAATTTTTATTACATGTGACATAAATTCTAAATATACTCGTAGAGACCCAACACGATTAAGAATGCCCACACACCAAAGTACATTGTGCCATAAAAATTGTTTCATCACAGCAGTAAAAATTTTTAACAATGTACCCAAACAAATCAGAGAACTGCCTCTAAAATATTTTAAATCTAAACTTCACGAATGGCTTATAGATAAATACTTTTTATAGTTTAAAGGATTTTTTTGATAAAAAAGTAAGTGACAAATATTGTTACTAATAAACTAGTTATAGAAATAAATTGTAAAACATTTAAATTACCATTGTGTAAGAGTTGTGTAATATTGGTCTGACAACACTGTTATAATTAATGCTACGTAATTATTAAGTTGTTTTCTGTAAAATATTTGTATGCCAGCCACTGGCGAGACATGTAGAACATAACCTTATTATTAACACCATTATTGTACCATGTTTCAACGCAAATAAAAATATTCTATTCTATTCTATTCTATTCTAATTCTTTCACATAATTTCCATATAATCCTTGCATACGTTTTGACATTTGGCCCTAACTGACGCTCTCAGAGACCGCTCTTAAAAATAAGCAATCATTAACTTTAATACCTATACGATTTCATAGTGAAACACTTTCAGACAAAAAACAAATCTTAATAATAATGCATACATCAAAAAGTTACAATGCAAACTAATCACTGTTGGTAAAGGCATTAAACAATCAAGTTGATCTGCAATACAATCTCGTATAGCTGCGGTTATTTGTTTGCAAAACTAGTCAATCAAACAATATTGGCATACAATTTCCCAATTATCAATTTGAACATATATAAAGACCTATCAAGATACACATCAGTAAGAACGGTTGTACAGCAAAGAGAATCAATGAACTGACCGATGTTTTCAGAAGGAGGCCCAGACCCCGCAGGCCTGGCAAGAAGAAGAGGCCAGCAGTAGACGACTACGAAGACGATAGGTATGTATTCACAGCCAAACTAATATCTATCATTCTGTTCATTCATTAAGCAAATACAAAGATACACTTCCGAAGGATACCGCAGACCGCACTTACCTTGCGCTCGTTGCAATATCACTATCTACGGAAGCGTTTTCACAGAGTTTTAAGGAAATCAGTGTAACTGAGGTCTTTTTTTTTTTTTTGAAGGCTGGGAAATCATCCAATGACTGCTCCCGCTCTGGGTGGAGCGGAAGGGAGTGTCAGACTCTTACTGACTAAAACCCATCCATGTTCCTTCCATAGCCCTTTATGTTCCGGGGTAGCGGTAACCCTTTCGGACAATCCCGCTTACCCGGCAGGCTTGGCCCTGAGGGGCCCCTTCACATGCTGACATCTCTTTGAGGCGCGCGTGGAACATATACGCGCCGTACGGCACGGGTCTGGTGCTGATCGGACGGTGAGTCACCCATTACTCACCGTCCGCAGGCCCGCGCCTACCATGGCGGCCTGGAATCAGCGACTGTCGCAACCCAGCGCAGGGCACGCCACGATAGTGGCGGTAAGGCCCCTCTTTGAGGAGTGGCTAGAGAGGCGTCACGGCGCCCTCACCTTCCGCCTGACGCAGGTCCTCACCGGACATGGATGTTTCGGGAGGTTCCTGCACATCATCAGGCGGGAGGAAACGCCCGGGTGTCACCACTGCGAGGATCGCCCAGAGGACACGGTAGAGCACACGGTGCAAACCTGCCCCGCTTGGGCGGAGCACCGCCGTGTCCTCGTAGAGGCGATCGGCGGCGGCGACCTCTCGCGCCCGGCCCTGGTGCAAGCCATGGTCCGGGGCGAGAGGGAGTGGGAGGCAGTCACCTCCTTCTGCGAAAAAGTCATGCTCGCGAAGGAGGTGGCGGGATGGGAGAGAGAAAGGTCCTCCCGTCCCAGCCGCCGCGGGAGACGCTCCGGGCGTCGGGAGCCACGTGACGACTCCCGGCCACCGTAGGCGCGGGCCTGCGGACGGTGAGTAATGGGTGACTCACCGTCCGATCAGCACCAGACCCGTGCCGTACGGCGCGTATATGTTCCACGCGCGCCTCAAAGAGATGTCAGCATATGAAGGGGCCCCTCAGGGCCAAGCCTGCCGGGTAAGCGGGATTGTCCGAAAGGGTTACCGCTACCCCGGAACATAAAGGGCTACGGAAGGAACATGGATGGGTTTTAGTCAGTAAGAGTCTGACACTCCCTTCCGCTCCACCCAGAGCGGGAGCAGTCATTGGATGATTTCCCAGCCTTAAAAAAAAAAAAAAAAAAAAAGGCCCGCGCCTACGGTGGCCGCGAGTCGTCACGTGGCTCCCGACGCCCGGGGCGTCTCCTGCGGCGGCTGGGACGGGAGGACCTTTCTCTCTCCCATCCCGCCACCTCCTTCGCGAGCATGACTTTTTCGCAGAAGGAGGTGACTGCCTCCCACTCCCTCTCGCCCCGGACCATGGCTTGCACCAGGGCCGGGCGCGAGAGGTCGCCGCCGCCGATCGCCTCTACGAGGACACGGCGGTGCTCCGCCCAAGCGGGGCAGGTTTGCACCGTGTGCTCTACCGTGTCCTCTGGGCGATCCTCGCAGTGGTGACACCCGGGCGTTTCCTCCCGCCTGATGATGTGCAGGAACCTCCCGAAACATCCATGTCCGGTGAGGACCTGCGTCAGGCGGTAGGTGAGGGCGCCGTGACGCCTCTCTAGCCACTCCTCAAATAGGGGCCTTACCGCCACTATCGTGGCGTGCCCTAGTGTAACTGAGGTCTGTCATTGTGGTTTAGGTGGTTTTACCGATAATGTTTGCGGTCTGCGGTCGCCTTCAGTACTGTACCTTATAGAGCAGCAGTAATTGTTTTTCTTACATGTGTTTTGTAATCTCGTTAACATCCACGATAATATCACCACGTTAGAAGGAAAAAAAACAAATTTCTTTTTAACCAAAAATGTTATATTCCAGATCATACGACCGCCGTCCAAGACCAAGAGACGAGGACCCAGAAGACGATTACGAAGAAAGAAGACCGTACGACAGACAACCAGCGAAAAGACCAGCATACCCTGAGAGGAGACCATACGATGATGAAGAGGATAGACGTCCTACTTCTAGAAGACCTAGACCGAGGCCCAGGGATGAAGAAGAAGAAGAAAGATATAGGCCTGATGGTGAGGAAAGGCCTAGGATGGGACAGAGAGATCAAAACAGAGAGGATAGGCCGAAAAGGCCAAGACCGAGAGATGAGTACAGACCTAGGGATGAGGTCAGACCAAGGGATGAAGTCAGACCAAGGGATGAAGTCAGACCAAGAGACGAAATCAGGCCGCGGGATGAAGTTGTGAGGCCACGAGATGAATCAAGAGTTCAGGATGAGGAGAGACCTCGTGAAGAAATAAGACCACGTGATGAAATCAAGCCTAGAGAACCAACAAGGCCTAGAGAAAAAATTAGGCCACGCGACGAAACTAGACCAAGAGACGAAGTTGAGCCTCGTGACGAAATAAGGCCAAAAGATGATATAAGACCACGTGATCGAATCAGGCCAAGAGATGAAATCCGACCCCGAGACGATATAAGGCCTCGAGATGAGATCAAACCAAGAGATGAACCTTCTCGTGAAAGACCTGAAAGAAGACCTGTTAGGGAAGAAGCAGAAATAGAAGAAGAAGAAGTAGTAGTAGAACAAAAGACAGTCAGACCATCCAGGCCAAGAGACGACAGAATCTCCGAAGGTAGAAGGTATAGAGGTGGAACCCCTTTTAAAACTAGGGATAATAGGCCATACACAAAAAGTGACTTTGTTCAAAGGCCATATGATGACAGGAACGAGGAGAAGAGGGATATCCCAGGAGCTCCCGAAACTCCAGCTACTACCCTAGTGAAACCAATTGGTTCTGGTATTTTCGGCAAACCTAGGATGCCTCCGAAGATTAAAAGACCAGTTCCAATCAATGAAAAAGATAAATATGATTATGTTCCTATTGCTACTACAAAACCTCCTCCAAAATTAGATGATGATGAATATTATGATTATGAGGAAGACGATACGAGTAGACCATCGTCTTCTGGAAAGACCAGCACGGTACAGCAACGACCAAAGCTTGAGCCGGTAGAGAAGGAAAGATTTAAGCCTACGAGACCTCATTATTCAGGAAAGGGTAGAAAAACTAAAATACCCATTGATTATGAAGAAGAAGTTTATGACGAACCAGTGAAATCACAAAAGTACACCTACAATCAGAGAGCTAAAGAAGAGAGAATTAAACCTAAACCTGTACCCGCAGAAGATGAATACTATGATTATGAGGAGGACAAGAAGGATAAAGAGAGATTCAGAGCAGGAGAAGACATTACAAGCAAAATTAAAGACTTGCGTCCAAATGTGAAGGTAGTTAAACGTCCTTTTTTACCCTCTAGGGGTGGAAGCCCGTACCTTCCCCGCGGCCTACAACCCGTAGCGGGAAGGGATGTCTCAGCACCACTTAATACCACCCCGAAACCTACCACCACTTCTCCTAAACCCACAACTACGCCTACTCCTACTACTACCACTTCTACCACTACCACCACTACACCCAGCACCACCACTGTTACCACAACTACAACTACAGAAAAACCAACAACAACAGTCGCAACAGAAAGAACAACTACAGAAGAACTGAAAGACGAATACGATGAAGAAGAATATTACGACGAAGAAGATATAGATTACGATAAGAACAACAAGAAAGAAACTACAACAGTTGCTGTGACAACAACACCAACAACTACAAGAGCTACAACTACAAGAGCCACAACAACAGTTGCCTCAACAACAGAACAAGCAACGACCCAAGAACAAAAAGCTAAAAACTTAGCTTCGAAAGTTCTCCGAGTATACAACGATAATTACGAAGCAATTCGCGGCAAATTAGAATCTACATTATCACCTGGAGACTACATCAAACCTTACTTAGCTACAGCCACACCCCTAGTCCCAGATAATCCATACAGACCTTCAGAATACAAAAAGGATATCAAACCTAAACCAGAAATATCCAAGCCTTACACAGCGACAGGGAAGCCGCTACTCCCTGAAAATATATCAATAAAGCAGAATCTAGCTGACAGCATAGAAAACGATTACGACGTCAGGTTAAATGAAGCGCTAACACCAACGTTGCCGGTGAGCAGAGTGCCGTCAGGGTTCATCATACCGTCAGACAGAGACTATACGTTCTCAAGATTTAGGAACAACTTGCAACCAGCCGACCCACAGTTCGCTGCGTCGGATATATCTAGTTACCAAGTCAGGAAACGACCTCAGGTGTCTGGAGTTAGTATAAGGACACCATCTTCTTATTACTTACATCCACAAAGGTTGGTCTACCAAGATGATCCCTCACATAGGTATCCTCGACAGCTGTTCTATAGGTCTGTAGACTTGTATTAGAGTTACTGGCATATGAAAACTTGTAGGGTAGTCTTGTGATGGTCTGATGTGTGCGGCGACATTGTGCGATGGTGGATTGGAAGTTCATGATGTTTGTGTTCAATTATGAAGTTATTCATGAAATGATAATTAAAGCATTTTGAATCTTTGCTGAACCAATTCATGTTTTTGACGAAATAAGGAGTTATTTTTACCAACTTTTTTACAAAAAGGAAGTTTTCAATTCGGCTATATTTTAAAGATTTTATTTGCTCAAGAATAAATATTAAAGAAAATTGAGGATCTCATATCACAGCTGATGCATTAAAGATTTGAGAAAGTAAAGTATTGTTTAACCGACTTCAAAAAACAAGAGGTTATGCTTTCGATACTTTTAGTGACAAATGTTGCTCGTTCGGACAATTTTGTTGTTTCCAACAAAAAATATTCCTATATCCTACAGGTTTTCGTATATAGAAGTACATTAAAATTGTAAGTCAATTAAGTAAAATAAATTATGTATAGAAAAAAAACTATTTTCGGAACATTGAAAGACCACTGCCAATTTTTTAATTTATAGAAATTAAAAGAAAAATATTTGTGTAATGAAAAATACTCTAAGTTACCTGTATTTTTAAGAAAAATTCAAGTTTGTTTGTGATCGAGAAAACAGGTGGCGTGACAGTTTGAATGCCACAAGCGCTTCAGCGGAGCGTTGGGTGCAAGGTTCGACCGCCCAGTTCGGGCAAATTGTTGTTGAAAATTGCCTAACCTTATCCAATAATTAGGGCGTTTCAAAAAATCTTTTACCAATTTATTAGATAATGTTAAAAATACAAACATATAATAAGCGTGTCCGTGTCATTTTACTAAAATTAATCTTACATTAATCTTCGCTCATTTATTTTCTCGATCACACTCTCACTCAAAACATTTGTACATTTTATAAATTCGAACAACATTTTTTTTTATTTTGTACACATTAGTTTTAAGAAAACTTTCTTAATAAAAAACGATGTAAAGTACGTTTTGGTTTTCTTTTCCACCTCCTACCTACTCGTATGTGACGCTGCGGAGCCCGGAGACACCTCGCTGCCATGTCGACACTGTCCGTACAAGCCAAGCGTTTCACCGTCTACTGGCACTACGACACAAATTACTTATAAAACTTGGCTTTGAAGGCGTTCCGAGACAGAAGTCCACGAGTGTTAGTTGCTACCGACGTGATGGTGGTAGGTACTGTGAAGGTCAGGGACCTACAATGAGGGGGCTCAGTGGTAGAGCGTGTGTTCTGTGTGTGTATCGGGATTTGCTATACTATAAATACAAACGCACGGACCACAAAACATTAATTGTATATTACTTTTCACCGGATCCATCTGCCAAGCCCCATGGCCAAAGACAGAGTCGTCACTTTTACAAAAACCTATCAACTATTCTATAAATAATATGAAGGTTCTATATAAGGTTTCACTCAGGCTCTACAGTACCTAACATAGGACTACCTACTCCACTTTCCTAGTGGGGTAAAGTTCCCCCTCGCAAAGCGAGTAGATCGGTAAACATCAAAGTTATTCAGGATTATATTATTATACGTAGAATTATTTGGAATAATTTCTTAAAATGGGTATAAAAAATCGTTCAGACGCAATGATAAAATAAAACAATAGTAAAATTAATATTGTTCTATAATTCCTTTAAATACAATTGTTACAAACACATACAATAACCTAACTCTTAACAAAATTATTGTACAAAATGCTTCGTAAGGCGATGTCAATTTCCTATAATAGCTAAATAAACGATTTCAATCATTTCAACTACTACCTAACTAAGAGATGTTTAACATTTTTAGCTTTTTTTTATTAAGTTACCAACACAACGTTGTAAAAATTACAAATACATGGACACTTCATCTTACATTTATCTGCCCAAGGTCCTTAATATCGCCTTACAAAATACTCAGCAAACTTATTTTAATATTATATGAAATTTAATGTTTTAAGGCACTTTCATAATATTCTTTCACAAAAATACAAAATTGGATTTATTAGTACTACGGAACGACACACAACATGAAAATGAAATTATGAAATCAATCTTCCATGTCCAATTGGCTTATTGGACGACTCGCACGAATTTAATCGCACGAAACGTGCGAATCGACTCCTTTAAAAAATACTATTTTTTCTGTTGTCGATTCGCACAAATTTTATTTATTGGCCTGCAAATCGACACCCTCACAAAAAAGTAGTAGGCTATTCGCTCCCCATTAAATGAACTTTCCCCTTTTCCTATTTTTCAATTAATTTGCTGTTTAGTTTTATCTTCATTTATTGTGTGCATAATAATGATTATAACAACAGATTATAAATCAGATTGTTACAACAGAATAATTAGCAACATTTTCTTTAATTTTTTGGCCAATAAACATCATAATCTAGACTTGGAAAGACAGAATATTATTATTTTTACAACAGATTTTAAATTACCAGTAACTAAACGAAAAAATTGTCATGTAAGTTATTTGTCAAAAATCACTAATTAAGATTAAATATCACCGATTCTTAAGTTTATCACGATCTGCTGTTTAATTTGAAGAAATCACAGCCATTGGTTATTTTAGGCGACTTTATAGAGCAACATCCATGACGTTATCTGTTGCTAAGCGCCTGATTATGGGTCAAAATCTGGCTTGAAGTGACTTTTTCAATGTCATAATATACTTTTTAAGTTTATCTAAGACACCACTGACTGCTGAAAAGTCTGTCCAGGTTTCCTCAGCAAAATTGCTGAGGAAACCTGGACTTGGTAGCCTGGAACTGCCAAAACACAGTGAGTAAGCGGGGTGATCAATGTTCGTTCCAACTTTGTATGAGCAGAAGCTCTTGGTCTGCGGTCAGACAATTCACAGGTAGGTTTTATAATGGACCCATTCAATGATAAGCTTTTGAGAAATTCTGCTGTTACTAGGATCAACATCAGTCTAAGTCCAGAAACCTGTTTATCTAACGCCGCAGGACGTGACAGAATCATAACCCATTGAGGAGCCCATTTCCAGCAGTTACAGCAACCTGCGGCATCCAACAGCACATCATCCAATTACATTAAAACCATAACCAGTGATCAAACAATCAAAAGCTAGAATTCTCAATTTGATTCTTGGAGCGGTGCTTCAACCAGCTCTCAGGCATGCCACTCGATTCTTCGCTGTATGCTCCATTCTGGATCCCAGTCTTGGTTTCCTGGATTTCTTTCTGGTCACTAGATTCCTCTCGGTGGAAGATCCTGTTAACGGGGTATTGGAGGAAGTAGAAGATGAAGGTGGAAGACCAGATGAGGATCTGGTAGAGGCAAACCTGCCACCAGGTCATGATGCCGAAGACACCGTACAGCCAGCGGTGGGAGAAGAAGTAGATTGAGTAGTAGCTGGAATAGAAAATAATGAAGCATTAGCACAAAGTAGCCTCGCTGTCTCGTTGGTGTAGTGGTTGTAAGCCTTACTGCTGAGCAGGGCCTGGATTCGATTTCCAGGTCGGGCAAAGTGTTATTTTTGTTCATCTAAAACAGCGGTCGGCAACAGGCGGACCGCGAAACGCCGAACCTTGGACCAAATGTGGTTAAATAGTTAACCAATTATATGATAATATTTTTATTTAACTGTCACGTAGAATCTAATTGGATTAGTTAATTTTAACTCTAGTAAGTAGACACATAGCTGTTGCTATGCTGTGCAGTGTGGCGCAAGAGATTGCCTTAGAGTGGGTATAGGCGGAAGAATACCTACCTATTGTGTTTTATAATAATAATCTAGTAGGTATAGATTATTCAAAATTAAATAAAATATCTGGAAAATATTGATGATAAGAGGTCTTTTTTACGACCTGGAGAACATTTTTCAACCATATCAGGACCCCACTTAATGTAACCTGCCGACCGCTGATCTAGAATTTCGCAGTAGCAGCAGACTCTGAATTTGAGCCCGGTTGATAGCAATAGGTTCGTCACCAATTACTTGCGACTAAGATATTACTCATGAGGTGCAGTCGTACCTATAAGTGCATCCCTGCCGTACCCTTTGGAGAATACAGGCGTCATGAAATTATTCACAACAGATCCCTTGACAAGGAGTTCTAAGAAAGGATTTTTGGATATTCATACCTACACATAAAGTTCCACAATTTTATTGATGGAAATTCGTAACGGGGCAATTAAACTAAATATTCAAATACTCACACAATGGCATACAGCACTCCTGCGCCGCCCGTCAGCCACAACTCCAGCTTATAATGCGTGGGGTGTCTCCTGGCCTGCAGCACCGTCTCTATCAGCACCACGATGGCGATGTTGGTGTGCACGCAGTGGTTGAACCACCAGGGCACCAGTTGGTCGTACACCTGAGGGAAGACCAGCTCGCGGTCGATCCAGTAGAGGGTCCAGAACATTGTGGTTATGAACTGGAACGGAAGAAATTGGGAGGTTATAAGGTGTGGTTCAGGCTCCATCCATCCAGGCAAGATCCATCGCAGACCTAAAGTTCTGTCTGACAGATGGGTTTCCACATGCCTCAGGGAACATGTTTTGGTAGCTCATCATGGATTGTAGATGCAATTATATATGTGTCCTAAAAACTTTTGGCTAACGGTACTGACTAGTAATCGAAGGCATTATGAAAACATGCCTTTAAAAATTCAGCACTTCATTCATTGCTCGGCAAGCTAAGCAAAGTTCAGCTTGGCTTACGTCCAAAATTCCAACCCACTAAACCAGTCAATGTAGACCACATTTCCAGCGCTTAGTAACTGCTGGAGAGCTGAGATCTATACCAGCTAAGTAAATACATATCTCACCATCGACAAGGGCACCACGAGCCCCGAGAACATGACGTCCCTCGCAAACTTGAGCTTCCTCCCCAGAGCCGAGTTGTGGTGGTCCAGCCACTCCATCAGGTCGTACACGATGGACATCGTCAGGAATATGGTTTGGAACAGCTGGAACATAGAAAAAGATGAGTTTAGGCTATAGAGTACACTTAAGGTATTATCAGGAGAATGACAGCCACCAGTCTTCGTCAATTAAAATTAATCAAAGATCAATGCCAGCCAGGTTTAGCTGATTGATACGCTTACTGAGTCACGGAAGGGGCTCGATATGTAATGGATGGTCACCCATCCAAGAACTGGCCGCGGCAAGTGTAGCTCAACCTTCGAACGACCTGAACGGCTGTTATATGCCTTACATCATAATTGAGCATCATAATTACTTTCGATGTAAGATCCAACGAGGTCCGTTATCTTTCATGAAACAACCGTGCCATGGTAAAACAAACACATTATTTAACAACAAAATAATTCATACACTAATTATTATAAATTAATCAGTTAGCATTAATTAAAGGTGACTGAGGTCAAATCCTGTCTGCTTGTTATCGCAGACGGTAGACAAAGTTCAGTCGCGACCAGGACAGACGCGTCTGTCATAGTGCGGGGACGTGATGCAGCCAGGTCGCACTGACAGCGGGAAGAGATCCGCTTAGCGATCAGACAAAATTAAGCAGTAACTACAATAGCATGGCGAGCTAACGGAGAGGTCTGTATCCAGCAGTGAACATGTATATGATATTCAGAGTGAATGAATCATCATCATTTTCACAAACGTTGTCCAGCTATAACGTTCCCACTGCTGGGACACAGTCCTCCTCTCTGTGTGGGGGAAAGCAGCGTGGCCACGCGGGACCATTAGACGCTGTTAGCTTCCAACTAGGTAATTAAATAATCATAGTTCAGAAAAAGCCGACTGATTGTAAAGAAAAAACATCGCAAGAGAACCTGAACGTTGAACAGTTTGAATTCGTAAACTAGCACTGAGCAAGCCTTCTACTATTTATATTTATACACAAACTAGCTTTTGTGTGCGACTTTGTCCGCCTGAAGTTCGGTTACCTATATCACAATATCGGGAGAAATTTTGAGACAAAATGTAGCCTATATCGTTCCTCGAGATGCAATCTATCTCTCTGCCATATTTTATCGAAATCCGTTCAATGTTTAAGGCGTCAAAAGTACAGACAGACAGATAGAGTTACTTCCGAATTTATAATATTACTATGGATTATGTCTTGTCCTTCTATTTTTAAATACATCGCCGTAATCACAAGTAACAGTTGAGACCTTTAGTATTTCCTAGCCTTGTCTAGCAAATACCTACAAAATAAAAAAAAACATGTAGCTACGTACGTCTACCGTTATAAACTGTCACAATATTTACAAATCGAAAGTATTTTCTTCGCCGGTATATTGAAATTTAAAAGTATTTAACCTCTCAACTAGAAAGGGCAAATCTTGGGAATACTTGAACCTACATACTGCTAACATACTTGAACCTACATACTGCTAACATACTTGAACCTACATACTGCTAACATACTTCGAATTATTCGTATTGTATTGTTTTGCCAGTCTCGGGTATTATGTAAATAAGTTGAAACTGTGACTACGTAATTTAGGGAATTTCGAAAGTGGATTACCTTTGGACAGACTTTCTTTTTGAAAAAGATTATATTAAAGTACACAAAACACTCTATTGCAATAACACCCACCGTACAAATACAAATTGTTTTTAGTATTATTTTAAATTTTAACAATTGCTCACTGCGCAAACACAAAGGGGTTTATTTATAAACGTTGTTTAAAGTTAAGTAATGATCACCGACTGATTAACCATACATTTTTGACGATTAAACGTATCTCAACTTTAAGCAGCGTTACTGACACCAGGTTAGTCACTAACGTTACTGACACCAGGTTAGTCACTAACGTTACTGACACCAGGTTAGTCACTAACGTTACTGACACCAGGTTAGTCACTAACGTTACTGACACCAGGTTAGTCACTAACGTTACTGACACCAGGTTAGTCACTAACGTTACTGACACCAGGTTAGTCACTAACGTTACTGACACCAGGTTAGTCACTAACGTTACTGACACCAGGTTAGTCACTAACGTTACTGACACCAGGTTAGTCACTAACGTTACTGACACCAGGTTAGTCACTAACGTTACTGACACCAGGTTAGTCACTAACGTTACTGACACCAGGTTAGTCACTAACGTTACTGACACCAGGTTAGTCACTAACGTTACTGACACCAGGTTAGTCACTAACGTTACTGACACCAGGTTAGTCACTAACGTTACTGACACCAGGTTAGTCACTAACGTTACTGACACCAGGTTAGTCACTAACGTTACTGACACCAGGTTAGTCACTAACGTTACTGACACCAGGTTAGTCAGTAACGTTACTGACACCAGGTTAGTCAGTAACGTTACTGACACCAGGTTAGTCACTAACGTTACTGACACCAGGTTAGTCAGTAACGTTACTGACACCAGGTTAGTCACTAACGTTACTGACACCAGGTTAGTCACTAACGTTACTGACACCAGGTTAGTCACTAACGTTACTGACACCAGGTTAGTCACTAACGTTACTGACACCAGGTTAGTCACTAACGTTACTGACACCAGGTTAGTCACTAACGTTACTGACACCAGGTTAGTCACTAACGTTACTGACACCAGGTTAGTCACTAACGTTACTGACACCAGGTTAGTCAGTAACGTTACTGACACCAGGTTAGTCACTAACGTTACTGACACCAGGTTAGTCACTAACGTTACTGACACCAGGTTAGTCACTAACGTTACTGACACCAGGTTAGTCACTAACGTTACTGACACCAGGTTAGTCACTAACGTTACTGACACCAGGTTAGTCACTAACGTTACTGACACCAGGTTAGTCACTAACGTTACTGACACCAGGTTAGTCACTAACGTTACTGACACCAGGTTAGTCACTAACGTTACTGACACCAGGTTAGTCACTAACGTTACTGACACCAGGTTAGTCACTAACGTTACTGACACCAGGTTAGTCACTAACGTTACTGACACCAGGTTAGTCACTAACGTTACTGACACCAGGTTAGTCACTAACGTTACTGACACCAGGTTAGTCACTAACGTTACTGACACCAGGTTAGTCACTAACGTTACTGACACCAGGTTAGTCACTAACGTTACTGACACCAGGTTAGTCACTAACGTTACTGACACCAGGTTAGTCACTAACGTTACTGACACCAGGTTAGTCACTAACGTTACTGACACCAGGTTAGTCACTAACGTTACTGACACCAGGTTAGTCACTAACGTTACTGACACCAGGTTAGACACTAACGTTACTGACACCAGGTTAGTCACTAACGTTACTGACACCAGGTTAGTCACTAACGTTACTGACACCAGGTTAGTCACTAACGTTACTGACACCAGGTTAGTCACTAACGTTACTGACACCAGGTTAGTCACTAACGTTACTGACACCAGGTTAGACACTAACGTTACTGACACCAGGTTAGTCACTAACGTTACTGACACCAGGTTAGACACTAACGTTACTGACACCAGGTTAGACACTAACGTTACTGACACCAGGTTAGTCACTAACGTTACTGACACCAGGTTAGTCACTAACGTTACTGACACCAGGTTAGTCACTAACGTTACTGACACCAGGTTAGTCACTAACGTTACTGACACCAGGTTAGTCACTAACGTTACTGACACCAGGTTAGTCACTAACGTTACTGACACCAGGTTAGTCACTAACGTTACTGACACCAGGTTAGTCACTAACGTTACTGACACCAGGTTAGTCACTAACGTTACTGACACCAGGTTAGTCACTAACGTTACTGACACCAGGTTAGTCACTAACGTTACTGACACCAGGTTAGTCACTAACGTTACTGACACCAGGTTAGTCACTAACGTTACTGACACCAGGTTAGTCACTAACGTTACTGACACCAGGTTAGTCACTAACGTTACTGACACCAGGTTAGTCACTAACGTTACTGACACCAGGTTAGTCACTAACGTTACTGACACCAGGTTAGTCACTAACGTTACTGACACCAGGTTAGTCACTAACGTTACTGACACCAGGTTAGTCACTAACGTTACTGACACCAGGTTAGTCACTAACGTTACTGACACCAGGTTAGTCACTAACGTTACTGACACCAGGTTAGTCACTAACGTTACTGACACCAGGTTAGTCACTAACGTTACTGACACCAGGTTAGTCACTAACGTTACTGACACCAGGTTAGTCACTAACGTTACTGACACCAGGTTAGTCACTAACGTTACTGACACCAGGTTAGTCACTAACGTTACTGACACCAGGTTAGTCACTAACGTTACTGACACCAGGTTAGTCACTAACGTTACTGACACCAGGTTAGTCAGTAACCACACGAAAAGAAGAAGAAGCAGCGTTTATAAATAAACTCCAAAATGCATAGAACAATAAATTATAAAAATAATAAGCTAACCTACGTGGCAATAAGCGTAGTAATTATATAATACTAGCTTCCGCCCGCGGCTTCGTCCGCATAATATGTCGACAATATATACACATAAACCTTCCTCTGGAATCACTCTATCTATTAAAAAAAACCGCATCAAAATCCATTTCGTAGTTTTAAAGATTTAAGCATACATATGGATATAGGGACAGAGAAAGCGACTTTGTTTTATACTATGTAATGATTCCGTTAAATTAAATCTTGAAATTGATAAAAGTAGAAATAATTAAATTGATTAATTTATGTCATGGACAACATTAGTAAATAGATAAAACTAAATAAAGTTGTAGTAACGCTATTGTGGAATGCCAGCTGAGATGACCAGGGAGACGATCGTCGAACTCACGTCAAAATTATTTACTTTGGCAAGTTTATAAAATTGATAAATGATTTTTAAAAAAAATTGCAGACTCAAGTGTGCCGCCTGCTGAGTTGATAATAATAAGTCGTCTGAATATTCACTTTATCAAAAATAAATATAGGGCTCACTATTATCGAGTTATCAAATTAAAGTTATTCTTGCGCGGCGAGTTATCAATTTGTAACGCTTCCCGCTTACAAACAGCCCTTATCTTAGGGTTATCATAAATGGGAAAACTGTTGATTGATATCGAGCCAAAATAATCCCCGAGTGCTCAAATTATAATACTGATCAAACTCAAACTCAATGCATTTATTTCAAATAAACCAATTCCAAGCACTTTTGAATTGTCAAGGGGTCGGTCAGTCAGAAAGAAGAACGGGATGGAAACGCCATGGACACTCTTTTAAATCAAAATATGGTTAGGTACAAAATCTGGGTTAAATCATTCATGTTGAAATATACAAACGTGAGAACGCTGCAGAACGTAAAAAAACGTCCATAATAAAAAGATTAAAAAAAACAATTCAAAAATTAAATTAAATTTTAAAAGGGCCGAGAGAAAATGACCTACTTACAGCGCCCGTTCACGGACATGACGCATGGATTAGCACCATTTAGTTCAACCATTTTGAAGGGAGCTTATTGATCCAACACACACGCCACCATCAGCGAGACATTAAAGTGAGCATGGCATACTCTCAGTCGCCAGGGCACATTCAAGTCAATGAAAGACGTACCCAGTAAATGGTCGCTCTATATTAGGTACATAGTACTCACATATGCTTCCTTGAAAATGGAAGCAAAATGATCCACAAGAAACAGAGTATTCCTGACCTTTAACTCAAAAGCAAACAATTCGACAGGTTTCATATAGATCAAATCCATTTTTTTTTTATTAACAATATGTGAGGTAGTGGCTGTATAGGAGGCTAAACAGTTCCAAGATGTGGTAGTTTTTACACCCTCAAACATTATTCGAAAGGAAAGTGAAATCTAATCACCAAATTAATTTCCGTAACAAGTGATAACCGCTAAGCCTATCGGCCCGCTGCCCGCTCGCAGTACGACCTTATCAAAACGAGGACGCCCTAGATAACCAGTCAAACGGTATCCGTAGAGCCGATAGGGCCGATAATAGGGACAGGCACGTGACCGAACTTTGGACGTCCGCACGATAAAGGGTTTGATGTCCGGTTGTTGCAATGTTATGTTGGTTTTAGGGTGTAAAAGGAAACACTACATCATATGCATTTTACCCCGACAGCAAATAGCTCAGACAGCCAGTCTTACTAAGGGGTATCGTGTTACCAGTAACTGGGTTGTTGAGGTCAGATAGCTATGAAATCGGATCCTAGTAAGTTATATAGAATAACTCACTAGGATCCAGTTGCATCCGATTGGTCAGTTGTTTACCACGTGGTTCAAATGTTCACTAGTCAGGGGTTAAAAGTTTAAAACATAATTAGGAACAGTTCATTAAGAAATCGGACGATATAACGCTTGGCCAATTCCCTACGATATATTCTTGCACAATTAATGATAAAATATACTTTAAATAATTGGTTTCATCACTAATTAGAGGGCTGCCTGTCAGCTACAGTTGATTACATTAGTAATTACTTATATCAGCCTGTAATGTTCCCACTGCAGGGCAGAGGTCTCTCGTCATACGAGCAGCGACGAGCATTGATCAGTGAACTCAGTGTGGGAAGGTGCAAAGTCAAAGAACAGATTATCACTTTTGACTAGTTAGGGAAAGTGATCGCAAGCACGAATGTTAACCTTAGGATCCTGGTTTCGTGCCGGACGGCGCGTACATGTTCCACGCGCGCCTCGAAGAGATGTCAGCATAATTATGAAGGGGCCCCTTGGCTTAGAGCCAAGCCTGCCGGGTAAGCGGGATTGTCCGAAAGGGTTACCGCTACCCCGGAACATAAAGGGCTAAAGAAGGACATGGATGGGTTTTGGTCAGTAAGAGTCTGACACTCTCTTCCGCTCCACCCAGAGCGGGAGAAGTCATGGGATGATTTCCCAGCTCCAAAAAAATAAAAAGGGTCCTGGGTTCGATACCCCGGTCGGTCAGCGATCGGAGTCTTCTATCTGTGGCTCATTTAGGTCTTGTATTAAACGGGACTTTGGCGGAATGTTATTGTAGATAGGCTCTATAAGTGCAGTTCATCCTTACCTACCTATATCTACTTATATCTATATATATGTAGATATAGGTATATATCTTCCTTTCCAGTCGATGGTAAAGGTAAATATATTGTTGATATTATTTTAGATGAGCTAGGCCCGTTTTTAGGTCCTCAGAACAAACTTCAGTACAAACTTCACGCGACCTGGCTGATACTGACAAAGAAGATATCCTAGTAAAAGGCACTTTTCAGTGCCAAAGTAGAATTGAGTAGAATTTCCAATGGAGAAGAATGAGCAAGAAACATCATAAGTAATTACTCTTTTAAAATGTTTTACAATAATTTAATACAAAAAGAAATTATACAACTAACCAAATATAATTATGTGAATAGATATGCAGATGCCAGCACAACAATTTATACCAAACTGTAATATTTAACCATACGGAAATAAACCTTATGCTTTTAGAATAAAGTTAAAAATCTATCAAACATTTGTCAGATTGGGGTGACTTGATGTGCTAGCATCTGTACCTGGAAGGAAAAAAAATGAATCTATGATCTATACATTTTCATCATTTGTCAGATTGTCTATTATGTTCTATCTGTACCAAGGAGTCGAGATAACAATCTGAAGGCCTCTGCCCTGCAGAAGGCAGCTACAGGCTGATAATGTCTTAGAATGCAGTGATAGTGATGATCACGCGATACGTGCCCCGCGTGCGCTGCGTGCTACATCACACGACGAGGCGGTGTCAGACGTGCTCGCGAGATAATTGTGATACATAGATGAACTCGATTAAAATAAACAAATAAGAATCGCATGTTCAAACGATAACTGCGTTCATAGGAATTTCATACAGCGGTCATAATATGACAGTTGTGATTTGAATTAATAATACGCACAATTGGAGTTGGTGGACAATTTGCTTAACAATTAACGCAAATTATTAGGGAAAGCATTTTTTTCCCAACTGCGTGACGCAAAGGAGCGTAATGTATTTTGGGATCGAATTGATCGATAGATCTATCCATTCCACACAACGCAGTCACAAACAAGAAACATAAAAAAAACTAAGTACAAATAAAAAAATCCAAAAGGTAAAATGTTACCATATTCAAAGACCCTAAGAATTATATTGAATGCAGACGCTGGTAAATAAGAATGAATAATTAAGAATTACCCATTATAATTAATAAAGCAAATTCAGTATTAATATAGTCCGCATTTATACAGCGTGTAACCGAAAGGGCACACACAAAAGCTTATGCCTAATTATGCTACAGACCACCAAACTGAACAACTTTTATCAGCAAATCGATTGATTTTTGATATTACAATGTTTTATCTCAAGAACTTCGCGAACAAGAACCCGCATTGTCTGCCACAATCTGTAGTCTTAGTACCAATCTTATGAAACCCATATTTTTTAACAAATGACAGACGATCATTCATTAGTCTCTCAAACGCTAATAAGACATTATCTAGAAAGCCCGTTTGACCCTATGTGACCCCTGATCGTCGCATGAGTTGATTATCAAGATTATCGTAAACTTATTAATTGTAAGTACTGATTAAATGATGGCGTGATCGTGTTGGGAGACAACAGTTGTGAGTTTTCAAAAAGATTCGTATTACTAATAATAAATTGTAAATGGGGTTTTGGGCACCTCTGATATTACGGATTCATGTGCGTATTTTATAATTATCACTTGCTTAAAAATCGGTGATGGAAAACATCATGAGGAAACCATCATGTCTGAGAGATATTTCTCAACAGTATGTGAAGCTCAGTCAGAGGCCCATGGGCAGCATAAAACTCTGACACCAGGTTATTCGCTAACCACACGAAAAGAAGAAGATTGGGTTTTTCATCTTGGATTTCTAAATGGCAACCCAAAGTATATGTAGGTCTGTGCCCGGCTGATGGCTCGCTCCATATTGCATGGGCCTTGGTGTTTACACACACGAGGGGACCGCTTGTTGACGCGTATCTTCCGTGTATCAGGGCTTATGCATCTCTGCTCAAGCCTTCGGGAACACAGGCGTGAAGTTATGTACAGAGACCAGCACATCAAGCTACCCTGCATCTGTCAAATTTCTTTGATCGATTTTCAAGTTTATTACAAAACAATAAGGTTCATGTTCAATTGGGAATATTTGACAGTTTTGGACAGCTTAATTGCTGGCGTTTGTACCTACTAAACTATAATAGATAAATAATTAAAATTAATGTAATGGCGTAGTTTAGGAATTCCAAAAAATACTATGCACCTGAGTTCCGTACGGCTACACTTCTATAGTTTATTTCCTTTGTATTATTTGCCATGAAAAAGACCATAGTAACAAGTATTCTGTTATAAAATCAAACTGATACCTGATGCGATTAAAAAGATGGAAGACAGAGGTGTCTGTGTCATGCGCACAAACGGACAAACAATGAAAGATAGTGGTATCAGGTCCCGTACTAAAAGGTCCCGTTTGTAAACTATGGCTACGGAACCCTAAAAGGAGTAAAGCCTAACTGTTACGCACAGTTGTAAAATAAATACAAACAAATAAATATTAAATTTCTTTATCGCAACACGTGTGTGTGTTGGCAAGTGTCGAAATGGTTTATTTGTAAGAAATATTTACCTACGAAACTGATAATTCGTAATTAGTTCATGATCGATTTATAGTAAACTAAGAGATATACGCAATTAGCAAGTTAGCTTTTAACTTAGAGCTGGCTGATGGAATGCGGCGGGTGAGATAATCAGTAGTTGTAGTTCGAATAATCAATAACCACCGATATTATCAAAGAAATGACAGACAAACAGTGCAAAAATAATTGATCAGCGCGGGAACGAGTCCCGCTAGGAATCAATCTGGCTATCCTTTTCATATTCTGTTGGGGTCAGCTTCTAATCTAACTGCATGCAGCAGGATTGATTGCCTATCTGACGTCCACAGCCCAGTTTATGGCTAACACTCTCATTGCCAAGACTGGTTGCTTCCATCCGTAACGACTGTCCTAGATTAACGAATGACCACCGGGCCCAACGGCTCAACGTGCTCCCCGAGCTACGGACAGCTATGTTACGAATGATCACCCATCCATGGATCTCGTCCAGCGGACCTTAATCTTGAGGATCACCCCGTACGGCTGTTTTTATTTAACCATGAGCCCCTCCTGTATTATCCATCCCATGAAACGTAATTTATAAGTAGGCAATAAGTAAAACTGCAAGAAGCCACTTTCCAATATTGATGGTATTAAAATGTGGGTGTTTGCATCTTACCACTGGCAAAGAATATGAGCAACACAGATAGGTAACACCATAGGGTAACACCGTATTGGATATTCATTAAAACATACATAGTGTAAAAACAATATTCCTTCATATTAAGAGGTTTTTTGAGTTCCATTGTACGCGTACCTACATTGTTGCATTTTAAAATATTTAAACTGTTCATCATGATTATTTTCCGAATACCGGCAGTTTAGCTTAAATTATTTGCGAACTGAAAATATTTCAGCAAAACCGTCCGAATGACTTAACACAGCTTAGCTTAGGTATGTTGTAATTCTCTCTCTGACCAATTTAATGTAAGTTTTCGAACCCCAATTATGAATCATGCTAATTAATTTTAAAGGTAAATTATATAGAATTATGGTACTCACGAAA
Source organism: Hyppa rectilinea (assembly GCA_951799385.1). Taxonomy (NCBI): domain Eukaryota; kingdom Metazoa; phylum Arthropoda; class Insecta; order Lepidoptera; family Noctuidae; genus Hyppa; species Hyppa rectilinea. Next base: position 260,648 of record OX637328.1, read on the forward strand.
TTCCATCCAGTCAGATATCCAGGCTTATATCTATACAAATTATCTAATTCCACGTTAGAACTGGGCTTGATATCTAACATAGCGGCGAACAGAGTAATGTAGACATTATGGAGGACCCCAAACATGTGGATGACTGTGGTCCAGTACAACTTGGAGTCACTCCTGTCAAATAACTTTTCATTTTCAGTTATCAAAAAGCATAAAATGTTATAAAAAATATTACTATCTTTCCAAATAAACTCTTCCATTTTACAAAATTACTAAAATCACTTTTTTAGAAAACAGTTTCGAAAAAAGAACACTTCAAAAAAACGAACACTATCTAAATTAGGAACACTTCCGTTTTAAAATTTAAAAACTACTACTTTTATAAAATGATTTTAACTTGATTATTTTCTTAGTATTTTAGTTATAATAATTATTAATAATGAACTTATGTTAATAGACGCCCGTGTCCCGTGGCGGTTTAGGGCGACTACTCGATAATTAACGTAACAGTAATTAGATCGACGGTATCTCAATATTTGTTGTTAATGAGTTATCATATTATTGTGTTTATTTCACCCTCGATTAGTTTTATTTTTAATTAAGTAAAAGTAGTTTTTTTTGTTTGGTTTATGTTTTCTTAGTAAAAGCATGATTTATCTAATAAGGAATGCCTACGACCAACACTGGGCAAAACAAATTGAGTCATAGAATAGTCTAATTTCAAATCCAGCTGTAACGCCTGCTACATAATGTGAGCAAATTCTACTAAATTATACAATTTGCTCAACTATGCTCTGGTCAGATCAAGGAGGAGCTCGTGGGTAAGTTATAACAGTCGTACGGGTCCATCCATCCAATTAAACTACGCTTGCCGAGGTTGGACCTTGGATGGATGATCATCTTTACATACCGAGACTCCTCCGTGTCTCAAAAAGCTCGTTAACGTGTCCTCGTCCTGGCTGTCATTCATAATTCTTTGACAGTCGTTACGGGTCGTCAGAAACCGGAAAATGACAGCCAGTCTTACCAAGAGGTATCGTATTACCCAGTTAATGGGCTGTGGAAGTCTGATATCTCTATGTTAAATACTGGTTTTCAGCCGCATTCGGTTAGACTAGAAGTCGACCAGGCATTAGTCAGAACAAGGCATAAAGTCAAAGCCAAAGTCAAATCATTTATTTCAAATAGGCACAAGAAAGACACTTTTGAACGTCAAACATGAACAAGAAATAGAATTGATTCTAGTCGCCCCTTCCAAAAGGTAGTTTCGTGTGGAGAAGAATGGGCAAGAAACTCCACCGTTACCTACTCGTTTAAAATGTTTTACAATGTTTTGTATTCATGAACTATAACATTATACATATATGTATTATGTGAAGACGATGCACCCAGAATCTTAGAGCATTTAACCTAAATGCTCTAAGCCCAGAATAAAAACAATATACCACAAAAGGTGAAAGGTGAATAATTACTTCTTTTGTTTATAACGTCCAGGATCGTTCTCGATACCTAATAACTTAACTTTCTTTGACTGCCTCGTTGGTCTACACTCATAACTGCTATTGTTGAGCATGAGCTCCTTCGGCTCAGTTATCTGGAAAATCTCAGTAGCTGCCCGGAGTCTGGATTTGACCACATTTGATGGCAATAGGCTGCCCCCCTTTAATGGAACTAAAACATAACTGGCGAAATGTGTGTGTACTATAGGTACAGCTCTGCCTTACCCGTTCCCTTGACAATTCAAAAGTGCCTGCAAGGGGGCGTCCATAAATTACGTGAGATATTTTAGGGGGGGAGGGGTCGAGTCAAATCTCATCAAATCTTACGTTGGAGAGAGGGGGGGTCTCGGCAATATCACGCAATTTTTTTTTCTGATTGAAACAAAAGAAATATATGCTATTTTGGTACATTTAATCCAGATTGTGTACATGCTTAAGATTTAATCTTAAGCGTAATCATAATACATTATGATCATTCACAATTTTTTTTTCTTTTTACAATAACAATCCAAGGCGTTTACGTAAGAAACCCACATTTTGAAAATCTCACTTGAGATTGGGGCTCGGAGGAGGGGGTTGAATAAAATCTCACGACATCTCACCAAGGGGGGAGGGAGGGACAGAAAATTAAAAAAAGCCTCACGTAATTTATGGACGCCCCCTAATTGGTTTGTTTGAAATAAATACTTTGATTTTGAGTTAGAGTTGAGTTTGAGACCCATCAGAAAATGGAGGCGTAATGTTAGGTTATGTCATTCCAATTGTAAAGGCAAAAAGATACTAAAGAGGATTTCATTTTTATTTTGCTAGCACAAAAACAAATTGGAAACAAAAAACCCCACACGGAGCTAGCACATACCTACCTACTAAGATCTACATAACGAAGGTTTTTAGAATTTTCCATCATCTGTAGGTATTAACCTTTATGCATATTATAAATAGTAGTCTCATTTTGTGTCTGTCAGTGTGACTGCGTTGTTCATTTGAAAAACACAACGTATTTTGATACAAGGCATTTAGATACGCTGTCCAGGCCGTGCTGGACGGCGCGTAAGAGCGTGTTCCGCGCGCGCCTCAAAGAGATGTCAGCATGAAAGAAGGGCGTAGAGGCGATCGGCGGCGGCGACCTCTCGCGCCCGGCCCTGGTGCAAGCCATGGTCCGGGGCGAGAGGGAGTGGGAGGCAGTCACCTCCTTCTGCGAAAAAGTTATGCTCGCGAAGGAGGTGGCGGGATGGGAGAGAGAAAGGTCCTCCCGTCCCAGCCGCCGCAGGAGACGCCCCGGGCGTCGGGAGCCACGTGACGACTCCCGGCCACCGTAGGCGCGGGCCTGCGGACGGTGAGTAATGGGTGACTCACCGTCCGATCAGCACCAGACCCGTGCCGTACGGCGCGTATATGTTCCACGCGCGCCTCAAAGAGATGTCAGCATATGAAGGGGCCCCCCAGGGCCAAGCCTGCCGGGTAAGCGGGATTGTCCGAAAGGGTTACCGCTACCCCGGAAAATAAAGGGCTATGGAAGGAACATGGATGGGTTTTAGTCAGTAAGAGTCTGACACTCCCTTCCGCTCCACCCAGAGCGGGAGCAGTCATTGGATGATTTCCCAGCCTTAAAAAAAAAAGCCTCTACACGACGCCCCCATTTTTTCTGACTCTCTTACTGGCAGGGATTAAAAACTTACAAACCAAGCGACTACACGCTAGACACCCCCTGTGGGACACGGACCTCGGCTTTGGGCGGCTCTGGGAAGGACAGCAACAGGCTGGGTCGGATACAAATAACTACCCAAGTAAAGTTACTACAATTTAGTTTTCCCACCACCACACACCATGACCCGCCCTCTACAAAATGAAAGAAGATTAATTTAATTCAGTCATAACTTTTTTTTTAATTCAGCCGAACATAGAACTTCCTCTTTTTTTGGAAGTCTTTGTTATGAAGTGAAAATGTCGTCAAATATAATACCGGATAACATTTTGTCATGTTTCAAACTTGTTTTCTTTAAAGATCTTGCATAGAACACATTTGGACAATAATGTAGCAATTTAAAATTAATTATATTCAAGGTAGCAGAACTGTGATGTCATATCATGTAAATAATATTATTTCCTAATTGCCAGTCTCGTTGCTCTAGCAAGCGCTACTGAGCATAAGGTCTTGGATTCGATTCCTGGGTGTTATTGGGTTTTTCTGTCAGAGAGTTAGAGGGTTTTACTCAGTAGCAGCCCTGAGTCTCGATGTGTACCTGGTTGATGGCAATCGTCTCGCCTGTCGAAATTTGGGTGTATCATAGGTAGGTACATCCACAGAACAGATAAAGAGGTAAACAGATAAAGAGGACCTCTTTAACTGTTCTGTGGGTACATCTCTGTCTTACTCCTTCGGGGATTGTAGGCGTGATGTTATTTTGGTTATTATTCCTTTATTCTAAAGCTCGGATATAAATATATTATCTGATTGACAACTATGACATCAGGTTTAGTTTTCATACCTAAATGTGTGGGAATAGGGCTTACTTTACAAGGTCAACTAATATTAACCAGCGAAAATTCACAATGTTCAATTACACAAGTTTTACTTATATTCTACTTCTCCGTACTTTGGTAATGAGAATAACACGCGAGCTAACTCTCGAAAACACAATTGTTGATTGATCTCGAAAACTTTACGTAGAACCAATGCAACGTTTGATTCTCAAATTGGCACAAAAAGAAAGTGAAATAAAAACTAATAAAATGAAAGTGTTAGAAAATAATTGTTTTCGGAAACATATTGAAATGGTTATTGGTCGCAGTAACTCGCAAATAGTTAAAATAGAATACTCTTTATTATGAACCCCAATCTGTCAAATTTATTTGATAGATTATTAACTTTATTACAAAAGCTATAAGGTTCATGTTTAATTAGGAATATTTGACAGTTTGGAATAGCTTCATGTGCTAGTGTTTGTACTTATACCATAAAAATAAGAGATATAATTCTTATATCCGTAACTTACAGGATGGGAATAGGCGGAAGTATATTCAATCAATCTACCTAGCCTTTACTCAACTGTGGGGGCTGATTTCAGTGTAACTGGATGCAGCTGAATACCAGTATTTTACATACAGCGACTACCTATCTGACCTCTGCCACCCACAGTTAGCGCATAACACGATTACCTCGGTAAGACTGATGTCGGACTATTGGGCTTTTACCAGTAGGTACCTAACGATTGTTTTTTGTCAAACATCTACGAATAGCAGCCGCGTGCTTCCCGAGGCAAGGTGAGTCTCGATCGCGGCAAGTGTAAAGCATCGACCATTCGGCTATTATTATATTCATTTTACAAAAATAAAATCCGGTGACATTAGGCACTGGCGCCAGGACGTTACACAGATAAAAATACTTGCAAATGGCTGACAGAAGGCCACACGTCAGTAGCCTTGATGCTAGGAAGTAGCGAAGTATAATTTAAGCTAACGATTATGATAAGTTTTATTTATACGACCTCAGCAGCTGACAGCATAACATTACCTTTATTGCAAGTTGCTTCTTCTTAAAGATTTGCTCAAAGAAGATTCTAGAACGTTAGTCTTATTAGGAGAAATATTGGAGAACTTCGAGGACAGGGAGTATTTTTTTTTTGCTTGTGGGAAATCATCCAATGACTTCTCCCGCTCTGGGTGGAGCAGAAGGGAGTGTCAGACTCTTACTGACTAAAACCCATCCAAGTTCCTTCCTTAGCCCTTTATGTTCCGGGGTAGCGGTAACCCTTTCGGACAATACCGCTTATTTGGGCAACCCGCTTAAGTACAGGGAGTCTGCAAGCCTCGTGTGAATAGGTTACCTCTCAGCAGGCGTGCATCATCCTTGACTGTATCCCTTGCCATCAGGTGATGTAGTCAGCAAACAGTTTTTTTTTAAAGGAAGAACCTATATATCCTGTGCATAATCAGCCTATAATGTACCCTCTACTGGAACACAGGCTTCTTCTCAGTGAGAGGGAGTGGGCCGCAATCCACCTCGCGGACAAATAAGACCTTTATTTAGGGTTATAACCTCACTTATAAACGACTCGGGTCGCTTACCTAATCGTGTAATTCCGAACCATCCGTACTTGCACCCGTATTTTGCATAATTTTACTTTTAGTTTAAGTACTTTTTAACCGACTTCTAAAAAAGGAGGAGGTTCTCAATTCAAATGTGTATTTTTTTTTTTTATGTTTATTCGCGCATTACTCCGTTGCTTGCCAACCGATTTGAAAAATTATTTTTTGTTGGAAAGGGCATACTTCCCAAATGGTCCCATAAAAATTTTATCGAAATCGGATAAGCGGTTTTTGAAAAATCCACAAAAATCTAAAAAATTTCCTACTTAATATATGTGGACGATTAATATGATTTTAGGGGGAGGGGGGGGGGGTTGTGTAGGTAGTAGGTACCACAACTAAAAAGTGAAAAATAAAAACTTTTTTACAAAAAATAAAACCGACTTCCAAAAAAAACACTACAAAGTGAAAAATAATTTTGATTTCGGAAGTCGGTGGCAAAAAATGAAAATACAAAATTATTTTTCACTTTGTAGTGTTTTTTTTGGAAGTCGGTTTTATTTTTTTAGGCACTACAATTGTATGGGAAATGGCTATGTATATAATGGCTATGTATATAATGGCTATGTATATAATGGCTATGTATATAATGGCTATGTATATAATGGCTATGTATATAATGGCTATGTATATAATGGCTATGTATATAATGGCTATGTATATAATGGCTATGTATATAATGGCTATGTATATAATGGCTATGTATATAATGGCTATGTATATAATGGCTATGTATATAATGGCTATGTATATAATGGCTATGTATATAATACTAGCTTTTGCCAGCGGGTTCGCCCGCGTGTATGTAGGAAAGTATCCCACGGGAACCGTACATTTTTCCGGAATAAAAAGTAGCTATCTATCTTTGTGCCAAGTTTTATCCAGATCCGTTCAGTAGTTTTTGAGGTTATTCGTGACAAACATACATACAAATCTATCCTCTTTAAAATATTAAGTAATCTATACTTAATATTATAAAGAGGAAAGATTTGTAGGTTTAGTATGTAGGTATAACTAATAACTCTTAAACTACCTACTCGTTGTATTTTGACAAGTGAACCACTGTGATGTGCCGCGGGTGCTTGGTTTTATGGCCCTCATAACGCCTAGCGCACACATAGAATCCAAGATGGCGCCTTGTAGTTATAATCGTAATTGGTATCTTATGAAAGGAGAAAAAAGTGTTTTCTGAAAACATGATACGATGATTTTCAACTAAAAAAAGTTGAAAACTAAAAGCCAACTAGATCCGGACCTACGCGCACGCGTCACACCGGATTTTAATTTGTCTGTGTGCGATGTCTTGTTTATTAAATACCTTTTTAATTTTGTTTGTTTTGTTTTTATCGAAGTTGGGTATGAGTTTTAAACTTAATATTTAGGGGGTTCATTTAAATAAATTTATCATTACTTATTTGTATTTATTTTCTTTTTGCAGGGAACGCGGAGGACACGCGTTGTGGGGTACGGAGCTAGGCCCAGGGCGTTTCATTTCGCCAGTTATGTTGAATTCCCATAAAATAGGTGGCAAACTTATTAACTAAAATAAAAAATAGACTCACCAAGTTCCAATTAGTGAACATACAATACGAATATCTCCAAACGACGCCCAAATCGGGATCATTTTTCTGTTCTTCAGTTAAATTAGATTTTATGGCATATCCGAAACTTAAGGTAAAGTAATATATATCACAGTTTGAAGCATGAAACTTAAGGTAAAGTAATATATATCACAGTTTGAAGCATGAAACTTAAGGTAAAGTAATATATATCACAGTTTGAAGCATGAAACTTAAGGTAAAGTAATATATATCACAGTTTAAAGCATGAAACTTAAGGTAAAGTAATATATATCACAGTTTAAAGCATGAAACTTAAGGTAAAGTAATATATATCACAGTTTGAAGCATGAAACTTAAGGTAAAGTAATATATATCACAGTTTGAAGCATGAAACTTAAGGTAAAGTAATATATATCACAGTTTGAAGCATGAAACTTAAGGTAAAGTAATATATATCACAGTTTGAAGCATGAAACTTAAGGTAAAGTAATATATATCACAGTTTGAAGCATGAAACTTAAGGTAAAGTAATATATATCACAGTTTGAAGCATGAAACTTAAGGTAAAGTAATATATATCACAGTTTGAAGCATGAAACTTAAGGTAAAGTAATATATATCACAGTTTGAAGCATGAAACTTAAGGTAAAGTAATATATATCACAGTTTGAAGCATGAAACTTAAGGTAAAGTAATATATATCACAGTTTGAAGCATGAAACTTAAGGTAAAGTAATATATATCACAGTTTGAAGCATGAAACTTAAGGTGAAGTAATATATATCACAGTTTGAAGCATGAAACTTAAGGTAAAGTAATATATATCACAGTTTGAAGCATGAAACTTAAGGTAAAGTAATATATATCACAGTTTGAAGCATGAAACTTAAGGTAAAGTAATATATATCACAGTTTGAAGCATGAAACTTAAGGTAAAGTAATATATATCACAGTTTGAAGCATGAAACTTAAGGTAAAGTAATATATATCACAGTTTGAAGCATGAAACTTAAGGTAAAGTAATATATATCACAGTTTGAAGCATGAAACTTAAGGTAAAGTAATATATATCACAGTTTGAAGCATGAAACTTAAGGTAAAGTAATATATATCACAGTTTGAAGCATGAAACTTAAGGTAAAGTAATATATATCACAGTTTGAAGCATGAAACTTAAGGTAAAGTAATATATATCACAGTTTGAAGCATGAAACTTAAGGTAAAGTAATATATATCACAGTTTGAAGCATGAAACTTAAGGTAAAGTAATATATATCACAGTTTGAAGCATGAAACTTAAGGTAAAGTAATATATATCACAGTTTGAAGCATGAAACTTAAGGTAAAGTAATATATATCACAGTTTGAAGCATGAAACTTAAGGTAAAGTAATATATATCACAGTTTGAAGCATGAAACTTAAGGTAAAGTAATATATATCACAGTTTGAAGCATGAAACTTAAGGTAAAGTAATATATATCACAGTTTGAAGCATGAAACTTAAGGTAAAGTAATATATATCACAGTTTGAAGCATGAAACTTAAGGTAAAGTAATATATATCACAGTTTGAAGCATGAAACTTAAGGTAAAGTAATATATATCACAGTTTGAAGCATGAAACTTAAGGTAAAGTAATATATATCACAGTTTGAAGCATGAAACTTAAGGTAAAGTAATATATATCACAGTTTGAAGCATGAAACTTAAGGTAAAGTAATATATATCACAGTTTGAAGCATGAAACTTAAGGTAAAGTAATATATATCACAGTTTGAAGCATGAAACTTAAGGTAAAGTAATATATATCACAGTTTGAAGCATGAAACTTAAGGTAAAGTAATATATATCACAGTTTGAAGCATGAAACTTAAGGTAAAGTAATATATATCACAGTTTGAAGCATGAAACTTAAGGTAAAGTAATATATATCACAGTTTGAAGCATGAAACTTAAGGTAAAGTAATATATATCACAGTTTGAAGCATGAAACTTAAGGTAAAGTAATATATATCACAGTTTGAAGCATGAAACTTAAGGTAAAGTAATATATATCACAGTTTGAAGCATGAAACTTAAGGTAAAGTAATATATATCACAGTTTGAAGCATGAAACTTAAGGTAAAGTAATATATATCACAGTTTGAAGCATGAAACTTAAGGTAAAGTAATATATATCACAGTTTGAAGCATGAAACTTAAGGTAAAGTAATATATATCACAGTTTGAAGCATGAAACTTAAGGTAAAGTAATATATATCACAGTTTGAAGCATGAAACTTAAGGTAAAGTAATATATATCACAGTTTGAAGCATGAAACTTAAGGTAAAGTAATATATATCACAGTTTGAAGCATGAAACTTAAGGTAAAGTAATATATATCACAGTTTGAAGCATGAAACTTAAGGTAAAGTAATATATATCACAGTTTGAAGCATGAAACTTAAGGTAAAGTAATATATATCACAGTTTGAAGCATGAAACTTAAGGTAAAGTAATATATATCACAGTTTGAAGCATGAAACTTAAGGTAAAGTAATATATATCACAGTTTGAAGCATGAAACTTAAGGTAAAGTAATATATATCACAGTTTGAAGCATGAAACTTAAGGTAAAGTAATATATATCACAGTTTGAAGCATGAAACTTAAGGTAAAGTAATATATATCACAGTTTGAAGCATGAAACTTAAGGTAAAGTAATATATATCACAGTTTGAAGCATGAAACTTAAGGTAAAGTAATATATATCACAGTTTGAAGCATGAAACTTAAGGTAAAGTAATATATATCACAGTTTGAAGCATGAAACTTAAGGTAAAGTAATATATATCACAGTTTGAAGCATGAAACTTAAGGTAAAGTAATATATATCACAGTTTGAAGCATGAAACTTAAGGTAAAGTAATATATATCACAGTTTGAAGCATGAAACTTAAGGTAAAGTAATATATATCACAGTTTAAAGCATGAAACACTGTTCTTATGAAACGATGAGAGCAAGCCTCTTTTGCATCTGAAATCTTCACCATTTTTCAGCAATTTACATAAATATGAGTACTCTAAGTTAGTAACTCTAAAATATGTCTGAAACACGCAAATAGTTAAAGTAAAGTGATCTTTAGCTGAATTTTTTGAAGTCAATTATATTATTGTAAGATATGGTTAATGGTTGAAACTAAAAGAATATTGTTAATGGATTTTTGCTCAGTTTTAAGTTTGAGAGGAGGTCGGGGTTAGTGGGAAGTGGTTTGAGGGTCTAGTTTCATTATTATGTTAGAAAAAGCGATTTGTGCTTTGTATTCATACGATAAATAGAGGATTTATATGTCTGATAAAAATGTACAAGGCTCAAAAGTCGGAGTAACGAATAATAAGAATGTGCAGGTATAACATAAAAATCAAATACATTACCAAGGAAATGCGATGACGTGATTTTAAAGTACCTCAGGAATTTCATACCATGGAAATTATACATAGTTCAATCAAGCTATGTGCTTGATTGAACTATGTATAATTTCCATGTTACTAGGTACTAAACATGATACAGCATGTATCAGCAAAGTGCGGCACGGAACATCAAATAAGAATATGAGATTACAGTAAATACATATTTGTTACGATCGCGAATCATATTTTGATCAAAATACAACCTGGAGAAATTTTTGCAAGAGAGACTTTTACGGAAAAAAATAATGGGAAATCATCAAATGACTGCTCCCGCGCTGGATGGAGCGGAAGGGAGTGTCAGATTCTTACTGACTAAAACCCATCCATGTTCCTTCCTTAGCCCTTTGTGTGCCGGGGCAGCGGTAGCCCTAGTAGTTTCTGCCTTGGGTAAGCAAATGGAAGACGTGAACTATATGAATATATGTACGTAAAAATTCTGATAAACACCATTAAGAAAACATAGCTATGAATTTTTTGACATTAATTAGTATTATGTGAAGTCATTATAGTCTCTGTTAATGAATTGTTTGTTAATGAGTCATTAACTTTAGCTGACGAGTGCGGAGGTTAAGGATATACGATTGCTAATAGACATAATTGTTGCCTATTAGATTTATAACTGTTCTCGAGAGAATAAGGTGGAAAAACACTACGTAAGATTGTAAAAAGTGCAATTATATATTATTAAAAGGGACAGATTATATGTTTTGTTTACTTCCTACTTTGTCTAACACAACTGATAAAATAAAGAGAAGGAAGACCTTAAGAATAATCGAATAAAAAAACATCATCATCTGCTTGCCCTTTCCCAAATAGGTTGGAGTCAATTTCCAGTCTAACCGTATAGCTGTATAGCAGTATACCTGCCTATCTGACTTCCACAACCCAGTTACTGGGTAAGACGTTATATATTTATCCAATAACCTGTGGAGGCCGTGGACAGGAGTGCAATTTTATTTAGACGATGTCTATTTGAGGATAAGATTCTATAAATTCTATTCTTTAATCACTTCAGGCACGTGAAAGTCATTTATTTCAAATAGGCACAAGAAAGGCACTTTACAACGTCAAAATGAACAAGAATTAATTCTAGTCGTTGTTACTCTTTTATTTTTTTTAACAATGTTTTGTGTACATAATATACTAATATTATAAAGCTAAAGAGTACGTTTGATTGAACGCGCTAATCTCTGGAACTACTGGTCCGAATTGAAAAATTATTTTTGTGTAGGATAGTCCATTTATCGAGGAAGGTTGTAGGTTATGTAACGTCACGCTACGACCAATAGGAGCCGAGCAGTAGATGAAATCGCGCGGGAGCAGCCAGGGAATTATAAAATTATATGTGAAGACGATGCACCCAGAATAAAAACACTCCACCACAAAACACTCCACCACAAAACACTCCACCACAAAACACTCCACCACAAAACACTCCACCACAAAACACTCCACCACAAAACACTCCACCACAAAACACTCCACCACAAAACACTCCACCACAAAAGGTTCCTCGTTTTACCCCTTCTCCTCTTATTTACATAATATCCTCTGAGGTTGGTGACGTTCTGTCCTTTACAGGCTAATAACCTTTACGAAACTGAAACGTGAGCAGAATACTACCTAAAGAGTGAATTTTTAAACAGGGGTCACTGTGGTCAGTTTAGCTGCCTACCGCTCAGTTTTTTTGGTAAAAGATCTTGCATAAAAATCAGGTTTCTCATTATTTAGAGCATTTAGGTTTCATATTTAACTTAGACATAGCACAGAAGTCTCTATGCTGTGACCAAGGTCGTCCCACGCACTGTGCCGCGCATTGTTGACATCGGCCGCTAATAATTTATAAAAATGTGTTTTAATGTTAAATTATTAAAGAGCTGTGGGTTTTGTGTAAAATAAATAAATAAATACAATTTAAATAAACAAAACTAACGACGAAAAGCCTTCAAAAACTAAAAGTAAAAACATTTGAAAGACATTTCATATCTAAAATTGAGAAGTAAATAACTTAGAATAACCAAATGCAATATGCAAAAAACCAGTTTTAAAAATGTTTGGCCGTAACTCGTACCGTACGTCTCTAAAAGGTGATCTTAAGCTAAAAATAGAAACTGAAATATCAGAATTTTAACCCGGAATCACAGCGGTCTGGCAACACTTTGTATTTTTGTTTCTGTTAGAGAACGAGGCTCCAAAGACCTCATCTCTAGGAGCATTGATCACCTTGCTGCACAGCATTAAAAGCAGTTAAACTAGTGGCCATCATCTGCCTAAAGTTATTCCCACTTATGTTGAGGTCAGCTTCCATTCTTACCAGATGCATCTTAATAGCATAAACCCACAAGCTATCTGAACTTTATTATCTCAAAAAGTAATATAATATAATATTGGTAATATTATTCATTCTTCTTCTTTTTTTTTCTTTTTCGTGTGGTTAGTGACTAACCTGGTGTCACAGTTTTTTATACAAAACAGCCGCGTGTTTTTCGCTTTTTTTTATTCATTTAATGATGACTACAACGACGGAAGATAATTTATAACAGGAAGTAAATAACAAGTTATTTTTAAAGTTACCTAATTAAATTAACAAGTTCTTCTCACCATGTACAAGATCATGCAGCGTGAAGGCCTTTGTCTTAAGAGATGATTCTTATTATTACTTTACATAACTAAACTATTAGCATAAAGATATAAAACTGTTTGTACAAGTTTTTATAAAGAAGAAAGAAGCCTCCTAATACATTATATGCGCAGCTGTGTGTACATAGCACCCCTTATTTAACCCCTCAAATGTCGTATGGGGTTCATAGGTTCATAGGTTCGTATGGAAAATTCTCTCGAAACGACAATAAAATTAACGTATAAACCGTTGAGCTGTTATAAGCAAACCGCTTCATATAGGTGAACATCTAATGGATTAATTGATTCTTTACCTACCTGGATAACTGAACTTCTATAAAAAAAGCTCCTTAAAAAATGGGTGATATCACATAGTTTTTTATAGGTAGAGTCGCCGAATTTATCAACAAGAAATCATGTCAGTCCCCACTGGTCCTGCCGCTTCAGGAATGCATTCTTAGTAGATCTTAGTGTTACCTGTTTCCCTAACTAACAGCCATTCAATATTTGCTTGCCATCACTGCATGGCGGAATGTGTCTTTGCACTGAATTTATTTGTACCCAAATTTATACAGGAGGAGGAGCGCGTGGCTAAGTACTAACAGCCGCACAGGTCGATCCATCGCGTGCCGGGGTTAGCCGTGGAGGAGCGCGTGGCTAAGTACTAACAGCCGCACAGGTCGATCCATCGCGTGCCGGGGTTAGCCGTGGAGGAGCGCGTGGCTAAGTACTAACAGCCGCACAGGTCGATCCATCGCGTGCCGGGGTTAGCCGTGGAGGAGCGCGTGGCTAAGTACTAACAGCCGCACAGGTCGATCCATCGCGTGCCGGGGTTAGCCGTGGAGGAGCGCGTGGCTAAGTACTAACAGCCGCACAGGTCGATCCATCGCGTGCCGGGGTTAGCCGTGGAGGAGCGCGTGGCTAAGTACTAACAGCCGCACAGGTCGATCCATCGCGTGCCGGGGTTAGCCGTGGAGGAGCGCGTGGGCTAAGTACTAACAGCCGCACAGGTCGATCCATCGCGTGCCGGGGTTAGCCGTGGAGGAGCGCGTGGCTAAGTACTAACAGCCGCACAGGTCGATCCATCGCGTGCCGGGGTTAGCCGTGGAGGAGCGCGTGGCTAAGTACTAACAGCCGCACAGGTCGATCCATCGCGTGCCGGGGTTAGCCGTGGAGGAGCGCGTGGCTAAGTACTAACAGCCGCACAGGTCCGATCCATCGCGTGCCGGGTTAGCCGTGGAGGAGCGCGTGGCTAAGTACTAACAGCCGCACAGGTCGATCCATCGCGTGCCGGGGGTTAGCCGTGGAGGAGCGCGTGGCTAAGTACTAACAGCCGCACAGGTCGATCCATCGCGTGCCGGGGTTAGCCGTGGAGGAGCGCGTGGCTAAGTACTAACAGCCGCACAGGTCGATCCATCGCGTGCCGGGGTTAGCCGTGGAGGAGCGCGTGGCTAAGTACTAACAGCCGCACAGGTCGATCCATCGCGTGCCGGGGTTAGCCGTGGAGGAGCGCGTGGCTAAGTACTAACAGCCGCACAGGTCGATCCATCGCGTGCCGGGGTTAGCCGTGGAGGAGCGCGTGGCTAAGTACTAACAGCCGCACAGGTCGATCCATCGCGTGCCGGGGTTAGCCGTGGAGGAGCGCGTGGCTAAGTACTAACAGCCGCACAGGTCGATCCATCGCGTGCCGGGGTTAGCCGTGGAGGAGCGCGTGGCTAAGTACTAACAGCCGCACAGGTCGATCCATCGCGTGCCGGGGTTAGCCGTGGAGGAGCGCGTGGCTAAGTACTAACAGCCGCACAGGTCGATCCATCGCGTGCCGGGGTTAGCCGTGGAGGAGCGCGTGGCTAAGTACTAACAGCCGCACAGGTCGATCCATCGCGTGCCGGGGTTAGCCGTGGAGGAGCGCGTGGCTAAGTACTAACAGCCGCACAGGTCGATCCATCGCGTGCCGGGGTTAGCCGTGGAGGAGCGCGTGGCTAAGTACTAACAGCCGCACAGGTCGATCCATCGCGTGCCGGGGTTAGCCGTGGAGGAGCGCGTGGCTAAGTACTAACAGCCGCACAGGTCGATCCATCGCGTGCCGGGGTTAGCCGTGGAGGAGCGCGTGGCTAAGTACTAACAGCCGCACAGGTCGATCCATCGCGTGCCGGGGTTAGCCGTGGAGGAGCGCGTGGCTAAGTACTAACAGCCGCACAGGTCGATCCATCGCGTGCCGGGGTTAGCCGTGGAGGAGCGCGTGGCTAAGTACTAACAGCCGCACAGGTCGATCCATCGCGTGCCGGGGTTAGCCGTGGAGGAGCGCGTGGCTAAGTACTAACAGCCGCACAGGTCGATCCATCGCGTGCCGGGGTTAGCCGTGGAGGAGCGCGTGGCTAAGTACTAACAGCCGCACAGGTCGATCCATCGCGTGCCGGGGTTAGCCGTGGAGGAGCGCGTGGCTAAGTACTAACAGCCGCACAGGTCGATCCATCGCGTGCCGGGGTTAGCCGTGGAGGAGCGCGTGGCTAAGTACTAACAGCCGCACAGGTCGATCCATCGCGTGCCGGGGTTAGCCGTGGAGGAGCGCGTGGCTAAGTACTAACAGCCGCACAGGTCGATCCATCGCGTGCCGGGGTTAGCCGTGGAGGAGCGCGTGGCTAAGTACTAACAGCCGCACAGGTCGATCCATCGCGTGCCGGGGTTAGCCGTGGAGGAGCGCGTGGCTAAGTACTAACAGCCGCACAGGTCGATCCATCGCGTGCCGGGGTTAGCCGTGGAGGAGCGCGTGGCTAAGTACTAACAGCCGCACAGGTCGATCCATCGCGTGCCGGGGTTAGCCGTGGAGGAGCGCGTGGCTAAGTACTAACAGCCGCACAGGTCGATCCATCGCGTGCCGGGGGTTAGCCGTGGAGGAGCGCGTGGCTAAGTACTAACAGCCGCACAGGTCGATCCATCGCGTGCCGGGGTTAGCCGTGGAGGAGCGCGTGGCTAAGTACTAACAGCCGCACAGGTCGATCCATCGCGTGCCGGGGTTAGCCGTGGAGGAGCGCGTGGCTAAGTACTAACAGCCGCACAGGTCGATCCATCGCGTGCCGGGGTTAGCCGTGGAGGAGCGCGTGGCTAAGTACTAACAGCCGCAACAGGTCGATCCATCGCGTGCCGGGGTTAGCCGTGGAGGAGCGCGTGGCTAAGTACTAACAGCCGCACAGGTCGATCCATCGCGTGCCGGGGTTAGCCGTGGAGGAGCGCGTGGCTAAGTACTAACAGCCGCACAGGTCGATCCATCGCGTGCCGGGGTTAGCCGTGGAGGAGCGCGTGGCTAAGTACTAACAGCCGCACAGGTCGATCCATCGCGTGCCGGGGTTAGCCGTGGAGGAGCGCGTGGCTAAGTACTAACAGCCGCACAGGTCGATCCATCGCGTGCCGGGGTTAGCCGTGGAGGAGCGCGTGGCTAAGTACTAACAGCCGCACAGGTCGATCCATCGCGTGCCGGGGTTAGCCGTGGAGGAGCGCGTGGCTAAGTACTAACAGCCGCACAGGTCGATCCATCGCGTGCCGGGGTTAGCCGTGGAGGAGCGCGTGGCTAAGTACTAACAGCCGCACAGGTCGATCCATCGCGTGCCGGGTTAGCCGTGGAGGAGCGCGTGGCTAAGTACTAACAGCCGCACAGGTCGATCCATCGCGTGCCGGGGTTAGCCGTGGAGGAGCGCGTGGCTAAGTACTAACAGCCGCACAGGTCGATCCATCGCGTGCCGGGGTTAGCCGTGGAGGAGCGCGTGGCTAAGTACTAACAGCCGCACAGGTCGATCCATCGCGTGCCGGGGTTAGCCGTGGAGGAGCGCGTGGCTAAGTACTAACAGCCGCACAGGTCGATCCATCGCGTGCCGGGGTTAGCCGTGGAGGAGCGCGTGGCTAAGTACTAACAGCCGCACAGGTCGATCCATCGCGTGCCGGGGTTAGCCGTGGAGGAGCGCGTGGCTAAGTACTAACAGCCGCACAGGTCGATCCATCGCGTGCCGGGGTTAGCCGTGGAGGAGCGCGTGGCTAAGTACTAACAGCCGCACAGGTCGATCCATCGCGTGCCGGGGTTAGCCGTGGAGGAGCGCGTGGCTAAGTACTAACAGCCGCACAGGTCGATCCATCGCGTGCCGGGGTTAGCCGTGGAGGAGCGCGTGGCTAAGTACTAACAGCCGCACAGGTCGATCCATCGCGTGCCGGGGTTAGCCGTGGAGGAGCGCGTGGCTAAGTACTAACAGCCGCACAGGTCGATCCATCGCGTGCCGGGGTTAGCCGTGGAGGAGCGCGTGGCTAAGTACTAACAGCCGCACAGGTCGATCCATCGCGTGCCGGGGTTAGCCGTGGAGGAGCGCGTGGCTAAGTACTAACAGCCGCACAGGTCGATCCATCGCGTGCCGGGGTTAGCCGTGGAGGAGCGCGTGGCTAAGTACTAACAGCCGCACAGGTCGATCCATCGCGTGCCGGGGTTAGCCGTGGAGGAGCGCGTGGCTAAGTACTAACAGCCGCACAGGTCGATCCATCGCGTGCCGGGGTTAGCCGTGGAGGAGCGCGTGGCTAAGTACTAACAGCCGCACAGGTCGATCCATCGCGTGCCGGGGTTAGCCGTGGAGGAGCGCGTGGCTAAGTACTAACAGCCGCACAGGTCGATCCATCGCGTGCCGGGGTTAGCCGTGGAGGAGCGCGTGGCTAAGTACTAACAGCCGCACAGGTCGATCCATCGCGTGCCGGGGTTAGCCGTGGAGGAGCGCGTGGCTAAGTACTAACAGCCGCACAGGTCGATCCATCGCGTGCCGGGGTTAGCCGTGGAGGAGCGCGTGGCTAAGTACTAACAGCCGCACAGGTCGATCCATCGCGTGCCGGGGTTAGCCGTGGAGGAGCGCGTGGCTAAGTACTAACAGCCGCACAGGTCGATCCATCGCGTGCCGGGGTTAGCCGTGGAGGAGCGCGTGGCTAAGTACTAACAGCCGCACAGGTCGATCCATCGCGTGCCGGGGTTAGCCGTGGAGGAGCGCGTGGCTAAGTACTAACAGCCGCACAGGTCGATCCATCGCGTGCCGGGGTTAGCCGTGGAGGAGCGCGTGGCTAAGTACTAACAGCCGCACAGGTCGATCCATCGCGTGCCGGGGTTAGCCGTGGAGGAGCGCGTGGCTAAGTACTAACAGCCGCACAGGTCGATCCATCGCGTGCCGGGGTTAGCCGTGGAGGAGCGCGTGGCTAAGTACTAACAGCCGCACAGGTCGATCCATCGCGTGCCGGGGTTAGCCGTGGAGGAGCGCGTGGCTAAGTACTAACAGCCGCACAGGTCGATCCATCGCGTGCCGGGGTTAGCCGTGGAGGAGCGCGTGGCTAAGTACTAACAGCCGCACAGGTCGATCCATCGCGTGCCGGGGTTAGCCGTGGAGGAGCGCGTGGCTAAGTACTAACAGCCGCACAGGTCGATCCATCGCGTGCCGGGGTTAGCCGTGGAGGAGCGCGTGGCTAAGTACTAACAGCCGCACAGGTCGATCCATCGCGTGCCGGGGTTAGCCGTGGAGGAGCGCGTGGCTAAGTACTAACAGCCGCACAGGTCGATCCATCGCGTGCCGGGGTTAGCCGTGGAGGAGCGCGTGGCTAAGTACTAACAGCCGCACAGGTCGATCCATCGCGTGCCGGGGTTAGCCGTGGAGGAGCGCGTGGCTAAGTACTAACAGCCGCACAGGTCGATCCATCGCGTGCCGGGGTTAGCCGTGGAGGAGCGCGTGGCTAAGTACTAACAGCCGCACAGGTCGATCCATCGCGTGCCGGGGTTAGCCGTGGAGGAGCGCGTGGCTAAGTACTAACAGCCGCACAGGTCGATCCATCGCGTGCCGGGGTTAGCCGTGGAGGAGCGCGTGGCTAAGTACTAACAGCCGCACAGGTCGATCCATCGCGTGCCGGGGTTAGCCGTGGAGGAGCGCGTGGCTAAGTACTAACAGCCGCACAGGTCGATCCATCGCGTGCCGGGGTTAGCCGTGGAGGAGCGCGTGGCTAAGTACTAACAGCCGCACAGGTCGATCCATCGCGTGCCGGGGTTAGCCGTGGAGGAGCGCGTGGCTAAGTACTAACAGCCGCACAGGTCGATCCATCGCGTGCCGGGGTTAGCCGTGGAGGAGCGCGTGGCTAAGTACTAACAGCCGCACAGGTCGATCCATCGCGTGCCGGGGTTAGCCGTGGAGGAGCGCGTGGCTAAGTACTAACAGCCGCACAGGTCGATCCATCGCGTGCCGGGGTTAGCCGTGGAGGAGCGCGTGGCTAAGTACTAACAGCCGCACAGGTCGATCCATCGCGTGCCGGGGTTAGCCGTGGAGGAGCGCGTGGCTAAGTACTAACAGCCGCACAGGTCGATCCATCGCGTGCCGGGGTTAGCCGTGGAGGAGCGCGTGGCTAAGTACTAACAGCCGCACAGGTCGATCCATCGCGTGCCGGGGTTAGCCGTGGAGGAGCGCGTGGCTAAGTACTAACAGCCGCACAGGTCGATCCATCGCGTGCCGGGGTTAGCCGTGGAGGAGCGCGTGGCTAAGTACTAACAGCCGCACAGGTCGATCCATCGCGTGCCGGGGTTAGCCGTGGAGGAGCGCGTGGCTAAGTACTAACAGCCGCACAGGTCGATCCATCGCGTGCCGGGGTTAGCCGTGGAGGAGCGCGTGGCTAAGTACTAACAGCCGCACAGGTCGATCCATCGCGTGCCGGGGTTAGCCGTGGAGGAGCGCGTGGCTAAGTACTAACAGCCGCACAGGTCGATCCATCGCGTGCCGGGGTTAGCCGTGGAGGAGCGCGTGGCTAAGTACTAACAGCCGCACAGGTCGATCCATCGCGTGCCGGGGTTAGCCGTGGAGGAGCGCGTGGCTAAGTACTAACAGCCGCACAGGTCGATCCATCGCGTGCCGGGGTTAGCCGTGGAGGAGCGCGTGGCTAAGTACTAACAGCCGCACAGGTCGATCCATCGCGTGCCGGGGTTAGCCGTGGAGGAGCGCGTGGCTAAGTACTAACAGCCGCACAGGTCGATCCATCGCGTGCCGGGGTTAGCCGTGGAGGAGCGCGTGGCTAAGTACTAACAGCCGCACAGGTCGATCCATCGCGTGCCGGGGTTAGCCGTGGAGGAGCGCGTGGCTAAGTACTAACAGCCGCACAGGTCGATCCATCGCGTGCCGGGGTTAGCCGTGGAGGAGCGCGTGGCTAAGTACTAACAGCCGCACAGGTCGATCCATCGCGTGCCGGGGTTAGCCGTGGAGGAGCGCGTGGCTAAGTACTAACAGCCGCACAGGTCGATCCATCGCGTGCCGGGGTTAGCCGTGGAGGAGCGCGTGGCTAAGTACTAACAGCCGCACAGGTCGATCCATCGCGTGCCGGGGTTAGCCGTGGAGGAGCGCGTGGCTAAGTACTAACAGCCGCACAGGTCGATCCATCGCGTGCCGGGGTTAGCCGTGGAGGAGCGCGTGGCTAAGTACTAACAGCCGCACAGGTCGATCCATCGCGTGCCGGGGTTAGCCGTGGAGGAGCGCGTGGCTAAGTACTAACAGCCGCACAGGTCGATCCATCGCGTGCCGGGGTTAGCCGTGGAGGAGCGCGTGGCTAAGTACTAACAGCCGCACAGGTCGATCCATCGCGTGCCGGGGTTAGCCGTGGAGGAGCGCGTGGCTAAGTACTAACAGCCGCACAGGTCGATCCATCGCGTGCCGGGGTTAGCCGTGGAGGAGCGCGTGGCTAAGTACTAACAGCCGCACAGGTCGATCCATCGCGTGCCGGGGTTAGCCGTGGAGGAGCGCGTGGCTAAGTACTAACAGCCGCACAGGTCGATCCATCGCGTGCCGGGGTTAGCCGTGGAGGAGCGCGTGGCTAAGTACTAACAGCCGCACAGGTCGATCCATCGCGTGCCGGGGTTAGCCGTGGAGGAGCGCGTGGCTAAGTACTAACAGCCGCACAGGTCGATCCATCGCGTGCCGGGGTTAGCCGTGGAGGAGCGCGTGGCTAAGTACTAACAGCCGCACAGGTCGATCCATCGCGTGCCGGGGTTAGCCGTGGAGGAGCGCGTGGCTAAGTACTAACAGCCGCACAGGTCGATCCATCGCGTGCCGGGGTTAGCCGTGGAGGAGCGCGTGGCTAAGTACTAACAGCCGCACAGGTCGATCCATCGCGTGCCGGGGTTAGCCGTGGAGGAGCGCGTGGCTAAGTACTAACAGCCGCACAGGTCGATCCATCGCGTGCCGGGGTTAGCCGTGGAGGAGCGCGTGGCTAAGTACTAACAGCCGCACAGGTCGATCCATCGCGTGCCGGGGTTAGCCGTGGAGGAGCGCGTGGCTAAGTACTAACAGCCGCACAGGTCGATCCATCGCGTGCCGGGGTTAGCCGTGGAGGAGCGCGTGGCTAAGTACTAACAGCCGCACAGGTCGATCCATCGCGTGCCGGGGTTAGCCGTGGAGGAGCGCGTGGCTAAGTACTAACAGCCGCACAGGTCGATCCATCGCGTGCCGGGGTTAGCCGTGGAGGAGCGCGTGGCTAAGTACTAACAGCCGCACAGGTCGATCCATCGCGTGCCGGGGTTAGCCGTGGAGGAGCGCGTGGCTAAGTACTAACAGCCGCACAGGTCGATCCATCGCGTGCCGGGGTTAGCCGTGGAGGAGCGCGTGGCTAAGTACTAACAGCCGCACAGGTCGATCCATCGCGTGCCGGGGTTAGCCGTGGAGGAGCGCGTGGCTAAGTACTAACAGCCGCACAGGTCGATCCATCGCGTGCCGGGGTTAGCCGTGGAGGAGCGCGTGGCTAAGTACTAACAGCCGCACAGGTCGATCCATCGCGTGCCGGGGTTAGCCGTGGAGGAGCGCGTGGCTAAGTACTAACAGCCGCACAGGTCGATCCATCGCGTGCCGGGGTTAGCCGTGGAGGAGCGCGTGGCTAAGTACTAACAGCCGCACAGGTCGATCCATCGCGTGCCGGGGTTAGCCGTGGAGGAGCGCGTGGCTAAGTACTAACAGCCGCACAGGTCGATCCATCGCGTGCCGGGGTTAGCCGTGGAGGAGCGCGTGGCTAAGTACTAACAGCCGCACAGGTCGATCCATCGCGTGCCGGGGTTAGCCGTGGAGGAGCGCGTGGCTAAGTACTAACAGCCGCACAGGTCGATCCAT
Organism: Hyppa rectilinea; assembly: GCA_951799385.1. Classification (NCBI taxonomy): domain Eukaryota; kingdom Metazoa; phylum Arthropoda; class Insecta; order Lepidoptera; family Noctuidae; genus Hyppa; species Hyppa rectilinea. The sequence continues at coordinate 282,996 of OX637328.1, forward strand.
CGCGTGCCGGGGTTAGCCGTGGAGGAGCGCGTGGCTAAGTACTAACAGCCGCACAGGTCGATCCATCGCGTGCCGGGGTTAGCCGTGGATGGGTGACCATCTTTACGTACCGAGACTCCTCCGTGCCTCTGAACGCACGTTAAGCCGTTGGTCCCGACTGTTATTTATGCATCTTTTACAGTCGTTACGGGTTGTCAGAAGCCTGAAAAGCTGACAGCCAGTCTTACCAAGGGGTATCGTCCAATTACTGGGTTGTGGAAGTTAGATAGGCAGTCGCTCCATGTAAAATACTTGTATTTCAGCTACATCCGGTTAGACTGGAAGCCGACCCCAACATAGTTAGGAAAAGGCTAGGCAGATGACGATTTATACGAATAAACGATTTTGATTCTGGGACATAAACATAACTGGTGAAATGTGGGTGTTCTGCACCTCCTTGAGGGAACACAGGTGTGATGGTATGTGAACAAAAATAATTCAACACGTCTTGACAGTGAATGTTCGTCCAATGGCATGTATTTAATCGAACATTAAATACTATTTTGGGACTTTCAAGATACTAAACATTTGCATCACAATTCTAACCTAACCTATCCAGTAGGTGTACAACCTAGCCCAGTTACCAACTGTAAGGTCAGCGCAAAAGTTAAAAAGTGGCTCAATTATTTAAAAAGCGTACTACATACACTGGAGGTCAAATTATTTATTTATTTTAGATCATACAATAGAATAAAAAATTACTTCAAAAATTAAGAATTACATTCAAATTATACAGTACCTCAATACATTACAATAAAAGTAAAACAATATCTTAACATTAGTCAGTACGTGAACCATGCAGCAGTGGTTCACGTACTGACAGTCGAAGCGTTCTGCAAAAGCACTCAGGATACTGATGCGGCTGCCCACACCCTACAATTATTGGCCTCTAATATTAGGATTAATTAGAACTAAGACTATTAAGAATAACACTATTAAGTCTAAAGGATCAATTAAATATTTTCCATAGGTACAGTCAAGCCGAGCCTCTTCACTACTCACTTAACTTTTCACTTTAATAGTAGAAAATGGATAGAAGTAATTTTCTCACTGGTCAGATTGCAATCCAACCGTATCACTTAATAAGTTAGATAAAGGATCAGTGACATTGTGTCTCTCCCCATATTCTGTTGAGATGCACCGCTGAGTATTGTCCGCCACACGCCAATGATTATGCATTGCATCACATCGACAGATGTGTAAATACCGACTTATTTCTTAAATGATTGGGTACGTTATTGTCTTAATGGTGAATGTTGTGTGTACCTTTATTAGGCATACATAGCAGTACTTTTATTATTGGAACGAAGTTCCTTATCGCGCGTAAAGGAGACGGAAATTAAGACCAAAAGTTGTAACGACACTTTTTTTGGAGTAAAATATGTCTTTTTACTAAAAAAAAAATTATTTGTTAATTTTAGATCAGATATTTTTTTATTATTATAACTTAAAAGAAATAAAAAATTAAATCATAATTTATTCTCAAAGGGGGCAGTAGACAAAATAAGTTTTGGAACCCCTGCGGTATCATGATACTCTTTGCCTATGATTCTTAAACCCCTTTCTTATATGCATGTTGTACAGTACATATAAATATTGTTATGTTTAATAAATAATTGCAAGTATACAATAAACTTTCATTAAGTAAAAAAAAGACTCACATAATTCCAATTGGTCACGAAGCAAGGAAGAAACTTAGCGACCTCAAACAGTTCTGGATTCGTCAGTTTTCCATTGATGTACAGAAAAAACCCCCTAAACGTAGCAACTACTCCAGAATAAAAGTACATCACCATAAAGAAAACGTGGAAAAACATCCGAAAATACAACCGAGTAAAAGATTTACGTCCGAACTCTTCCGCCACTGTTATTTTCACTTCCGCCATTGTATTTTCTTTTCTTTATTGAATTGTAATTTAATTTCTTTATTTTATTGGATTTTTTATTTATTTTTTTATATATTCAAACTTAACTTTGATGTCATTACAATTTAGAATAGGTACGTCTTTGTAGACAGAGGTCACTGTGTATAATGTAACCAGTACCTAATTACTTACATAATGTTAAAATATTTTATTTATAATAGCTACAATAATTGTAATTATAAATTCAGGGTTCTCATTAAATTAAGTGTTGACTAGCATTTTTACTTTAATTTATTATTTAATTTTTCTGCCATATTATCACGCTGGAATAGTCCACGAGTGATATAATATACTCCAGTGTCTCCAGTATTATTAGAATAGAATAGAATTGAATAGAATTGAATAAAATTGAATAGAATTAAATAGAATTGAATATAAAAATTGAATTGAATTGAATAGAATTGATTAGAATTGAATAGAATTGAATAGAATTGAATAGAATTGAATAGAATTGAATAGCATTGGAAGAACCATGGTGAGAATTCCACAATGGGAATCGTGTAAGGAGCACTTTAAAGAACTGCAGATATTAACGGTACCTTGCTTATATATTTTAGTTTTACTCACAGACCTCATGAAAAAACTACACAATTTCGAAACACTAGAGGAAAGAAATAAACGGGAAGCTACAAGGCGTAAGGATTTACAATCTTGGATACAACCGCATTTGAAAGTAGTTAGTCATGCTGCAAGCTATCAGTCAATTAAATTGTATAATAAACTACCTGTAGAATTAAAGTCCATTTACAATATAAATAAATTTAAAAATCAGCTGAAGTCATTTCTGATGGAAAAATGCTATTATACACTTGATGAGTTTCTCAGTGATGTGTAGGGACTGTGTCTGGGAACTGTCATGATTGTTAGATTTTTTATTTTTCCTTGCATTTTAATTATTTTTTTTAAGTTTTATTACTTTTTTTTTGACATTCTATGGAATTTTTGTACTTTTATGTAATGTTCTGTTGACCCAATAATTTAATGTTCTGTTGACCCAATAATTTATGTAATGTTCTGTTGACCCAATAATTTATGTAATGTTCTGTTGACCCAATAATTTATGTAATGTTCTGTTGACCCAATAATTTATGTAATGTTCTGTTGAGCCAATAATTTATGTAATGTTCTGTTGACCCAATAATTTATGTAATGTTCTGTTGAGCCAATAATTTATGTAATGTTCTGTTGACCCAATAATTTATGTAATGTTCTGTTGAGCCAATAATTTATGTAATGTTCTGTTGACCCAATAATTTATGTAATGTTCTGTTGACCCAATAATTTATGTAATGTTCTGTTGAGCCAATAATTTATGTAATGTTCTGTTGACCCAATAATTTATGTAATGTTCTGTTGAGCCAATAATTTATGTAATGTTCTGTTGACCCAATAATTTATGTAATGTTCTGTTGACCCAATAATTTATGTAATGTTCTGTTGAGCCAATAATTTATGTAATGTTCTGTTGACCCAATAATTTATGTAATGTTCTGTTGACCCAATAATTTATGTAATGTTCTGTTGAGCCAATAACTTAGTGAACGACATTATGTGTATCTTCTTTTCTTTCTGGACATTTTTATTTTTTTATTTTACCTATGTTAATTTATATGTCGTGTTGTGTTAGTTTAAAATTACTTAAGACATTTCGATACAGTGTAAAAATTGTTCATGAAATAAATAAATAAAATTGAATAGAATTGATTAGAATTGAATAGAATAAAATAGGATGGAATAGAATATTTGATTTCCCGATTTTGACTTCGTCCGCGGGAAGTTCGGTTATATCGCATTTTTAGACAAACAGTAGCCTATGTCCTTCTCGGGGTTTGCAATGTATCTCTCTGACAAATTTTATCCAACTCTGTTCAGTGCTTCAAACGTGAAAAGGTAACACACATACAAACAGACGGAGTTATTCAATGATTATGCCATTTTTACAGGCATTGCCTGACATCTAACGTCAATGGATAGCGGTCACGAGTTGCATTTTTGCCATTATTTTTAGATAAACAATGGTCCTCAACCTAGGCGGCGCCTGCATCTTGGGGGCCGGAGTTACGTTACCATTAAATAATATATCTTGTCATCGCTGTGACAAAGGACCATACAATTACGTTTGTATTAAGCACAACCTTCTAACAAAACCATAATTGTTTTGAAGATAATAGTGGATTACAATTTAAAATAATTAAGATACAAATACATTTTTGCTCACATTTACGACTGATTTCTAAACACCTGATCAAGTCTCATCATCATCTGCCTAGCCTTTTCCCAACTATGTTGGGGTCGACTTCCAGTCTACCCGGATGCAGCTGAATACTGAATAATTTTACATGGAGCGACTGCCTATCTGACCTCCACAACCCAGTAGCTGGGCTATACGAAACCTCTTTGTAAGACAGGCTGGCAGATTTTCGGGATTCTGACGACTCGTAACGACTGTCAAAGATGCACAAATGACAGCCGGGAACAAATGGCTTAACGTGCTTTCCGAGGCAAGGAGGAGTCTCGGTATGTAAAGATGGTCACCCATCCACGGCCAACCTCGGCAAGCGTAGCTTAACCTGGTGGATCGACCTGTGCGGCTGTTAGCACTTAGCCACAAGTTCCTCAAATCTATAATAAATCAATCTAGAAACCTGATCAAGTCTACTATCAGAATAAATGCTATCAGTGTGTTAGCTGTTGTAATTGGTTGATCAACTCGTCAGCCAGCGAGAATAACTGGTCACGTGATGTAGCAACCTGATCCGCTAGCCTTGCTTCAGATCGAAATGCAAGGCTAAACTTACCACACATTGTCTGACCTGTCAGACCACCGACAGGACAGGCCATGTGTGGTAAGTTGAGCGCTCTTTGCTAATCAAGATTCCTATGCACCTACCTCGGAAAACATGTTAATGAAATCGTCTGTCAGCGGATAGTTGAGTAACTCGTAAAATGGCAGTCGATCGCTATCACTTTCATTTTGACAATCATTCAGCGACGTCCATTGCGTTAATAACGTTGTTGAGAAAACTAAATGCTTAAACCTATAAAGCAATGTATCCGGAATAACTTGCAAAGCCCTCGTTTTATGATTAAAACTATGTTACACAATTTTATTATGGTTCTGGTTGTCATCCTACTATATAATAATATTATAAATGTGAAAGTTTGTGAGGATGGATGAATGGATGGATGGATGGATGTTTGTTCCTTCTTTGAGCAAAAACGGCTGAACAGATTTCGATGAAACTTACCAATAATATAGCTTATACATCAGAATAACACATAGGCTACATTTTACATAGACTTTGCGTGATTTGGCCATAATATAAGGATAAGTACATATCATGTAAGTCGCCAAATTCCTGCATTCTGAGAGCTATCTGGGCGTGCGCTGCCTAAACCGTTAGAGTTACGCGAAGGTAATGTATTGTGGGATTGTTTGTCTTACAAAGTTCTATATAAAAGTCCGCGACAGCATATGTCTACCTATTATGTGCAAGCCATTATATACGAAATAGGGAGCCAAAAATACATTTCAATTTGATACTTTTTTTACAATGCACATTTTAGAGTACTCAGTTAATTCTTATCGAATAAAATACGTTTATCACTTTAAGTGATTAATGAAGATAAACTTTGTCTTTTACACTAAGCAATTTTGACAAATAGTTTAAAAGTTATCACGATAAGATTGATATGAGTGGGGCGCCATTAAATGCACACTATTAGTCGGCGGTGCGCAGAGCACAGCGAGGACTCCAGAGGGTCCAGGCAATGACGCGCCATCGCCGAGTCCACGGCGGCGTAAAGGAGAGCTGTAAAATTATTTGATCAGACCGTTTTTTTTTTTGATGGTGTGAACCATGTCAAAAAAATGTCCTGACCTTTCGCTCTGGGTGGAGCGGAAAGGAGCGTCAGTCTCTTACTGACCATAACCCATCCATGTTCCTTCCTTAGCCCATTATATGCCGGGGTAGCGGTAACCCTTTCAGACAATTCCGCTGACCTGGTAGGCTTTGGCCCTAACGGACCCCTTTCTTAATGCTGACATCTCTTTGAGGCACGCGCGAAACAAGAACGCGCCTTCCGGCATGGGTTTGGTCCTGATCGGACGGCGGTGAAGCGTCTCTCGCGGCGGCCGGGACGTGAGGCTCTGTGCTTCAACCATCCCGCTACCTCCTTCACTAGCATAACTGCTTCGTAGAAGACGGTGACTGCTTCCCACTCCCTCTCGCTCCGTATCATAGATTGAACCAGGGCCAGACGCGTGAGGTCACCGCCGCTGCCGATCGCCGCTACGAGAACATTGCGGTGCTCCATCTAAACAGGGCAGACCTCCACCGTATGCTTCACTATGTCCTCCGGGCGATCCTCGCAATGGTGGCACCCGAGCGTTTCTTCTTGCCTGAGAATGTGCAAGAACCTCCCGAAACATCCGGTGAGGACACCCGATGCGCCTCTCTAGCCACTCCTCAAGAGAGCTAAGCTGCCATACCACCTTATTAGACGCTCACGTGAGCGAAACTGTGCCACGTCTGCAACCCGAGCAGAAAGAGATTTATCACAAAATATTACAACGAGTTGAGAATGGTAAATGCGGGATTATTACAGGCAATACTTTTTTGCTTAGTTTGCTTCTAGCTAAAAACGCAAGGATCATAATGTTGCATTAGCTGTGACTTCCTCTGGAATTGCTGCAACATTGCTAAATGGTGGACTGACGGCACATTCGGTCTTTAAATTACCTCTTAATCTGGCGAGCGAAGAAAGCCCTGCGTGCAACATCAGTAAAATGAACGTGGTATCCTGTTCCAACAGTGCAAGCTGATCGTGTGGGACGAGTGCACTACCTATGTGATGTGGCACCAACGCACAATCGAAGCTCTTGATCGCTGTCTACAAGACAGCAATCAAACGGTGTGGTGGTTTTACTGGCTGCCTATGTTAGCATCTTTCACCTTTCTGGCCAGCCCGGAGTGATCTAAGTGATTGTTGATTGTACAGCGTGGCCTGGTGCTCATTCCAGCATCCGGCGGCGCACACTTTACTCTTATTCCCTATAATTCGGTCACTAAATTATCAATTTTGTAAAATAGATTCTAAATTGTGTTTATCAAAACTTTACTATTGACAAGTCCTTTAATTTACATCCTAAAATGAATCTCAATCATCAAATCATTTAACATAGTTTACAGAAGTATTTTATTGTAGTAAGTAGAACCGTCAAAACATATCGATCATTACTAACGTACTTTATTCTAATCCTTTCAGTTTTTATTGTTTATTGCTACCAAACGACATGTGAAACCGCTATATCAAGTGATTATCATTACAATTATAAGCCACTGTTATCCCCCTGCACTCACTCACTTTCCACTTTTCCCGGTCTACAGCGATTGTGGGCCAATCCTTTAAGGAGTCCAGCTCATTTTGCCATCTCTTTCTGGGCCTGGCGCGCAAGTAATCCTCTTCAATAATAATAGTATGCGTACTAATCCTTACCTGACATTATAAAAACCGAAAGTAACTTCAACTGTCTATCCGTTTGTCTATCTGTGTGAATGTATGTTTTCGGTCGTCGGTTAATCTGCTGAGCCGTTTATGATGTGGATGAACTGAAGTCTGTGGAAGAATATAAACAACTTTTTCCAAAACACCGTGCGGGCGAAGCCGCGGGCGGAAGCTAGTTATACTATATGTGCTCGACAAATAGTAATGTTTGTCTTGTAAATGGTGTGTGCGGAGGTGTGATGGACCCTCGCCAAGATAGAGTATCTTGGCGAGGGTCCATCACACCTCCTTTGTCTTTTTTTGTTGTACCCGACACAAATGATTGCTACATATTTATTTATGCATAGCAAGTATTATAACGCGACCAATGATTATATTTAACTTAGAAGGCGAGTTTAGTTAGGTACACGATCGGAATTTGCTACCAGGTGCAATGATAGATGTAAGGTAGACAAAAATCTAATAAAAAATAAATTATAATAAAATATTCTAGTATTTTATCATTGAATTAATCAGAAATAACGCTAAACGCGGAAGGTCACGTATCGGCATGTACAATATCGATGCAAAACACATAGTTATGTAATAAACACCTTTTCTCACGTACTGGAGAGAACACTGTATGCTTAGTAAGCAAACATTACTTAGGTTTTTAAAGAGCCAGTCATCAGTTGAATTTCTTTTTTTTTTTTGAGGGTGGGAAATCATCTAATGACTCCTCCCGCTCTGGGTAGAGCGGAAGGAAGTGTCAGACTTTTACTGACTAAATCCATGTTCTTTCCTTTATGTTCCGGGATAGCGGTAACCCTTTCGGACAATCCCGCTAAGTTTAATAGCTCAAGCCCTATTCTTGTACTTGAGAATATACTCATCTCAGCAATAAATCAATGTCCTGTCATGAAAAAATCTGATGAAATACGAATTTAAATAAATTCAATTTTTATATTTTGACAAATTGAAACAAACTGCCGGGCGGGAAACTCATCAGATATTCTGCGTGACTTATTTAGTTGGGCCCTATCTACAGCACACAACAACTTAGGTACAAAACACGTGAAAAGTCAGCCAGCCCACGTCCTCGGTGGCGCTTTGTAGACTGGCACTAAGGGTGTTTGCCACACTTTCTCCTCTAGGGTGAATTATTGTAACTTTCAAAGCATATCTTATGCCTACAACGACTTCCAACAGGATTGCCTTGCTCCCAATAGCTTATGTTAATCTAACATTTTGACTGATCGCGTAAAAAATGTTACTTTGTCCTCTTGTCTAGTGTGTGGCTCTATTGAGATGTCACTCAACTCGACTAACTGACTGACAATATGTAAGTGACTGGTGACTTTTGTTGCGACTACCTGACTTTAGCGGTGCCTCTGAAATATTCGCCGTAACCGTAATTTAATGCCTTCATCCGCAAGACGACGGCCTCGCCCCCGAGCAGAATAAGAGGCAGTCCATCCGGAAGGCTGTGGCGGCCGATACTTCCTCCAGCAAAGTAAGGCAATGTGTGAGAAGATTTATACCTTAGTATCTATTTCGTTTTGATAGTTGGTCTTCTTATTTAGTAACAATAGTGTTTTAAGTGCAATAAAAACGGAGACACACGTCTTAGTTGTCCGGAGTTAAATGATTTTATGTAATAATAATAATAATAATACTTTATTGATACAAATCCTTACAATATATGCTTAATATTTAACAAGGTTCACAATAGTTAAGGCGTACAAAAGCTGAAACCCTGACTCCTAAACTAGGGAAACCTGTGTCTTAAGAGTCAGTGTTCTACTGCCACTTATTAATTTTAGGTAGGTATTAGTTACACTGTTACTTTAGACCCAACAGGGTCAAAAGCAGCCTTTCCTCACCTTGTGGGCACTGCAGGCCTGAAGAGGGGCAGTAAGACCCCAGAAACAAAATGGGGGGCGTTGTGTAAAAGCTTAGGGGGCATCTAGATAGTGGTTTAAGTAGGTGAAAAAACATCGCCAAGCGGTTGATCGACTCTTCACGTGACCAGAGGGCTGGCCTATTTTTGGTCAAAGAATCAGCATTGCCATACAACGCGGCAATGCTGCCAGCCTTTTGGGAACTTTTCCTGTTGACAGCGATGTGGGCGAATTTTTTGATGCTCTTTATTGTATACATATTATTTCTGTACATATTATTACGAATATTTAACAATTAAATGTAAATATGATTATTTTAGTGTTAGATTAGATATAGTAAAAAAATGGAAGCGCTAAAAAATAAATTAATACTCAAAATGGGCATTCGACGAAATAAGTTTGGAAACCCCTGGTCTAAAGTAACAGTGTACTTACAGTTTATAGCTAGGGTAACAACCCTAGTTCTATGTATGTTGGGGTCGGCTTCCAGTCTACCCGATGCAGCTGAATACCAGTATTTTTCATGAAGCGACTGCCAATCTGACGTCCACAACCCAGTAACTGAGCAATACGATACCCCTTGGTATGACTGGCTGTCAGATTTTTGGGCTTCTGACGACCCGTAACGACTGTCAAACAGCCCTAGCTATACAGTTACTTAGAGAAACATCATAAATATGTATAAATATTGAACTTGACCAAAGTCCGTGATCTTAGCAGTGTTCCCGCGGCAAGGTTGCTACGTTTTATTAGGTACCTACTTAATTATACAACAAAAAGTATTGTACGGTCTATAAATAACATAGGTATGTGGATTTTCCATGGGGTAAAACCTCAATGAAGAACATGCCTAATGATTTTAATTAAGACTTTGTGGCTTCCAGATAAGTTCCGGTTAATTTGTCAAGTACTCATGTAACCTTTTGAACGCCAGAGCATAAAGGCACGCGCGAACCCTCCACGCCAAGCTACAAATTGATTTCTTCTTGATATCATGAAATCATCATATCATTCCAATATCCATGGTGTCTTTTAATTTGTTTCATATCATTAAATACGTACATACGAGAGCTTGAATTTTTATGATATCTACATAAACTCACACTAAATTAATTATTTGATTGTTCATTTCGTGTCAGACGCCAGCACATCAAGCTATCCCTAACTGTCAAATTTTCTCAATTCAAAATGAACCTTATGTCTTTGCAATAAAGTTGAAATACTATCAAAGAAATTTGACAGATTGTGGTAACTTGATGTGCTGGCCTCTGTACATTGCATTGTCACATATTTGTGTCGTTGGTGTACAGGGCATGCGTTTGCTTGTCACGTATATGTGACAATGGCGTTCTAAAGTTTAATACAACATACATTGTTATATTGGGACGATACTCAGCTACACAGCCATGAACAGGATTTAAAACTAGATTTAAAGATATTATGATTCTAGCAAATCTGTTTTAAACCAAGATTCATGACTGAGGATCATTCTCGTTAATGTCTAAAGGCCGTTAAGCCAATAAATAAATGAATGCGGTGATACAAGAGCGTCGCTCCGTTATTTTAAAACAAGCTATTTTGCTATGGACTATTCCAAAAAGTAATGATGAAAAAATAGAAACAGATCAGTAAACATCCCTGTGGATGACAATTTGTAGTGTCTCTTACTTGTACTCCACTTGAGGGCTTGGGTTTGTTTATTTGAATACTTTGAACATGCTTATATCCCAAATTTTAGTTTCAAACCACCTTAAAGAGGTTTGGGTTAAGACATGGGTTTAGAATACAACAGAATCTCTCTTTATTATGTGCACCATAAAAATCACAGATTAGATACATATAATATGGTGCATCCACAATGGACGGTTAAAATGACAATCCAAATTTTTAATTATAATTTATTAATGTTATTAAAACAATAATTGTTGCCAAATAAGTCATGGGATATGAAGTCGAACCTTCTAAATGCAAATGATCGTGTAAATTATTCCCTTTAGTGAGAAATGGCAGAATTTAACCTGAACAGCGCTTGTATTATACTTTTACCGGTTACTTTTCGAACAAACTATAGTGCCATTCCAAGTTGTGTTGTTTTTCGTATTGCAGTGAAAGACTTGTCGGAAGAGGGCTGACTTAGGAAACCATATATATTAATATGTTTATGTATTAAATAACGTAGCCTGGATGCTGGCACAAGAGCGTGAGGATTGACGCTAGAAAAGTGAGGCTTAGGCTCAGCAGTTAAGCGGGATTGTCCGAAAGGGTTACTGCTACCCCGGAACATAAAGGGCTAAGAAAGGAACATGGATGGGTTTTAGTCAGTAAGAGTCTGACACTCCCTTTCGCTCCACCCAGAGCGGGAGAATTAATTGGATGATTTCCCAGGCTTAAAAAAAAAAGGCTCAGCAGTGGGTGATAAAAATAGCGAGCTCCAGGTTTGTCTCCACAAAAATTGTGGCGGGGCTGTAGGATACCATATCCCGAGGCTAGCTAAGTAGTTTCACTCATACGATATACCACGTGACCCCCGTTAGCGTACCTATAAGCATGGTTGGAGGGGTTGTATGCGTGCAATAATGTGCCCCACATTGTCAGTGTTATAAAGTAAATAACACAACCCGCACTGGGTTCATGTGGTAGTTAGAATCAGCTCCCTTCCTCTCAGAGTGGACGAGTGCCAACAGTGGAAATATTATAGGCTGATAAAGTAAATCAAACTGCTTTGCCTATTCCCAACTATGTTGGGGTCGGCTTCCAGTCTAACCGGCTGCAGCTGAATACCAGTATTTTACATGGAGTGACTGCCTATCTGACCTCCACAACACAGTCAGTAACTGGGAAATACGATACTCCTTGGTAAGACTGGCAGTCAGACTTTCCGCCTTCTAACTACCCGTAACGACTTTACGACTGTCAAAGATCCACGAATGATAGCCGGGACCAACAGCTTAACCACAGAGTACATTATAATATGAGCTTAGCGTACTTTCCGAGGCACGGAGGAGTCTCGGTATGCAAGGATGGTCACTGCCAACTACGGCAAGCGTAGCTTAACCTGATGAATCGATCCGTGCAGCTGTTATAACTTAGCCACGAGCTCCACAGGCTGATAAAGTAAATATGTCTTTAAAAATAAACCAGGCACTTACAAAGTTCCAATTGGTGAGGTAGCACGGCGTGAACAACTTGGCAGTGACGACACGCTCGTCAGTCACATCTGTTCGTATGATGAGCAGGTACCACAAGTAACAAGCATAACAAACCACTGAATTAAACAACCCACACGCTACAATATGGAATATTAACCTTAAATACCACCGAATCGAACGTCTTTTTTCAAATTCTTCATTCACTGTGATTTTCACTTCAGCCATTTTAATTTTGCTTTATTTTATTGGATTAATTCTATTGTAGATTTATTTTTATGGTGCAATTATTGGATCATTTCTTTGTTGTATTGGATTATTTGCAATTTTATTGTTTTTTTTTATTAAAACGTGCAGACCGGTTGAGGTCACGCTACATTATGTGATCAACTAGTATGTGTAGCAGGGATTTTAGGATTCCTTGGTCGGTGTGAGGAGCCGGTGCATTGCCATTAACGTAATGCGGCTTCATTAATGATATTAGTGATTAGACTGATTAGAATACAGGTTGGGTATCGTAATTTTAATGTTAAGTTTGGTTTAAACGCACTCTTTTATTGTAATTCGATAAATTGCTTGTAATTCGTAAATTGCTTGTGACTTTAAGAGAGTGATTCTAGGTTTCTACTCTATGTTTTCATTCATTGAAGTATGTAGTCAAATAGAAATAACGTTGTAAAATTAAAATTGTGAGTAGTTCTTTATTAAATTCATCACAGTTTCAAGCTTTTAAAGCGGGTATACTACCATAAACACAATCAGCCTATAATGTTCCCAATGCTGGGATACAGGCCTCTTCTGTGGACAGGAGTGGGCATAATCCACTAGGCGGCCCCAGTACGGGTTGGTAGATGTCACATGTCTTCCAATTTGTAGTTTTAGGACATGCAGGTTTCCTCACGTTGTTATCCTTCACCGTTTTGAGAGCAGACTACCAACACTTTTCAAAAATATAAGACTTGAATTTGGTCATATTATACCTACGTAACATTACAGAATCCTGCTACATCCAAGAACGCATCATCGTTTGATTCAATAATGTACTAAACGCGAGTCTAACAAGTAGTCTAACATTTAGTTACTAAGTTTTTTTTTATGAATGTGCGTTTTGTTCGTGCAGAATAAACATTTTTTCTTTCTTCTCTAACAAACATCAAAGTCAAAGTCAAAGTCAAATCATTTATTTCAAAAAGGCACAAGAAAGGCACTTTTGAGCGTCAAAAATGAACAAGAAATAGAATTGATTCTAGTCGCCCCTTCCAAAAGGTAGTTTCGTGTGGAGAAGAATGGGCAAGAAACTCCACCGTTAATCTTTTAAAATGTTTAACAAATTTTCGTATACATGAAATTATAACATTATATGTGAAGACGATGCACCCAGAATTAAAACAATACACCACAAAAGGTGAAAATCATCAAAAGTAATTCTGCGGAACCAATACACTGTATCATATAAAATTGCCAATAAAACCTGCTTTGATTACCTGAGTCTCAATGACGTTGCGACGCACGCCATGTTACTAAATAATACTGATTTTAACAAACTGGTTATTGATATAATTACACTTGATGATTGTGTAGACTATCTACCTATCGGTTAGTGATGGATGGAAAATTGTTGATGTACTTTGTTGAAGTTGTAAATCTGTATTTTATGAGACAATACAACTACTACGTGTTAGCAAGCAAGAATACTGAGCACGGGGTCCAAGGTTCTGATCTGAAATGGGCACAAGCGTTTTTGCTGATCATCATCATCTGCCTAGCCTTTTCCCAACTATGTAGGGGTCGGCTTCCAGTCTAACCGGGTGCAGCTGAGTACCAGTATTTTACATGGTGCGACTGCCTATCTGACCTCCACAACCCAGTAACTAGGCAATACGATACCCCTTCGTAAATCTGGCTATCAGATTTTCGGGCTTCTGAGGACCCGTAACGACTGTCAAAGATGCACAAATGACAGCCGGGACCAGCGGCTTAACGTGCTTTCCGAGGCACGGAGGAGTCTCGGTGTGTAAAGATGGTCACCCATCCACGTTCAACCCTGGCAAGCGTAGCTTAACCTGATGATCGACCTGTGAGGCTGTTGGTATTTGGCCACGAGTTCCTCTGATAGCTGATATCCGTCTTACCTTCGGGGGGAACATAGGCACTATGTTATGTTACGTTAGCTCGGTTACGGTTTTGTATAGTAGCGACAGGCTCCCCCCTTATTTCATAGATATAATGTTTCAATTCAAGACTTACACATAATGGGCGAAATTCGTCCCTCTGAGTGATCCGGGATGTGATCCGTAAGGTTACACATGATAACTGCATGCAACGTGTTGTAGTGTACCATGTACCTACCTACCTATGGGTTGCATATACAGAATACGTAAATATACAGGGTGTAACCGAAAGGGTAAATACATACAACAGGATATGCTACAGGGTATTTAGTTTGAACGGCCCAAACCGAATGGACCGCGGGCCATTCGACCGTAACCAAAAATCGTCTACGTTTCAAAGGACCGGTGATAAAATGATTTCAAAATTAATTTAAAGGTACAGTCGCATACATTGTAATAGTCAGGCTAAATTTAACTTTTGTAAACATTTTATATTATTGTTGATTGTTTTTCTAAGGAAGATAATACAAACCTATGAAAAAAAAAAAAACTTTTATTTCAACTTTTTAACTTTTGCACCCGAATGTACTTGATGTAGTTTATGACACTGAATTTGTTTACCAGTTTTTATCACCGGTCCTTTGGAACGTAGGCGATTTTCGTTTACGGTCGAATGGCCCGCGGGCCATTCGGTTTGGGCCGTTCAGACTAAATACCCATGCTACAGACCACAAAACTGAACAACTTTCACTATGGGACCAACTCCGAAATCGCAAAAAAAACAGCTGTTCTATAAAAATAGTTCTATAAATAGCTGGTCACGTTGCGTCGAAATCTAGGGAACAGCAGATTTTTTTTTTCACGATTTGCTTAATATGAATACGTAAAACGTTACACAGAGAATTGTACTCTATTTAAGTACATCAAGTCCATAGTCAGATACGTAAACCTTTAAGCAACCGCAACTTGCAGAAATAAGCTATTTTAAAAGAAGTTTTTCCATCTTTTGGCTTAATGCGCTTCTTGATCAACCGGTCTGAGAGGTTTTAAGTTGTCTGAGAATGACGGTTTTGTCATTGCATATTAATTATGTTTGTGTCTTTCCTTAATGTCAATAAGAAGCATTTTATATAGTCACATAGTTCATGTCTTCACACCCCATGCATTTAATTTCAAACTTAAAGCATAATTATTTCAAATCAAACCATGTACAGGCACATTTTGAAAGAAAAATAGCATGGTCGGGTTAAATAAAATACTTACTTTGATAAAATTATCAACTTGTGGTTTTTTTCCTACGAATAAAGCAGACATGACACACGATATGAAACTAGCAGAGACACCACACGGAATTCTTACGAACTAATTTGGTTACCTTCTAAATACGGCTCCATCCAGAGCGGGAGGGGTCATTTGATGTTCTCCTACCCTCAAAAAAAAAACCATGTGCCAAACCAGCATTATTACTTGCTTGCTTGTAGGAACATGGGCAGCATAAAACTCTGACACCAGGTAATAATGAAAATGCACGTCGTCAGTGGAACAGACCTCGGAAGGAAAACCGCGGGTAAATGAAGTAAAGCATTCTATGACGCATCGAAGCATACGAACAATATAATCAAATCTATCGTTATTTTTTTGTTGACAATAATTTATTTTATTTTATTTCTAGTATTGGCTAGGTATAAAGGGCACGACGAATATTTTAATTTTATGATTTTTTTAATAATAGTTAGTACTTAGATGATAGTCCCTGGGCAGCTAAATGGTTTATATTGTTTGTTGTTCACAGATGACCAAAACATTTAAGGTCATATTTTTTTAAATGACTGGGCAAGTGGGCATTATAACCCTACAGGGTCAATTTAAACTGCTTAGCAAAACTGCACAAATGCGATGCGAATTGTAAGTGACTGCCGAGCGCCCGCCTTGGGGATCGATCCGTGTTTTCTTTTTTTACATGATTTTTGCAGCTGCAGCCCGGAGTTTAGTTGATGGCAATAGCCTCGCTGCCTGTCATTAGACTAACAGCAATGATGTCCTAGTGGTATGACCGTCTGACTGCCAAGTCTTAGGTCTCGAGTTCGAACCCAAGACACGCACCTCTTTCGGATTCATGTGAGAATTGTATAATTATGACTTGTTTTAAAATAATTAAAGGAAAACATGGTGAGATATTTCTCAACGGTATGTGAAGCTAAGTCAGAGGCCCATGGACAGGTTAATAAAACTCTGACACCAGGTTACTCACTAACCACACTAAAAGAAAGTAAGAATTAGACTAAAACAAAAATCAATAAATCTGCCTGCCATTACCCAACTACATTTTGGTCGGCTACCAGTCTAATCGGTAACCAGTAGGTAACAAGATTCAGAATCAGTGGGTTTCGGACTACCCGTAACGACTGAAAAGGATCTACGAGTGACAGCCAGGACCAATTTAATGGCTGTACGTGCTTTACGAGTAGCTTTTTTTTTGTTAATAGCATCTCGCAGTTCAACCATAGGGTTGTCTACTGCTTAATCGGGCTTTCCTGTGGATGCCACAATGAAATTGCAGCCTCCGTCCAGGGCTTAGCAAAAACTTACAAACTAAGCGACTACACGGTAAGGGCATACCCTGTGGGGAACGGACCTCGGCTTAGGGCGTCCCTGGGGGAGGACAGCAAGGAATAAGCTGGATCGGGGGCAAACTTTACGAGGAACGGACGGCTCTCGATATGTAGGTAATGGATAGTGACCCATCCACAAATCGACCGCAGTAAGCGTAGCTTAGCCTGCAATCGACTCCTGCGGTTGTTATCATTCACCCAGAAGCCTCTGTACAACGCTTCCTCCACTACCTTCGAGCAGCAACACGCGTGATGTTCATATTAGGCTATCACATTCCGGTTCACACGTTCACATTTAGTTTCACTTGTGTGTAGTGTTTTCTATTTCACAACCTATAGGCCTGATAGTCGTAATTATTATAAACTTGTTCTAGTAACTCGACTAGCGGCGCGGTGCGTGCTGCGATTCGTTCCGAAAATGAAATAATTAGGGAATATTATATCGTTTGTTGTTACATTCAAGAAAAGTGAGCAGAAGTTGCACTCCACATGCATATCGACGCATAAAAGGCAATGTTTACCAAACGACATATCGTCAACTCTAAAGAGATTTTAATGTATTTATTTTTGGAAAAAAAATCACCTATTTGTCATAAATAATTACTTAATTCCAACGAATTCTAATGCTGTTTAAAGGCTAAATAAAATGAAATTTTAGGTTATGAGCTTGAAATAGTGTCAACTAAATATAGCCTAACATGTCGCTTGGTAATTTTTGCCTTTCAAGCGTCGATATACAATGATATAATTATCATTTAAACAGTCATGAGAGTATACAGATAAGAGGTATCTTGAAGCTTGGTGATGTTTCTCTATAGAGAAAATTGTATTATTTTATGTAGACTGTTCGACAAAAAGTTTGGTTTCAGTGGCTTGTGGCTAAGTACCTAAAAACAGCAGGACGGGTCGACGGATCACGTGAGGCTTGCCGCGGTTGGTCTGTGGATGGGTGACAATCCTAACATACAACACGTACCATAACTAACTTACCTCGAAAAGCACGTTCAGCCGTTGGTCCGGCTATCATTCGCGGATATTTGTCAGTCGTTAGGGGTCGTCAGAAGCCTATAATTCTGACAGTCCGTCTTAACAGGAGTATCGTGTTACCCAGTTACTGGGTTGTGGAGGTCAGATAGGCAGTTGCTCCATGTAAAATATTGGAATTCAGTGGCATCCGGTTAGACTGGAAGTCAACCCCAATATATTAGATATTCTGTAAATAATCTGTTATGTGGTAATACATCGACTATGATGAACAATTATTTATAAACTATTTACTTTCCTTTATAATTATTACATACCTACATACATTAGGTATGGATTATACATTCATACCCTACATATATTTTTTGGATAAATAAATCAGGTATTTCAAATCTCTCAAAAATTCTAATTTGGGCCCAGTAAATGGAAAATTGTTAATAGGCTACACCTTGTTCCACATAGGACTTAATCACAACTTCCTGGCAAAATATGAGTAGATAGGTACTACTCACGCATCTTACTACTACCACAGATAATATAATACATCTACTAGGTACGTATCCCTTCCGGCAATACAGGAGCGATAACTATTTTCATAAAAAATAAATAAAAATATGGTAAGCCCATATTTGGTGCCCAAGATACAAGCTTGGCTAGTTTGGGGACAATATAAAAACCTTGTAACCTTTTTTAGCAAACAACTGTTTTTTTAAATCATAAAATTCATTAACTATTGACAGACAACCCCAGCCTTATCCACTAGATTCAGAAGAAGAATGTTTGCACAAGAGTTCCATATACAGGGTGGAATTTTGTAATGCCCCCTGGAGGGAAAGTACTCTTAATACTGGAGATAGAAAATTTCACTCAAAGAAAACATTCCTTTATTTTTGAATAGAAAGAAAACTGCATTCAAAGATTTCCAAAAAATCGCTTGCCACACCCGGGAATCGAACTGACTAAAATCTGCAAAAAGTACACACTATACTTTTATTTCAGCGATCGTTAGTATCAATTATAAGGATGAAATCTCTCGACCAAACTTGATAAATTAAATGACAGGAAAACCATGAAATCTTTAATTATTTACAAAAAAATTTAAACTAATAACAATAAAAAATTTAAATACATTTGTGTATCCAAGAAAATGAAGCCCATTTCGAGCAACTAATTAATTAGTTTAATTTTTTTTGTAAATAATTAAAGATTTCATGGTTTTCCTATCATTTAATTTATCAAGTTTGGTCGAGAGATTTCATCCTTATAATTGATACTAACGATCGCGGTAATAAAAGTACAGTGTGTACTTTTTGCAGATTTTAGTCAGTTCGATTCCCGGGTGTGGCAAGCGATTTTTTGGAAATCTTTGAATGCAGTTTTCTTTCTATTCAAAAATAAAGGAATGTTTCCTTTGAGAAAAATTTTCTATCTACAGTATTAAGAGTACTTTCCCTCCAGGGGGCATTACAAAATTCCACCCTGTATAACGATTTTCTCGCCTAAAGGTGCCAAATATTGGATGAAACTCAGATGAAAGTTTATACGGAAGTTTTTGTCTTTTGCCGACGGAAAGCGCCCTCGGGTACACGGCTTGTGTTTATAACAAATGAATAATAACAGCCTGCAATATCAGGGCAAAATACACTTCTTAAAATTAAATAACATAATATAAAAGCAGAAATTATGTCACTCTCCGCATCTCCACCCAGTGGTGAATTATTGAACTATCATAGGTGATTGAATTGCATGCGAAACTCAATAGATGGCGCTACGAGACACCTTATGCAGTTAACAAATAAACGCTATGCACTGTTTTTTTTTGGATTGCCGTATTCCTCAATATTGTAGCCTAATGTTTGTACAGAGGCCAGCACATCAAGTTACCACAATCTTTCAAATTTCTTTGATAGTATTTCAACTTTATTGCAAAGACATTTTAAGGTTTATTTCTAATTGAGAAAATTTGACAGTTAGAGATTGCTTGATGTGCTGGCGTCTGTACATGACTAAGAATTTAGGTCAGTGGGTAGCCTTAGGGGCGGGGTGAAGTGTGGGTAAACATCTGCCTAAAATATTTTGCGATTGTATCGTCCGCAAATATACCTAGTTTGTAGGTACCTATTTCATAGTATTTCTCAAAAAACTATGGAACAAGAACAAACGCTACATAAGTCAAAAATACTACATTACTGCGGTTGTAACTGAAAAGGGTATTTCAATAAAAATATCACTTAGAAACGTGACAATCATTGTAATTATCTGATCAGACGATACCCACCCTCAGGTGCATTTAGTAATACTCACATCATTCGGTTACTTATAACGTTACGGAGAGTCACCCATAATAGTTTTTTTTGTGATATCACTACACCACTGCATCGTCTAGTGGTGCACAGTATACTCCTCTCTTCCGAGCTGCATACTTAGTGCAGATAGTCTCCGAGTGGCTGTGAAACATAACGAAATTATGTATGTGGGTTCCGTTTTAACTTTTTAGCAACGGAACCCAAAAAAAACATTTTAACTTTGCGGTATGCACGTGACACTTTAATAATTCGCAAGAACGATGTGCACTTGTGCCTCTCTCGAGGATTTCTCCTGTTACGTGGGCGTGGGCGCATATTATGTAGGTATATGTATAGTCACATACCTAAACAAACAGCCGGACCCGGAACAAAATAACGAAGTCAAAGTCAAATAATTTATTTTAAATAGGCAGAAGAAAGGCAATTCGAACGTTAAAATGAATAAGAAATAGAATTGATTTTAGTCGCCGCGCCCTTCCAAATTTTTTGTATGGAGAAGAATGAGCAAGAAACTCCACCGTTACTCTTTTAAAATGTTTTAAACAGTTTTGTATACATGAATTATAAAATTAGAAGACGATGCACCACAAAAGGTGAAAACAAAAACATATAACAATGGCAGGTAAAAATAATTATGTCATAAATACATGGTGCTCACATAAACATTCTAAAAGTTAATAATAATAAATTAATCAATGTGTGAGTTCAATTTAATAGAAAATGTTAAAACAGTGTGGTACAAATTACAAATTATTACCTAATTCACTTAGCAACCAGTTTGATTTTGTCTAGACACTATAGATTGTCCTGGGGAGCAGGACCAGCATGTTTCCAAGCATCCTTATCTTTGATATAATCCTCTAATTTTTAATAAGCTTTTTGTGTATTTCTTTACCACTGTACTTTATGCAAATAAAAGGAGAATTTGGAGGTAAAACTTTGTGTCTTTATTTAACGAACACTTTACAATAGTCAGTCCATACAATAAGCGACTGAACACGATACAAGCTGTGAGCGGACTGGCCCCCGCTGCCGCGGAGTGTCCCTCGTCCGTAAACCTAAAAGCTACATCGACAATAATGTTATTACAGTACATACATTGTGTCACTACAGTATTCCCCCCCTATCTTTATAATTTTTGTTAAAATTATACAAAAATAAATGGGTGAATTTTCCTTTAGAATCTGCTAAGTAAATTTATCAATAGCCTTACAACATTGTTTTCTGTTTATTACACATGGGTACCTACACGTCACCTGTTTTGCGTATCATCAAAAGTTCGCGGCCGCCAGTCCGGCGCGTTACAAATAACTTGGTATCATCTTACATGAGTACATTGTTTGTATTGTATACATTTTATAAATATGTTTCACTTATCGTACCATACTAGCTTATAACAATAGAATCTACAAATACCAAAATACAAAATAGTTTATTGCTTCCTCAGTTTACATAAATGGTTAGTGTTTGGAGTTTCCCTTTTAGCAAGTAATGCCTGTGTTGGAAAACTCCGCTCTTCCATAGCACAGAAATACAAAAACAAAAAACAAAAAAAAACAATAATCTTCATCTCACTATTCTTATTTCTACCACTAATATACATCTGTTGCACGCGTAGTAGTTGGCTGTTGTACAGTGATGCCTTTGTTTACCGATGCCAACCCAATTACCTCCGCTTCTTTGCGGAACCAGTTTCGCACACATCTTCTGCATTGGTGTCTGATTAACCATAGTAATACGATGCCGAAAATGATGGCAAATATTATCAAAACCATTTCCACTACACTGATTCGTTGCCCAATGATCTCATTGGATACAGTTTGAGACACTGCAACGTTATTCTGTTGGGGTTTAACTTGGCTATTACACATTTTTTTTTTTTTTTTTTTATATTTACAATTTATCTCTTGGTTCACATAAACCAATACTAATGGCAACAGGCTTGCTCTTTATGTAGCAAGTTAAATTAAAATACATCGTTAAAATTATAATATACTGTGAGATTGCGTAGTTGACCTACCACGTTAATGCTGACTTCTTGTCTTTTTTTACGTTAATTTTCCGTTGCAACTTTACAATAATGCCTTTTTAAACAGTTGCAATTTTATGTTTATTAGTTGCTACCTAGTTGTTTTATCTAGGCTATACTTAAGTTATTACTACGCGTTTTATATAAAGGTGTGTCCAGATGGGCCTTAATTTGTTTTTCATTAATACATATGATATAATGCGAACACCTATTGGACAGGGCCGACTTTAAGTGATATAATATACTAACTTACATTAAATATTTCTAAGGGTAGTGTGCATCTTCAATATTGTGCCATAAAAAATTATCATCCCATTGGAATCCACAATATTTCGAATGCCCACGCCAATCAAAATACAAATAAATATATAATATCGGTATACCTTGCTTTGAGATACCTCTTAAGTTTGCTTAATTTAATGGGGCGTTTCCTTTATTTGGTACTTACTTACTTCTTTTTGGCTACTTATTCATCAAAAAATCGTATTCTTCTGCTGACACGACCACTGCGAGTGACAATTTGTTGTTTAGTTACGGGTTCCGTAGCGTTTTTCTTTGTTTTTTGGGGATCTGTTTTTTTTATTTTTCCCGGCAGGTTGTGCGCTGTAATTTCTTTACTGTTATCTTCCTCGCTCTCCTTTAGTAAAAATGCGGGTTTTAGTCGGTCGATTGAAATGCATGCTTGTCTATTTGATAAATCGATCATGAAATGTTTTTTATTCCGACTTATGACGCGGTATGGGCCATCATAGGGCGGTTGTAGCGATTTACGTACTGTGTCATTGCGAACAAACACGTATTTACAAGTTTCAAGTTCTGGATGTATAAATGACGAACGTTCCTTATTTTCTCTACTATGAGGTATAAAATTCCCTATGGTTTTTCTAAGTTCCTCTACGTACGAGTCCATGTTTAAGCTTTGTTTTTGATCGTGTATAAAAAAATCTCCTGGTAACCTCATTGTGCGCCCGTACACTAACTCGGCGGCGCTATATCCGGTTTCACTTCTAATAGCTACTCGCAGCCCGAATAAAACAGTAGGTAACTCTTTTAACCATGATTCTGTTTGTATTCTAGCCATTAATGATGCCTTGAGCGACCTGTGCCATCTTTCTACTATGCCGTTGCTTTGGGGATGATACGCTGTTGTCCTAATCCTTTCGATTCCCATTACTTTCATTAGCTGGTTGAACAAATTACTTTCAAATTGTCTCCCTTGGTCACTAGTGATTTTGATTGGACACCCGTAGTGAGTGATCCAGCCATCATATAGCGCCTTGGCAATAATTTCCGCGGTTATTTCTTTCAATGGTATGGCTTCCGGCCATCTTGTGAATCTGTCGATTATAGTAAGACAATATCTATACCCTTCTGCTGTGACGGGTAACGGCCCAATTAAATCTATATGAATGTGTTCAAATTTCCCGCATTCCGAGTAAACGCCTAATTCTGATACTGTGTGTCTTTGTATTTTAGATTTTTGGCATGCTATACATGATTTCGCCCATTGCCCTATCTGTGAATTCATACCTGGCCAAAAATACTTTTGCGTAATTAACGACTTAGTTGCCCTAATACCGGGATGACTTATATTATGTACATTTTCGAAGGCCATGCGTCTAAATTTCTCGGGTAGGTACGGTCTTGCTGTATTTCTAGATATTTCGCAATAAATTGGTTTATTTCCTGTGGGCCCGTATAGTTTCTTTATGTTCACTTTGCTATTACTGTTACTGTAATTTGATTCTCGTGCGATATACGCGTCCGTTTCCTGTGCGGTAGCCAATTCTGCGAAGTCTATGTTCGTTGGGCAATACAATTCCGCTACACGTGATAACGAGTCAGCAACAACGTTATGTTGTCCGTCTACATGGCGAATGTCGTTTGTGAATTCGCTAATAAATAATAAATATCTTGTTCTTCTCGATGTTTCTGTATTACTGCTATTTAGTTTTGTTAGGGCGTAGGTTATTGGTTTATGGTCTGTATATATGGTTAGTTCCCGACCTTCAAACAATTTTCTGAAATACTGAATGGCCATATATATCGCTAATAGCTCCCTATCGTATGTACAATACTTTGTTTGTGCCTCCGTGAGTTTCTTCGAAAAATACCCTAACGGTTCCCAGCGATTATTGACTCGTTGTTGTAACACGGCGCCTACGCAATTGTCTGACGCGTCACACATGAGGGCCATAGGTACGCCACTATGTGGGTGTGACAATGTAACCGCGCTTTGTAAGCTGAGTTTACATTGTTCGAAAGCCTTGTTGGCTTCATCGTCCCATTGTACCAATGTCTTATCGCGTTTCTTAGAATGATGTATGAACTTATTAAGGCACATTTGTGACTCTACTGCTTTTGGTATGTGTGGCCTATAAAAATTAACCATTCCGAGGAACCTTCTCAATTCCTCAACTGTTTTTGGTTTCGGAAAATCTACGATGGCCTGTGTTCTGGACTTTAGTGGTGTGATACCTTTTTTGCACACCTGAAAGCCGAGAAACTCTACCTCCTCTTTTCCAAATTGACATTTCGAGGTGTTAATTGTTATTCCGAATTCGCTAAATCTTTGAAAAACTATTTTTAAATGCGCTTTATGTTCTTCGTGGTTGTGGCTAGCTATTATGACGTCATCGATATACGAGAATAAAAAATCTAACCCATGCAAAACTGTTGTACTCATGAAACGTTGGAATGTTTGGGCTGCGTTTCTCAAACCGAAACTCATTCTGGGGAATTCAAATAATCCGAAAGGCGTGATTATCGCCGTTTTTTCTACATCCTCCGGGTTTATTGGTATAAAATGATACGCTCTATTGATATCCAAATGTGTAAATACCTGCTTGTTTGCTAACACATACGTAAATTCGTGTAACCGTGGGACGGGGTACCTATCGGGTTTAGTAATCGCGTTTAATTTCCTATAGTCACCGCAGGGTCTAATGTCTCCATTCGGTTTCGGTACCACATGTAAAGGGCTCGCCCACGGGCTTTTACTGGGCCTACATATTCCCATCTCCTGCATAATTCTAAATTCCTCTTTAACTTTGACATACCGGTCCGGCGGTAATGGCCTTGCACGCGAATGTACCGGGGGACCGTTTGTTTCAATATAATGTACTACCGAGTGCTTAGGAGGGTCTTTAAAAGATGTAGGCCGAGTAATATCTGGGTATTTGGAAATAATATCATGATATGGATGGTCTACATTTAACATTTTCAATGAAAGTTGAGAGCTACTTACTAGAGATGCGACTGTACCCAGCTCCGTCACCTGATCAACCAGTTTCCTTGCACTCACGTCGACCAGAAGCCTATGGTGTCCCAGGAAGTCTGCACCAAGTATGGGTTGTTTCACGTCGGCTATGATGAAGTCCCACCGGAATACTCGTCGTAATTTCAAGTTCAACACGAGAGTCTTTACACCATACGTTTTGATTTCCGCTCCGTTCACTGCGTACAATTTATACGTGCTGTCCGGTGAGTTCTGGTCCTTCTTGGTTACTGGTATGACGGACACGTTCGCTCCTGTGTCCACTAGAAAGTTCAACCCTGTATTTACGTCTTTTACACTGAGGCGGTTGACTGGACGTACGGAGCAGATTTCCGCCTGTGGCTGCTCCGAAGTTAGTTTTCCGTCTTCTTCCAGGCGCACGGTTTTTCACATTTCTTCGCTTTTTCCGCGTAACGGAAATGGTAAAAGCATAACCAGTCCGGATCTTCCTCAGAACGTCGTGCCCGCGAGCCGCTTCTACTCCGGTTGCTAAATGCCTGATAACGGTTCCTGCTGCGTGCGCGGTTTCCTTTGTATCGGTTTTCCAGTTTGTCGAAACGTGCACTTAACTTCGCTATTTCGTTTAAAAGCGTTTTGTCTGACGTGGATGTTGATGGTTGCGGTGATACTGCTGCTACTACACCTGCTTTGGTCACTTCGTTCACGTCGTCAGCGATGTTGGCTAATTTATCTAAGTCCTTAGCTTCCGTGACGGTGAGGACGGCGCGTACTGTGGTTGGTAACAGATTCTGCCATAAAACCTTAAGTGTGCCATCCGTTACTTTGTCTCTTGCGAGGACTTTCATTTTTGCTAGAAGTTGTGATGGTTTCTGGTCTCCTAATTCCATCTCATTAATTAACTTTTCTATTTGTTTTGTTTGTGAGTCCTCGTAAATTTTTATTAATTTTTGTTTCAACGCCTCATATCTCCCTGTCTCTGGTGGATTGACTAAGAAATCTGTCAATTGACTTACAGTGTCACTGTTGAGCTTCGATACCACAAGGTCAAATTTTGAGTGGTCTCCTAGTTTCTGTGGGGCTAGTGTCGCTTCAGTTCTGATGAACCACACTCGGGGCTGGTGCGTCCAGAAATCGGAAATCCTTGATGCTAATGACAGTGCCGCCGTTTCTGGAACCAACGTTGGAGGTGGTGTCGTCATCTTCTTGCCGTAAATCGTAACTCCGAATTATAAAGTTCTTTCACAGGGGTCACCACTTTTGTGTATTTCTTTACCACTGTACTTTATGCAAATAAAAGGAGAATTTGGAGGTAAAACTTTGTGTCTTTATTTAACGAACACTTTACAATAGTCAGTCCATACAATAAGCGACTGAACACGATACAAGCTGTGAGCGGACTGGCCCCCGCTGCCGCGGAGTGTCCCTCGTCCGTAAACCTAAAAGCTACATCGACAATAATGTTATTACAGTACATACATTGTGTCACTACAAGCTTGTTAACAAAGTGTACTTTTAATATGAGTTTTTAACAGCTTGTGGGATATACAAATATGACGTCATCAATAACATCACGTTTGTAATCCCCGAACAGTTAGGCAGAGGTGTACCAATAGACACCGTGGAGTTTCTTGCCCGATCTTCTTCATAGGTGTCTACTTTGGAAGGGGGCTTTGGAATGGGCGACTAGTTTCATCTTTCTGATTGATCGACCCCTTGACAGTTAAAAAGTGCCTGTAATTGGTTCATTTGAAATAAATGCTTTGAGTTTGAGTTGAGACACCCACGATTCGCCAGTTACGTTAAAGTCCCATTTATTTAATTTATTTTATACTTTTAAGCACAAAAATGTACAGAGGCGGACTTAATGCCGGCAGGCATTTTCTACCAGTCAACCTTTGGGTGATGCAGAGATAAACAATGGTGCAATAGAAAACTATAAGTTTAAATATTTAGTCAATTCTTCTTCTTCTTTAATTACACATATACAAACTATAAATAAACAATAATTCCCATGTAATATAGGGTTTTCCACTGAGAGTGCTATCCTGTGCCTCAAGCAGACTGTACAGTATTACACGAGTAGAAAGACCCCAGTCTATGCATGCTACCTCGATTTATCGAAAGCGTTCGATCTTGTTTCGTACGATATTCTATGGGGTAAATTAAGGGATGAAACTAGTCTACCTAAAGAAATTGTGCTATTATTTATGCATTGGTATAACAATCAAAAGAATTTTGTAAGATGGGCAGGCTCTCTTTCGGGGGAGTATGGGCTGGAATGCGGGGTTAGGCAGGGGGGGCTGACCTCCCCCACGCTTTTCAGCCTGTACGTCAACCGGCTGATCGACGAGCTCAGCAGCACCGGCATAGGGTGTCATATAGATGGAGTGTGCGTGAATAACATCAGCTACGCAGACAATATGGTGCTGCTGAGCCCGTCGATTGGTGCCTTACGAAAGCTCCTGAAAATTTGTGAGTCCTACGCGGTGGCTCATGGGCTCAAATACAACGCGAAAAAGAGTGAAGTTATGATTTTCAGGCCGGACAAAAAGCGATACACATTCGTTCCGAATTTCACTCTAAGTGGTGTTTCTCTAAACAAAGTCGAGCAATTTAAGTATTTGGGCCACTGGGTCACCGAGGACCTTAAGGACAGTGTGGATATCGAAAGGGAGCGCAGAGCGCTGTCTGTCCGATGCAACATGTTGGCCCGCAGGTTTCACGGTGCACGGGGACTGTCAAAGTTGCGCTTTTTAAAGCGTACTGTCAGTCCTTTACACCTGCAGCCTGTGGGTTAACTATACACAGCGGACATACAGCGATCTGCACGTTCAATATAATAACGCGATCCGGGTGCTGATGGGGCTGCCGCGCCACTGCAGTGCCTCCGCAATGTTCGCGGCGGCTGACACAGACGGCTTTGCGGCCATCATGCGCAAACGGTGCGCATCTATCATGCGCCGCACGCGCGACAGTCCCAACACCATCCTGCGCGCGCTGGTGGACCGGTGGGACTCTCCGATGTTGGCGCGCTGGATACGGCTGCATGCAGTCGTTTAGTGATTTGCCGCCAGCATCGGGAAGTCCACCCGGACCTGCCACTTTATTTTTATTATAGTTCTTTAAATGCAATATTATTTATTACTAACACTAGTTTAAGCTCGCCATTGTACTAACAATATATGGATAATTTCTGAAATAAATGATTTATTATTATTATTATTATTAATAGGGGCGAAACTGTTGCCATCAATCGAATTCCAGATGGAATCTTAATAACACTTTGCTGGACCGTTTTATTGAATCCAAAGAACAGATACATAATAAGATCGATCCTTGGACCTCATGCTCAGTTGTACCGCTTGCCACCATTAGATGTTAAATTATTTTCTTTAGATTCTATATGTAGGATTTTTCCAACAACTAAAACTAAACACTTTTAAAAAAGTTGGCTGTCGAGGGTGTTTCCTATCTGACTACTCTGGGAAGACTGGCCGTATACGCAACGGATCTGAATGCGAGCTTCACCATCATTTAACGATTTTATTCTGGTTTATGAGTAACCTACTTAAAATACAATAATATTAAGTTTATACATAATAAAGGAACCGCGATGTATTACCAAGTCGTATAATCTGGACGAAACAGGGACGCGTCGACGGAAAACCCCATTTAACTTAATTCAATCAAACACTATTACACATTCATCTCTGTGACATCACGACCCACCCATCAAAAACCAATCCTTACCACCTGCAACTTAACCTGCCCCTCCGCAAAAGAAAGTACCCACAGTCGATAAAACCAGCCAGACACATTCGCGCCATTCAGTTTAACCTTGAGCGCGTCCGTGAAAGTAGCCATATGTAAAAAAAAAACGAAAAAAACAAACCACGATGGCGCCGAAATTGTTGGTAGTTTTTCTTTTATTGTTTTGTTCGCAAGTTCAAAGTGCATCGCTGTTAGAGAAGGGCTATGATTATTTTGTGAATTTAGGGAAGAATTTGGGCCCGAATTTGTTGGCGATGTTAGAATGTGTGGGACAGAACGAGGCGTGGGAGTGTGCGCGGGAGAAAGCTGGGAAGATGCTCGACGGCTGGGAAGATGAGGTGGACAAGGAACGAAGAAGCTGGGAAGGTAAATAGACACTTTATTACCATTTCAGAATTTTTATAGAGCAATTTGCTGTTATTCTTTGATCACCCTGAATTTCAAGTAGAAAGTATACCTAATAATTATGTATTTTATTATCGAGATCATATCTAAAACAACAGAGTAGGTAAAGATTGGAGCACTACTGCTTTATCGATCTGAAATAAATAAGTAAATATTTTTGTTAATTAATAAAAGCTATTTTTAGGGTTCCGTATCCAATGGATAAAATAGGACCCTATTACTTAGACTCCGCTGTCCGGCCTTCTGTCATCAGGCTGTATCTCATGAACCGTGATAGTTAGACAGTTGAAATTTTCACAGGTGATGTATTTCTGTTGCCGCTATAACAACAAATACAAAAAAAAAATAAGGGCGCTCCCATACATCAAACGTGATTTTTTGCTGTTTTTTTTTTATAAATAGATGATGGTGCGGAAACCTGCCGTTAAACCTTTCATCGGGTAACTTTTTTTTTGTCTAGTGGTCCTTGCGTTACTGCTGAGCATGTAGTCCTTGGTTCGATTTTATGGTCGGGCAAAATTTTATTGGGATTTCATTAGACCCTCGTAGTCTGGATTTGTGCCCGTTTGATGGCAATAGGCACGCCCTCAAGTATTACATGGCAATAGGCTTGCCACTTAAATTAATTATTAATAGGTAATTAGGTTCCCTGTTCTCACATTAATAATAAATGTGAATTTCTATTGAATATTATCCTTCTCACTAGTATAAACTCCATAATATAATCTCGCTTTGAAAATCAAATTGAATGTGGCGCGATTTTATTTTATTTATAGACACATTTATTTTATTTTATGTTTAGTAAAAAATAACTAATAATTCTCTTAAAAAAAATTATCGCCGGTCAGTGGAACGTAACACAAGCTGATTTTATTATCATTCCATATCTGGTCACCTGCCCAGACCTTATGGGATTAAGGTCGTGAACATACCCTACACCCAGGAGAAATTACTATTGCGCATGCATATTAATTATGAGAAACCTTGTCACCTTAAGTACCAACTGTGTGAAACTTTGTACATACTGAAAACTTATTGATCTTCTAATCATGTAGGCTGTTTTTGAATTATTGAACCTCTTTTTTTCTCAAAGTTGGTCACAGTAACTAAGCTAGATCACCCTGACCAAACGGGTTGGCTACTTAGTTAATTTTATTAGTTAGTATTTCATTTTAAGCGGGATTGTCTGAAAGGGTTACCGCTACCCCGGAACATAAAAGGCTAAGGACGTGGATGGGTTTTAGTCAGTAAAAGTCTGACACTCTTCCGTGCCACCCAGAGCGGGAGGACTCATTTGATGAATTCCCTCCCTTCCCAAAAAAAAAATGGTTATTTATTTCATTACATACAGTTTTATTTAAATATACTGTTTGAGTTTAAGTTCAGTGAGACATAAAAAAACGATAGAGTTTCTCCGTTACAAGACAAAATATTAATTCTTACAAGAATAATTCTATGGTACATAAGTTAGTGGTCTGCGTGGTGTTCCGAAAAACTTACAAAATATGAATCAGTAATATCTGAGATCAAATAATATCATGATCATCATCCTCTGGCCCCGATACCAATTTATTTGTGGTCGACGCAACACGTCTTTTTCATACCTCTCATCATCTTTATTCGTCACCTTGACGAAATAAGTCGAAATTCGCCTATTGGCCTATTACGTACCCACTGTTGGGACTCAAGCTTCTGTATGAAAGGATGTGAGTAGGTAACAGGCCCAGTGCGGGCCCAGTGCGGGTCCAGTGCGGGTCCAGTGCGGGGGCAGATGTCACAGGTCTTCTGTATGAAAGGATGTGAGTAGGTAACAGGCCCAGTGCGGGTCGGCAGATGTCACAGGTCTTCTGTATGAAAGGATGTGAGTAGGTAACAGGCCCAGTGCGGGTCGGCAGATGTCACAGGTCTTCTGTATGAAAGGATGTGAGTAGGTAACAGGCCCAGTGCGGGTCGGCAGATGTCACAGGTCTTCTGTATGAAAGGATGTGAGTAGGTAACAGGCCCAGTGCGGGTCGGCAGATGTCACAGGTCTTCTGTATGAAAGGATGTGAGTAGGTAACAGGCCCAGTGCGGGTCGGCAGATGTCACAGGTCTTCTGTATGAAAGGATGTGAGTAGGTAACAGGCCCAGTGCGGGCCCAGTGCGGGTCCAGTGCGGGTCCAGTGCGGGGGCAGATGTCACAGGTCTTCTGTATGAAAGGATGTGAGTAGGTAACAGGCCCAGTGCGGGTCGGCAGATGTCACAGGTCTTCTGTATGAAAGGATGTGAGTAGGTAACAGGCCCAGTGCGGGTCGGCAGATGTCACAGGTCTTCTGTATGAAAGGATGTGAGTAGGTAACAGGCCCAGTGCGGGTCGGCAGATGTCACAGGTCTTCTGTATGAAAGGATGTGAGTAGGTAACAGGCCCAGTGCGGGTCGGCAGATGTCACAGGTCTTCGAGATTTTCGTTCTAAGACCAACCGGTTTCCTCACGATGTTTTCCTTTACCGTTGAAAACGTCTTTTTATTAATAATACCCGAATACAAAAGTGGACAGTAATACAAAACTCTGTTACATAACAGAGTGATAAATATAGCTTTTTATTTGTGACTTAACTGTAGAAAGAAAAAGTGCTAAACTGATAACCAAAGTGCGAGAAGTTGTGAGCAATAATTAGCAAGTTCATGTTAACTATTGCAGAGTCTCTGTGTGTTTACACTTTCTAAGCACACATAGGTATATATACTGGTTCCAGTTGTGATTTTCGAACGAATTTTCACCCACTTCCCGTGGTCCCAACAATATTCGAGTCGGCTTTTAGTCTAACCGGATGTAGCGGAATATCAGTATTTTACATGGAGCGACTGCCTTCCTGACTTCCACAACCCAGTAACTGGGAAATGCCATACCTCTTGGTAAGTCAGACGAACCGTAACGACTGTCAAAGATCTACGAATGACAGCCGGGATCAACGGCGTAACGTGCTTTACGAGGCACGGATGGGTGTCGATGAGCGTTGATCATCATTTAACCCGTAATACAGGAGGTTATTTCGGAATTCAATCTGTTATCTGATAGTTGCGAGAAATTCTTTTTCTTTTGTAACCTAGAAAATTTTATTATGTAGAGTTTTGTTAAGAGCTGTCTCGTTGGTCTAGTGGTCGCAAACACTAGAACTTAGCATGAGGTCCTGGTAGTGTACTCCGGTCCTGGTCTCTTTAAGAAAATCTCGAAACAGCTGATTGTCACTTCCTGTGACCGTTGAGATGGCTTCAACCATGGCCAGGGGTTGAGCAATGCCGTACAACGTCAGCGGGGGTTGCAGAAGTATTATCGGTTCCCGCGACCCCCACGCAGGTGCACACCCCCGAACACCCCCGGGTGTTCTCTCTCACGTCGTTTTTAGTCAGTAAGAGTCTGACAGACCCCTCCGCCCCCCCTGGGCGGGGGACATCCATGAGGATTTTCCACCCGGCTCAAAAAAAAAATGCCGTACAACGTAGTATAGACAGCGATGCTAGTTAGGATATAATATTGTAATTTTTATTTATTAATTAAGTTTATTTTGTTATTTATGTACATATCAATTTAATTCTGATTAACGGATAAATATCATATCATTTCATCTAGCTTCTACCTCGCTAACCCCGGAAATGTCATCTCTAACACAATTTCAACCTTTCTAGCCACAACCGTGATGCGTGCGCGATGATTTAGCGCAACGATTTAGCGTTTAGCGCCGCGCAAGCGCAGCCGCGTCACAGTTACTTGCGCGCGCGCCATTCAGCTTTTATAAAACAATTATAGGGCTGTGAGCTGCTTAAGTGATGCCACAGGGATAATTATATGTGAGGCAGATTATATGATTGCTTTCTTTTAATGTCTCGGAGACCGTGTGTGCCAGTTCAAATAGATTGATAGGCTTAAACGGGTATTATAAAATAATCTTAACTAATAATTTAAAGACGCAAAATTGTTATATGTTTGTGAAAATTAATCTCTAATGTACTCACCTAGCTGATCACGATTTTTTTCTCACTGATAGAAAGCCGCGCGTAGGCAAACTCTCAGGTGCGAAATGGCGGACAGGACAGGACAGGACAGGACAGGACAGGACAGGACAGGACAGGACAGGATATACAGGACAGGATATACTTTTGTATTTTCCAAGGCATACTTAATTTACGGTATATATACCTGATTTCGTATACCAGTGTTACTCAGTTACTGGGTTGTGGAGGTCAGATCGGCAGTCGCTCCATGTAAAATACTGGTATTCCGCTGCATCCGGTTAGACTGGATGCCGACCCCAACAAAGTTGCGAAAAGCCTAGGCAGATTGATGCCTGGTTTCTGATAACGTAATCAAGTAGGTATCTGAAAACATAGCTGAAACTAACTAACCTTTAAATGTAGGTAATGTTAGGCGTGTGCAGCCTTGGAAATTACGGGCTTATATTAATTATGACGCCCAAAGTTACACCTTAATGTAAGTTGATATGGAATTGAACTAGACAGTTGCTAATGGTATGAACAGCTAACGAACACGCAATAAACAAAGGTATATCAAAGCAAAGATCTCTTGTTACACCTACAGAGAAGGATCGAGCATTGGTTACCACTCTTGCGCACTGCGTGTGATTTCAGACCATTAATTATACCTTCATTACGTATGTACTTTTTTTTTGAGGCTGGGGTATCATCGAATGACTTCTCCCGCTCTGGGTGGAGCGGAAGGGAGTGTCAGACTCTTATTGACTAAAACCTATCCATGATCCTTCCTTAGCCCTTTATGTTCCGGGGTAGCGGTAACCCTTTCGGACAATCCCGCTTAATTACGTACGTACTTAAAGCGCCGTTCTACATAAATGTGATGATAGGATTCTGGCAGTACGTTTTATAAGAAGTTTTATAGCAATTGTTCTACAAGAGTCGCGTCGCGCCTGTCTGCGGGTGCCTTAAATGACAAGGCAGTATGAAACAGTAGTTTTTTTTTTAATCTTCAGTGTTGGTCCCATATTAAAAGTTGCTCGTTTTCTTGAAGACCTTGTTTTACCTAATTTAATACACTGTAACTCCAGGACTCCTCGCGAAGTTTGCCTTGTCCATTACTCAGATTCATGTAAAAGTCCGATATTTTAAGTTCAATAATAGAACCTAGTCTACTGCTAACCCTAGACTAAGTAAGAGCTATCTAACAGTAGTGTAACCACAAGCTTGTGGCATGAGGCTCCGTGCCAGCCCCAACCGGGTTCGAACTCACTGCCATAATAGTAACGATATGATACTACTAACCGATTTACTGCTGTCTCTCTCTTGTGAACACATATATGATATTGGTCTTGGCATACAAGAATCATTACGGTGAAACTTGTTTCATCATGGTCCAAAACAAAAACAAAACAACGTATGACAAAATTATTGTTTTTTATTAATCTATACTAATATTATAAAGCTGAAGAGCTTGTTTGTTTGAACGCGCTAAACACTGGAACTACTGGTCCGAATTGAAAAATTATTTTTGTATTGGATAGTCCATTTATCGGCGAAGGCTATAGACTATGTGACATCACGTTACAACCAAAAGCAGCCGAGCAGCGGGTGAAACCGGGCGTAAGCCGCTAGTATTGTGATATTACATGACTTGGTACCAAACTGGTTAGTAGTAATAGTAGGTATCGGGTTGCCCAGTGTCTATACTGCATCCGGTTAGACTGGAAGTCGACCCCAACATAGCTGGGTAATGATCACCAGGTTGGGCAAAGTGTGACTGGGCTTTCCCATTAAGAATATCTCAGTATCAGTTCGGGGACTGACACATAACTGGCGAAATTATTAATACCTCTATCTCGCCTTAGAATAATAATACTACCGTGATGTTAAGTAACACGAAAAACTATAAAAAGACTATTTTTATTCTCTACTAACTCTACTATAACCACTAATTATTCTCGTGACTAAGAGTTGTCAGCCTCTCAGCTATCACCACTTTCTATAACCATGTAATGACATTACAGTGTATATCTCCTGCCCACCCAATTACTATAGCTGTTGTTACTATAATTATCTAAACGGGGACCGCTCTACTTGTGCTTTTGCACGAAAACATCTAATAATCGGAGCAGTCCACTGCTAGACGAACGCCTCTCCAATTATACGCCATTCAGCTCAGTTTTCGGCTACTCTGATTCAGCTGTTTCCAGCTACCCTACGAAGATCGACATTTGACGTTAAATGTCACAAAAACTGTCATTCACCAAGTGGGTAACAGTCGACGTTTTGCTTATTTTTACACGAATATCAAAATAATACCTGTATGCATTAAGCGCTTGCGAATCTTTAGTTAAACTGCATTATTGACCCGGTTTATAAAACTGACAGTTTTTTTGACAGAACATAATTCAGCACTTAATGAAAAACAACAAAAGACAACACACATGCATTAGAAAAGGCTTTTATCTCTAGATAGATCGCTCTTGCTGTCAAATCTTGCAACTGAATTTTAAAGCAGTTATACACAACAGATGGAGCTGCAATTTTGCATACAGTTTGGATGACAATGCACGGTAAGACACGTGACGTCACTATATATCCAATATGGCGAACTACCCTTGGGTGGTTCGCCATATTGAAAATAGACTATCGTCTATTATCTTGATAAATGCGGAGTTTATTGCACCATTTCTTCTAGACAAAAGCACTAAGCAGTGTCGAAGGGCAAGCTTTTTGAGGGACTGTCTTATGCAATTTTGACGTTCAAAAAGGGTTAAATATCAGCCTAGTTTTTATAAATGAATTTTACTATTATTTGTTTCCCATTTACTGGGTTGTAGAGGTCAGTAGGAGTCAGATAGGAGGTCGCTCCGTGTAATCGGCTGCATCCGGTTTGACTGGAAACCAAGCCGACCCCAATGTAGTTGTGAGAAGCAGGCGAGGTAGATAGATGGACATCACCTTGAAGTTGAACAACCAATAATTATTTTAATTATATCTGACAACGATAACTGCCATGACCAAGTTATTTCAAAACTGACCTAAGTTAACTTTCACAGATTAAATATATAAAAAAAACTCGTTTTTGATTCGAAGATTAATCTCAATACTAGCGGCCTAAACTTTTACTTTTTATTAGATTCGATTTTTTTGGAAATTTCACTTTTTTTTACTAGTCGTAAAAAGTGATGTAAAATCACTTTTTGTTTGATTGATATTATGAATATGGAATAAAAACTCCATTTTGAACTTTCGATTTCGTAAGTTTTTTGGTTTTAAACTTTCACAAACGACATCTGAAAAGGTTAAAATTGATTGCTTAAAGCCTCTTTACATAATTAGAAGTATTTATCAAAGCTTATTTTGAATACTAGATTTTGATGATTCATACTAATCAAGATTTGCTATGATAATAATTGATTATGTTATTTTTTTTTGCAAGTATTTTATACTCCACCTAACCCGTCTATTACCGTTATGTAAGTACCGAAATATCAAAACTATAGCCAAAAAAGGCCTCTTCTGCTACAGTGAAGGAAAGAGCATTAATCACCACTTGCGCACTGTGTGTTGGTGATCTTAAACTATTAAGCCCTGTTCTTCTAAGCAACGCAACGCATTTTAATGCAATTTTCACCGTCACTTAAAGCGTGTATTCCAGAAGGATCACGTGTTTCTTTCACTAATATTTCTTATATATTACTAGCTTCCTGCCCGCGACTTCGTTCGCAAACCTTAATAAATTATACACCTAAACGGTCCTCTTGAAACACTATCTATTAAAATGCATCAAAATCCATTGTGTAGTTTTAAAGATATAGGCATACATACATTTGGACAGACGCGGAAGCGACTTTGCTTTATACTATGTAGTGAAATACGAACGTGCAAACCAGGGTCGGATCGCTAGTTCATTATATTTACAAATGTATGGAGCCATCAATAATTGAAGAAAATAATTTACACTAAAGAGTAAACAAATACAAGTTTTCCACTCACACGCTCCCACGGACGAAGCGAAAGTCAAACTGGCTGTTTGCAGATATAATAACAATGACAAAACTACAGTTTTCCCATATAAAACAATATACCTTCTACTTTCGATAAATACTTGGTGATTTTCTACGCTCAATCAAAATATTTTCCCATAGCTTTGTGCTAAAGATAATTCTTTGACAGTTGCCAATGTGATTTGCAACGATGTGGCACGTCATGTAATTTTAACGCCTCATCAAGTGCCTGGAGGCCTGAGCAGTCCACCTGCTGTCAATCAGCTGTGCTGGTAGCAGAAGTAACAACAACTCGTGTAAGACATGAGATTTTCGGTTTAAAGACATTTTATTTCTCAAAGAACAAATTACAGTTCACTTAAAGAGAAACTTACCTAATTAACAATAAGTTGTAGTTTACATTACGACGTTCAAACCATCCAAGAAGAGACATGAGATTTTACAAGTACAACATATCAGAGAAGAAATTCCCGTAATTTTAAGAAAGTTCGTATTGGAATCTTACTCTGAGCCTGTAATATACAGGTTGTAATTAAAAAAAAAAAATTGCTGGTCCATACATTATGCTCGCATTAACTCTATTCTACTTATAACCTTTTTTATTTCGCGGTTTTAGATATGTTCCCATAATCAAAATTGTTCATAATGATGAGTACAATGTCCCCTTAAAATAATGCCCATGAATTCAATTCCACCCTGTATATCTCTAATTTTCCCTCCTTTTTGACATGTGTTGTGAAATCTCTCTAACTGCAGGGCCTTTTCTTTATCAGAGAAGAAAACTAGCTACTAGGATTTTTGACATAAACAAAATGGTTGTCCTTTCGAAATACAAAAGAAAAATAAGTAATTTCCAATCGTTTGTCTTTCACAGAGGAAGCAGATGCCGAGATCAGGACATCTGGCCGCTCAATAGAGGAGATGCCCTCCAAGATCGGGCGCGAGATCACCGACTCACTGGGCTCCTTGGCCAACGTGCTGGAGCGAGGGATGGCCAGGTACGGATTAGGATTATTTCTACCTCTTCTATCGAATCAACACCACTTGTACATGGACAAATTAACTTAGCTAGAGAAACCCAACATACTTTCATCATCTGCCTTTTCCCAACGGTTGGGGTCGGCTTCCAGTCTAACCGGATGCAGCTAAATACCAGTATTTTACATGGAGTGACTGCCTATCTGAACTCTACAACCCAGTAACTGGGCAATACGATACCCCTTGGTAAAACTGGCTGTCAGATTTTTGGGCTTCTGACGACCCGTAACGACTGTCAAAGATGCACAAATGACAGCCGGAACCAACAGCTTAACGTGCTTTCCGAGGCACGTAGGAGTCTCGGTATGTAAAGATGGTCACCCATCCAGGGCCAACCCCGGCAAGCGTAGCTTAACCTGATGGATCGACCTGTGTGGCTGTTAGTACGTAGCCACGAGCTCCTCTTACCCCAAACCCTCTCTAAACCCAACATATGGGTTAATATTTAAACATGACAAAAAAAAACATGTTTTAAAAAATAAAAAATTTCGGTCACTAATCCCAAGCAAATGAGTTTAGGAGATCAGTTGTTTTTGTTTGTTTCTGTTTAAATATTTTCCCATCGCATTCAAAATAAAGTTTTCACGAAAAACGCGCGACTATCGCTGTTGGGGGCCTGAGGTAATACATTATTATTCGTAATCTAAAATTTCTCTTTTATTATATCTGAGTCATAAATAACTTTCGTGGTTTAATGTGATTCAATAAAACATAACAATTCAATAGTCATTAAGAAATTAACCATATCTTTTCAACCATATAGTTGTTAGAGAAATTACTATGTGGTGAGGATTACAATATATTGCTGACAATCTCCGATCTCACTCAAGTCTTAATGAGGCAATATCGAGATATGAAACGAGTTAATATAAATCTGCTCAGACTTTTCCCAACTATGTTTGGGTCGTATGTTACATGTAGCGACTGCCTATCTGACCTCCACAACCCAGTTACTGTTCTGGGGAACACGATACCCCACGGTAAGACTGGCTGTCAGACTTTTGGGCTACCCGTAACGACTGTCACAGATATACGAATAGTACTGTAGCGCCCAACGGCTTAGCATATCTGAGAGATATTTCTCAACACCATGTGAAGCTAAGTCAGAGGCCCGTGGGCGGCATAAAAAACTCTGACACCAGGTTAGTCACTAACCACACGAAAAAAAGACGAACGGCTTAGCGTGCTTTCCGAAGCACGGAGTGGGCTTGATATGTTATGGATGGTTACCCGTAGCCGACCGCGGGAAGCGTAGCTTATCCTTTAATCGACCCGTGCGGCTGTCGTCATTTAGCTACGAGCCCCTCCTTAATGATATGAAAAAAATTAGACAAAGGTAGTCATATAACGTAAAATTTTGTCTTAAGGAAAGAAAACAAAAGTTCTAAAAATAACCTCTTAACCAATTTGGAATTTTAAAAAAATACTTTTTAGATAACTACAAGTCCAACATAATTGAATGCTCAAATCAAGCAAAGAAACTGTTCTTATGCACAGACGCCAGCACATCAAGCTATCCCAAAATGTCAAATGTTCGTAATAAAGTTGAAACTCTATTAAAGAAATTTGACAGATTGGGGTAACTTGATTTGCTGGCGTCTGAACATTTGATGTCGGAAGATGATCGAAAAAGCTAACTAGCTTAGGCTAAACTGCTCATTATATCTAGTTTTTACGTTACCGAGGCAAAAAGAGATGACATGTCTGATTGCCTTTATTTTTTTCTGATTAAAGGTCAAATAGAAATACGCATACGCATAAGTTATTTAAACACTACAACCCAATTATCAAAACAAGTCGTTGAGTTTATGATGTACATGTAAATATACATACATATATACAAGCCTTAAACACATTACTCTCTCTTTAGCCTCGTCAAAGTCGGGTAAGCAAACTAGTTCACATCACTATGTAGATAGCAGATCTTTAGCCATAGGTACATTGTTTTAAGCAAAGTGTATCATTGATGTAGGTGAGTGAAAGTGACCAGGTTCGATGTCCGGTCGCACACGTGTATGGGTTGAATGATTTCACCTTTATATTAATTGATTTTTGGTGTGGTTATGGGGCTATGCTAATTTAGGATATTAGCAGAGTTCTTCATACATTCTTCTCTTTACGAAACTTTCTTTAGGAAGGGGACTAGAGTGAATAATTCCATTTTAAATTTTTCATTGTAAATTTTTGACGTTCAAAAGTTGACCTACTTAAATAAATTATTTATCTTCTCTTAATATCTGATTAAATAATAAATGTAATTAATGAACTTTTACCGTTAAGTAAAACTTACCTTTAGAAAACAGTCTGTAAATGAACTAATGAAGTAGTGATCTGAACAGGAGGTCCTGGGTTCGGATGGGGATCTTTCTACGTGAAATCATAAGCAGCAGTAGACTTTGGGTTTAGCCAAACTGGCGAAATGAGGGCTTAAGTCACATCTGCCTATCTCTTCAGGGAAGGCCTTTTTATTTTATTTTTTGAGGGTGGGAAATCATCTTATGACTTCTCCCGCTCTGGGTGGAGCGGAAGAGAGTGTCAGACTCTTACTGACTAAAACCCATCCATGTTCCTTCCGTAGCCCTTTATATTCCGGGGTATAGCGGTAACCCTTCGGACAATCCCGCTTGGACGTTATATTTGTATGTATAGTAGGTACAGAGTGCAGATAGTGCTCATCAACGAAGGAAATTAGAGAACTTCATCTCTGTCGGGAAGCCGACACTTTCTCGTCATGTTCTCGCAAAGTTTTCTCTTGACAAATATTAGCGCACACGCAGCATGACCACAAGTTAACTATACTAACTGTCAGTTACGATAGCTTGTATAAACACATTTGTAGTGTAATACTTTCAGTTGCATGTCGTGTGTTGGATTGACCTGTGGAGTAAATATATTAACTACACCGGTTTCACGGAGAGGTTATCACTTTACCCGCCCGTACATACCAACTGCTAGATATGGCCTTGAGAGAAATCCAGTCTGTTTTTAGTATATTACTGCAGGTCAGGTTTAGCATGATTAATCAATTTAATTCTACTTTAAATCAGTAATGTAGTCTATTTGACGACACGGTTAGCGCAATAGTTGAGCGATTGACTGCTGCGCAGCATGTCGCGGGTTCGATTCCCGCACGGAACAAATATTTTTACGACCTGCAAGTATTTGTTTCGGGTCTGGGTGTTTTTGTATCTATAATATGTATGTATTTACAAATAAAAAAAAAGTTTATCAGCCATCTCGTTACCATAATACAAGCATTAGGTTGCTTAGCTTGGAACTATACGGCGTTGTGTGAAATGTCCAAGGATATTATTATTACTTTGGGTCCCAATTGCTTGACCTTATCCTGAGCAACCTCTCCGACTCCTTCGATATCTAATTAATCGCTACAAAATGCAGTCAAAACTTGATATCCAGGTAGGTGATCAGTTCTATAGTGTCATCAAACGTAGGCATGCCTTTAATCATGCTTGACGATCAGAATGGTCATCACAGTTAGATCACTGTCGGTCCCCTTGGCGTAACCATTTATGGCTTAGACGCGTTTTCTGACGCCAGTAGGCCTAGGAAATGAAAATTACCCGATCACTACTTACTATCTCACACTTACTAAACAGATCTCTCCTCCACAGAGCTCTCGGCAAGAAACACGACAGTGGCGGTGGAATCGACAGCATCACCATCAGCGCAGGAGGAGACAGAAAGAAGATGAAGAAAAAGAAGACCAAGCCTCCCAAGATCCACCTCATCCATCCAGTCATGATGCCTTTACGGAAAGCCCAGAAAGAAGAAAAAGGTCGAGCCTTTGGCAACGGAGTACAGTCCTGGGTCATAGGAGAAAGGGCTCTGCCTGTCCCCGAGAATGCGACTGAGGTTTCAAGAGGCATCGTGTCGGATTTCTGGTCTATGGGGCAAAAAGCCCTGGATACATTAGCTGAGCATGTCGTGGAGAATGAGGACCTTGAGAATGGGGTTAAGGATCGGAGTTCTGTTGAAGGTTGGTGGTTGGGAGTAGTTAGTTTAAGTGGTACTAGAGATCTCCATGAAAGAGCGTCGAGAGAATTGCCTCCGTAGCCATGTTACTGTGAATCTATACTAGTATTATAAAGCTGAAGAGTTTGTTTGTTTGAACGCGCTAATCTCTGGAACTACTGGTCCGAATTGTTTTTGTGTTGGATAGTGCATTTATCGAGGAAGGCTATGTAACATCACGCTACGACCAATAGCAGCCGAGCAGCGGGAGAAACCGCGCGGGAGCAGATAGTGTCCGATATAAGAGAATGTACTGCGTATGTGTATGTGTATGTGTATGTGTATGTGTATGTGTATGTGTATGTGTATGTGTATGTGTATGTGTATGTGTATGTGTATGTGTATGTGTATGTGTATGTGTATGTGTATGTGTATGTGTATGTGTATGTGTATGTGTATGTGTATGTGTATGTGTATGTGTATGTGTATGTGTATGTGTATGTGTATGTGTATGTGTATGTGTATGTGTATGTGTATGTGTATGTGTGTGTATGTGTATGTGTATGTGTATGTGCAGCCACCAATTCCGCATTTTTTCTAAATCATGTACCGTCATTATAATTTCGCTTTGCTTATAAAACGATAAATAAAGATTAACCATCAACCAAGTCGTCATGGTGTATGCTCGCTGACCGCAATCATAATGAAAAGAATAAGTTACAGTCATGATAAGCTTGTTAACAGACACCTGTTCTTCGGAGTAACAGGCAAACCTTCTGCCTTCAAGCAGTCTTG
Organism: Hyppa rectilinea; assembly: GCA_951799385.1. Classification (NCBI taxonomy): domain Eukaryota; kingdom Metazoa; phylum Arthropoda; class Insecta; order Lepidoptera; family Noctuidae; genus Hyppa; species Hyppa rectilinea. The sequence continues at coordinate 326,737 of OX637328.1, forward strand.
CTGTTCCGATGGGAAGGGTATAAACAGCCAACGTAATTACATTACAGGCACATAAGAATTCCACCATCAATTTGAAATTTTATCGATATTTTTTCTTCAAAATAAACGCACGTAACATAGTAAAATGATACAACAAAACTTGCATTACCTCGTTTCCAACTGACCATTTACCAGTGGCATAAATAACTTCATTTTCACTACGTCACCACATCTTGACAAGACACTGACGTGGATTGGTAGGCAGCTACTTTGAGAGATGACTCATCAATTAGCTCCATAGTTACATTACAAATTCATATCAATTTAAAATTTGACCTACGAATTTTCAAACTTCATTTTATAATACTATTCAGACGTTAAACTGGTTATTTTTTAGAATGCGGCTCTAGACCAGATGAAAGGAAATCTAATGAAGATAGAATAAATTCAATAAAAAAAAATACATAAACTTACATGGGCAGTTATGAAGCCTCAGAATCTAGGGGCACAGTTCCATTTGGGCGTTATTTATGGAGAAGAGCTGGCTTCTCCATGGTTACTTTAAAATTAATTGGATTTTCCAATGGTTTTAGATTACAATGTTGATAGGTATGGGAGGTCAGTGTAGGCCTGTCAACAATTATCAGTGACTTAGCAAAACAGTCAGCAAATCGAAGGAGTTGCGAGTCTACATAGCCTATATGGTTTGACATTGGCAAATTAGAAGAGAATCTATAAAAAAACAAAAATCAGATATTGATTATTCACTCATCCAATCAAATAATCATTCAATCCCATTATCTCCATAATTTCTATGTGAACTCGCACATTCCAAGATGAGTTTCAAAAACCGCAACATTTTCGATTCGTCACGACACTGTCCATGTTAGGAATACCGGTTTTCGCGAATTACCGTAACTTGATGTTGATAAACTTTCTAGATGTACTTTCTCCCGTATTCTGGTTCCTTTATTGTTGATGTCCATGTTTAAAGGACAAATGAAGCATGCGATGCAACTATACAAAGGTTTACAACAGTTGGGTAATTTGAAAGCGAGAGTACCTTTATTGGCATGTAGGTAAAACAAAAAAGTATCGCACTGCTAACACAAGACTATCAACTCAAAATGAAGCTTCTTTCAGAAATGATGGAAAACTGATTACTCTTTTCCTGTGAAAAGTGAACACTGTTTTAAAATTAGTGATACAATTAAGGGGTTTTATTGACGCTTATATAATTAAATTTTACATATGAAAAATTTGTTGTCTCGAATTTGTCTTATTTTGAGTTGTACTATGAAGGTGCAACACTTAGGGGGCTCAGTGATAGAGCTTGAGTAATGTGTTGTAGGGATTTCTTATGATTTATAATATAAACACACGGGCAATGAATATTCAATTGTATTGCTTTGTGACGAATACAACCGTGAAGCTACACGGCTACTGATAGACTCCTTTTTCTTTTATAAAAATCAAGATATTCTATTTTGAAAGATCGTATGCTGGCAATTATTTACCAGCCAGGTTCAACAGAAGGTTTCACTTATAACTAGGCTCTATAGTACCTACATATTTAAAAAAAACGGATAATAAACTATAATAGAATACTGTGTATTCTATTCCATTCTTTTTTTTTTGTAGAATTATTATTAGTAGTAGGAGTATTTTTTAAAGTAATAAGTAGAAGTTTTCTATATTCCGGATTATGTACACCATACGAATTACAGATAAAACAAAACCTTAATAACAAATTAAAATCAATATCAGGAAGAAAGTAGGATTATATCCTGAACGCTAAGAATTTATTTACGTATTGTTAATTTTACAGGATCTAATTAGGTGTCAGCATTTTGGTAAACCTGTTTTGTTACAATATTAAGCATTGTGAATGCATGGAATGTCTCGATTTATTGTTTATTAGTTTTATTTGATTTTGTAATGAGCACTCGAGCATTTAAGCATGAGCATAGAATGAAATGAGTTTAAGCATGATACGTTTATAAAAAAGAGAAAAGACTTTGTGGTATTATAAGAATGAGCACGATAAGCATATCTAGATAATAAATAATAATTATGTATTTGGGTACAGCATGTTTTCCAAATTTTATTGACTGCTCCTTTTTAACGTATTTCAATCAATTTCTAGAACAAAGAGGTAAAAAGAAGAAGAAAAAGAAGGCCATCCTGAAACTCTTGATCCTGGGAGCTGTCATCAAGGCCAAGATCGGAACTCTGCTGCAGATCCTCACATACAAGCTACAGGTAAGACTTTTAGAGTTGTAGATCGTGAGTCAAATTCAGCCAGGCAGTGTACTTTGTGTAATTCATTTCATCAGCACTGCTCTCAGAACGGTAAAGAAAACATAGTGTGGAGACCGGCAATCGGCATGTCCTAGAACCAAAAACTCAAAGCCATGTGACATCCCGCACTGCGCCTGCGTGGTAGATTATGGCGTTCTCCCTGTCACAAAGAGGAGGCGGGAACATTATAGGCTGATGATTACGTTATGTTGCTATGACCTTTAAAGTCAAAGTCAAAGTCAAAACATTTATTTCAAATAGGCACAAGAAAGGCACTTTTGAACGTCAAAAATTAACAAGAAATAGAATTGATTCTAGTCGCCCCTTCCAAAAGGTAGTTTCGTGTGGAGAAGAATGGGCAAGAAACTCCACCGTTACTCTTTTAAAATGTTTCACAATGTTTTGTATACATGTATTATAATATTATAATATGTGAAGACGATGCACCCAGAATAAAAACAATACACCAAAAAGGTGAAAAGAAAAACGCATGTAGCAGTGGAAAATTAACTTAATTATGTCATAAGTACATGGTGCTCACATATTTACAAACATTCTAAAAGTTAACAATAATAAATTAATCAATGTGTGAGATGTTATTCCAATATAATAAAATAATATGGTACAAATTATAAATTATTACCTAATTTACTTAGCAAACAGTTTGATTTTGTCTAGACACTAGATTGTCCTGTGGAGCAGGACCAGCATGTTTCCAAGCATCCTTATCTTTGATATAATCCTCTAATTTGTAATAAGCTTGTTTACAAAGTGTACTTTGAAAGGAACCTTCACTTTCATATTGCTTCACAGAGTCATGAGTTAATATACAGAATCTGGGGTCAGAAAGTCCAACGACCTCAGGTCATAGACAAAGTGATATTCTATCAGCAACAACGATGGTGGAAAAGTCGAGTACCTACTGCATTGAGATGAGGCTATCAAAAATCCATATGCCATTGTCAACCCGGTTGGAAGCCGAAATACGAAACGCTTTGAAAGCGACTGTCAATTGTTCCTCTGGTGGAGGTCGCAGAAACCGCTGGCTTTGGGAGCTGCGAGATTGGTCACGATTCTTTGAGGATGTCCAGCAGTGATCGTCTTTGATATCTATACTTATAATAATATTATAAAGAGGAAAACTTTGTTTGTTTGTTTGTTTGGTTGTAATGAATAGGCTCAAAAACTACTAGACCGATTTTAAAAATTCTTTCACCGTTGGAAAGCTTAGTTTTCTAGGAGTAACATAGGCTACTTTTTATCCCGGGCAAAATAACGGGTCCCACGGGAAAGACCACGGGAGCGAAGCCGCGGGCAAAGTGCTAGTATAGTATATAATGATGATGATCAAAATGACATACTTAACGTTGCAAAATATTGAAGCCAAGTTTTAAAAAGTATAGAGTCGTTACTGATTTAATATCTCCCTCTTTTGTGATGCTTCAAGGTTTTGTTGATTACGTTTGAGAAGAAAATAAAATAATTAATTCCAGTCAACTTTCTAAACCTCAAAACTTACCTGTGACCCATCTTAACACCACCAATTTGTTTAATAATTCCAGATCAAGTTCTTCATCGTAGCCGTCCTCGGGCTGGCGATCAACTTGGCTCGACTCTGGATAGACTTGAAGAATAAACACAGCCAGCAGCCGCAGAAGGTGAGCAGTCTTATGGTTTTTTATTAATTATGGTTTTTAACACAGCTATGGATATAATAGTATGAAGTGTACCAGATGTTCCTAGGTACCCTATTGGTGCGCGTTATTTTTTTATGCTGACAGTCAGGTCAGTCTGGCTGGACAGTACACCATCGCTGCATCGTGCAGCTGCTGCTATCTGATGCATACTTTTTTTTTTAGTGTGGGAATCATCCAATGACTTCTCCTGCTCTGGGTGGAGCGGAAGGGAGGGTCAGACTCTTACTGACTAAAACCCATCCTTGTTCCTTCCTTAGCCCTTTATGTTCCGGGGTAGCGGTAACCCTTTCGGAAAAGCCCGCTTTCCCGGCAGGCTCGACTCTATATTGTGTAGTTATAACACAGTTAGACAAGACGCTTTTCTGTTAGTGTCCGAATGTGATAACAGGGATCCCCATAACCGTAAATAACCTTACGTGACCCTTTAGGGAGTATTATTCATGTTCGTGCAACTACAGCTACTAATTCACTTCACTGTTCCGAGAAATAAAAACGCCAATGTCTTCATATATTTATTTGCATTCCATAATATGTGAAGATCTTACTAGAAGATGACAAAAGAACTGGGATATATGTCTAATTCCAATCGGGCATCAGTAACTATTGTATGGGCTCCTTTTTAATTAAGTACTCTGTATCCCCGTTCGTTCGGGTATGAAAAGAAAGCAGGCCCTGCTGGCGTGGTTCTTCCGGCATATTAACAGCCATCTTCTTTGCTTCAATATAACACCCGCGTAATCCATCTTGATAAAAGTGTTTTATGACTGCCACGCCCATAAAACAAGTGATTCAGTGCCAATCTGATTAATTCAGCAATGCATCACATCATAAACTCACTCATTATGGATTACACTGTATTAGTAAACAGTTAGACACTTTCACTTTAGATTATAATGTATTAATTCACGCCTCTTCCCCATGGGGGTAATTAGACACTATAAAACAATTGAGGGATACAGTTAGCAGGTAAGTAGCATGTTAGAAGGCGATATTCAATCAATCTGCCAGCATTTCCCTAACTATGTTCCAATCTGAACTGCCTGCCTAATCTCCACAGCCTAGTTATACGACCCACAACCCTAACACCAGCTACAATCTTAGACAAATAGAATAAATGTCTAGTTCAATGTCAGGGAAATTAATTGTTAGGCAAAACTGAAATTGTAAGTTTAAACGGGTATTCTTAACAGTTGTATGAAACGGCTGCAACATGAAACATTGCTGTGTCAATTAGGTTAATAATTAATTTCCAAAAATGTACGTACTTAACTAAGATATAGTCAGCAACAGACATCTACCTATTGAATATAAAACCTTATCATTAATTTCTATAAGTATATCCGAATCCTAATCTTTAGAACATTATATTCTCAATTCATCAATAATTTGTTGAACATAAACACGTAACAATTAGTCAGTTTTGTTTTCTAAATCTCTTCTGAAACGTTGGCCTGACGTTCACCGACTTATGCCACGGTAAAATTATCTTATTTTTAATTAATAAGTACTCATTACCTAAGAGATCACAATCAAGCATTCCTTAATCCTATTCATTCATTCTTATGAATACATTCATTCAGTGAATGAAAGCGAAGGGACTTGCACTTTCATTTAGAACAATGAGGGGATTTAAGTTATTCTTTGACTTCGTAGGTATTTAATATTAATTAGGCTTCTTAACATAAGTATGAAAGTCATTAGAAGACACTTAGATAATTGGCCATACCATAATCTTACAGCTCGTAACACATATTATATTGTTATAATATGTGTTACGAGCTGGTGGTAACTGAGTTGTGCAGGTCAGATAGGCAGTTGCTACATGTAACATACTGGTATTCAGTTTCATCCGGTTAGACGGGAAGCTGAATCTAACATAGTTGGGAATAGGCTAGACAGATGAAGATAGTTTGGCACAGGTACACTCACATGTCAACAGTATTAAGGGTTCCTAAAAGGATCAATTGTTGCTTCAATTACAATTGGTAGAAGATCAATCTGCGTATCAATATTGATCCATACAACTCTGATGACTGTGAGCTCGTGGCTAAGTAATAACAGCCGCACGGATCGATCCATCAGGTTAAGCTACGCTAGCCGAAGTTAATCCGTGGATGGGTGACCTTTACATATCGAGACTCCTCCGTGTCTCGGAAAGCACGTTAAGCCGTTCATCCCGCCTGTCTTTCGTGGATCTTTGTCAGTCGTTATGAGTAGTCAGAAGCCCGAAAGTCTTACCAAGAGGTGCTCATCGTATTACCCAGTTACTGGGTTGTAGAGGTCAGATTAGCAGTTTCGCCGTGTAATATACTGGTATTCAGCTGCATCCGGTTAGACTGGTGAAGGGTGGGCGTTTTTGGGGGACTGTCTTATGTAACTTTGACCTTCAAAAAGTGCTGAATTTCAGCCTAATTTGAATAAATGACTTTTGATTTGATTTGAGACTGGAAGCCGACCCCAACATAGTAGGGAAAAGGCTAGGCAGATTGATTTGACAACACTGACGACTATGCAAGAAAAACGTTCGAAGACAGCCTGTGATACCCACTCTCCATCAGGTGTACCGTCGCCCCATTGACCGACCCTAATCTAATTTGTTATCATGTTTTCCTCATAACAATTTCCATATCAGTAAACATATGATTATCTAGTTTTTTAATGCGTTCGAAAGCGCGAACCGGTTCTTTTAGCCGACTTCTGTAGTGTGTGCTGTGTGATTTCACATTTTTTACGACCGAGTAAAAGTTATGTTTGTTTTTATCGTATGATTAACAAAAACTGAGACACATTCATAAGTTGAGATACACGATTATTATTGGCGCAATGTGGGTGTACTATACCTATATTAGGAAAACCTCTGTCTAACCCTATGGGGAAGGGGATAGATGTGATGTTTTGTTTCCAACAATCGCTAATAAATACGTGCACTGACTGGACAGGACCACTCAAATCTGTGTGGAGTGTCTCTCCTCAAAAGATGATCCTCGACATTAATTTGCAGGGTCCTCATTTGGTCTGATCAACATTATGTCTCGGCTTTAAAAGTGATTATGTGACAGGACCTCTTCCTATCCATGTTCCTTCCTTAGCCCTTTATGTTCCGGGATAGCGGTAACCCTTTCGGACAATCCCACTTACTCTGACAGAACCTCTGCGTTCGTTTCAGTGTTTATTCTCGAAGTATTCGTATAAAAAACGCCGACCGAACTCATCTAGGTTTAATTACTTTTGATAATAAAACATAATATAATTTTGGCATTTAAAATGTTTTTTTTTAATTTACAGAAAAAAACATAAAGTCAAAGTCAAAGTTAAAACATTTATTTCAAATAGGCACAAGAAAGGCACTTTTGAACGTCAAAAATTAACAAGAAATAGAATTGATTCTAGTCGCCCCTTCCAAAAGGTAGTTTCGTGTGGAGAAGAATGGGCAAGAAACTCCACCGTTACTCTTTTAAAATGTTTCACAATGTTTTGTATACATGTATTATAATATTATAATATGTGAAGACGATGCACCCAGAATAAAAACAATACACCAAAAAGGTGAAAAGAAAAACGCATGTAGCAGTGGAAAATAAACTTAATTATGTCATAAGTACAGAGGCCAGCACATCAATCATAATTCATCATAATTTATAATCTTTACATTAATATCAAATCTCACATATATTTCCCGAAAGATAGGGCAAAGGTTTAGATACAAGAACAGTGCTCCAGGATTTTACCAGCGTGCCATGAACTAGGGGGTAGTATGCCCGAAAGTCTGACAACCAGTGTTACCCAGTAACTGAGTTGTGGAGTTCAGATTGGCCGATCCTCCGTGTAATACTATACTGGGGTTTAGCTGCATCTGCGTCGACTGGAAACCGATCACAATATAATTGGGAAATTTCTAGGTGTTTGATGATGATGTAATAGGGCATGATGACGTGTTTATTGCTATCAACCGGGCACAGATCCAGACGCTATGCTCCGACTGATAATCTTCAATATTCTCCATTTCTTTTCCTCTACCGTGGAAGATTGATCGGTAATCAATTAAAGTCAGATTCTCATTAATATTGGATACATACCGCGGCACCGGCGACATAGCTACACGAACACACTGGACACCTCAATGCATTTGATTGAATTGGAAACTAATCGTATCGAATACATTGTGGCGTTAAGGAGCCATCTCCTTAACGCCACAATATATATTTAGAAGATCAACTCTATACAGATCTGTAGTATGCAGGTCATATTTTAAATAATCAAATGTCTCTTAGATACATTTGGGTCGAGTGGTTCAGTACCCAGTGCGATAGACTATTACACACTTTTATTATATAACCAAATATTTTTGATACACGTTTTATAACCATAACATTATTGAATTTTAACAGCTCGTCTTCAACGCGTGCGCTACCGAGATAGACGCATCCGTAATCCGTAATCCGTGGCTGGCAGTGTGTTTGAACAAACAATGTTTCCAACACAAATTCAGCCATGCGCTTTTAACTGGTCTTTAAGGTGATAAGATTGAGTATTCAATGATGTATAGCACAGTCTACCAAACTGGAGCTTCTGGAAATATTTATTTCTTGACAGTTTGTCACCGTGGACTTAAGCCAATGACACAGATTTGTGTGTGAATGAGTCAATAATAATTAGAACGGCGTTCGATTCCCAGGTCGATACAAATATGTGTACAAGACGTGTATTTGCAGCCATCGTTTGTACGACATTTGTCATGTAATTAACGCTTAGAAAAGTGTAATTTTAGATAACACCACGGAGCATTCTTATTTACCTATTGTTAAAGTAAATAATCATCGTGAGGAAACAAGCATATCTGAGAGATATTTCTCAACAGCATGTGAAGCTAAGTTAGAGGCCCACGGGCAGCATGAAAACTCTGACACCAGGTTAGTCACTAACCACACGAAAAGAAGAAGAGTAAATAACTATGGGCACTGCAACCATTGAGTTGTCTTACGGCATAGTCTAATATAAATAAAGTCTTAAAATATTTCTCTCCATCATTGAATAAGCTATGTTAACCTATGTGTGTAGTGTAAGCTAACTATGGCGCGGTACACACTTTTAACCCAATATTTGGAAGACCAAATATTAGCTATTCATACGATTGTCCATTTTAATAAAAGAAAATGCGACGCAACCATAGCTCTGCAAAAATGTAAGTACAAGATTTCTTTGGTATTTTATTATGAAAATTTAATGTACAGAGGCCAACCACATCAAGTTACTCCAATTTGACATTATTTTTTTATAGTAGTTCAACTTTATTACAATAGACTAGGGTTCATTTTTGATTGGGAAAATTTGACAGTTAGGGATAGCATTATGTGCTGGCTGTACCATTATAACCTTTATTTAAATTAGGACATAATAATTCAACTATTGCGTAACGTGAAAGTAAATAATATGCAAGAATCTGTGAGCCGGTGCGCAGAGATAATGGCATAGACTTAATATAAATGTAATTATGTTAATCTCAGTTAATTAACTACATATGTATAACTACATATGTATAAACCGGCTTAACAAACTGAGCTGCTAGAGACATATCGATGTTGCTCTAAAAAGGTATTTGTTTGTCTGAAGGCGCTTTCTCGGCACTTCATCTAGTCATCATTAGGGATGGCGCGAGAGATGACTACTTCTACTCTATTTTAGGTTTTTTTTTGCCCTAGCTAACTATACGTTAGTACACCTAACTTGGCACCCCGTAACAATGTTATGAATACTATATTAGGTTAATATTAGACATCGTAAAGGAAAACGGTGAATGAAAACATCGTGAGCAAAACTGGTCGATAATAGTGTGAAATCTCTTAAATACAGTGAATAACAGTGGTGAATAAGATGCTCGTTCTTTTTGCAGTAAATTAAAACAAGCAGGATAAAACCCAACATAAAGCTGATAAAGCTCAACTTTATATGGATAATATTTATTGTCGTTTCGAGAGAATTTTTCTTACGAACCTATAGGGTTCATCCGACATTTGAGGGGTTAATATGAACAATGCACTTGACACGGTATAACCTATCCAAGCAATGTCTTAAAAAGGTTAAACTGTGTACTCGTATATTACCTATCCCAGCTAGCTAAATGGCGGGGTAATTGTGTAAACACACTTACAAAGGCGCAATGCCTATCATTTAGACAATGTCATTTACGTTGTCGAATAAACGAACGTTCAAACTTACGAAACAATTATTGCATTTGTTACACATTTAAGGTGCTCGTGGCTAAGTAATAACAGCCGCACGGATCAATTCATCAGGTTAAGCTACGTTTGCCGGGGTTAGTCCGTGGATGGGTTACCATCTTCAAATATCGAGATTCTTCCGTGTCTCAGAAAGCACGTTAAGCCGTTGGCCCAGCTGTTATTCGTGAATCTTTGACAGTCGTTACAGAAAGTCGGACAGCCAGTCTTACCAAGGGGTATCGTATTATCCAGTTACTGACTAGGTTGTGGAGGTCAGATAGGCAGTCGCTCCATGTAAATTACTGGTATTCAGCTGCTTCCGGTTAGACTGGAAGCCGACTCCAATAAAGTTGGGAAAAGGCTAGGCAGATTGATTTACACATTGTGGGTGCTGACCTGTTAGCTTTGTATGCGAGGTAGTCGGACCTTAATGGAAATGTTACTTAGACCGAAACATTTCAGAAATAAAAAGTTTAAACCAACCAATGAAAAGAAAGATGAATGACTGATACTCTTGAGTCTACACGATTCAATTTTGTTTTGAATTGACAGGCTCAAGTGAGCTGTGAGATATTGTTATAAGACATGAATATGAAATGAGCAGTGAGTATGTAGTTTGTGGTCTTGTGTTCGAAGCACTCTTCATATTGAACTAGATAAGCAAAATAAACGCTGGCTTCTCCGTGTATCTGTGTCACGCGTGTTAATGATTACCAATGAGTCTTCATTGAAAGGTATTGGAAGTAATGTGTCTAGACAATTACCCGGAGGCAGTGGAATTACCCTTTCAATCGGTTGAACAATATACGTGACACGAGCAGGTGATGTTATGTTGATGACACTACACAGTGGTGTCTCATTACTTTTGCCACGCTGTTTTTGACTGTGTCTTTTTTTGTGCCTTTAGTAAGTATTTATGTTAATAAAACTCTGTTTTCAAAGCAAAAATAAATATTCAAACAGAATTTCTGTCAAAAATTCCACGAGCTCACATAGGTCTCCCGGAAATTTTCTTAGTCTAACTTTTAGCCCTTAGAAAATTTTTTTCTGCTCCGTTATAGGCATTCAAAATACAGTTTTCATATCAAAATTTTAGTTAAAAAACACTTGAATGATAAACAACGTATTTGTATGCAATATTATTTTACTTTTATAATTTCGAATCTTTATGCATAAAGCTATCGACACATAATAAGATATTATTTTTGGAAAACTATTTTGTGACGTGGCAACCCTACCTTAGTAATGAATACTCTCGAGCGGGTAGGAAATACCACGATTAAGGTCGATGGCATCCGTGTGGGTCGCAGTGAAAGTGACCCCCGCGGCAGACGCGGGGTTAGCGCAGAGTCAGGGTGCGCAGGAGTAGGTATTCATTATTTATGTATGAATTCTTCACAGTAAAACCGGACAACACTTTTCATGTCAACAAGTGATAAAAATGGTGAAAATTGTTCAAAAGCATTTATTTTTAAGTGCCGTATTTATAATATCGAATGTTTCTGTCAATTGTTTGAAGATGACAGGCATGTTGATGTTTAAACTACGTTTAGAGTTACAATCATTAAGGGTTGGATGCAAAAATAAAAAAAAATCGTTTAAATTAAACGCATTTAGGTGTTGTACGTGTTTCTAACTTTCCATAATTATGTATTTAACACCAATTCAGTCCATTCATTTCTCAATTTAACACAGAATCGGGTCCATAAAGAAATTAAAAAATATATACAGTTTGTTAGGTTAAACGAGAGACGTACAGACGCCACATCAAGCTATCCCTAACTGTCAAATTATCTCAATTAAAAATGAACCTTACGTCTTTGCAATAAAGCTGAAATACTATCAAAGAAATTTGACAGATTGTGGTAACTTCATGTGCTGCCCTCTGTACTTTCAGGTTGTATGGGACTCATAGAAATTAACAACTTAGTCCATGGGACCTACTCTGAAATATGAAAAAAAATATCTGCTGTTCCATACATTTTGAACTAGACGAACATAAATGTACTGAACAGCAGATTTTTTTACGATGCCAGGTATAGTTCCATAGTCAAAGTTGTTCATTTTCATGAGTATAGTACCTACTTTATATGACGGTTATGTATTAATATGACGTGTGAAAATAGATAACTTCATTTCATTGCAGTCGCTCAAGTAACCGATCCAAAATATTTCGACATTACGCGCCCGAACAAGAAGCAAACTTAATCCCCATGTTTTCCAAAACACCTTACATGAATTATTAATTTAAACAATAACTTTTCGATGGCTCATCATTTGGAAACCCGTTACGCGCCCATTGTTAAAACCTATAATTTACAAATAGCTCGCAGTCGGCGCCGGTAGCGACATCCGTGTGGGTCACAGTGAAAGTGACCCCGCGAGCTGGGGGCCAGCGGCGCAGGGTTCAGGTATTTAAATGGATAACCATCAGAAAAACAAGCGTGAATTTAAATAATTTTATGACTAATTTTAAGACGATGGGTTTGACCTTAGCCAGACATTGGATATACATAAGTATGTAGGTAGTTGGCGGAAGGTCTTTGGGCAATGCAGAATTAATATTTGTATATATTGTAAAGATAGTAAGTTTTTTACATCCTTAAACATAACGGTATCACCGTTATGTTTAAGGGGAAAAAACATTAATTCTCCTGTAATTTACATATATCTATACTAATATTATAAATAGGTAAATTTTGTGAGGTTTTAGAGGGTCATATCTGGATCTACTAAACCGATTCCGAAAATTCTTTCACTGATGGGAGCTACATTATCCGTGAGTGTCATAGGCCATATTGAATAATCCACACGGACGAAGTCGCGGGCGGAGTGCTAGTGTAATTATACAAACTGTTATACAGTTAGACCCAGATCAACTACATATCTGAAGGCGAGAAAATGTATTTGTAGCGCAGGAATCGATCCCACCACGACTATCGTAGTAATATCATTTACCTCAATAAAACAGCCTCGTCTAAATCTGATTCTAATCACGATTTCTCTTGAGGAGAGAAAATAAGTTACAAAGATCTCTCTCAGATAATTTATTGTGATAATATCTTTGCGCTTGATTATTGTTATTAGCGTATAATTTATGTTAAATACTTATCGCGCTTATCTTTTATAATTCATCTGCCTAGCCTTTTCCCAACTAGTCGGCTTCCAGTCTAACACGATGCAGCTGAATACCAGTATTTTACATGGAGCGACTGCCTATCAGCTGACCTCCACAACTCAGTTACTGGGCAATACGATACCCACTGGCTGTCAGATTTTCGGGCTTCTGACCACCCGTAACGACTGTCAAAGATGCACAAATGACAGCTGGGACCAACGGCTTAACGTGCTTTCGGAGGCACGGAGCTTAACTTTTATTCTTATCTAATGAATTGATGGTTGGTTTATCTTTGATCTACTCTACCTACGGGTAAATGTGTAGGTGCACCTCTGCCCAACCCTTCGGGTAATACTAGCGTGATGTTATGATAAGTTTATGTTACTCTCCCTACAGCCAAGTGGCTGTGAAATAATACAATGGCTTTTTTTTGAGGGTGCTAGATCATCAAATGACTCCCGCTCTGGGTGGAGCGGAAGGGAAAGTCCGACTTTTACTGACTAAAACCCATCCATGTTCCTTCCTTAGCCCTTTGTGTTCCGGGGTAGCGGTTACACTTTCGGGCTTTCACTGACCAATAATATCTATCTATCACTATCTAAATCTGCCTTGATCTGACGATTCCAGTCGGTCAGAACAGCTGTTACGGATCACTTGATCAGTCCAAGTTTTCTGAAAACCCTATCGGATTTAAAAACAACATCTCCGTAAGTAGTACAAGAGTAGGTGACATTGTACCAGAAAACAACTGTTTTACTATAAACCAACGGATACGGTCTCTTTAACAACAGCTGACAGCAGGCATCAGGTGGTAGTTCTCCATGTTAAGGATGGGGTTTTCGGAAAAGTTGAAGCACTATTGTATGTCCTCCACTTTTATGGAGTGAGCCAGACCCTGTGTTTCAAAGAGTGGATGTGATTGATACTTCTCTTCAACATTTTGTCAATCTACCAATATAAATTATTCTATATTGACCTCAGATAATCTACTACGAACACGCTCAACACCAGCATCACTACGACCACGAGGAAGAGGAGCAGCACGGCTGGGGACCCTGGTCCAGGAGCATCCTACCTGATGATGTAAGTGTAGAGGTCCGAAGTACACGTCAGACATACCAGCACTAGCGCAGCGGGGGCAAGGTATATTAGCACATACGACCGCACCACGGATGGGTATTCTGGTCCAGGAGTATACTACTTCCGGAAGTGTACATCAGACCCAACTAGAATACGACCATGCCTAGGCGATCAGGAAATCCACAATTGAATATAGTTCTTCTACAAGCATCGCTGAAAGCTGAGAATCAGTACATATTATAGGTACGTCAAAATTTATGTATCGACTTCCTAGTTTTAAGAGGGAAAGGAAGTGACGCAATAAACTCCAGTACCACACAAATTCCCTTCTTTCGAGCAGTGCAAATTGGTAAATATCTATGAAAGGAGCTCAGCTAGTAACTTTGCTACGGTGAAACGGGGTGAATAGGGATGCAGGGGCGAATCGGGACGAAACTTATAAATGGATTTTAATATTGAAATAATATAGTCTGTTGCCAACCAGAACAATATTGATCATTAATTATTATACAGTAAACACATTATGAGTCCTTTTCGGCCACAAACTATATTATTTAATGCTTAAATCGCTTTTAAAGGTTCGCCCCGATTCACCCCCGCACCCCTATTCACCCCGTTTTACGGCACTAGGGCTTGAACCATTCTCGCAAAGCACGTGCCAACATGACAGAGTTGCCCGACTAATATACCTGTATCCAACACAGATTTCTATAAATAACTAAACCCAGTTTCACATGAACCGGTTTTGTTTCACAGGAAACCGAAGTGGACGCCAGTGAAGTCTCACCCTACAAAGCGCAAGAAAGAAATCCGCTGGTGTATACCCGTCCTTTTCTAACGAGAGTGTAAGATAGCTCCGTCTCTTTCACTCCAGTCATAGTGTAAAACCAGACTTGCTTTTGGAAACTTGTTAAACCTACCATTTATGAAGAAAAATCGTTTCAAATAGTGTAGTCAGTATGTTGCCTGTCTTCTTGGTCTAACGGTCGCAACTGCGACAGCTGAGCACGAGGTTTTGGGTTCGATTCCCTGGACAGGTACCTAGTGTTATTGGGTTTTTCCATTAGATCAATTTTTCCGTAACACCTGACTCTAGATTTCAGCCTGGTTCATGGCGAAAAGCCTCAACATGGAAGTCATAGTCATAGTATTATAACGGCCATCGCTCAACGCGGTCGAGTAAATTAATTGGATATCAAGTAGAAACATTTAACTGTGCTCAATTAGATAAACAATTGATTTACCTGACTATATTTAAAGTACTTTATTACACATCTCTGCCTACCTCTTTGATGGATATGGGCGTAATGTTATCTTGTTGTGCCTAAGTGGTGAAAACATCATATTGGACATATAGACAAGCCAATTATAAAGTTTTTTTCCCGCAGTTTTTCACGAGATTGACACTTTTTATCCACAAAAAGTAAGAGATGCTTTTTTGTTAAATTTCCTCAGTCACACATACTGAGGAAATACTGTGTTTTCTGACGATATATCTTATATGACAGGTTTTACAATCTATTGTATGGTAGAAAATGGTGGTTGCTAAAGATTACTTGTTTGTTGCGGATGTGAGGTAGTACATTCAAATGTGTATCATTTTTGTAGGAGGTAAAAATAGGACCATCCCAGTGTTGAATACAGAGTCGGTGTTTAATGCGCTGATTCTGTAATCAAAGATTTTGTTATCCATAAAGACAGTTTTTCATCATCTTTTTACAAGTCTCTAGAACTTACCTGTGTAGCATAAATTATCTAAGGGTAATTGAAATTTGAAAGAAAGTAAGAAAATGCAAACATACAGACAGACAAATAAACCATTCCGCATGTATAACTAGGTATTCGGTAAACATGATCGAGTAGTAGGTGTTGCCAGCAAGAGGGTCAGTGTTGCAAGCATTAAATACGATTATACCTAAGATTTAAGTTTAATTAATAAATAAGGCATTATTAATTAAGTTGAGGCCATAGTGTGATTGTTATTTATTGAGTGCTTGTGTGAGTATGCCTTTATTTATTTTAATTAAATTATTTTTCGAAAATATCTTGTTTTACTTGCAAATAAACCATTCTAAATAAGTTGCCCTAGGAGAGGCCGGTCAATGCCTCTCAAAAGCAATATTATTTTAATATTACTCCACAGGGTGAAAGAGATGGAGCTATACGTCCTGTACCTATAGCTATGTCTCATTTTCACTCTGAAATGGAAAATATAATTAAATTCATTTTATTTATTTCATAAGTGGGGCAAACCTCCATGAAAAAGTTGGCCACCTCCTTTGTAAATCGTAACTTGGTATAGTTTTGTAGTATATTGGGTGATAGACTTTTTTTATGAGGCTGGGAAATCATCGAATGACCCCTACCGCTCTGAATGGAGCGGAACTTCCTTCCTTAGCACGTTATGTTTCGGGGTAGCGGTAACCCTTTTGGAGAATCCCACTGACAGGGTGATAGACCTTATGACTGTGATATTTATTATTTTATAACTAGTGACACTATCAGCTATAAAGTTCCCCAAGCATAGCTCCCCAAGTAAGGCGCGTAAGGCTCCGGAATGGAAGCAAGTTTTTGTACAAAGAAAAATGAAATTTATGTCATTTGTGTAACGTATAAACTAGATACGAATTTGACCTAAACTTCATTATGCTTTGCACGAAGAAAACGCTTCCATTCCGTTCTGCGGCAGTGTAAATTGAGCCTAAGTCCCTCTGACGGCGTAGAGGAAGATAGTGAGAGAGTATTATGGGGTGGTCAGAAAAAGTTAGCTCACAGCTCATTGGCGAGCTGTGAGCTAACTTTTTCTGACCAATAGAGAGCTCACCAAACGAGGGGCGTCTTACAACACAGTAACGGGTATTCTCTTGTGGGGCAGGCAAATATAAACTGTAAGCTTACAGCTCAAGTATAAACTGTAAGCTCAGCTTAAATACGTTGGAAAGAGTTTATGGAAGATCAGAATTGACATTTCTTTATTTATTTATCTGTAACAATCTTACCTACACTATCATTACAGATCTATGATCCAATGCGACATGACATCTTAACAGAACATAGAAGGAAACGCAATATTTATAAAACCAAAAATATATTTTCTCATTAATACATACTGTTAAACAAACAATCATTACATACAGGCACTAAAAACAAAAACCGACGACCACCGACACTACTCTCAACTAGCCACGGAAACGCACGATCACTCCCGATCCTTCCCGAACTACCGCGGGGAATACTTCGGGTTGTCAGGCGCATAAGTGAAACTCCTCAACTCATAAGAAACGCCATTCTGATTATCATAACCGATTTCCTTTTTGAAATCTTCGAATTCCGAACAACCGCCGAATACTCGATTCGGCTTGCGGTCGGGCGAGTTCGGGTCGCTTTCGGCAGTCTTTGCGTCGGATGGTGCGCTGTGATTGGTCGGCAGCGGTCGGAATAAGGCGGAATGGGCGGTCGCCGTGTCGAGATCGGCTTTCCTCGATACGATTATACGTATGTCGGTGTGAAGGTACAGTTTACCAGATTTCGATGTCATAAACCTGGAATAGAGAGAAAATAAACTTTTACATATAAAATAATACATTTTAATATTTATTCTTTAGAGAATGTAGGGCGTATTAATTAACCGCTCTCGTTACAAACTGTTGAGACGATGAAATGCTAAAAGTATATTACGTTTCGGTAATAACTGTGTTTTATCCGAGTCCAATTCCCGACTACTATAAAAAAACTGTAACAATTGGTGTTTTATCCACGACCAATTCCTGACTAAAACTACCTTAAAAAAAATGCATTGCTTTTGTACAAAATTGATCTCACAATTTACAAGTTGATTCTACAGAAATCATAAAGCGACTATCGATAACAATCATCATTAACACATTACAGTTAGACATTACGGTCACCGGAGACGGAACAATACATTGCAGCAAACTCAATAGAAAGTCTGCTGCATGGCTGTCAATGATTTACTACTAAAGCCAGACCTGATCCAGTTCTGAGCACAGGCCTTTCCTCGCTTCTGCGCAATCTTCCTGTGTCAACCTCATCAATGTGGTTCGGTCATCTTCCCACACTCAAGTTCTTGAAAGCAATACTGCAACCACTTTCGTGGGTCATGCCGCGCGGGCGGGTCGGTCAGTACCAGGAGGGTATCACAAGATAGGAGTGATGTAACTACCAAAGGCGCCTTTCTAACCGTTCCATGACGGTCATCATATCCCTAGCCTTTTCCCAAGTATGTTGGGGTCGGCTTCTAGTCTAACCGGATGCAGATGAATACGAGTATTTTACATGGAGCGACTGCCTATCTGACCTCCACAACCCAGTACCCCTTGGTAAGACTGGCTGCTGTTAGATTATCGGGCTTTTGACGACCCGTAACGACTGTCAACGATGCCCGCAACTGACAGCCGGAACCAACGGCTTAACGTGCTTTCCGAGGCACGGAGGAGTCTCGGTATGTGAAGGTCACCCATCCATCCACGGCCAACCCCGGCAAGCGTAGCTTAACCTGATGGATTGACCTGTGCGGCTGTTAGTACTTAGCCACGAGCTCCTCCGTTCCATCACGGTGATCTAAATAAATACAGTCAAATGCCTTAGTAGACCATTATTTTGTACCAGGAGACCAAAAATCACAAAGAGATCCTCGCAATAATATACCAGCTAGTCACTTCTACTATCTTGGAGACAAGAAATCGCGAGGAAATCTCATCTAAATATTGTAGGTTAAGAAAAAGTATCAGGAGACCAGACTTACCTAAGATGTATAAGATATCGCAGCCACTTGTGTGCGTGATGCCGCGCGGGCGGGTCGGCTCCGGCCGGCATGTACAGTGTCCTCTGACGTAAGAAGGTCCGGGCACTCGCCGGCATTCGGGTCAGGTCGTACAATACGACGAACATCTTGACCAGGGTGCCGTGCGGGTTGAAGAGGGAAACCTGCACAGTGCCAGAACGGGCGACGCGGTAGCCGGAGGAGCCGAGGTTTATGTGACCCTGGAAAGGAGAAGAAAGAATTAGCTACTAGGTTTTCTGTGGAAGTACATTGTTAAGTACGTAGTTAAACCTTGTTGTGTTCAGGTTTGAAGAGTATGAGTGCTCTTGTGGGGTGGACAGAAGAAACCGTAAGGTCATAACTCAACAACTAGCTGACCCTAATAAGGCCATTCAGAGGCCCTTGGGCAGCATAAAAACTCTGACACCAGGTTAGTCACTAACCACACGAAAAGAAGAAGACCCTATAAGGCGCGTTAAGATCATCCTGGCGAGTAAAAAAACAGAATGATTGGCGGTAGTCTTTTCTGAGGGGGTAGTTGGCGCTGTAAGCTGACAGTCTAACATTAGCTAGCTCACCATATAAGGCGCGTTGGTCCCTCCGGGCGCGTAGAAGAACACAGTAACTGGTAGTCTCTTGTGGGGTGGGCAGAAGGAGCCGTAAGCGCCTAGTTCGGCTGTGAAGCCGTGGACGGTCGCGACGGGTTCCAAGCGGCCTTTTAGAGCAGATTCTTCGAAACTACCTGGAAATATGAAAGCAACACATTAAGGGCATGTTTGAATTGGATAAACCCTAAATATATATATAAGCTTGCGAAATCTTGCTGGAGAGTTTATGTATACCACTTCTTCCCAGCTAAAACACTAGGAGGAAGTGCTGCCTTATAAATTGTCGACGTTAAAAAAGTGCTTCTCTCAGCATTTGTGAAAAAACGACTTTTGATTGTGTTTTTGATTTCTACTTGCCGTGATTTCAAATGATGACGTAGTCAGCAGAGACAACTCACCCAGTAGGCCAGCGCTGGGCCGCACGCGCAGCGCGGGCGCGGGGCGGGGCGCGGCCGGGTGGTACAGGGCGCTGGGGACACAACACTCACCCAGTAGGCCAGCGCTGGGCCGCACGCGCAGCGCGGGCGCGGGGCGGGGCGCGGCCGGGTGGTACAGGGCGCTGGGGACACAACACTCACCCAGTAGGCCAGCGCTGGGCCGCACGCGCAGCGCGGGCGCGGGGCGGGGCGCGGCCGGGTGGTACAGGGCGCTGGGGACACAACACTCACCCAGTAGGCCAGCGCTGGGCCGCACGCGCAGCGCGGGCGCGGGGCGGGGCGCGGCCGGGTGGTACAGGGCGCTGGGGACACAACACTCACCCAGTAGGCCAGCGCTGGGCCGCACGCGCAGCGCGGGCGCGGGGCGGGGCGCGGCCGGGTGGTACAGGGCGCTGGGGACACAACACTCACCCAGTAGGCCAGCGCTGGGCCGCACGCGCAGCGCGGGCGCGGGGCGGGGCGCGGCCGGGTGGTACAGGGCGCTGGGGACACAACACTCACCCAGTAGGCCAGCGCTGGGCCGCACGCGCAGCGCGGGCGCGGGGCGGGGCGCGGCCGGGTGGTACAGGGCGCTGGGGACACAACACTCACCCAGTAGGCCAGCGCTGGGCCGCACGCGCAGCGCGGGCGCGGGGCGGGGCGCGGCCGGGTGGTACAGGGCGCTGGGGACACAACACTCACCCAGTAGGCCAGCGCTGGGCCGCACGCGCAGCGCGGGCGCGGGGCGGGGCGCGGCCGGGTGGTACAGGGCGCTGGGGACACAACACTCACCCAGTAGGCCAGCGCTGGGCCGCACGCGCGGCGCGGGCGCGGGGGGCGCGGGGCGGGGCGCGGGGGGCGGCGCGACGCGTGGCGCGGGCGCAGCCGGGTGGTACAGGGCGCTGGGGACACAATATAGCAGTCAGTGCATGTTTACATGCCCAATGGTGAAATATGGCAGAACTCGTGTAAACCTACTACTACCTACTTATGTATTACCCATATTTGCAAATAAATGCTATTCTATTCTATACAATAGTCGGGACTGCCGATGGTACTATAGACACAAAAATTTATTAACAAATTGTTCCTATCAACTTTGCCGCGTTATTCCGTTTTTGTTTCCGGATTTATGGCTAACTAGGGGCACTCGGAAAACTAGAGGGCGCTCATGGCTAACTATATGAGCACATGGAAAACTAGAGGGGACTCGTGGCTAACTGTATGGACACATGGCAAACTAAAGGGGCTCGTGGCTAACTGTCTGAGCACATGTCAAACTAGAGGGGACTCGTGGCTAACTGTATGGACACATGGCAAACTAAAGGGGCTCGTGGCTAACTGTCTGAGCACATGTCAAACTAGAGGGGCTCGTGACTAACTGTATGGGCACATGGCAAACTAGAGGGGGCTCGTGGCTAACTATAGGTGCATATATGGCAAACTATAGGGCGCTCGTGGCTAACTATAGGAGCACGTGGCAAACTAGAGGGCCCTCATGGCTAACTATAGGAACACATGGCAAAATTGTGGGGCTCGTGGCTAACAAGAAGCGCACGTAGTGGTTTTAAGTATGAAACAAAAACTCACCTCTTAATCCCAGAGATGCCATTAATGGAGTCATCGAAGTCGAAGCAGTTGTTCCCTCTGCGCAGCGGCGCGGGGCTGGACGTGAGCGGCAGGCCGGTGTGCGTGTGGAACACCATGGAGGCCGCCGACTCGAAGCGCCATCGGAAGCGGTCCATGTCGCGCGGGGACGGCACCGGGCCCTCGCCGCGCCGCGCCGCCGGGCCCGCGGGGCTCTGGGCACACAGGCAGCTGGTCAAGTGCGCGTCGGACCCATCATCATCCTAGCCATTTTCCAACTATGTTGGGGTCGGCTTCCAGTCTAACCGGATGCAGCTGAATACCAGTACTTTACATGGAGCGACTGCCTATCTGACCTCCACAACCCAGTAACTGGGCAATACGATACCCCTTGATAGATTAGCTATTAGATTTTCGGGCTTTGACAACCCGTAACGACTGTCAAAGATGCACAAATGACAGCCGGGACCAACGGCTTAACGTGCTTTCCTAGGGACAGAGGAGTCTCGTTATATAAAGATGGTCACCCATCCACGGCCAACCCCGGCAAGCGTGGCTTAACCTGATGGATCGACCTGTGCGGCTGTTAGTACTTAGCCACGAGCTCCTCGTCGTGTCGGACCCATGCACTAAATACCCATTTACACGCTGCAAGTTTTTCGCATGTGGTATACCATTAGTTGTAGTAACAGTAACAGTTATTAGTTGATTGGGTACAAATCCCTTAACATTACGGCGCTGTCAGTAGGGACTGGTCATCTCTTAGCGGCTAAGGCTTGTTTTAATTTAACTATTGAATAGTTTTTACATATTTTATATCTGATGCTTTTAACGTTCTGCATCGTTCTCACATGTATAATATTAATATGAACTATGTAACCAATATTTTGTTTAAAAGAGTGTCCATGGAGTTTCTTGCCCGTTCTTCTCCATAGGTACCTACTCCTTTGGAATGGGCAACTAGCTTCATTTCTCGGACTGACCAACACCTTGACAATTCAAAAGTGCCTGTAATTGGTTTATTTGAAATAAATACATTGAGTTTGAGTTTGATTAAAAAAAAATATAAAGAGAAATACAACTGCTCTCACCTTGTCATCTTTAGGAGACTCGTCGGTATTGTCCAAAAAACGGTCAAATGTCCCGTAGTCACACTTTTCATACAAGACATAGTCTTCATCGCTTATGGAGAAAGTTTTCTGACGTTTCGACTCCCTTGGTCGCGAGAACACCGTGTCTTCTTTCTCCAGCTGCAACTCTTCCATATCCTTGTCCCGTTGCGCGAATCTATCACTCACAATTTTCTCAATTTTATCCACTATAGGAAAAAATCTCCGCAATTTAGGTCTCTTAATAACGTCACTATTATCACTAATACTATGATTATTATCACAAAATGTATCACATTTATGCTTTTTAATCTTCTTTTCTTCCTCATTTCTTCTGTCTTCTTGATTCTTCTGCACCGACGCGAGGTTGTAGTTGCCTTCTGACCTGACCATGCCTCTCTCGCTACAACTGTCGCATGTCATTTGTAGAAGATTCCCACATTGGCACGACAATTCTTCAGTTTGGGTGGAAACTGTGTTGGTTTTTTTGAACTCAGCTGGTGGTAGTAGATCCGTGTCAACGAATGGGGATTTAGTCTCGATTCTGCTGGCTGGTAACGTCAGATATGTTTGGTTTCTGTAGCACCCTATGGCTCGGAATCTGTCGAACCTCGACGCCTGCAAGATTGGTATCGAGGTGTGAGTCTCTTTGAGCTTCGTCAAGCCATCCCCTTCCGACGACGTGCTGTCGTGAAGCTTTTTAATCTTACACTCTTTGCGAAGCCTTCGTTTATATTTAGCAATTTCTTTCAGTCTCCGGTCATCCAGTTTCTTGGGCCTGTCCTTCCCGTCCGACTCGTCATCACAGTTACACTTATGCTTGCCGCTTTCACTACAAGGTGTCAGCATTCTGTCGTCGACAACTTTCGTGTTATCAAACTTATTTCCTATACTGAGATCATTGAGTTTGCCGACAATTTCTTCATGAATGTTAGGCGGAGTATCCTTGCTTGATTTTCGTTTTTGGCAGGAGCATTTAATGTGTGGGATGTCATCCAGTCGCGGTAAGCTTTCCAGTATTATGTTGAGGTACAGGTTGTTGCCGATGTTTGTGACTGGGAATTTATGATCGTGAGGAGGTCGGGCGAAGTCGGATTTCTTGTAGCTGTCTTGTGATATCTGTATGGAGTAAACGACGTTCAGTTTGCGATCAGTGTCCTCGTCGTCGCAGTTTGCTTCTATCTTTTTGAAGTTGCATGTTTCGCGGCTTAGCTTGCGTCTGAGGAAACAAAGAGATAGTGAATCAATTGTTACTAGTTTAAAGGTGTTTTCTGACCATTGCTTCGACTCAAGAGGGTGCAGACTCAAAAGATCGAATGTGTTATGGTCGCCTCTGGATTCAGGCTTGTAACTGGATTACAACCATTCTGCTTGATAAAAGTATGGTGATAATACTTCCCCAAACAAATAATTGCGCAAGAATAGGTCAGAAGACACCTAATGCTACTACATCTACGTTAGTCACTTAACATTTCGTCATTTGCAGCTAACAGATGTCTTTTGAGGAAGTGCAGAGAGTCTGCCTTCTGCGTAGATCCTCAAGAAACAAAAATACTATGCAATCAGTACATGTTTAAGAAAAATGAGCCTTGTATTTGTTAAGGACGCATCAACATTGAAAGTCCTTTGAGCCGACCTCCTGTCGACGCCTGGTATTTTAACTTGCAGTATTGTAGTTGGTGTAACATGCGCTGGAAGTGACAGTCACTTGACCAAAGAGCATAGTGGATATATATTAGTTTCTTGGCATTATCGGTATTCACTGTGTTAGGTAGGACTACCATCATCAACGCCGCCGATCTCCAAAAGCGTCAGGAAACTGTTTCCTATTTTTTTTAATGATTACCTAGGCGCACAGACTGGTACACAAACCTGCAGTATAACAGTCGATGGGGTTAACTTTGACGCTGGTCTGCTAGAGCTAATCTCCTGTCATTTCTTACTCGCGTGGTACATTAAAAAATCAGATAAGTGAATAACCTGCGTTCGGTGGGACTATCATCAGCGCTAGTCTCTTTCAGGCGGGCCAGCCAGGCGGACAGCTGGGAGAAGTGCAGCTGCGACCGCACAGCATTCAGTAGCCACTGAGATGTGCTGAACGCTGGGCTCTGGACTCCCCTGGAAGTGGAAAGAATATGATGTTATAATATGGTTCTAGTATGACAAAAGGAACAACTATACCGCAGTTTACCTGTCTGCTAAACAATAAATAATGTTGAAGTCTTTCCTTCACTGAAAGACAATGTAAAAACTGCTGTCCTTAGAAATCTATACTAATATTATAAAGCTGAAGAGTTTGCTTGTTTGAACGCGCTAATCTCAGGAACTACTGGTTCGAATTGCAAGATTCTTTTTGTGTTGAATAGTCCATTTATCGAGGAAGGCTATAGGCTATATAACATCATGCTACGACCAATAGGAGCCGCGCAGCGGGGGTGAAACCGCGGGGAACAGCTAGTTTTCTAATAAAACGAATGTAAGCACTATAAGGAAAGATTTTTGAATATACATACATCCCTTAGGAGTTTAAATAGAACATGAAAGTTTGTATGGAACTTCCTATTTTTAAAATTCCCGTCGGGCGCACGGCTTGTTGCATATACATACTAACATTATTTTTCCCCAAAAAACTGATGCAGGTTCATTCGTGCATGCAGATACAGCCTATGGATAAGGGGAGGATAGAGTAAATGGCATAGAACATGAGAGGCCAGGTCTAGCAGTGGAGTGCTAGGAGCTTTTAATATGTTCTATGCCTAAATGTTTGTTCCTGAAATTAATATCTAGCCAGTGCAGTGTTGAATGGTAGGTCCTTCGATCATCAATTAGTATTGTTGATCGAAGGTGACAGTACATCATCTTTCGTCTGCTCAAACCAAGCATGCTCTTCTGTATGAAACGAAGAATTGGGAAAATTTCAGACCTTGGAGCGGGGAACTAGTCGTTGTGACGATTTCTGAGGAGCCAATGGAACGTGTTTTTACTGATGAGGATGATGGGGACTTACTTCTTCACCTGTGCCCTCATGGTCCATCTCTCCAGCAGCAGCGCGCGGTGCGCATGCTTGTCGAACGAGTCTCCCTCGCGGCACAGTGAACTGTAGCAGTCTTGGCAGTTCGGGGCTAACAGCACCTGGAACGTTGATGGTAGGTTGGAGTCAAGGTTGCCTAAAGGTAGAAGGTGATAATAGGGGCACTCTTACACTATAAAAAATCAGTCACTACCAGACAACACAGCCTACCACTAAGTCTAGATGTATGATATTTTGCACGAGAATTCTTTTTTATAACGAAAGTTAGTACTAAGAAAAGATTTATGAAAATGTGTCTCAAAAAGGGTTCGGAATTGACCGACAGGGTTACCGGCTACCCCGGAACATAAAGGGCTAAGGAAGGAACATGGATGGGTTTTAGTCAGTAAGAGTCTGACACTCCCTTATGCTCCACACAGAGCGGGCGGCGTCATATAATGATTTCCCACCCTCGAAAAAAAAGGATTCGAAAGCGGGACGAAGGTTTGGAAAGATTTTTATCACTCTCCCCATTAGATAATCCCATCAAGTACACGGCTCGTGAAGAAATTAGTAAGCATTGCATGCGCGTAGTTTCAAAATGGAAACCGTCATCACGTAGGAGACAGCGTGGTTATAAATGCTGATTTCTTCTTTGATTGAGAAGGAACTTCGGCTCTGAAGTGAGATTATTTTAAGCAGGAAACAAAAACATGGTCGCAAAATGGCCATAGTTTAGTCTTATTCTAAGATAGCATGACATTTAAGAGCCATAAGATACCATTCTCAGTAAACCTAAGACTATATTGTATCTGTCGCCATGTCGTATCGACCCAATAAAAACGATGCCTGATTGATAGATTTAAAACTGACCTCAATGCAGACAGGGATTTGTTCGTCCCACAGCGCCTGCACGCGCGTGTTGAGCTGAGCCTCCACAGCTGACTTCGGCTCCTCAGTCTCTGCTGGCTTCGGTTGAGTTTGGACCTGGAATAAACAGATATCAGATTAAATTGGTGACTAATTATGTATTACTTATTATAATTATTAAGTAGCCCGTGAAATCCAAGCGTAGGATGAGCAATATTTTTTTGCCCCTAGCAACGTCTAGAAATATCTTTTAAAACATCTTGCGAGCTGACCTACGAACTACCAGGGCAGCATACTCGAATACCAATAGAAGAATATTAGCAGCTTTCTTGGCCCTTGAGCTTCAAAAAGTTCTGAGAACGAATTGTGATCAAAATTACTAGGGAATCATACCTGTGTGCTGGTGGAAGGCTTAGCAGCGACTAGCTTGGGGTGTATGATACGGTCTTGGGGCGGGGCGCGGGCCGCGGGGCTGGAACTGCGCGACCTGATGATGAGCCGGCCTAGTTGCAGGAGGAGATTGGGCCCGGAAGCCGGTGGCGAAGCCGCCGGCACGGGATCGCAACTGTGCATCTGGAAATAGAGAAAAATATAATTAGTACAAATAAGTTGTTGTTGTTTGTAATTTCTTTATTATTAATTTTGGAGCCATTTTGCCGTATGGAGGGTGGGTACCTAGATAATGTGAAATTCGTTTTTGTTATTCCATTGCTGAAAACACTTCGTCCAACGTGAATATCTTTGACGATTTTGTATTCAGCTACAACTACGGTTGAATTAAATGAAATTACTTAATTCATTTCTGTATGTTAATCTGATAATGTATGGAATGTATTATGCAGACGGTTTTCCTGGGAATCACGCTAGACGACAAGTTGCAATGGGGTCCCCACATAACAACTCTTGCGGGACGGCTTAGTTCGGCCGCTTATGCTGTTAGAAAGATAAGGCCGATGACAGACGTAGAAACCGCGCGTTTGGTGTATTTTAGTTACTTCCACAGCATTATGTCGTATGGCATTTTACTGTGGGGTCGGGCTGCTGACATTGAATCCATCCATTTTGCAAAAGCGAGCGATCTGAGCCATTTACAATCTTCGTCGTCGCGAATCGCTTAGGGAACTATTTAAAAGGATTAATATTATGACGGTTCCTTGCCAATTCATTTATGAAAATATTATGTATGTAAGAAAAAATAGACATCTTTTTAATAAAATAAGTGATAGGCATAACTTTAATACTAGAAATAAAGATAAAATAGTTCAACCATTTTTCAGATTGTCCAAAGTACATACATCTTTTATGGGGTTCTGTGTTAAATGTTACAACAAAATACCTTGTGACATACTGCAATTAAATGAAAGAAAATTTAAAACTCATATTAAAAGTACACTTTGTAAACAAGCTTATTACAAATTAGAGGATTATATCAAAGATGGAAACATGCTGGTCCTGCTCCACAGGACAATCTAGTGTCTAGACAAAATCAAACTGGTTGCTAAGTAAATTAGGTAATAATTTATAATTTGTACCATATTATTTTATTATATTGGAATAACATCTCACACATTGATTAATTTATTATTGTTAACTTTTAGAATGTTTGTAAATATGTGAGCACCATGTACTTATGACATAATTAAGTTTATTTTCCACTGCTACATGCGTTTTTCTTTTCACCTTTTTGGTGTATTGTTTTTATTCTGGGTGCATCGTCTTCACATATTATAATATTATAATACATGTATACAAAACATTGTGAAACATTTTAAAAGAGTAACGGTGGAGTTTCTTGCCCATTCTTCTCCACACGAAACTACCTTTTGGAAGGGGCGACTAGAATCAATTATATTTCTTGTTAATTTTTGACGTTCAAAAGTGCCTTTCTTGTGCCTATTTGAAATAAATGTTTTGACTTTGACTTTGATACTTTTACAAGTACATATTTCCGTCAATAGTTTAAAATTAGATGTTGTGTGCTGGCAGTGCCTGAGAAGAAACGCCAAAGTAAATCCAGAGGTCATGATCTCTTTTAATTTAAGTCCAGACGTTATGTAATTAAAATGTGTGTTTCCTGATGACAGCGATGCGGATGAGTACTTCGACGCCTAAGTGTCCTTTTTGTCTTTTTTGGATTTATTTGTATATATATAGTTAGTTAGTCTTTTAATTTAAGTATGTATAAGTTGTTATTGTATTAGAATGTTATTATACATAAATTATTGAATAATTGACAATAAAAACGACTTTTAAGTGTAAAATGAATGAGCTGTCTTATGAACGTTTTTGTTTAAAAGAAACAAGACGGCATATTATTATATTACATGTTATCCCACTCTTTGCTAAGAACTTCAGCAACTTTCGCACTTTGCCCATTTAATTGTTATCTTGCAACATTTACAAAAGTTACTGGTATTCAGCTTCATCAAGTTAGACTGGAAACCGACCCCAAGATACTTGATAAAAGGCAGGCAGATTGACTGATTTACAAAAGTTTCGAGTAAAAAAGTTCACCAAAACCCTCAAAAAGAAATCGTTACATGCAACAAACAAAGAACTGAAACAGACGAAAGGTACATGTTCACCCCCGATGCTACTCTCACAAAGAGTTTCGAATCCAGGGCACAGGGGAACCGGGTCACTGGGGGGGGGGGGGGGGGTGCATCACACAATGTGGGTCAAGGATAACCGCGCCTAGCAACAGCGATGAACGCGGGTGTGGATGTCTTTGTGAGTTATGGGATGATTAATAGGGAAATTTAATTAAAGGGGTTTGTTTTTGTGACCAGTTGAAGCACTTAAAGCATTTGTTTCAATTAAAACATTTACAGGCACTTTCGAACTTCAAGAACTTGGTCAGTGGGACAGACGAAGCTAGTTACCGATTCCAAAACTGTAATATGTATCGAGAAGAACAGGGTAGAACTTCTAGGCGAATCATTCTAGATCCACTGGATTGTAAGGATTCTTGCCATCCCAAAGAAGTATACTTCTTTTCCGTAGTCGCACTGGATTGTAATCACATGTATCTGTAATCTTGTTCTTAACTATCATGGTATGATTTGAACTGCTACATTTCAACATGCAAGCTCCGACATTTTGAGCAAGACCTTCTTTTGGTACGTGGACAGATTTACTTATTGAAGACTAAGAGAAGACCAAAGAAGGCATGGATTTCAATTGAAGGAAGTGTGTTACATCAATATTATGATATGGCGTAGAGAGGTGGTTACTAAAGTTGACGGCTGAAAGAGATGCAACGTTATTTGAAAGTAGGTCAAGGCTGAGGTTGTAAGGAGCTGATAATGTTATGGTATATTTATTTAATTTTGGAATCAGTGGAGTAGGTAGTAGTAGCCCTGTGGTAACTGCCCCGAGTCGAACTCAGACAGGCGCTTTACTTTGTGTAAATCATTTCATCACTACTGCTCTCAAAATAGTGAAGGAAAACATCGTGAGGAAACCGGTCTGTCCTAGAACCAACACAAACGAGGCCGGCTGGTGGATTACGGCCCACCCCCTCTCGAAGACAAGAGGCCTGTGGGCTGTGACCCACAAGTGGGAACATGATATGCTGATATGATTATGATGATTGAAATCACCCTTACAACTATCATGATATGTATGCAATTAGGAGGCATGAAATCATAGGAGCTCGTGGCTAAAAACAACCGTACAGGTCGATCCGTCAGGTTAAGCTACGCTTGCCGGGGTTGGCCGTGGATGGGTGACCATCTTTACATACCGAGGCTCCTCCGTGCCTCGGAAATCACGTAAAGCCGTTGGTCCCGGCTGTCATTTGTGCATCTTTGACAGTCGTTACGGGTCGTCAGAAGCCCCAAAATCTGACAGCCAGTCTTACCAAGGGGTATCGTATTGCCCAGTTACTGGGTTGTGGAGGTCAGACAGGCAGTCGCTCCATGTAAAAGACTGGTATTCAGCTGCATCCGGTTATACTGGAAGCCGACCCCAACATAATTGGGAAAAGGCTAGCGAGGTAGATGATGCAGATGAAATCATAAGGCGAATCATATCAGCCCTTAGACGAGAGACTACATGTGAACTACTGTCTGCTCCGACAGGAGTCCTACAAAGAATATGATGACTTAATAAATGGGAGGACATTCATTAAAAGGGACTGAAGTAAATGTTTTGTTAGTGACCCGCAAAGGGTAGGTCAAACTAGTAAGTGGGTCAAAAGAAAAATAATATTTATTCTCTGCAGAACTAAGACTTTACAAGGGCACAGCCCTGAAATAACTCGTAGATATACAAGAAAGTCAATTAATATCTGTCGCTATAATAGTACTGGTAGGTAAAATCTTACTGACCGTATCAACAATTTAATTAAATATAAGCGGTGAAAACTTTGTTTTGAAGATAGAATACTTCAAAAAATAGGTTTAAAGCTCTTTTAAAGTTTCCTTGACCTCTGATATTGTATCTCAATTTTCGCATGACAATAATTATATCAGAGATAAGATAACTGAAATGGCTGATGACTTCTCTTCTTTTTCTTCTTCGTGTGGTTAGTGACTAACCTGGCGTCTGAGTTTTTATACTGCTCATGGGCCTCGGACTTAACTTCACATGCTGTTGAGAAATATCTCTCAGACATGCTGGTTTCCTCACGATGTTTTCCTTCACCGATTTTAAGAAAGTGATAAATAGAGTATCAGAGGTTTCAAAGAAATATAGTGAAGTGGGAAATAGAGTTCGAACCCGAGGCACGCACCTCGTGCCTTTATGGATGTCGTGGTATAACCCTGATACTCTATTTCCTATAGTTTCTGGTTTTGTCCCTGCGTATTTCTGTATCGAATCTCTTTCATAACAATAATCGCCAAATAGTAATACAAAAACCACAAGCAATTCAAATTGTATGCATAAATCCATACTAACATGACTGTAATAAAATTCAAAACCTGACAAATTACTACAAACTATAACTCAAGTATTGCACTCGGCAACAGAGCGATAATATTATTGGTTAGCAACAATTTGACGCGTTACACCAGGCACTACTTGTAACACTTGATTTGAAAAGGTTAAATAATAGTTGCGTAATACGGTTGCGATAAAATATTAGTCTGTTTTGGTTAGGTAGCAACCAGGCCGCAGGATAGGCATCTGACGGTAGGTGGTCAACGCCACCTGCACACACCAACCACACCTGCCTGCAAAATCCGGTGTCATCCCATAGACAAAGCTGAAATGCCAGAAATTACACCGACACCCATACTCTTGGAATCGAAACATTACAACGCTGCGGCAGAAATAGGTGTGGCTCTTACACAAGGAACTATACAACATTTTCATCTAATTTAAATTCCATCGGTTACCGAGCCCATCACAATCTTAACCTCACACGCTTAACCTCTATTCTTAACCCGCGAATGAATATAAACAGATTTTAACTATAAGAATACCGTCTATACTACTCACATACATTTTTGGAAGCGCTCCAAAAACGTGGCGAGAAGTATGTGTATTTTGGTTTATTTATTTATTTATATGCACGATGTCGGAAGAACTGTTGATATATCTTTTTACTAGTTATCTTAAGAACTAGTACACATTAAAACTAAGGACATATTAAAGCAAGCACCGTTTACCGATGTCGGTCCTAGGATAGAAGAGCATCCATTACATACATACCGTGACCGGCCGGTGTCTCGGAATCATGAAAAGCCGGTAGGACCAGCTGTCGTTTTGTAGATCTTTGACAGACATTAATTAGCACAGGTAGTCATTAATTCGCCCGATAATCTGACTCACCAGTCTTGACAATTGGTATCGTGTTACATGCAAGTGGCAAGTGTACATCATCTTCCACTGTATCATCGGCTACCATCAGGTGACATAGTGATCCAACGCAAGTCTTTCCAATATAAATAATATGCCTATCATATGTATCTATTACTATTCCACTGCAGGACAAAGGCCCCTCCTCATACAAGGAAGGAACTCGCATTGATCCCCGCACTTACTGCGTGTTAGTGATTGCGTCAAAACTTTTTTTTTCCGTATATAAATTACTGTAACCTATTTAGAAATCGATAACTTATCAAATTGTTATCATAAACTATGGTATCGCAAGGACGTCTATGTTTGATAATAATATTATTTCTTACTTCTGCATATTATTGTATTCTTTTGCACTGTTCCTGCCTCATAACTCCTTCGGGGGAGGGGACAGGCATGACCACCGTGCCGATCCGATCTTATCCTAATTTATTTGTGCTCTCCGCAGCATGTCTTCTCCTTCCATACATCTCTATCAATCGTTACCTCAGTAGTCATCCCAACTAGCCATTTATCATCATTCACACACGCCACCCATAGCTTCTTTGATCTTCCCCGCCTTTTATAGCCATTCATACTCAAATCATCATACTCAAATCTTACCAGTCGTGTCGTAATGTTATGTATGTACATCATATCGGCTGTCAAATTGTCGTAATTCTATTGATGTTGAATCCAAATTGACGTCATTACCAATTGCAAGATCTTTGGCATTGGAAATTACTAAAATATTCAGATTTGGCCCAATGAGTTAGTACTAGGACAGCTGAAGTTCCGAAGGTATGAAAGAGAACAATGTACCGCATAATCTTTGAAAACCACATTGAATGGCTATTGCAGCCCTGCTATTATTTCATGCAAACACTAGGATTGCATAACTTCTGAAAAGTATGCTCAGATGAGCATGCCTTTCAGAAGTTCTGCAATCCCAAGCGGAAAGAATGTCCCACTTTTGGGAACTGCGATTTCTACGACTTCATATTATTTTCTGTAAGTACTAGGGTACCAGAAGTGTTAAAGACAACCATGCGATTCACATGGCATGAAAACAGCTGATTTACGAGTGTTCTTCCATCTTTATCTCAAAAGTGAATTGTTCCCTTTTTTATCTGTATGAGGTGAGCAGAGAACATGCTATCTTTGACATGGTGGCACGTTTGCAAATCATGCATTTTATGCGATAACACGCTATTGATATTTGTTCAATAGATGGCGGAGTATGCAATCAGTTTCGTCTAATAATATCAGCTTGTAGTATTGTTTCTCTGCAAGACAAAGCCTCTTCTCATACATAGAAGGAACCAGCATTCATCACAACGCTTGTTCACTGCGTGTTGGTGATTTTAGACCATTAATTCTAAGGTTCTTCACGATGTTTTCTTTCATTGAATTCGTAATTCTAAAAACCCTCAATTGGTTCAAGCTTAAAACCTGAAACTTCAGAAACTAGCTACCAGGAGCACAAAGCTTTTAACATTAATCATTGCACACGGCATGTCAACTAAGCCCATTGCGTTCTTATTAATATACGTCAGTAGAAAACGTCTACGCAGTTTGAGCACGCGAACATTTTGAGCAAAACTTTGATCTAAACAATTGCTTCTTTAATGTTTACGTAACCAAGAGGGAATGATCGCCAAGCCGTCTGGCGGCAAGTGATTTTTTAAAAGGCTTTTATATACTCATTGGGAGATCCATGTTTAGCAGAGGATGTTATCCCATTGAATGATACAGTTTTAGAAAGCAAATGCTAATCTCATTTTCAAAAATATTTCATCATAGGTTCCAAAGCAGGTCCTTGTGGTATTCCTTAAGTTTGTGATTCAGATTTTCTATAGAACGGCTCAAATTATCATCATTTTCGTTCAACAAAAAAACCGTTGGATATTTTTTTTTCCTGTGAGTAATTAGCTACAAAATCCGAAACATACTAACCTATATACACGATAAAACTGTTGATATACTAATTCACAGCACTTATCTAAATTCTACTCGCGGAAACATCTAAAAATATATTCTGATGTTGACAAACATTCGGTTATCTCTTTCTGGCTCGTGTGTTTCTATCTTCTATCTCTTTACAGCTCAGTCACAACATGGCAACGATACGGTATCATTATTATTTAGTGGGGGGGATAGTGTTATGATTATATTATGTTTTAGGTTAGCAACCTGTTAATGTTTACTTGTTTTTCTCAGTTTATCTCACTATAGAAAATTGGGACGCTGTGGGTTTAGACAAGAAGATGAATCGTCATTTCTATTGTTGATTAAGGGTTCAATAACTTTAATACTATCATAGGTCATAGGATCATATACTATAGACTACACATTCATTATTAGGATTTAGGTTTCAAACGCTTAGCCTTCTACATATATGCAAGCATCATATATGTTGTTTGGCTTCCAGACTAACCAGATGCCGCGATCGGCATGTCTTCTTCTATAATACAAATATTGAGCTATACCACGGCGTACATGGCGTCCTTCTATGGTGCATTACGATACGACAAATTTTCTAAGAAATTGACGCATGTAAATTCAAATCAGTGTATTATGTCATTAGAAAGTGTAGTTTGAGCCAAGATGGACGGGGTTGCTATGGTGAGCCTGGGCGCAAGCCAGGTAGCTGTCACTTTTAGTTGATTATTCTCTGGTTGTCACGTTATCGAGAGTTTGTGAGATTTGATTGAGGAGAATTGTTTGGCTATTTCGAATGTATGGTAATTATAGACAGTTGATAGATAAATCATCTGCTTGAGGTTCTGGATGCAGCGGAATACCAGTATGTTACATGGAGCCACTGCTTCTCTGACCTCCACAATCCAGTTTCTGGATAAACGATCTCAGTCGTCACTTGATTGAAGACTAATTCAACTTTCTATTATGATTTCGCAACCTGATGTAACTTCTATTTGTTTCATTTTTACCTCGCAAAAAGGACTAGGAGGCTAAACAATCGAAGAGTTTTCGTTCCATTAGGCTACAAGAACCATTGGTTCTTATTATTTTCCGTCGACAGGTGACTAAACAAAATCACAGAATTGTTATTTTAACCTTCAATTCTGCTTACCCTCTGCTAAGGAGATAAAGTACACGTGCCAACAGCGTGATAATAGCTACAGGTGCTAAGAAACCGTGCATTACATCTCATTACATTATGTAACTGCACAGAATAGTACTAGGCGAGCAGGAAGTTAAGAAGTTGGACTAAACTCATTTGAATAAACCTTCAGACGACATAGCAAAGAAGAACATACTTTATATCTATTAGCGTAAGGTCTGTATTTGAACGAAGAGGAGTTGATTGCCGAAATAGTAGCATGATTATTTTTGTTTTTAATTCGTGAATCGTTGGGTTTAGTCAAACGAGTATTATGGGTAGTTACTATTTACATATTGACCAGAATATATGTTAAATGTGGTAAAATATGGAACAGTATTTAAATGTACGGAACTTGACAGGTTTTTAGGGATTTTCATTAGCAAAACAACGCCATTCCGGGACGTAAAATTATACTGGAGACTATTCCAGTAGTATGTAATGACATCATCAACACGCACTGAAAACAAACTATAGCAGCAAGGATCTAACATTCTAACGTTGGGAACAAATTAAACAGAAACGTGTTGTTTTTCACTTATTATGTTTTTTTTTGCTTTAGGTTGTTACAACAATATTATGATTTGGTAGGTAATCGAGGAGTCCAAACGAGGTACTTAATAAACGATATTTACTGCAGGACAAAGACCTCTTCTCGTACAGAGAAGGAACGAACATTGATCACCACGCTTGCTCCTTGCGTATTTATTTCAAAACTATGAAGTTCTGGGTTCGATTCCCAGGGCGGAGAAACCGTTATTGCGTATTTCCATCAGGATTTTTTCCGTTGCAGTCCGAAATCTGGATTTGTGCCCGGTCGATAGTAATAGGCTGATCCCCAAGGGACTATAGGACACCGTCGTGGCGTGATATAAAGTGTAGGTTTTTACTTTATCTGTCAAAATTTCGTTTACTTCGGAACCTATGAGCGGAAAGTTTTTAAAAAGTATAAAATGCATGTACCCAGCCACACCACGCGACCCGGTGACCTATTTACCTAGATATTAGGATGAAAAGTAGGCTGTATGTGCATACATTGAGTTTTTCTTGCCTAGTTGACAATTTTTTAAGTATTTTACGAAGATTTTTGGGATGGAAGCCGGTTGTTACCTACCGGCGACTATCACATCGTCATCATCTTCCTAAAATTTTCCCATCCATGTTGGGTCGGCATCCAGTCTAACCAGACGCAACCGAGTACCTACCTGTATTTTAAATGGAGTGAGAGTGACTGATTATTTGAGCTCCACGACCCAGTTGCTGGGTAACATAATATTTTCGTATTTTTAAGCGTTTTTCGGAGAAATATTAGTAGTCAGATAATATTTTATAAACCTTTCAAAACATAATCCATCTGTGCAGTCGGGTAAATAATAGTCACAAATGACGACAAACAGTAAATCAAAGATCACGCTTCACCGCTCACACGTTGACAAAGTACCAGGCGCCCATAACACTAAAAGAGCTTTTGTATGTTAATAAGACCTTCAAAACATGCCAACATAACAATGGTCGAACCCCGATCAAATCCCAACCTAATCGTTAACAGATAAGATTCAATTTAAACAAACGACGTATACCACCTTTGGATAATAAAATAGAAGCAAGGTAATTTGTAATGAATATAGAAAATTTAATTTTCGTCTCTATTATTAGTGTGTAGAGTTAATATTGGAATGAACGAGGTTGGTATAGACGACCTTTTTGGGTCGGGGGCCGGTGTTCGAATGCACTGTGACGTCAGACCTCCCCGAGCCCTTCTGACCTAGATAAGTTGTCGTCAAGCGGAAAATATCATATCGCTGACTGCAGCGAAAAGCGCTTTGCCTTAATAGAGCGTCTAACAATGGAAATAAAAGCAGCTTAAACTAGCAGCACGTTATTATAGTAGTTTGAAAAAATCGTGTCAAATGCGGACTCGGGAACTAAGGCACGGTAATATTATCTATATTACCGTGACTAAGGGTTCCGGATCACCAAAAACTATTATTGTTTATCTTCTTTTTTAATTTACCTACTAGACACGTATTCTTTGTATTTTTGGTTACAAAACCACAATAACAGCTGGCTAGCAAGTTAGTAAATAAAGCGAACGCTAACAACCGTTTTAATACAGAACGTAGAGTGACGAGATGCATTCGCTACATGGTCAGCTGACAGTTTAAAAAAAATTGCGACGTTTGGTCTAGAGTTGACAGAGTTCTATACATGTTACTAGTGATGGGTGACAGCGGAATCGATGTCTTAAATCGATTAATCGGTCTAGCTACGACTACATTGTTAGTGATCTAGTTTTGTTGCCACCGTTGTTAGAAGAGAAACACGCCGTTACTTTCACTAGACGAGTTGTTATTATGTTATAGAGACTTTTCAGTTTACTATTGTAAAATCATAGAGGACACGGTTAAAATAGGACTATTATTGTAACTTCTTTATGACGTCATTTTGATATTATAATCCATGCGTCATGTTTGTGAACGGGCGCCGTCAGTCAAGACAGACTGGCTAACTCTTAGCTGCCCCTGCTCTTTAAAATTTAATTTAAATTTTGAATTGTTTTTGATTTCTTTTTTTTTCTAACCCAGATTTTGTAACCATGTTTTG
Source organism: Hyppa rectilinea (assembly GCA_951799385.1). Classification (NCBI taxonomy): domain Eukaryota; kingdom Metazoa; phylum Arthropoda; class Insecta; order Lepidoptera; family Noctuidae; genus Hyppa; species Hyppa rectilinea. The sequence goes on from OX637328.1 coordinate 365,025, forward strand.
ATTTAAAAGAGTGTCCATGCAGTTTCTTGCCCCCTTTGTGAAGGGTGGGCGTTTTTTTGAGCTATAGTACGAATATGAACCTTCGCCAGCAAAATACCACTTCCGCCTGCCCTACATAACATACCCATCAAGCTTTCCACGTGTTGCACTCATTAATCGACTTAGGTACATGATACTGCCCAATGATACTGCCCAATGACCCGTAAACACCACCAACGCCTTTGAAACCCACAACTTAGGGAAAACCTATTTCCAGCCTGAAAAATCCTCACAGCCTACACCGAAAATAGATTATTACTATTAATAGCTACCGTTTGAACGTTACTAATTAATGATAAGTTAATGAACTTATCTATGTGTATAAATAAAATTAAAAACGACGGTTCTCCTTGTATTTTGTAACCCAATTTCTGAGGAAGGTTTTTAGGCTATTAAACATCACGCTACGATCTTTAGGAGCCGAGCAGAAAGCAAAAAAGTTCGTGAGAACGCAAAGCGAAAACGAAGTAACGGGGCACAGCTTTTTGGATTTAAATTTTCTGAAAGCAGATATTTTTTTTGTGCTTTTTTTGTAAGTGCCGTGCCGTCTTACAGTAATTCTCTTATCTCATAATTATTTGACTTAAAGTAATCCTACAACTTCAGACTTCAACCAGACTCCAGGAGTATGTGTGTGTTTCATTCATTAGGTATTATTCCTTTATTTTATTTGAAACTTAAAAAAAAAATTTTTTTGGGTGGACATTTGGGTGGTCTTTTCATCTAGTAGCATTCGAACGCTCCGACGGTAAACATGCCTCAGTGCTCGTTTAAAAACTGCAAAAATCACACGTCTAGGACGCTAAAAAAGGATGGAGTTTCTTATTTTTGCTAAGTATTAATATTATCATCATATAATTGTTAACACTGTATTGTAAATACTAATATTTTTCAAGAAATCATCGTAAAAACTTTATTTTAAATTAAGTCGTAACAAATAGCAGGCGATATAATGCAGCTCAATTGTAAAGACTCTTACTAAACGTATTAATCATACTTACGCATGTCCACTTAAATTGTTTGGGTTATCCGCGTTGACTCTGTTCCATTTGTTGGAGACGCTATTATAGTTCTTATTTTTTTTAATGCGAGATTTGATTTTTGTTTTCATTTACCTGACTGCGCGGTGCAAGGGAGGGTTATGTGTTTATTAGCCTATGTATGAATAATTGACCTAAAATAACTGCTACTAACTGCATAAGACTACTTGAAAAGTGACTTGTTTGGAACTTGTTAGTTGTTTTTTATCAGTCGGGTTTTTTGATATTCCCAATATTTTTTTGTGGTTGTTTAGTCAGGACTTTTGAAAATATTCAATTATTTTTTGCTTTCCTCGTGATCCAGTGAGGTGTGGAGAATCGATATCAGTTACAGCACGTCAAAGATCCGAAGAATTCTTCGATCCGAAGTATTTCTTTTTATTGACATTTGTAATTTATTATGAACAATATGTCAAAAAATTGGGACAATAATATTCTTTGATTTTTGTATATTCTTCCTCACTAATTTATATTTACTGAATGTAAAGTTCTGATTTATTTAAAAAAATACCAAAATCCTAAATTCCTAAATTCCTAATAGATTCCATCATCAGAACAAGGATTAGATGTAAACAGGACCAACTTGGGAACAAACCTAATGTAATGAATCATCTCAATCGGTCGATTCGTCTTCGACTTATCGGTGGTGTGCAAACATAAAAAAAAATATATATAAATACGCGACGCATTGAGTAACCTCCTCCTTTTTTTGAAGTATGTTAAAATACCATACATAATAATTTACAGTACAAACAAAAAATATTGTTCTGGTTCTCCACTCGTTCCTTGTGCTAGTGGCGAGCCTCGGTTGTAAAATTTTATTACTTTTTTTTGACACTTAGTAATTGTTACTTTAAAGCATGCGTATAAGGTTGAAATTGTTTTGATGTATGTTGAGCAGCGAGTACCGGTCGTAAAATTTTATTGCTTTTTGCAATAGCTTTGTGAATACGGCTTTAAACCTTGCAGGTAAGGTTGAAATTACATTAATATAGATTTATTTTACCTAAACACAATTGGCGACATTTTTAAGAGAACTTTTGTATGAGATTGTGTATCTAGTTCTTTATTAGTGATCGATGTAGGAAAACCATGAAATCTTTAATTATTTACAAAAAATTGTAAACTAATTATGTAATTAGTTGCTCGAAATGGGCTCCATTTTCTTGGATACACAAATGTATTCTTCTAACAAATTCATTTCTTGTAACCTTTAATAACGTGTTGTGGTGAATATTATAAATCGTATTCTGAACTTCAACTCTCAACTCGTTTACATTCGCATAACATTTAATGTAAAGGAGATTGTTCTAGACCGCCCTATAACCAACAAACATTTGACGTGTACGTTAATTTTAATTATATTTTAATATGCTTTTTAAAAATAATAAATTCTAGCGGACACTGTTTAATTCTTAATAGGTTTTTAAAAGTGTCCTCATTGATTTTATTACCAACTGAACTCGCCATCTTTCAAGGAATTGTCAATGTGAATGTCACAAAAGATTTGACAGTGTCGCTCTCGCTCATATTACATAAATATCGATATCGACGACGATGTCCATAATATCTAGTGATAAATAATGGATGTTCGATATTTATCACTTCCAAAACATTGAAAATGTGCAACATAAAAGTTTTTCATGCATATTTTTTTCATGGAATTAGTTCCGTGAACATTTTAATGGAACTTATGATGAATATGGCCTAGCACGATTATGATGAAAATATGAACAAAACAAACTCACAAAATGTACTTAGGTACTAGTCGAATGAGGGATTTTCTCACAAGTGAGAAAATATTAGTTCTAAAGAGGCGTTGGTAAAAAATACGTCACTGTCTCAGGTTTTTGACATCAAATAAGCTTTCTTATTTACGGATCTTATTTTTGTTATCAGTAGCCAGTAAAACAAAGACGTATTTTTTTACCCACGCCATCTATTGAACTATGTTTTTTCACTTGTCAGAAAATCTCTCATTTAACAATTGAAATGTCATTTACGACGCAACTCTAGTGAATTGTTCTCATAACCATTTCACGACTTCAATAGCCATATTTTTACTTTTTAAGTGCTTAAACTCTACTTTTAAATGTCGCAAACTAAAACGTTACACATTGTTCGTTGGGAACAAAATATTTTATTTTAGCATTAATTTAATTGGAGTAGAATCATAGCAACAACGTGTTTATGTTTGAAACGGAACAAATTAATTTATATTTGACATATTGATCTGTCATTTTGGTCTACTAAATTAAAACCACAGATTAAATAGGTGGTCATTGATAATCGATATACAATGATTGATCTTCAAGAGAGCACCTCTACGTCACTACGTCAGTCGGTGCCTGTGGCTGTGTTGTGTTGTTGTGAATAGGTATTCAAACAGAAACAAAATCAAAAACGCCAAAAGAAATCGCCAAATAGGTAGGTACCTATTTGGCGATAATTTAATTGGAGTAGAATCATAGCAACAACGTGTTTATGTTTGAAACGGAACAAATTAATTTATATTTGACATATTGATCTGTCATTTTGGTCTACTAAATTAAAACCACAGATTAAATAGGTGGTCATTGATAATCGATATACAATGATTGATCTTCAAGAGAGCACCTCTACGTCACTACGTCAGTCGGTGCCTGTGGCTGTGTTGTGTTGTTGTGAATAGGTATTCAAACAGAAACAAAATCAAAAACGCCAAAAGAAATCGCCAAATAGGTAGGTACCTATTTGGCGATTTCTTTTGGCGTTTTTGATTTTGTTTCTGTTTAACGGACTACAATTTGGATTGCTTTCAACGTGACCTGGCTTCGAATAACTAATTCTGTGATTTGCTTAAACGACACCTTAGCATTTTGACAACGGACTTCGCTTAAAGTAAACTTTAACCAATAAATAATAACTGTACTTAGAAAGGCATAATACAACTGTATTTACGGTAATATTTTACTGTATTTGAAGTTTAATGCTTTGTTGAAACCAGAAATAGCGATTTTAGAAGGAATTACTTAAGTTTTCTTTCATTAAAAATAACCTCAAAATCTGTTCCTTTTCTTTAAATAAATCTTTTCTCTAAAGTGTCCGTCAAGAAACATTCTTCTTATGGGTTACTAAGGGCAGTTTACAAATAGAAAATGATTTTTTCTATGCTGTTGGCTCCAGGGCGAACAATGTATGGGCGTAGAACAATCTCCTTTGGTTTTTAACATATCCCCATTAAAAAAAAATCTAAAGGGGTGAGAACTGGTGATCTCGCAGGCCATCTGATTGTGCCGTTTGTACCAATCCAGGTATTAAAGGTATTTATTTAGAAGAACACATTTGTGTATCCAAGAAAATGGAGCCCATTTTGAGCAACTAATTAATTAGTTTACAATTTTTTGTAAATAATTAAAGATTTCATAGTTTTCCTATCATTTAATTTATCAAGTTTGTTCGAGAGATTTCATCCTTATAATTGATACTAACGATCGCGGCAATAAAAGTACAGTGTGTACTTTTTGCAGATTTTAGTCAGTTCGATTCCCGGGTGTGGCAAGCGATTTTTGGAAATCTTTGAATGCAGTTTTCTTTCTATTCAAAAATAAAGGAATGTTTCCCTTGAGTAAAATTTTCTATCTAAAGTATTAAGAGTACTTCCCGTCCAGGGGGCATTACAAAATTCCACCCTGTATATGTGTTTTGCTTTTCATCTTTTGTGGTGTAGTGTTTATATTCTGGGTGCATCGTCTTCACATATTATAATGTTATAATTCATGTATACAAAACATTGTAAAACATTTTAAGAGAGTAACGGTGGAGTTTCTTGCCCATTCTCCTCCACACGAAACTACCTTTTGGAAGGGACGACTAGAATCAATTCTATTTCTTGTTCATTTTGACGTTCAAAAGTTCCTTTTTTGTGCCTATTTGAAATAAATTATTTGACTTTGACTTTGACAAAGCCCAGCCTTTTAACAACCATGATGGGGTCGGCTTCCAATCTAAACGGATGCAGTTGAACTACTATACACATGGAGCGACTGCCTATAATTATGACCTCCACAACCCAGGTCATTGGCACAGTTACTACCAGCCTTTTATGGTCCCGCTCAGTGCGAAGACCGGTAGTGCTATTCTGTAAAATCACACCGTGAACATGAAGTGAGTTAGTGAGCTGTCAATAGTGTCAATCCCTAGCATTAACTGGAATCACACATCACTTGCTTAAAAATCGGTGAAGGAGAACATCGTAAGGAAACCGGCATGCCTGAGAGATATTTCTCAACAGCATGTGAAGATAAGTCAGAGGCCCATGGGCAGCATAAAAACTCTGAATACAGGTTAGTCACTAACCACACGAAAAAGAAACGCTGGAATGACAGCTCACTTCATCTCACGGAGAGATTTTTCCAGAATCCACAGGCTAGTTCAGAGAAAGCAATGATGCTTCAGCATAACCAGCACGCTTGCTCAAGGCGTAATGGCAGATTGGTAAGTCATAGTAAGTATGATTAGTATATCACTAAGAGGTCAAAGGAAGCAGTTAGTTGTAACAATTGGGTCAAGATTCGAGTCTAAACACTGCGATAAAAATAAACATGTCTCATTGGACTGGGGACTACCGACTCGATGAAACGACGTCACGGCCTAGAAAACAGCTGTTCTGATGATTTAATTACTTAAATAATTAGTTGAACGTAAAATATAGTTCTTTTTTTTGGCTACTTTATCCCCCATTAATAATTAAAGTGGAGAAAAGTTACGTCCAACTTAAACTTCGAATAATTTGCTTATTCTGAAAATTATACTGGTTCTAACTTTACACCGCGTTTATTAATATAGTAAGTGTCCTTTATTTAACTTAAAGTGGAGCCATTATGCAGTTTTCGCCAGCCTTTTAAATTTCAATCAGACTTTTTTTTTTTTTTTTTTTTTAAGGCTGGGAAATCATCCAATGACTGCTCCCGCTCTGGGTGGAGCGGAAGGGAGTGTCAGACTCTTACTGACTAAAACCCATCCATGTTCCTTCCGTAGCCCTTTATGTACCGGGGTAGCGGTAACCCTTTCGGACAATCCCGCTTACCCGGCAGGCTTAGCCCTGAGGGGCCCCTTCATATGCTGACATCTCTTTGAGGCGCGCGTGGAACATATACGCGCCGTACGGCACGGGTCTGGTGCTGATCGGACGGTGAGTCACCCATTACTCACCGTCCGTCGTCACGTGGCTCCCGACGCCCGGAGCGTCTCCCGCGGCGGCTGGGATTTCAATCAGACTGCGATCACATTTTTATTTAGGCCAATTTACGAAAATTTTTAGCCTGTTGAGTGGGTTGACTGTGTGATACTTCGTTTTTATTTAGCACAAACGACACCTAGCCGATCTGAGCAGCGTTTGAAAACCAAGTTACCTCAATAGAAAGTTAGTAGCATAAAAACATTGAAAAACGTCACAAATAAATTCAAAATAAAACAAAATAAAATACCAACAGAAATTTCGTAACCTATTCTCAAGAATCGAACAGCATTAATAATCGATTCTCAACAAAAATAATCGATAAAAAATCGATTCACACAACATTGCGAGCGCGTGCGTAAAAGGAATAGACGCAACGCTAGGCTCGAACCTTGGCACCGATTATGATACGCCGATCACGACTTCAAACGAACGTAGACATTAATATTTCGATTAACGTTACTTGATTATTAATAGTACATTTTATAGACACGATAATCATCATCATCATCATTATTTCAGCCGAAAGACGTCCATTGCTGGACACAGGCCTGTCCAGTCCAAGCACCGCCACTTCAACCAGTTCTGTGCTTCTGGCATCCAGCTGATTCCTGCGGCTTTCACAAAGTCATATAGGCCTTCCAGCACTACCTAGGTCTTTTGGTACGCGGTCGCTACTCCAGAACCTATCGGTCCCATTGGCCATCTATTCTGAGAGCAATGTTCCCTGCCCACTGCCGAAGATTGGCAATTTTTTGGACTATATCGGTTCAATAATACTGGTATTCAGCTGCATCTGGTTGGACTGGAAGCCGACCGCTACATAGTTAGGAACAAGCTAGGCAGATAAAATTAATAGTCGTATCGATTGTCAATTTTGTCCGAATAAACATTCGTAGAAACGTTATTCATGTTAATTTTGTAATCGATTCCGTTCGTTATTAAATAGTTTTGAATGGCTCGCTGCGTTACATGTCATATTTTACACAATTACTATTATCTAACCACATCCCATAGACCATTTCGATTCTGCATTCCCAATGCATAAAAAGAATTATAACATTGATTACACCATGATTATCGCATTTCTTTACAACAATGGAAGAATCCCATGTCTATTCAGTGACGTCATCTCTTTACATTTATGATAGCCTAGTACTACTTGACAATGGCTCACCTCCTATCTTGCACCGCTGAGGACCTAATGGCTGCGTCAGTGAGCGGTATTCGCGTTGCTGAATTTTGGGCCAAACTAATTTAAAATTATATTATATATATCTATTTATTTAATTATTATTTTTGCCATCGACACGCTAAGAAGAAGACTACTTGACCGTTGACTCATACTTAAATGTCACTCCGTAGACGGCCAATAGATGATGTCAAAGTTGTATTTCTTGGCAAACCAATTCATCATCATCCGCCCTTATCCCAATTAAATAGAAGTCAGGCGCTGCATGTCTTCTTCACTTCTCTATTAGCTCTTCACACAACCTTTAACTCCATCGTTTGTTTGATTTCCATTTATACTCAAAAGTTTGTTCTCGATTTCATCATTCTTCTGCTTCGCATTCATGCACAATACATTAGCAAACAAATTGGAAATGATTCTTATAATTTAAATTTTTCTTCTCCTTTTTGGCATGTTGAGAGCTTCATCTTTTGTTCCTACCCTAATCCTGCCAGTCATAAAGAATTTTGTTACAGTAAAAAAGCAAAACCCAACTCAAATTTTGAAATTCAATCAAACACAGAATTTTACTCGTTGCAAGTAATGATGATGATGATGTTGTAGAAGATGTAGCCGTAGCTCTTCGTAGACCCGAAGAAATCCGAGCGAACCCGAAGCAGGTTCCTAGTAGCGTACTAAAGTAAGTCTGACGTCATCTCTCAACAGTTATGGTAACCTGGTACTCAACCGTGAGTCAGTAACGGTCAATTAATATGTTTTTACTACACATCGGGTCGGTGATGCGTAGTAGGGAAACATGTGTTTCTACTCTGATAAGATAACATCATAAATATTTAAAAAAATATATATTGTAAATAACTTCCTTCCTGTAGAATGGTAGCATAAGCAATAGTTTTCTAAAAAGCTAAACAAACAACCCGCTATCAAAAAGGTCTGATTACTTGATCCACTTGACAGCTGCGGAACTGCGGATCAAGTAATCAGAACTTTTTGATAGATGTTAGCTGTTCATAATATTCCTATAGTCTGCATTTGTAATGTACACAGATACAATAGGAAGAGGAGCTCGTGGCTAAGTAAGAACAGCCGCACGGGTCGATCCATCAGGTAAAGCTACGTTTGCCGGGGTTGGTTCATGGATGGGTGACCATCTTTACATACCGGGACTCCTCCATGCCTCGGCAAGCACGTTAAGCCGTTGGTCTCGTCTGTTATTTGTGCATCTTTGACAGTCGTTACGGATCGTCAGAAGCCAGAAAGTCTGACAGCCAGTGTTACCAAGGGGTATTGTATTACCCAGTTAGTGGGTTGTGGAGGTCAGTCCATCCACTCCATGTAAAATACTGATATTCAGCTGCATCCGGTTAAACTGGGAGCCGACACCAACATAGTTGGGTAAAGGCTAAGCAGATTGATTGATACAGATACAACACTGGATTCAGAACAAAATTCAGCAGCAGCAAACAGCTCATTTTGGATAACTGGGATGAGGTGCTAGTCATGATTAAAGTTAGCGCAACGATTTCCCACCCTTTATAGGTAAATGTTAGGATTATGTCCTAGTATCAAAAACTCAACGACATAGTGACATCCTCCAACCCACACAGCCCGCGCAGTGGATAACTGCCCACTCCCTCCCACACCACAGAGGAAGCCTATACCCCAGCAGTGGGGGAACATTATAAGAAGATTATAATACTCAGTAGGTAAATGTCAATTAATTATTATTACTAAAGGGTCGTCCCGACATTATGGTCCTATCAATGTCGTCGTGTTGCGGTTAGACAAATACACTCGAGAGCAATGAATCCGGGTCACTTAAAGAATGTTAAAAATCTCGGAAACTAAAAATGATAGGTTAATGCAATAAATTGTATTTAATAGACAATGTAATACTCCTTAAATGAAAGTAAAAAAAATATGAGTCACCATACATTTTATTAACACAAAATTACATAAAGAAAAAAACTGCTGATCTCTCCTTAAAACAAAAATAGGAAACATGAAATTTTTGAACTTTATTACGATTTTCTTGAATTTTAATACTTCGTATTGCCTCCTCGTGCTTCCATTACTGCGTTTACGCGGTTTGGCATGCTGTACACCAAGTTCCTTATACGATTTTGGGGAATATTCTCCCATTCCTCTGTGAGAGCAATTTTGAGTTCACGAAGCGTGATTGGGGGAGGGTTTCGTTGTTTTACGCATCTGCCTAGCTCGTCCCAAGCATGCTCGATCGGGTTGATATCTGGGCTGCGCGCTGGCCACTCCATACGAGTAATGTTCATCTCTTGAAGGTAGTCATTCACAATCCTACCTGTATGAGGTCGGGCATTGTCATGCATAAATATAGCATCCTCACCTAAATTGACCATAAATGGACCAACGTGATCATTGAGGATTTCTTCCACATATCTTACGCTAGTTAAAGAGCCGTTTTCTATGATCACCAGCTCTGTGCGACTTTCAGAAGAAATTCCGGCCCACACAAGTACAGACCCACCACCGTAGGCTACTTTTTCTCCGATGCATGCTTGCTTGAATCTTTCCCCTGGTCTTCGATACACTCTGTGTCTTCCATCGTGCTTGTAGAGCATAAATTTTAATTCGTCGGAGAACATAACTTTTGACCAATCTTCAATACTCCAATTTACGTGGCCCTGGGCATATCTTAGTCTTGAAATACGATGCCCACGCTCCAGTTTAGGGCCGTTTGCAGGTCTAAGGGGTTTTAAGTTAGATTCAGCAAGCCGACGTCTTACTGTCCATGCACTTGGGTTACTTCCTCCGAGGCGTCGAAACTGATTTGTGAGTTCAGTTCCTGTGAGAAAGCGATTTCGAAGCATGGTGTTCACCAAGTATCGGTCTTCTCGTGCTGTGGTACACCTGGTTCTGCCCGTTCCTGGTCTGCGTAGGTTAGAACCAGTTTCTTCGTAACGTCGGAGAACTCTTTGTACTGTTGACAGCGACACACCGACAGTCCTGGCTGTATCGCGCTGACTCCGGCCGTTTTCCAGCATTGTAAGTATTCTGGTGCATTCTTCAGGCGTAAGCGACATAATTTCAGCTTGAATAATGAATATAGAGCACTATCAACATGGTTTATGTACCCACATAAATGACAGATTACAAACAAAAGCAAAACCAAATGCTGTAATTTCGTAGTTCCATCTTCGAAAGTGGCCCTTTTTCAAATTTGATTTTTTTATGATATAACTTTACAAAAACTAAGAAGTTTTAATACCTTCATTTAAGGAGTATTACATTGTCTATTAAATACAATTTATTGCATTAACCTAGCATTTTTAGTTTCCGAGATTTTTAGGATTCTTTAAGTGACCCGGATTCATTGCTCTCGAGTGTAGTTAATATTACAATGCCAAGCGATAATATTACAAAGTCTAACCGCTATGTTATCAATTTATCATTGTACAATTTAATTAACTATAACTACCTATGTTACAACTCCCTCGATTGGCTCGTTGGACTAGTGGTCGCAAGCGCTACTGGTGAGCGTGAGGTCCTGGCTTCTATTCCCAGGTTGGACAACGTGTGATTGGGTTTTGAATTAGAAATTTCTCAGTAGCAGCCCGGAGTCTGTATTTGTGCCCAGTTCTATTACATGGGACTTCTTATAACTGCTGAAATTTGGCTGTACTAGGTAGAACACCTCTGCCTAACCTTACCAGGATCACAGGTTATGTTATGTTAAATACCAGCGATATAAATTTTGTTGCTTAAATGGCTTCATAGAGCTCTATTTATACCCAATTGCGGGACAACGAAGGCAGGGTTGTGATTTTTTCATTTTCTTTGACCAAAACTGCCATATCTCCGTATTTGCCTGTCTCGTTGGTGTATGGTCGCTAGCGTTATACATCCTAAGTCTAATTCTCAAGTCAGATAGGTGTTTTCAGGAAATATTTAGGAGGAGCCCCGAATCTGGAGAATCTGGAACACACAAGCTTCTTTTTTTTGAAGGCTGAGAAATCATCTAATGACTTCTCCCGCTCTGTGTGGAGCGGAAGGGAGTGTCAGACTTACTGACTAAAACCCATCCATGTTCCCTCCTTAGCCCTTTATGTTCCGTAACCCTTTCGGACAATCCCGCTTACCCGGCAGGGAACACATAGGCTGGCGGCATGTTGGTGTGCTATAAGACCTCTGCTTACTCCTTGGGGGAACACCAGCGTGACGATATTCTCTCGTGGATTTCTACTGCACTTGTTCCATTTACGAAGTATTACACTTTCACTGACAGACACTGGTCCGAACTTCTTCTGACCTTGTTTTGCGAAAGGCAGAAATAATTATATTTTGCAAGTTATGTTATGAAATCGGACATTAATTACTTTTATATGAAGGTACAATGATTGTAATAGATTCTGACATGTATGACATCACGCCTGCGTTAATTATACAAAAGAGGCAAGGATAGGAGTGCATTGTGTCGGTAAGTACCTAATTAGAGATATTTTTCAAAGATGTGTGATGTGTGGTGAAGTCTGGTTGATCGTTCTTAAAAATACGGGAATTAGGGTTAATATCCCTTCAGCGGGATTGTTCGAAAGGGTTACCGCTATCCCGGAACATAAAGGACTACGGAAGGAACATGGATGGGTTTTAGACAGTAAGAGTCTGACACTCCATTTCACCACCCAGAGCGGGAGAGGTCATTTGATGATTTCCCAGCCTCAAAAAAGAAAGGGTTAATAACCCTTGGAATAGAGGTCGAGCCTGCTATCATGAATTTCCTAATGAATAACCCCAGTAGCAGGGTACCTGGGATCGAACTCAAGACCACGCGAACAGCAATCGTACAGCCAATGAAGGTATGCACATGCGCAGCCATGCACAACGAAGGGTTTCGTAATTGAGATGAATTTATCCCAAGAACAAACTCAACATTGTAGTTGAAAAACATGTTCTTCCGTACATTCCAACAGCAAATGTCAGTTTCTACACACAATATTGGGAGGTTTAAGATGTTATTTTAAGACCATAGACTGCTTATTATAAAGGTTTTACTATTTTTTACTCCTTTCAAAATTTTAGGAGCAGTAGTTTCGAGGTGAGGTGGTTAATGGTTAATTTTTCAAAGAAGTAAGTACCTAACTTTCAAACAATTTATTTTAAAATTATACGTGATAGTTTGACACAAAGTAATTCCTTGCATTGATTTGAAAACTTGAAAAGAAATCATGTCTCCCACAACACTTCACCCACATTCAAAACCCTTTTATTTACGTAACACGTCCGGGTTTGGGTCACAGAATGTATAATATTACATAATTATGTATACCCAACTTTAATCGGTCCAGGTCCATTAGATACGCAGCAAATTGGCTGTGACAAACGTACAGACAGACACACGAGTGATAAGGGTTCCGTTTTTTCATGCGGACATACGGATCCCTATTTACTCTATAAATCCCCAAAAGGAGATAGTAATCTTTATCTGCGGGTATTAGGAACTAATAAACTAGTAGGAGATCTAAACAACTCACTGTTTCCAACTTCTCATCGTCACACGAATCGAACACGTTGGCGCACTCACCTGCAAAGAATAAATTTAATAATAAAATATTTGTCGCTACATTTTATGCTCGCCTGGTAGCAAATTCGGCTGAAGGTTATGTATTAAATAAATAAATTAATCCAATTCAAGACTTTTTTTTATAGTAATTATAGGATAATTATAGAATCCAGTTTTTCTCAAAGTTTTGCAATCTTAGGAATGATTTTGATAATAATTACTAATTACAACGATTACGATAAGAAATACATAAAACGCTAGAAAGTTCTTTTTGATAAAGTTTTGTAAAATAATTCAATAAATCATTTATAACAATAATCTTAGGACTTTTTTTAATGCAATGAATGAACAAGACTCGGGTTTTCATTCACTGTCTCTTTTTCGTGCATTATAATAATTAATGTAACATCAAAGTTGATACACAAATAAAGAAAAATGAAGACTACTGACAATTCGCTGGTAGTCAAATATTATTTTCAAAATAAATACATTATACATAAAAAAAACCATCATAATAACAAAATAATTCAAAAGCAATCCAGAAGTGACTTTAAAACAGTTTAATTTATTTCGCATCATATTATACAGATCTACAACAATATTATTATTATTTTAAAAGCCATGTTTTTTGATACGCTATGTTAAAGTAAAGAGGAAACTGATTATTAAATTAGAAAAATTCTGATTATTTCAGAACCTTCCATTTTGTATGCAGTTGGGTAAAAATAATTGCCCCGTCATCATATCGTGTCATCATATCGTGTCATCACATCGTATCGTGACTATGTGCGTGCAACTACAACAGATATAGGTATGCAGGAAGAAGCACAATGTATTAAGTGGCAACATTTGAGCCATGCAACCATTAGGGCCTTGAGCCCCGATTGTATTCATCAAGGGCTCGGCTGAGCGCTAGTTTGAGCACGTAATGAGGCGAAGCCAGCCAATTATGTTGATAATAACTTTATTTTTGCGTATTTTTATGTTCTGCGCCCAAATGTGATGTCGTTCATTCATTATTTGTTATTTTAAGAATATATACCCGTTTTCCAATTTATGAATGTCACATGTTAGCGCGTTTTTTGATTTGACGTTTTATTTCACCTCTTTTTAATAAACACAAGTTCATGAAAATACTTAAGGATGGTTAAATTGTTTAAAATTATCACAATTATTTCATTTCCGCATTTTATTAAAAAAACAGCGCCTCAACTCAATGTTCACAACCTCTGACTCGATAACGTTTCTTTGTCTACTTTTTTCTTAAAAAATGTTTAAATTACTCAAAAAAACAGATACTACAAACATTTTCTACTTTATTAGTCACCAAATTCAAATAAGGAACTGTCATGCAAAAGTCAGAGATCACAAACATTTTCTCCACACCGATATTAAATTTCAAAGATGATGCTTCCACGTCTTCCCTTCGAAATCAAAATTTCAATACTCCCTAAAATTGAATCCGCTAAGTATAGGGGGTGTCTAGACAGGGTCTAGACGAGACTGTACAGACATAACCTAGGTCAACGTTCAGACTACAAAGGGTCCCCACGTAAGGCGCGTTCACCTGCTAGACTGAGCCTGTCGTATGTATGTTTGTGTGCGAGTTATATCCAGGAAAGGAAATAGATGGGTTTTGGAGAAAAGCTTTTATAATTGTATATGTTTTTCTTGTCTATTTTGGCTCGTTAATTGGCATTTACAACAGAACATCACTGGGATTTTTTATTTACTTACAATACATGGATTTGCTTTTTCGTTTGCGAAGTGATATAGATTTAGTATTTTAGGTTAATATTAAAATATGTTATAGATCAAAAAGTTTAAATAATCATAACGATAAATCCTGTCGTAAATCATATTACAACTTAACAGAAAAACAAACATTTAATCCTGAAGATACATCAGATTTGATCCAAACTTAATTCGTGTCTTTAAGATCGTCATCAATTTATAATTTTGTACGTAAAGGTTCCTAAAACGGACTGACGTCTATCTTGCAAGGTAAAAAGTATATAGGACACAACTGCCTCCACCTACATAATGTATGAAGAACAGGTATCACGAGGCAGGGCCGTGACCTTTCGTCTCATTTGCAACTTACTTGTGGTAAGTACTGTCTTTTTATGGTTCGAACAACGAAAGAAAGCTTTGTAGTTAAACGAGGGGACAGAGGTGCTATATACTGGGTGTAACCGAAGCAACACAGAAATTGCACAAAAAAAAAATCTGCTGTTCTATACATTTTTGGTCACGTGACTCGTCGAAATGTAGAGAACAGCTGATTTTTTTTCACAATTTTGGAGTTGGTCCCATAGTAAAAGTTGTTAAGTTTGGTGGTCTGTAGCATATCCTATTGTATGTATATACCCTTCCGGTTACACCCAGTAGAGTCGAAGGCAACTCTCTGCTTTCAGCACGAACTATATTAGAACAGTTCATGCCAAGATCGTAGCATAAAGCATAATGTTTACAGCTGGGACACAACACTTGTCTCTGTGAGATAGGGCGGTCCACCACGCGAGCACAGTGCGTGTTGGCCGGTGGGTAGGATTTCACAGTCAGGTGTTAGAGTTTTTGGTTCTAGGACATGCCGGTTTCTCCACCATGACTAGCTCATGCCCTGGTAAATTAGGCAGTTAACAGGGTGGTAAAGGGGCTGACTGTACACGGTGCGCCAGACGTATATTTAAATATTCGTAGCGCCTCTCGTGTAGGCAATTGGAACACATATATCTAGAAGTCTCAGCAAAAGTAGGAATAATTTAGATCCATTACAAGGAAATCATGTTATTTAGATATAATGGATTTCCATTTATTACTGATTTTCTTTTGTATATGGTCCTTCGAGCCGGATTTGCTCCAGCGACTAGCCATGGACTTGATCTTTAAGCTGCTTGATTAACTCGCATGTTTTAAAAACTCGATCAATTCTTGTTCCTTCTTTTTATGAGATGTCTTATGCCGTTGCCCAACGGTGCGGTAGATACAGGCTGATATTATGTTGATAACAACAAGCGTGGAAAGATTGAAGTTTGGTCGATGACAAAAGTTATTTTAGAAGGTCTGGATAAGATTAGCATATAATAGCGAAGAATTAATATTATTCGAATTCTGAATAGCATAGTTAACGCAGACCGGTGTAAAAACCGCACCTTTATGTAGTAGAAGTATGGATGGGTGATCTTTGTAGTGTGCAAGTGTCACCAATGTGTAGTTGACTGTACACTAGAGGAAAGCTGCTGCAATGTAGTGTGATAAAAAAAATTATTGATAATGGTTTAAAAATGTGAGTTTTTTAGTTTACTACTCGTATCAAGGCAGCCATTACTACGTTTATTTACGCATTAATGAATGGCTAGAAGTCACGTGCCAAACCAAATGAATTATACATTATAATACTGTTTACCCAGGTGTGCTAAAAGGTCGTAATGCTTTGTTTTAAAACAAAAACAAGGCCCTGTATAATTAAACAAAGAAATAGCAACATTGTATAATTATGTACATGTAATAAACATAATCGTTATAATTTCATTCAAATCTAAAGACACATTTACTAAGACAAAATGGATTTAATAAGGACTTGTTTACTATTATTCAAGTGGACAATGGCAACTTAACTAAACTCGTGGATAGCAAAAACCTCAAAATCATGGGATAGCTGCTACACCAAAGAGCTTCTGCAACAAAGAGAGCAGACAATGAAGATAGATACAAGAAGTCCCTTTAAACTAGATACCTCTTCAAAGTAATAAATAAATACATGTTTGACAGTTATGATAGTATACCTAAGTAATACAAAAAAGGAGATATTCAGGTAAATTGGTATAAGTTTCCGGAAGAAGTCTTTCATAAGTTTTTCGAGTCCAGTAGTCTAGCAGATCATGCAGAAGTTGAATTTGAAATTTGACAGAAATTCTGTCAAATTGTCAAATAGACTAGAGAAGTGATTGTTAAAACCTTGCAGGTCGATAAGCCTGAAAAACTTATGACCAAACACAACGCAACTGCATCTAAAACGGTGCAGCAGTTCGTAGCTTTTTATGGTTGGACATACAAACAGTAATTTTAATGACTTTTAATACTCGGTTGATTTAAGTAAAATTCAATAATTAAGGTGGTTTTTGTACTTTCATGGTTTTGACACGGATTTTGATTGATGACATACCTACTACTATTTTGATTTTTGTTTTTATGTTTGATTATTGCTTAGCTGTTATGTTTTAAAATGTAATTATTTTGTAAAATTCGAACACAATGTAAATTGTTTGATGAATAAATAAATGAAATGAAATGAAATGAAATGTATACAATATTGTTATGTTTAAGTTTAAACATGAATCAGCGTGCTTCTGAATATTCATGAATCAGCTGATACAATGAAAATAAAAATTCAATGTAGGTACACGAAAAGATCCAAAGTTTTCATTAAACTTTCAAGTTTCGCGCAATTTCTGTCAGCTGACTCTACAAAAACTTTTTACAAAAAAAAAATACTTACTAGCACTGAACAGACAAAACATAACTTAAGACTAACTATCACAGATAATTAAAAAAAAATCACAGTACAAAATCTATCACAGACCACGCGTATACGTAAAAACTTTCGAATATCGAAAGCGCGCAACGCGACTGCACCGCGCGACGTCTGAATGCAAACTGACGACAATGTTGTATATTTTTTCCCGTTTTCCAACTACCTACAGGTTGTCTAGACGGGGAGGGGTGGGGGGTCAATTTATCAGGTCTATGCACTTTTGGGAAAAGATTTTCGTTCAATCAACGTGAACAAAGAACGGTCAAACACCTTTGTTAAATTGATACAGATCAGATGGGGATGGTACTTATTTGAGAGATTTTATTGGGTACTTAAGTTTTCATATTGTTTATGTTTTATGTTGAGTGTTAAACTTTTTTTTTAAAATTTTAATGGGTCGAGACAGTTTATTTGGATAAATAAAACATAAATGTAGATATTTCTTTTTACCCGACCACGTGAAGCAAAAAGAAAGGTTATGGTTTTGACCAGTATGTATCATCTGTTCTCTCATAACTTATGAATTACTTAAATAATAATTTGAGGATAGACGTGTTGCCCCAAAGTGTATGACCTGTTAGAATGTTTTGTTTTGTTACGCTAGATGGCACAAACCACGGATGTATTAAATACATTGAGATATATGATGTTGACTGTTGTGTAAGTTGTTTAATTAAGAGACGATAATTATTGGGCACTCTGTTTATTTAATTTATTCGCCACTGCTCTCAAAACCGTAAAGGAAAACATCGTCAGGAAACCGCATAACAATTTCAGATGAGAATATATTCTGTTTTCATAACATCTACAGCGAGATTCTTTAAAAGTCGGGTGTTATTTTTTAAAAATTACACGTTTTATAAATGACTAGCATTTTGCCCGCGGCTTCGCCCCCGTGGTCTTTCCCGCGGGACCCGTTATTTTTCACGGGGTAAAAAGTCTAAAAGCCTATGTTACTGCCTGAAAACTAAGCTTTCTAATAGTGGAAGAATTTTTTGAAATTGGCACAGTAGTTTTTGAGTGTTGAGTTTATTCATTACAAACATACTGTTCACAAAAATACAAATCTTTCCTCTCTATAACATTAGTATAGAAGTATAGATAACTGTAACTTCCATTATTCATCTAAAATAAATACTTACAAAGTAAATCCTAATTCCATTGCCACTAGCGAAAGAAAAAACGACAAACGCTTTGTTTACCTGTGATATTAGTTAAAACCAGTTCTAAACAAACGGCTATCACGCTATTTATAAAAAAAAACCTGCCATGTATGCAAAAGTTTATGAAGTAACGGGCAGTTAAGGGGTATTACACACGAGCGGCATGTTGCAAACAGCAGAGGTAACTGTTGTCGTCGCCGCGTCGGCCAGTAGCGCTAGTACACTTGCAGTTGTAGCGTGTCGCGTCCGCCATGACAGATGCCGCTGATCTTTGAAGTTGGCAAATCGATGGCTGCCGCTGACGGGTCGACGACTGCAGTCACCGCTGCCGTTGGAAACATGCCGCTCGTGTATAAGAGCTCTACACAGTGTGTCAGGTTAAACGAGGGACACACTTTCAGGTTGTATGGTACTCATGAAAATCAACAACTTTGTCCGTGAGACCAACTCTGAAATAAGAAAAAAATATCAGCTGTTCCATACATTTTACTACTACTGTACTGAGAAGCACATTTTTTTTTCGTTATTTTGGGTATAGTTTCATAGTCAAAGTTGTTCATTTTCATGATTATAGTACCCCCTGAAAGTATGTCCCTCGTTTAACCTAACACACTGTATGTATAACCGGTAACGAATGGAAATTGGAAAGATATAGGAAGCAAGCAAAAAAGCCTACATCAGCAACGCTATTGTTAAAAGTTAACGGTACATTCACAAGTAGCCAATGTAACAACGGGTTGCAAGACTTAAAGGTAAGAAAAACTGGTTATTTTGACTCGAAACTGAAGGTGCGAACGGCTTGCTGTATAAAGAATATAAGACTGCTATTGTCCCACTGCAGGGCAAAGGCCCCTTCTCATATAGAGAAGTACGAGCATTGATCAACACAGTTACTAACGAGGCGATTTGCAAAAATACACTTAAAAAAATCTGCCTAGCCTTTTCCCAACTATGTTGAGGTCGGCTTCCAGTCTAACCGTGTGCAGCTGAATACCAGTATTTTACATGGTGCGACTGCCTATCTGACCTCCACAACTCAGTCACTAATGCGATACCCCTTGGTAAGACTGGCTGTCAGACTTTTGGGCTCCTGACTACCCGTAACGACTGTCAAAGATCCACGAATGACAGCCGGGACCATCGGCTTAACGTGCTTTCCGAGGCACGGAGGAGTCTCGATATTTGAAGATGGTCACCCATCCACAGACCAACCCCGGCAAGCGTAGCTTATCCTGAATGATCGATCCGTGCGGCTGTTATTACTTAGCCACGAGCTCCTCTCGCAAAACTACACTTCTTGGTGACATTAACTTCGAAAGCGATAGGATGGGCACATTGTTTAGGCCAACTAATCTTCTTCTTCTTCTTCGTGTGGTTAGTGACTAACCTGGTGTCAGAGTTTTAATGCTGCCCACGGGCCTCTGACTTAGCATCACATCCAACTACTTATCCAACTAATTAAAACCAATTTTAGAACTCACACGCCTGTCGCAGCGCATTTGACATCCAATATTTAAAGTTATACCACACCAAATTAATTCATACGACATTTTCACGTAAGAAAGTAAATAAACAATATTGTAAAGTTTTCTTTTTCGTCTTCGAGCCTAGTGTCAGTTTTTTTATGCTGCCCATGGGCCTCTGACTGAGCTCCACATGCTGTTGAGAATTATCTCTCAGGCATGAATGACTCATTTGGGGTTTCCCATTAGGTATTTTTCAGGCTGGATTAGGGTCTGTTTGATGACAACAGGCTCTCGCGTATGACATGCGACACAAAACTAGCAAAATGTGACAATTCTGAACACCTCTGTCAACCCCTCCGGGAAGTACAAGCGTGATGTTACTCTATATTAATTAAGTCAATGTCAATCAATTTCTCATGTGACTGCATCCTGACCCGACATGACCGCAATTATAGAAAGTGACACTTCAGTCCTTTGACCTTAAACAGTCGCACTTAATTTACTGTTTAAAAGCCCTGACTCTTTGTTAAACTAATTGAAAGTCTACACGGGTATGTTTCATCTGATTTTGGAGTTGTAAAAAGTCGGGTAAGAACGTTTGACCAGCTGTGTGCGTTACCCTAGCAAAATCATGTCGAAAATTGCCATTTAAATCTTATAGATAATTAGTTGCCCCATTTCTGAATTTGTTGCGCACATTTTTAAATTTGTTGCACTTATAGTTTTTTATTTATTTAACAAAAACATTTTCTGCTGGGGTAACGTTACTAACGTTACCGCAGCCAGACCTTTTTCTTTTTAATGGGAATATTGAAATAAATATTAGCTATATAATTAGTTGTCTAGACGAGGTAAATGTTGCACCTTATTTTGTATTTGTTCTTCCTTCGGCTGCGAAGTTATTCAAGATCCTGCTGGAGTAACGTTTCTGGTTTTGCTGGATCTCTGAAACGGGTAAGCGGATTCTTATCATCTTTTGTACATGACTTCTTAGGAACTAGTTCTAATTAGTTGTGCAATAATAAAACCAATATAATGTACTGTTTAAAAGTTATTTAATTAAATATAAAAACCCTTCAATAGGTCCTACCACTCTGAATAAGAGCTCTACAGACTTACTTTAAGCGATATTCTGTAGCTTGTAACTGCCTTCAAATGTATGTGAAGTTTCATTAGTATACTATAAGTAATTAACAAATTATGATGATATTCAGTTCTCCACGTTCGCGGTCACGATGCGCGCGGAGTTATTTGGCCACCGAAAAGCCTGTATATGGATATTTAAACAGAATTTTATACCAATAATTAGTTGCTTACTTCAGTTTTATACCTGTAAAATTTCAGCATCGTACATACAATAATTAACGAGATAATAAAATAAAAGTCATTAGGATGTGTAACCCGACCAAGTTTAATGGTTACAAAAAAGCGACCGCGTAGAACATTAGGCTATCTTCTTAAATATGTAGGATAGTGTTACCAAGTTTAGTACTGATGTGTACACAAGTGTTAAAAAAATACATGTTTTTTTTTAATATTTTTATTTACAGGTAAAATAATCATTGCAATTGAACTATAAAATATTAATTGAACTTAAAAATAATCACAGATAAAAATTACAAATAGCAATTTTGCTTTTATGGTATTTTCCATTATTTTTTAAATGAATAATTTCAGTTTGCACTTTTTCTTTAAGAATATTTTTTTTTTCTTTTAAAATATAAATTAAAAATAGCAACCACAGATAGATGATAACAGATATACTAGAATGAAATTTTTCAGTTCACACTACCGACTTATGTCTACTAATAATACCTACTTATATCGTTTAAAAATCACAGATCAATGGTAATATTGAATAACATCACAATGTAGTACTTAAAATGCTTAAAAAAAAAATTTTTTAACTACCTATTTCCTATACTACAAATTTTACTAACTACCGGCATCATACGTCGTTTAGTTTCAACAAAAACATGCAACATAAAATAGTGAATTGTTAAATATATGATGCATTAAAAAATTAAACAAATGCAGCAAATTATTCCTATGGTCCAATACAATGTATATTTAGAAAATAAAAAAGTTTTGAATTACTTGCATATTCCCTATTATGCACATAAGAGATGCCTATGTAATAATAAGTAGCCAAAAGATAATAATAATAATGTTTTCATAGTACAGGATATTATAAATTATTGTTATGTATTTAACAGTGTACGCGTCTGTACCGAACTTATAAGGTATATTATACTAAACATTTTAGAAGATAGCCTAATGTTCTACGCGGTCGCTTTTTTGTAACCATTAAACTTGGTCGGGTTACACATCCTAATGACTTTTATTTTATTATCTCGTTAATTATTGTATGTACGATGCTGAAATTTTACAGGTATAAAACTGAAGTAAGCAACTAATTATTGGTATAAAATTCTGTTTAAATATCCATATACAGGCTTTTCGGTGGCCAAATAACTCCGCGCGCATCGTGACCGCGAACGTGGAGAACTGAATATCATCATAATTTGATAATTACTTATAGTATACTAATGAAACTTCACATACATTTGAAGGCAGTTACAAGCTACAGAATATCGCTTAAAATAAGTCTGTAGAGCTCTTATTCAGAGTGGTAGGACCTATTGAAGGGTTTTTATATTTAATTAAATAACTTTTAAACAGTACATTATATTGGTTTTATTATTGCACAACTAATTAGAACTAGTTCCTAAGAAGTCATGTACAAAAGATGATAAGAATCCGCTTACCCGTTTCAGAGATCCAGCAAAACCAGAAACGTTACTCCAGCAGGATCTTGAATAACTTCGCAGCCGAAGGAAGAACAAATACAAAATAAGGTGCAACATTTATCTCGTCTAGACAACTAATTATATAGCTAATATTTATTACAATATTCCCATTAAAAAGAAAAAGGTCTGGCTGCTGCGGTAACGTTGGTAACGTTACCCCAGCAGAAAATGTTTTTGTTAAATAACTAAAAAACTATAAGTGCAACAAATTTAAAAATGTGCGCAACAAATTCAGAAATGGGGCAACTAATTATCCATAAGATTTAAATGGCAATTTTCGACATGATTTTGCTAGGGTAACGCACACTGACCAGCTTGACTTTGGACAAAGACCAACGCCTCGTTCTGAACGATTTCGGACTAAAGAACAGCTGTTCGTGAGTCATAATATTTATTTGACCATATTCATTATAAGAATTGAGTGAGACACTGGCTTGCGGCGGACAGAACTTTATTTCTTTTTTGTTCATCAATAGTGTTGTGCACATTTACGAACTAAACTAGTGTAATACTTTAGTTATAGATACAATGTCATTCAATATCGATGAAATGAAAGTCATGATGGCGGATGGGCGGATGTCTCCAATCACAAACAACGCTCTACAAATAGGATATTGTAATGCGTTGTGGCATAGCGGAGACATGTGAAAATAACGGAAAATAATTGAATGCTCGAGACCTATCCGCGACACTTCCTCGCCTCTCGGCTTTGAAGAAACTGGCCTTTACAGTTGGTTGGGCTGATGCAGCATTCATAGCTACTGTACAAAAACGCCAATCAGTATTTGCAAATGCCTGTGTTTGTATAGTGACAATCCCGTTGCTATAACATTGCGTATAAGCAGTGATAGCCTAGTGGTGTGACCATCGGACTACCAAGTCGTCAAGGTCTCGAGTTCGAACCCAAGACACGCACCTCTGATTTCTCGGATTGATGTGCGTATTGTATAATTGTCACTTGCTTAAAAATAGGTAAAGGAAAACATCGTAAGGAAACCAGCATGCCTGAGAGATATTTCATAACAGCATGTGAAGCTAAGTCAGAGGCCCATGGGCGGCATAAAAACTCTGACACCAGGTTAGTTACTAACCGCACGACAAGAAGAAGAAGAATATTACGTAGACGTTAATGTAACGCATTGTTGATCTACTTTTCTGTCACGGGTAAATAGTTGTACACACGCCATCACATCAAGTTACCCCAATCTGTCAAATTTCTTTGATCGTTTTTCAATTTTATTACAAAAGCAAAAGTTTCATTTTCAATTGAGAAAATTTGACAGTTTGGAATAGCTTGATGAACTGGCGTCTGTACATACCAAAACTGCTGGAGGTACCACAGCGCGCGTGCCGACAGTTTACTTCAAAACCAAAAGGGCTTCTCTGTTTCCAGTTCAGCTGTTCAAAACTGGGTCAAATGCTAAGTAGGTACAGTTCAAGTTCGTCCTCCGAGACACGCGAGTTTTACATTGAAGTTGAATTTCCGGGAAAATTGCAAAGCGTCACGTTGTATTCCCTAAAAATAGGGGGCGTAGGGCTCTCACGTTTCGGTAGAATTTAAATTGAAAGCCCATATAGATTCTGTGATTGCACGTTAGTTTCCCAAACATGTAAACAAATATTTTGTTTATTTTAAAAAATAGTGATTCTGTTTGTATTAAAACTTTGACTTTCACATTTTCAACAGTTCTCGTCAACTTTATTTACACTGACATAAAGTAGATATTTCTTTAAGTAAATGGCCGGTCGATAAAACAATGCCTCCTTCAAAGGCGATGTCCAGCAGTGGACGTCTTTCGGCATGGCAGAGACGAGCCTAACGAGATCTAGGTACAAATCATGTCTGCTACTAAGAAATTCCTGAAGATACCCATTCTCACAACCGATTTACGATCAAATTCAAGACTTCACGCTTAACCGTCACGCCAGCGAACATTGTTTAATAACAACGAAGAAAGGTCGTAAGAAAATATCAAACATTCTGGGCAGAAACATCGTTGAATATAAGGAAAAGAAATGATTAAATTATGATTCTGTAAGGCTTCACTAACGTTTCAGGGAAACCGAAAGAGCGGAACCATTATGATCCGTTACACGTGGTGGAGTATTTATGCGGTTAGGTTCGGAAATATTGGGAAATTCGAATATTATTTGTATATACGAATATTTTTTTAAACTAAAAAATCGTGTCCGAAAGGTAAGGGGGTTGTTGTAGCAACACATAGTGGCTTAAAAAGTCGGGATGTTTTTTTTTTCTTCCCCATACAAAATTTTCTGCCACGTGACTACATTTATACCCATATTACAGAACCTCACTCAATACTCAAGCTTTGCTTGAGTCTCGATTAAAGCCATTTGATTGGTTAAAACTAAACTTGTTTTAAGTAATGCTTGGGTCTTGAGCGATGTTCTGTAATACGGGGCATAGTATGGGGGATCAAAACAATTAAGTTTTAACCTAACTACTGTGTGTTAGTTTTTTACATCATAACTACACATTTCGCGTATTTCACGAACTCCTCTTAAACGGTAGAGCGATTTTGTTGAAATTTTTGTGTTTTTGAGCGAGTTTTTGTATGGTTTAATTCACAACTGGGTCCGGTAGGGGTGCTGCGATCACCAAGACAGCATTTTTTTTGTTCATGGCATTTCGCAGTTCAACCATAGGGTTGTTTACTGCTTAAGCGGGTTTGCATGTGGATGCCACAAAAGAATTGTAGCCTCCAGCCAGGGCATATAAAAACTTACAAACTAAGCGACTACACGCTAAGGGCACCCCCTGTGGGGTACAGACCTCGGCTTAGGGCGTCGCTGGGGGAGGACAGCAAGGGACATGCGTATACCAAGACAGCATCTGTCAGGTACGCTTAACGCTAGTAATAACTCCTGCGCACCTAACTCCCATTCTACCCAGATGCATTACCAAACCATTCCAGCTAAGTTGCCAGGCAAAGCTGAAAGCTTACGCACCAGCATAGCAACACTGCTTAGCATAAGGAAATGTACGCTGCCCGAACTCTCCCAGACGAGCTCCATCACAAAACATTCAACTAATTACCACTGAAGCTATGTATGTTATTATAGAGAAGTGTCTATTAAAAACATTCTAGTCCCGCGTCGCAATTTGACCGCTTTCGTCCTAAGCCAAGTTCACGGACGAACTCGTCAGTTTTTTAACTCAAATGTAATTGTGGGTGGAACGTTGAACATATCCGTATTACGACGCATGCGCAGGTAAATATTATGATAAAAATACTTTGTACATTTGAAGCGTGAATGAGTATTAAAAATAAAAAGCAATTCTCTTTGTTTTGCACGGGAAGCTCGGTTCTTGATCTCATCAACAGATGATGTATGAGTAAAGGTTCCAGAAGTTTTCAGGTAGTCTGAAAAAGATACACGTTAACACTTCTAAATGTGAAGATATTATTTGAGGTTTTTTAACGTTAGGTTATCACTTATCAGCGTATGAGAAAGCCATCTTCTTTCTTTCTGTGGTGTAGTTAGTGGCGGTACAGGAATGACATGATGGTAGGTTACCTCCTTTAAGAAACTCCGTAAAACCTTCAGTAACTTTATCAGCTTTAGCTCGATGTAGAAACCCAATCTCAGGAGTCAAGGGTTCCCCACCCCGGATCACTTTACTATCCTCTAACGATAACAATGATAGCCAACCACTACTACTAATTTGACCACAGAACAGTTACTTCTTTATCTGTTCTGTGAATTTGACGACACGGTTGGCGCAGCGGTTGAGCGATTGACTGCTGCGCAGCATGTCGCGGGTTCGATTCCCGCACGGAACAAATATTTGTACGACCTGCAAGTATTTGTTACGGGTCTGGGTGTCTTTCTATCTATAATATGTATGTATTTACAAAAAAAAATTATATATGTAGTTTATCAGCCATCTCGTTACCATAACACAAGCATTTGGTTGCTTAGCTTGGGACTATGGCGTTGTGTGAAATGTCCAAGGATATTATTATTATTTATTATTACTACTCAGCCTTGAAAACGACATAAAAATCTACCCACGCTGCTAACCCTCTTGCCAATCACAAGCGTGAAGCATACCAAAAAACATCCAGTCATTGCCTGACGAAGGTATGAGGCAGCAAAACCCAGGATACGTTCACGGAGTCACCAACCGCACCAAGGCCACTGAGGGCAACGCACTTTGTGCCAATACCCTGTTCGAATTAATGCGCGTACACTACATGCTGCCGACCGACTAATAATAGGCCGGGGCTTCTTGTCCTGGCCTTTTGGTCAGCCACCAGGTGGTTAACAGAGGTTAGGGGACTGGGATAGTTCTTTTTCTGATCGACACGAACTATAGTTCGTTCCGAAACCATGTGATAAATGTGTAAACAAATCCTGTTCAGGTTAAATTCTAACGCAAACTAAAAGGAATAACGCATTAAACTCTATTATGAAGGTTTCAACGTTGATTGTTTAGACATATTTTATGTTATTTAAATAACTTTATTAAATCGTATTTGGGAAATCATCGACGAAAATTGAGGTTGTCAAATTAACCCCGAATTGTCAAATGAAAACATCATTAAGGTAAGAAAAAATTGAATATCAACCGTAGTTTTTTAAGGAAAACTTCGTTTTGCAAGAAAATCGCGTGTTGACAAGTGAATCTCTTATGTCGTATACTCAACTGACAGCTACTCTATACCGTACTCAACCGATGCTGCCCACCGCTATAATCTCCTCCCACAAATAGCACGTTATATTTACGTAAAAACTATAAGCGACACAAGAGAAACCAGACAGAAATAACACATAAGTCAATTATGTAAAAGAGATTATATAAACACGTCATTATTCCGTTGACATCGGTGGGTAAACTAATTATGTAAGCGTATAACGAGCTGACAAATTTAATAAAATGGAGGGACAAGGAGGGGCTCGTGGCTCGTCGCTATGTAATGACAGCGGGACGGGACGATAGACCAGGTTAACGCCTGTTAAAGATCTTCAAATGACAGCTGGGACCAACGGCATAATGTGCTTTCCGACACACGTTATGCCGAGTAAAAATACTCGTATCACCCTAATATAAGGATGTGTGCAAGTTTGTATGTTCATCCGTCCTTCACGCTCAAACGGCTGAACGGATCTGGATGAAATTTGGCACAGAGGTAGTAGGCAGTAGGTCCCGGTAGTACGTTCCCTTGAAATAGTTCCCGACACCCACGCGGGCGCAGCCGCGGGCAGAAGTTAGTAAAGTAAAAATATTCAATATTGTATATTGAGTGCCAATGATGCTAAGCCTCCAGGTAACTTTATTGAACCATCTGAGAGCCGTTCACCTGGGCACGCGATGTCGTGGCCGACTTGTAAATCTCTAAATAGACTTGGGACGTTCGAACCAAAGTCGGGCGCAGCAAACACAATCCTCACAGTTGGGGGGTTCGTGGACGGCTCAGATCTCCAGAGTGTGTGCGGCATTTCTCTGCAGGCCATAACCAGCCTTCCATTTAGCGTGCATGTTACCTGTGTCGTACCAGAATCTCAGTCTGTCAGTCTCAATCTCATAAACTGCGTCAGTGAGCGGATTTCGCGCTGAGTGTTAAACACGGGTGTTAAACGTACATAAAATCACGACTGAGAGCACAGGTGTATAATACCCTCTCGCGCCCGGCCCTGGTGCAAGCTATGGTCCGAAGCGAGAAGGAGTGGGAGGCAGTCACCTCCTTCTGCGAAGCAGTTATGCTCGCGAAGCAGGTCACGGGAAAAAGAAGGAAAGCACCTTCCGTCCCAGCCGCCGCGGGTGTCGCGAGACGACTCCCAACCACCGGAGGCGCGGGCCTGCGGCTGCCCATGGCGGACGGCGCGTACATGTTCGTGCTGTCATATTTCGCCAGTTATGTTTTAAGTCCTATGTTATAGGGGCGCCATCAGCCAGGCTCAAATCCAGACTCTGGGCTGCCACTGTGAAATACCCTATAACACTACCCGAGCCGGTTATTCAACCCTGGACCTTATACTCAACCCATGCTCAGCTCGGTGACACACTAGGGAGAAGACAAGACAGTATGTCGTCATTTTCAGAAGCCACCAAGTCTAGTGTCTACGATTCATTGACTAGCCAATAGTGACAATAAATTCTGCGTCAGTATGCGTACACGCATACGCTGATAGAATGTCTGGAACGTTGGTGTTTACTAACAATTAGTAATCTGACTCCGTTAGAATGTGGATGACGTGTTCCTCTGAGGCATTGTCTGTTTCTAAATGTGCCCAGCGCTGGGGTGCTGTAGAACAGTTTACAACCATGTACAGTCGCCAGCACATCAAGTTACCACAAACTGTCAAATTTTCTCAATCGATTTTGAACTTAATAGGCAACGTTTTAAGGTTTGAAATTATTTGGAGTTATTTAACAGCTTGGTATAACTTGATCACAAACTATCAAATTTTCTCAATCGGTTTTGAACTTTATAAACAACGTTTTAAGGTTTAAAATTATTTGGAGTTATTTAACAGTTTGTTATACCTTGATACGCTGGCGAATGTACGTGGAAGATCTCCGTTTAAGGGTAGTTTTCGGCCGGTACCATACCCATGTTACTCTTAAACTGCTGGCTGGCTGCTATTTTTATCATGAGCAAATAAATGAGGACAGATCTATTGTGGCGCAGCTTGAGAAGCTCATCTCCAGCGACTCAGACTGCGATAGTCTGAGTTGCTGAGGGTTTATAGCTCGTATTGAGAAGGTTTGTACCTATCCCCTTTCAATAATTATCTTTTTCCTCAAAGAAAGATCTTGATAAAAGTATTCTTTGAATTAGTTTTTCTTCTTTCAACAGTTTATTCCAGTAAAGTAATAGAGTAGTCTATTTTTTCTTATACTATAATAGTCCGTGCAAGTTCTAAGTGAGTTTTCAGGTAAAGAAAAATAATATTGAATTTTTCAGTAAAGTTATTCTCTGAGGTAAGTATTAAACAATCTGCTAAAAGCCTCCTAACACGCAGTAATTTTCATCTCCGGACAGAAAACTCCAACAATTACAACAAAATAGAGTCACGCTTGCCGAAACACGTTTTTTCTTACAAAAAACCATGGCAACATGCTTTTCAGAAGCGATATGACAAAAAACACAAACAAAGGCAGCCCAGTGTGTTGGAACCGTGTGCTTGGAGTTTTGTGAAGTCAAATATGTAATATCACGACTGTATCCGGATTCTAGGATTGGCAGAGAGCGGTATTTTACTAAATCGGGTAAGTAGTGTGAAGAGTCGAAGTAGGTACACATGGTAAACACAAATCCTCAGGTATGTTATCAGATCCACGTGATAGAGGCAAGTTTCAAATTAATATTGCAGGCTGTTACGAATTCAGCGGGATTGTCCGTAAGGGTTACCACTACCCCGGAACACAGGGCTAAGGAAGGAACATGGACGGGTTTTAGTCAGTAAAAGTCTGACACTCCCTTCCGCTCCACGCAGAGCGGGAGGAGATATTTGATGATTTCCCATCCTGAAGAAAAGGCAGTTCTGAATAACTTCCTAAAAAGAGCCGACAGGGGTTCTGAACTTAGACACTATATACGTTCAACAGTCGCGCATGTGACCAACTTTGTTTTTTTGAGGGTCCAGCTGGACTAACAGAACATTAAAATTCAATTTAGTTTATTACACCGTGTCTCAACAAATACTGGCCACTTCATTAGGACGTTCGCCTGGCAATTTGCAAAAATGGCTGAGTTACGTCATCGACCACTTCTTTTTATGTATGCTCAATATGAATTGCATTGGTCTACCCATGATGCTGTCAGGAGAAAAGATTTTCCGTTTTGCGGCCGACAACGCACTGCCTAAACCGACGACGAAGTGGAATTCCTTTTCGATCCTCTCACTTAGCTGAGAATTAAAATCCTGAACGGTATGGGGAACTGTCAGTCATTGTACCAGTGACAGTATAGGAAAGAGAAGGAGTTGTTCTTGTTCATTTTGACGTTCAAAGGTGCCTTCTTGTGCCTATTTGAAATAAATGATTTGATTTTGAAAAGGCCGCAGGCGAAATCGAAGAAAAAAAAAACTGTTGCGACATCTATCCAGCCACATAGGAACTGATAGCAATCGAAGTGTCAAAAGCTTACATATGACGACACTATACGTCACACCAATCCTACATCGCGCAAGCAGAATTTACCGCGCGATCTAACATAATTATATACTCAGCCCCGACTAACATTTGTCGAGCAGTATCCCGCCAGACGCTACACCAGTCTGGTTGGAGGATCCTCCCTTTTCAATGGAGGGACTTTCCACCCTGTTCCTCTATTTCCACCAAAAAAGTATTAAAATAGCAATGATTGACAAAATAAAACCTGTTTAAATCGTTGATGCAAGAATACCAGGAAATCAGAAACTAGGTTTCCACTGCATATCGTGAACGTAAAGCGATAATCAATACACGCGCCAAGCTGGAAGACATGTAGCCGCTCATTACTATAGTAACCGTCATGAGAAGCTATAAATTTTGTAAACAAGTGTTCAGGAGTTCACAACATTTGGACCAACAAAAAAAATGAATTTGTTTAAGATTTAATAAATTATTGAGTAACAAATATTAATTAACATATATTATTTAAGAATAATTATTCGTCAGATTCAGATGTTTCCATTTATGTGTGAAACAAACTCGTACGCATTCGAAACTCGAATGACGCGTTTATTTCAAAATGGCGTCCCGATAGTTTACAATCCCTGCGACGGACGCGTTCCGGTACCAAGAAACACAAACGATAGCGCTTTGCGTCGTTAAAATATGATCCGACTAAATTAAATAGGTTGTTACTTTCATATAACCCGTCTATATTTCATGTCGATTGAATATGGTCAATTTATTATTATCTCGCAGTATAAAATGTTTACCTAGTAAAAGATGTTTGTTTACATAATTTATAGCTTCTCGTGGCGCGTACTTTAGTTTAATATTAATTACAATGCAGACATCAGACATGCAGTACCTATTATCTATACTTTGTCTTACATTATACATTTGACGACACGGTTGGCGTAGTGGTTGAGCGATTGACTGCTGCGCATCATGTCACGGGTTCGATTCCCACACGGAACAAATATTTGTGCGACCTACAAGTATTTGTTCCGGGTGTGGGTGTTTTTCTATCTATAATATGTTTGTATTTACAAAACAAAAAATGTACATAAGTAGTTTCATCAGCCGTTTACCATAACACAAGCATTAGGTTGCTTAGCTTGGGACTATATGGCGTTGTGTGAAATGTCGAAGGATATTTTTATTATTACATTTTCTAGTTCAGAGTGGTAATAATAAAGTCCTCTAGCCCTAATATCGGCCAATATCGCGAAGACTAACCATGGCTCGCTACCATCTGGTAGCAGAGTTGACTGCCAAAAGTACGACAAATGCACATTTTACTCTCGTGGAAGCTATTTATACATACACATGAATAAAAATAAAAACCAGAAATAAAAATATTAAACCTATTCTCTGCGAAGGAGGTCGCCAAAGTGAAATTCGCGATGCAGAGTTGAAAAAACTGCGGACGGGTTCACAGACCCGAGTAGGGTTGCGACTTATGCAGTTCGAATTACGGTAGGGACGCGACACGATCGATAAAAGAGCTCGTGAATTATCGATGGTTTAGTACCGGTTTTTTAGGTTGAAGTGATGTTATTGCTTTTTATGGTTATTTTAAAATTATTATGATCAAATGAGTGGGTGGTAGTTTTATTTATTTATTATTTACTTCTTACAACAAAAAAAAAATTGTATTTAACGAATGAAATCATGGGTGTGAGTAACTAGAGTGAACCATAGTGAATCGTATTTATAAACTATGTATCAAGAACTTTCAAAATAATAGCAACGTTGCATTATTATTACATCATCATAATCATAATAATAAGTTGATATGTGACACATTTACTATGACAGTCGTATTTCTAT
This sequence comes from Hyppa rectilinea, assembly GCA_951799385.1. Taxonomy (NCBI): domain Eukaryota; kingdom Metazoa; phylum Arthropoda; class Insecta; order Lepidoptera; family Noctuidae; genus Hyppa; species Hyppa rectilinea. Next base: position 397,984 of record OX637328.1, read on the forward strand.
GAAGTAGGTAGGTACCTACTGCTACTGTAGGCAGGATGTACATGTGGTTTGATGGTACTTCAATTTACCTCGTTACTGAAAAAGCCTACAAAATATTATAGAGGTCAAAGTGGCAATTTATTAATATGTTGTAAAATATAGCTTTAATGTTCCATAAATTCACACTTATATTCGGAATTATTCGCAAAGAACAATCAAGTATTTGCTTATTTCAAGGGAATTTCATCTCGAACCTATGGACAAAGTTATCTACCTAATCAAATTCTTAAGTTCACTGACAGACAACGCACACGTCAACGACTAAATCGCTGGATGTAAAACTCAATACAATTTAGCTCAAGAGTGCTTTACAACGGAGGTAAGCAACTAAGGAACGATTTTTGAAAATTCCTCCCTTAAAGGAGTTGAAAATTTGTCTTTTTTTGTCGATGGAAAAACTCATGAGAATGGTCCCAGTCTCAAAACCCATCTGTTCGTATTATTTAAATTATAAGTCTGTGAATTCTTTAACAAGTCAAAAAAATAAAATAAAACTAGTCAAATAACTAGCCCCTAACGGTTCTCCATAAAGGTACACAGAACGCTTGCTGCATTACCACGTTGAATGGTTGAATACTTTGTTTTCAAGATGTGTTATTATGAGGACAAAAGCTACATACGATCAGCTTAATCCGGGCAAGCAAAGCTACCAAAAGAAGAAAACCCGTTAATCAAATCTACTAGTGTGAATGTGGAGAAAATAACGCACTACAAAGGCTTGATTATTACACTGGACTCTTAATTAATTCACTAAGTGATTTTGCATTAGAAAGCATACAGAAGCAGACACGATTTCATAAATTCTGTACGCATGCGCAATGGAAAACAATGTTTCCGTAATTCATCAACAGTACTTACATAACACCCAGATCATGACGATCACTATAAATGAGGAGCGAACTACTGTCTCAGATGTGAAATGGAGATAAAACAATAATAACAGACAAGTAGGACAGATTACTGACATAATGCTAGTACACTTAGATGTAGATAGTGAAGACTAGCTAATTATGCTTTAGAAATGAACTAAACCTGTATCCAAAAGAAGTAGTAGAAGATATCTAGGCAGGTCCAGGAGACATTACCTCAAGACAGAAAGGAGTGGAAAGGAGAAAGGGAAGCCTTAATAAACAGTAAAGAAATAATGGAGGATAGCTAAAATAAGCAGCCTCATTACAGTTGTAACGTGGCAGAGAAGGAGAAGTCTTTTTTTCAATAGTGCTTCAGCAAGTTACTTAAACATACTTTAACACACTGCATGCCATCACAGCACACTCTTAGTTACGTAAATCTAGCCCAGACGTGATGATAATAGCAGTAGTCCACAGAATCTTTCACAATACAAAATCTTATGTACGACAGTACATAAGAATTTGTTTAGTCGACATTTCCCAATCGTTATGTATGTATGTGTCTCCCTCATTTTCAAGTCATGAAATAACACACAAAATGGAACCTACGACAGTCGCCACGGACCGTTTCTCCCTTGCAAACAGAAAAGTATCTCATTTGTATGTTAATCTTGATATTAAATGAGACTTTTGCACTTCTGTGAGCATTTAAATCTAAATACTTTTATAATTATGATTTTCATACTCAACAAAAGAAGTCATTTTACTAACGCAGTCTAACCTTGGGAAAAATTCAGAATAATCAAAAAAGATATTTCTGATAAAATTCTCCAAAAGAAATCATGGTCAGTTTTGATAACGTTAACTATACCTATGTTTTCAGATAGGCAGTAGCTCTATAAACAGGTATTCAGCTACATCCAGTAATACTGCAAGCCGAACCCAACATGGGAAGAGGCTAGGCAGATGATGAAATGCTGGGTAACTATGACACATACAACGCTCCCAAAAATCCCCAAAATACAGGAAGGATATGCGTCATAGGAGATAAGACGAAATTATCGCGAATGCCAAATAAAATGCTTAAATGAAGAGTGTACTGTCTACAGGAATTCCTCGTTGTGTGACGTTGCATCCGGAAAAGTAATGATTATTATGTTGAATCACGTATTAGTTGCTTTCATGTATATATGTTTGTCTTGATAAAAATGGCACACGTGGCCGACTAAAACAATATCGATAACAGCTACTCAATGTCTGGTGCATTATGAGTGTCCTCGCAGTTTTTTCTCCTTTTCTCCACAGGAAATTACTGTACTTTGGCCACTAATTTCATCTATCTGACTGACCAACTCCTTTTTTTTAATTTGAGGGTGGGAAATCATCAAATGACCCCGCCCCGCCTGTCAGACTCTTACTGACTCAAACCCATCCAGGTTCCTTTTTTAGCCGATGATGTTCCGGGGTAGCGGAAACCCTTTCGGACAATCCCGCTTAACTGACCGACTCCTTGACAGTTGAAAGTGCCTGTAAATCGTTTAACTGAAATAAATGCTTTGAGAAGTTGCCCATACCAATTGCTTAGTTGGTACTTATGAAGCAGAACGGGCAAGCAACTCCATGGGAAATATTTGGGAATGCTTAGTTTGCCGTCTTTATAAAATCATTCAAACATGACCGCAGCAATGCCATGGAAATGGGCCTTCTTGGGACCCTTTCATAGTAACTGTACAAAATGTGCAATTTGTTTTTTTTTTTCAACAAAACAGTAAGTTATTGAATGAAAAATATCTGAATGCCAAGGTACTTGACCTAAGTATCCCGTCTGCATCAAATATGAAAACACTGCGACTCTTTAAGGCTGGTTGCAATATGGCGCGTGCCATACATGGTGCATTACGTGATGCTGTTTCAAATGAAAAGACACAAAGTTCAAGGTGTTGTAAAGGGCGTAGAGTTTTTGAGCAGATGAAGGAAACAACTGTGAGGTGGCAGTTAACAACCTTGAGCGACATTAAGGAGTACTAGACCTCGACATTTAGACGAACAAACGCCAATTAATCCGGAATTCTTCATCTTCGCGTCAATGGCACAGTTAGCGACAGTTTATACATTTTTTTGGTCCAAAACTTCGCCACTTCCACCGTACCGTCAGGGGTCACTTTAGCTATATTTTTTATTTTTAGTAGTACAGAAGGCTGGATAGTAAGTGGAACAGTCTGACATCTGGGTGTCATTCCGTCCAACTAGCCTGATTTTAAGAAGTTGTAGTTACATCTTCCCACTTGGGTTCAGAGGCGAATCTGGGACTTATTAATTTGTGCTTTCTTCCTTGTGCTTATAATCTTACCACAGGGCCGTAACAAGTTTTGAAGGCATGACGTTACCTGGTCAGTAATTCCGTCTGTCGTGGATAATAACACAAAGAAATCTTCATAAACGTGCTCTTTGCAACAATGTTGTTTCTCGTGATCTCAGGTAACGGATTATTTACTGTAGCCTGGGCGGCTCGGATCTGCTCAGGATGTGACGCATCTGTTTCAAGAAGTAACGAGTTTATTCACTCGTAATTTTAATTTTAATTTTAGTAGGATGGGAGCAAGCCTTTGTTGTTATTCTAAGCCTTAGATTCACTTTGTGGGATACAGGGAGCAAGGAGGGGAACATTAGGTATGATTAGTTGAATAATTAATAAAATGCCTGGCTTAGCCTTGAGCAGGACAAAACGATGCCTCTGTCAGTTCTTTTTAAATCTATTTTATATCTTAGTATTTTAATCAGTATCTCTTAACTTAACATATTGTTTTTAATCTTCAGTGTTCCTAAAATAACTAAATGGACTTTGACTTTGTTTTTGCCAATAGCCTTCCAAATTATTCAAAATGATAGTATCCAATCAAACCTGTTTACTATAAATTATATTAACATCTTTTAATGATGATCATGATTCTACTAATTCACTACTGAAGAGAGCGACTCGTGGAACGAAATATAATTATGCCATTATGACAAGTCCTGATGATTGATACGCCAAGGGACTAGAAGGGACAAAGATCTTTTGTTCTTACTACGCGTCGCGCCCACACATGCGTCGTTTATAAATTATCATCTAATTTGCATTATTGTTTCCATCCTCTTATGGGTACTTAACTAGTGTTATCTGGTAGTAAAATTGACAGCTGGTAATTTTCCCACTGCCACGGCAAAAACCTCTCTACGGAGAGGGAAATATACAAGTTTGCTCACTGAGTGTTGATAATATCAGATCATTCCGTTTCACTTATTTCTGCAATCGCAGTTAAAACTAATATTATTCAATAGTAAATGACGATGACTTGTGGGTGTACCAGACTTAGGTACCCAACCCATAAGGAAATAGATGTTAACTTGGCACTGTTGATATCACGGGATTATCCCAATACAAGCTGGAATTCCGGTCCCTGAAGAAACAAATGGGCATATATATATTTCTTAAAGCGAGCATTATCACGCGTAATGTATGTGGTATTGAGGAAAAAGCTGATATTATAAAAAAAAAATTCTATAAATGGTAGTACAGTTACTACCCAGCACTCTTCGAGTAGCACACTTTCAACATACCACGATTCACGATCCGAAAGATTTTGACGGAAATTCTTAATCCACTGCTTTATTGGTTTGAAAGATTCGTCTGCGCAGCAACGCAAATAACGCATTGAATGTTGTTGAACTGTCAAAATGAAAAGCTGGCAATTGTGTGTTACACAATGACCCCGCTGGTTGCTACCCACATGTCACCTACCATCATCATTACTCGTGCCCGCTGCTGATCGCACGACAAAACAATTCCCATTCTTCACTTCACTTCACCATTGAATATCTAAGTCTATTCAACCACGAGAACAAATGGTAGATAGACTATCTACAATTCAAGAGGTGGGAATGCACTTTCTTTACCTTGACTCTCAAGAGACAATAACCCAGCTCTGGTTTATTATCTGTGTTGGAATTGCGTCTCGCAATAAACAAGTCATCTTTACATATGATAAAATAGAAACGTCAAAACTGTACGTTGATGTTTTTGAAAGAAGTAATTGCTACTAGGTGTGGGCGTGGTGTGAGTCTGATGCTGAAAATATAAACTTTGGAACCTGAATTAACCCAATTATCCAGGTGATATGTTCCCGTAGAATATTTTCCGATAACCACGCGGGCGTAGCCGCGGGTAAATTAATATTGAAATAGTATTGTAAGTCTGCGTTCTGCGTCGTAAACATATCGTATGGACTGTGGCACTAATTGATAAAGGAAAGTTATTAATAGATGTTGTTAATTGGTTCTTAGTAAGAATCTAGTTTTATGGACAGGTTGGTTTTTTTTTGGAAAGAATTGCTCTTGAAAGCAATGGTGGAAGCAAATCTGATCATAGTCTCGAGTGTTTTCAAAATCCTCTCTCTGTCCTTCCAATGAAAAAACACTAACCTTTGCCAAACTATGGTGGGGTCGACTTCTAATCTAAACGGATGCAGTTAAATACCAGTGTTTTACATGGAGCGACAGCCTAACTGACCTCCACAACCCAGTTACTGGGTAACACGATACAACAGTGTGACTTTCAATCTTCACAATCAACACATTTCATAGAATTCGTGGGTTTATTAGAATTTCTAGGAAAGTTATTAGGAATATAAAGAATTTGTTAAGCCCTCAAAACAGTTTTTCCATTAAAAACCAGTTTCTAGTTAACGCAAAACCTCCCCAGCGCATCTTTTTGCGGAAGCACAAGCGTATTTAGTTGTGTACCTTCTTTTGAGGAAATCAAGGCCAGGTTTTACAAAGGACACACGTTTAAGGGTTTATCTTCCGCACCATTTTCTCACTTCTAAATGACATAAAGCCTACATAAAAGATAAAGAGTCCGTCCTTTTGTCAGCCGCCCACGTAGACACAGAGTGGCCAAAGGTCGCACAACATCAAATGTCATTAATAACATTATGCAAAAGTTGACGTGTCCGTAAACAGCAGAATTACACAAGTATGGATAAAGTTTCGAGACAAAAACAAGTAATTTCCTTAGCTGACCTTAGCACACACGTGGGCTGATAACACTTCTACACTCAACTGGCCTGATAAGCGAGTGACAGTGGTGTAATGTTGGATAATAGGCCGGATTAAGATTTGTGAAAGGAGTAATAGAAAGTGTCTGCTGAATGACATGGGCCTATGTCATTTAACAGACACTTTGGTGCTCTGTAGGTTTGTGTAGACCACACGAAGGTTTACGATATCATGGAAGGAATATAATTAAGTAAAAGAGCAGTCCTACCAGACTTTGATAATAAAACTGTTATCTCGTGTAGGTACGATTTTAATGAGAATGCTGTGCTAATAAGGTAACCTATCCAGTATAACTGGGGCTAACAGCCCACGGCAGTTTGAATAAGAAAAAGAAGAAAAATAAGAAAACCATTATTGGATCCGATCAAGGAGATCAAAGTCCATTGAAACTTATGTATAATCATAATAACATCAGCCTATTTTGTCCCACTGCAGGGAAAAGCTCTCTTTTCATACAGCGATTTCAGACTTAATCTAGGTTTCCTCACGTTTTTGTTCTACACTAATTTCGGACAAAGGACAAAAATTGACGAGTTAAAAGGCCCTTTACTGTGACGTCATCCTTTCAAACCTAACTCAATATTTTCTATGCGAAACATGAACCACCTTGAAACACTTTAAAGTAATAAGCTAATCACCTCATACTTAAAGTAATTGAGGAAATTGTTAATAACTTTAGATAAGAATGTTTGGTCTGCTACAATCGGTAGTTTATCGATAGCAAATATGTTGATGACTGACTGACATACTTCAGTGTCGGGTTTTGGCAGATAAAAGTGGGTAGCATTGTTTTCTCTTAACAACTGTAGCAAATGTCTGCTGGAACATACACCATTCCTATACTGTCAAAGGTTTACGCAGAGTATTACACTCACATATCTTACCTGTTTGGTTTTCAGAATCTCATAACCGGCGCCAGTGAGCGGAATTCGTGATGCTGACATTGTTTCAAACATAATATACATAACATCACGACTGATAGCAGAGGCGTACCTACAGTATATGCTTTTAAGTCCCATGTAATAGGGGCGAGCCTGTCGCCAAGGGAGCACTAATGAAGACTTCGAGCTTACTACCATCATCGGCAGCCTTTTGTGTCATGCCTCCCTGGTCTGTGCGAGTTTCATCATCTATCCCGTGATTGTCTGTTGGTCTTTCACCCATCTGGCCGTTGGTCTGCAAAAGCTCTTTTTACCGATTCGTGGCAACCATTCCTGTTGGGTCCAAGACTTTTTAACCTTCTAGCTGCTTCCGACAAATTTGTCGTAACGGAAGAACCCAATAAATCTTTGCTCAACCTGGGGAGTTGAGCCCAGCATCTCCTGCACAGTATTCGAGCATAGTCACAACACCAATGACAGCGCTTTATCCTATCAAAAATGGCAGTTGTATTTAGTTTAATGACAAGGAACTAAGACAAAGGTAATTACATGAGTCACAAAGGACTTCATGACGGAAAATGCCAGTTTTCTCTTTGATAAGGAAGGGCTTTTTTTTTTTTTAAGGCTGGGAAATCATCCAATGACTGCTCCCGCTCTGGGTGGAGCGGAAGGGAGTGTCAGACTCTTACTGACTAAAACCCATCCATGTTCCTTCCGTAGCCCTTTATGTTCCGGGGTAGCGGTAACCCTTTCGGACAATCCCGCTTACCCGGCAGGCTTGGCCCTGAGGGGCCCCTTCATATGCTGACATCTCTTTGAGGCGCGCGTGGAACATATACGCGCCGTACGGCACGGGTCTGGTGCTGATCGGACGGTGAGTCACCCATTACTCACCGTCCGCAGGCCCGCGCCTACGGTGGCCGGGAGTCGTCACGTGGCTCCCGACGCCCGGGGCGTCTCCTGCGGCGGCTGGGACGGGAGGACCTTTCTCTCTCCCATCCCGCCACCTCCTTCGCGAGCATGACTTTTTCGCAGAAGGAGGTGACTGCCTCCCACTCCCTCTCGCCCCGGACCATGGCTTGCACCAGGGCCGGGCGCGAGAGGTCGCCGCCGCCGATCGCCTCTACGAGGACACGGCGGTACTCCGCCCATGCGGGGCAGGTTTGCACCGTGTGCTCTACCGTGTCCTCTGGGCGATCCTCGCAGTGGTGACACCCGGGCGTTTCCTCCTGCCTGATGATGTGCAGGAACCTCCCGAAACATCCATGTCCGGTGAGGACCGGCGTCAGGCGGTAGGTGAGGGCGCCGTGACGCCTCTCTAGCCACTCCTCAAAGAGGGGCCTTACCGCCACTATCGTGGCGTGCCCTGCGCTAGGTGGCGACAGTCGCTGCTTCCAGGCCGCCATGAGTTCGCGCCGGAGGTCCGTCCGCTCCGCCGCAATTTGCTGCGGAAACGGAGTTTCCCCCCGGATAAGGAAGGGCTGGTGTGAGATAAGGAATACATTGTTCGGACAGTAGAAAACAGTATCCATCGCAGAAGATGATATTATTCCTGACATTTCATATTTCACTAGCTTCTACTCGCGACTTAGTTGGCGTGAAAGATGTGATATAGACAATATACTAAAAAACAGCAAAGTTTTTATAAAATTCCCCGCGACCCACCGCGAAGCACCGCACCTATAGGCCGCGCTGATACTTCGTTTTCACCAAGCGTTTGTGATAACATTTTTTCTTCTTGCTCTACTCATAAGAGTCGCGTAGCGTAATTTAAAACAGCCTTATAACCTTGCACAAATTCAAAAATAATTGTTCATATCCGAAGTCCGGTAGTCCTGTCTGCCTGTTACCCTTTTAAGCCTTAACCACTTAAACGATAGGTACCCTGGGACTTGGAGGAGGACACAGGATACTCATCATCATTCTCCTTCCAATCCTGGACATTCTATTATAATATGTTGCAGGTAACGGCTGCGGATGATAATGTCCACAATCATAATTGCTAAAACCGTCATTATGTTACAAGGTTTCAAACTCCTAAAAGCACCAGCAAATAAAAAGTCAGTAGGTAATTAACTGTACCATGGTAGAACCCGCAAAATATGCAAATTCTTAAGCCGCAAAGTAATTACAACGAATACATTTCCTGAGTCACAATTCTGAATGAAATTTAAACAATTTCAACTAGCGTATTGAATAAAAACATAACGCGTTTGACTTTGAAAGTTAATCTAAGCCTTAACTACACCCAGACAGCTGTTATTTAGAAAATGGCCACGCTGTTTGTAGACTAAGTGTGTCACTTCCATATATTTTCGCAAACTAAGCCAAGGTGAACGTTATACCAACTTCTAAAGGCTTTAGTGTGTGCTAAACCGCTTTAAAATACTCTCATGTGCATCGAAATGATTTTAGTTCACAAATCCTCCACTAAAGAACAATGGCGGTAGTGTGTTTGATTTTATTTATGGTTTGTATTTGAATTTGCTTACAATGAACAAGTATAATGCATTATATCGATGTTTCCTATTGTTAAGATAAACAATACCGATTGATATTGTTAACTAGCAGTGCAAATGTTTCCTTTGTTAAACCGGTAAATACCGCCAAATATCACTCAAGTAGGTTTCATCGATAATTTCACCGTTAAACTTTCCGGTAAACTGTGATTCACAACAATTACATTTTGTAGAAGTGGGCCAGCCAGTAAAAGTGAATTGTGTTTCTATTTTTCTCGATAATAGCATCTCTCGGTAAAAAAGATAAGTAGGTAAGTATTTAATTTTACTACGAGGACTAATTTACAGATCGTAAATGTTGTCTGCGTCTATTACGTTACGTAGTCAACATTTACTTACATCTATAGACAAATAAAAGCCTATAGACTTATTATGATGAAATGGGCTCGTGGCTAAATAATAACAGCCGTACGGGTCGATCAAAGGTTAGGTGGTCACTCCGAGGATGGGTTACCATCCATTACATATCGAGAACCCTCCGAGCCTCGAAAATGTCATTTGTAAATCATAGACACTGGTTACGATAGTCAGAAGCACAAAAGTTTAACAACCAGTCTTACCAAGTGTATTATTCAACCCAATAACTGGGTTGTGGAGGTCAAAGAGGCAGTCACTCCATGTAATAGGTATACTGGTATTCAGCTGCATCCAGTTAGACTGGCAGCCGACCCCAGCATAGCTGTTAGAAAAAGTCTACATTGATTGACGTACCTATTACGATAAAAATGTTGGATGGGTGACGTCATCAACGTAGGTAATTTCATTACAATGTAGTTGATAATTTACCGATTACTAGTGCAATCGGATAAAAGGCATTTTTATAACGTCACCGATAATAATGACATTATTTAACACGATTTTAAACTTTTGTTAATCGTATAGGAGGTTGTATAAGGACGATATTATTATAATGATTGACATTTATTTTATGAGGGTTTTACTGGCAAAATACAGAAGTTAGACAGTCAACCTCCCTTCACTGGTTCTCCCACAATGGTTGAGCTGAATGGTGCTAATCCATGCATCATGTTCGTGAACGGGCGCTGTCAGTAGAGACAGGCCATCTCTAAGCTGCCACGGCTCTTTTAAAATTCAATTTAATTTTTGAATTGTTTTTGGTTACTTTTTTAAAAATCTTTATTACGGACGTTCTCTACATTCTGCATCGTTCTCACATGTATAATTTCAACAGCAATGATGTAACCATATTCTGATTTAAAAGAGTGTCCGTGGAGTTTCTTGCCCGATCTTCTCCACAGGTACCTACTGCTTTGGAATGGGCAACTAGCTTCATCTTTCTGACTGACCGACGCCTTAACAATTCAAAAGTGCCTGTAATTGGTTTATTTGAAATAAATGCTTTGAGTTTGAGTTTCATCAGCCTATGCTTCATGTTGGACGTCACGACTGCTAACCTAACCAAATGAAACATAATTTTATTGTTTCAGTTTAAGGTCTGTTTTCAGTTCCTTCAGCATCCATCTACGAGGCAAAACTGATATCCTAAGGACGGTTGTCAGACTTTCGATCAGCAATCGACGTCACCAACACTTCAACGTGTATCCGTGTATCGTACGTTAGTCCGTGTAGTTCCCTGAAGTCCTAAATCCTATTCATTCGGAAATCGTGGTAAAATACGCAGGACTCAGGAGCCCGTGAACAATAGTCAGCTGTTTTTGCCGATCTCAGGCAAAAAATATGCATTCACGAAACAATATCTCATAAAATATGGAGACTTAGCGTCGCCTTTGAATACAGGTATTACGTTTTTTTTTCCTATGTGCAATGCACAAAAAGTAGAAAGTATAGAACGCTGTGTTTAAACACGCAAACATAGCGTGAAAGTGATTTTTTTTATGAGGCAACACGCCATACTGTTTTCCGTTACGTTCAAAATAATCTAGAACTAAGAAAAATTATAAAAAATAAACAATTAAAACTATTGATTAAAAACTATCTGTGTGCCAAACTTCATACAAATCTGTTGAGCCGTTTTTACGCCAATCCGGAACATACATCCAAATAAATAGACTAAAATAATAATTATAAAACTATATTTTCGGCATTAGTAGACTTGCTCCCACCGCCCACCTAGTCGCAATATTTTTTCAAAAGTATTCGATATGCAGTTTTGACTGTCTTACTATTTTAATAGAGCATTTATACATAGTTAAAGCTATAGAAGTGGGGCCAAAACCAGGTAGTTGGAAATCATTGATATTTTTAGTATACAAGCATTTCTATTATTATGGCTTAGTCTGATCATGCTCAGGAGTGGAACAGTTACGGTTGGTAATAATAATAAGCCGTATTCTTCGTCATACTGATGTCATTATTGTGATCACTCATCACTGTAAGTGATGATCACAATAAATACCACATGGTCTTGCATTTGTTTTTAGTAGAGGACCCGATTTATTTTTGTTTATTTAAATGAAATAATCATAGAATAATAACATAAATTAGGTAGTCATTTTTAAAAACATTAAGAAGCTAAATGTAATATCTATTACAAGACAAAAATTACTAGCACAGATTGGTTTCCACAATAATGAAAACTGCTGAACTTAGTATTTTTTAAATAGGTAGGGTAGGAGCATCACGTAAAATTTTGCCTTGAAATGAAAAACCTCCGTGACAAAAGCAATCAAACAGTCTAATAGTGACGTCATTCGCAAAGTAAGTACATACAGCACGCAATTACGCGTATAAACACTAATCTAATTTTATTACCTATTAGGTACCACTTTAGTAAAATAACTAAAAATAAGAACAAAGAGAAACTTACTAACGCGCATCGACATGCGAATATCGATAACTGCACATCACTAACGGGGCACTGGCTGGACCCGAAACGACCTGAGCCCCGTCGGAACTTGTTTATTAAAAAAAAAGGTACACGGCCCTTTTGTGTCGCAACAAAATAGAACAGCTGATTTTTCTTATTATTTTCTTAACAATCAAATAACTAACAACACAACGTAGATGTAAACTACTAAATTGTTGCCGTGAACTTATTTACGCAATACCTAATACGAACTTATGTTGAGTTAACACCACCGATTCAAAAAACCACTTTCCTCTTTGTAAAATGGAGTAATACAGTTATCACCATAACTGAACCGCATTATAACATGAAACTACATGTCAATTAACTTTCTAAAACGCAGGATTACGATACGTATTTACGAAACAGGAAAAAGAAATAACCAAACATATGTTAGCGCATTTTAAAATAGAATTACCTTATTCGGCCGCAAACTATGTCGTTTAACTCCGCTCCTAAACACCTGGGCTATAATATAACACTCCGGTAGTCGTTTCTTTTTCTCTTAAAATACATTATTACACTGTTTAATCAATGTCCGGACGCGAAAACGCAGTCCAAAATTGAGATTTTATCGCAAATTCGGCAGTCGCAAGAGCGAGCGTCCTGTATTCGCTCGCGACAGTAACACACTAAGATGTCAGCTGTGTCAGCTGGGTTTGGTTCGTTCTCATTGGTAAATCGATTGAAAATCTCTGTAGCACACTTTAATTTGTCTCTCTATCTCTTTCTCTCTTCCGTCCTCTCACTCTGAGGCTAACAGCCTTGATAAGATTTTAGGTCAATCCATACGTTATTTTTGAGGAAATTTTTGTTGAATCATCATTTTATGGACACACCTATACGTGTGACATGTTTATTTCGTGATTAATATTCGAATCTGTCCAATCTAAATCATATGGGAAACAAAGCAATGTGTCAACAAGTACTTGTATGTGTGTGTGTATGTAACAAAGAAAACATATTGACAACAGCGAGGCCCTCCTGATTGGTTCATGCACAGCTGTTTTTGACACGAGTAGCGTTAGCCGTAGTTTCTAAGCGTCATCACAAGATGGCAGCATGCTCTCATTAACAGCAAACATTTAAGCCTATTACTGCATTTATTCCAATTTGTTAATTAATTGTGCTTTAAAATAAGTAAAATCAATTATACCAATATCTCTTAGCATAGTACATATGGCTGCACTCGTAAAGAGTAATGCAGTTGAGTGCATTTAGGAAATAGTCAGTACTTCGTTTGATCAAAGTGCATCTTGTAACCATAGCAACCGAGTGTATTTGATGACATTTTAACCCGACCGAATTCAAAACACCTCATCATGGTACCGAAACAAAACTAGGTAAAGACTTCGTAATTTTAAAGAATGTTTAAACGTATAATGTCATTGCTTGGTGTGTCTTATCGTACAAGTTGTAAATAAAGTAATAAAATGGACTCTTTAGACCTGTTAGCTCGCGAGGATGAGTTCAAGAAACTCAATAAACAACTGGAGAAGAAAACAGAAAGTTTAATGAAGGAAATTGAACATGCTATGGTTGGTTGCTTTCAAGATTTTTTACTCATAACTTTTGATCATTGATGGGCGGGCTATACTAAAGAAAAAGAATACTCTAAACGCGTTACTGTAATAACGGTAACAGCAATCAACACTGAACCACAACATCAACAGATAAGCTCTGTAGCTCCTAATTTATATTCTTCCACAAGCCTTTGTAGAAAGTAGTGTTAGAGCATGTTTCTAAAATTCCAACTGTTGAAGCATGTGCACAACTTGTAAAATTGCTGTAGTATTTTATCTGTTACAAGTCATTCAAACAATCTAAATCATTTTCATGAAATAATTTATTGTGCCACGATTTTTTTTTCTTTTAAATCAAGCAATTTAATGATTTACCTACACCTAATCCCACATAATTCTCAATCATGCTTCCTTTTAATTTCAGCAAAAGCAAGACATATTTTCAGAGTTCTCACCAAGTCTCACATTATCACCTGCACATACCATAAGAAAACATAGCTGCGACTCCCATAGGCCTAACACCCCATCATCTATGCCTCCACATAACAAACCTGTTCAAAAAAAGAAAAAAACGCCACCAAACTGTTCACCAGAGTCAACTTTGGGTGCCAAAATTGAAAATGGAATGCAAAGATCTAATGTTGGTAGTACGAACAGTGACGAGATTGATACAAAGAGTTTGAATGCTTGTAACTGTTGTTCCAATGTACAAGTTGGTATAATTGGAGAACATGAAGAATTTTTGTATGCATTTGTATCAGTTAATGTTAAGGATAAAGTTCTACCGCAGTCATTTTTGAAAGGTAACTTTACATTGTTTACTTAAAAGAAGATCAATTTTCTGTCCGAGCCAATGAACCATTGTCCAAACCAAGCGATTGTCGTAGGTTCAAAGCTAGTATTTCTGTTCTTGTAACTCCCAGGTCATGGCTTAGGACATTTTGTAGTTTCAATGGAAATAGGTGATATGCATGATAATAGTGTAGGAGAGTCAGCTCATCTATGCTTATGTCCATGCCATAATTATGCTTGCATGTGTATCACACATTCCTCTGGGACTCCGCAGCAACCTCATATTAACCAACTTCAAAAAAAGGAAGAGGTTCTTTATTCAACTGGACTTTTATTCTTATGTTTGTTACCTCAGAACTTTCGACTTCAACAGGGTGGACTGGACAGGACTTTGATAATTCTTTTTTTATCATTTTTCAATTTGGCCCAGTTCTGACAATGGCATCCATGAGAAAACCATATAAGCCTTTAATTTTTATCTTGATGATTTATATTAGTACCTACTTCAGGCCACTGTTGTTTACATAGCAAGTTTCTAACACTATCTTCCACTACTAGTGGATACGAATTGGACTGTGGGGTACAAAAACAGGTATTAAAACTCAAAAGTGAAACAAAAAACTTTTTACAAAAAACAACCGACTTCCGAAAAAACACTTCCTAGTGAAAAATAATTTTTATTTCGGAACTAACAATGAAAAGACACCGACTTCCGAAATTAAAATAATTTTTATTTCGGAACTAACAATGAAAAGACACCGACTTCCGAAATTAAAATAATTTTTATTTCGGAACTAACAATAAAAAGACACCGACTTCCGAAATTAAAATAATTTTTCACCTTTTTTTGCTAAAAAAAAACAATATGAAAAACAAATAACGATTACCAATTTACCAGCCAACACAGCAGATCATATGACCACGACACCCTCTTTTTTTTTGAAGGTCACAAAAACCAGCAAATGACCCCTCCCGCTCTGGGTGGAGCAGAAGGGAGTGAGACTCTTACTAACTAAAACCCATCCATGTTCCTTTATAGCCCTTTATGTTCCAGGATAGCGGTAACCCTTTCGGACAATCCCGCTGACGGTGCCCTCCTTAGGTCTATGTGTAGCTGTGAATGGTTACAGCGTGTAATCATTATTAATACTATTTTTCTGCATTTTCAGACAGACCTACAGTTGAGAATGTATGCAAGTTTCTATCATCCAAGGTGAAGTTGATGCAAGAACAAATTGACAGACTACAGGGCACGCTAGACAAAAAGGTAATTTGTAGATACATTCGATATTCTATTATTTATCCTCATTATTTACATAGCTTTTTCCAGAGTTAGGATGAGGTCAGTTTGCAGTTCTTTAGCAGAAGTAGGATCAGCCTGTAATTTTCCCACTGCTGGGACGCAAGCCTCCTCTCATCAAGGAGAGTTGAGGGCCGTGATCTACCACGCGAGCCTGTAGCGCGAGCAGTTCTTTGCTTGGGAAATAACAGCGCCATCTAGCTGTGAAATCCTAAAACATAATGATTAGTGCTTACTACTACAAGATTTCTCTTCTTTATTTTTAATTTTTTTTTTAAATCAAACTTCACTTCAACACTTCTTCTTCTTCAAACTTCAGCACTTCTTTCTTGCTTCAAACTCAAACTCAAACTCAAAGTATTTATTTCAAATAAACCAATTACAGGCACTTTTGAATTGTCAAGGTGTCGGTCAGTCCGAGAAATGAAGCTAGTTGCCCATTCCAAAGGAGTAGGTACCTATGGAGAAGAACGGGCAAGAAACTCCATGGACACTCTTTTAAACAAAATATGGTTACAAAATATTGGTTACATAGTTCATATTAATATTATACATGTGAGAACGATGCAGAACGTTAAAAGCATCAGATATAAAATATGTAAAAACTATTCAATAGTTAAATTAAAACAAGCCTTAGCCGCTAAGAGATGACCAGTCCCTACTGACAGCGCCCGTTCACGAACATGACGCATATATTAGCACCATTCAGCTCAACCATTTTGAAGGGAGCTAAATGATCCAACACACACGCCACCATCAGCGAGACATTAAAGTGAGCATGGCATACTCTCAGCCGCCAGGGCATATTCAAGTCAATGAAAGACGCACCCAGAAACTGGTCGCTTTATAGTAGGTACATAGTACTCACATATTATTATGTGCTAAGCAGTTATACAATATTAAGAGATTGAATTTATACAATGCAAAGATGTTTTTTTTTTTTTGTTGTTGATCTTCCGCAGCTCCAACAGTTTTCAGTAGTCACCTCCTTGTGGAGCTGGACTAGCATTGACCCAAGCATTTTTATCAGCAATGTAATCTCCCAATTTATAATACGCTTGGCTGCATAGTGTGCGTTTTATACAAGTTTTAAATTTTGTTTCATTAAGTTCAAGAATGTGGGGAGGTATTTTATTGTAACATTTTAAACAGTACCCCATGAAAGATGAATCTACTTTAGCCAGCCTGAAACCTGGTTGAACTAATTGGTCCCTATTTCTAGTGAAATAGTTGTGTCTTTCACCTCTTTTAATAAAAAGATGCAGATTTTTCCTTGCGTACATGATGTTTTCATAGATATATTGACAAGGTACAGTCATGATGTTAATAAGCTTAAACCGTTCCCTTAGAGAATCGCGCCTACGAAGATTATAAATGGCTCTGATAGCTCTTTTCTGCAGAATAAAAATAGACTCGATGTCTGCAGCTCGTCCCCAAAGTAAAATACCGTAAGACATAATACTATGAAAATAACTAAAATAGACTAGCCTCGCGGTATCTACATCAGTATACTGACGGATCTTTCTGACAGCATATGCTGCAGAACTTAGCCGTCCTGCAAGAGATGTTAAATGAGGACCCCATTGTAGCCTTGAGTCGAGCGTGATCCCCAGGAAAACAGTTTTATCGACAAATTCTAGTTTCTCTTGATTCAATACTATCTCACAATCACTACTTTTTACATTTGGTAAAGAAAATCTAATGCACTTCGTTTTTTTTCCATTTAATACTAAATTATTTGCAGTGAACCAATTTTGGACCTGCAGTAGGGCGTTATTTACGTCGTCAAAATTTTTTGCACGTCTATCTATCTTAAAAATTAAAGAAGTGTCATCAGCAAATAACACCATTTGTGGTTGATTTTTTAGTAAATGGAGAAGATCATTTATGTATACTAAAAAGAGGAAAGGACCCAATATAGAACCTTGTGGCACACCCATTTTTACTTTTAAACCGAGTGAATTGACACCTTTTATTTGAACTTGCTGTTGTCTATCGTTTAAATAAGATTTTACCAAACTAAGCGCAAGTTTTCCAAGTCCGTAATGCTCTAGCTTCAACAGCAAGGTTTCGTGATCAACGCAATCAAATGCCTTGGAGAGGTCACAAAAGATTCCGATGGCGTCTTGAGCCTCTTCCCACGCATTGAAAATGTGTTTTAATAAGGTCACACCAGCGTCAGTTGTACAACGTCTTTTGGTGAAACCATACTGTTGATCGTTAAGTATTTTATTCGTGTTAAAATGATTAAGCATTTGATTAAGCATTATCTTTTCAAAGATCTTGCTGAAAACCGGCAACACGGATACGGGTCTATAATTATTGGTGTCTTTACTGTCCCCGGATTTGAAAAGTGGTATTACCTTGCTGTATTTCATTAAATCCGGGAAGATGCCTTGATCCACACATAAATTAAATATGAAGGCTAAATAAGGTGCTATCGTCTCAATGATCGAGGTACAGACTTTACTGGACATTCCCCAAAGATCTTCGGTCAATTTGATTTTAATTTGTTTAAAAGTTTTAAGTACTATTATGGGGTTAACATGCTTAAAGTTGAATTCAATTAGGCAGGCTGAAACGTTTGCCTTTACTAAATCAAAAGAGAGGGAAGGCGAGGAATTTAGAGATTCAGTAGTTTTTAGGGGAATACTAGTAAAGAAATTTACAAATTCTTGAGCTACTTGTTTGCTATCACAAATGGAACCACATGACGTCTCCAGTACGTAATCAGAACTATGTCTTTTGCTCCTGTTCGTTTCGTTATTGATAATTTTCCAAACCGTCTTTATTTTATTTTCAGCTGATTTAACCTTGTTACTAATGTATTTGGCTTTAGCTGCTTTACAAGTGTTTTTAAAAATTCTTGAGTAGGTAGAAACATACTTATTAAAAGATTCTGTGTTAATAAAAGGCTTAAGGCCATAAAGCTCGAACAGTCTTTCCCTACTTTTCCTGAGTCCTTTAGTGGCCCAGTCACTAAATATAAATTTAGGGTTGATACTTTTAGTGGTCTTCTTGAAACAATTATTAAATTCGGTTTGCACTACCGTAAAGAATTCTTTATACAAAATATTAATATTTTTCAAAGAAAATTCCTGATCGCTTAGCTTACAATTTAATGTGATATTAAATTTATTTAAATTAACAGATGTTATTGGTCTGGATTGTATTTCGATTTTTTGTATTGGTGTGTTGGACTGAAAAGTTACAGTTTGACCACTGTGATCAGAAGGGAGATAATTAATGATGGATTTATTTAAATAGTCGCAACAACAAAAAACATTATCAATGCATGTAGCAGTAGACGTAGTTACTCGGGTTGGTTCTACAAACACATTTGACAAATTAAATGATTTAAACAAATTTAATAATCTACTCGTATTTGAATTATTTTCTAAAATATTAATGTTAAAGTCACCACAGATAACTACTGATTTATTACCAATAGCAAGTTTTGCCAAAACATCTTCCATTACTGCCTCAAATATCGGATAGTTTTGATAATTAGGGGGTCTGTAAACACACACTATAACATGCTTATCGAGCTCAACACAAGACAGTTCAATGCTACGCTCAACCGATAGTTCAACTATGTCCTCACGGGTTTTTGATTTAATACAACTTTTAATTAGGATTAGTGAACCACCACGCAGCATTGATTTACGGTTAAAGCAACTGGCCAAACTATAATTCTCGTAGTTAATTAACATTTCATAATCTTTTAACCAGTGCTCAGTAAAACAAATAATGTCATACATTGTTTTTTCCAAAAACAATTCAATCTCCAATTGTTTGGAAGAAAAACCTTGAATATTTTGATGAAATAATGTCAAGGATTTCTGTTTCTGCTTAGCCCCTTTCTTACAGTTAGTTTTGGTGCTAGAAAATACCTTTTTATTATTAAGTGAAATTATATTGTTAGTGGTATCTTCTGTTGTCTTACAAACTAGTTTAAATTATTTGAGCTAACCACACTAACATTAGTACATTTACTAAATGTGGTGCTAATTGAAAATGACTTCGACATACTAATTATGTCTGGGTTAATATTAAAAGCTAATAGCCTAGCTATTTGACGTCTAATGGGCAGATACACAGTATCCCTAGTCGACCTTAGTTTCTCAACAAAAATGTTGGTGTCAAAAAATATAAACTTGTCACTATGGTGACTCACTAAGAAGTGCATGTAATTATTTAACATGTGAATCTTATTGTTTTGCCTGTTTGACAAGTGCTGAAAGTAGGCTTATGCAGTATACTGCGTAAGCAAGAAAGAAGTTGAGTGTAGAAATAGAAGCGAGATTCGAGCTATAGAGCCTCAGTGAAGTCAAACTTCAGGAATCTAGCAGATGTTCTAATAGTTGTTCTTCTTCCAGGCAACACAGTGTGATGGTCACTTGCGTCAGTTAGCAGAGCTAGAGAGTGAGCGAATGAGTCTGTTAACAAAGACTAATAACATGAAGGCCAGCAGAGCCGACATGAAGGCCAAGAACATGGTGCTGGTAGCTAAACTTAATGTAAGTATGTAATACAGGTACTTAACTGCAACAAGGTAATTTGATATTAACAGCCCATATACAGAGTGTTAGGTTAAACGAGGGACATACTTTCAGGTTGTATAGTGCTCATGGAAATCAACAGCTTTGTCCATGTGGACCAACTCTGAAATATGAATAAAAAATATATCAGCTGTTCCATACATTCTGACGAATTATGCGAACATAAATGCTGAATACTGAACAGCCGATTTTTTTTCCATGACTTCAGGTATACTTCCATAGTCAAAGTTGTTTATTTTTATGAGTAGGTATAGTACGCCTTTGAGGCTGGGAAATCATCCAATGACTGCTCCCGCTCTGGGTGGAGCGGAAGGGAGTGTCAGACTCTTACTGACTAAAACCCATCCCTGTTCCTTCCTTAGCCCTTTATGTTCCGGGGTAGCGGTAACCCTTTCGGACAATCCCGTTTACTCGGCAGGCTTGGCCCTAAGGCGCCCCTTCATAATTATGCTGACCTCTCTTCGAGAGGGACTGCGCCGCAATCCATCACGCGGGCCTAATGCGCTATCAGGAATTTCTCAATAGTAGCTCGGAGTCTGGATTTGTGCCTGGTTGATGGCAATAGCTCGCCCATTACATTTGACCTAAATATAACTTGCATAACGTGGCTGTTGTATAGGGATGTAACCTACTACACCTCGGCTTAGCTCTTCGGGGAATTACAGGGGTGATGCTGTATGTATCTTAAGTATGATGATTCTAAGCTTTCTGTCAGTCAGTAACTCAGTCCAGATACTGGTTTTATAATATTTTGTAATTAATTAAAACCAATACAATAATCAGATGGGATACGCCGACTTCATCTAGTTTTAAAAATGTTATTGACATGTAAAAGTGTTTGTAAAAACCTTATCATTTATATAATTAATCTGCCGAGCCTTTTCCCAACTATATTGGCTTAGTCGGCTTCCAGTATTTTACATGGAGCGACTGCCTATCTGCCCTCCACAACCCAGTCACTAACTGGGTAATACAATACCCCTTGGTAAGACTGGCTTTCAGACTTCGGTCTTCCGACCACCCGTAACGACTGTCAAAGATGCCACGAATGACAGCCGGGACCATCGGCTTAACGTGCTTTCCGAGGCATGGAGGAGTCTCGATATTTGAAGATGGTCCACCTATCCACAGACTGACCCCGGCAAGCGTAGTTTAACCTGATGGATCGATCCGTGCGGCTGTTATTACTTAGCCACGCAGTACCTACAGCAAATACATCTTGTCTTCCAGGAAAAAGAGCGCCTCTATAAAGAACAGAGGACGGAGGCAGACAGACTGACGTGCGACCTGAAGCGTTATAGATTGAAGTGTAACAGCGCGGAGGCCAAGAGCGCGGCGCACCAGGAGACCATCGACAACTTGAGGCAGCAGCTGGATACTGTGAAACGGGCTGAAAAGGTAAATATTCAATCTGTCTAGCCTATTGGGGCCGGCTTCCAGTCTAACCGGATGCAGCTGAATACCAGTATTTTACATGGAGGGACTGCCTATCTGACCTCCACACCCCAGTAACTAACTAGTAACTGGTTAATAATACCTCTTTGGTATAAATATTGTACTTATTGTATCATCAACCTGCCTTCCTCCCAATTTTTTGGGGTCGGCGCAAGCTCAACATACGGTCTTCTTTTTTTTTAATTCCTTTAATCGTTATCTCACGAGATGGTGTTCTTATAATATTATGGTTTAAAAATGTCTTGTAGCTTCAATAGATTGCTCGAACTTAGATATAGTCAACCTCGTAATTGATTTACCACCCTATGATAGAATGTATGTCTGTCCAATAACGTTCTAAACGAAAAACGACTCTAAAGTTTCAATTTAATAAGAATTGTTGTCCAAAATTATAAAGAATAATACGAGGTCAACTACCTATTAGGGAAACATCTTTACTTACTACCATGGATATGATTTGAAGAAAATGCCATTTTATTGAGCAAAAGGGCCTTTATAAAAATGAATAGCCTCCTACACTTATTGATTCGCCTCTGTCTGCGACCGCATCGTTCTTTTAGACTACTTAATAGATTTTGATGTGGTTTTCATTATAATTTAGAGATTAGAAAATAAAAAATGGATGGATAAAGGGTTGTTGAAATCTTTACGAAAGCCTTTCACAGCAGTGGCTCAGGTAGTCAGTGTTATTATTTTATTTATTGGGCAAAATATTTAAGTAATTATTTTTCGGAAATACTTATTATTAACCTTCATAGTATATGAAAAATATGTAAAACTACTGTTGTATTTATTTCAGGAATTCCGCGAATCGTCCCGCAGTCTTTCAGCGTCCCACCAGACCGCCATCTCTCGGCTAGAAGCTCACATTAAAGTGTTAAACACACGAAGTGACCGACAGATGGCGTTGATTGACAATTTGAGGAGGCAAAATGTTTTGTTGAACACAGAAGGCGCTTTGAAAGTTCTTGAAAAGGAGTATTGTGATTTTTTGAATCAGGAGTTTTAAATAAATACGTACTAACGCAGTTCATAATCTGTCTAGTCTTTTCCCAATCATGTTGGGTCTACTTCCATTTTAATCGGATGCAGCTGATTACTAGAATTATACATGGAGCGACTGCCTATCTGACATCCATTACCCAGTCACTTGGTTGTCAGAGTTTCAGGCTTCTGATTTCCCGTAACGACTGTCGAAAGACAGCATGTTCCAACAGTTTCCAAGACACGGGGGCGTCTCGGTATGAAGTGAACCCTAAAGACAGGGAAACAGTCCACTGCTGTATTTAGGCCTCTCTCAAGTTGTCCTAAGCACCCGTTCTCGTCCTGTCGCATCCAGCCTGAATCAGTCACTACTTTAATGACATCGTCGATGGTGCCGTCCAAAGAGTATGAATAAATGTTGTGTTAACCAATTTATTTGTTTAATTTTATAAAAATCTTACTAGCCTTTTCCCAACTATGTTGGGGTCGGCTGCCAGTCTAACCGGATGCAGCTGAATACGAGTATTTTACATGGAGCGACTGCCCATCTGACCCCCACAACGCAGTAACTGGGTAATACGATACCCTTTGGTAAGACTGGCTGTCAGACTTTCGGGCTTTTGACGACTCGTAACGACTGTCAAATTAATTTTATGATTGTTTCATTTTATAACTAGACAAAAACATACATAGCCCTTCATTTACTTAACTATATGTAAACCTATATACTTTAGATTCTTGCAGTCTAAGTTGGTTTTTGAGTGGCAATTTGTATTAATAAACCGTTAATACATTCTTGGTGCAATGGAATTTGAGCTTTATTAGGTTCTAGCTGCTGGATGCTTCGCCCACGTGGATGGCGAAAATTATCCCAAGGGAACGTACTACCGGGGTAAAAGTATCCTATGTAAACTATATCTGTGCCGCATTTCATTCAGATCCGTTCAGCCGTTTGAGCTTGTAGAAGTGACAAACATACAAACACACACACTTACAAACTTTCGTCTTTATAATATTAGTGTGATGATATTTGGTTTGTGGTTCCAAAAAAACTTTTTTACAAAAAATAAAACCGACTTCCAAAAAAAACACTACAAAGTGAAAAATAATTTTGATTTCGGAAGTCGGTGTCTTCGGTATTGTATTTTCATTTTTTGCCACCGACTTCCGAAATCAAAATTATTTTTCACTTTGTAGTGTTTTTTTTGGAAGTCGGTTTTATTTTTTGTAAAAAAGTTTTTATTTTTCACTTTTTAGTTGTGGTACCTACACAACCCAGAATTTTTATTAATACCACTACCTGGTATGTAAATTACAGTGACAGGAACTTATTAGAACATCGTCCACATATATTAAGTAGGAAATTTTTTAGATTTTTGTTGATTTTTCAAAAACCGCTTATCCGATTTCGATAAAATTTTTATGGGACCATTTGGGAAGTATAAGTATAAGTATGTAGACCCTTTCCAAAAAAAAAAGAATTTTTCAAATCGGTTGGCAAGCAACGGAGTTATGCGCGAACAAACATAAAAAAAATATATATATATACAGTCGAATTGAGAACCTCCTCCTTTTTTAGAAGTCGGTTAAAAACTTTCTGAATTAATGTTTACTTGGTTATTGTTTATTTACTGCCAATTATTAGGTGGAATTGAAATAACTGAAAATCTGAAAGGGGTAACGGCACTCATCAACATCTTTACCGACTTACCCTGAAATAATGCGAAAAGAAAATTAGCCACACGGTTCCGCAATAATATGTATGTAACTGTAAAGCCGGATCCAGACATGTTTAATGTGTAATGGAATGTAATGCGAATAGTGGACGGCGTACAAACTCAACGCGAAATGTATAGGTTACATTGTAATTTTCGTTGTGCCGGATGTACAGAGGCCAGCACATCAAGTTACCACAATCTGTCAAATTTCTTTGATAGTGTTTCAACTTTGTTGCAAAGACATAAGGTTAATTTTTAATTGAGACAATTTGACAGTTAGGGATAGCTTGATGTGCTGGCGTCTGTACATACAGTCACGAGCACCAATATACGTAGAATTTGCGTTACATAACACGATACATTACATTACGTGCGTCTACATTGAAGATTGACGGGTCCGGGGTCATAGGAAGGTGTTGGGGAACTTGGAAGGAGCTGGATAGTTAAACTTCACCATAATTAAGCCAGTGTTTTAATGATAGAAGAAGTCCTGCACGTAGATGCCTATATCGTAGCTGAGTCCTCTGCCCCTCTCGCTCTTCAGCCGAAGGTTCACGTAGGAATAGCCGACTCCTCCGGCTGTGATGTTGATGGAGGCCTTGCTGTGGTACGTGTCCAGCGCTTGGATGCCCTGGAATTAGAAAATGAGGTTATTAAAGGTTTAGCACAGGTTGGGCGGGCAGCTCTGTAATGCAACGCAATGCATTGCAAAAATTCATCCTCACTACCGTGCATTTTCTATGATCTATCTCACACTAGACGCATGGCAACGCATTTTCATATACCTACCTAAAAAATGCGGGCCGTTGCAGTTAAATTAATTGTGCATTTGACTTAATTGTGTTGATGTCCTTATACAATATGGTGATGACAATGCGACAATGAATAAAAACACTAACAACACTAATAAATAGGAGTATTTTGGAACTATTAAACAAATCCTAGCATCAAAATAAAAAAAAAGTGATTTTTCAAACAAACTAAATACCAGTGACGATTTGACTATGGGTTTTGCTAATCTTTGACTAGCTATAGTGACTAAACTATTGTATATATTTGGTTGAATTTTGGTATGCAGGTTGGGGACGGTATTAGAGTTACACAGTCTAATTTATTGTCGTATTGTTGTCACCACCCTGTATATACGTAGGTATGCGTCTGGCAGCAGACCTGCGAAAGGAGACGTGGAAATACCCACATTTCGTCAATTATATTTGAGTTCATAATAGGGACACAATCCAGTCTCCGTGGTTGTTACTGAGAAATTCCTTATGGATAAACCCGATATCACTTTACCCGACCTGGGAATCGATCCCAGGACCTCATGCTCAGCAGTAGCGCGCGCGTAGTAATTAATTGCATCAAGGGCTGATTTTTCGATCGTCACATAAGTTTTATTCGAGAAATACAATAGGCAGTTTGACAGCTTTTGCATAGAAAATATTTGTCAAATCGCCATTTTTATTCTTCAGATAAATGTTATCAGGTGATTGAAAAATCGGCCCTTATAATCGGTAATTGAATTAGTTGGGTATCTATCTAAATCTATAGATGTGTGAACCCAAAATAACCGAAGGATTGATGGTACCTAAAGACTTGATGATTATGACACTTAAGTAGCTAATATAAAACACAATGCCTTTTCATCGATTCAAACGTTAGTTTACCTTATTATATTCTGTAGGTGTTTGTTGATGCAATCCACGCTTTGTGTATAGTGGCCATATTTACTGTTTACGTAACCTTAAATAGCCACCTACTTATTCTACCGTCCACGATAAATACTTTACTCATAAACACAAGAGTTTTTAAATTCTAATCTCTGTACAGTTGATAAATCTCATTATGATGATTGGTTGAAAGAAAAAACAATGGGCAATCACATCGTATTACGTTACAGACGGTCTATTCAGCAAAAAACGAGCTTGAATTGAGCTGTCAATAGTGTACATTAGTGCACCTAAGTTTTCAAGATGAGATTTTTACAAAATCGACCAACCTATCTACTTTTTGTCTGCTGTTCTGTCTGCCCGGCTCCTATTGGTCGTACCTTGATGTTACATAGCCTATAACCTTCCTCGATAAATGGACTATCCAACACAAAAATATTTTTTCAATTCCAACCAGTAGTTCCAAAGATTAGCATAGACAACAATTTGTACATTATTAGTATAGATAAAGTAGTAAGTATAGGAGCGTAGCAGGTGACGTACTACAGTTTCTAGCTATCCCCACGAGATGAACGCGTAAGTTTATGTACTTATTATTATATTATATTGACCCTATTGACACTGTCCAAGTTTATGTACTTATTATTATATTATATTGACCCTATTGACACTGTCCAAGTTTATGTACTTATTATTATATGATATTGACCCTATTGACACTGTCCAAGTTTATGTACTTATTATTATATGATATTGACCCTATTGACACTGTCCAAGTTTATGTACTTATTATTATATTATATTGACCCTATTGACACTGTCCAAGTTTATGTACTTATTATTATATTATATTGACCCTATTGACACTGTCCAAGTTTATGTACTTATTATTATATTATATTGACCCTATTGACACTGTCCAAGTTTATGTACTTATTATTATATGATATTGACCCTATTGACACTGTCCAAGTTTATGTACTTATTATTATATGATATTGACCCTATTGACACTGTCCAAGTTTATGTACTTATTATTATATGATATTGACCCTATTGACACTGTCCAAGTTTATGTACTTATTATTATATGATATTGACCCTATTGACACTGTCCAAGTTTTCACGGTGCGAATTTTACAGAATAATAATAATAATAATATATCAGCAGAACCGATCGTTGTGGCGCTGCTTGTCCAGCAGTGGACATCTTTCAGCGGATATGAAGAATCACATTATGAGATTTAGAAAACAGATTTAATCATCGGGCTGAGAAGTTACTATAAGATTTGCCTACAGAAGAGCTGCTGTGGATGCTTTAAGTGACTTTAATTTATCAAATCTTAAAAATAATATACGAACGACGAACTTTTTTATTTTAAGCATTGTTTTGAGAATAAAATTTCTTTTAATCTCGAACCTCCAATTTCGAACCTAATAAGGTTCCTAATAAGCAACATCGAACATCTATGTGCCTGCAGTACCTACCTACATAGGTACCTAGATAGTGTCACCGGGAAAAACCTTTCAAACACAAGTCAAAAAAAGTCCCTGACGCTGGCCAGTGAAAGAAATAATCGCTCTCGGACTAGCTATTTCACAATAAGCTAGTGAAGTTACTTATTGATTACTCTACTGAGCAAATATCAATCGGCCCTCTTCACGTTTCGGAGAATCTAAGTAGTTATCAACTGATAACAGAGGTCAGGGGCTTGCTTCTTAAAATTAGTTCGATATCAAGAGTTTTAGGTACTACCTACTACTACTACTAATGATAATAATAATATATACTAGGAAATATATGTCGATTAGGGAATTACTAGAATTAAATTACTTCTCTGATTTAAACACACAATATTTACATAACTAAAAAGACTTAAAATATTAATTATACCTTTGTACAAGTTTATAAAACGGGAGGGAAAAAATAAATAAACCAAAATGGTATCAAAAAATCGTCAAAAATTAAGGAATTGAATATAATTTGCACAGATATTTGTGTTCACTGATCGTGGATGGCGTCTTTAAGTTCATAAGACAAATATAACTCTGCCTACTCCTTCGGGGATTGCAAGCGTGATGTTATGATTTAAACAACTTCTCACTAAATCATCAAGTCGCAGTGCGCAAGATTCATGTGCGTATTGTATAATTATCACTTTCTTAATAATTGGTGATGGAAAACACCGTGAGGAAATCAGCATGTCGTAGAGATATTTCTCAACAGCATGTGATGCTAAGTCAGAGGCCCATGGAAATAAATCTATATACAGGGTGGAATTTTGTAATGCCCCCTGGAGGGAAAGTACCCTTAATACTGTAGATAGCAAATTTTACTCAAAGAAAACATTCCTTTATTTTTGAACAGAAAGAAAACTGCATTCAAAGATTTTCAAAAATTCGCTTGCCTCGCCCGGGAATCGAACCGACTAAAATCGGTAAAAATGACAACCTGTACTTTTATTGCATTTATCGTTAGGATCAATATAAGGATAAAATCTTTCTAACAAACTTGTTAAATTAAATGAAAGGAAAACCATGAAATCTGGACTTATAAATTTAATGAATCAAGTTAAAACTCTTTAAGTTAAAGTTCCATCTGTTTAATTATGTTAGTATTAAATAATTTTATCATTGACGTCACTTATCTAAATAAATTTAAATAAAATTAAATAAGACGATTGAAGATTGGTACAAACGGTACAATGAGATGGCCTACGAGATCACCAGATCTCACCCGTTGAGATTTTTTTTGTGGGAATATGTGAAAAATCAAGAAGCCTACCCCGACATAGTTCGGAAAAGGCTAGGCACATCATAGAAAAATCTAATTTTCATTAAATTTTATGAGAAAATAAACGAGTTGAGAGTTGAAGTTCAGAATACGATTTATAATATTCACCACAACACGATATTAAAAGTTACTAGAAATGAATTTGTTTCAAGAATACATTTGTGTATCCAAGAAAATGGAGCCCATTTCGAGCAACTAATTAGTTAGTTTACAATTTTTTGTAAATAATTTGAGATTTCATGGTTTTCCTATCATTTAATTTACCAAGTTTGTTCGAGAGATTTCATCCTTATAAGTGATCCTAACGATCGATGCAATAAAAGTACAGGGTGTACTTTTTACAGATTTTAGTTTGTTCGATTCCCGGGTGTGGCAAGCGAATTTTTGGAAATCTTTGAATGCAGTTTTCTTTCTATTCAAAAATAAAGGAATGTTTTCTTTGAGTAAAATTTGCTATCTACAGTATTAAGGGTACTTTCCCTCCAGGGGGCATTACAAAATTCCACCCTGTATATAAAAGAAAGACGGGTTTGTTCCCTTCGTTATAACTCGAGATCTGCTGGACCAATTTTCATGGTTTTTGTTTCGTTGGATTTGTCTCCGCCCTGAATAGCAGAATACATTTTTTTTTTTTTTTTTTTTCGATCAGCTGCTGATTTTCCTCCTATAGGGTAGGTAGGTAGGTAGGTAGGTAGGTAGGGTAGGGTAGGTAGTTAGGTAGGGTAGGTAGGTAGGGTAGGAAGGTAGGTAGGTAGGTAGGTAGGGTAGGTAGGTAGGGTAGGTAGGTAGGGTGGGTAGGTAAGTTAGGTAGGTAGGGTAGGTAGGTAGGGTAGGTAGGTAGGGTAGGTAGGGTAGGTAGGTAGGGTAGGTAGGGTAGGTAGGGTAGGTAGGGTAGGTAGGTAGGGTAGGTAGGGTAGGTAGGTAGGGTGGGTAGGTAGGGTAGGTAGGCAGGTAGGTAGGTAGGTAGGGTAGGTAGGCAGGTAGGTAGGTAGGTAGGGTAGGTATCACAGTTAAGACAGGACAACGTCTGTCGGGTCAGCTAGTAAATAATAAAAGAAAGAGAAGTGCGCAAGAGTGGTCGTCAAATGCACGTTCCTTCTCTGTTTGATAAGGAGCTTCATGCAGAACTTATACGAGTATTTATGTACCTACAGGGTCCAGCACGTCAAGCTACCCCAATCTGTCAAATTTGATAGATTTTAAACTCTATCACAAACGCATAAGGTTCATGTTCAATTGGGAATATTTTACAGTTTGGTATAGCTTTATGTGCTGGCGACTGTACCAAAGATAATTTTCCTGTTTGTTTGTGGGACCGCTTAGATCTTAAAATGGATATTGATGGATCTTTCACAGTGGCGTAACTATAGGGTGGCAGGACTGGCAAAACGCCACGGGCCCTCGGCCTGACAGGGCCCCCAGCCCGACAGGCTGCGAGCTCAAAAGTGACCTAAGATTTTTAACAAAATTTATTAAAAATATAAATTTGGGGCCCCATGCAATGGATTTGCCAAGGGCCTCAGATGATATAGTTACGCCACTGATCCTTCACTATCTATTATTTGGTGCAAATATTCCGAATTTTATTCGACACACATTCATATTTAAGTTAGTCACACCACGGTTATCTCAATGTTTTGACACAACACTAGTTTACGGGCCATAATATAATGATCACCAACTGAATCAATAAAGCAACTGATCACTCACCTGAATCAATCGATTATCCTGCTGCGCATAGAAGAAATACTTCACTCTCTTAATAAAAGGTAGCGCATTATATTCCACCTTCGTACGATTTGCTAACACCACCCTGTTCGCAACGTTACCAACTATCAAGTGATCAGCCCACACTGACACTGCTGCTAAGCAAAAAACTGATAGAATTAAGAGGTATTTCATTTTGTTAAGTTGTTATTATTGAAGGCACGTCTTCGTTGATCGCTCGTGGGAATGATAGTGACGGAAAGTTCATAGAGTTATCGTGTTATTATGATTTAATTGTGTGCTGTAGGTAGAGTGGCGAATTCGGAAGAAACGGATCTGTCTAAGTGCGGCGATGACGGCGACCCACTTAGGGCCCGTTTCGCCAATGAAACTGAACGTGATAAGTAAATTTAAACCGCGTTCAATAGATATTATCAGTGTCAATATTTCCTATGGATTTGACAGCTCCTAAACGCAGTTTAGATGTGTTGATCGGTGAAATAAGTTCTTAATGACTTTCAGAGAATGTCAGATGAATGATGACAGAGTTGTTAAAAGATTTTTTGCCCACAAATGACATAATAAAGTAGTAGTATATTTTGCTTATTGGTAGTAGGTCCATGTAGGTGTATTTCTCAGTAGGAACCTAGCAGCCCAGAGTCTGGATTTGTGCCCAGTTGATGACAATAAGGTCGCCCCCTATTACATGGGACTTAAACGTAAGTGACAAAATGTGGCTGTACTATGGGAACACTGTACACCTCAGCTTTACCCTTGGGGGAATAGGTGCACGGTTAGGTAATAGTATAATAATGGAGGGTTAAAGTATTGTTTTATATCTTCATAAGATTGGTATGATCTCTCTCGGGGTTTTTTAGGTAAAGCCACTGACACATTACTGTGTTGTGTTGTGTCGTGACGTGGAATACACCAATCAAACGAATCTGTTCAGGACAACGTCAAATCACAACGAGTTCTGATTGGCAAACACTGCGCCAGAGGGCGTCACGACACGACACATCACAGTAATGTGAATCCGGCTTAATGCATTTTCTGTCTTTATTAAAATACTACATAGTATCTTCTAGTAAACAATTACCAATGGTTCAAGAACAGGTTCATCATCATTATCAGCCTATAGCAGTATTCTGCTGGAGACCAGAGGCCTCTCCAACCGCTCGCCATTCAACTCGATCCTTGGCTAGTCTTATCCAGCAGCCACCAGCCACCCTACTTCTATGGTTCCACTTACAATCTGAGGCTGTCCAACCTTAAGTTTGACGATTCGCGATCTCCACTCATAACCGCAAAGATTTAACTCTCACGCCATTACACAAAAAGTCCAAATTCAAACATTCCTACTACACACCTACATAATAATACTACAATAGAATAAATAAACCGAAAATGAACCTTATCGCCACACATTTAGCGTTAAACTATGTTCAACAAATAAAAACTATTTGTATTTGTATTTGTACACATTTAGCGTTCTACATAATGAGTCAGCGATGAGTCGTGCTGTGACTTAGATTCGTCTTATTATAATGATGATATCGCATTGTTCGAGATATAGGTAGTGTTAAGTAGTGCCTATAGAATAGCTTCTTTTCAGAATTGAGGAAAATATGTCAAGTATCTAGTATCAGACACGTAGGGCCCTAAGGAGACGTGACGCATGACAACAGCATAGCATAACATCGTGACAGAATACCTCGAAAGGGCAGACAGAGGTCAGAGGAGGATCGCTGACACGGGGGGCAAGTTTTCCTACCAATTCAGCTTCCAGGCTGCTGCTGAAATATCCCAAATGAAAACCCAAAAACAACCTCGCGAGGTAACGGTCATAATAGGGAGGTATCCCAATCTCTCAATTTCCCCCAAATTTTTGGTACAGTCGGCCGCGAATCAGTGGTAATATTTTGACCTTGTCTAGCGTGGTGCGGAGTTTTAATAGACTAAGAGACCAGCACGTGCAGCCTACTGTACTACCACAGAACAGAATATTTGATAATATTTAAATGCTTTTACGCGACTTAGGAAGTCAGCCATAACTAACATAATTGATAGTCTACTACTGGGCATAGGTTTCTCCTATTGCACGCTATTTAGTTTAATTCCAGCCTTAGGGAGTTTTTCTCCAATGATCGCCATGTTTTGCTAAGGGCGCCCAGGGTAAATGGAGCTGGCCTGCGGGCGGTGAGTAATGGGTGACTCACCGTCCGATCAGGACCAGGCCCGTGCCGGACGGCGCGTACGTGTTCCACGCGCGCCTCAAAGAGATGTCAGCATACGAAGGAGCCCGTTAGGGCCGAGCCTGTCGGGTAAGCGGGATCGTCCGAAAGGGGCTAAGGAAGGAACATGGATGGATTTTAGTCAGTAAGAGTCTGATACTCCTTTCCGCTCCACCCAGAGCGGGAGAAGTCATTGGATGATTTCCCAGCCTCAAAAAAAAAGGGTAAGTGGAGTCATGATCTGCACGGGCGGCTAAAAGCAGCTGGATGTGGATAGCTGGAAATCGGAATCACAGAAGCCTATGCCCAGTTTGCCCAGCAGTGGACTGCTGTAGGATGATGATGAAGTAACGCTGATTATGAAAGTAAATAGGTATGTATTCTGTTTTAATTTCTTGTTACGATCTATGTCTCGCTATGAGTAATCGAGTCAATAGTGTTTACAAATCATTTCTAAGAAGATTGTCTTTAACGAAATTCCCTTGAATGAGGGACAGAAAATAAACATAATGATTGAATCAACATGTCATTGTGACGTAACATGACGTCTCACAAAAAAAGCCATACAAGAGCACACAATCGTAACAGCCGTTAAAAGCAAAAATAGTTGCCGTAAAACAGACGTTTACCGAACCGGAGAATTTACACAGCTCCAGTTTTAAAATACTAAATGAATAATATCGGTATATATTTTACATGAAGCATCTGACCTCGACAACCCTGGAACCTGGGTAATACGAGTACGATACGCCTTGGTAAGCCTGGCTGTCAGATTGTCGGGCTTCTGACGACACGTCAAAGATGCACAAATGACAGCCGGGACCAACGGCTTAGCGTGCTTTTCGAGGCACGGAGCAGTCTCGTTATGTAAAGAAGGTCACCCATCCACGAGCAACCGCGACAAGCGTAGCTTAACCTGATGGATCGACTTGTGCGGCTGTTATTACTTAGCCACGAGCTACTCATGTCACCAATGCTTACGGTAAGTATCAATAAATCAAATCTGATGTGGGTAGTTTGACGCTTTTACAAGCGTACATACATAGAAGAAAGATTTTTTTTTATAAAGCTGTTGTAAACTCCACCTACTAACTAGTGGGTCAGGCCCTTAAGTTAAGGTTAAGTGCCCGTTTCATTTACTCATGGACTTCAAAGAGAACAGCAATAAGAAGTTGAACTCCTTACCGCCATCCATAGACACAAGGTTCATCAGAAGAAAAATCTTCAATATGACAAGTGCGTCTGACAGAAAGAAAAACAATAGAATATCGTAGTGCGAACTTGGTTGTTATTATTTGATTATATTGATAAGTTTTATTTGTTAGTTTATCGACATTTACATGGTATCATGCAAGGAGCGAATTCTATAATTAGTAGCCAATGTTATTTATCAATTTTCTATGGTGAGTCCCGTTTGTATTTTCTTCGATGGTCAACTGAATAATGGGCCGTAGCGCCACGACGCGACGCAAGTCGCTCGCGGCATTCGTTTAGGAAGGAACTCGAGATTCCGGTATTTTTTGTGGTTGATTTGAAAATGTAGGGTTATGGATTTTAATCCAGGTTGGTGTAGCTAAGTGTTATTTTTGCAATGTTGAATGAAGAATAATCGTAGGTAACTTAGCTTGTGTCAGGGCAGAGGAGTATCTTTGCATTGAATCAGTGTTCTGAGGTGTCAAATTTACAATCAATTTTGAACGTCCTTGATATCATGTAATCATCTCATGTTCTGGTTCATTGAACACTAGCCCCTTGCTTTGCTCGGGAAGTAATGTAATCTGTACCTTTGCACATCTATACATATAATAAAATTGTAGAAAAGTGGTGTCTGTACAATGGAAATATGTAAAAAAAAATAGCAAGGGTTGTTATTATATCGATGCCGAATCCTGATTGTCGGTTTGTCTGTTTGTTTGTGCACGCTAATATCAGAAACGTCTTATTCGATTTAGATGCGGTTCACTAATATATTGTAGTAAGCTTCACTTAACATTTAGTGTTTATTTCATGTCAATCGGTTCATAAATAAAAAAGTTATGTCAATTTAAAGAATCACGGCGAACATTGTCACTATTCCACGCGGACGAAGTCGCTGGTACATCTAGTTCCTGAATAAATAACTTTAGACACTGTATATCTCTTGAATTTCCTGTCATGATCGTGGTCAGAAACATAGCGGGTACTTATTTTTAATCTAAACGGAACTTGGTTTGGTTATTTTAACCATTACAACCGTTTGAGCTTCAAGTCAAGTTCCTACCGACGACGCCGACCTTGGCGTTGGGTTGGCTCTTACTTCCATCACTGAGATCTCCATCACGAGGCCGCCTAGTCACCAACCAGGTACCAAACCAAATTGTTTCTTATAATAATATATTAAAATATTTAAAGTCAAAGTCAAAGTCAAAGTATTTATTCGTGTGCTTTTTGGTGATACAACAGGTCTTACAGTAATTTTATGGAACTCAAAAAGCTGCCCATTAGGCATACACGTTTTAACAATATCAGAAATTAAAATTGATTTACATTGAAATACAAAACAAAAATGTCAAAATTGATTTACATTGAAATGCAAACAAAAGAGAATTGATATATTAAATAAAAATGTCAAAATTGAGATAACATCATATTAGAATACCTACAATTAATTATTATTACAAAAATTAAAATACAATCAGTTAGTCAAGCATAAATATATAATTGTCAGTTTTTACACTTTGTCAAGAAGGAATTCGAAATAATTACGGGTGTGGGACCTACGCTTTTTTTTTAATTACTTCTCCCGCTCTGGGTTTTAGCCCTCCCGCTCTGGGTGGTCTAAAACCCATCCATGTTCCTTCCGTAGCCCTTTATATTCCGGGGTAGCGGTAACCCTTTCGGACAATCCCGCTTAGTGGGACCTACGCTAAAGATGTCGATAAAAAGTATAATATGGTTTAGTTTCAGTCAAATAGTCACTTTGCAAGTTAGTAGATAGTGTAGTGCGAACCTAGTCAACAACAACCTAAAATTGCGTTTTCAAGATATTTTTTTTTGTTTTTCCTTTTAATTGCTGTAGCCGCATGTATCGTTTGTAGGACTAGAGCCACCTCTAATAGGGTTGTCCACCTTCAATATCTAGGCCCCGTATAGATCTATGCTGTGAATATGCAGTACCGGGCCACGTCGGCCAACCTTGGTACATTATCCGGCGGGGACAAGTGGGCCCCACATAAGCAATTTCAAATTAGTATACCATTCCATTCTAGTCCTGGGTATATCTTGTCTTTCCTATATCCTCCGTGTGTGGTCTTCTCTAAATATTTTGCCAGTAAGGTTAATTTTGGGTAGATGAAATGGCGGCAGGTAACGGGAACAATTTGTGACTCCCGCATTCCCATTAAACTTAAGGGGAAGATTTCTAAAGGTATGGTTAGACCTGCCGTCTTGTATGGATCAGAGTGTTGGGCCACAAAAGGAATGAATGAAAGACGATTGCATGCAGCTGAGATGAGAATGCTAAGAGGGATGTGTGGTGTTACGCGAATGCATAGAATACGGAATGAGTATATAAGAGGAAGTCTGAAAGTGACACCGGTGACTGAAAAGTTGTGTGGAAATCGGTTGTTATGGTACGGGCATGTTATGCGGAGGAATGAGGAAAATGTTGTCAGGAAAGTTGTGAGTATGAATGTAGATGGCTATACAAGTAGAGGGAGGCCAAAGAAACTATGGATGGATTGTGTGAAAGATGTTATGGCTAGGAAAGGAGTGACTACCGAG
The DNA here is from genome assembly GCA_951799385.1 of Hyppa rectilinea. NCBI lineage: Eukaryota > Metazoa > Arthropoda > Insecta > Lepidoptera > Noctuidae > Hyppa > Hyppa rectilinea. The sequence goes on from OX637328.1 coordinate 434,699, forward strand.
ATGACGACTAATAGAGAAGTGTGGAAGAAAAAGACATGTGCCCGACCCCAAATAAATTGGGATAAGGGCAGGAGAATGATGACTTACAAGGTTAATATTATGTTTTTGAACTTTTATGTACCTATTAATGTAGAAAAAATGAATATGCTTAACAAAGTAAAAATATGCTACATTGATATTGGGAGCGAAAAAGAGACACGACGAAGAAAACTTTGCTGTGTCACTCGGGGCGCGCATACAGTATAATGTACCTCTTACTACTTATAATAACATTGCTATTTTGTGTTGTATAAAATAATGTTATTTAATTAATAACAAACTTGATTTTTTAAGTCTAGTTTGTGAGATTTTGGATACCTGATTACCACCGCAGAACTAACTTTGTTTTTCAGTTTCTTTTTTCAATAAAATTAATATTATTCATGCGTGGTCATTCTTCTCGGCTAGTGAACATTGGTGGCTGACCTGTTACTGCCACTTTCGTAGCTGCAGAGTTATACGACTCATCAATTGAAATAATCTCAAACAATCTGCTTGCATTTGCTCTACTATGTTGGGGTTGGCTTCCAGTCTAACCGGACGCATCTGATTACCAGTGTTTTACATAGAGCGACTGGCATTCTGACTTCCACAGCCCAGTAGCTTGGTAATACGAAACACCTTGGTAAGATTGGCTGTCAGACTTTCCCGCTTCTGACGACCTGTAACGACTGTCAAAGATCCACGAATGACAGCTGGGACCAAGGTTTAACGTGCTTTCCAAGGCACGGAGGACTCCCGGTATGTAAAAATCACGCATCCACGGACCAACCCCGGTAAGCGTAGCTTAACCGGATGGATCGGTCCATATGGCTGTTATTACTTAGCCACGAGCTAATAGGTGACAGTGAATAAACATATTTAAAAAAAAACACTATCTGAATAACCTATCAACTCCCACAATTACAATAAGCTATTTACCTAAATGAATAGTCCATCAACACATACCATCAAATCGTTAACGTATTCTCCGAGGCACGCACGAGTCTTGGTATGCAAATGTTCACCTACCCCCGGACCAACCCTGGCAATCGTTACTTGGCCAAAAGCAGATCGACCCAATGCTGTTTATATTACTTACTTAGCCTTTAGCTCTGGAAGGAACAGTCTGTCCAATTGCTACCTTTTTGGCTTACTGACTGAACGGTGTTGATTAAAATTGGCGCTCAGGTAGACCTTGACCTATGTTAGGGAAATAGGATACTTTGACCTCTATATGTTCCCGGGTCGTAATTCCGGCCTACACGCTATCGAAGCTGAGGGAAAACGCTGGTTGGAATTTATAATGAAACTCTTTTTTGTTTCAGTTTATTATATCTGATGGTGCTTGCTGACAGCCACACTATATCTAAAAGTATTGATAACGACAACAAATTAGATAATAATATATTCGAGTCTCTCCACGACGTAGACCAGCCCGAAAACCCTAAGACAAGAAAAGACAGACAACACAAGTATAAACTATATTACAGCAAGGATGAAGATGTACTGATACCTGATACCTTAAAAGAAACTAAACCCTACACGGATCTTGAAAAAACAACAACGAAAACCAATCGAAAAACCACAACGGAACATGCGAAACATCATAAGTCACCGAAACGACGAGTCGGTAACTTTTGGAGGAAACTCAGAGGAAAAGATAAAAAGAAAGACTCTAAAAAACATGATTCCTTTGAGAGAAAAACGAGAGTATCTGAACATAAAACAGAGCAACCGGAAGGCTCTTCGAATCCTGGCCCAAAAACCAAAGGCCGATGGAAAAATAAAAAAAAAATCTCTATGCAACAGCCTGAAGTTAAAGTTACAAAGAGAGAGGCGAGCGGGCTGTTCTCGACCAGACCATATTCTAACACAGCACAGGGTTACAAATTGCAAATGGGATACGCACCACAGGTCGACAACATGCTTAAAAGTAAATATAAAACAAAAGCTGAACCACAACCATACGCAGCGGTGGAGGAGGAACGTACGGATGGAGCCAACAATTTGCATGGAAAATTAGAAAGCATTACCTGCAAAATAGCTGAACTAAAAGAAAAATATAGTTCAAATTCACTCGAAGAAAAGCAATCCACAAATATAGAGTCAGTGTCCGCTGATAGTGTAGGAACTAATGAACCTCATGCTACCTCTCCTAAATTGACTACTTCTACCGAATCTGATTTCCAGGGTACAGCACAAATAGAGTTCATGCTTAATAATATGAAAGACAGGGCAATGAATAGTATTTCTTTTCAAATACCATTAGTGACCAACCTTGTCACTAGCTCTGTTACAGAAGCCGCTTTCAATTCCTATACTCCCCTCACACGTTTTGACGTACCCATTACAGGTTCTAGCTTGGGCACATTCGTAACAATCAATGACAAAGAAAACTTGGAAAAAACAACAGTCACATCAACGAAATCAAATGAATTCAATGTAAACGATGCCATACTCAGTGCTAATACAGAAGCACATTATTTAGTGGCTAGATCAATCAAAGAAGATACGATGACTATGGCGCAGAATGTCGAAGATATGCTGCAGAGAGAGTTAAAAAACATATACAATAAAGTCAAACATAAAGTGTCCAGCGATTTTCGTAAAGAAGTGCACACCGTTAAGACCACGATGAAGGAAAGTTATCACAAACTTTCCAGCAAACTTGGCAGTTCGTGCAAGTCTGCTGTTAACGAAACCAGTTCTAAAGTCCCCTCTTCAAGTACTAGTCCACCGAAAGCCAAAGCATGTCCGTGTAAATCCTCGTCAATGAACAAGAAAGAGCAATCATCGTCGGCAACGCGCGGCAGTACCACCACCGCCACCAGCACAGCATCAAGACTCAAGAAAAAAGATGATATAGAAGAAGACAAGATTATAGAAGAGAGCTACACCCCGGAAACAGGGTATAAACAAACTTTCGACGACTACATAATGTTGACTCTATTCGAGCAGATGCTTTCAAAAACACATGAAGATAACGTCAGAAAAATGCTTGCAAACACGGAATATCCAGGATTTTCTAAAACCAAGAGGGAGACTTTCAGGTTGTCTAAGAGAAATCCGGAGACCCTTACAGATGTGAAATTGAGAGAAGTTATTCAGAATTTATATGATGACGGCGGTAACATGCCCGATTATGATTACATTGACCCTTCGGCTAATGTATCTTCGACCGAAAGTACTACAGCTAATAATAACTATAACGACGGCGACTATGCGATGGATTCATCAAGTACAATAGATAATAGTGCCGATGGCCCATTGGTGGAAATTATTGGTAAAAACAAGGGAACGACACCCGTGCCCTCCGACACCGAGCATGCCGATAGTACCGCTGAAACTCTTATTTCACGCGCAGATTCTGAAAATACTGCCACAGACACCAGCTACGAAGGCTTAAGCAACAAAATCTCTTACAACGAGTTCGTGAACGGGTACAAACACTATTTAAATTTCCAAAAAGACCTAATTAATCAAAACTTTTCAAATTTGGTCAAATATCAAGCGCATAAACATCACAGTGTTGATGACATAGGTAAATATATACTTAATAAAATACCACCGCTTCCTTCGTCCAGTAATGAAAAAAGAGAGAAGAGATTTTTCGATGATTCGGAGAACAATATGGAGTATCAGGAGATAACCACTAAAAGTGATGATTCCTGGTTCAAAAAGCACTTTTATCTCTTCATTGACAATGGACCTCCTAAGAAGTACCATACATCGGAAACGGTGGAACTAAAACCCTCAACCGACACCAAACTATATATGATGACAGAGCCTACGCCTGGAATATTATCTAAGGACCAAATTTTCATTAAGATCGGCTCGGATGGCTCAGCGCAAAAGGCTAAACGCACTGAGGAGATTAGTTTAGATGATCTCTCGAAAAGGTTGGACTCAATTAAGGACAAACAAATCGGCAATACACTATCAAAAGGTATGGTATTTTAAATTGATTATTTTAAGCATGAAAAAGTTAAATGAAATGGCTTCTTGTGTGAAATATCCAAGGATATTATTTTTATTCGTTTATTCATTTCATTTCTTATCTAATAGTTTTAAATATTTTTATTAAAAATATAAAAAATAGTGGTCCGCCGATGTCGGGAGCAGGGTACAAGCCACCGGTGGTTAGGGCTGAAGAGACAAGAACCTCCTGAGAATGCGAGCCCTATCGAGGAGTACTGCCTTCTGAATCTGGCTCTTGATCCAACCGCCTAACGAGAGCCTCAAAAGATGTTGGTCGAGGCTTTTGGCTATCAGGCCATTGGATGTTACGACAATCCGTACAATGACAGCCGAGCGCTCACATTCCACATGTCAACAACCTCGTGTTCTAAGTCGAGATATTTTATTTGTTTCTCTTTCTCAGCTTTCACGAGGTTCTCGTCATGTGGCATGGTAACATCGACAATCATTGCACGGCGCGCTAATCGATCTATCACGACTATATCAGGCTTATTGGCGACAATAGTCCTGTCAGTAATGATAGACCGATCCCAGTACAACGTGATATGGTAATTCTCAAGAACTAGGTCGGGCACATACTTGTAATACGGTACCTCAGAGTCTACAAGTTTATATTTCAAAGCAAGTTGCTGGTGAATAATCCTGGCCACTTGGTTATGCCTGTGCAAGTACTCGCCGTTAGCTAAACGAGAACAACCAGAGATAATAATAATATGTCTGATGGACACACCTGGATGGTGGCATGCCCAACACACGTCAACCGACCCGTCACTCATAATATGTCTCCGATAGTTATTCGTCAAGATAACTTCGTCCATAATTGCACAGACGAAACCTTCAGTTTCCCCAAAAAGGTCACCAAAACGTAACCATTACACGGACGCTAAGAAATCTACACCGGGCTCATGAAGAACCCGATAGAAGCGCCCGTGAAGCTCCTTGCCTTGCCATATCTCCTTGCGGTCATCGGTGGTGCGGGGTGCGGGGGTGAAAGCGGGGTGAGGCCTTTGTCCACTGCCACCACATCAGGGTGCATAACCACTTCGGCTTTAAAAAAATAATCCCTGAGACTGCAAATCTCGCGATTGTGGAGGGTCTTTGCATTTAAAAAGCCTCGACCCCCGCACTTCCGCGGGATATACAGTCTTATCACCGATGATCGTGGGTGCATCCGGTTTGCGGTCAGTAGTGTACGGACCCTCCTATCCTATATTATTATTATTAAAATTTAATTAATTACTTTTCTATTTTGTATGTTTTAGTTAAGCCGAATAAGCAAGAGGATACTTCTAATCATATTTACAACTTCAATGTTACGGATGATGCAACTAGTCGAGATAAAAGTATCATTAGTAAACTTTTTGCTGGCAAACGCAGACATGCACCCAAGAAAGATACAGAAACCACAGAAAATTTCTTAGACTACATGTTATCTGAAAGCACTCCGGGGAGATTGAGAAGATCGATATCAAAAGAAAACCTCGAAAATACTATAATAACTGATTTTATAAACAAAGATATAGAAGAAAAAGCTTCTACTGGCGCCAAAGAAGTTTTCGCAAACGCAGTACAATTTGATAACAAAGAACCTAACAAATATGGGTTCGTGGATATTGATCTAGTTCCAAGACAAACGGCGATCGTCAAAATGAGAGATAACGGCAAAAATAGTAGATTTAAAAACTTTTTCAAAAAGTTCCATTTTAAGAAGAAAAAGCCTATAACTCTGAAGCCGAAACGCTCTTGTCTACAATATCGTAGAAGGGAGAGGTTCAACCCTATTAAAAAGCTGAAATCTATGTTTAAATATAAGGATGAAAAGGAAAAGGAAGAACCGTTGCCTGAAAGACCCTTGAATCCTGATTACGACGTGGTGAACTCTCGTGGCAATAACTTTAAACCTATGAAATTTCCAGACCCACTGTCCATTTCAGATATGCAACAACAGATTCCAAATATCAGTGACATTTATGTCGAGCCTGAACTAAAGAAAAGTACCACAAAAGCTTCTTCTAACTACTTCAATTTAGATGACAAAGATCAGGATTTATTGTATAATTATCGTCCTTCGTCTCGTAGTACGCATAAGCCGTCGCCGTCGGTCACCAGCGAGACAAAACTTGGTAAGTTTGCCCGTTAAATAATAAAATTTAATTGCAATCTAAAAAGTAGCCCTTGGGACTTCTCTCAAGAAAGAGTACCACTAAATACTCGTCTTGCCAAACAGCACTGCTAAGTTCTTTAAGAAGCCTGTAAAACGCATGGGCTCCTTACACGAACCCAGATTGCTAATTAGTTCAGTGGCTTATACCAACCTAGTCAATACTGAATTGACGAGGCAAGTGAAAAGCCTGTGACGTAAACTCGCTCGCAGACTGGCCCATTGGAGTCAGTCTGCGAGCGAGTTTACGTCACTGGCGGAATGGATCAATATCCAATTCTGTAACTGTAAGCAAGCAAAAGATTGTCTTGTTCTTGTAGCCTGCCCACCAATAAAAAGAAGTTTTCATTGGGCACAAAAAATAAACCACCTGCCTACCAACTACATAATAGGTCTAAACATTGTCTAAACCAAAACTAATACCAAGACTTATTTAGCGAAGCAGATGATGCCGACAACCACGAGAACCACCGCAACACGAGAGACATCACTACCGTCATCATCAAATGTATTCATATCAACAAATCGAATGCTAACAACTGCCAAAAAGCTAAAAATACAGCGATTACCACCTACCAATGTAATGACAGTTAACGTGAAGACGCTGCGACCATCAACAACTTCGTTAATGAGTACAGAAACCACTTCTCCAATGACAATTGATGACATGAGTCATATTCTCGACAAAATTCATACCAAAATAAACAAAGATCAACAAAACTTTCCTAAAGTAACACCTTCTTATGTACGACAAACTGGTAAAGTAACACCTTCTTATGTACGACAAACTGGGAAGTACGTACAATACACACAAAACGTACAACCTCTGCCACATCCGAGAGGTTCACTTGAGGAACTGACCATTAACAGCAAACTCACAAGAATCGCGAAATTCCCGATTAGGAAAGGACAGTTCAAGAAAAAAAGACGCCATGACTCTAAACTAGCTAATATTGGTCAAAACAACTTAAGTTTTGAGGGGCCATCAGTTCTAGAGTACATACACGATTTGCGAAGCAGGAACGCACCCACAGAAAGGAGAAAATCAGTTAAAGGAAATACCTTCATGAAAATGCACCAGCCTCGTTTAGGCAAGGACAAACATAGGTACACGGATTATTTCAACGATCTTTTAATGTGGCATAATGATATACTGAACCTAGATAAAGTCCCTAATCCTCAATGGGCGAATATATTGGAGACGGTTCAATCAGACACAGGAAATGTTTACACGACGCCAAACATGAATAGTCTATTAATCGGGTTGAAAGAAATGAATGACTATATGGACATAGGGGACAACTACAACTACACCAAATCAGCGTTGAATATATCTTCAAATAAATCTTTAAACGTGGGATTGAAAGACCGCGTTGGTGTAAGACAAGTCAAGAATAATCATCTGAGTAACCAGGGGTTCATACGGAGCGTGGCTATGGATGATAACACACTAGTAACTGGTAAAGATTTTATAATAAAAGGAGAAGCTAAGTATTACCAGTACAATAAGCCGAGAAAGTTTGGCAATAAACTAGGTTCCAGAGATTTTATCATGAAACTGAATAGATTGAATGCGAATAATGATGATTATCAGGAAGAGAAAGTTAATTTTAAAAGAAAAGGTTAATTTTACAATATATTCATTAGCGTGCATTATAAAGCGTGTATTAGAAATGCGTAGTGATTTGTGCACGCACACATTTGTAATGCACGCAGTACAGTAACTGTTTCACAATATTTATTTCTAGGGCGTTCAAATAGCTAACTAAAATAACTCACGGTTAAATTAGAAATTTTGAAGTTTGCTGTCTCATCACTCCTTCATTATCTGCCTAGCCTTTTCCCAACTATGTTGGGGTCGGCTTCCATCACTCCTGGTCCCTAATTTATTAGTGATCTTCTTATTCTTCATATGTCTCTATCATCCGTGATGTCAGTGGTCACTTTCTCACACAATCCGATGTTTCTTTGCTCGTCTCTTCATCCACATTCATATTCCAAACAATCTCTTGGTCTGTTTTAGGTAACAACAGGTTTCCTTCATTTCCTTTTAACAATTCCGAAGCAGCCATCATAGTTGACACTACGCTCATGGCTTATGATGATGACGTGGATTCCGTCACAAAAGCTTTGGCAATGAAGAAACAATGTGAGTATAGTACTATTTACAAGCATCCGTAATAACTATAATTATGTCAAAACACCAAGATATTATAGATCATCTCATCATCTGCCTAGCATTTTCCCAACTATGTTGGGGTCGGCTTTCAGTCTAACCGGATACAGCTGAATACCAGTGTTTTACATGGAACGACTGCCTATCTGACCTCCACAACCCTTGGTAAGACTGGCTGTCAGATTTTCGGGCTTCTGACGACCCGTAACGACTGTCAAAGATGCAGAAATGACACCCGGGTCCAACGGCTTAACGTGCTTTGCGAGGCGCGAGGAGTCTCAGTATCTAAAGTAGGTCACCCATCCACGGCTAACCCCGGCAAGCGTAGCTTAACCTGACGGATCGACCTGTGCGGCTGTTAGTGCTTAGCCACGAGCTCCTCACAAGTTAAATATAAATGTATTTTACACAAACCTTTCGGAATAAATGCACTAAGCTAAATTAGGTATTGAATCTTCTCGGCTTTATATCTAGGTCTACTAAAGGAATTAAAAAACCTTGCTATAATAAAAGCTAGTAAGAAGTATATTGGAATACTGTTCAATAACCTGGACCTAACTTAAAACTGTGTTACGCAACCACTCTGACAGAATAGAGTGTGCAAAGAAAATGTTTAAAGTCGGTCTCGTACCGTTCTCAAGAATGCTGCTCAAAGCTATTCCAAACGGTTCAATTTAATTTGGAATCTTTGCATGCTCGTCGCAAACAGTAAGAATTAATAAACACAAATAAATAAATGAAATTCAATTATTTCCGATCCTTACAATCAAAAGTAAGTTTTTTTTTTAATCGGCTACATTAAACTAAAATAGAAAATACCAAAAAAAAATTGGTCAGAATAAAAATATTCATATAATTACCCGCTTAATAAAGGATCTCTATAACGGAGAAGATATCCTATCCGCCTCCGCCACCGGTCTTCAAAATTCCGTTGCAGCTGTCACGCATTCTGCAGATCAGGGATACTGTTTTTTGCGAATGACTGCATGAAAGCCATCAGTGCGATACAGTGCGAACATCCCGGATTCACTACAGAAGCGAGGCAGCCCCAACATCATCTTGAAGATATTAATACACTAAACGCGCAGGACCTTTTGGTATGACTGGCCCACAGATTTCCCGTATAAAAGCTTTGGCAGTGGGCCTTAAACAGCGTGATCTTTACTTGTCCAGGACATGGGCAGAATCTATGGGCCAGCATGTTACTTCTGACCGCTAAAGCCCTGCGCTCCCTCTCAATATCTTGATCGTCTTCAAGACTATCGGTAATGAAATGCCCCAAGTATTTAAATTTCGTTACACGATTTATGCACAAGCCATTTAGGGTAATATTATGTGAATACTCGGGGCTTCTACCTGCAGTCCTGAAGACCATATATTCCGTTTTTTGTACATTGTATACAAGTCCATGTGCCTGCATAGGCCTTACACACAACAACTCTTCGTCGGACTCAGCAGAACCATGTCGCCCGCGGTGGCCCGCGTAGCTAATGTTGTTGATGCCGACTCCATCTATCGAACAACCTACACGCTTGCTACTGAGCTCGACGATAAGGTCATTTATGTATAGGTTTAAAAGCTTGGGCGACATCAAACCTCCCTGTCTCACCCCGCTTTCCAACGTAACTATATGCCTCAGAGAGTGTATTATTCCACCTCATGATATTTTTCGTTACAGCTAGAAATTCGCCGTTATCTTTCAAATCTACACCTAAGAATAAAGAGAACGTAAGTATATGCTAGAATTACCTATCAGTCAGTCATTCCGTAACATAAAAAAATATAAATATTTGTATATATACACATCAAGTGTCTAGAGGGATCAAACACGTTTTTGTGAGTTACTAAAAATCTTGTTGTTTTATTATGTTTTTTGTTACAACTATGTATACTTTTTAGTACATTTCGTTATTCAAAAAGGAAATAGTTTTTGAACTTCGGTCAGAAGTTGAATTATAAGTTCATAATGGTTTGAGGTCGAATCAATAAAATTTCTGCCAGAAGCCCGAGTGGAATCTATACAAAACAACGTTATTTTGGGCAGCAGACGTTATTTCAGCTGAGAAGAAGTTATGAGACCCGTGGGATTGTTGGAAGCTGATTCTCGGAAACGCTGTAGCAATCGCCCTGCGCACTGCGCATAGTGTTATAAGTCGACTTTGCACACGTGACCGCACATGTAGGACGAGCTCGCATCACCACACGCACACAAGATCGTACATACAAATTACTACTCGGCAAAAATCGTACTCTGACCGCGTTGATGATAGTAACTAGCTCGTCAGGGATGTCAATAAGCGATCAAACCATAAAAAATCGCTTACATGAAGTCAATCACCGTTCCCAAATGCTGCTCGTAACACCTATTGAGCCCTGCAAACGCAAAGCCCGCTTACAAAGGGCTTGCTGGTGAACACAGAAATTGGGCAGAGTGGCTGACGAATCTCGCTTTGGTATAGTGCCAGATACTAGACGTACACGGTATTGAAGGACCCCTGGGCATCTAGAACGTTTAAAATCATGCCTGGAAGTCCATTCATACAGTAGTACATGTAAAAATCATAACATTTGCGGGTATTTGGATCGTCGGTAGAAACGAAATGATTGAATTGTATCAGATATTGTCATCCCTTCGCGGAGCCAATTTGTTGCTTCAATTTCGACTTATGCGTTATAATGCACACACTCTGCCAGAGGCGTGGCAACCACTTACCGCAGCTATGTCAACGTCTGCTCAAGCGTCAGACTTGAACATCATTGAGCATGCATGGGATTTGTTTCAGAGAAGAGCTGTGCTTAAATTTTTTTTTAATCACTTTTAATGTCAGGATTACCTAAGATGAAAACATCTACAGCATGTGCAAAATCGCGTAAAGTATTTATTAATGCACAATCAAAGAGTACTTCGTCGCTGTACACATACGAAAATATTTTAAATAAATAAATATTTTAAGCAATCTAAAATGTACCTTTGATTCCCTAGACAGTTTTCATGTGTGTATATATCATCGTTATCATCATTTCAGCAGAAAGACGTCCGCTACTGGATGTAGGCCTCCCCCAAGCACCGCCACTTCAATTGTTTCTTTGCTTTTTAAAAGATCATTGGTTCATCTTGTGGGAGGCCTTCCACATAATTATTACAATAAAATATGTGTACATATTATGCATGGATGGATCCCCAGATGTTTACAAAAACAATTTAACTTTCCAGCATTCGAAAATTCTAAAAACAAATAAACCGCCGGTGCAGTACTACACAACACCTCTGCCGATGAAGTCACGTGATTTCCACAAGTTTTTGAAAGATCACCATATGGACGTAGATTTTGTCACCTCCCCACTACTCGAGCTACCCACTATAAAAACAGACTGTCCTAAACCGAAAAAAACTAAAGAGTCCAAACAAAACGCTTTGACTGCCAGTTCATCTACTGCACGATATTCTGATGACTGGAGGACTCAACCTGCCACCAAAATGCCATCGTTCTGGAAAGAAAAAGAACTGATAAAAAAACCAAAATCGACTACTATTTCTACAAAAAAAAAAGGTTTCACAGAACAGGTGCAGTCTAAACTAGATAGTTTAACTAAAGCAATCGGTAAGAGTGTCAAATTCACCCCGGAACAACCTAAAGGGAAACCCAAACCTTCGAAGGGCAGTCTTAAAAAAAACAAGATTCCGTACTGGGGGGAGGAGATCGATAGATCTAAACGATTCAGGGAGCTGAGACTGCCAACCATCGCAGCGCCTGTCAAACACAACAAAACCACGCAAGAATTAAACTATTACAGTATTTTTAAAAAGAAAATGAAAGAAAGACTATTTGAAAAGAAAGAGACAGGACCCTTACAACGTTCGTCAACAGACCCTATCGCTGTGGACCCGCGCGGCAAAGAAGTAGAAATAACTATTATTAACTTTGATGATATTGCAAAACTGACGACCCATGAGCCGTATGAGGCAATTTCTGTTCCGGCCGCGACGAGAGATGAAGTGGCTACCATCTCAAAATACGGTGGTCTGACGTCTTCAGATAATACAGTGCCATCTACTGAATTTGGACAGATAGACAAGGAGAAGCACAATGACTTACTGTATAAAGGTATATTTAAAGAACGGCCCAGTAGTTCTACTACAGCGGAGTGTTCTACTACAGATTTGACTAAAAGTACAGAATACGTCGATCCTATAGAAAACTACGGCCAGGCAGTTGTTAATAGTAAACCAATAGGAAATCGATATCCGTTCGAAAAGATTCCAATGTATCAGAGTATTTTAAGGAAAATGCCGCATGGAAAGAATTTTAATGGTGTTCCGAAAAGAGTTCATATAAGCAGCCATCATTATAAATATGATATTTTCTACGACGATGTCAAGAAGACTGGCAAGACTCCAGGTGTCGAGGGGTGTGCGTATTCGTTGAAAAATGTTTTTCTTGTTTATTCTCTGCTATTTTCTTTGCTCGCAATGACTTAAAATTCTAGTACCCTCCGTGGCACATTGGTGCCGGCTGCCATTCGTAGATCTTTGACAGTATTTACGGGTAGTCGGAAGCTTTAAAGTCTGACAACCAGTTCTACCAAGATGTAGGCAGATGATGATATCTTCGCCTGCGCTGTTCAACTGCAGGTTTAGTTACTTGATTATTATCTTTTTCTAGATGTAAATGTTTGTGGCTCTGCACCAGATTTCGGGCACCTTGTCTACTAATTTACAAATGCGACTTTTTGTATAGCAAATCTGACAAAAAACTCACATAATGTAGAAACCATTGTACAGTTATTAATTAAGAGAAGTTTGCACCCAACTTTGTGGTAGTAAAAAAATTAGTCTGCCAAGCCTTTTCCAAAGTCGGCTTTCAGTTTAACCAGATACAGCTGAGTACCAATATTTAACATGGAGCGACGGCCTGTCGGACTTCCATAACCCAGTCGGTTACTCTGGGTAACACGATGCTCCTTGGTAAGACTGGTTGTTAGACTTTTGGGCTACGTAGTGACAGCCTGGATCCAGGTTTAAAGTATTTTTTTAGACACGGAGGTTCTCTCGATATGTTAAGGAACTTATTTTTTTTCCAGTTCGATCGAAACACACGTCGGTGTCCAGACCCAGCAGGATGCGTCCAATGAAACACGCTCCTAAACGGACTTCTACTAGTGAGTACGTTATTTTATTATATAAAAGATTTACGTTTGATATGAAAAGAACACATAACCCTGTTTTACTGGCTTTACGCATTTCTCAAGTTCCTCCTGCAAAACGGCATGTAAGCTGCTACATGCTGCATACTTATAAGTTTTTCTCGTCTACGACTTCTTCGACTGTGATTTCATTATTGGGTCTCAAATTCTTATTATTTGTACAAAGCTTTACTTTTGCGAAAGGGGAATTTTAGTGTATCCTTAACTTAATTGACATAGAAGTATAACTGTATATAATTCTTGACTGAACTCCACAATCAATGACACGGATAAGTAACTCACGTAAAGTTTTCAGAGGAGGAACCAGAGCTGAACTCGTTAAGAGCATAGACAGAACCAAGCAGGAGCAAACGCGCAAGAGTCGACCGAAGAGGAGAAGTGAGTTTTAAACTACAGTTTTCCCACCCCCGTTTATTTGTCCCGGAACACAATGGGCTGGAACATGGATGGGTTTTAGTCAGTCTTACCCTCCTATCCACTCCACCCAGAGTGGGAGGAGTCATTTCATGATTTCCAACCTGTCTGTGCCTATATGGGAGACTTCCTGCTTGTTTTGCCAATCTTCTCATTTTAAGAAAAAACTGATTTTTGGAACGAACACAAACAGAGTGTCCTGTTTGCAGAGTGTCCTGTTTGTGTTCTTTCCAAAAATCTGTTAATAGTATTATATTCTAAAAACAGTGTAATTTTGTAACCCACTGCTCCATCTTGCCATGTCTTGACATCAAATTCCCTTTCGTCTAGTTTGGGGCCGAGAGATACGCAAAAAGTGGAAGTCATATATACGAGAGTGTAAGCCGAAGTCCGGCGAAGAGTTGACCGGGTCTTCAGAATATCTCGAGACGCCGATAACATTAGCACCGGAGGACATCAGTGATGATACCGACCCAAAGGAGGATGAACCTTACACATCAGTTGTGACTAACACCGCTTTGGTCCCCGAGAAACAGCAAGAAGAACCCTTTGCATCAGCAATGGTTAACACCGCTTTAGTCTCCAACGAACCCTTCACATCAGGAGTGGACAAACGCGCTGAAGTCTCTTGGACACGGCATACGGAACCCATGTCAGATATAGAAGATGTGGTGACCATGTTGGATGGACCGGACATGGGGGTGACCATGTCCGATATTGCGAATGCGGTGACCCTGTCAGCTATGCGCTCCGAGTTTTTCACAAGCGACACCATCAGAGGTAAAAACCCTAATTACTGTATTTAACCAAATTCATACTTCTAAAAACTGACTGGCAGACAGACCAGCCAAAATGATAAATTCTTGTACTTTTTAAACAATGACAGTGTTGATAGGTTGTAGTGATATTTACAGCTCTAAAAGTATGCCAAAGTTTCCCTAATATAAATGCATTAAAGAAGTATACAAACAAATGTATAATTAAATAACCAGATTTTTAGTAACTAGCAAACACGTGCTTGCTCCCTAGACACTTGGCAGCACCACTTCTTATTAAGCCGACGATCAGATCAGTTCAGGCAAGACGCGCGATAATTTGGATAATATCCATGTGAAGTGGCGCGCGATTTTCTCGAAACTTAGCGTAAACTCAATTCTATTCATTTTCAGCGTGGCCTAAAAGTACTCCTAAATTAAAGTGAATCTATGTAACTTCACAGACAGCCTAAGAAGAGCTTTTTTAACACCATTAACTACAGCTGCACCAGTAAATAAGAGCCCGACTAAGGCAATTAAACCTGCAACCAAGGTTGCAACCAAGGCTGCAACTAAGCCTGCAACTAAGCCTGCAACTAAGCCTGCAACCAAAGCTGCAACAAAGCCAGCAACCAAGTCTAAAACTAAGACTGGATCTGTGGTTGCGTTTACCCCTCAGCCGAGCTCATTGGTCCTGAAGGAGCTGTCACCAACCACATCGTCTAGCGACCTGAGCGAAGACAAGAAGAAGGTACTCTCTAGCCTTGAAAAAGACCGCAGTAGAAGGCTGTTTAAGATTTCTTCTCGTGAGTATTTTCTATGCTAGGCGGCTCACTAGCTTGTACGCCTACCTAGAGAGAGGATAGATTGTTTACTGCGGGAAGGGGACATTTTCCGCTCACCAGCTACCAACAGACTGATTTTATGGTTATGCGTGTCCCGCGCTCTCTAAAAGACTTTATAAGCCTTAGTTTAAGCTGCATTTACTATTAATATGGGCCGTAAGCGTCAGTATAATTAGCAGTAGGGTCGGTCTATTATGAGCTCTATAGTTAATTGTTTATAAATTCGCAGTTCTACAACACCGGTTTAAAAGTTTAATGAAAAACTTGACCACGCCGTCCAAAAGACTGCTGAACGCCACGACGCTAACAAATGCGACAACACAGATCTTTAAACTGAAGCCAAAACGAAACTGCAACTCATTTCCTGATTCAGAAAGTCTTTGTGAGTTGTTGGTTATATAACATATAGCTTAGTTAAGTAAATTAGATATAGCGCACGCTTTTTATACATATACTAGCTTTAACAGGCCAGGGTTTGCACGGCTAGCACGAAGTACCTACTAATCTACGTATGGTAGGTAGGGTAGGTATGGTGGGTAGAGAGGGTAGGTAGGTAGGTACAGAGTAGGTATGGTAGGTAGCGGGGTAGGTTATGGTAGGTAGGGTAAGTGCGCCGTAGATAAGTAGGTACTTCGTGTTACCCGTGCAAACCCTGGCCTGGAAAAAATCTAGTATATGTATAAAAAGCGTGCGCTATATCTAATTTACTTAACTAAGCTACCGTACCTACCCTACCGACCTACCCTACCTACCCTGCCTACCCTACCTACCCTGCCTACCCTGCCTACCGTACCTACCCTGCCTACCCTGCCTACCCTGCCTACCCTGCCTACCCTACCTACCCAACATACCCTACCCTACCAACCCAACATACCCTACCCTACCTACCCAACCTACCCTACCCTACCTACCCTACCCTACTTACCCTGCGTTTTTTCCCCTGTAAACCACCCCTGTATTAAAGAGATAAACAGTGATTGACAGTTCGCATGACCCATTTCTATGCACTTACAGGCAAACTCCGCAAGCGTGTACAATTTTCACAAAAATCATTAATAATCATCATCATTATTAATAATCTAGATTTAAATTAAATACTAAAAGTGGAAATAATGAATTTAACAATAGTGACGTGCAACAGTATAAGGCACTTAGTAAGCAAAAAAATGTCATATAATTTAGAAAGGTATTTAAAAATATTGGCGAGAGAGGTATTGCTGAACGGAAATACTTTAAAGATGAATTGATGACACGCAGATTGTTATGTTTTTAGCAGATGATGTCGTAAAGCATGTTGCAACCAAGACACTAGCGGTAGATAATCCAGATGATAGTGGACTCCGCGTATCACGCAAAGTGAGTACTCTTCTGCGAAGGTTCGTTATCATATAATACTTATGTGGGTATTGTCTTGTTTTCCATAAAATTATTTGTACTATTAATGTTTTCCACAATTGTCCCCCGCTCATAACATTTACTATCATCATCATCATCATCATCATCATCATCATCATCATCATCATCATCATCATCATCATCATCATCATCATCATCATCATCATCATCATCATCATCATCATCATCATCATCATCATCATCATCATCATCATCATCATCATCATCATCATCATCATCATCATCATCATCATCATCATCATCATCATCATCATCATCATCATCATTTAGATAACCTTTATTTTATACAGGTCGGCACATTAAATTCGGCACTATTTGCACAATAACTAAGCCGACCATATTATTGGGCTTTAATCCGGCGCGAACTGCAATACTACAGTGTTGGATGTTGGATCATTTAGCTCCCTTCAAAATGGTTGAGCTGAATGGTGCTAATAATATGCGTCATGTTCGTGAACGGGCGCTGTCAGTAGGGACTGGTCATCTCTAAGCGGCTAAGGCTTGTTTTTATTTAATTTTTGAATAGTTTTTACATATTTTATATCGGATGCTTTTTGCAAATTCAAATTCAAAATTTTTATTTCAGACCAAAGGGATCCATATAGTGTTAGTATGAGCTTAGCCTATGTTAGTAGACTCGCTTTTAACGTTCTGCATCGTTCTCACATGTATAATATTAATATGAACTATGGAAGCAATATTTTGTAACCATATTTTGTTTAAAAGAGTGTCCATGGAGTTTCTTGCCCGTTCTTCTCCATAGGTACCTACTGCTTTGGAATGGGCAACTAGCTACATCTCTCTGACTGACCGACACCTTTACAATTCAAAAGTGCCTGTAATTGTTTTATTTAAAATAAGTACTTTGAGTTTGAGTTTGAGACTCTCGCTGAATAATGTTCGGGTCGGTTTCACAGTTCTAGCTAAGCCGAGCTATTTGCTGCCCTTTGTAGTACTCCTTAATAGGTCTTTGTAGAGTGTAAATAGACAATATTTGTAAATTCTAAATTGATAACATATGCAAACTGATCTCATTAAGAAATTGACACCATCTTTATATTGACAACATATGTAAACTGATCTCATTAACAAATTGACACCATCTTTATATTGACATCAAAATGGTCAACATTACCAAATTGACATCATTAGTGAATTGACAGCATTAAATTGGAACCATTTGTAAATTGACATCATCCGTAAATTAACATCATTTTTAAATTGACAACATTTGTAAATTGACATCATTTATTTATTTATTTGGGACAAACAAACAGTGACACATTATATCTGCGCAAATAATATAAACAAAGATATTATATAAATGTGAAACTCACACCGTTATCCACAGCATATATCATTTGCAATCAGTCCAAAGTTTGTGAATTAACATTTCATTTCTCCATCCACTGTGGTCCACAGTGGACGGAGAAATGAACTGAAAAAACGGAATGAAGTGGACCAATTTAGAAAAATACTTGGTTTTTTGGTAGATTGAGATTGAAGTATTTTTTTTATTTAGTGATATTTTTTGGTAGCTTGTGCGGTAGTTCCACATTCATTTGAATAACTTAGATTGTTCGGTTTCGGTTATTTTTGAGTTTGTAGCTTCGATGAAATACGTATTTAATCTTGATGAGATCTGTTTACATAGCAAGTTTATTAGTGGATAACTCAAGTGAAAAATAAAACTTTTTTACAATAAAAACAACCAACTTTTAGGAAGTCGGTGGTTTTATTTTTTTCCTTGTTCTCATTCCAAAATATATATCTTTGGAACTCCTCAACAGGCGAGCTTAAATAAATAAAATAAAATTGACACGTTCACTATAAAACAGCTTGCTAATTACGATTGATTGATAGATTGCGTTGCCGCCGACCCAGGACGAATCGGAGGATGTAACGCAAAAGAGCTTTGAACCCAATAAATCTAAAACAAATCATCAATTCTTCGATTGCGAAGTATATTTTGAGCCCGAAACTTACAATGATCAGGTTAGTTTATTTTAAGAAATATTAATTACCTGTTTTCAGATAGGCACATAAAGGACATTGCCTTCTTTTGTATGGAAGTTGGACCAAGTGCTGCCTAGAAAGTTCTCGCATTTTGTTCGTCAGATCATCACTAATCTATAAAACCAAAACAATGCGCATAAAAATCCATCCCAGGAGTAAAAAAAACAGTATTTTGTTTTGGATATTTTGTTTTGGAAAAAAATAACTCAACAGTCACAAATGTACTAATCAACTACCAAACAGTTATTGTGCGTTCAATTATAATTTTATTTTTGATGTTGTAGTACATATCATGAGATGTCAATCCTGTTATATAAACGCTGCAATGCCAAAAACTAAAGTATAACTAATTGGTACAACAATCACAGTTTACAAAAGTAATACAATAGAGGAGCTCGTGGCTAAGTAATAACAGCCGCACGGATCGATCCATCAGGTTAAGCTACGCTTGGCGAGGTTGGTCCGTGGATCGTCCATCCACATTACGAGACTCCTCCTTGCCTCTGAACACGTTAAGCCGTTGTCATTCGTGGAACTTTTGACAGTCGTTACGGGTAGTCAAAAGCCCGAAAGTGTGACAACCAGTCTCATGAAGGGGTATCGTATTTCACAGTTACTGGGTTGTGGAGGTCAGATAGACAGTCGCGTCGTAGTTTTATAGAAAAAATATTTCAAAAACTTTGTTTAATGGAAGATACAAATACAAATCCAAAAAAAAACTGGATTTTATTAATTTTTCCAGGAGGCAATTCTTAAAAATATTGTTTTTTATAGTTCGTGATAATGCTACAGTACCACTGGACCAGCTCTTACTCCTAGGCAGCACTTGGTCTAAACCTTGGCAATATCTTTTAAAATGTCACTTTCGGGTTTTGTTTTGATTCGGTGTAGCGGGGCGCCATAATAATTATACAGAGACAAATTAGCTAGAGAAACTCAACATACGCGATGGGTTCCGATGTCCAAAGCTAATTTAAAAAAATCGTTAACGATTTTTAGGGGTCAACGACGGTTGTGTTCGCAAATTGTCGTGGAATATTGTTTACGTTTCTCTTTTCTATTACTTATAATTTCATGTTAGGATTTCACGTTTGCGGAGCTTCGCTAGCTAATTCAACTTGGCCAAGTGTATTCGATTTTGTTTCTCGGCTGAGCTGAATCAGGCTACCCTTTATTGTGTACCACGCCTTACAATTTGGCAAGAATTAACCTGTCAAATTTTAGAAAAAAAAAAATTCAATAAGACATCCTGCAATAAAATATTATGAATGTGATAGTCTGCATGTTGGTGATTTGGAATATCTGTTGATTAACCACGCCTTAACGGTAGAAAATTGGATGAATTTCGCACTCAGAGCATGATACACAGGGTTAGGACATAGCAAATCTTTTTATCCCCGTAACTAGTACGTTCACATAAGATACGTTCACGCTGGTGAAACCGCTGGCAAAAGCTAGTGAAACACTAGGAGCTAGGAGCTAGTTATGCCAACACGTACGTTTAGTTATTTGTTTATGTATTGTAGCTGATGTTCTCTCACTGCAGCAATAGGCAATGGCGTCCCTTCCTCCTTTCCACCCCTCTCTAATTTGAGCTAGTGTACACCAATCTTTTAGTTAGTAAATGTGATATAAATTCTGCAGCAGTACTACGAATTGGGACCAATGCAATGTCCAACTACGAACGCTACAGAGAGGTCGTCTGCAGAACACCACAAGGTCCCACATTGTGTCAGGAAACGGGAGGCCCCGCTCAACACGTTCACAGCCAAAGACGTAGCTGCTCTGGAAGTGATCGTAGATCTCATGAAGAACCCGTTAAGCTACGAAGAGAACAATTTACCCAACATGTTACAACACAGCAACGTCATCTTGCAGCCCACCGCCAGTAAGCCTATTAAAGCTAATAACAGCACAAACTCGATACAAGTCCACATCGCCATTCCTTTCGATTTCCAAAATGGGAAGAAAAGATCCCCCTCTGAGTCAGTTCTCGGTCCTGTCAGAGTTCGGAAAGTTTTCTCTGCAAAGATGTCAACGCCTGTAGATTTAGAGTACCAAGTCAATTCCTTCGAAGGCACCATAGCACCCACATCTACCAAACCGAGTAGTAGCACTAATATCACAGGGGATGGTCTTTCTCCAGGTATGTATCTGCTTATCGATAAACCTAAAGATGGGTTTGCGCTGAAACCGGTCTTGGGTCAAATTAATTTGCCCGATTTAAAGGCCCGACAGGCGGCGGCCGGAACTACAGTCAGCATGACGGAATCGAAACCAGCTGAATCCAGTGGCGAGACTACGAGTTTGAAAAATTTGGCTAAAGTGACGCTCAGCAAGGATTTTATAGCAGCAGTGAATCAGCAGTTGATAGAGATGTACGAAAATATGTCGAGAGTGAACAAAGACGTTAATCACAAGGACATTTCGCTCCGGCCGGCCCGGTCTGCTTGGAAGTCTCGCAATCTTAAAGAGAAGAGGGAGGGAAGGGAGAAATATGCCGACAAATACATTAAGAGACTCATAGACTGGGAGGCGGTGAAGCAGTATTTTGGCCATGACAGAGTCTGTAACTGCAAATGCAAAAGTAACAAAACTATGTGCAGAGCCTGTGCAGCCAGCGATGCCGTCATAGACGAACTCATATTTGAATTTGACAACATTGGCCAGTACATGGCAGACCATTGTACAGAGATCCAGACATATTTCTGGATGAACCCGATAGGGGGCCAGAGATTGAGAGAAGCAGTGAACAAAATCGACAAAAGTTTGTCTGATTATTATAAAAGAGTGAAAGGAAAGTGCCAAGGAAGATTATGCAAGACTTTCTCAACGTATATCGATAAAAGACAATTCATTAAAATTGCTAAGACCAGGAAAGAAGATAGTATGACTCGACTGGTCAATGATCTAGCAGTCCTCGCAGAAGACTTGAACAGAACAGTGTCGATGAAAGTTTGCTACAACGACAAGTTACAAGAGAACGGCGATAGGTTTCTTCATTTAATGAACCACTGTATTTTGACAAATCTTATGAATAAACGTTCAGCCTCGAACACTACTCCGAAAAAGTTGATAAAAAACGTGTATTCTCTCGATAATATTAATGTTAATATAATTTGCAAGCCTGAACCTACAAGCACAGCCACAGCCACATCTGACGAACATAATATGTTGTCCGCTTCGATTGCGACCCAGGAAATCCCTCGACTCAATGAACATCTACTAGATTTTGATCTGGATGAATCCAAACAACACAAGAAACATAAAGGATTCAAAAAGCTTTTTCCGCGAAAAAGCAAAAAGTCAAAACTGTTATCGTATTTCGAGTTCACCAAAAAATCTAAGACAAATTTTAAGCGCCAGGTAGATAACCAGGTGGCAACGTCATTGATATCTGATGGAGGAGGTGCATTTTGGTATGACTATTTAAAAACTGGCAAAAATGAACCGCGTTTAGCTAGAGATTCAATCAAAGATACACCTAATATAGCAATCGCTGTTGTTCAAAACACAGTAACTGCGAACACAGTAACGGCAAAGACAAATCTATCTGATAAACCAAGAAAAATAAATTTAAATATAAACCAGACATCCACCACTGTTCAAACCGCTCCCGAGAGGAATCAACGCGACATAGAAGCAACCACAGACACCTTGATCTGGAACATAAATCAGATGTTACAGTTATTTGGAAGTATCCAAGACGTTGAAGCTATTAAAAAGAATGCGATCCAAACACCATCGTTGCTAACCACCGACACTGTGATCGATAAAGCAATAGTTCAGGATAAACCAAATAAACAATCATCGAGCATTGTAAAAAAAATTAAACAAAAGATGACAAAACAAAAGACGACAACTACTGTTACTGGACCTCGAAATGATATAGAAAACTCTAAGACGACTCTTGACAAAAAGTTTAGAGAATTATCGACAATTAAAGAAAACATCGAACCAGGAACCCAAACAACTGCATCAAAAAACGTGAATTCTACAAAAGACTTCGAGTCCGTAGAAGATTTGTTAGTAATTTCAACGAAGTTGTCTAGCAGCATACCAGCCCATAATTTGAGCACACAAATGACACCAGTAACGAATAAAACTTTAGCTACAACTTGTGCTGTAAGAAAAAATATCACAAGTATTGCACCAAAAAGTGATTTCAAATCGGAATCTACACCAATTTTGCCCAACCAGGCAACAACGAAAACAGGTTTTATAAACAAAATTAAAACGGCGACGCTGTCAATGTTTAAAAAGGAGCAGATTCCCAAGTCTCCCAAGTCTCCCCAGTCTCCCCAGACTCCCCAGACTACACAAACTACACAGACTACACAGACTCCTAAACAAACAACAGTGGCACCGAAGCAGACTACTACCGCACTTACTACAGTATTAACTTCATCAACTGCATCAACTGGTATTATAGACATCATCAGTGATGGCGATAGAAAAGACTTGGAATATGGTGTTGAAGCTAAAAGCACCCCTCCGAATCCTACCATTTTAATTATAAATGACTATGGCAATCAAGTGAGCAGTGAAATCCTGAATGATAAAGAGGGGTATAGGAATCTGTTACTGTCTATTATCCAATTTGAAACGAATAATCTAAATGATGAATGGGACCGCGTGGCAAATAGAAATAGGGACGTGCCGGATATCAAACGGAGTGTTTTGACTTCTTCTAAAGATGAAAGTGTCAAGTAAGCATTTTTTTTCCACAATATTATATTTGTAGGTCCTGTTACCCAGTATTGGGAAAAGGATCGGCATATGATCGATGATCATGATACCCAGTAACGTGTGTTGTGGAGATCAGAGAGGCAGCTACTCCATTCATGGGGTGCCATATTTGACTCGGCAGTAGTTGTTGAACAACAAAGCCAACTCAAAAGCAACTACTACACACATGTAAGTTTACATGTCAATCGACAAAACCCTTTCGCTCTAGCTTCAGGTGTGCTTACCACAATTTCGAACTAAGCCGAGCGACTTTTCCTGAACGTTGTTACTAGGTAATCAAGTATATACTATATAGAAGAGTTTAGTTATTGAATATATTTTATTCCTTCAATCCGGTCTTTATGCTTTATTTATCTGTTTCCAGACCACCAATAAATGCGCTTACAGGGAATATCGAAGACGTTACATTCGAGTTAGATTCTGACCAAGACAAGACTACCAAGGAGCCCGTGAGCCTGCTGAATAAGATAGTCAGCAAAATGGGCATCAAAGTTGTAAGCAACAAGAAAAAGGTCAGTTTCTATGAGGCATATGTATAAGAGTAAAATTACAGTCCCCGTAAAAATTCTCATGCAGGGACTCAAATTTACAGAACGTTGCCTTTCGGAATCACGGGCCGTAGGGTCCAAATACCATCGTAACACCCACCTAATATACATGGCGCACTTGACTGTTACAACCAACGGTTTGAACGACGTGTCAGCCGACTAGTTGTAGCGAAACTATGTGCTTTACCTTAGCCCAGTGAAACTAGACCTTTCAGTCAGCCACAATTCGCTTGAATGGTTTGAATTGTGCCAGACTTCACAACTTTTTGGTCTAGTTTGACTGGACTAGACTATAATTATCACGCCACGCGTTGCTGCGTCACGACTAGTAGTCGTGGTCGCCGCGTAGTACGCAATGTCTCTTAAATGATGATATAACCAGATTCAGACAGCTGGTCTACCAAAGCGAAACGGAGCAGAGACAGCTTAAATCAGCAAATAAGAACTTCATATACGTTCTGACTATCTCTACTTAGCCTATATTTTTCCCCTGCAGGGCCTCCCTTTGACATTACCAATCGCTGAATAATACCGGACGAGTTCTTTCGGAAGGAGCCAAGTGCCGCCATCTTCAACCGCAAATACCACATAAATAATTACCGATTCTTAGGCGTCTCTGCTCTTCTCCTCATCGCTTAGGTAAACGCTCAGGTCGATGTCACGCACCTAGGAGCTTCGGTTGGGTCTAAGCTCTGGCATGCCAACGCAGGCCCCAATCACACGGGAAAATTTTACTGTAAAAAGTCGGGGTCACACTCCAATATTGCACTGTTCTTTCGGTAAAAAACTATGCTGGATGCTCCACTGAATGACCAAATGCTCATACACGCGAGCGGCGCTCGTCAACGTCGTCGTGCCGTAACGCCTGCCGAGCGCGTGTGTCAGCATTAATTAAGTTGATATCAGACGCTTCGCTCGAGTGAGTGTTCATTTTTGTATCATTCCATATTCACGCGACACTGCGATTAAATTATATATATTAGGAATTAACGTTCAGTTGGCGAACAAAAGATGCCGAGCATAGAAATCCATAATCATTGGATTGGATCGGTTCGCTAATGCGGAACCAAGTACAAAGGGAAGCTCCTAGCTACGTGGCTTCGTCTTAGGTCAACCGTATTTATAATTTCTTTATTGTCAGGTACAACATGCCATTGACAAACGGGTACAGCCCACTGTCAAAACAAACGAAAAAAATATTACCTACCTGACAGTTATTAATTAGGTGTTTCTGTTCAGTAAATTTCATTATTCAAAGGTAGTGAAGAAGGCAAGCATTCGTGAAGTGAAAAAAGATAGAAAGAAGGGAAATTTTATTAGAAATAGAAAGCTAAGGATTAACTCGTACAGACAAGGAAACCCAACCTTAGCAGGACCATCCATAGCAGGTAAGAAAACAATTATTTCCTTTGAGACACTACAGCATTTTAGTAAAATATGTATCGGTTGATCCGTCATTGAAGGGATACTGCTGCTCCTAGCAAATAAAAACTGAATTCCTAGTTAACAACATTTATTAATACTGCATCGCCAAGTCTTATGAATTTAGATCCTAAACCAAGGGTTTGCTAGCAAGTCGTGTCGTTATATAATGATCGCAAACTTAAGTCTGTCTTCAAAGTTTGTCATTTCAACCGGTGTTTTAAAATTCATCATTTTAAGAATGCACCGCTTTCGTATGAAACCGAAGCTTTAACCCGTAACATAATGTGATTTACTACCCATTCATTTGCTAACGCTACTCTAAGAGCGTTTGCGCTCTACATCCCTTACAAATCAGGGAGGTTGGAAGATCCGACGAGCCATCGAAGAACTCTGATTTCTAATTCGGATTCGGTTCCAATTTGGATCGGATGCAGTGCGCAAACTTTGTAATACATGGAGGCTTCGATCAATAATACACTAGATACAGGATCAGGAACAAAAATAAGTCACTGAAGTGGCCACGTTTACACACACATAAACATTTACATTTGTTACTACAAAATAAAGAAAAACGTTTTATAATATTAACAACTTCAGTTCATTATAAACCTTAACACTCAAGCATAAAGATTGATTACGATTGCAAAATCTTTTTATTTAAGTCCTCCTATAATCGGAGAAAGTAAAAGCAATAAATTTAAAATTTCGCTTGAAAATAAACAGTTATTTTTATAATAAGTACAAAAATATTCATTGTAAGATAAAACTTACACCTTAAGCAATAAGGTTAAAAACATTTTTTGACAATTTCGTACTTACTCTATTTTGAAACTAGACGTAATTTTTGGTATATTACATTTCAATGCTCAGAACACAGTAAGTATTGAAAGACGTAGAGTTGCAGAATAATAATATATTTTTTTAGACGAATGTTCGTTTTCTATGATGTCAAATATTTTTGACCGTAGTAAAAAAGTAGTAGAACTAAATTAGTATAATAGTTATTTTATTAAGACATTGGCTATAATTGTCTGCTGGTTGGCTCATTGTTACCAACCCACAAAAAAAAATAGATGTGTCTTCTTGTGTGCGCGATTTAGAAGTTATAAAAAATATTTGTATTAAATCAAAATTATTTTTTGAACTGAAAACTTCTTTAGCGGCGTTGGCACTTTTTTGATGAGTAAAAAATTTTAAATCAAAAATGCATAACGATAATTCAAGTTTTAAATTCTGCGGCCACTCCCGGCATACAACCCGTTCATTTTATTCCTTATTATTTTATTCGTCTGATTTTTCCTGGTCAAGTTTCGCGACAGTAGATACCCATTCTGCATTGCGAAATGGGTTGGTAGGAAATCTACAAACAAAAACAACAAATAAAATAATAATACTACTCCATGCATTCCCTGTTCCAGAACAGTCAATGTTTGTTACAATAGTTGCAATAGTTGGCGCGTGGTCGCAAACATTGGTCAAACAATCATAATATTTGCTAAACGATGTCATATTTACTATTTAAATGTTTTTATTTTATGAAAAACACATACATAATCATATAAATTATTGAAAAAAAATATTCCTCCCAACATCTTGGTGTTACGGTGGTTAT
Organism: Hyppa rectilinea; assembly: GCA_951799385.1. NCBI lineage: Eukaryota > Metazoa > Arthropoda > Insecta > Lepidoptera > Noctuidae > Hyppa > Hyppa rectilinea. Next base: position 462,020 of record OX637328.1, read on the forward strand.
TTACACAATTTTTGAACACGCACTGCGGCATTTTGACGTCTTAACGTTGGCTTTGTTTGGACCATACTAATTTGAAATAAGAGCACAAAATTATTTGTGCTCTTATTTTTCGGGCCGTTTTTGAAGCGCTAATCGGGAATCTAGTGTATTATTGATCGAAGCATGGAGGTAATAGTTGTGTTGATAGTAAATAGACAGCCGGCAAAAATGCTCCTCCACCACCTTCCGCGATCAAAAAACCTGAGAACAATCCACAAGGAAGCATTTTCGACAGCTGTCTCTTCTCCTCAGTCGATTGTAAGGAGGAGAAGCAACTGACCACATAGCATCTCACAGTTGTTTTTCTTCCCCAGATCGGCAAAGAAAAGTAGTGGTTTTATATTTCCCGAATCTAACACACGTGCTTTGTTTCAAGAGGCCTGTCATACTCGTCGGACAACCAAACCAAGTGAAGTATGTGACATCCAGGCCACTTACGACCATATCCAGAGGCTCCAAAAATCGCTTCCGGTTAAGACATTCGAGACCTTAGTGAGGAACATGACTTGCTACAAATTTAAATGGGCTGACCCTAGCGTTACTATACGTTATAAGAAAAAGGGAAAAAGATGGGACTGGATAAGAAAAAAGAGATCTCTTAAACTACATTTCCACAATAGAATAAAAAATGAGCATGTTGAAGATGATGCTTTTGTATTGAATTTCGAGACTGATTTGACTGATTCGTTTGAGAAATTCGCCAAAGGAGACGATGGTATTTATAAAATTATTAAGAGAAGGAAAAGAACAGCTAACTTAAAAGCTTTGGAACGTGGATTGAGGAATATACCAACTTTGATGCCTGGAGAGGTAAGTTTGCGGCTTTGGAAACAAGGTAACCTTTTGATGATAATTTTTAGTCCATCTCCTTCTCAACGCATCAGCTTAACTTTTAACCAGTCTTAAAGGAGATTGTTCTACGCCCATACATTGTTCGCCCTGGAGCCAACAGCATAGAAAAAAACATTTTCTATTTGTAAACTGCCCTTATTAGCCCATAAGAACAAAGTTTCTTGACGGACACTTTAGAGAAAAGATTTATTTAAAGAAAAGGAACCGATTTTGAGGTTATTTTTAATAAAAGAAAACGTAAGTAATTCCTCCTAAAATCGCTATTTCTGGTTTCTACAAAGCATTAAACTTCAAATACAGTAAAATATTACCGTACATACAGTTGTATTATGCCTTTTAGGTACAGTTATTATTTATTGGTTGAAGTTTACTTTAAGCGAAGTCCGTTAGCCGTTGTCAAAATGCTAAGGTGTCGTTTAAGCAGATCACAGAATCAGTTATTCGAAGCCAGGTCACGTTGAAAGCAATCCAAATTGTAGTCCGTTAAACAGAAACAAAATCAAAAACGCCAAATGAAATCGCCAAATAGGTACGTAGTCACAACAACACAACACAGCCACAGGTTCGTCTCGGTGAGACGCTCCGACTGACGTAGTGACGTAGAGATGCTCTCTCGAAGATCAATCATTGTACAGTCCGCGAGGTATAAGCTGAGCTTTGCATTTGTGTGAGTGTACATGGATAGTGTAGGTGTGATAACCGGCCTTAGGCGCGGCGCCATTTTCGCCCGGTAAAAACCGGTTTAAACTGATTTTGGGTAACCGGCCTGAGGCGCGGCGCCATTCTGCGCCATTCACTCACACTAATGCAAAGCTCAGCTTATACCTCGCGGACTGTATATCGATTATCAATGACCACCTATTTAATCTGTGGTTTTAATTTAGTAGACCAAAATGACAGATCAATATGTCAAAAGTAAATTAATTTGTTCCGTTTCAAACATAAACACGTTGTTGCTATGATTCTACTTCGATTAAATTAATGCTAAAATAAAATATTTTGTTCCCAACGAACAATGTGTAACGTTTTAGTTTGCGACATTTAAAAATAGAGTTTAAGTACTTAAAAAGTAAAAATATGGCTATTGAAGTCGTGAAATGGTTATGAGAACAATTCACTAGAGTTGCGTCGTAAATGACATTTCAATCGTTAAATGAGAGATTTTCTGACAAGTGAAAAAACATAGTTCAATAGATGGCGTGGGTAAAAAATACGTCTTTGTTTTACTGGCTACTGATAACAAAAATAAGATCCGTAAATAAGAAAGCTTATTTGATGTCAAAAACCTGAGACAGTGACGTATTTTTTACCAACGCCTCTTTTGAACTAATAAATTTTCTCACTTGTGAGAAAATCCCCCATTCGACTAGTAAGTACAGGTCTCCAAAAGTGATAATGCGCATAGAAATCTTCGCCACTGTTCGGCAACGGTCGTATTTCCCGAGCGTCGGAAGACGATATGTATATAGAGTGGTTAAGTGCATTTTCTTCATGCATAATTTAGTGTGATTATGTGTTTTGTGCTAAAAGAGATAAATATTGATTTATCAGTAACGAAATTTGATTCAATATTTCCATGTAAGTAAATAGCGAGCTATAATTCATATAAGCCTAAATCTGATTTTTAATATGCTTTTTCTAGTACTTAATATGTATTTTACGTTGGTATTTTTAATTTTTTAGTATTGAAAAAACGTGAAAAATGTTAGTATATTTATATATTTTACAAAATTAACTATTTGAATAAGATAATTAAAGTTGAAATTAAATTCACCTTTAAAACAAAACCAAGAAAGGTGTGTAATAGTAGCTCTATATAATTCCAGACAAAGAGAACACGTGCTGTCACCACCAATATGACAAGACGACTGACGGACCTTTGACTGACCGCCGACCGCCGCCGACCGCCCGAATTGTTTTCGATTGTGTACACATGATATTGACTCCTAGTTCTTTCGAACAAGGTGCAAAATGCAAGGGACTCGAACGATTCAATGATTCGGGTGTTTCCGGGAATACGACAATTAGCGAAGATCTGCATGTGCATTATTAATTTGGGAGTACTGTACATTTTGTGAGTTTGTTTTGTTCAGTATATTTTCATCATAATCGTGCTAGGCCATATTCATCATAAGTTCCATTAAAATGTTTACGGAACTAATTCCATGAAAAAAATATGCATGAAAAACTTTTATGTTGCACATTTTCAATGTTTTGGAAGTGATAAATATCGAACATCCATTATTTATCACTAGATATTATGGACATCATCGTCGATATCGATATTTATGTAATATGAGCGAGAGCGACACTGTCAAATCTTTTGTGACATTCACATTGACAATTCCTTGAAAGATGGCGAGTTCAGTTGGTAATAAAATCAATGAGGTCACTTTTAAAAACCTATTAAGAATAAACAGTGTCCGCTTGAATTTATTATTTTTAAAAAGCATATTTAAATATAATTAAAATTAACGTACACGTCAAATGTTTGTTGGTTATAGGGCGGTCTAGAACAATCTCCTTTCCCAGTTACTGAGTTCTGGAGATCAGTTAGATAATCGCTCTATGAAAAATACTGGTGTTAATCCGAATAGACTCGAAACCGAACCTAATATTAGTTGGAAAAAAGCAGGCGAATGATGATGAGCATCTTTCTTGTTTTCCAGGATGAGGTTTTCGTAATGGTTGGAGACTCTGTGACCCTGGACTGCGGCCTCCACACACTAGTCACGACCTGTGACGGGCAATTCAAGTGGAAAACTGACCGGAAGAGAATGCTAAAGCAAGAAAATGTATATGTAGATGGCGGTAATGTCAGCATCCATAACGTTGAGCCTAGGAATGCGGGGACCTATTCCTGCAGCTTGGTGAGAGAGACCAATTATGTTTATTATTATGTTTTTAGTAATATTGTACTTGTACTGTATTGTAGAGAGGAGCTCGTGGCTAACAGCCGCACAGGTCGGATCCACCAGGTTAAGCTACGTTTGCCGGGGTTGGCCGTGGATGGGTGGCCATCTTTACATACCGAGACTCTTCCGTGCCTTGGAAAGCACGTTAAGCCGTTGGTCCCGGCTGTCATTTGTGCATCTTTGACAGTCGTTACGGGACGTCAGAATCCCGAAAATCTGAGCGCCAGTCTTACGAAGGGGTATCGAATTGCCCAGTTACTGGGTTGTGGAGGTCAGATAGGCAGTCACTCCATGTAAAATACTGATATTCAGCTGCATCCGGTTAGACTGGAAGCCGACCCCAACATAGTTGGGAAAAGGCTAGGCAGCTAAAAAAGTAGTAATATTGTAGTATATGTATTATCGAGATCCCTCACGGTCATAGCTGTCACTCGTTGTCGTTCGTTACGGATAGTCAAGTTAAGAAGCTCGGGGTTTTGACAAGTACCCAGAATGTGTCACCCAGCAAATGGGTTATGGTGGTCTGATTGACAGTTAGCATCATTGAAAATACTGGTATTCAGCTGCATCCGGTTAGACTAGATGCCGACCAAAACATATCTGGGAAAAGGCTTCGCAGACAGATTCTGATTTACCTTAGACACTAAGTTTATGTAAAGATATACATATAGTTAGTGTCTCCTCCATTTAGGAACCATCAGTCCATTAATTCCCCATTATTTTTGCTAATACATTAATTATATTTCAGGATCACACAGTCCGGAGGAATCTCCGACTGAATGTGCTGACCGTACCATCTTTTGACGTCGTGTTCCTGCCGGTGTACAAGACTGCAGAGAACTGTACTTATGATGTGAGTAGCCATGAAAATGTTTACAGCCTATAGCGGTTCACTGCTGGAAATAGGCTTCTCCAGTTGCACACCATTCAGTTCGAGTCTCCGTATCTCTCATCCAGCTGCTACACTAGCAACCCTGCAAACATCGTCGCTCTACCTAGCTTGAGGGCGTCCTATTTCATATAATTATGTGACCTAAAACATGTATTCCTTTTTATTTTGCTTTTAATTTTTCAAACGATTCCGTTTTTAACCATGGATCAATGTCGAGGGATCCAGTTCTATTGCCTTGCGTGATCCTCAAACAATACCAAGTAATCTTCAAAGAGACCTCGATGAAGAGGAGGAGCTCGTGGCTATGTACTAACAGCTGCACAGGTCGATCCGTCAGGTTAAGCTACGCTTGACGGGGTTGGCCTTGGATGGGTGACCATCTTTACATACCGAGAATCCTCCATGCCTCCGAAAGCACGTTAAGCCGTCCCGGCTGTCATTTGTGCATCTTTGACAGTCGTTACGGGTCGCCAGAAGCCCGAAAATCTGACAGCCAGTCTTACCAAGGGGTATCGTATTGTCCAGTTACTGGGTTGTGGAGGTCTGATAGGCAGTCGCTTCATGTAAAGTACTGGTATTCAGCTGCATCCAGTTAGACTGGAAGCCGACTCCAATAGTTGGGAAAAGGCTCGGCAGATGACTTCAAAGAGACCTCGATAACAACTCGCTCATGATGCAATTTTTAAATAATAATACTCTTATTAATGTTGTAGGACCTCAAAGCTATCCAGCGACTCGGTAACTTAATGGCTAACGAAACTCACTGTGGGAAAACTTGCTCCGTAAGAATTGATGAACCAGTCTGCCAGAGGGACAAGGTATGAATGTACTTCCAAATACTAATCTTATTCTGACTCAAGTTCCTTATCAGTACCAGTTTTCAAAGGATCACTGCTAAACAAGGACTTCCAAAAGAACAACGTTGCTGCTGCTGCTGCTGAAGAGTCTCATGAGAAATTAATGGAATCAAGACGCATGGGTGTTGCAGACATTGTCATACGCAGTATTTTGATATAACGTAACATTATGGGCTTTTCTGTCATAGCAATTGACGGAACCCTCGCCTGTTGAGAAACTCTTTGCGGGAATGGCGTATATTCTTATTTTTTGTTTCCAAAGCGAACTGTTATATAATATAATTATATCAAAATATTAATGTAAAATGGCATTGACTAAATCAAGGCATCGCCGTATGCTTTGGTGAAGGAAAACTTCGTGTCCCTAAAAGTAATACCCAGATAACGCAAAGAGGAAACGCAAAATTGTTTAAAAGCTGAAAACAACCATATTGGTGAAAAGAGGTCCTACAGCGCAATACTTACAAGCTAAACAAATAGTCTCATTTATACTTATAGTCTCTTCTTCGCCTTCCAGGGCACCAACAGCACCCTGATCAGGGCCATCGCGGTCGTATCTATAAATCCTCGTGAACTCAACTGTAGCTTGCAGTGCAAGAGAGATATCGTCTCTGCGCTTGCGATGCTCTGCGCTACTAATACGGCTATTCTTTCTTCTATTACAGGTAACATTTGAGTTATCGTTCTCTTTGCCAGCTTTTCCTCTTTTTTCGAACGAAGCCTTCCTTATCGCACGTTACACTAAACGCACTTGGCGACTGAGAGCTTGTTGTAATAGAGAGAACTAGTAACGGTTTTCACATTTTCTATATAAACGTATATTTAACCCCTAAGGTGTAAGGCCCCAGGCGAATACATAATATATTCATATTGTTACAGTGCTGCTTTCAAAAGATGGAGTCAACGAGACACTGATACCCTGGAATCACTTAGTTAGACCAGTAGTGACACACACACTGAGAAAGAAAGGTAGGTACTATGTCATATTTTTGACTATAAACCTTGTAGCTTTGCACAATATATAGTAATTAATAATTGAGTCCGGAAGACGATGTCACTTTGAAAAGTGGTACGGCACGAATGCACTATCTTGTGGTAAAAAAGGGTAGGTATACCTAATCTATGTCGTGGTCAACCGTCAAGGCACACTCACAAACAAACACTCTTCTATTTATAATTTTAGCAGGAAGTAGTATAATTGCAAAACTGATGTATTGACATCAGTTTGCAGAATAAACTATTGAGTATTGACTCAATAGTTTATTTGCGAAATGGTAATAAACAATGTGTATTTTTATTTTTTAATCCCAGACGCAAAAAAGAGGTGTGTTATAAATTTAACGTGTATGTCTGTGGTATCGTAGCTCCCAAATGGATGAACTGATTATTGTTTAGTTTTTTTTTTGTCTCATAGATAATTTTATACAGAGTGTTCTTAGTATGTTTCATGAAAATCTGTTCAGACGTTTGAAGATGCTGTTTTCTAGTTGTTTGTGAAACGTTAGTAAATCGAGCTTTATTCATTATGACTTAGATGCATACTTCTCAAAGTTTGTCCACACTGTATGTCTATGTACGTGTGAGCGTGTGTGAGTGTATCAGTCTGTGAGGATGTGAGTGATTACTAGTTCTGTATAGAGAGATAGGTAACAAATTAATTAAAAAATAAATTAACAAGTCGATCACAAAATTCGTATGCATTCCAACAGACACCAACGGCCACCGTGAGTACCACAGGCTGGTGCCACTCCTGTCTCCTGGCAAGGTAAATGTGGTGCTCATCTGCCCTGCCGGATACTACCTCCTGCCCAGATACAAGCTTTGCTGTGAGTGTTTATATTTGTAGCAACTATTTAGAACAGCCATGTTATGATCATGTGTGGCTGCGATCGCTTCTTCTCTCCAAATGCGGTTATGGAAGACTTAAGGACTGTCTTTTGAAATGATGTTTACATAGAATTAATTTTCGTCCAGTTAAAATAAAATATTTTCGTTATTGTTTCAATTGAGTTTTCTTATTCATTTTATATTGGATATTAGGCGAATATTGACTGCATTCGTTAAAAATTTTAAAACATCAGAAGTCCTTCAAACGGTAATGCACAAATCACTGCATGGCGCCAGAAATACGGATGGTGCTAGTATTTTCTGGACTGGCTTCATCACCAACTTCTACTTCTAGTTTACAATTTCTGTTCCATCAATGTTTGATCGACCCTGGCCTCTCCAGCATCCTGCCCACCGAACACGTCCTCCAAGGCAGGCGACAACACCTGCCGCACGTGTCCTCGAGGCACTCGCGCAGACCCTGGCGCCGCCAAGTGCCATGTCGTCAAAACACTTCCGCGCAGGTATGATGTACGTACTCTTATCTCATAACTAGCGACTTTAAGGACCCTTGCAAACGTATCACGACCACACCATGTCGCAGTGACAAAATTTAATTCACATTAAAATGTGATAGAAAGACAAAAACAAAAGTTTTCAAAGGTCTTATTGCGTAAAATTGTCATACGTAGTCTGTATTTCCATGATCGTAGCGATTCGGTACAATCAATATGACTCCATCCGAATCAGTTGCGGAATAGCCGCCCACGTCCACTCGCGAACAAGAAAAAGATGTCTAGTATATATACTATATAGTATATACGCCATATGGCGTTATAGCAAAACCGAGATTCGTCAAAAAAACACTGAAAACCGACTCCTTTTCTTCACATTTTTTTTGTTACTAAAGAACATCATCTACATGCCATTTCTCTATATATCATCAAGAGTTTAGACTGTGTGTTGTCTGTCATCAGTTCTAATAATTAAAACAGGTATTTTTCATTTACTGACGGAATCTGAAAGTAAGGATTGATTGAGTTTTTCTTTGTTTTTCAATTAAATTTATCGCCAAGTTTCTTGTCGTGTTTAATTACGAAGCTGAAACTATTATATCGGGTCGCTTTTCCTAGTCTAAAACGTGGTAGTTTCTTGCAAGTGGGCATCGGCTGTAGATATATAAATAAACAAGCTTCAAATATCGAGCAGGATGACAATCTTTACGGCGAAGTAAAGCTTTTGGTTCAAAAGGTTATCCAACCCTCAATAACATTCGCAGTGGTGGTCAAAAGCGAAGCCCTGGCGGTTGTTACCCTGCCTCCAACCCTCTAAATCCCCGCCACTAAACGCCCCGACATCAATCGTCGGGCAGTCGCTTATCAGACACGTTGGAGGATCCTCCTTCTATGCGGATGAGAGGCACTTTATAATAATAATAATAATTTATTCCAAGTACCAAGACTCATAGTGTTAGTAACAATGAAACACTTAAAACTATGTTAGTAACACAAATAAATTACACAACCAACTTATCACCTAACATACCTGAATTGCGGTCTGTGAGCCGCCATCCAGTGATGTATTATAGGGCCATCCACCCTGCCGGCTATAGTAGCCACGAGGCTGTTGGAGCTGTCGCGCACCCGACGCATCAGTGATGCGATTCGCAGACGCCGCAGCGAACCGAAATCCGAAACGCGTGCGTCCGCAAACATCCCCGACGCGCTACAGAAGCGCGGCAACCCCAGCATTACCCGGAGCGCATTATTATATTGGACTCGTAGAGCATTATACGAGCCCTGTGTATAACTGACCCACAGTGCGCACGTGTACAGCGACTGACAGTAGGCCCTGAATAGTGTTATTTTTACCTCCCGCGTGCACCGTGCGAACCTGCGGGCCAGCATGTTACACCTGACAGCCAATGCCCTACGTTCCCTCTCCAAATCGGCGTCATCCGACAGCCTATCGGTGACCCAGTGCCCCAAGTATTTAAAACGAGTGACTCTTTTTAGCGGACCTCCGCCCAAAGTAACCGGCGGAATAGTGTCGTATACTTTATTTTGGGCCTTAAACTCTAAGAGCTCGCTTTTGGTCGAGTTGTACTTGAGGCCATGAGCCACCGCATAGCATAGTCTTCACAAATTCGGAGGAGCCTCCTTAACGCACTGATGGATGGGCTCAGCAACACCATATCATCCGCGTAACTAATATTATTAATACATTGCCCGTCAATGGAGCAACCTATTTGGGTGTTGCTGAGCTCACATATCAGCCGGTTCATATACAGGTTGAAGAGCCTGGGTGAGCTAAGCCCCCCCCTGCCTCACGCCGCACTCCAACCTGTACGCATCTGACATGGCACCTGCCCATCTAACGTAATTGGACTGGTTGCTGTACCAGTACTTCAGTACAGCAATCAGTCCAACAGGAAGGTTAGTGTCATGGGAGAGTTTCCTCCAGAGGCAGTCATAGGATACTAAGTCGAACGCCTTGGAGAGGTCCAGAAAACACGCATAAACAGGTGTTTTCCTTGCTGCATAGTATTGGACAGTATGCTTGAGACAGAGGATCGCTGTTTCAGTCGACAAATGTGGCCTAAACCCAAATTGGGCGTCATGTAAGGTGATATACTTATCCAACTGCCTATCAATCAGACCGTCCAACACCTTCGCAACAATGGTCGCCAAGGAGATAGGCCTGTAGTTGCTCTTGTCACTCGCGTCTCCAGTCTTGTTCTTTATTACAGGAACGACAATAGTTTTCATGAGGTCCTCTGGTAGATACGAGTGACTCATACAAACATTAAATAAGAGAGCTAAGACACGGGGTAAGTGCTTACCTGCATATTGTAGGTGTTCTGCGCTTAAACCGTCATGTCCAGGAGACTTACCCCGCTTCAGGTATTTTAAGACAGACCTAACCTCCCCAGCGGTGAACGCGATAGGCATGCCATTGGACCCCTCCCTAGCATTCGACCCACCCGTCGACGGTCCTAGTGGTGACTGTCCTAAACGAGGCCATAAATAAATTGGCAATAGCCTTAGGCTCGTTCACGCCACCGACACACACTGGCAGGCCCGACTTGGGATTCAAGCGGTTTGTGGCTTTCCAGAAACTACTAAAATTTTTAGCTTCGTGATGACTCGCAATTTCGTTCATCTTTACTTGATCCACGTTGTTTTGGCACCACTTTAGCTTATTTTTAAAAAGCTTTTTACTTGCCACCATATTTTCATATAGCGACCCCGTTCTAGGTTTACGCGCTGCCGCCCAGCTCAAAAAATGAAGCCGAGCCTGCCTGTGCGCATCTTTAACGTGTTTATTCCAACCCGTTTTAATATATCTTTTGCGCTGAACTTTGTGATTGTGACTAGCAGTTGCAGCCTCGCAAAGAATATCTACAATATTATTATATAATTTGTCAACTATTGTATTTATTTGTTATTTATACCCTGACCCTTATACCTCCAACTCAATACCAAGTTCATCTTCAAATAACCTCACAGTGGTGGTGGTACCCTCCATGCGGCTACGTGGTGGCTTGTTGCGGCGTGTTCTTTGGTTGCTCGGCGTGCGTGCTGCTGTCCGTGATCGTGCACGTGCTGTCGCGAGACACCGAGCTTCGGGAGAAAGAGGATGGAGATGAACAAGGGCAGAAAATACGTGAGTACTATGTCTAAATAAAATTTATCATCATGCCTCTGTTTCTCGGAAGTTACTGCGAGACTAGCAGTCTCAACATCGTCCAATCTGGTCTGGTCGGAGGACTCTCCATAGATCTAGTCGTTATATGACGTGCAAGCGAGAGTTGCTACATGAGGCATGAAGGCCCTTCAGCCGGGCGGCAAAATCAGATATAAATTCGAAAAAAAGCGGCTCAGCTTAGATCGAACTGTACTGAGCCGACTCGAACATAACTAAGCAAGAGCAATTGCCAAACGATGTTTGCCGAACGGTACAAGACAAATAAAAGCCGATTAAATATATGTAGTAATAGTTTCAGGTCGGCTTGTTGTGTTCAACAACTGTCGACTCGAATGTGCCGACCCGGACTTGTTTGTGACCCGAAAGTTGAATGTCAGCACCCCTGACTTTCACCATTCTGGTGTTAAAGCAATTCGATTATACAAATGATATAATTTAAAACTGGATCCGACAAAATAGTTTACACTCATAATATTATTCTCTTTACAGCTAAGCCGAGGCCCTGCGTGACGGTGGCGTACGCGCACATCCCCGCCACGCGGCCGCTGTCTCCGTCGCGCGTCATCCTACCGCGGTTCTTCAGGCCGAGCCTCACATCATCCAGGGCTACTGGTAAGTATCTTCTTCTACTTCTAGTGTAGCCTTTCCCAAACTGGGCGGTAACGCACCCTTGTTGGCGCCGCAGCGCAGGCCTTAAGGGGGGCAGTAAGAGACCCAGAAAACAAATGGGGGCTTTGTGTAGAGGCTTAGGGGGCGATTTGTAATTTCATCTAGATAGTGGTTTTTAAGTAGGTGAAAAAATGGGGGCGTTAAAAAATAGATTATTCTCAAAAGTGGGCAGTAGACAAAATATGTTTGGGAAACCCTGGACTAGTGTCCACGACGTCTAAATCTTCCTCTCCAATCAGTAAATGTTGTCTATCAATTCCGAATATTTATCCTTGTCTTTTGCGAGGTAGAAATGCTTAGCAGCACTCATGACTCAGTTCCACTCAATCCATCGGGAAATTTGGTTTAGTTCAAGATTGAGTGCCTAAACTAGTACCTACTGTTGGAATCGTATACTGTCTACCCGCAGCAGTAGCATGCGCTCTGTCTCTCTCCCTCCCCCCCCCCTCATCTCTATTTTACTGTACTGGGATTTTTTTAGTCAAGGCATTAGTGAGATTTTTGGATCTAAGGCAACCCTAAATCCCAGGGCTCATCGATGATTTCGAATTCAGGCTTAAGTTGGCGACCAATTAGTTGTTCAGAATTCCATGCTTACAAAGCATACAGTGAACAGGCGGACTCATGTAATCCTATCGATTGCAGATTCTCAAGAAACCAAGTTTGAGATTTGGAAAGGCAGAAACAGGCCGCCTCCGTTGCCGCCTATTGATTTCGACCCATGAAGCCGTCGCCATTTTGATTCATACGGATGACATTGACAGTTTGAAATATCGAACAGAACAATTGGGTAGGTATGTAAAATAAAAGACAACGGATTCATGAAATACGACACGTTCTATAGTGTATAGCTGTAGAATTTAAAAATAATGTTATATTGGCTCCTGACACAAGCTTGCAAGCCAGTTGAGTGAGTTCAGCTGCGTCTGCCGCTGCCACGTCACTGTCCACGTGTAGTGACAGAACAGCAACTGAACGGAGTCACAAACTCTTCTCGTGCTCGGAGCCCAAATAGAACAACAAATGGAATTGATTGATAAAACTATATCTAATGGACATCCAATTCACTGACGATTGCCTGGTTTTGTATCTCCCAACGACCTTTAGTATTCAAGATGAAGTCCATAATATTTAGCTTCCTGATATTTTGTCGTCTTGATGATTGGATGTTTAATTTTCTTATCCGTTTAAAAATTATTGATTTCTCTACAAATATTTTGTAAACGAGTCGATACGAACTTCGAGTATTGTACTTTTTTCAAAGATTGTTCGAATGATGCACATTTTTCGCCGTTTTCTGTCAAAACATTTATATGACCGTGTACAACGCCTTTTGTATATAAGTGTATTGTTATATTAATACTTTTAGACATAGTATTATATAAGAAAGCGCTCTTAGTTAGCTACGATATATTTTATAAGTATTATTTTGTCGTCCGTACTTTGGCTTTTGGTAAGTTGTGTTGTAATAAAGTTCAGTGGTGTTAATTTGTGTTTTATTTGTCATTTAAACATTGATTACCTATGTACCTCTTTTAACTTGGATAATAGTATTTTTGAACCTTCTGTATGGTGATTAGTGCTGCAGTTTCAAAGAAAAATGCAGCATGCACACACGTGGTCGAGTGTTGCTTGGATAAGAGAAGAACGTCAGTACCTATCGTCTCGGCTCATGATGTCCCTTTCTCCAAATATCCTTTCTCAAAAAGTCTTCTCCAATCAATCAATAAGGGCCACAGCAGACTAGCTGCTTTTAGCATCGGCGATCGGCGATTTAGCCGTTTTTCAGAAGTTAAATGCTCTGGGGGCCTAGATAAATAAGTGTCAATTTCTATCCGTGTCGATTCGATTTCGACAATCGTTGATCAAACAATTCGTTATCTCAGGGATTCGGATTGTCAAGAACGCCACTTGTCTACGAATAATTTGTGTGGGAATCGAGTCTCGATTTCGTAACACAATTTGACATTTTCTAGCACTTAATGATCAAAAAAGGTTACCGACATTTCGAAAGCTTACCTATGCCAATTCTATAGGTACATTTTGGATTTATATAATAGTTATAGTTATTGAAAATGTGACTGTGTAGGCCCCCTGTAGGTACAGTCAACAGCAAAAGTAGATCTAAATCAGAAATTCAATACTAATGAACGGAGTTCACGAATATATGGCAGCGGTACTAGTAATAAATGTTTGGTATAGGTAACCAATTCATGGCCAATGGCGCCTCTGGCGCGTCATTAGTAAACATATTGGGTGGCCCATGACGCGCGTGGTGCGTATTTTTTTAATTAACTTAAAACAAGCCTAAAAATTATGAGATTACGAAAACCGCCATTTTTTATCTTACATTGAACATTAAAGTAGTTACTGCGCCTGGCAATTAAATTTTAATATTTAATTTACCAAACAGGGATAGCACACCTTTGGTAACAATATAAAAACTTAATATATAATAGAGTAATATTACGAATACACACAGAATTTCAATAAAGTAGGCTGCGGAAATTATTGCGTCTTGGTATTCTGTTTAAAATTTATTAGGGGCGTAACTGAATTAAACCAGTGTTGTTTTGTTTTTTTTATTGACAATTAGAATGTTTTTGTATTATTTTTATTATTGTAATCAGCATGAACCAACAAAATTTTATATGCCGATGACGGCTTGACATAGCGTTCTTAAGTTATAATAACATCTGTACCCAAAACCTAATATGTTCAACAAATAAAATATTTGAATTTGGAACTTTATAATTAGCCTTCAAGTTTTCTACCCCTCGTAGGAGTAGTAATATTATAAAATGCCTGCTTCATAATATTAAGGGTCACTACTGCCGCTCCTTATCAAAGAGCATCAATAAAGCAAGCGTGGCTGGTACTAGAAAAATTAAGAAATCCTTAAAATTATTTAGCAGATTTTTCCTTATTGATTTATATGCCAACGCAGTGATTCTAGTAAGTTGTTTCAGAAAATATTTTACATGCGTATGGCAACTTTGAACAACCCCGCGAAATCGACAACCCAAAAAACATATTTTCATATACATATTGTGTATTCAGTTCTGCATTAAAATCTTTTGAAAACAATGCATCAAAATATTTTTTTGCTGCACAACAATTAGAGCTTGATTTATTTTTGACAGGTTTATCCTTAGATAATATTATACCCAACTGTTTTGTTTTATTTTTCTCACATTCGTCTTCTTCAGAATCCATGATTTCTTCAATGCTGGTGTCTGTATCATAATATTTATCTTGACTATAAGAAGAACGCGCTAATTTGATTTTTTTAAATTATTTTGCAAAATCGATTGACTACATTTAGAAAAACTTTCATTCTCTTTATTATTATCTTGCTCACAATGTTTATACTCGTCAGTAAACAATGCCTGGCTACATTCAGAAAATATCTTGTCTTCTTGCTGATTATCTACAAAAAACACTTTTATCATTACAAATAAATGACTTAAACAACAAAAGATTCCAATATGTTTACTACCCCTGTAGCATTTTAGTAAAATCAATAAATCCTACTACCTAGAAACGCCATATTTCCTTCGTAATATCAATGAATACGAATGTAAGAACACCAAACAACTGTTTCCTCCTCAAACAGACAAGATAACGGAGAAATACGTATAAAACATCACAAGGGGCCCGTGACGCACCAGGCGCGTCATCCTTTAAAGAGGCCCATGACGCACCTGGCGCGTCATGGATAAAACGTATGGGGCCTGGCTAATGTGTTGGTGAAAATGAAGGTGGCAATAAGGTTTGGTATAATTTCCAATCACAAACTTTTGAATCACTCTGACGCCACAGAGGTCTGACGCGAACTCCGTTCTTTCGTATTGAATTTCTGATTTTGATCATCCACTTTTGCTGTTGACTGTACAGTCGCATTATCGCCGATCGCCGCTGCTAAAAGTCGCTAGTCTGTTGTGGCCTTATGGAAAGGTTTATATTAGTCTAGAAGGAATGTCAATTTCATTCAACGAATATAGGGAAGGAAAGGACAACTTCTCTTCTTGATTTAAGATGATCGTCCACTGGTCCGCACCGATTGCAACGCTTGCACGGTAGTATTTCAATAGTATCAACAGATTTTTGTTTGCTTTGTATGAATTCATACAGCACTGCGTCCACTATTTGTACTTACCGCCCGCAACGAGCGCATAAAGGAACAAAAAACGCTTTGTGTGTAGTAACGAGCACCAATATGTATACACCTAGCAATTTTCGGAAGCGGTTTTCTTGTAAAATAACTATTTCAACGACGAGATGCGACATGTACAGTAAACCTATGGATTCGAATATGCAATGTGTGTGAAAACATTCAGTTTCATAGAATAATGAAGCAGAAAACAGCTTATGAAATTAGTAAACTGTATACATATTTATCTATATCGCTCTGTATCGCTCACTGCCGGACGTTACTTTGTTTATAATTGAGATGAGAACCGCCGAAACATTGTAAAAAGAATGACTAAAAAATCCTCAAACGGCGCAAATACTCCAACCTTATTGGGACTTACATTTTCGAGCTGTTTGGGGCTGAAACACTAGGGCCATGGAGTCCGAGTGCGCACTATGTTTTTCGAGACATCGCCAAGCGGTTGCAGATCGACTCTTCACGTGACCAGAGGGCTGGCCTATTTTTTGGTCAAAGAATCAGCATAGCCATACAACGCGGCAATGCTGCCAGCCTTTTGGGAACTTTTCCTGTTGACAGCAATGTGGACGAATTTTTTGATGCTCTTTGATTATTAAACATATTATTTCTGTACATATTATTATGAATATTTAGCTTTAAAATATAAATAGTCATAAGTTATTTTCTTATTAATATGATAAATATAAAATGAATGACTCACTTTTAATCCTACTGATAGAAAGATTAAAGAATTGTATATTTGAAATATCGACAATATTCAAATGTGCAAAGAATACACGAATAGGTTATCATTAGTAGTAATAAGTTTGGACGGTAGGTACACCGATTCGGCGACGGTATGTGACATGCAGATGCAAATTTCAATCTTAGACCAAAGAACATATGAACCAAAACATTATTTTCTTGATATTCTTGTCTATGTAGTATTATCTATAGATCAATCATTCTTGGTTGATGATACCCACAATTGTCTATATCGACCGCCAGGAATCGACGAATACCTACAAGGGGTCCATCACTTGCATTCGCTCATTATCGCTCGCCTGGAGTTATCGCAAATATGTTGTGGTCGGCCTCTAGTCTTATCGTATGCAGCTGAATACCTACACCTGGTAGAAATAATACCTCACCAATGTTTAACATTGATCTGAATGTCTATCTAACCTCCACACCCCATAGTTAGGTACTGGGTAAATGATGTGATAGCTCTTGGTAAGACTGCAATGGTTATCAGACTTTCGGGCTAAACCTTCTGACGACTTTTAACGAGTGTCAATGGACCACGAAGGACAGCCGGGACGAATGGCTTTTTTTGGAATGGCCTTTTGATAGCTAGAGCATATACGCACGCGCATGGAGGGCACCTCCACGTCAAGCTACAAATATATTTCTTCTTGTTATCATGAATTTCCCAATATCCATGGTGTCTTTTAATTTGTTTTATATCATGACAATGGCGTTCAAAAGGTTAATTTGGTTTTCGAAGCACAAAGGGGTCAAACGATCCACTATCCACAGCCCGACCTAGGCAAGCGTAGCTTAACGATGCTCTTATCCAGGGCATGCGCTTGCTTGTCACGTATGTGTGACAATGACGTTCAAAAGGTTAATTTGGTTTTCGAAGCACAAAGGGGTCAAACGATCCACTATCCACAGCCCGACCTAGACAAGCGTAGCCGATGCTCTTATCATTACCTTACCACGAACTCCCGTCGTGTATTCGGTTGTTGTGTTAATACAATGTCACCCATGGGCATGTGACCGCTCGTAATTTTCTGAATATTCATGAAAAATGGTCAATAATTAACCTCAAAGGGGGTGTCTATCTTTAATATTTTTCATATTATACATTTTTTTATTTTTGAATCGCGATTGAGAACTTGCTTTACATTTTTTGCCATATCTCCGATGTTATTGACTCAATTTGGGTTCTGTTTATTATTTCTAAAAGCGTTTGAGTTATTTTATCGGATTAAATAACATTATTCATTCATATTTGTCGATTGTGAAAAAAGGACGTGAAGACATTTTTTGCTTCAAGGTTAATTATTGACCATTTTTCATGAATATTCAGAAAATTACGGGCGGTCACATGCCCATGGGTGACATTTTATGCCTTAAAAAACGAAAACGCACTCCGCGTTTCCACCAGAGATGTGTAAGGATACGTAGCGGCGAATGTGCATAAAGCTAACCAATAACAGCACTAGCTTAGCTCAAGCTATGAAACTGAAATAATCCTATTGGTGGATTTGTTCCTCGCGCACCGCCTCGCTACCCCGCACATCTCCGCAGTCTTAGATGGAGTGGAGTGGCCTTAAAAATTTAAAACCAATCAAGCTTGATAAACTTTAATCAAGAAAACATTTAACGACTAACAGGTCTTCTTTTGGGGCGGCGGTGGCGGTGGTGGTGGTGGCTTGAATCTCTTAGAGACGTCCTTCCAAAGTTTATTTCTGTTGCACCGTTCGAATATCTCCATACAGATGTTATCGAAGGCCCTTTCGAAGAAAAATGTGCAGAGCGAAGCGACTAGAAAATATGCCGACGTTTTTTTGAATATTGAACGGTTTAGGGATGCCCATAAAGCCATTTTTATATATTGTAAACTGAGATCGTAAATCACTGTTCTTGTGCTCAAGAACGAACCATAGAGGTTATGGTGTTTTTTTTTTGGTGAAATTGTCAAACTTGTCAAAGTATTTTGACAGCCATCCATAAACCAAGACCACAGGACCACCGAGACAAAGACATAGACAGTAAAAGTTCTCAGAGTTCAATACACTGAATAGAAGGTCCTAATGCTGTTTAGAGCGGGAAACTAGCAAAATACGTGGCTGTAGTTTCCTCGTTCCTCGCAAAATATGTAGTGTCCAAACAGGTGATCGGATCAATATAGTTGTACCTAGGTGTACATATTTAACTTGAGAATCTATGTCTAATAAATGGGGCACCCTGAGCAGCCGGGCCAGCTGTCACCTTGTTAACTGGCAATAGTTTACCCCAACCTGCGCTATTGCCTGTTGGGGACTTAGAGCAGGTTAAATGCTCTCTGTCGGGAGGACACGGCACGCATACGCTGGCAGAATGTGCCGCATGGCTGGAGCCGCGCCGTGCCCTCATCTCTGAAGTAGGCAGTGACCTGTCGCTGCCGGCCGTAGTGAACGCCATGGTCGGCAGTGAACAGACCTGGGACGCGGTGGTATCCTTCTGCGAGGAAGTCATTTCGCAGAAGGAGGCTGCGGAGCGGGAGCGGGAGATCACCTCCCTCAACCCGGCCCGCAGCAGGCGCACCGGGCGTCGGAGGAGGGCAGACAATGCCCTCTTCCAGCCCCCCTAAATGGGTCCAGGACGGACGCGGGGCTAGTCCGTCGCCCCCCACAACAACATCTGGACCCGAGGCGGCGGCGCGTAGTGTTCCACGCGCGCCCCTCCAAGACGGTACGAGGGGAGTGTCGTACACCTCACTCCCGCTCGACCGAGACGAGGCCCGCAATGGCGGGCCGGCACCACGGGGGTTGCGGAAGTATTTTCAGTTCCCGCGACCCCCGGCGCAGGTGTGAGAGGGAACACCCGGGGTGGTTTTTAGTCAGTAAGAGTCTGACAGACCCCTCCGCCCTCCCCGGGGCGGGGGACATCCATGAGGATTTTCCCCCCGGATCAAAAAAAAAAAAAAAACGTTTAAATGCTCTAAGGTTGGGGAGGTTGTTCCGCCACTTCTCGCCAGCTAAGGCACTAGCAACTGGTCAAAGGGGCGTTTTCGGGGACTGTTCTTTCAAAGTACAGCGTTCATTGTAATATTATAAAGACAAAAAAGCGTGAGTTTTTTGGATCAACTCATAACGACTAAAGAGCGTTTTTTAAAACATCGATCATCATCATCGTTCTCTGTCCTTAGCAGATATATCTAATTAATTTAAAATCTAAATACAAAAGTATTCTTACGTGTAACCATCAATTACCATTAATTTTTACTATAATATTAATTTTAGCAGATTCAGAAGTAGGTTTAATACCGGGCAGCCTGCCGTCATCTATTTTCTTTAATAAAAAACATTTTAAATTCATAAAAGTATATTTGAGTATTCACATTTATCAACATAATACAATAGGTAGGTACATACAATACTTATGTTATCACGGTCGGTTCCATAAAACTATAAATTCATTATTGTTTTTAAATTATGTAAGTACATTAAGATGGTTTAAATCAAGATTAGAATAAAATAAAAATAAAAAATCGGAATGGCGAATGAGAGCTAGGCCGAAAAATGAGTAACATTTCAACGTCACGTCACATTTTTGTTAAAATTAAAATGTCGACACGACACAATTTTTTAAATTAAATAGAGTATTGAAGTTCATACAATGGCGTCGGCATTAAATAACCATACACAAAATAAATAGCACACACAAATTATAAAACTGAATTGGTCCCAATATTGATTATTATTAGATTATTTATACAGCTTACTATGTAAAAAATAATACTTAAGTTAATACGTGGCATGATTCTAGCCTAATTGAGTATTCCTAAATGGGAGCAGTAGTGGCCCAGGATAACAGACGAACTTGCCCGAGGGGTCCAAGCTACGACCTCGCTATACTTGAGGATATTATTTCATGACCACTGCTCTCAAAACGGTGACGAAAAACATCCTGAGGAAACTGGCATGTCCCAGGACCAAAATTATTATAAGACATGTGACATCCACCCACCAACACGCACTGGGCACGTGTGGTGGGTTACGGCCCACTCCTGTGTTTGAGCCTGTGTCCCACCAGTGGGAACATTCTAGGCGGATTGTGAGTTAAAATAATTAACTAAACATAACTCTCCTCCTGACGCAGTCGGGTAAAAAATAAATCAGTCAATTTAACATTCACACTTGATTGCAAAGTTTGGTGATTAATATCAATAATAATTAGATTTATTAACACCAAATCCGAAAAAGGGGCAGTGAACTTATAATTATGAGCCACTTCTATTATTATGGCGCCAACTGTGAAATCCCAAAAAAAAACACCACTTGAATTATACATTTTCTTCCCAAAACTGTGCTAAATGTATGAAACAGCTGATTTTTTTATGCATATATTATGTCTTATATGTTTAGTTGTAGTTCATTAACTCATGCAGCGCCCGCGTGGTGGATGGCCCACTTCTTCTCGCAAAGAGACCTGTCTCCAAGCTCTGGCAATGGTAAAGGCTGATTACCCATCTAGCATACTATTTCATTAACCACAATCACTGTTCCGCACACTGCATACCACTCAACATCACACTAACACCTTGGAGCATGCTCCCCGGTTCCTTCACATGCATTTTAACATGACTCTTCAACCCTGAAGCTTTTCTGAACGACTGACCGCACTGAGTACAAATGTAAGGCTTTTCACCGGTATGACATCGAATGTGGGAGATCAAATCGTTGCGTTGCACGAAGGCTTTTTCACAGTACGAACATTGGAATGGCCGTTCCCCAGTATGCGTTCTACGATGGTTCTTCAAGGTACCGGAAGCCGCGAACCTCATTGGACAGAGGTCGCATAGGTAAGGTTTTTCTCCAGTGTGTATGCGACGGTGCTTGACTAGGGCGCTGGATGTTGTGAAACCGTTGCCGCAGTCGTCACAAACGAAGGGGTGCGCTCCGCTGTGTTTGCGGTTGTGGGCATCTAGTTCGCCTTTTGATACAAATCTGAAATATTGGGAAAAATGTAAAATAACGTTCAATTCAAGCTAAGACGGTAAACATTGCTAGAAATCAGCGTCGCGATCCGAAGTAGTGGCGCCAAAGGAAGGCGTGCGTCCACGGCTCCTGCTTTGCATAGCAATAATTGAAAGTCTACATTCAACAAGAAAGTCTCTCGTAGGATACCGACAGTGTCCGCCCGCGTCTGCGTGATGTCGCTCAACTGCTCGCGGCCGCGCAACCGTTTCAAGTTTCTAAAGTGATAACTAAATATTTTAATAATGAAGATAAAGTTTATAATTATTAGACAATGAACCGCTTCGCTGCCGGTCGCGGCCATTTCAATGTGTATTAAGCTTAAAGCTTTGGGTAAAGAATCATTTAGTCCGAAAAGTCACTCTCATGACAAATAAATTGGTGCAGTAACTTGCTTAAAACGTGTGGTAGCAGTAGCTTTCGCAGGAACTTACAATAGCCACTAAATATTTTTGCATAATTATAAATTATGTACAGTATATTTTAACGGAAATAAACTATAAGATGTCAATGTGACCAAGCAAAGATGAATACACAATTAACACAGTTTCAATTATGACTATTTAATGCAATAGATGCAATAAGTATTGAGTATTCAGTATCAAGTACATAAGGCCCCTAGCCCACAGCGACTTTTTACTAAACGCGCGACAGCATCGCTACTAACGCGTGTTAGTCGCATTTGCACCGCGCTACAATAGCGATCACAACGCGCGACCAACGCGCTATTGCATCGCGACTGTATCGATGCAAACGCGCGACCGTGTCGGACGACATCGAGGAGAGAACGAAGGGAGGGTGGCGCGTGAGTGGAGAACTTAGTAACACAAAGTAATCTCTTTTTATTAAATAGGTGCAAACAATATTGACGCTGCTTTCGTTGCCTGCGCTTCGGCTGCTTACGTATAAGCAGCACCGAAGACAACATGACTCATGTTGCCTCAACGGAGTCCATCTTGCAACTGTAGCAATCGCAGGTATTTTTGTGCCGTTACTGAATCGCGTTTGAATCACGACTATATCTGGGCCCGTGGGCGAGGGCACACGGCCAGCGACCGCTTCGCGACTGTATCGATGCGGATGCGCGACAGTATCGCTACAAAAAGTCGCCATGGGCGATGGCCCTTACATTCTCAGTAGCATGCAAATGAATAGGCAAATCTTCTAATACTAACCCCTTTTCACAATTTTCACATTTAAAAGGCTTCAATCCCTGATGTCTTCTCATGTGCTGCGCTAAATTAGTCTTCTGACTAAACCCTCGACCACACTGTGAGCAGAGGAACGGCTTTTCACCTGTGTGGGTACGCATATGCTCCTTCAGCGTACACAACATAAGGAATGCTTTACTGCAAACGTTGCAGCGGTGCTTCTTCTCATTCTTATGACTATTTTTATGTAATTCCAAACTCTCTTCATTAGGAAAACTTTGAGCGCAAAGTTCACAACTTATACCATTTTTTCTTGAATGCATCGTTACGATATGGTTTTCTAAATAAGCTTTGTACTTAAATTCTCTTTTACATACTTTGCAGACATGTTTTACGTTGTCTGTTTCTTCGTGACGTAGTATGTGAGCTGATAATGAGGTTTTATTCTTGAACTTACGTAAACAGAATGAGCATTGGTAGGACTCTGTTTTGCTGTTTATAGTTTTTTCATGCTTTTGAATGTGAGTTTTTAATGCAGCCTCGGTTTTGTACTGACATAAACAGAATTTGCAGACGTGTAATAAAGATTTGTGTTCAGACGACTGTTCATTATTGTGAACTTGCTGATGTATTCTCCATGCGTTCAGGGTTTTGAACTTGCGGTTACATTCAACACATTCTATCTCATTTTTTATAGTAATTAATTTATTTTTGTTAACATTTTCTAATACTTTCTTGTACTTATTACAGTTTTGTTGTTTAAAATGGCTTTTATACTTGTCTTTTGTAGTAAATGTAAGTCCACAGTAACATACATATTTTTTTCCTTCACTTTTTAAGGGTTCTTCCTTTTTAAATTCTGTGGGTATTGTCTCAGACTGCACTCCATCACCATAATGATCTGAAAAGCCTATGTCATCATCAAAATTTAGGTTTATCTCTTCCTTGACCGGTTGCTCATGATTTTCAGGTACTCTAGAGTCGGTGAGTTTGCAATAACTAGCGTCGGCGATTGGGTATATTGAAGTATCTTGAATTAACAAGTTTTTCTTATCAAAACTGTCTTGGGAACTATAATTTGCAACATTTGAAGTCTCAAAAGTTATTCTGTTACTTAATTTCTCTATCACATCTCCATTTTCGTCTTTTATTGAGCATTTTTTGTCAATATTTGTTGTTTCACTATGGCCAATTGATTCCTGGTAGATGTTGTTTAAAATCATCTCAGAATTAAGGCAACAGCGTTTAAATGCATCTGCCTTGCACATGACCGACTCACAGTCTCCACAAACCTGTTTGGGCAGACTATCCTCGAATTTAAAATTAATATCAGCAGTAAATGCAAGGATTTCGAACAAGTTGCGACTTTCGCCGTCTATCTTCGTAAATAGAGACTTCATGTCGGCACATTGTAATAAACAAACGCGGCATATTCTGTCGAACGCCTGAACACTTATTTCCATATTATTATTTATCGATTTATTTTGTTGATTTATTCAACCAACTGAGAGGACAACAAGCTAGTTGTTGTAAAGCTACAAAAAAACGACGCGTTCAAATTGTCAAACAATTACCTATTGACGGATGTCAATGTCAGTGTAGTCAGTAGTGACTAGGGATGAGCCTATAACACTAATCGCCTATCAATATAGTTGACTACTCGACTAAAAATAAATAAATATGAACTCAAAAACAGCACCTACATTATTGGCAAATAAACTATTTATATTTTTATTTCGGTAAGATCTTATATTTTCTAATTAGGATCAAATTATACCGTTCGTTTATCACCACTAGAATCAAACTGAATACTGAATAGAAAAAAGCTGACGCGGTATTCGGTATCAGAGTCAAAGAAATTCATGAACTACTGGATAGTGGATACTGGTCATTCTAAGTTCTTAGTGTAGATCCATATGACAAACATAGAAGGGGGCTTCAGTTAACTTTTTTAGAAAACAGGGTTTGATGTTCCGCATCCTATGAAAATGGCGTAGCTGAGCGAGTGCGAAGACGTCTGCAATAAGGATGCGCAACTTGCAGAGATTACTAGAGCACGCGCTGAAGGAAGGAGGCGCGTGAACGTTCTTGTGCTTTCAGCTTTGCTCATATTATTTTATATATATACAGATAGATAACGCGCTTAGCAGAGAATATTTCGGGTTGAGCTGATGTCCATAAAGTAATATATATTGTAATAAAACAAACCGGAACAGAAAATAAATTCTTTATTTTAATAATATCCAATTTCATCAGATTAACGTAGTCGCTTTGATTAATTAAAAAAAATGTATTTTATACAATTGCAAGTTTCTTTTCTAAAAATTTCACACAAAATTTTGTCGGAGGTAAAAAAAATATCTTTTTAAATCTGTATTGAGATCGTAAAATACATCACAATGTTACATTGCCATTTTAAAATATTTTTAAAAGTATTGCCATATTATGAGGTGCTTACACCTATTTTATTGCCACATTTGACACATAGAGTTCGAATTAATAATTAAATAATAATCATATTTACACATTTTAAAATTTAATATTGCAAGACAGTGAATAATAATTATTTTATAATCTGGCAAAAAAATTGCTTGAATGCGAAAATTATGAAAATTTGAAGGTGTAAGTCGCCCTCGTATAAAAAATTTCTAAAATTTTATTTTACATCTAAACCTAGTTATTTTATTTATTTACAATACACTGCACTGAGGTAACAACTTCTATTAGAAGTCTTTGTACTGTATTATTATTTCCTGTCTAAATTATTAATATTAATAATATCATCGTACTGTCCAATATTTGCTGTCTAACTTTTTTACGTATCTAAAAATCTATTATAACAATATCTTATATATGTAATAACTATTATTATTATTTATTATTAACAATGGTTTTCGATTATTGGCACGTCATTGACTCGAAATAATAATTGTATGGAATAGTTACGACCGCATCGTCAACGGTCCATCCAAAGCGTTTAGGGAATTTATATCTAAAGATATAAAAGCTAAAGCTTCTTCTTTATTATCATTCCATTATTAATATCACAACTTAATACTCGACCGAGTATGATGCGGTTCTTCAAAAAAGTAGAGCAAAAAATTTTGATACTTTAATACTAAAATTATGGCAAGAAAATTTTAAAACTAAAATGGCAACCCCAACGAATGTCTTTTTAAACCAAAATTTACTAGACTTACCTAATTTTATAATAATAATATACAAAGGCTTTAAATCTTTTTCCAAATTTTCCTACCTGCAATACTGAAAAATATCTACTCTTTAGAGCAATAACTATTCCATACAAAGAATACAATTTTTAAGACTAGGTTAATTACCTTCGTTTTGCTTACAAACATTATTTTAAAAAGGTTGAGCGTTTTTTGATTATTTTGCTCTCATAACATATTTATGTCGGACACTATAATAACTTTTTTCACCATCTAAAGATACAAACCGACATCGGGACGAAATGTTACTTGACGTACTAAATCACTGAAAATATAATTCTATCGCTTTTAAATTACGATTGTAAGCAAAACGTCCATCATTATTACTGATACGACACTTGAAACGTCCCCGAATGATAACTATTTTCACGCTATATTTAGTAATGGCTGGGTCAGTTTTTATCACAAACAAAAATCGACTAAATCATATTTCAATGAAATAGTTATGTGCTGGACATCACTAGTCCTTCTGCTAAAATTAAGCTAAAATTAGAAAATAGAAGTCAATTTTTTCATCGCCAACGTCGAGTTTCTATTTTTGTATTTAAAATTGATTTAAATAAAAACAAGCTGCATATTTCAGCATAAATATCGATGACGTATTTATAGTTGGCTGAATAAATTAATATTTCGTTTACATGTCTGCTAACTCTGCCTATACCACTATAAATATAACGTGAATATAGCCACTCTCCCCGAAGATACAACAATATATATTTGACAGACTTGCGCCCCCTAAGTACTACTTTACATACAATATTGCGATACTTTACTTTTGGCAGTATTTTTTTAATTTTAAACTTGTTTGCATCAAATATTTGAGTTTTGGCGCCTATCATATCTTTTTGGAAGGATTGTTTCTCTTAGATTTTATTGTCCTTTCTTAAAATCAAGACAGTTCTCACAAATAGCTACCACAACACTTTACTAAATACATTTCTTCCTTATTTGTCGTTGAGAAGAAAAGTAGCGCTATAGCTTATTGATCTCCAATATTTGACGCAACCAACTCCATATAACATGAGCTGCCACAGATAATACTATATAAATCGCAGCTTTTTCGAACTTAAGCACTTTCCTTAGACTTATGAAAAAAAAACATAAAAAATAAGCTATAGACAAAATGTATAACGAATACAAAAATAACTTCGTAATCACATTGAAACCTGGCCTTTTGAGGCCATAGATTAGAGTCTCTTTATGACCAAAAGGCCTTTAGACTTATGGCCTACACAATCATTTTTGTTCAGTTAAAATTGTCCATATTTTGGCCTTAATTTAAAAGTAAGTCCTTAATTTCATTTTAAAAAAGGCCCTACAAGGCCACTTTTCATTTAAATACTAGTTAAGGCGGCATCTATCTAAATATTGCTTATTTCGTCGTTGTTTGGTTAAGGCCTAGACTCTAGTTCATGGCCTCAAACGTGACTATATGGCCTTAAAATGTCACAGCAATGAATAGGGTAAAGGGTCCAATTATTGTCCTCAAAATCACGCGGACAAAAATTATTCCTTTCACCCATTAAGTATTAATGCAAAAGTTTTTTTTTTAATAACAATATCTTTTTATGGGTTGTTTAGTAGTTTAACTACGTAAACTCAAACCAAAGGAATTAATTCGGTAACTACACGATAGATGGCACTTTTTAAAACTAGATTACACTCGGCTGTGCGGCTTGTTTCCTTTGCTCGTTGTTTTAAAAACAAACGGTTGGGTGACGTCATTTCCTTATGCAGCGCTGTCTGGGGATTTAAACATGTAAAAATTTAGAGAAGATAGAAGAAGAGCCCTTCAAGTCCGGTTAAGCAGTAGACAACCCTATGGTGGAGCTGCGAGATGCCATTAGCAAAAAAAAGAAGAGCCCTCATTCTTATCATGGAACGAGAGAAAGTGACTATGGGCCAAGAGTATGGGGTAAATGTCATGGTATCTTAAAACTTCGATCACTTAATATACGGGACAAAAATGTGGTGATGAGCAGCAAGCATACAGTAAGGTAGTACTTTCCCAAAGAATTGTGATTGTTACAATATTCTTGGCTAGAGCTTTTTGTTTTATTTATTCGCTACGGCAACCCCAACATTCATTAAGGACCCTTATTAATGAGATACGATGAGCATTTATGGTTATTCATCACCTGCCTAGCCTTTTGTCAACTATGTTGGAGTCGGCTTCCAGTCTAACCGGATGCAGCTGAATACCAGTATGGTCTACTTAATATTCCACTATACTCACCCCATCATTTAGCGCTAGCCTTTTCCAAGAAATCCATCTTCAACCTCAGTTCTATTAAAAACAGTTGCTTCTGCAGCGAGAAGATTTCTTCCTTCTGCCGCAGCTCCATGTTCAATATCTTCATCTTGGCCTCATGCTCCCAGATGGCATGCTGCCTCTTAGCCGTGAAGTACAGCCTCTCCTCCTCAGTGGCCGTTCCACAGTCATGTTTTATCTGGTCTTCCATCTTCTCCTGTCGGTCGTGACCGTTTTTTCGTTTGATTTCGTCCAAATTGCTTAGATTTAATGGAGTATTTGATAGTTCGTTCAGTTTTTGTAGGAAGTTCTGTTGTATTCTAGCTTGTTCGATGGCTTGGAGGGGGTTCGTGAGCATGGGGAGGGGCGGGACGGGCAGCGGGGCGAGGGGCAGCTGCTTGTGGGGGGGGGGCGTGGGCGAGGACTGCGGGATGATCTGGACCTGGGGCTCGAGGACGTTCGGCATCGTGTCTTCGCTTTCGTTCGTACTTGATAGTCGGCCGTTTGACATCTGGAAGAGAGGAAAATAATAAAGTATCACATCATCACACCTGTGTGACTCGGGGAGTCCGAAGGGATAGACAGAGGAGTACAGTCACGAGCAAAAGTGCCTATGTATACAGTAAGCTAATTCTAAAAGCGGTTTTCTCCTAAATGATTGAATGAAATTGTTTGTTCATGCACAAATTGCGCGCACGCCACGATAGTGGCGGTAAGGCCCCTCTTTAAGGAGTGGCTAGAGAGGCGTCACGGCGCCCTCACCTACCGCCTGACGCAGGTCCTCACCGGACATGGATGTTTCGGAAGGTTCCTGCACATCATCAGGCAGGAGGAAACGCCCGGGTGTCACCACTGCGAGGATCGCCCAGAGGACACGTTGAAGATCTTGGGATTGTCCGAAAGGGTAACCGCTACCCCGGAACATAAAGGGCTAAGGAAGGAACATGGATGGGTTTTAGTCAGTAAAAGTCTGACAGTTCCCTTCCGCTCCACCCAGAGCGGGAGGAGGCATTTAATGATTTCCCACACTCAAAAAAAAAATGCACTAATTCCATTTTCATTTCTTGGTATGGTCGACATGTTATTTTGCATAGAGATAGGTTATGGGCCAAGCAAGGGACATACTAAGGGACCTAAACAGCTGTTAAAAGATGTAGTGTATAAATATGTGACGGTATACATAGCGCGAGGGACTCACGTTGACCGGCACGCAGTCGTCATCCTTCACGCTGAGGGCTCCGTCGGCACTCGTCGTCGGCTCGCCGTCCTCGTCTGGGAAGAACATAATTAACAACCTTAATAAAATACACATATACAATGAAATACACGTAGATCCTACACACACACACATAGTCCCAACACACAGTTACCCTACACACACACACACACACACATACACTAAGAGATTTGTCGACTATCCTGGCCCTTGCTTGTACAGTCGCAAGCGCATCAAGTTATACCAATCTGCCAAATTTCTCTAAATTATTTTAAGCCTTAAGACGTCGAATCTTGAGTTCATAATCGATTGAGTGAAAATTTAACAGTTTGTGGTAATTTGTTGTGCTCTGTACAGTTTGATTAAATGGTTCTATTAATTCTATAATTAGTCCATTGAAATGTAACAATTTAAGGACCGAATATTGCATTTTTTAGAGGACGCAATTTTATTTTTGGGCCATGTTTGGGGGGCCAATAGAAGCTTAACCTCAAGTTTGTGGGGTCGCCACCCTTGTCCCCCGGCCGCCATCTTGGAAAAAAGGGTGAAAACACGATATCTCGGAAACTATGTGTCTTATAAAAAAATTGTGTGTGAAATTTGTAGCAAATAGTTTTTCCTACAAATATGTTTAACAACTTTTTGCCCTAAATTAAAAACTTAAGAAGTTATAAGCAAAACAGTGTGATTTTTTTTATTAAAAAAATCTTTTTTGGTCTATAACTTTTTTTTAATACATTTTACAAAAAAAATACCTCGGACCAATCTTGTAGATGATCTATTGAGTAAAATATTTCCCCACTATTTTTTTTAATTTCATTCATTTAAAACGCTGTTACAGAGCTCCAAAGTTGACCGGGTTCGTCACACACTTATTCATACACTCGCAGGTACTCAGACACTCATACACACACACACACGTTCTCACAATCTTATAATGTGTACACAGAGTACACTTACACACTTATAATATGTGTTACATACCTTTAACGTCTAGAGGGTGTATGTTCTGCCAGAGCATGCCGTCCAGCAGCCCGGGCGGCTCCGACTGGGACTGCTGGAATAACGACCATAGATAAATTTATTAATGTTAATTGTTAACAAGAAGAGCAGTATTTGAATAATACATGTCTATAAACTTGAGTTTTGATAAACAATTTTTGATTAAAATAAAAATGAATTGCAGTTCGTTTGTCTTGCTAAAACTCAGAAACGACTCGATTGTTTTTTTTTTGTAATATGAAATACCTGTTTTTTTATATCCCATAACTCTACCTCCCGTCTCCCTCACTTGAGATCAAGTAAGTTTTGGCTCGACGCCCCCAACGCCTCACGTAGTTAATGAACGCCCGTTAAAATGAACGAACTTACGTACTTATGCAGTGCGTATAAAGGCGAAATTCGCGTGACTCAGCGTTCATCCCCACCGTTCAGCAATTCATGAAATACCCCCGATCCAGCTGTCCCTTGCTGTCCACCCCCAGCGCCGCCATGAGCCGAGGTCCGTACCCCACAGGGGCTGCCCTTAGCGTGTAGTCGCTTAGTTTCTAAGTTTTATTAAGCCCTGGCTGGAGGCTGCAATTCTTTTGTGGCATCCACAGGCAAGTCCGCTTAAGCAGTAGACAACCCTATGGTTGAACTGCGAGATGCCATTGCGACCTATAGCTCCACTCTGAACTCGAGTAGCTCAACGACTCGTTTGAAAGGACATTAGTGTAGGCTGTATACACTAGCTACTGCCTTACCTGAGTGTCGTGCGCGCGCATCTTGCACTTCTTCTTGTAGTTCTCGTACCACATCTTGACCTGCGCCGGCGTGCGCGGCCGGTCGCCCCCGCACCGTTTGTTCACCTCCTCGCATATTGTTGACCACACCAACTGCGGATTGGGACAGAAATATGGTGTTGAATGTTATGGTATTATTATTACAAGGTGTTTATTTTTAGCGGGATTGTCCGAAAGGGTTACCGTTACCCCGGAACATAAAGAGCTAAAGAAGGAACATGGATGGGTTTTAGTCAGTAGAGTCTGACATTCCCTCCGTTCCACCCAGAGCGGGCGAAGTCATTGGATGATTTCCCAAACTCAAAAAAAAAAATGAAATTTGGAGTAACTTTTGTTTGATCCTGCAATATCAATTTTCTGTATATAATACTTGTTTTTCCTCTTTTTAGTTACGTGTTTTTGCAGTCGAGTTTTTTGATTCTTTAAATAGTTTACTATATTTCATGCATTTTAGTTCTATTGATATATAATTATAGATTCGGCTTTGACTCATTACTAGCTTTTTAATTTAATCGTGAACTTTGTCCATGCTAAAAAGGTTGCACGTCGATGTCCCTAACAGCCTATAGATAAACGTTAACAACACCGTCTAGATAAGCGTTTACACTTAACAATAAAAAATGCAGTTAAAATACCGAAAATATTCTATAAATAAAATAATTACTCACGTAATTGTATAACTGGCTTTGTGGATCCATATTTTATAATAAGAGTTTATGAGGATTTTTATGATAAATTTTGTGCCAAAAAAAAATTTTTAACGTCTTTAACTGTCAAGACCTGACGTATTTAGTAGGCACAGATATGAATGTATACAGCTAGAGTACGGAGTTTTATTACAAAATTATAGTTTGTAAACTTGATATTAAGCATAGAATTGCTAAATACCTTGTAACGTTAGAGGTTTTCATAAGTAATTGTAGAGTGCAGTGGGAATTATTATTCTAAGTTTGCGCGTTTGTAAATCCTATAATCTTAGTATTTTTATTACTGAGCGAAGTAATTACTAGTCTCTGCCAGCAGCTTTCCCCGCGTAGATGTTCCGCCATCTTTATATAATTTTCTCTCTGGAACGTATCTAACTGTCAAATTTCTTTTCATGTCAATTTTCTCAATTAAAAATGAACCTTATATCTTTGCAATAAAGTTGAAATATTATCAAAGAAGTTTGACAGATTGTGGTAACTTGATGAGCTGGCCTCTGTACAACCGGGATGACTATAAAAAGTATCTCATGTGTAGGTAATTCCGGGATATAAATTATGTGTGTGCCAAATGTCATCCAAATCCATACCATATAGTTTTTGTATGATTGAGTACCGAATATACAAACGTCCTGACAATCTTTCACATTTACAATAGTACTAGCATCTGACCGGGGTTTCGCCCGCGTGTTTGTCGGAAATTGTTATATTATTTAAGTTTTAGTAAGAATCCCTAATTTTTTGGAATTTTTTATATAGCCTATGTTACCCGGGGATAGTATAGCTTCCCAACATTGAAAGAATTTTTCAAATCTGTTCAGTAGTTTCGGAGCCTATTCAATACAAACAAACAATCAAATCTTTCCTCTTTATGATATTAGTATACAGTGTGTTAGGTTAAACGAGGGACATACTTTCAGGGGGTACTATACTCATGAAAATGAACAACTTTGACTATGGAACTATACCTGAAATCATGACAAAAAATTAGCTGTCAGTCAATACATGTATGTTCGCATAATTCGTCAAATGTATGGAACAGCAGATTTTTTTCATATTTCAGAGTTGGTCACATGGACAAAGTTGTTCATTTTCATGAGTTTAGTACCCCCTGAATGTATGTTCCTCGTTTAACCTAACACACTGTGTGTTGCTGTGGACATTTAGACACATTAAGAGTATGGATTATCGAAGTAGGATAGTAGGATTTAGATTTTGTTCCGTTGAGTTATCTATTAAAATTTTCACAGTAGCCGCCCGGCGCGGCGTCTCGATTTGTGTCCGGTAGATGGCGTTAGGCTCGCCCCTTATTACATGGGACTAACACATAACTAACGATGTGTGAGGTGTTCTATGGGTAAGTACATTTCCGCGTAATCTTTCGGGGATAACGGGTGTGATACTATGTCACGGTCTTTAATTACTTAGGCAAACCCGTGCCAATAAGCTAGTACTTCTTACTGCGCATTAAATATGATACTTAACGTATGCAAGTAACTCAACACTCGCATAGTTTTATATTATTGCTGAATAGGCAAGTCCGCCTCGTGGCGCTTTTGTTTACAAATTAAATTATTAAGTTTCGACCTTCAAGTGGTTATTTATACAAATCAAAAAGATCGATTAGAAGATGGAGGAGAGGATTTACAACTACATGTAAAACTAAATATACAGCGTGGAAGGGATATTGACGGGAAGCTGGTTGGCATGTGTTCAGGGTATGCTTTGAGTTTGAGCCTCTATGAGTTGGAATATTGTCAGTTACAAAAAAAAAAATTATGTTCTACTTATATATTTTCACCGCATATCACTTTTCTATGAAACAACAGATTTTTTTTTGAACTGACGAAAAGTATCAACGCTGGTAATCCGAAAGCAGTCGAAGCGTCCGAAAGGGTTTAACCGCTACCCCGGAAAAGCGCTCAGGAGGACGGAACATGGATGGGTTTTAGTCAGTAAGAGTCTGACATTCCCTTCCGCTGCACCCAGAGCTGAAGGGGTCATTTGATGACTTCCCACCCTCAAAAAAAAAATGTAGGTTCAGAATCATGTACTGAATTTGGATCTACATGTAAGGGTATACACTTTGACAGATTTTCAACTTTATTACAAAAGAATTAGGTTCATGTTCAATTTTAAGTCATTGACTGCCACGCAGCAGACACAATAGAAAAACTATTGTTTGTCGGACACACGGTGACCGCGTTGGCGTTCAACGTGTTAGAAATATTTGACAGTTTGGGGTAACATGATGTGGCCAGCACATCTGTTCAATTGGGTATTTGACAGGGTGACTACCCTAATATAACGTTCCTTTTTATGAACTGTCAAAACGCGGCATTTGAACGTGATTTGTATGAAATACTAGCTTCCGCCCGCGGCTTCGCCCGCATAATAAATGTCGACAAATTATGCACATATCTATTAAAAACAACTGCATCAAAATCCGTTGTGCAGTTTTAAAGATCTAAGCACACATACATACAGATATTAGGACGCGGGTATGTGTGTATGTAGTGACAGTGATATCAATGTGACGTCACAGATTTTTAGAATCAAATGGAATACTTATTACTTTTAAATGCAATTTAACAATTATATCTTCGCATTATATTTAATTTCTGTACGGCGGTGATGGAAGTTTTTATGACGAGCGGTATTTTTTTCATGTGATGTCGTATTGTATTTTTGACCGATTCAAATAGTCAATTCAAGTTAGGTTAGGTAAAATTTTAATTTCTCGAATATTAAACTTCCAAAATCCGAAATCAATTATGAATGACCGTCGTTAGTTAGTTATTTTATTATCTGCGATCTGCCATTGACTCGTTATCTAAACCGTCGGCCACCTAATTGAATTCCGTACCATTGATACTCCAACATTGTTTATAAGATATCAAGATACGATTATTTGATAAATATAATCTGTTTATCGGATATCAGTAGTTACGTAAAGATTATAGCTCGCTATCAGTTACAGTTAACGAAAAGATATTAGAATCTATTCGCTGTACTGCTTCCGTGGTAGCTCTAAATTAACTTCAAACAACATAACATAACATCACGCCTTCAATTCCCGAAGGGTGTGAGCACTATGTACCTACTATAAAGCTACCATTTACTAAGTACGTCTTACATTGACTTGAATTTGCCCTGAGAGTACCTATGTCATGCTCCCTGTAATGTCTCGCTGATGGTGGCGTGTGTGATGGATCATTTAGCTCCCATCAAAATGGTTGAGCTGAATGGTGCTAATCCATGCGTCATGTTCATGAACGGGCGCCGTCAGTAGGGACTGGTCATCTCCTAGCTGCCACGACTCTTTTAAAATGTAACTTAATTTTAAATTGTTTATTAAATATTGTACTTATGGACGCTTTTTCACGTTCTGCATCGCTCTCACATGTATATATTTCAACATGAATGATGTAACCCAGATTTTGTAACAATATTTTGATTTAAAAGAGTGTCCATGGAGTCTCTTGCCCGTTCTTCTCCATAGGGACCTACTGCTTTGGAATGAGCAACTAGCTTCATCTTTCTGACTGACCGACCCCTAGCAAGTCAAATGTGCCTGTAATTGGTTTATCACTACATAGTATAAGACAGTCGCTACCCGCGTCCTAATGTCTGTATGCATGTAAGTATGCTTAGATCTTTAAAACTACACAACGGATTTTAATGCAGTTTATTTTTCAAAATAGAGTGATTCAAGAGGAAGGTTTATATGTATAATAACATGCAATTTCCGTCGCCCACACGGGCGAAGTCGCGGGCAGAAGCTAGTTTGAAATAAATGCTTTGAGTTTGACTTTGAGTCTTGGTGGCGCTTTGTAATTACTTTCACAAATACTTTCAAACGTTTTTAATTTTCGAGGGGCGGGCCATGTCACCGTAGTCTACCTCTAACGTCGTTCATACCTGTTTGCTCCTGTTGGTCGCGTTGTTGGAGCGTCCCTGTCGCAGCACGTCGCGGTGGCGTGCTATCAGCTCGAGGACCGTTCTCTTCTCCAGCTCGGTGAAGTTCTTGGAGCGCTCCTTGTGGCCGCGGCGAGCGCGGAACGATGTGGACGTACTGCGTGTTGACATATCACTCTGGGGACGAAGGAAATGGGACTTTAAGTAAAGATAAGTAAAGTGCAATATTTGTTAGTCAGCCGCTGTCATTTGTCGTTACGGGTAGTCGTAAGTCCGGTCGGAGGACCAGGCTTACTAATTGTTATGTGATAGGTGATCAGGACATGAGCCTTGCTATTATGGAGGTCAGCTATGCAGTCAGCTTTGACAGTCGTTACAGGTCGTCAGAATCCCGAAAATCTGACAGCCAGTCTTACTAAGTTACTGGGTTATGGAGGTCAGAAAGGCAGTCACTCCATGTAAATTACTGGTATTCAGCTGCATGTTAGATTGGAAACTAACCCCAAAATGGTTGAGAAAAGGTAATGATGTTCGCTGACATACAGACAACAAACAAAGTCTGACACAAATAAACGTTACAATTTGTCATTTTATATACAAAACTACTATATAATACTAAACTTTCTAAAAAACCTAAGTGCTTTCACCAAAACATAAACGCATACCTACTTAGTTAAGTACTTATATCGTATCCATTTCTTTAATTACGGTATAATTAATGTTAAATCATTAACATGTAAGAAAGTAAATAGACATAATTTATTCTCTAAAAACGATGATGGCCGTCCTGTACCTACTTCCGGCGGATGTACAGTCGGCAACAAAAATAATATAGGTAACAATTTTTTATGATAATTATTATAGATACGTAATAATTTGCGTTGAAAGGCGTTCGATTGGAGAGGCTTACGTCCAACAGTGGACTACTGTAGGCTGATGAAAATATGTTAGCAATTTTTAGTAGCTGGTCTAGTGGACCCAAGCCGCACTCCTATTAAGTACAAAGAACTTAAGCATAACTGGCGAAATGTGGGTTTGCTTTACTACAGGTACATCTCTGCCTAACCTTACGGTGTTTATAGGCGTGATGTTAGGGTTATGTTCTTCGGGCCTGCGAACCGTGAGGAATGGGTAGCTCACCGTCTGACCGAGCGACCAGGACCACGCCCGTGCCGGATGGCGTTACGTGTTCCACGCGCGCCTCAAAGAGATGTCAGCATATGAAGGGGGCCGTTAGGGCCGAAGCCTGCCGGGTAAGCGGGATTGTCCGAAAGGGTTACCGCTACCCCGGAACATAGAGGGCTAAGGAAGGAACATGAATGTGTTGTAGTCAGTAAAAGTCTGACACTCTCCTCCGCTCCGCCCAGAGCGGTAGGAGTCATTTGATGATTTCTCATCCTCAAAAAAAAAGGGTTGCGTTTTTAGAGCTTCGTTAAAAGTTAAGTTAAACTTACTTTTGCTTCTATTGTTAAACTTAAATTTTAACTTACTTTTGCTTCTATTGCGATAGGCAAACAGATGTAACGTTTTGATATCGAGATAAGCATTTCCGGTAGTGTCATTTTTTGAAATCACTAACAATTTCAAATTCAATTCAGAAACTGGTTATACCAACTAAGTAGGATATTTTAAGTACGAGTATGTATAGAATTTAACTTAGTAAGCCAAACTAGTTTTTAACATCAATCATACTTAACTGAGGAAATCCTTTTGAATATTTACATTATTTACTGAATTTTAATTTCTAGTTAAATATAATCCCAATTTATTATGTCTGTTTGTTGGTAAGTACATAATGGAACCAAAATCTAATATACTAGATGATGTAAATTTTGATTTACCAAATTAAGTCTAACGATACATCTTCTTGCTTAAAAGGTGATCTCCAAATCACGTACATATGTTAAGGCTTTATGTAATTGAAATAAACATCTTTTTTTAAAATGAAAAACAAACCTTAAATACAATATATACAAACGAAAAGTAAAACCTACCCCCCCCCCCCCCCCCCCACCTAACTAATCTATTAAGTACAAGTGGTAAAAAATGGGAAGAGCTCATAGGGCGACAAAAAATTAATTCCCATCACTGTCAGTGGAAAATGTGCCCAAGAAGCTGGGTAGATGATGGTGGTTATAAAGAATTCTGGCTGCCACTAATAGATCTTTGATAGTCGTTACTGAAAGTAAGAAGCCTGAAAGTAAGTTCCGTCAGAATATTGTTAAGCTGTCAAAATCAAGTTCGATAAAAAAAACAAAAAGTTCAAGGAATTTTAACGCATTAGAAGCCTACCACCACTATCCATTAAACCGATAACTAGATCCATAAAACCGGCTTAAGATTTTCCGGACAATTTTTAATATGTCGTAATAAATTTTAAATGTCGGTACCAATACATTTGTGTGAGTAACTGTATTTAAGTCGTGCAATTTTTTAACCATTAGACATTATTACAAAGGCTGCCATTGACAGGTGCGACGCCATTACGCCCGATCCAGCTTGTCCCTTGCTGTCCTCCCCATTGTCGCCCTAAGCCGAGGTACGTACCCTACAGGGGTGCCCTTAGCGTGTAGTCGCGTAGTTTGTAAGTTTTTGAAACTCAAAGCATTTATTTCAAATAAACCAATTATTATACTCTGGCTGGAGAGGCTGCAATTTTATTGTGGCACCCACAGGCAAGCCCGGTTTAGCAGTAGACAACCCTATGGTTGAACTGCGAGATAACCAAAAAAAAAAGTGCGACGCCATTCTGGTAGAACAGTTTAATAGACGTTGTTCTACTAGAGTCGCGCCTGTCTGCGGGAGCTTCAAATTGGAACATAAATGAATGTTACAATCACCCGATTGAACTATTAAACTAGTGTAAGATCAAAAGGATGGCATAAAAATAAGGCTTTGTAGCTATTAATTATGCTATTTAACATGGATGAGTTTTAGTCAGTAAGTCTCACACACTCCCTTCCGGACACGCACACACGCTCAACCCAGAGCGGGAGGAGTCATTTCATGATGTGGCTAAGTACTAACAGCCGCACAGGTCGATCCATTAGGTTAAGCTACGCTTGCCGGGGTTGCCCGTGGATGGGTGACTCCTCGGTGCCTCGGAAAGCACGTTAAGCCATTGGTTCCATCTGTCATTTGTGCATCTTTGACAATCGTTACGGGTCGTCAGAAGCTCTAAAATCTGACAATCAGTCTTACCAAGGGTTCGTATTGCCCAGTTACTGGGTTGTGGAGGTCAGATATGTCGCTCCATATAAAATACAGGTGTTCAGCTGCATCCGGTTGGACTGGAAGCCGACATAGTTGGGAAAACGCTCGGCAGATAACTTGTAACATATCCCCAGCGCGCCAGCCCTGACATAGACTATCTGTATTTCAATGTTAATCTACTAGAAATTGGGTCTTGCAGAACCTGTTTCGTGATTACTAATGGAGTATCTTATACTTATCTTAGCTTCGTTATATTTTTAGCTTTTTAAGTTATTGCCTTAATGAATCTATGGATCTGCTAAGAAAGAATAAGATGACAGTCTAGCGCAATAATTACCAGGGCCTCTCAACTTATTGGATCGGTCCGTTACATCGTTGTGGCCTATTACCGGTCATAGCAACTAACATAATACAGGGTGCAAGAGACATCGTCGCGCCAGCTGTAACCAAATAACCTTAAGGTTACCGCTACCCCGGAACATAAAGGGCTAAGGAAGGAATATGGATGGGTATTAGTCAGTAAGAGTCTGACACTCCCTTCCGCTCCACCCAGAGTGGGAGGAGTTATTTGATGATTTCCCAGCCTCAAAAAAAGCTGTAACCATGTATTCAGCACATATTTATACATTCCGTAGCATATAAATATTTTGTCGGTTATAAAAAAAAAATATCAGCTGTTTCATAGAAAAATGCAACATGTACGCGCGGCCAAAATGTATGGATAAACTTTTTTTTTAATAACCACGAAATAAACAGGCTTCCTCTCTATGAGAGGGAGTGGGCTATAAGCCTACAAATCCACAACGCGTGTCCAGTGCGAGTTGGTGAACGTCACATGTCTTGGATTTTTTTAGTTCTAAGACATGCCAGATAATCTATATTAACAAACATCGAAGGTAACCTACACATGTCATTGTTATAATACCAGTTAGTTGGTTGACATTCAGTAACTAATAATGTTACTAGAATGTCAGACAGCTAACCCGTATTAGGAATACTTAAGAATACAATAAATAAAAGGAAATTGAACCAGTTCTGTTAAACGCGTGATTATGACTGTTAACATTTTCGAGATGTATCCACGCCTGTTGTTCGATTCTGTAAAAATCTTAGCGTGAAAACTTAGATGAAGTAACACTACATGTAGTGAGTTATAAATAGTGTCAATCTCTTTTTTTCCCAAGGATGGGATACTCGTATAATCAAATGACTCCTCCCTCTTTGGGTGGAACGGGAGTGTCAGACTCTTAGGCCCGAACTCCACCAAAGCGGAGACAAAAGGAGCGGAGAGATGTTTTTTAACCTTTTGAACGCCACTGTCACATATGCGTGACAAGCAAGCGCATGCCCTGTACGCCAACGACACAAATATGTGAGAGTGGCAACAACACTATAACACGAAATAAACAAATAAATCATTACTTTTGTGAGTGTTTATACAGATATCTTAAAAATTGAAGCTCTCGTACGTATTTAATGACATGAAACAAATTAAAAGACACCATGGATATTGGGAAATTCATGATAACAAGTAGAAATTAATTTGTAGCTTGGCGTGTATTTATGCTCTGGCATTCAAAAGGTTAAGCAACCAATAAAGTGGAGACGAGATGTGTGAATAACACAATTCTATTGGTTGTTAAAAAACTATCTCCTTTCCGGTCGTCTGGTCTCCGCTTTGCTGGAGTCCGGGCCTTACGGACTAAAACCCAACCATGTTCCTTCCATAGCCCTTTATGTTCCGTGGCAGCGGTAACCCTTGCGCACAATCCCGCTGACCTGTGTCCCCAGCATCAGGTGGAATGACAGCTCACTTCACCTCAGTTTTCATGGTGAGATTTTTACACATAATAAACTGTTTCCTGAAGAATTTGGAGAAGATCTACTTACTAAGATCTAGATCTACTTAATCAGATTTTACGGATTCAAGTACGTATTGTTTATCACTTGCTTAAAAATCGGTGAAGGAAAACATCGTGAGGAAACCAGCATGTCTGAGATATTTCTTAACAGCATGTGAAGCTAAGTCGTGGCCCATGGGCAGCATAAAACTCTGACACCAGGTTAGTCACTAACCACACGAAGAAGAAAGATCATATATAATGACACGGTTACATGCTTCTTGCATTCATCAGCGCCACAAATACCAATATTATTTACAAAAGGAATTTGGTCCTATCATCCTCAGTAATACGAGTCGTGGCCAGTCTTCAAATTAACATGAAAATGAACATTTTACATTAATTATGTATTATCGTTATGGGCTTTAAGGTCTCCTGTTATCTACGGAACCTTTTGACGAGTTTGACCTCTTTGGCGAGAATACTTTGAGGTCAATTGCCAGTTCATTTTTGGCATAGATTTTTTATATTCCTGGGATAAATGTATAGGGTTAATTTTCGTGGATGGTCAAATTCGAAACAATGAGGAATAGCGAAAAGTACTCAAAGGAGTTCCGGGCTCGATTTTGATGAAAACTAGAACTGCATCATTGGATTTTTGAATAATCAATTATTCTAGCCAGGAATTGAACCCGTTGATTTTGAATAAAAAACACTATTATTAACACCAACATCAAAATCAGAAGTCATTTACTCAAATTAGGCTGAAAATCAGCACTTATGAAGTTCAAAGTTACATAAGTCAGTCCCCCAAAAACGCCCACCCTTCACCACTTTCTAGATACGACCATTCGATAGTGTCGCTAATAAGGACCAAAATCTGGGAAGTAATGACACATGTTAAGTACTCAGGACTTAAGAATAACTGGCGAAATATGGTACCCTACAGGTACCTGGTACACCCCTGTAAAACCCTTCAGGGAATGCTGGCGTGGTATTATGTAAAATGATTCTCGTCAATCCATTCCCAAATTTAATGAAGTTAAGTCGAGGATACCTACTTATGATAAGCCCACATTAGCACATTAACTACCTGACCGACATTCCGATGTCGACAATTATTTTTTTGGTTTCTTATTCGAAACGTTATAAACATGTATTGAGTGTCAATTCCCGTGTTTAGATCTCTAAAATGACGGTTTACAAGTCTTCTTCTTTTCGTGTGGTTAGTGACTAACCTGGTGTCAGAGTTTTCATGCTGCCCATGGGCCTCTGACTTAGCTTCACATACTGTTTAGAAATATCTCTCAGAAAGTCTGATTTCCTCACGATGTTTTCCTTCACCGATTTTTAAGCAAGTGATAATTATACAATACGCACATGTATCCGTAAAATCAGAGAGCGTGCCTTTTCTTCGAACTCGAGACCTATGACTTGGCAGTGTGTTGGGTGGTTGTTGTTGCCTGAGAATTGGTTTTCAAGTAAGATTCAGTATATGCGCCTGACGTGGAAATGAGAGCTGTGTTGGTCCAGGTGTAACGGCCCCGACTTTGAGTTGTAGGTCGTGAGTTCGAAGCCAAGCAGGCGCTTTACTTTGTGTATTTAATTTCATCACCACAGCTCTCAAAACGGTGAGGAAAACATCGTGAGGAAACCGGCACGTCCTAGAACCAAAAATTCAAAGACATGTGACGTCACCAACACGCACTGAGCCGCGTGGTGGCGGCCCACTCCCTCATAGAGAGGACGCCTGTGTCCCAGCAGTGGGAACATTATAGGCTGATATATTGCCTGAGCGAATTAAATATACCCCTCAGTGTAGCATGACTTCTGTCAGGTAAGGATGCAGTAAATCTGAACAGATGTTCGTAAGACTCGCTCAGCCCAATCCTTTAAAAAGACTTTGCACAGCACACTTAACACAAACTTACGCCTTCTTCTTCCCTTATGGGGGGTATGCAGAAACTACAGAACGCCACCTACCCACCTAGAAATTGGGTTGTGGAGGTCAGATAAGCATCTGAACCCAATTTCTGGGTAACACATTACCCCTTGATACAACTGGCAGTTAGACTTTCGGGCTTCTGACCACCCGTAACAACTGTCAAAGATCTATAAATGACAGCCGGGAGCACCAATAGAATAACCATATCCGTGGAATTATTTTCCCCATCCGTCATCATAGATACTGCTTTGGAATGGGCAACTAGCTTCATCTTTCTGACTGACCGACCCCTTGACAATTCAAAAGTGTCTGTAATAGGTTTATTTGAAATAAATGCTTTGAGTTGGAGTAATTATGCTCATTTGATACGGGCACCCAACCAAATCCAAATTTAAAATCAAAATTCTGACAAAATCAAAAGTTATTTATTCAAACTAGGCTGAAAATCAGCACT
The DNA here is from genome assembly GCA_951799385.1 of Hyppa rectilinea. Classification (NCBI taxonomy): domain Eukaryota; kingdom Metazoa; phylum Arthropoda; class Insecta; order Lepidoptera; family Noctuidae; genus Hyppa; species Hyppa rectilinea. The sequence goes on from OX637328.1 coordinate 505,389, forward strand.
TTTCGAATGTCAAAGTTACATCAAGACAACCCCCAAAAACGCCACCCCTTCACCACTTCCTAGTACTTTAGCTGGGAAGAAGAAGTGGCGCAACAAACACCCCAGCAGCACAGCTGTCTGTTCAGTTGGAAGAACTTGACTCTACACATTTATCGTATGAGAAGTAATTAACATTACGAAACGAGTCTTACCAAAAGGATTCGTGTTACTCAGTAACTGGGTTGTGGAAGTCAGTTAGGCAGTCGCTTGGAAGCCGAGCCAAACGTCTTTATGAAAAGACAGGCACATTAATATATTTATATAATATGTTCCACGCGCGCCTCAAAGAGATGTCAGCATATGAAGGGGCCCCTTAGGGCCAAGCCTGCCGGGTAAGCGGGATTGTCCGAAAGGGTTACCGCTACCCCGGAACATAAAGGGCTAAGGAAGGAACATGGATGGGTTTTAGTCAGTAAGAGTCTGACACTCCCTTCCGCTCCACCCAGAGCGGGAGCAGTCATTGGATGATTTCCCAGCCTTAAATAAAAAAGGCAGATTGATATGGAAACCAGATACAAAAGGGTGCCTAGATCGATATTATGTACATTTAACTTAAGATAGAAAAAAAACTGTTTATCCGTCATCATCTATAAAGAATTGCCGTTAAGTCCTTGCGTCCGCACCACTGGAGGTCACAACGCCCAGACACCGCGACTAGTCGTAAACAGCGACTTTAGGTCAATGTGCGACTAAGTCGGCACGTGTAAGCGCGCCATGCATTTAATTCAAAAACCTGTACATTAGGTGTATCAATTAGAATTTAGTTTTGTGTTTGCTGTTTAACTATTACTAAATGTTAATTTTTAAGCAACATGTTGCGTTGTTGAGAATTTTGTTGGTGGAGAAGAATATTTTACAATGATTACGTTTTTGTAAAACCTTACCATTAAATATGTATGTGAGCACCATGTAGTACTTATGACATAATTAAGTTTACCTGCCATTTTTAAACTATGTGTTTTTCTTTTCACCTTTTGTGGTGTAATGTTTTTACCCTGGGTGCATCGTCTTCACATAAGTATACCTAATGTTATAATTTCATGTATTCAAAACATTGTGAAAAATTTTAATAGAGTAACGGTGGAGTTTCTTGCCCATTCTTATCCACACGAAACTACCTTTTGGAAGGGGCGACTAGAATTAATTCTATTTCTTGTTAATTTTGACGTTCAAAAGTGCCTTTCTTGTGCCTATTTGAAATAAATGATTTGACTTTACCAGCTCACGTGTGGAAGCAATTATAAATATATTTAGTACTTATCGAGTATTTTAAGGGTTTAACGAACGTTGTTTGAGGTTTTTTAGCTGTTTTGCACGAGTATATTTACTAAGTTTATTTTTTTTAAATGTGCGTTTGTTTGTGCAGAATAAACTGTTTTTCTTCCTTTTCTTTACATGTTGTAGGTATAATCATGTTTTTTTTTAAGTCAAGCAAGTTAAGTAGACTCTAATTGGCGACCACGTGTGACCAGGTGACCACGCCTTAAGCTAGAAGCTGAAGGCCGGTCACTTAAATCTGAGAAGTGTTTTTTTTATTATCTGATTTAACGAGTCCCTAAAATAGTTTAACCAACAATTTTTTAGACCTTAGGTACAATGCACTAACCTTTTGCGTTTTCATGTTATTATGTGATTTTATAAACTGTATAGTGTTTATTTCTGAAATAATGAACAATAATCAATAATACATATATTCAATCAATCTGCCTGCTTTTTCCCAACTATGTTGGGGTCGGCTTCCAGTCTAACCGGATGTTGCTGAATACGAGTATTTTACATGGATACCGCTTGGTAAGACTGGCTGTCAGACTTTCCCGTAACGACTGTTGCCGTGTCCACGAATGACAGCCGGGACCAACGGCTTAACGTGCTTACCGAGGTACGGAGGAGTCTCGGTATGTAAGATGGTCACCCATCCACGGACTATAATAATATATTCATTGGGATAAAAGAAGCCTTGTTGACCGCGTTAGATTGGAGGTCACCGTTAAGTTATAAGTACCCAAAGCCAGAGTCATTCGTAAACAAAATAATCTAAACGATTCTGAAGGTAAACGTTACCTTCGGTAGTTGTTTAATTCAATACAAACAATGTTTTTTAAACTTTGTATTATTGAAGCATTAACAGTATCGATCAGGAATTGAAATACAGGGTGCTTTGTTTAGGTACAGACGTCAGCACATCAAGCTATCCCTAACTGTCAAATTTTCGGTTTAGTCCCATCTCGGCACCTTCCCATCTCGGCACTCCGTCATAAGTCGTTGCTAAGTACAGTCATCAAAAAATGGATACACTGTATCAGTATAGTGAGATAAGTGAGTAAATCAAATTGACTCACAACTAAAAAATGTAAAAAAAGTATCTACAAAATAAGTTTAATTTTAAATTTTTAGTGTTTAGTGGACAAAGTAAAATATATTTTCATGGGACTTAAAAAAAAATACGCAAATAATAAGTAAGCAAGTAAGTGTCATATTTTCTGGCTATCTCTTTCGAAAGTAAACCTAACGACTGCTCATTATGGTTCATTTTTGTGTAATACAAAATTAGAAGTGCTCAGTCCAGATAGTATTAAAAGAAAGAAAGTAAGTAAGTAGTAAGTAAAGAAAGTAGTAGTAAAAGAGTGTCCATGGAGTTTCTTGCCCGTTCTTCTCCATAGGTACCTACTGCTTTGGAATGGGCAACTAGCTTCATCTCTCTGAGTGACCGACACCTTGACAATTCAAAAGTGCATGTAATTGGATTATTTGAAATAAATACTTTGAGTTTGAGTTTGAATAGTATAATAATTTATATTTAGAATTTTTACCTATTATGTAGGTATAAAAATATACAATTCCGATTTATGTGATAATTAAGACTGAAAATGAATGTACAGCGAGTTATAGCAATTAGCTGACCCCCTTTGCAATTATTTTATATTTTATTTATTTGAGCGAAGTAAATAAAATATAAAAGAATTACAAAGGGGGATCAGCTAATTGCTATGACTGTACAGTGAACGCGTAATCAAGCCTACTCGTATTATTTAGTACCAGTATGAAAATCTTCAAAGTATGGACGCCCTTTTGCCTACGTCCCGGTTATACTAATTAAACGTTAATTGTACATAATAGCTGTTGATTTTTGTAATATGTTTTAACATAATTGCTGGAAAGATTTTAAAACAATTATTCCTACGAACCGTGAATTTTTCATATATTTTAAAATTTGTTATGTTACTGCCAAGGCAGAGATAATGGAGCCTCTAAAAAGCGATTCAAGGGCTTGTCTGTGAAAATGGTAATTTAAAAAGAAACAAAAATGATTTAATAAATAATAAAGTTGATTTACTTACTATACTGATACTGTGTTTCCGTTTCTTTTTCTGTAGGTACCTTAAAATGATTCATGAGAGGGTGCAGAAATGGGAATTTTTCGTAGACAAGATAAATATAGGTATTCATGGGTGCCGAGATGGGAAGGTGCCGAGAAGGGAATAAACCAAATTTTCTAACCTTATAACTTTGCAATAAAGTTAAAATACTATCAAAGAAATTTGACAGATTGTGGTAACTTGATGTGCTTGCCTCTGTACCTAACTTTACGTTATTTATTTCAAGAGTAATAAATACTACATTCTTCTTTTCGTGTGGTGAGTGACTAACCTGGTGTCAGAGTTTTTTGCTGCCCATTGGCCTCTGACTTAGCTTCACAAGCTGAAATATCTCTCATACATGCTGGTTTCCTCACGATGTTTTCCTTCACCGATTTCTAAGCAAGTGATAATTATTATACAATACGCACATGAATCCGTAAAATCAGAGGTGCGTGCCTTGGGTTCGAACTCGAGACCTATGACTTGGCAGTCCGTCACACCACTATAACTGCTATAACTGCTAAATGAAAAAGAAAAAAAAAAATAATCCCTGGACATTTCACACAACGCCATATAGTCCCAAGTTAAGCAACGTAGTGCTTGTGTTATGGTAACGAGATGGCTGATAAACTACTTATATACATTTTTTTATTTTTTTTGTAAATACATACATATTATAGATAGAAAAAAAAGGAGGAGGATACTACGTTAATTTGTATGATAGCATAATATCACGCGTGTATTTCTCGAAAGGTTAGGCAGAGGTGTACCTATCTATACCTACAGCCGCACTTCCACACAAAATCATCATCATCATCATCACATTCACACAAATAGTTTGCATGCATGCTTAGGTTAGTGACATCATTCTAAATCCAATATGGCGAACCGCCCAAGATGGCGGACTAGTTATTATTTATGCACTCCCATGATATCAAATGAAAGGATTTGCTATGAATACAAAATAAATTAATAGAAAGTACTAAATCAAAATTTAAACAAAGAATTCAAAGTTTCTTTGAAAGTCCAGACGTAACCTTGGTTACACCTGTATGTATGCGGTCCTGGTAACACTTGCTAGACACAACTTGCCAATAACAATGGGTTAGTAGGGCACGTGCAGAGACAAGGCTAATAACCTTACAGCTGAATTCGCGCTTTTTCAGGGTTCCGTACCCAAACGGAACCTTATGTTATGACTAAGGCTCTGCTGTCCGTCCGTCTCTCACATGGCGTATCTTTTGAACCGAAACACTAGAAATTTTCAGTATACTACTATTATATGGCCGTCATTACACCTATTTATAATAAATACAGTAACAAATTAAATGGAGACAAACAACAAACATATTTTTTTTACTGAACTTGAAGTATTAAAAAAAAAAACAAATATTGTACTACGGAACGGACGGAACCCTCTGTATACGAGTCGGACTCGCACTTGGTAGCTTTTTATACAGCCAGTTTTTATAAAAAAAAACTTGGTTAAGTTTATTTTAGGCACGAACTAATAATGTAAAAAAGAACATGAATAAATTACTCTGTTAACTCGTTTAAGAAACTATAATTTCTAGTAAAATCTAACAGAAAAAAAAGTCGTTTGTTTCGTTACATGCAGAACTTGAGGTTGTTAGCCTTTCGTCTACACGTGTCGCGGTAACCCATTTCTATTGGCACTATTTATATGTTAATAATAAGTTAAGGTGTATTTTTATATTATACTAGCTCCTGTCCGCGACTTTAGATTTCGGTCTAGAGAAATGTAGATAGACATATAGCGCTGCTAAGCAATAATAACCCTTACGTAAATTGTTTTCCGAGGAGCTCGTGGCTAAGCAAGTTAAGGTACGCTAGCCGGGGTTGGCCGTGGATGGGTGACCATCTTTATATACCGAGATTCCTTCGAGCCTCGGAAAGCACGTTAAGCCTTTGGTCCCGGCTGTAATTTGTGCATCTTTGACAGTCGTTACGGGTCGTCAGAGGCCCGAAAATCTGACAGCCAGTCTTACCAAGGGGTATCGTTCGCCCAGTTACTGTGTTGTGGAGGTCCGATAGGCAGTCGCTCCATTTAAAATACTGGTATTCAGCTGCATCCGGTTAGACTGGAAGCCGACCCCAACATAGTTGGGAAAAGGCTAGACAGATGTTTATCTAAAAGTAAATTGCAAATTATTTTCTCATCCAACGATGGTTTACTTTTATTGCTAACTAATTGAATAAACAAAAGTTACGATGTCCTTACATAATTTCATGATTAGAATGCGGTATCATTTTGTTGCGCTACAAATATTGCCAATAAAAATGGGTTACCGCGACACGTGTAGGCCACAGACTAACAACCTCAAGATTTATTCAGCATTTAACGTAAAAAGACCGCAGAAAAGAATATGTAATATTTCACAAGAAATTAAGGTGTTTTTTTAACATATGGGATCGTAGTAAGTTATGTATGTTTTTTCCATAATTAGGTATGTCGTGCTTAAAATAAACTAGACTGAACTATTCATACCGGTTTTGTTTTTGTGGATGGGATTGGGGGATTTGAATGTTTGAGTATTTTCTGCAGTCTCGCATGTTAACAGGAAGAACGGTCTGGAACAGCCTCATGACACCGTGTACTCTTCGGAGACGGAAAGCATGAGTGAGGATTTCCCCACAGAACCATAGGGACGAAACTGGCCATCGATAATAAACAAGACAAAAAAAATCTACTAATATTATAAAGGTGTAAGTTCGCGAGAATGTATGAATGTTTGTTACTAATTCACGCAAAAACTACTATGGAATTGGATGTAATTTGGCACACATATAGTTTATATTCTGGATTAACACCTATGATACTTAAAGTCTGGTAGTACGTTCCAGTGAGATACCTTCCGATGTCCACGCAGATCCAGCACGCGGGCAAAGTCGCTGGCAGAAGCTAGTTAATTAAACATATTTCAATCAAGTCAGTAAAAAGTTAAACTATTAACGTTTAACGATAATTAAAGAAAGAGTGAAAGCGTTTTTACTGGGACTCGCACAGAAAGATCACTACATAAACATAAAATTAAATTGCAATTTTAAAAAGTCGTACGAAGCTGTCGCGGCCTATCTCAGCATGATGGTGCGACATTTAAAAATAAGCGCTGATATAGTAGTAACTCATAACAACCACACATTACATATGTAGTTAATAAAAAAACCGGCTATTTAGAAGAAAAAAACGCCAATACAACTGTGAGGTTGTTAGCCTCGCGGGTACACGTGTCTTACTAACCCATTTTTATTGGTATGTCGTGTATCGTTTTTTAGTTACCTTGCATTCGTCGAGGGGGTGATTTTACTTACGGGATAGGCGTGTGAGTTTGTGTGTGTGTATAGAAATCTATATACAGTGTGTTAGGTTAAACGAGGGTCTTACTTTTAGGGGTAACTATACTCATGAAAATTAACAACTTTCACTATGGAACTATACCTGAAAACACGAAAAAAAAACAGCTGTTCAGTACATTTATGTTCGCATAATTCGTCAAAATGTATGGAACAGCTGATAGGTACTTTTTTTTTCATATTTCAGAGTTGGTCCCATGGACAAAGTTGTTGATTTTCATGAGTATTATACAACTTGAAAGTATGTCCCTCCTATAACCTAATACACTGAATAAGAGGAAGTGTAAGTTACAATTTTGGCTACGCGCCCTGTGGTCTTGCACAAGTTGAGATAGCATGTCACTTATAAAAAATATGTTAAAAATTCTACTTTTTGATCAGCTTATTAGCTAATAATAATAATAAAATCATCATTCGTTCATTCGTTGTCATTTCGGACAACTAGGAGCTTCATCCAGGTTTGCACTTTAAAACTTTAAAGAAATCTGAGCTAAATTTGAATTAACCCATTAGATGTTCGCCTATTAGAAGCCGTTTGCTTATAAGAGCTCAACGATTTATACGGATACAGTTATTGTCGTTTCGAGAGAATTTTTCTTATGAACCTATGGCGTTCATACGACATTTGAGGGGTTAATGACACAACCACCCAGCAATTATAACCACGAAAACCTTGTATATCGTTGTTCTAGTTGTTGGGTGGTCGACCATAAGTTTTCTCACAAATTGCGTTACAATGGTGGAGGTTTCGGTAGCCACGAGCCTTCAGGATGCGCTGTCTTTGTTTTTGTATTTACATCAATACCACCAACTCGACTGCCGAAATAAAGTTTATTTTTCACGTAACGACTGTCAAAGATCCACGAATGACCGTCGGGACCTACGGCTTAGCGTGCTTTCCGAAGCGCGGAGACGTCTCAGTATGTATAGATCCAGATCGGTGACCCATCCACGGGCCGACCGAGTGTGGTTTTTGGAAGTAAGTTGTATTTTTTTTTTTAATATTCTATATTTCACTTTTTAACCGGCGAAAAACGGTAGAGGTTCTCAAGTCGAAGCGTATATTTTTTTAATGTATGACCGCTATGCATTAACAAAAAACTGTTACAGTTATCGAAGCTAACTTAATAACTGCCCAACTTAATAAGTTACTAACAGGAGAATATTCAGGCTACATACATTTTTGAGCCTTTTCTGAAATTAGTAGGATTGCTCTCAGCCAAGTTTTACAACTTTGATGATTCGTCATTTTCATACATTTATTGATTTCTGAACTTGTGTAACTTGACTTAGAGTAATCCTACAACTTTTGTGGCGTATTGCTCCAAATGGCTAGTTTTAACCGTACGTACCACTTTTTTTCGGTGGCGGGCACTTTCGGAAAAGTATAAAAATTATCTCCTTTATTATCTGACCAAAGCCCAAAATATACCAAATGCAAGATGTTTTAAATCGGTCCGCAATTAACGTAAATATCGATGAACATTCATTTAAAAGACACATAGAGACGAACATAGAACCTCGTCATTTTTGGATGTCGGTTAAAAATAAAATCACACCAAAAACATTTCATGAAAAAGTTAGCTGTTTTAAATAACGCTTCCACAGTTAAAAAAATATCGGGTCTAATCTTCTCCTTTTCGCCTTTTCGTATGGTTAGTGACTAACCTGGTGTCAGAGTTTTTATGTGTCCATGGGCCTCTGACTTAGCTTCACATGCTGTTGAGAAATGTCTCTCAGACATGCTAGTTTCCTCACGATGTTTTCCTTTACCGATTTTTAAGCAAGTAATAATTATACAATACGCTCATGAATCCGTAAAATCAGAGGTGCGTGTCTTGGGTTGGAACTTGAGACCTATGATTTGGCATTCCGACGGTCACACCACTAGGCTATCATTGCAGTCTTTAGATCTAATGTAGAGCCATTCCCCTAACTGTACAAGGGCTAACGCTACATACCTTACATCTTGGTCAAACTGTACGGCTTGGCCGTGTCGCGGCCGTCGCATGGCTTATCGCATAGACACTCCTATGAGCTTCAATCAATCTGCCTGCCTTTTCCCAACTACGTTGGGGTTGGCTCCCAGTCTAACCGGAGGCAGCTGAATACCCGTATTTTGCATGGAGCGACTGCCTGTAAGACCTCCACAACCCAGTCAGTAACTGGGTAATACGATACCCCTTAGTAAGACTCGCTGTCAGACTTTCGGGCTTCTGACGACCCGTAACGTCTGTCAAAGACACAGAACAGTTAAAGAGGTTAGAAGGGCCTTGTGGGCGGGACAGGCGCGCCACACATTTGCGCGGGCGCTCCAAACCCAACCGAAATTAGAATCACCGGTCAACAGTCACGCTCTTATTGTGAAAGCGTTCAATTCTCCGCGGAAAAAAAGAATTATGCCGTCTTGCCCAATTAAAACGTGTCGGAAAAGAAGTCAGGAGTGTAATGTGGCCCGAGGAGGGATTTCATTTCACCGGTAACTCCAAAAACCTTAAAATACGAGTGATATTTGTAATTATTACAAAAGTATTATGTAGTTTGTAGACAAAAACGATAAAATCGCATTCAGATGCAAAGTTATACATTGCTTGCATTACATTGGTACGATCTTGCACGACGTGAGCGGTCGCGCAATGTATTGCGTTCACTGCGAACGTCGCGTGCGTCGATCCAAAACTTCAATTCTGGGAAATCTATGCGCGTCGATAGTGTTGTTCCAAATTGTAAACAATGTCGATATTAAGATGTGTCATACGAATGATTATTGTCAGTAATATAACAATGAAAATAAATTTGTTTATATTAACACCAATTATTGTATAATGTGGATTATTAATTTAGTTTCTTAGTTGGTTTTTCGTCTAAAATCAAATTTACGATGCAAACACTTTTTTTATTAATTTTACAAAAGATCCAGCTACAAGAAAACTGTGGTTTGAAGCAACTGGTAGAATTTAATGGATACGTACTAAATGTAGCACAATTTATGTTTGCAACATTTTGCAGAAAATGATTATGTAACGCGGGTGAAACCGGCGGGCACAGCTATTATTAATAAATTAACATGCCACAATTAATAAATACTTTTTCACGGAGTAGTTCACAATAAATTAATTAGATTATATTATGTTAATTCGACTTAGCATTCGATATGGACGTGAAATTTAAAATTTCTTTATAGTTTTTTTGCATATTGTAGCGTTGTTTTACGTTTTATGTTATTCAAAATTCTCTTTTTCTTTCTTTCATTATTATGACGTAAAACAGAGCTGCAACTAGCATAAAACTAAAGAAAATTAAAATTTCGCGGCAGTATCGGATGTTCCCCCTTATCTGACTTTGATTTAAGTTTATTTATATGTAATTAGGAAGTTATTCGTACCGTATCTGCAACTTGAAAAAATGCAAAACTTTAATTAACTAAACTACAGTAATTTTATCGATATGATTAATCGACCTTTTGGTAGCCGTAACATATATGAGAAATAAATTGCTTTTACACGTGTGTGAGTGTAAGTCCAGAGCAGTATTTGCGTTAGTGTGACAACCAATAGTAAACACGCGATCTAAGTGCGTGTGGTCTATTTGTGTGTGTAATGCGCGTACGTATTATCTCTTGCTTGTAGTTGAGAGACAAGAGTGGGAGACATGCGGCGACACGCGTTCTAATACAAATCAGGAACTACTTCCATTCTAACTTCTTTATCTGTTCTGTGGTCAAAGATGCACAAATGACAGCCGGGACTAACAGCTTAACGTGCTTTCCGAGGCACGGAGGAGTCTCGGTATGTTAAGATGGTCACCCATCCACGGACTAACCTCGGCAAGCGTAGCTACTTAGCCACGGCTTATGAGAAGAAATTATGTTAGTCGTCTTTAATGTTGTGCATGGAACTTTTGGTTGGGGGGTGAATGTTACGAATTTTTATTTTTTTATTATTGTGTGTGTTTGTGTTATCTTAGCCTGTATTTCAAATAGGTTTCTAGGATTCGGTAAGTATCTAGTTCAATAGGTTTTATTTTAAATACAGACTTGCGTACCTCCATTAAGATGGTGGGTTAGTTTTGTGAAAGTTACGGATTTCTTATTTTTTGTTGTGTGTGTAAATGCCTGATACCAAATTTTAGCCTTCCAGGACTTCGGGAAGTGCCCTAGAGGTTTTGATGAGCGAGTGAGTCAATCGATGTATTTTAAGTGTTAACATACACAGCCACGAACACGTATATGTGTGTGTTGAAGGCACTGAGCACAAAAAATTGTGGCAGTGTTTGTGTTAATAAAATCTCAACTTTAATGGCTAGACGAATGAAACTTAGGGTGTTTTATAAGTGTGCGAAATACATTTCAGCTCTCTAGTATTATCCAGGCCGAAGCTATGAGGGTTTGAAAATACGACGAAGCGAGAAACTGCTATAAAAGTTACCCACCGTAGTTTAGCTGGTGGTCCTGTCTAAGTTTTTTTTTTTTTGCTTTTTCTTATACCATTTTTATAGATTAAATAGCCAGTCATGTCCACAAACTGATAAAAACTAAATTGTATAATAAAAATAAAAATATTAATGTATGATCAGCTAATTATCACTCAAGTTTACTAATCCATTGTTTGCTAAAAGTACTTTTTTTAAATTCTTTTTCTCGTTAACGTTGTAAACAGGAGTCAAAGGTTTAAGCTAAAAACCAGCGCTTAGCAACTCGCTAGGGGACCTAAGCATAATGCTGACGCATAAACCTGTCATACCACAATTCACAATTCAATTTCAATTCAGTATTAGTGAATACTAGCTGTAATATTGGAGGCGATAAACGATTATACTATTCAATTCTAAAAGGAAGGTAGTGACCCGTTAGATTTTTTGGCTTGGTTGGGTCGTGTTGGCAGGGTTGGGTCGTGTTGGCGATATGGCAAATTGATTCTAGCTACCCCTTCCAAAACGTAATTTCGTATATACGAACGGGCAAGAAACTACAGTTACCTATTCTTTTCAAAAGTTTTATAATACTGTGTATGCATATTAAATATAAATAAATTATGTATATGTGAAGACGATTAGTACCTACGATAAAATTTGACATTTACTAGAACTATTTCTAGATTTTCTGCAAATAAATTATTCTTCTTCTTAATACAAATGCCAGGAGGAAAGGCAGTATTTTTCCGTGTTCGACTTGTTTAGGAGTTATTTAGTAAGTCGTTATGGCATGTGTAGGTAACACGGACTGGGACAAAAACTGTTACGATAGATACAAACAATACAAAAGGAACTGATGATTTAAGATCCAAAATCGTAATTGTCTGAATACTTTTTATTATGCGCACCATAAAAATTACGAGAAAGAGGAGGAGCTCGTGGCTAAGTAATAACAGCCGCACAGGTCGAGCCATCAGGTTAAGCTACGCTTGCCAAGGTCGGCCGTGGATGGGTGACCATCTTTACATATAGACTCCTCCGTACCTCGGAAAGCATTTTAAGCCGTTGGCAGTCATTTGTGCATCTTCGACAGTCGTTACGGGTCGTCAGAAGCCCTAAAATCTGACAACCAGTCTTACCAAGGGGTACCGTATTGCACAGGTACTGGGTTGTAGAGGTCAGAGAGGCAGCCGCTCCATGTAAAAAACTGGTAATAAGCTGCATCCGGTTAGACTGGAAGCCGACCCCAACATTTGGGAAAAGGCTATTTTGCATAAGGATGAAAACTGGTGTAAGTAGGTACGTATTAAGACTAATTAAGAGTAACGGTGTAGTTTCTTTATTTTATTTTATTTAATACTTTAAGCACAGAAATGTACAGAGGCGGACTTAATGCCATAGGCATTTTCTACCAGTCAACCTTCGGGTGATGCAGAGATAAACAGTGGTAGGTGCAATAAGAAATAAAGTGTAAATATTTATTTAATTACGAATACACATATACAAACTATAAATATAATAATACATATATGTCTAATTATATTATATAAATAAATTGAATACTATACCTACTATAATAAATGAAACGAACATTGGGAGAACATTACCGGCGTGATGATTCTGCCAGCTTCTTGCGAATATGCTCGCGCGCGATCACTTTTAATTTAAAAGAAAGACGGTTGGTAGCCATCCTAATTTCCTGGGGGAGCGCATTCCACAGAGAGATAGACTGAATGAAGAAGGAAGAGTGAATGAAGTCAGTGCGGTGAGCGGGACAATGAAGAAGGCGATTATTTGAAGAGCGTAGATTTTTTTTATGATTAGCACAAATGTACTGAAAGTGGGAGGCAAGGTAGCTAGGGGAAGAGGGCGAATCAAGAAAAGAAAACAAGGTGGTCAGCGCCCTTTGCTCTCTGCGCTGGCGTATGGGTAACCACTTTTCTTGTCCATTCTTCTCCACACGAAACTACAATTTTGACGTTTAAAAGTGCCTTTCTTGTGCCTATTTGAAATAAATTATTTGACTTTGACTTATTGGAATAATTGAGAATAATGGGTGTTTAAAAAGAGAACGTTTTTTGACACCTTAATGACAAGTACTGGTGAAAATTATAGATTTTCACGACGGTCATTACGGACCTTCAGAATGAAAACGACGTAACTCAAAAAACTGACTTTTAGGGATATTGTAAAACAAGTTTTGAAATTCTAACTCCTCCGTATTATTTCGTGATTATTTACGTCAGTGACTATGTTTGTGCTGCAAATTATAAAAAAGTCATTCCACTATATTCGTTTCGAGTCATTTTATGACGATAACTCAATTTTTTGTTATTTTTTAACTGTGCCGTTTTCATCCTAAAGGTGCGAATATGAGGAACCGCTTTTCTAGAAAGCCAAGCTCAAATTGTTTACGGAAAGTAGGCATACAACTGCAGGTGCCCGAACTAGTGCATGTTGCATGCATCGTGTACCTACAATACAAAACAATTTAGCGCGAATTTCACCAATGAAACTGAACGCGAATGAACTGATTTTTTTATTTTTGTAAGAAGAACTTCTAAGACACTTTTACAAGTCAATTTTCTGTTTGATGCAGTGAGATAAAATGTCAGAAGAGTCTCAGAGATCATGCTTTCTTGAACGTCCAAGCATTAAGGGGTGTGTTTATAGTATGTGAGGATAAACGAGAGACATACTTTCTGGTTGTATAGTACTCATGGATATCAACAACCTTGTCCATGGGACCAACTCTGAAATATGAAAAAAAAAAATCAGCTGTTCCATACATTTTGACGAATTATGCGAACATAAATGTACTAAACAGCTGTTTTTTTTTTTCATGATCTTAGGTATAGTTCTATAATCAAAGTTGTTCATTTTCATGAGTATAGTACCCCCTGAAAGTGTGTCCCTCGTTTAATCTGACGCATAGTATATGTAGCTTAAAGTTAAATAATTATACGCGACAGTTTAAATTAACACTTTTGACGTTTAACCGCTGCGATCACCAATAGCAACATTGTTGATCGAAGTTTAACCGCAACGTTTAAGTATATAAAAGGGGGTATATTATTGAGATATTATGTGAGTCAAACAATGCAGGGTCAAGTCTGGAAGGGCCTTTTGAAGTAAGAGCTTTGGTGTTGACTTCAGCCATCGAGTAGCACAACCCTACTTTAGGTAACTCAAATTTAAGCGGGATTGTCCGAAAGGGTTACCGCTACCCCGGAACATAAAGGGCTAAGGAAGGAACATGGATGGGTTTTAGTCAGTAAGAGTCTGACACTCCCTTCCGCTCCACCCAGAGCGGGAGGAGTCATTTGATGATTTCCCAACCTCACAAAAAAAAGGTAATTCAGATTAAGGCTGCCGATATGGACGTTTTAGTACTGTAGAGCCTAAGTGAAACCTTATGTTGAACATGGCTGGTAAATATCTGACAGCATTCGAAGTTTGAAATAAGAATAGAATAGTTTGATGGGTTTTTATAAAAGAAAACACGACTGTCATTAGCCGTGGGACTTGACGGGTGTATTCGGTATAAAGCAATATATTTGATTATTCGTTGTACGTGTGTTTGTATTTATAGCAAAGCAAAGACCTAAAACACGCACAACACAAGCCTACTACTGAGTCAGCACATGAAGGGGCCGTTTAGGGCCAAGCTTGCCGGGTAAGCGCGATTGTCCGAAATCGTTACTGCTACCCCGGAACTTAAGGGCTACGGAAGATGAGTGATGAGTTTTAGTCAGGAAGAGTCTGACACTCCCTTCCGCTCCACCCAGAGCGGGAGAAACCATTGGATGATTTTCCAGCCTCAAAAAAAGAAGCTCTACCACTGAGCCCCTCAGTGAAGGTGACCTTCACAGTTCCATCAGCATTATGGTGCATTTCCACCAGATGTGCGAGGATGCCTAGCGGAGAATATGCGTAAAACTAGCTCATGACAACACTAGTTCAGCTCAAGCTTTGAAAATGAAGTAATTCTATTGGTGGATTTTTTTACTCTCACACCGCCTAACTACCACGCACATATCTGGTGGATACGCAGAGTCGGGCGTTATCCTAAGCTTACTCTAATGCAAAGTATTCATGAAAATTTTCCATAAAGCAAAACATCACACTTACGTACGAATGTCGGCCGCCATTTTGGAATATACAGGGGGGGAATGCATTTGATCGCAGATCCATTGTTAATTATTTTACACAGAAAACTGAGATTATTTTTATAAAATCACTTTTTGTCTTTAACTATTTAAATAAAACAGCAACTTGCTGAAAATCACTGTTTGCACGAATTTTTTTACACAATTATGAACCACTGATAAATATAATATGCACCACTTTTAAAATATATATTAGAACGGCCGCGGCACACATAGGGCAAGCACTGATTGAAACTCTACGAATCAAACTCAATCTATATTTGATTGTGGTTGCACCGAAATATTTCAAAGCGCGCGATTTGCATTAAAACAAAAGATTTCACGAATTTGTCAGACGTTATCGCTTTCCTTAGACTAGACGAACAACAGTCGATTTATTGTGAATTTTCATTAGATTTAAGTTAATATTATAATGTAAAAAGTAAAAAAAAACTAGATGTGTCGTGGGACACCCGGTTGGACGGTCTCTACGTAAAAAAAGTAAAAAAAAAAATTGTCCTGGCGGTCAAAATGTTATACTTTTTCTGTCTTGGTCTCATTCGTCAAGTGTGAGAGTTCCAACGTGTGACAAGGGATTTCGTTCCAAAATTAGATGAATTATAAATTTTAGCGTGAAATAATATGCACATTCACAAAATAACACTAATACACTCGTCAGTAGCACACAAAACCGATTTTCAACTAAGTTTTTTAGCGATAAACCATCCTTTGATTTGGATGCACCATTCACCTGGTGCTGTCAGTGGGTGGGGTTTAACTAGCGACCTCCTCTTGACATTCAATTTTTTTCATTTGTTTATCATTTAAATAATACCGCTACTTTTGTTTTTATTTATATAACTAAATTATTTGTACAAAAAACTTGTTTGGGAAGTAGGTACCTACTAACAATTAACTATTTCTGCCGCTTGGCAACGTTTGTTACTCGTGACTACATGATAACAACCGTTTTGTGGATGGGTGGTTATTTGCCAGTCGAATTATGGATGGGTGACCATTCATTTACATATCGAATCCTTCCGTGCCTCGGAAAGCAGGAGTGGAATTCCATGCTGGAGTCTGTGTTTCCGGATAGCTACAATCTGGCTTTCGAGTCAAGAGTGAATAGGTTTCTTCTAGGCAGGTATATGTGGTTCACAGCCGACCACATCATCGCTTACCATCAAGTGAAATAGTCAAGCGCGAGTCTATTGTCATTAAAAAAAGCACGTTAAGCAGTTGGTAGAGGCTGTCATTCGTAGATCTTTGACATACGAGTACTCGGAGATTCCATGTTACCCAGAAATTGGGTTGTGGAAGTGTAGCGACATCGACATGCGATTCGCGTCACACTGTCGTCACCTAATAATCCTTCATCACGCAAGCAAAGTTTACCGCGCGACTAGTATATACGTATACAACATCCCGACATCATTCGTTGGGCAGTAGCCCCCCAGGACACCCGTCTGGTCGGAGGATCCTCCCTTTTCTATGGAGGATGAGTGAACTTTACTCGCTTAATCATAATCATTACTTACCTATTTATAAACCAATGGACAGTAGCAGTGTGACTTTTTCAATACTTATCTACAGTCGCCAGCACAAACTTTCAAATTTGGGTTCAAAACCATTTGAAGAAATTAGACATGACTTTTGTTTTTGTTTGGTATAATTTGATGCGCTGGCGTCAGTACTTTGAACTTATCTTGGAGATCATCGACATCCAACCTACGGGAAATTTCATAACACACTAACTGTAGCAATAGCTTTCATTTTGACAGGTCAACAACATTCATTGCGTTATTCAAGTTGTTGAGCAGTCAAAGTTTCGAACATATGAAGCAATGGATTAGCAATTATTCAAAATCATTCAGATTGTCATTAAAAGTGCGTTACGTAGTTTATTCTGGACTTATAGTTAATACGTCTGAAATCATCAACCCGACCTGAGCAAGCGTGGTGATCAATGCCTTTGCTGTATGAGAGAAGACCTTTGCCCTGCAGTGAGACAGTTATATTTATGGAAAATTAATTTGTGGAAGCATCATTTTGAAGACTTGTAAAGGATGATTTCCACCAAATGGCTCGCATCGCTTCGGATCGGAACGAATTTTCCAATCTTTACACAATATTAAATCGTGGACACAGAATTTTAAGTCTATATTACCAAGCCACGCACAGCAGCTCAGCAGCAGGTCGTAGCCGAAAGTATGTTGCGACGCGCGATAGGCTGTTAGCAAAGGACGTGGCGGGATGGTTGAGGGACAGGGCCTCACGTCCCAGCCGCCGCGGGAGACGCTCCGGGCGTTGAGAGCCGCGTGACGTCAAAGAGTCAGTCGTTATGGACGAAGCCTGCCGGGTCAGCGGGATAGTCCGAAAGGGTTACCGCTACCCCGGAAAATAAAGGGCTAAGGAAGGAACATGGATGGGTTTTAGTCAGTGAGAGTCTGACACACCCAGAGCGGAAGGGATCATTTGATAATTTCCCAACCTCAAAAGTTAACCACACTACGTCAACTTCAACCTTTTTTCAAAAATGAGAACGTGTCAACACGTTAGGAAGGAAACTATTTGACTAGGCGCAGAAACGGATAATGTTCGCAAGCAATCGATCGTATGCGTCGACATCCTGCCGAACGCGAGCGGCATAGCGCATCGCCGATCGCTGATCGCTGCATCCCTTCGCATCCTTTCCCTCCGAACGATGCGATGCGATACGATCCGTTTGGTGGAACTCATCCTTAATTCGTGTCAAACATTTTCACGTCATAACTTGAAAAAGCTACATTAAAATATAATCTACGTAAGGTTATATGATTCGGCAACACATAGAGGTTAGCATTAGTGGTATTAACAAAAAACATAGCGGAATTTTTAAGAGTTATTACTATTACTTCTTGAATAATTAAAAAAGAGGTCTGGTTCCTAGTTAGGTAGTCCGACACGTGTAAGATACGTCAGAGTTTAGCCTACGTCACGCCACCGGCCTACTGAGTCCATTGACCAATCAAATCGCGTCATCTTATTGAAACCAGCCAGTTCGATACCTATTGAATTGTTTGTATGGCACGAGGCCTTTGCCCCGCTTTAAGAATGAAAAAAAAAGAATACATTCGAAATTTTGAAAAAGTGGCGGTCAGTAGGCAAAAGTTTTGTTTTATCTTACGGGAAATAATAGTTTCGTTGTGTTATAAGGACGCCTAGATTAACTCCAATACAACTTATCTAACACAAATATTATAAAGCTGAAGAGTTTGTTTGTTTGAATGCGCTAATCTCTGGAACTACTGGTCCGAATTTATTTATCGAGGAAGGCTATAGGCTATGTAACATCACGCTACGACCAATAGGAGCCGAGCAGCCGGTGAGCAGCTAGTTAGGTATAAATAAGATTGTTGGTGTGTCGGAATGATGGCAATTAAAGTTTTATTTATTTATCAGAAACATGTTATAATTAGCTTATAATGTGCCCACTACTGAGACACAGGCCCCCCCTCGTTATGAGAGGGACTGGGCCATAATCCACGACGCTGGCCCAGTGCGGGTTAGTGGAACACACATGTCTTCAAGTTTTTGATTGTAGTATGTTCAGATTCTAACGGTCGTTTTGAAAACAGTGATGATACAATTAAATACAAAGTAAAGTGCCTGCCGGATTTAAACTTACGACCCTATAACTCGTAAGCGATGACAGTTACTACTCGCACATAACAAATAACAGTTCTGATAGACGAAACCTGCTCTGTAGCTCCGATTCTTAAAAAAAAAATCTAGAATTATTCGTAAAACATATAACTTGCTGTCTCGTCACTAGCAGTTTCCATCAAAACAAAACCAATCAATATTTTAACAATAGTTACCCAAAATATGCAAATAACATAATTAACTAGTAATAAGTACATACTTAAATATGTAAAAATAAAATAAATACCTACTTTAAGTGAAAACATAGTCACTCACATGAGCTTAAAATTGAGGTTAAATTAATAACTTATTCTAGATTTAATTAATCAGGTACATGCTACACGTTTCAGATACAGGGTGTTGATATAATTTCGTTTTATTATTTTGCGGATTTTTTTTTGTATATTTATTTAAGTGTGTTTGCAAAACCCTTCTCAGCTCGTTAAATGCAGTTAATATTATTGATTATATTAAAATTTTGCGGCAATATTTTGAAATTCCGCTTTTTTTTGTGAAATATTCAGTAATTTCGTGTTTTTTTTTCTTTTGGAGCCGAATAAATACACCGTCACTATAATAAAGAATTATTTATAATTATAAATTAATTCGTTTTGCTGACGTTGCTTCTAAAAAAATAAGATAAAATGATAAGCTTTTAGAAAAAACTTGCTACTTATGCGAATGGCTCATTTAAAAAGTAAAAATTTCAACTTAATTATGTTGATGAATGTCAGGAAAACCAAGTTTACCTGGCATTTTTGTTAATCAGCTTGGGTTTAAATATAGACGAAATTATGCGTTAGTTTAACCTTGGTTTTTTTTAAGTCGTGGCCATCATTGGCTCACTATCCTTTAGGAAAAAACTCCACAAATTGCTCGAATTATTGTGTTGCAGGACTTGCAGGGTGAATTTAAACAGACTCCACGCGAAGAGAAACATAAATGACAGACCTCGTATCCGCATTTCCACTATTGACAAATTCTTAGTCACTTTTAACTTCACTAAGGTTCAAATTAAACACACAGACAAGTGCATGTGACATAGGGCACGCCACGTGGCTAGAGAGGCGTCACGGAGCCCTCACCTACCGCTAGACGCAGGTCCTCACCGGACATGAATGTTTCGGGAGGTTCCTGCACATCATCAGGCGGGCGGAACATGGATAGGTTTTAGTCAGTAAGAGTCTGACACTCCCTTCTGCTCCACCTAGAGCGGGAGAAGCTATTGGATGTTTTCCCAGCCTTAAAAAAAAGGTTGATCAATTATTACGTCGCATATTCTTCTGGCGCATTCTGTGCAGTGCCTGCTATCAACATGCTGACTAGCTAATTAATTTTTACCACAGCATAAGTTCTTCGTAGGATATAGATACGGAAAATTGGGTAGTGACATTTTGAAGGTCAGATGGCAGTGGCTTTATGGGATTAAAACATCTGCATAATATTAACGAAGCCAAAACTGTTTGTATTATAGGTAGGTATATTATATTTTGGATTAGTATATTTTTGAAAAAAAATCGCGTAAACGTGACAGCTGTCGACAATATAGTTGTTAGAATTTTGTGCGTTTGTATGGATGATCCGGATTGGCATAAAAATGGCTGAACGAATTTTGAAGTTTATAACGTGGGTTAACACGTAGGATAGTTTTAATCACGGTAATACGTTCATGGAAATGATTTTCCGATATCCACGCGGGCGAAGCCGCGGGTAAATCCTAGTACAGCTGAAGAGGTTAATTTCTAAAGCTACCGCCGGAATTGAAAATAAATCTTTGGCATTATTATCCTAATTCTTGAAGGAGGTTATAAGTTTAACATCATGCTACAATACCTACTAAGGTGCCGACCAAAAAAAATAGTCAAACAGAACGATAAGAGAAACCGGAGTAGGTAATATACGCGGACGGGCGATGCTATGCGGATGTTATTTTAATATAATGTTGTATATCTATCCTATGACTCCTACGAGGATGAAGTCGCGGTAAAAGCTAGTCTTGACAATAATTAAAAGCTTGTTTATAAAATGTTTCAATCTGCCTAGCGTTTTCCCAACTATATTAGGGGTCGGCTTCCAGTCTAACCGGACGCAGCTGAATACCAGTATTTTACATAGCGCGACTGCCTATCGTACCTCCACGACCGCCAGTAACTACGGTAATACGATATCCCTTGGTAAGACTGGCTGGCAGATTTTCGGGCTTCTGACGACCCGTAACGACTGCCAAAGTTGCACAAATGACAGCCGGGACCAACGGCTTAACGTGCTTTATGTTTATTACTCACAATTTTTTTTTTTTCGTATTATTTTCGGCAAACCCTTTCGTTTGATACCCATAATTATCATGAAAGTGCATAAAAAACAACTAGTCCGCCATCTTGGGCTGTTCGCCATATTGGATTTATAATGACGTCACTTATCTAACCATGCATTGTGATCCAAAATAAACATGTATGCAAAATTGCAGCTCAATCGGTTGAGGATAACTGCATTAAAATTCAATTGCAAGATTTGACCCGAAAAACATACAAACATACATTATTAGTTAAATAAAAGCTAGTAAAATTAAGCTTGAACATAACGAAAACATTTAGATAACGCAGCACTACGTAATAAGAGTCGCGCGGACATTTGAGACATCACTGAAATTGATTCCAATTGGCATTGAAAATTATGCGATCACCACATTCCTTAGTATTTATTATTAACGTTCAAAAGGAAACATAAACTTTATTATGTTTAAGGTCTAGTAAGTTATTTTTTGTAATCCTGGGACTTAATTTCCGGGTTGGAATGTACAGACGCCAGCACATCAAGCTATCCCTAACTGTCAAATTTTCTCAATTAAAAATGAACCTTAGTTCTTTGCAATAAAGTTGAAATACTATCAAAGAAATTTGACAGATTGTGGTAACTTGATGTGCTGGCCTCTGTACTTGCCAAACGAAATAATATTACTAAGCCTCCGCTGTCCGCCCGTCCGTCTGTCAGCAGCTATATCTCATGAACAGTTGAAATTTCTACAGATTATGTATTTCTATTCCCGCTGTTATAACAAATAAAAACAATTAAATGGAGTGAAAAATAAAGGGGATTTTTTTTAAACTCAGTATTAAAAAAACAAAAAGGTTTTTTTTAGGGTTGGAAATCATCACATGACCTGCTCTGGGTGGAGCGGAAGGAAGTGTTACTGTCAAAAACCAATCCATGTTTCTTCCATAGCCCTTTTTGTTCCGGGGCAGCGGTAACACTTTCGGACAATCCCACGATGTACTAATACACTGAACCTCAATGGTTAAACGCTTTGACATTATTTTCGTATATTTCGTATAAATAAAATGTAACGGTTGGAAACGGCGCCTCAGATATCCGGCTCATCCTAAAGTCTGAAGTTCAGACGTCAGAATGAGCCAGATATCTAAGTCAAACTCTAAAGCAGGAGCCTAGAAAAACGTAGCCAAAAACAAGGTTATCTAAGAACATCCTCCAAATATCCATACGATTAACCTCCGTATTGCGAGCAACGCCACGTGCAAGTCTAGTATGCAAATAATAAAATATCAGCGCGAATAAATAAATAAATTATCATTAATTTGCGTGAATAATTATTAATAATAGTTTATTTAAATGGTTAACGTCGTTAAATCTTTTGGCAACTTACCTTGTCCAGACAGCGGGTACACGTGTTAGTTACAGGCTGTTGTTTAATCGTGTAGCGGTTAAAATTTTTGGAGGTCAATTCTGATGTTTTTTTTTATAGTCTTAATAGGATGCTTAGGTGCTATTATCACTATCACTACATGGTATAAAACAAAATATCTGCGCTGCGTATGTCTGTCTGAACGCGATAAATTAAAAAATTACCAAATCTCATAACGTTTTATGTAAATTAGTTGAAATATGACTATGTGAAATACTCCAAGCAGTATGAATATCAGTTACATTAACCTAACCTACATGCTTGACGCAACCGACCGATAATACACAACGAAAGAATAAAAAAAAAATTGACATACTTTAAGCATGTTGTACTACCCGTGCAAAGTCAGGGCGGGTTGCTAGTTAAAAATTAAACTAATGAGTTGTTTTAGGTATGTTTTCAAGGCTAAATTATGATTGAAATTAATTTAAGTGACGGAAACGTGGATTTCTAACAACAACGTTTAGATACATAATAATAAAATTTTATAAATTCGTAATGAAGTCGGTTAAATATAACTAGCTTCCACCCGCGGCTTCGCCCGCATAATATGTCGACAAATTATACACATAAACCTTCCTCTTGAATCAGTCTATCTATTAAAAAAACTGCATCAAAATCCGTTGCGTAGTTTTAAAGATTTAAGCATACATAGGGATATAGGGACAGAGAAAGCGACTTTGTTTTATACTATGTAGTGATAATATCCTTGGACATTTCACATAACGCCATATAGTCCCAAGCTAAGCAACCTAATGCTTGTGTTATGGTAACGAGATGGCTGATTAACTATTTATATACTTTTTTTGTAAATAGATACATAATATTATTATTATAATGATACGCCTACTTGTGTTTAAATGATCAATACTAATATTATAAAAATAAAGAATTTTGCGGGTAATCTCAGGAATTCTTTCGCTACGTGTAAGGTAAATTATTCTAAATGAACGTGAGCTATATATTATGTAAATATACAGTGTGTTAGGTTAAACGAGGGACATACTTTCAGGTTGTTTAGTACTCATGAAAATCAACAACTTTGTCCATGGGACCGACATACATTTTGACGAATTATGCGAACATAAATGTACAGAACAGCAGATTTTTTTTCGTGTTTTCAGGTATAGTGCCATAGTTAAAATTGTTCATTCATGAGTATAGTACCCCCTGAAAGTATGTCCCTCGTTTAACCTAACACACTGTGTGTTGAGGTGACTGCCTCATTGGTCCCAAGCGGTGCTGTTAAGCTTGAGGTCCCTATCGATTAACTACCCTATCAAATAGAGTAGGCCAGTGCAATCTCATGTTCTTAGCACGGCGGGCTGTGCTGGCGCCGCTGCTGCCGCTGCTGAGACCCTCAAGCGGCGTAAATACTGTAACCTGATGTGTAACTACAGATTTGAGCCGTTTGGGGTCGAAACTCTAGGGTCATTGGGCCCGAGTGCGCAACTCCTTTTTAAGGAAATTTCTCACCGATTGGTCGACACTTCGCGTGACCAGAGGGCTTTTTTTTTTTTTAAGGCTGGGACATCATCCAATGGCTGCTCCCGCTCTGGGTGGAGCGGAAGGGAGTGTCAGACTCTTACTGACTAAAACCCATCCATGTTCCTTCCGTAGCCCTTTATGTTCCGGGGTAGCGGTAACCCTTTCGGACAATCCCGCTTACCCGGCAGGCTTGGCCCTGCGGGGCCCCTTCATATGCTGACATCTCTTTGAGGCGCGCGTGGAATATATACGCGCCGTACGGCACGGGTCTGGTGCTGATCGGACGGTGAGTCACCCATTACTCACCGCCCGCAGGCCCGCGCCTACGGTGGCCGGGAGTCGTCACGTGGCTCCCGACGTCCGGAGCGTCTTCCGCGGCGGCTGGGACGGGAGGACCTTTCTCTCTCCCATCCCGCCACCTCCTTCGCGAGCATAACTTTTTCGTCGTAGTTCTCATGGAAATCAACAACTTTGTCCACGGGACCAACTTTGAAATATAAAAAAAATAACAGCTGTTCCATACATTTGGACACATTGTGAATATAAATGTACTGAACAGCTGTTATTTTTTTCGTGATTTGAGGTATAGTTCCATAGTCAAAGTTGTTCATTTTCATGAGTATAGTAACACCTGAAAGTATGTCCCTCGTTTAACCTAACAGACTGTATATTCACCTAACTGGTGGCGAAATATGTTTGTAAATAGGCGCACCACTACCTAACCCATACCAATACAAGCGTTATGTTATGACGTCATGTCCATTACAGTTCATCGACAGAACGTGAACTCGCGACCTGTACAAACTCCTAACTGTGCGTCTATTGTGTCCAAGTGATTCTTAATTGAGTACCAATCGTAAGAGTGCTTTACACTACTGGTAGAACAAAACTACGATAACATGGCGCGCCCCTCCAAATTACTGTTTCAATGTTTGTAGTCACACCTTTACGAAAGAGTTTGTATGTAGTTGTAAGTATTCGTGTTCAGTAGCAGGCCGGCAGCGACATGCGTTGTGAGTCTTGGTGACGCTTTGTGATTACTGTCACTGATACTTTTAAACGTTTTGAATTGTGGAGGGGCGGGTCGTGTTATCGTAGTTTATCTCTAACTATAGTGCCTTTAAGGTAGCTGTTCCATCGCCGGCGAAGTGAATTTGTTAACGATTTTCCCGCATAAGCTTAATTTTTAGTAATTGGCAGATCAGTGTCAGGTTCAGTTCAGGCGCCTCACAAAGATGTCAGCATGTAAAGGGACCCCGTTACGGCCGAAGCCTGCCGGGTAAGCGGGATTGTCCGAAAGGGTTACCGCTACCCCGGAACATAAAGGCCGAAGGAAGGAACATGGATGGAATACATACAACTCTCTTGATTTCATGAAGTAGTTCCGTAGGATAATGACAGCTTAGAGGGTTGTTTTTATGATTACAGTTATAAAATCCGTTTCTGCTACGGCCTCGAATCATATTTTGAGCAACATTAAACCTAATACTGACCACATTCGCACGTTACCTTGGAGCTTTTACTTTAATCTACGATTTCAAAGGAAAGCGATTCCGCCATATTAATTTATAACAGACATCATGAAAATCTGTCATTGTCACGAATATTTGACAATCCTTTAAAAAAACCGTTCTATATTTGAAAAGCCTTTATTGTGTGACCGTTCACCGGAAACTAAAGCTTTGTTGCATTCGTTTTTTAAACAAAACCATATTCTAACATACAGTAGGTATAATTATATTTTAGACTCCTATTTCTTGTGGCCACAGCACAAGCGTGTTGTTATTACTTGTTATTCAGCCTAATTGAAGAGGTTAACACTGATATTAACTATGTGTGTCATATTGTTCGGGCTTCTCTCTATTGCCCGTAACTGCTGTATAACTTTGAACGTTATAAATTATTAAAATTTCGTTGTTTTGAAAATGTCTCTCTCGAATTTCAAATTGGGTATTTGAAAGGGTAGGAATTCCAAAACGAGGAATTTGTTCGTGATTTGTATGAAATATAACAATGTGACGTCACAGATTTTTACAATCAAATGGAATACTTATTAGCATTAAAAGCAATTTTACAATTATATCTTCGCATAATATTTAATTTCTGTACGGTGATGGAAGTTTTTAAGACGAGCCGTCTTTTATCTATGCGATTTCATATTTTATTATTGACCGTTTAAGTGGTGACGGGTGGGCGTTTTTAGGGGGACTATCTTATGTAACTTTGACCTTCAAAAAGTGCTGATTTTCAGCCTAATTTGAATGAATGACTTTTGATTGATTGATTTCAAATAGTCAATTACCAAATGATTGGTTCATGAAATTATGATGTTTGAAGTCAATACTAACCGAAAGAGTTCTTTATATTGATGATTTTCATCTTAACATCACGCCTGCAATCCCTGAAGGGTAGGCAGAGGACGGTGTGCCTGTAGTACACCCACATTGCGCCAGTTATGTTTGAGTCCCAAGTAATAAGGGGCAAGCCGATTGCCTTCAACCGGGCACAAATCCAGATTATATTGATGATTTAATATTTATAATTCTGTAAATACTTATTTATTACGGTCGCAAATCATATTTTGATTAACATACAACCTGACATAAAAATGGTAAAAGACCTGAGCGGGCTATCTTAGCGCTTCCCCCTTAAACCCCATGTAATAGAGAGTAGGGGCAGCGGTAACCCTTTCGGACAATAATATAAGTAATAACAACCGCACGGATCGATCCATCAGGGTAATCTACGCTTGCGGGGGTTGGTCTGTGGATGGGCGACTGTATTCGGATTCTGGGACTCCTCCGTGCCTCGGAAAGCACTCTCAAGCCATTGGTCCCGGCTGTCATTCGCGGATCTTTGACAGTCGTTACAGGTAGTCAGAAGCCCGAAAGTCTGACAGCCAGTCTTACCAAGGGGTATCGTACTACCCAGTAGTAACTGGGTTGTGGAGGTCAGATAGGCAGTCGCTCCATGTAAAATACTGGTACATATTCAGCTGCATCCGCTTAGACAGGAAGCCGACTCCAACATAGTTGGTAAAAGGCTCGGCAGATTGATTTTGTTATAAGTGCCGTATAGATTTTCATATGCATGTAGTACAAAGCTGTTGTTTAGTCATACAAACAGACACTGCAGTTTTATTTATTTGTGTTGATATTAACATTTTAATTTAGGTGTATAAAATAAACAGTTCTTCTACTTATTATTAATGTAACATAAATTATGAAGCAGGTACCTACAATGTCTAGCCAATTGGACTAATGATTTACTGAGGTCAGGAGGGAGAATGAGGAAAATGCATAATTTACTATTTATAAATATATTTTATGCGTTTGTATATATATATGTATATGTATGTAAGTTTTTTTCCGGAGGGTGGGAAATCTTCCAATGATTTCTCCAGCTCTGGGTGGAGCGGAAGGGAGTGTCAGACTTTTACTGACTAAAACCCATCCATGTTCCTTCCTTAGCCCTTTATGTTCCAGGGTAGCGGTAACTCTTTCGGACAATCCCGCTTACACCATGTAAGGGGTTATTTTGAGACACTGATCTGAATCCGAAAATTGTTTCAGTAATGGAAAGCTACAGTATTTTCGAATTTCACAAGATAAAATTTACATGAAAACATTAAATTTCACGCTGACGTAGTCGCGGGGAAGTCGTTATACTATATAAAACACGAGCAATGTGCCACAGGACTAAGCCTTTTGAACGCCATTGTCACATATACGTGACAAACAAGAGCTTATACGCCAACGACATAAATATGTGACAATGCGGTGCACAATCAACACGAAACAAACAATTAAATCATTACTTTTGTGTGTGTTTATATAGATATCTTAAAAATTGAAGCTCTCGTACGTATTAAATGACATGAAACAAATTAAAAGACACCATGGATATTGGGAAATTCATGATAACAAGAGGAAATAAATTTGTAGCTTGGCGTGGAGGGCACGCGCGTGTTATGCTCTAGCGTTCAAAAGGTTAATTATTAAGGTATGTTACAATAGTTTTTATTAACATTTTAGAAGGTAAAGAATAGGTAGGTAGAGCATTTAACTATTTTGTATCTTAATTAACAGAGGAAGGAACGCTTATTAGTCGTTTCGCACGAATTTATACGTCCAAAATTGACTATTTGAAACGGTAAAAATTAAAATATGAAATCACATAGAAAAAAGGCCGCTCGTGTTAAAAACTTCCATCACCGTACAAAAAATAAATATTATGCGAAGATATAATTGTAAAATTGCATTTAATGCTAATAAGTATTCCATTTGATTCTAAGAATCTGTGTCACATTGTTATATTTCATACAAATCACGTAAAAATTTCGCGTTTTGACAGTTCATAAAAAGTTACGTTCCCCTTTCAAATACCCAATTTTAAATATTTTATTTTCTATATGTGATTCGAAGTTAATACGTAGGCAATTGACAAATTTTGAATGTTACTAGTAGGTTTTTTAATGTGTACTTTTTACTTAACTTTTAATAAAGTTAAGTAATAAGTAAGTTAGTTAATTCTATGGAATCATAGAATTAAACATTGCTAAATCGGGGTATCGTGCATGATGTAATGGTATGTATGTGTGGTAGTTTACGTTTTGCGTTGTTGTTTATGGTTCCCTACCCATAGGCACTAAGGCTCCGGAATCCATCCGTCCGTCCGTCCCTCTGTCTCAGGGCTGTATCTTTCGAACTGTAATAGGTACACAATTGAAATTTTCACAGAGTGTGTTACTACCATGGCCGCTATATTAACAAACAATTTAGTTTAGTTTTTTATGTAATGCAGAGAGTTTGTTCAGGTCCAACATCAATTCCAATTGGGTATTTGAAAAAGTAGTCGATAACGTTACTTTTTATGAGCTGTCAAAACGCGGCATTTATTTTTACGTGATTTGTAAGATATATACCAATGACGTCGACGTCACAGAATTTTGGAATCAAATGGAATACTTATTAGCATTAAATGCAATTTAACAATTATAACTTCGCATTATATTTAATTTCTGTACGGTGATGGAAGTTTTTATGACGAGCGGGATTTTTCCATGTGATTTCATATTTTATTTTTGGCCGATTAAAATAGTCAATTCCAATCCATGTATCTCATTTATTATTTAATTAGAGTATGATGGAACTGTTATGCGCATACGGTTATAAAAGCCCCCAATTAAAAACGGGTAAAAAAAACTTTAAACCGGGTCCTCATAATAATTTAATGTTCACAAGAGACATGTTTTTTTTTAATGCTATAGTTATACGGTACGGGCGGAGTCCTTGGAGTCCGACTCGTACTTGACCACTTTTTTATGAGGATGGAACCGCTTGGAACCGTTTTTATATGAGGATGAGACTGATATATCACTTGATTATATTATAACGTAAAGATCACTCGGTAGTCTATCTATACTATACCTACATTCATTATATGCTAATTAACTAAGCTAGCTGCATCGAGGTGGGGCTTTGGATGGGCGTGACTAACTGATATTATACGTGTTATTTATACTAGAAAGGTTAAATATGATACTTATAAAAACTTGTACAGGTTTTCCGGATTCATTTATTACTATTTTTTCTTCTATTTTTCACAGACCAAAAAAGGTGGAGGTTTTCTATGCTCTTTGGTGTTTTTTTTTTATTTTATAAAAGGAATGAAAGAATGCTTGTTTATCGACAATTTCAGCAATTGTAGATTTTGAAAATTGTTTTTTCATTTGTTACCTATAGGAAGCTCGCGGCGGTCCCATATTAATTATATTGGCGTGTGCTAGCTGACATGTGGCAAATGATTGATTCTATTGTGATGTGTTTCGTAATGTTATTTATTTCTCATACGTAGAATCAAGTTCTTGCAGCTGTGCTGCTGGGGAGTTTGTTAAGCCACTTCTTCTTCCCAGCTAAAGCACTAGGAAGTGGTGAAGGGTGGGCGTTTTTAGGGGTCTGTCTTATGTAACTTTGACCTTCGAAAAGTGCTGATTTACAGCCTAGTTTGCATAAATGACTTTTGATTTTATTAAGTTGACTTTGTATGTTCTTGAGTTCTCCCAGCCGGGGGTTGCGGAAGTATCACGTGTTCCCGAGACCCCCGGCGCAGGTGTGAGCGGGAACACCCGGGGTGATTTTTAGTCAGTAAGAGTCTGACAAACCCCTCTGCTCCCCCCCCCCCAGAGCGGAGGACATACAGGAGGATTTTGCACCCGGATAAAAAAAAAATGATTTTTTTTTAGTTAACTTCAATAATACGAATTTAATCCACGTGGTATGTTGGTGATGTTATGAGACTTCCTGTTACTTTTGGCCGATGCGTTTATGGCGGGTCGGAACATGAAGCGAGTTGCTGCGCATTAACTAACTTGCGGGTCAGCGGGGGTGTGGGGTAGGGTACTGCGCAAGAGTATCGCACTTCAGAGCCGCCATTACGTTTGACTCCTACTCATCATCATCTGCCTAGCCAACTTCGTTGGGGTCGTCTTCCAGTCTAACCGGATGCAGCTGAATACCAGTATTTTACAAGGAGCGACTGCCTATCTGACCTCCACAACCCAGTAACTGGGCAATACGAATCCCTTTTGGTAAGACTGGCTGCCAGATTTTCGAATGACCCGTATTGACTATCAAAGATGAACAAATGACAGCCGGGACGGACCAACGGCTTAACGTGCTTTCCGAGGCACGGAGGCGTCTCGGTCTCGGTCACCCATCCACGGCCAACCCCGGCAACCGTAGCTTAACCTTACGGATCGACCTGTGCAGCTGTTAGTACTTAGCCACGAGCTCCTCTAGTCTTACTATAGGTACCTAATACGAATTTAACAGCCAAAAAGTAATATGAAAAACTTTATTAGGTACAAATAAACGGGTTTCCATAAAAAGAACAAAAAAGTGAAAAATAAAATTAATTTCGTCGGCGTCGGCGTCATCGATGGTTTTGTATTTCTGTTTCTACCACGGTTGGTTTTTATTTGAAAAAACCGTTTTTTATTTTTAACTTTAATTCGTTAGTACTGAATTTCTGGTTTTTCTATAGGAAAATTACCAGTAGGTCTGGTGATTCGTGTAAGGAGTTAAGTTGATAGCAATACGGTCGCATTTCTTATAATCATGATAGTTTATTTATTTATACAAAAAGACCGTACCCCTGTAATGGGACTAGGGATAATTTTCATTCCGGCAGCACTTTCCAGGGTGAAGTTTCGACCGCCACGAGGGTGACGCCGAGGGCATAAGCTAGTTATTTTGTAAATGAAGATGATGCAGGATTTAGACGATAAATATTTAAATTAAATATTTATCAATGTGTTAGCACACACATAAATAAGAGTAGGAGAGGCCCGTGGAGGAATAATAACAGCTGCACGGGTAAAGCTACGCTTATCGCGGTCGGTTGGCGGATGGATGACCATCCAGTTCATATCGAGACACCTCCGTGACTCGGAAATCACGTTAAGCCGCTGTCATTCGTAGATCTTTGTCGGTCGTTACGGGTTGTTAGAAGTTTGAAAACTCTGACAATCAGTCGAGGAGAACCGTGTTACCCAGTAACTGGGTTGCGATCAGATAGGCAGTCAGCATCCGGTTAGACTGGAAGCCAACCCCAACATAGTTGAAAAATGGGTAGTCAGATTAATCGAATAAAAGGCAGGAAAAGGTAGGCTCTTGGCTAAGTAATAACAGCCGCACGGGTCATTCAATCAGGTAAAGCTACGCTTGCCGGGGTTAGTCCGTGGATGGGTGCCTATCTTTAAATATCGAGAGTCCTCCGTGCCTCGGAAAGCACGTTAAGCAGATGGTCCCGGCTGTCATTTGTGCATCTTGTGATAGTCGTTACGGGTCGTCAGAAGACCGAAAATCTGTCAGCCAGTCTTACCAAGGAGTATGATATTACCCAGTTACTGGGTTGTGGGGATCAGAAAGGCAGTCGCTCCATGTTTAATACTGGTATCCAGCTGCATCCGGTTAGATTGGAAGCCGACCCCAACATAGTTGGGATAAGGCAGGCAGATTGATTAAGGCAGGTAAATATTTACCGTTGAATCATCCTGTATATCTATACAGGTAGTTCATTGAGATCGGTAGTTTAGAAATTCAAATATTAGGGCTCGTATTACCCAAAACAATTCAAGTCGCCCATTTAAATTTAATACTACGTTCGGTATTTCTCACATTGCTAGAGCAGTTAAAAGATGACATAATCATCAGACATAGTTAATTGGTCCTGTATATCTATACAGGTAGTTCATTGAGATCGGTAGTTTAGAAATTCAAATATTAGGGCTCGTATTACCCAAAACAATTCAAGTCGCCCATTTAAAGGAGATTGTTCTAGACCGCCCTATAACCAACAAACATTTGACGTGTACGTTAATTTTAATTATATTTTAATATGCTTTTTAAAAATAATAAATTCAAGCGGACACTGTTTAATTCTTAATAGGTTTTTAAAAGTGACCTCATTGATTTTATTACCAACTGAACTCGCCATCTTTCAAGGAATTGTCAATGTGAATGTCACAAAAGATTTGACAGTGTCGCTCTCGCTCATATTACATAAATATCGATATCGACGACGATGTCCATAATATCTAGTGATAAATAATGGATGTTCGATATTTATCACTTCCAAAACATTGAAAATGTGCAACATAAGAGTTTTTCATGCATATTTTTTTCATGGAATTAGTTCCGTGAACATTTTAATGGAACTTATGATGAATATGGCCTAGCACGATTATGATGAAAATATAATGAACAAAAGAAACTCACAAAGTGTACTTACTAGTCGAATGAGGGATTTTCTCACAAGTGAGAAAATATTAGTTCAAAAGAGGCGTTGGTAAAAAATACGTCACTGTCTCAGGTTTTTGACATCAAATAAGCTTTCTTATTTACGGATCTTATTTTTGTTATCAGTAGCCAGTAAAACAAAGACGTATTTTTTACCCACGCCATCTATTGAACTATGTTTTTCCACTTGTCAGAAAATCTCTCATTTAACGATTGAAATGTCATTTACGGCGCAACTCTAGTGAATTGTTCTCATAACCATTTCACGACTTCAATAGCCATATTTTTACTTTTTAAGTACCTAATTAAACTCTATTTTTAAATGTCGCAAACTAAAACGTTACACATTGTTCGTTGGGAACAAAACATTTTATTTTAGCATTAATTTAATTGGAGTAGAATCATAGCAACAACGTGTTTATGTTTGAAACGGAACAATTTAATTTACAAATTAATTTACATTTGACATATTGATCTGTCATTTTGGTCTACTAAATTAAAACCACAGATTAAATAAGTGGTCATTGATAATCGATACACAATGATTGATCTTCAAGAGAGCATCTCTACGTCACTACGTCAGTCGGTGCCTGTGGCTGTGTTGTGTTGTTGTGAATATCTACCTATTTGGCGATTTCTTTTGGCGTTTTTGATTTTGTTTCTGTTTAACGGACTACAATTTGGATTGCTTTCAACGTGACCTGGCTTCGAATAACTGATTCTGTGATCTGCTTAAACGACACCTTAGCATTTTGACAACGGACGGAACGGACTTCGCTTAAAGTAAACTTCAACCAATAAATAATAACTGTACCTAAAAGGCATAATACAACTGTATTTACGGTAATATTTTACTGTATTTGAAGTTTAATGCCTTGTAGAAAACAGAAATAGCGATTTTAGAAGGAATTACTTAAGTTTTCTTTTATTAAAAATAACCTCAAAATCTGTTCCTTTTCTGTAAATAAATCTTTTCTCTAAAGTGTCCGTCAAGAAACGTTGTTATTTTGGGCTTCTAAGGGCAGTTTACAAATAGAAAATGATTTTTTCTATGCTGTTGGCTCCAGGGCGAACAATGTATGGGCGTAGAACAATCTCCTTTAATACTACGTTCGGTATTTCTCACATTGCTAGAGCAGTTAAAAGATGACATAATCATCAGACATAGTTAATTGGTGATCGCTGCATGATTTTAATAAGATAACATGCCTGTCTGAGTTCTATCTGTAGGGGGCCAGCCTATTGCCATCAACTGGGCTCAAATCCAGACTACCGGGTTTTTTTTGAGGGTGGGAAATCATCAACTGACTCTCTCAAATGACGGAAGGGAGTGTCAGACTTAACTGACTAAAACCCACCCATGTTCCTTCCTTCGCCCTTTATATTCCGGTGTAGCGGTAACCCGTTCGGACAATCCCGTTTACCAGGCAGGCTTCGGCCCTGACAGGCCCCTTCAAATGCTGACATCTCTTTGAGGCGCACGTGGTGGCGTGGATTCGATGCCTTTTGGTTATACAAACCAGTAGAAAAACAGGGTCAGACACTTAATGTCTGGCATTTTTGCTGAAACTGCCCTATTTGTCGCAACTGTGAGGCTTACTGTCCTGTTAGTTTCTTACATCACATATCAGCTGTATATTTTATTGTGTCTTCTAACCTTTGAACATTATGTCTTCTTACATGTATTGTCTTCTTCTTTCTTTCTTTCCAACCCATGAGTACAGAGGCCAGCACATCAAGTTACAACAATCTGTCAAATTTCTTTGATAGTATTTCAACTTTATTGCAAAGACATAAGGTTCATTTTTAATTGAGAAAATTTGACAGTTAGGGATAGCTTGATTTGCTGGCGTCTGTACTTAACATTTTCGACGCGACGACTGCTTATTAGCGCGACCGATCGCTTTGGTTAGGCTAGGTTCCAGGCGTTTTTAATATGTGTCGAGTTTTCACTGCGTGGCTAAGTAATAACAGCCGCACGGGTCCAATCCTCAGAACAATTTACCAGCTAGGTGCCAGAGTATCTCTGAGAGATTTTTTTAAAGAAATTGGTATTCTTACGGTAGCGTCACAATTTATTTTCGCCAACATTTTATATATTAGACAAAATTTACACTTATATACTAAAAACAGTGATATTCACAACATCAATACTAGAAATAAGGATAAACTACGTGCTCCCTTTCATCGGCTTCATAAGGTTCATAACTCATTTGTGGGGCTTGGTATAACCTTTTATAACAAGCTGCCCTCTTCTTTGCTAGAATTGCCTTTTAATACGTTTACATCTAAAGTAAAATCTATCCTTTGTTCAAAGGCTTACTATACTACCAACGACTACTTAAATGACAAGAATAGTTGGTCGCTGTGATTAACACAAGACAATGTTTATGTTCTTTCTCCAGAATTAGCTTCATAAAATTATTTTATTATGTATTCAATTCATTGTTTTGGTTGTTTTTATTTTTTTTTTATTAGCCATTTATTGTTGACATAATCTACTCATTACAATGTTTTTTTTTTAATGAGTTGTATTGCAAAATGTGGTTAGCTAGAGACGTCTTGTATCCGGTCTCATACCAAAACGAGACTCATCAGAAAAGCACACGAAACGCCATTGTTCTTCTGCCCAATTTCTGTGTACAAGAGCCCATTGATATCGAATCTGAACTGAGTTGATTTGGATCAGAGGCAACCTCAACGCTCAAATTTATGCTGAGACGATTGTATCTGACGTCATCGTTCCTCTACAAGTGCAAATCGGTCCCTTATTTCAGTTAATGCATGATAATGCACGACCGCACACCGCAAGAGTTGTAAGACAGACTCTCGCCGCAGCTAACATCAATGTCCTGCCCTGGCCTGCTCAGTCGCCAGACTTGAACCCGATTGAGCATGCATGGGATATGCTACAGAGAAGAGCTCTGCCGAATATGGAGGGTATCCAGTTGCAAGAAGACCTTTTTTTGTTGTTGCAACGAACATGGGCGGCCATTCCACAGCGTGATTTGGATGAACTCATTTTGAGTATGCCAAACCGATGTTCTTGTGTTGTTAGTGTTCGCGGTAGAAACACGGATTATTAATTGTTTAAGTTACCCAATAAAATTTTAAAGAAAACTGTTATTTCAGTCTTTTTTTCGAACTTTAATGTTAGTGGTTCAAATGTCAAAAATCCCTTTATTAGGAAAATGGCAAATTTCTTTATTAATGCAAAGGTGACTTGGTTTATCGTTACTGTGACAAACGAAAACACTTTATTTGATGAATCCTTAAAGAAAATTTAAATTAATATCAATCAAGAGAAAAGTTATTGCAAAAATATATGTTGATTCCTAGACACTTTTGATGTGTGTATTTATCTTGATCCTAGTTAGTAATCATTAGCAATTAATTGATTGATTTTACTTCGATGGTCCTAGTTTATCATTTGTAACTTCGAGTTACGGCTGTATGGACATACACACATCAAAAGTGTCTAGGGATCAAGCATTTTTATGCGGATTTCTTGAAATTGAGATGTGGCTTTGTAATAAATTTATGATTTTATAAATTTATATGGATCCTTTTTGGTGCATTTCATAATTTGAAACAGGAACTGTCAATCAAATTCGAGTAAAAGATGAAAATCAGCTGTCAATATTTTCCCTATAAAAACATACAACGCATTGAAGACATTATTAGTGCTACTGTTTCCCTACTACTGATTAAAACCAACGTTATTATGGAGCGGCGACGTCATTTAAGCAGGGAAGAAATGCTCAGAGCCGTGGGAATGATAGAAGCTGGTTCCCGGCAACGTACTGTGGCTTTAGCTCTGAATACAAGTCAGAGTGTTATCAGTCGACTTTGGACACGTTACCGAAGCACTGGTACCGTGGCTGAGCGCCATGAAGGACGGTATCGCTGCACCACACGGAGACAAGACCGATACATTCAAATCTTAACTCGAAGAGCTCCAACAATAACCGCCATGATGTTAGCCGTGAGGCTTCATCACTCTTCAGGGAACTTAATTAGCGACCAAACAGTCAGAAACCGCTTGCATGAAGTGAACCTTCATTCCCGAAGACCGCTACGGGTACCACCTATAGCAATGCACAATCGTAGGATTCGATATCAATGGGCTCTTGAACACAGAAATTGGGCAGAAGAACAATGGCGTTTCGTGTGCTTTTCTGATGAGTCTCGTTTTGGTATGAGACCGGATACAAGACGTATACGACACTGGAGAACCCCTGGACGCCAACAGCGATTAAAATCCTGCCAGGAAGTCCATCCTTATAGTGGTGGAACCATCATGGTATGGGCGGGTATTTGGATCGGCGGAAGAACTGAGTTGATTTGGATCAGAGGCAACCTCAACGCTCAAATTTATGCTGAGACGATTGTATCTGACGTCATCGTTCCTCTACAAGTGCAAATCGGTCCCTTATCTCAGTTAATGCATGATAATGCACGACCGCACACCGCAAGAGTTGTAAGACAGACTCTCGCCGCAGCTAACATCAATGTCCTGCCCTGGCCTGCTCAGTCGCCAGACTTGAACCCGATTGAGCATGCATGGGATATGCTACAGAGAAGAGCTCTGCCGAATATGGAGGGTATCCAGTTGCAAGAAGACCTTTTTTTGTTGTTGCAACGAACATGGGCGGCCATTCCACAGCGTGATTTGGATGAACTCATTTTGAGTATGCCAAACCGATGTTCTTGTGTTGTTAGTGTTCGCGGTAGAAACACGGATTATTAATTGTTTAAGTTACCCAATAAAATTTTAAAGAAAACTGTTATTTCAGTCTTTTTTTCGAACTTTAATGTTAGTGGTTCAAATGTCAAAAATCCCTTTATTAGGAAAATGGCAAATTTCTTTATTAATGCAAAGGTGACTTGGTTTATCGTTACTGTGACAAACGAAAACACTTTATTTGATGAATCCTTAAAGAAAATTTAAATTAATATCAATCAAGAGAAAAGTTATTGCAAAAATATATGTTGATCCCTAGACACTTTTGATGTGTGTAGTACAGCATTGCACATGTAAGCGGGCACGCACTTTTACCTGGAGGCTCTTTTTTTTTCTTTTTAAATTTACGCTTGAGTACAGTCAGTTTTAATGTTTTAATTGGTATATTGACGTGTGCTAGCTGACATGTGGCAAATGATTGATTTTAATGTGATGTGTTTCATAATGTTAATTACTTCTCATGCGATAAATGTGTGTAGAGTCAAGTTCTTCCAACTAAACAGACAGCTGTGCTGCTGGGGAGTTTGTTGCGCCACTTCTTCTTCCCAGCTAAAGCACTAGGAAGTGGTGAAGGGTGGGCGTTTTTGGGGGACTGTCTTATGTAACTTTGACCTTCAAAAAGTGCTGATCTGCAGCCTAATTTGAATAAATGACTTTTGATTTTGATTTTGATTTTGAGAACGTCGATGGGTGACCATCTTTACATTCTAGGATACCCTCTGTCGTTCAGAAAGCAGGTTTAGCTGTTGGTATCGACTATCATTCGTCGATTTTTCACAGTCGAAACGGGAAGCCTGAAAGTCTAACTACCTAGTAACGGGGTTATGAAGTTCAGATTGGCAGTCCATCTATTAAAAATACAGGTGTTCCGCTGCATCCGGTTAGACTGGGGTCCAACCTCAAAAGTAGTTGGACAAAAGGCAGGCAGATGACAGTTTCCAGTGCAAATATGTCCGTAATGTCGTACGTGCCCAGGCGCAGTAGCTGTTATACCGTCTTACGATTAAGGTTACATAAAATATGTCTAATCAGAGATAATTACATTCAAAAACAGTTTAACACCCAGATAAAATAACTGATAGTTATCTCCAAGATAAACAATAAATGTTATATATATTTAAAATTATTTCCCAATCATTGTTAGTTAGATTGTGAATTAACTGTTCTGAAAGATTAATATTGGTTATCAATGATAGATTGAGCTAATTTAGACTTATTTTATCCTGTCTAGTTGACTAGTTAAATAATGTTTAAACACTCAGCCTAGCCTTTTCCTTACTATTTTGGGGTTGGCTTGTAGTCTTACCGGATGCAGCTAAATACCAGTTGTTTACATGAAGCTACTGCTTATCTGACCTCCACAACCCAGTTACTGGGTAACACGATAAACGAAAACCCATTCAAAAACTGGTTGTCAGTTTCTTTTTTTTTTCATCTGATTACCCATAACGACAGACGAATAACAGCTGGGTTTAATGAGTTTTCCGGGCTACAGAGGTATCTCGACATTTTATGAATGGTCACCCATCCACAAACTGACCGCGGCAAGAGTTGCTTAACCTTTGATCGACACGTTCGGCAGTTATTTTTTAAGCCATAACCTCAATGCTGAATACTATAGAAAGTAAGTATTTAAAAAAAAAACCTTTATAGAAAATAATGTAGTGATGCAATTTTATACTTAACAGCATTTATGGAAGTAAAAGGCTTTTAACACTCACATATTATCTACAAGAAGTCTGATTCATAAATAACCACATTTATAACTTATCAATAATGCACCAAATTCTCATTTTTTGCAATGTAAGGTAAGTAATCAATAAAAATTTGAATAGATAAGATTATTAAAATTTGTGTATATGATTGTTAAATTTTAAAGAACAAGAGACTTATGATTATTCAGCCAAGGATCTAGTCTGAGGAAAATAATTTCTAGCAATATACTGAAAATAATAAGCAGCGAGCTAAAAATAATAGTAAAAAATCAATATTAACTTGGGCCTTTGCCCAACCGTGGGATAATACCTACAAATGAACTAAAAAAAAGTCGTTTCAAAATTTCTTATTATGTCAATTTAATGATAGTGTATAAATTGTTGTTTGTTTAAATATTAAACAATACAGGTTAGTTAATGTTATTGTGACACATATATGAAAAAAAATAAAAATAAAACCACCTAAAAAATTGTTGAAGACTGATAAAAAAAGTAAAAATGTTAACATTCGGTTGTTTACAAAGAACGTTTGGCAATACACATGAGCCGTTTTCAAATTATTCAAGTTTATTGTTCCAGTTTATGTAGATAAATACAGCCTAAAATGCTATAATCTATAGAAATATTCTGATAATAAAGTAATCATATGTGATTCATTCAAAAAATAATCTTTAAAAATGAATGAACAAATTTTTTCAAATTATAGAACACTAAACTCACCTCTTAAAAAGCCTGGCATATTTTTTTCCCACCACTGATGTGCAATGGAATTTCGCGTGCAGCCAAGTATTTTTTTTTACACAATTAAAAAACCACAACCACTGATTACTATGACAATGATACTTATTAAACTTTGCATACAGTTAATATGTATTATCAAGCAGTTTACACCCAATCAAGGGTTTAAATATGAATTTGTACTAATATAGATAAAGAAACAATTACATTTGATAAGTTACGATTACAGTAAACTTAGGCGTTTTAATGCTATAGACCGAAATCGAATGTGGGCGACCGTCCTCCCGCTAATGTATGCGCCGTCGAGCGAATAGTAATAAAATTATACACGGCATAGCGTCGAATTACGCGTCTCCCGCTTTTAGTTAAAAGGTTAACAGCCAATTGACTACGGTTTTTTTTAATCAGTTAAAAATATAGGCACTAGCATTATACTAAGGAGCTCATGCCGTACTCACCGTCGCTAGCGGGTCGCATTCCACCTTTCCCGATGTGCGTGGGCTCTCATTTTCATCTTGTTCACGTAATACCACTTTACGAATATCTAATATTTTGGTATCAAAATGCAAGGAGGTATAAAAAAACTAGGATGACCACTGTTACATTACAACTGTCAAAACTGAACTTCACTCGGGTACTTGTGCCAAGTGCCATAGACAAGGTTATGTTTTATAAATAGAATTTGGTTTTGCTACTCAACAACAGATGACGCTAGTAGTTTCAAATCGTGACCAAAACATAAATTCGATTCGCATTTTCAGTTACCGTGACAATATTATTGAAAAAAAAAAACCTGATTATCCTAACTGAACATAAGGGTTGTCATCATTGAGAAGTTTGTGTATGGTGTATGCTATCAACTTTTGATTGAACCACCACTCTTACGGTCGAGGAAGACCCGTCAAGACGTTTAAAAAATCTTTGACCCTGCAAATTTTTGGTGGTCCGTCATACCAACCTCAATCCCGCATAATGACATCAGTAGATATTGTTTTCTTTGTCAAAAGAAAACAATAAACGACATTAGTCATACGTCTGTTTTCCATGAGGGTAGTCAAAAACGACGCCTTCTTTCTTTCAAGCTGGCCAGTAGACGCCAAGCTAATTTTTAGTGCATCCCTATATGTTTAATAAAATTGTTATTTTAGTTAACCCGTAGAATGTTTACTGACTGTTGATCTTATTACTAAAGAACGACTTTCTTTATTTAACAACCCTTGAAACAATCGGGCTTTTTTTTTTATTCAAAACTTTATTTTGATAAAACTGGAAGTTTTACTGGAAGATCCAAAAATTAAAGTCAAAGTTTTTTTTAATATTAATAATATATAGTTGTCAATTTTGTATTAAGAACTGTTTGTCTGTTTGAATAAGGTTTGAAATACAAAATCTGGTATGTAATTACGTTCGTCTAATTAGAGCGCCTAAGCTGCTATTGCCATCTTGTCTTCGTTGCAAGTTGTCTTGCTAATAATTAATAGGCAGGCATTTAGAATCATGATACGTAGAAAGAAAGATGTTTTGCACGTCACGTTGTGACAAACATGTCTGCACTTTTTATATACCTGTCGTCATCCTGTATGCACTTATTATGTATGTATGACACACATGTTTAAGTAAATAAATGAATCTTGAATGCTTCGACCCCATGCGAGACAGAGCCCCAGCGGCGATTTTCAGCGACAGCAAGAGTTGACGGGAAGACGTCAGACCGGTGCAGCATTAGATAAAAATCGCTGCACGTTGGTCACCAACTGGTGATATTTGCTAGCTCTACTCGCTTGTCGCCAATGGCCGGCGGATTGTCTACTCATAAATCTAAGTGTGCATTAGTTAGATCACCTTGTAATTTAATTAATTACATTTCTAATTAAATTTGGATCACTGCAATGCTAATTGGCATGTTGTTAGAACATTGGATGCTGGTTGTTCAGGTTATAAGGGATTTGCTTTGTAAATTAGTGCGTTACTTCGCACTTACACGATCGTTAGTGTTGATTTCGCAAATATTACTGAACGCGTTCAGTACATCTGAACCGTGTTCAAGAGCTGTCAATATTTTCTAGACAGTATTGACATCGATAGCTTTGAACGTTGTTTAGTTGTGCTAGTCGCGTCCAGTTGTATTGGTGAAGTTCTCCTGAATGCACAAATTCCTAACCAGCTAGTCCGTCTTCCAGTCTAACATGACACTAATCAGATTTATCTACGACGCAGTTATGGTGCACACACACGTAGCCAGAGAACTATACAAAACTGGTCAAGAGCAAGCCGGACTCGCGCACCAAGGGTTCCACACTATCGTTGATGAATGTGTTATTTAGAGAAATCGTTTTATGTTTCCTGTATTCTTTACATAAAGTTTTATTAAACAGAATTTCAGATGTTTTCTATGCAAACTTCGGAGATAACGGAGGGGGAAAGGTATTTTTTTTTAATTTTTCATCTGAAACTATGCGGTTTAGAAAACAAAAAAATGTTTGAGAATTTGCAAACAACGCTCTGTCATAATAATTATGATAGCTCACATGCCCTACCTACCCTAGTAGTGCCACCTATCAAATTTTTAAAACCCGTTTGTAAAATAAATAAAAAATAACATTTTATTTCTTTCTAGCAAAATAGTTGGGCAAACGTCAAACTATTCCAATTTTCAATTTAATAGCCCTAGTAGTTATTGAGATATCCAGCTGTCACAGACGGACAGACAGACAGAGTCGCACCATAAGCATTCCTTTTTACGATTTTGGTACGGAACCCTAAAAAATAACTAGGTACTTTTTGTGGGTCCTACAATCCAATCAAATCAATCTGCCTGCATTTTCCAAACTATGCTCCTGCATCCGGTTAGACTGGAAGCCGACTTAATATTAGTATTTTACAAGGAGCGACTGTTTATCTGACCTCCATAACTCATTGACTGGGAAATACGATACCCCTTCGTAAAACTGGCTGCCAGACTTTCGGTCTTCTGACGACCCGTAACGACTGTCAAAGATGCACAAATATCTATTCTAGATAGCTCGCTTTCTTTGCCTTCATTTAAATATGACAGCAATGCGACGACCCGTAACGACTGTCAAATATCCACGAATGTCAGCCGGGAACTGCTTAACATGCTTTCCGAGGTACGGAGGAGTCTCGGACCAACCCCAGCAAACGTAGCTTAACCCGGTGGATTTACCCGTGCGGCTGTTATTACTTAACCACGAGCTCCTGGGTCCTACAATCCGTCAGATTTTGTTTGTATGACTTGTTTTGTTTGACGTGTGCGTTAATCTGTAGGTACAGTTTCATTCGGCTCTTACAAAAAACTTTTTTACAAAAAATAAAACCGACTTCCAAAACAACACTACAAAGTGACAAATAATTTTGATTTCGGAAGTCGGTGTCTTCGGTTTTGTATTTTAATTTTTTGCCACCGACTTCCGAAATCAAAATTATTTGTCACTTTGTAGTGTTGTTTTGGAAGTCGGTTTTATTTTTTGTAAAAAAGTTTTTATTTTTCACTTTTTAGTTGTGGTACCTACCTACACAACCCTCCCCCCTCCCCCCCAAAATTTTAATACCACTACCTGGTATGTAAATTACAGTGACAGGAACATCGTCCACATATTTAGATTTTTGTTGATTTTTCAAAAACCGCTTATTCGATTTCGATAAAAATTTTATGGGACCATTTGGAAAGTATACCCTTTCCAACAAAAAAAGAATTTTTCAAATCGG
The DNA here is from genome assembly GCA_951799385.1 of Hyppa rectilinea. NCBI lineage: Eukaryota > Metazoa > Arthropoda > Insecta > Lepidoptera > Noctuidae > Hyppa > Hyppa rectilinea. The sequence continues at coordinate 549,319 of OX637328.1, forward strand.
TTGGCAAGCAACGGAGTTATGCGCGAACAAACATAAAAAAAAAAAAAAATACAAACATCCGAATTGAGAACCTCCTCCTTTTTGAAGTCGGTTAAAAAATCGGCCACCGATTGTTTGCCGTCGGCGAATACTCTTAATTATCAGTACTTAAAACTAAATGAAATGATTACAAGTAACGGAAGCACAACCATATATTTCGGGGCGCCATTAAAAAAAACAACCGTTCCATAATGGCATACAATTATTATTAATTGTTTAACAAAAAAGGCTCGCGGCTGTATGACTATACCTTTGCCAAACTAAACGATGTAGTATGCTAAACGGCCATCGATACCATCGTTATTGTCTATGGGTGAGCGTTCCAATTTCAATATGGTGATGGGCACGGGTGGTGTACAGTCGAATATTGTTTTTTTTTTTACTTAAATAATAATATTTACTATATTTTATTTACCTATGATCTTGGTACTAAGAGTAGGGAGGCACCCAGGAAATGGACTGTATGAAAGATTATAAATGGGTAGAAACTCACAGTCAATCCTTTCCGATTGACTGTGGGTTGCGAGTTGCGACCAAAGACTACAATATGTATAGGGACAGTTGCGACCTTGCGACGACCTACTTCTCACGCGGACAACTGTAGGTACGTCGTTTGCGCCCGCGTCTTTCGTTTTTTTTTAACAGTGGCATCTCGCAGTTCAACCAAGGTTGTCTACTGCTAAACCGGGCTTGCCTGTGGGTGCCACAAAAAAATTGCAGCCTCCAACCAGGGCTTATAAAAACTTACAAACTAAGCGACTACACCCTGTGGGGCTCGGACCTCGACCTAGGGCGTCGCTGGGGGAGGACAGCAAGGGACAAGCTGGATCGGGCGTAGTTTGCGCCCGCGTCTCCTGTTCTGACTCTTTATATATTTTGGGTGCTGGAAAGGGAACTTTGTAAATAATATCACTGTTATTTTAGTATCAAATTGGTTATGGTCTTACGACTTCAAAACGTGAACGAAGTCACGGACAGATGCTAGATTTGATTAAAAACAAAAATAATTTAACTAAGACAGCTCCACTGCGTCCCTGTGCAACAATCAATACAAGATGGCGGCGCAACAAATTGGTTGGATGACGCTACAAAACACTAAATAATGCTATTTACATATTGTACTGTCACTTTCCTATCCACTTTATTGTTTAATCTGTTGTTTAGGAGATCCGTTGGCCTGTTGTTCTTAATTTTAACCGACTTGAAACGAAGGAGGAGGTTATGCGTTCAGGAACTTTAAAAAAAAATTCAAAGTCACATAAACTTTTATGAGCAGTCTATGGACACGGTATAAACTGGTCGTTTCCTATGGAGAAGGGCCGGCAAGAAATTCCACGGCGTTTCGCTAACTAATTAGAATATATCATGTACACATAGCACACACATATTAATATACCTATGATTTTACTATATACGCCAGCACATCAAGTAATAGGTACCAAACTGTCAAATTTTTGCAAACGATTTTAAACCTTAATTAATGTACAGAGGAGACTTCAAGTTACCACAATCTGTCAAATTTCTTTGATAGTATTTCAACTTTTTTGCAAAGAAATAAGGTTCATTTTTAATTGAGAAAATTTTACAGTTAGGGATAGCTTGATGTGCTGGCGTCTGTACCTAATTGATCTATTAGCTGAATAGACAGAACCCTATACTCTAAGTAGAAACATTCACGCTTACCCGATGCCCACAGATAATATCACGGCCAACCAATAGAGCGTTTGTTTGGTAATTTTGGCGCGATTGTCTATGCCCATTGTTTTCTTTTTTTACAAGTCATTGAGTTTCATTGACTGTTGGAAATTGATCTGTTCACACTCACTTGCCACATCCGGTAAGATAACGAGTTACTATTTATATTTTAATTTACATGTTTAACATAATGGGTTTTATAAAATGGGTGGGACTATTGCCATTTGCCAGACACCTTTTTGTACGTGGTCGTTGGCGTTCGTTCTATACCAACGTATTCCTCTATAATATTTTCTCTGGTTAAGGATACTGATCCAAATATTTTGTACGATGTAATGTTTAACTACCACTGCCAAATTTTGTATTTTATATTCAGATATCCTACTAATATTATAAATGCGAAAGTTAGTTATTCATAATTCTCCTGCTTTTGTCCGAATTTATTTAGGGCCGGCGCGGGCGCAAGTGTTTTTTTCCTCCATACTTCTTTAATACTATTATAATTACACAACTGCGGTATCTAAATATGATAAACATCATCAGCCTGCCTTTTCCCATCCATGTTGGGGTCAGCTTCCAATCTCACCGGATGCAGCTGAATCAGTATTTTACATGGAGCAGCTGCCTACCCCTCTCGGCCTCCACAACCCAGTTCAAGGCGTCTGAAAAAGATCGAAATTGTTTGAAAATCGACGTTGTTTCAAATGATAGCCGACACCAACGGCTTGCCGAGACGTGGAGGGATCTTGATACGCAATGGATGGTCACCCATCCATCAAAATCTACTTTTGCGGCTGTTATTACGTAGCCCAGAGCCCCTAAAAGTAGTCTATCAGTAAATTCAGGGAACCGAAATATTACGTCCGTTTCTATGAAACGTATACAATAGAACAGTTCCCAGTAACCTAATGGTGAAACAATGGGTTGTAATATGACATTAATAGGTTCCTAATAGGTATATCCAGTATATCCATAGATAGGTGTAGAAGACGATTATGTGTTGGTGACGATGTTGAGATGGCACTTGCACATAATAAATTAAATTAAATAATAGTTAAAAAAAACTAAAAAACACGCTTTTTATAGAAAACCGAACTAAAAAAAAGAAAATAAATTTGGTAATTTTTTTTAAGCGTTGGTTGGTGAATATTATTTAACTTAATTTTTCTAATTTATAATTGAAAAAAAAACTTCGTCATCATTCTCCTGCCCTTATCCCAATTTATTTGGGGTCGACGCAACATGTCTTCTTCTTCCATACTTCTCTATTTGTCGTCATCTCGAAGGTCACTCCCTTTCTAGTCATATCATCTTTCACACAATCCATCCATCGTTTCTTTGGTCTCCCTCTACTTGTATAGCCATCCACATTCATACTCACAACTTTCCTGACAACATTTTCCTCATTCCTCCGCATAACATGCCCATACCATGACAACCGATTTCCACACAAGTTTTCAGTCACCGGTGTCACTTTCAGACTTCCTCTTATATACTCATTACGTATTCTATCCATTCGCGTAACACCACACATCCCTCTTAACATTCACATCTCAGCTGCATGCAATTGTCTTTCATTCATTCCTTTTGTGGCCCAACACTCTGATCCATACAAGACGGCAGGTCTAATCATGCTTTTATAAATCATTTTGCAAATTGAAAAATGGAATAATTTTATCAAATTAATGTATTGTCATCGGTCCTCGATAAATCTACAAAGTTTGAACGAAATATGGCCGTTTAAAGTGGGTCAAAATCGCGCCCAATGGAGTCGGTTACAAACATACATACAAGTAACGTGAAGCTAATATAAAGCGTGTAAAAAGTAGAGAAAGGTAAAAAGGTCTAAATAACCAAGAAATAAGTTCTCATTTTGACTGTATTCTATAGAACACATATGTTTTGCTCGTGGCTAAGTGATAACCATGATACTATCAGCCGCTCTGCAGGGCAGCTACCGGAACTTCCTCAGGGAAAAGCAAATAAACTATAGCATAGTTAGGTAACTACCTAAAACACCTAAAACATGACGCACAATGAAAGTAACTTAACGTAGGTAGGTACTTGTTTATTTTTTTTAATTAATCGGGTTTCCCAAAACACGAGGAATTAGATAACCTTTGCACAGACTAATAACATTATTTTCACCTCACAGGCTCGGAAAGAGTCTGTTTGTCATTCGAAATCTGAGCCGAAAATCGATTTTTGCTCTCTAGCGTGGAAAGAGTTTTTAAAATTCGAACCTTTCTATTTAATAATTTTCTATACTGCCAGTCCACTGAAAATGCATGACACGGTCTAAAATAAAATATTAAATAATAACGCTCACCTTAAAAACTTCCATCACAGTACAGAAATTAAATATTTTGCGAGGATATAATTGTAAAATTGGAATTAATGTTAATAAGTATTCCATTACATTACAAAAATCTGTGACGTCACATTTGAATATGCCATAAAAATACTACCCTGTCAATTACCATTGTGTAGTAATATAAGTTTATTTTTTTAAATAAAATAAATACTAATATAATATGTTATTTAATCCTTTGTTTGGCAAAAATAAATATGTATTAAATTAAATTAGTTAGGTATTTGTATTAAATTAGTTTTTTTCTTTAATTCTCCTTAGAGGACAAGTAGGATATAGAACAAAATACAGGGTATTTAATTTTGGAGATATTCTATGTAACTCATAAGATACATTGCCAAGTACCTATCTGTTATTTTCTTCACATGAGTCAATGTATCTGAGACGCTCGAACAAAATAAAACTCAACAACACCTTTCTTTTTTTTCCTTGCTCCTAGCAGTTTCCTCGCTGTAGTGAGGTGAAAAATTGTGTGTTGCGCTCGGCAGCAATGCGTCTCGTACCTTTGAAGCCTTCGTTACGCTCAGGATTCTATATTTGAACCACTCGCTTCGCTCATGGTTCAACCCTAGAATCCTTCGCTTACTCAGGTTTCAATAGAAGTACTCGCGCCAAAAATCAACTTTCCAGCCTTGCATAACAAATAACTATATCATCTCTCGACGGCGACCCTGTCAAAGTAGGTACTTAAATAAAAAATAAATATTTTACGGAGACCCGGGTATAGTACCACTGAACCCGAAACCCGGGTTACCGGGTAAATGCTTACAGATGTATGTAAAGTGTCTCAGTAAGAGTGCACTTTTTCATTTTAAAATAAAAACAAGTATTTTATGACAGAGTTATGATATTTTTATTGTATTGTAAAGAAGACATGTTCCGATTAAGTATGGAATAAAATATCCGGCAAATGACCCCCACGGCTCCGATGACAGGCCATTACTCTTTTAACTTGTCTATGTACTGAACAACTGATTTTTTTTCGCGATTTAGGTTCGGCCCCATAGTAAAAGTTGTTCGTTATAATGAGTAGGTACAATGACCCCTTAAAGGGATTTAAACGACTTAAAAATCATGTATAGGTATACATAGTATAAGTTTGTGAAGTGCCTACCTTTATTATTTTATTCGTAATTCCACTACACCGTTTAGAATACACCTTCTTTCCAATTTTCATCCTTAAAGTGAAAACAGTTTCCGAGTAAAATAACTGAGTGATATCCGAGCGAATCTTTAGGTTCGGGGAAGCCCGTTTCATTAGTGAGAGCTCTTAACAGGAAGTTGCTCTTGTTCTTATCACCAGTATACCTAAAGACTAAAGTATATAACTTCGGAAAAACAGCGTAAAATGCTATAAAACCCTCCGTGCGATCAGCAGTGGAGGACGTCCAACTTTGTATTCAAAAGTATGAAGTTTATCATGTGTGGAGCGCAGTGTGGGCTGGCGTTGTTGGTGCTGTACGTGGGGATGGCGCATGCGCATTCCTGGGGTAAGTTAGAGGAGCCATTTTTTAAACACGCTCTATATTAGCTTCACCTATAAGTTTGTTTGTTTCTATGTTTGTAACCGACTCCTTTCAGCGCGATTTTGACCCACTTTAAACGGACAGATTTCGTTCAAACTTTGTCGATTTATCGAGGACCGATGCCAATACATTAATTTGAACTAAAAAGTAGGCAACATAATATAATAGTTTAAAAAAATTAGAAAACTCGTTTTTTATAGAAAACCGAACTAAAAAATAGAAAATAAACTTTGTAAATAAGAAAAAAATATATAAGATGGCTGGTAATTAGTGACCGATATTTGAACACGTGATTGTACTCATAATTACAATCAACTTTCCCAAAGAAACTTTTTTTGTAGACTCAGTCAGGAGGATAGAGATAAAAAGGTATCTTCTGGCAATATAACTCTCAAAAATAATAAACTGAATAGAGTGCAACATACATTAAAATTATTAAATCAAAATATTCAAGGTTGCTCTTCCAAGTTACTGGAAATAGAATTGTTTTTGGAAATACCAAGTTTGATGTCATTTGTTTAACAGAACATTGGTTAAAAGATCATCAAGTAGTATCAATTAATTTTGAAAATTATTGCGTAGTTAGCTATTTCAGCCGAAAACAAATGATACATGGTGGGTCATTAATATTAGTTAAAAGTTCAATAAAATCTAAAGAACGAAAAGACATCATCGGACTATCTGTTGAACACACCATTGAATTGTCCTGTGTTGAGCTAGATAAGCATGTTATAGTATGTGTGTACAGACCTCCAAATTACCAGAATCTATCTGTGTTTGATTCTGTAATGGAAGATGTGTTAAAGAAACTAAGTACTAGTAGCAAGTCAATAATCATATGTGGACTGATTTTAATATTAATTTACTAGAAAATAACTCGAATACTGTCAGATTATTAAGTCTTTTTGGGTCATTTGATTTGTCCAACGTTTTTATGGAACCAACCCGAGTAACTGCCTCCTCTGCCACTTGTATAGATAATATTTTTTGTAATTGTGAATACTTACATAAAGATATCTTAAATAAGTTGCCATCTGACCACAGTGGACAAACTATAACATTTTGTTCCTATATGCCTCTACAAAAAATTCAAATAAGATTTAGGCCAATTACATGTACAAATTTAAACAAATTCAATAAGTCTTTGGCCAGTAATTTATGTGTTCAGAATTTTAATAATATATCTGACCCAAGTGAGTTCTACGCCGAGTTCTTTTTACTATTGAATAAGCAATTTAATGACTCTTTTCCACTACAAACTAAAAGCATTTTCACAAAGTTTTTATTTAGCGATTGGGCGACTCCTGGTATTCGCAAAAGCAGGGCAAAACTTTTTGAACTTTATAGCCTCAAGCAACATACGAATAATACAAACTTTCATCAGTATGTTGCAAAATACTCTAAAACTTTTAAAAGTGTGTGCAAAATAGCTAAAGCTCTTTATATTAGCAATAAAATAAAATCAGCTGATGATAAAATAAAAACTACCTGGCAAATAATAAATAATGAAACAGGTAGGAAAAAGCAGCGTAATACTGAGTTAAAGTTTGGAGACAGCACATGGCCGCATCAACTCAGATATAGAAATAGCTCAGGAATTTGAAAACTTTTTTGCTAATATTCCTCTCAAAACTACTTCATCATTAAATTCCTCAGCCGCGGTTTCTGCTGCCTTACTTAGAAAAAATGTAAAGGCATGCCCTTTAGAATTTACATTTCAGCATACAAACCCCCAGGCTGTTATAAAAGCTTTTAAAGATCTTAAAATCAAATCAACAGAAGATCTCTGGGGAATGTCTGTAAAAGTCTGTAGTTCTGTTATCGATACCATTGCGCCCTATTTAGCTTTCATATTTAATTCTAGTGTGGACCAAGGAGTCTTTCCGGATCTAATGAAACACAGTAAAGTAGTGCCATTGTTCAAATCCGGTGATAGTAAAGAACCCAACAATTATAGGCCCGTGTCAATTCTGCCAGTTCTCAGTAAAGGGTTTGAAAAGTTGATGCTCAATCAAATGTTACGTCACTTTAATAAAAATTCCATCTTGCATGACCAACAGTTCGGTTTCACCAAAGGGCGTTGTACTACTGACGCTGGTGTCACCCTAATAAAGAACATTTTTAGCGCCTGGGAAGAAGCACAAGATGCCATTGGAATCTTTTGCGATCTCTCTAAGGCGTTCGATTACGTGGAACATGAGACGCTTCTGCTGAAACTAGAGCACTATGGAATTAGAAATACAGCCCTTGATTTACTTAGATCATACCTGAAAGATAGAAAGGTTAAAGTTCAAGTAAATGGTGTGAACTCGCTGGGGTCGGAAATGACAATGGGCGTTCCTCAAGGTTCGATATTGGGTCCATTTCTCTTTTTAGTTTATATTAACGATTTACCCCAATTACTTCAAAATCAACCGAAGATGGTGTTATTTGCAGATGACACTTCATTAATCTTTAAAATTAATCGACGCTCACAAAATCTTGACGACGTGAATAACTCTATTCTTCAGGTCCAAGATTGGTTTACGGTAAATAATTTGGTACTAAATGAAAAAAAAACCAAATGCATTAGATTTACATTACCTAATGTTAAAAGTAGCGATTGTGACATCATATTGAACGGAGAAAAGCTGGAATTTATTAAGCAGGTGGTTTTCCTGGGAATCACGCTAGACGACAAGTTGCAATGGGGTCCCCACATAACAACTCTTGCGGGACGGCTAAGCTCGGCCGCTTATGCTGTTAGAAAGATAAGGCAGTTAACAGACGTAGAAACCGCGCGTTTGGTCTATTTTAGTTACTTCCATAGCATTATGTCGTATGGCATTTTACTGTGGGGTCGGGCTGCTGACATTGAATCCATTTTTATTTTGCAAAAGCGAGCGATCAGGGCTATTTACAATCTTCGTCGTCGCGAATCGCTTAGGGAACTATTTAAAAGGATTAATATTATGACAGTACCTTGCCAATTCATTTATGAAAATATTATGTATGTAAGAAAAAATAGACATCTTTTTAACAAAATAAGTGATAGGCATAATTTTAATACTAGAAATAAAGATAAAATAATTCAACCATTTTTTCGATTGTCAAAAGTACATACATCTTTTATGGGGTTCTGTGTTAAATGTTACAACAAAATACCTTGTGACATACTGCAATTAAATGAAAGAAAATTTAAAACTCATATTAAAAGTACACTTTGTAAACAAGCTTATTACAAATTAGAAGATTATATCAAAGATAAGGATGCTTGGAAACATGCTGGTCCTGCTCCACAGGACAATCTAGTGTCTAGACAAAATCAAACTGGTTGCTAAGTAAATTAGGTAATTTGTACCATATTATTTTATTATATTGGAATAACTTCTCACACGTTGATTAATTTATTATTATTAACTTTTAGAATGTTTGTAAATATGTGAGCACCATGCACTTATGACATAATTAAGTTTACTTGCCACTGCTACATGTGTTTTTCTTTTCACCTTTTGTGATGTATTGTTTTTATTCTGGGTACATCGTCTTCACATATAATGTTATAATACATGTATACAAAACATTGTGAAACATTTTAAAAGAGTAACGGTGGAGTTTCTTGCCCATTCTTCTCCACACGAAACTACTTTTTGGAAGGGGCGACTAGAATCAGTTCTATTTCTTGTTCATTTTGACGTTCAAAAGTGCCATTCTTGTGCCTATTTGAAATAAATGTTTTGACTTTGACTTTGGATGAAGCTAGTTGCCCATTCCAAACCAGTAGGTACCTATGGGGAAGAACGGGCAAGAAACTCCATGGACACTCTATTACTCACAAACGTGTCCGGTTTTGGTGTTCAATTCCCGCAGAATGCAGCTATGTTACCTACATTAAGTATGTTTTTCTTATTGCAGACGTCGTCATAGGCATCAAAGATGAGCTAAAGTTTTATACCAACACTACCGTGGCCAAAACCATAACATTGAAGTCCCAAAACCTCACAGCGCTAGTTTACGATGAAGTGCATGACATGGTTCTGTACGTGGACAAACAATCCAACAACGACCATATATGTGGTTACGACTTGTCCTCCAATGATAGCAGATGCTTTACCAAAAGCAACGGTAGAAACATTCACGGCCTCGCATTCGACCCCGCCACGGAGACGGTGTTCTTCACGGATACTATTGAAAGAAGCATCAATTGGATATCATTAAAACCTGGATCAGTTAACAATGCAAACGGAAATCTTCTCATCAAGATGGCTGACGGGATACCTCGTGATATTGTCGTGGATAGCTGTAAAGGGTACGTAAAAATGATGGTTTTAGTATGTAACAATTTGATGCAATGGTGCAAAGGTTGCCATAGCACTCGAGACAGGATAGCGAAAGTAAAAAAAAAACAGTAATAGATAGCCTAATGGTGCGACCGTCGGACTACCAAGTCATAGGTCTCGAGTTCGAACCCAAAACACGCACCTCTGATTTTTAGGATTCATGTGCGTATTGTAAAATTATCACTTGCTTAAAATCGGTGAAGGATAACATCGTGAGGAAACCGGCAATCCTGAGAGATATTTCTCAACAGCTGCATGTGATGCTAAGTCAGAGGCCCATGAGCAGCATAAAAACTCTGTCACCAGGTTAGTCACTAACCACACGAAGAAGAAGAAGCGGAGGTAAAGCGCCAGGGTAACTCACTAAATTCAAATTTTCTTACGGTTTTCCAATTTGCCGGTCAGTATTCAAACTCAAACTCAAACTCAAAGCATTTATTTCAAATGACCCAATTACAGGCACTTTTGAACTATCAAGGGGTCGGTCAGTCAGAAAGATGAAGCTAGTTGCCCATTCCAAAGCAGTAGTACCTATGGAGAAGAACGGGCAAGAAACTCCAAGGACACTCTTTTAGATCAAAATATGTTTACAAAAACTGGGTCTCACGTGTATATTTCAACATGAATGATGTATCATTCATGTTGAAATACTTATACACGTGAGAACGAACTTAATAAAAGCGTCCATAATTACAAGATTTAAAAAAAAGCAATTCAAAAATAAGTTAAATTTTGGTTAATGGTTGAGCTAAATGGATTAGCACCATTTATCTCAACCATTTTGATGGGAGCTAAATGATCTAACATACGCGCCACCATCAGTGAGACATTACAGGGAGCATGACATGGTCTCAGCCGCCAGGGCACATTCAAGTCAATGTAAGACGTACTCAGTAAATAGTAGCTCTAGAGTTGGTACATAGTGCTCACAAACGTGCTATGGAATTATACAATGATTATTAAGTTTAATGTTACTTAAAATATGATTCCCGGCCGTAGCAAGACGTTTTTCTAGGGTCAATTACAATATTGCAAAGTTAAAAAGCACGCGTGTTGAATACACTGCTTTGTGAACCTAAAACTGGTGCTATTAGAGCCTTGAATTCATTTCATGATACTTACAACAAGTTTTCTATTTTAACAGGTATATTTACTGGCTCAACATAAACCAAGATAAGCCTACAATAGAGCGAGCTCTGTTTAATGGCACTGAGCGAGAAGTTTTTGAAAACATTACTTCACTACGTTTTAACGCAACCCACAATTTGGAGCCGCACAGCTTGGCCTTGAACCCTCAGCAGCAACGCTTATACTGGATGCAGCCTGTGTCGACTAAAGAATACCGACTGTATTTATCTGAGTTGACAAGAAAACACAAAACATTTGTCATTCATGTTTATGAAAATTGTGACCCACGGAATAATCACCCGTCAAATAAGTTGACTGTCACAAAAGAATCATTAATCATAGCTGGTGCGTGCTCTGGTGGAAAGCAAGCCTATAAAACGAACTGGTCATTTAATAACATTAGACTTTATTTTACTGTGAATGACAAGCCTATCAGTTTAGCCGCCAACTATAAAATCGCAGACCATATCCGGGGACAGGATTGTGAAGCATTAAAGAGTCGGGGAGTTGCTACGAAATGTGATGAGCCATTTTGTGTACACGGTACGAATGTTGATGGACAATTATTTTGCCAATGCACACCTGGTTACATGGGAGAGCGGTGCGATGTTCCAGTCTGTGCGAACTATTGCTTGCATGGCAACTGCAGTGTTAATGATGAGGGATTCCATGAGTGCAGGTAAGACATTCTCCACCTTCCAATCCTTTCCGTGCTAATTTATTAAAAGGAGAAGATTGGTTAATCTAATTATATTTAGCCTTTTCCCAACTATGTTGGGCGCGCAGGTCGATCCATCAGGTTAAGCTACGTTTGCCGGGTTTGGCCGTGGATGGGTGACCATCTTTACATACCGAGACTCCTCCGTGGCTCGGAAAGCACGTTAAGCCGTTGGTCTTGGCTGTCATTTGTGGATCGTTGACAGTCGTTACGGGTTATCAGAAGCCCGAAAATCTGACAGCCAGTCTTACCAAGGGGTATCGTATTGCCCAGTTGCTGGGTTGTGGAGGTGTTTCACTATCATTTATTGTTCTCAATTTAGCATAAATTATTAAACTTAATATTTACATACCTAAAACATTATTAATAACTATGTACAAGTATGTACAAGTTGTGGAGGTCAGATAGGAAGTCGCTCCTTGTTAAATACTGGTATTCAGCTGCATCCGGTTAGACTGGAATTCGACCCCAACATAGTTGGGGAAAGGCTAGGCAGATTCGCCACCTAAAATTACCTTGCCACGTCGTACCGCCAATGTGCGCCGGGCCTTACACTCCTTTAATTTTTTTTACGTTACGTTTTTAAATGGCGGCGCGGCACTATTTGACATTTTCATTATTTCAGATGCGATTCCGGTTATTCCGGAGACAGGTGTGAAGTTGGCGCATGTCATGGATACTGTCTGAACCATGGCGCCTGTTCCCTGGATAAGGAAGAGAAGCCATTCTGCGAATGTGTGGCTAGTTACGAAGGTGCAAGATGCGAAGTTACGAAAACTGTCATTCCAAAATCCCTTCCTATAACTGTCTACGTGCTTTTTGGTGCAATGAATCCTAACCAAGGCACTCCTAAATTGTTGAACTATAATGAAATACGACAATTACCTTAATCTTTTAAAAGCCATTGTCACATATACGTGACAAGCAAGCGCATGCCCTGTACGCCAACGACACAAATATGTGACAATGGCAACAACACTATAACACGAAATAAACAATTAAATCATTACTTATGTGAGTGTTTATATATGTCGTAGGATAATTTGATACTTCGAATCTTCGCGGAAATACTAGGGGTTTTGCGAAAACGCGGATAATTAGACATAGGCGAAAAATTATCAAATCTTACTGGACAAAGTCAGGATTTTTGCGAAAATACTCGTTACTATAGTAAGATTTGATGTGCTCAACACTGATTGGCTACAATTTTGCTGGCTGACTTCTAATTGGTTCCTAGTTTGCGATGATTAACTTCAAGTATTGTATCATAGAGTTATGAAGGTTTAGAATAGGTGAGAAAGGAAAATCACTAAATTGAAGTCCAAGTAGGTACACTATTTACGATAAAAAACAAAACACTTCTGCAATTTAACTCAGACACAAACGTAAACAAATAACGTGCGGCAACAAATGATTGACATTTAAGACGTCAACCAATCAGAGACGATCTCTTATTGAACGCGCTGACCGACCAATCAGCGTTCTTATTTCATAACAGCCAGCGTTTCGTTTCGCAATATTGCTATAATAACGAGTATTTTCGCAAAAATCCTGACTTTGTCCAGTAAGATTTGATAATTTTTCGCCTATGTCTAATTATCCGCGTTTTCGCAAAACCCCTAGGATTTCCGCGAAGATTCGAAGTATCAAATTATCCTACGACATATATATATATATCTTTCAAATTGAAGCTCTCGTACGTATTTAATGACATGAAACAAATTAAAAGACACCATGGATATTTTGAAATTCATGATAACAAAAAGAAATAAATTTGTAGCTTGGCGTGGAGGAGTACAACACACAAACACGTGCGTGCGTTTTATGCTCTGACGTTCAAAAGGTAAAGTTCGCGGCCATCTCCTCACCTCTTCAGATGAGGGGATGGCATTTTATGACGGCGTTTACTTATGATTAGAATAGAACAAAAACTAAAAATATTTTTTTCAAGACGACAAGGAAATAGTATTTTTTTTCTTTTTCTTTTGTTTTCAGTACTTGCTGTAACTGTTTCATAACTGTCTTTTTTAACGTTTGGATAAAGTATCTGGTTTATAGCGTTCCGTTTGCCTAAGTTTGCCACTTTGTATTGCATTAATTCTGTTTTAAATTGCATGATAAAAAGAAACATACATTTGTAATACCTTCAAGTACTCAATTATTAAATGAGCTAGAGAAACGCCTCTCGTTTGTTGGATAGGTATTATCTAATGACGATAAAACGAAAAGAAAAATATTTTTTTCCGTTGCCACTCGAAAAAGGGCGTTTGATGTATCGATAACTAGTGTATAAAATAATATCGATAACTAGTGTATAATACTGACTCATTTGCGAAGGTCCATTCTAGGGTTCTGTAGTCCAGTGGCAAAAATAAAACCCTTATAATATCTTTATTTATTTCAAACAGCTGTCTTTGGCCAAGGTTGAGCTAAATTGCAACCAGGACCATAAAACTATTCAAATCATAGACAATCAACAGTCTAGCTTTTTTGAAACCACAGACAAACAGGAACCAGGCCGCCATATTGAGTTGCGTTCGCGCCAAAGTCTAACGACAATATGGCTAACAAATTGTGCTGTTGCACCGAACTTTGTTGATTTATGGTCGATTCGTTAGAAATCAGGTGTTTTGCGCGCTTTGAATACTAATTATCGGCTAATGGTAGTCATGAGAAGTTGCTAAGTGACTAGTTTTTGACCGTGGTTTCGCCTGTAAGTGTTCTGCCACGTTGAGTACTTTCAGTGAATCCAGGGTTGTCAACCGCGACCAGTCTAAGGACTACCCAAATAATTAACCTTTTGAACGCCATTGTCACATAAACGTGGCAAGCAAGCAAGCGTCATTATTTATAAGTGTTCGTTAAATACTGAGAGAGTCTACTTGGTTTCACAAAAAAAAAATGGATAAACTCAACTGAAAAAATGGTTAATTTTACTTGGGAGATAATTTGGGGCAAGGGGGCCTCCGCTCCTTTGTTGCCCCGAGGCCTCCACACCTCTTAAACCGGATAAAATGGCGGCATAAGTTCCGATTTTGGCCACGCGTCACTAGAACCTTGTGGCGTAGTACTGCCACGCGTCACTAGAACCTTGTGGCGTAGTACTGCCACGCGCCACTAGAACCTTGTGGCGTAGTACTGCCACGCGTCACTAGAACCTTGTGGCGTAGTACTGCCACGCACCACTAGAACCTTGTGGCGTAGTACTGCCACGCACCACTAGAACCTTGTGGCGTAGTACTGCCACGCGTCACTAGAACCTTGTGGCGTAGTACTGCCACGCGCCACTAGAACCTTGTGGCGTAGTACTGCCACGCGCCACTAGAACCTTGTGGCGTAGTACTGCCACGCGCCACTAGAACCTTGTGGCGTAGTACTGCCACGCGCTACTAGAACCTTGTGGCGTAGTACTGCCACGCGCTACTAGAACCTTGTGGCGTAGTACTGCCACGCGCCACTAGAACCTTGTGGCGTAGTACTGCCACGCGCTACTAGAACCTTGTGGCGTAGTACTGCCACGCGCCACTAGAACCTTGTGGCGTAGTACTGCCACGCGCTACTAGAACCTTGTGGCGTAGTACTGCCACGCGCCACTAGAACCTTGTGGCGTAGTACTGCCACGCGCTACTAGAACCTTGTGGCGTAGTACTGCCACGCGCCACTAGAACCTTGTGGCGTAGTACTGCCACGCGCTACTAGAACCTTGTGGCGTAGTACTGCCGCGCGATTCTGTAATAATCTCACCGCGAAATTTAGATGAAGTCAGCGTGAAGTGAGCTGTAAGTGTGCTAGGGGTTGACACTGTTGACAGCTCACTGTAAACTCACTTCACCTACATGTTCACGGTGAATTTTTTACAGAATAGCACTACTGTGCTTGCTTGTCAAGGAACGGTAACCACCGCAACAAGTTATACCAAACTGACAAATTTCGTCAAATGATTCAGAGTCAAAGTCAAAGTCAAATCATTTATTTCAAATAGGCACAAGGCACTTTTGAACGTCAAAAATGAACAAGAAATAGAATTGATTCTAGTCGTAAGTCGCCCCTTCCAATAGATGTCGCCCCTTCCGTTGTAATAGGTGGTAGTTTCGTATGGAGAAGAATGGGCAAGAAACTCCACTGTTACTCGATCTTAAACCCTATCATTTTATAAATTAAGTTCACAATCGATTAAGAAAATTTGACAGTTTGTGCTAAGTTGATGTGCTGGTGACGGTACCTCATTAGCATTTACGAAGTTTACTGTAATGTCGTGATTTTAATCAGCACGCAAAACAACAACATGTTGTTGAATGTTGTTTTTGCTCTTCGTGGTGATGCGGGGAGGGGTTCAGTCACGCACGACGCATGCTCCTACTTATTTGGTAAATCGAATACCATAGACGTGATTTTCAATCACGTGTACGTAAGTATCTAGCTGGCTCGTTGGTCTAGTGGTCGGAAGCACTACTGCTTGGTATGAGGTCGGGGTTTGATTCCCGGGTCGCGTAAGGTGCGATTAGGTTTTTTGTCAAAGATTTCTTAGTAACATCCCAAAGTTTGGATTTGTGATTGTATGGCCGGTTACTGGTAAAATGTGGAAGTACCGTAGGTATGCCTCTGCCTAGCCTTTCGGATATTACAGGCATACAGTTATGCACGATCACGTTGCGCAAACTGTAATTCAAAACAATTCTACACGCCGAAAAAACAGCTGTTCCATACATTTTGAACGTATTGGTATTGCAATATTGCAATTGCGTTTGCATGGAAAAAAAATTTTTTTTCTAATAACCTACGAAAAATTTGCCAATACTGAATTTGTGGTCAACAGTCTACGCGTCGAGGTCCCATACACCGTGTCACAGATAAAATAAAACTTAACTTTTGTTTGTGTGGGCATAGCGTTTAAATTATGTGGTTCTGCTTCTTGGCCATAGAGGGCGTTATATTCAGTAAAGGAGTGAATAAATTATTTTTAACTTTTTTTGTAATTACGTAAGACCGGCTTCAAACTCAAACTCAAAGCATTTATTTCTAATAAACCAATTACAGTCACTTTTGAATTGTCAAGGGGTCGGTCAGTCAGAGAGATGAAGCTAGTTGCCCATTCCAAAGCAGTAGGTACCTATGGAGAAGAACGGGCAAGAAACTCCATGGACACTCTTTTAAATCAAAATATGTTTACAAAAACTGGGTTACATCATTCATGTTGAAATATACACGTGAGAACGATGCAGAACTTAATAAAAGCGTCCATAAATTACAAGATTTAAAAAACGAAGTTTTGCTCGTGGCTAAGTGATAACCTGATACTACGACTAGTATCAGCCGCTCTGCAGGGCAGCTACCGGAACTTCCTCGGGGAAACGCAAATAAACTATAGCATAGTTAGGTACCTAAAACACATAAAACATGACGCACAATGAAACTAACTTATCGTACTTGTTTATTTTTTAATTAATCGGGTTTCTTAAAACACGCACATTTAGATAACCTTTGCACAGACTAATAACATTATTATCATCTCTCGACGGCGACCCTGTCAAAGTAGGTACTTAAATAAAATAAAATACTGTTTATTTATTTTACGGAGACCCGGGTAGAGTACCACTGAACCCGGAACCCGGGTTACCGGGTAAATGCTTACAGATGTATGTATATACACTTACTAGTTTTTGCCAGCAGCTTCACCCGCGTGTATGTAGGAAATTATCCCATGGGAACCGTAAATTTTTCCGGGATAAAAAGTAGCTTATATGCTATACCAGACTATAATCTACCTTTGTGCCAAGTTTCACCCAGATCCGTTAAGTCGTTTTTGAGATTATTCGTTACAAACATACATATATTATTCTAATATTAAGGATAGATAAAATATATTCATAACAATAAAGTGCATTGTTTTCTTAGGGTTCCGTAACCAAAGGGTTATTACTAAGACTCCTCTGTCCGACCGTCTGTATGCCCGTCTGTCACCAGGCTGTATCTCATGAACCGTGATAGTTAGACAGTTGAAATTTTTCACAGAAAATATATTTTCTATAACTAAAAAAACAAATAAAACAAATATTTCCACCTCACAAGCTCGGAAAGTGTCTGTTGGTCATTCGAAATCTGAGCCCAAAATTGCATCTTGCTCGCTAGCGTGGAAAGAGTTTTTAAAATTCAAACCTTTCTATTTAATAATTTTCTGTACTGCCAGTCCACTGAAAATGCATGACACGGTCTAAAATAAAATATTAAATCACATAGAAATAATACCGTTCACCTTAAAAACTTCCATCTCAGTACCTACAGAAATTAAATATTTTGCGAGGATATAATTGTAAAATCTGAATTAATGTTAATAAGTATTCCATTTGATTAAAAAAATCTGTAACGTCACATTTGAATATGCCATAAAAATACTACACTGTCAAATACCCAATTGTGTAGTAATTTAAGTTTTTTTTATAAAATAAATAATAATATAATATGTTATTTAACCCTTTGCTTGGCAAAAATAAATATGTATTAAATTAAACTAGATAGTTATATTAAATTTGTTTTTTCTTTCATTATCCTTATATGACAAGTAGGATATATATAGAAAAAAATACAGGATATTAAATTTTGGAGATATTCTATGTATCTCATAAGATACATTGCCAAGTATCTGTTATTTTCTACACATGCGTCAATGTACCTGAGATGCTCGAACAAAATAAAACTCAACATATTATAACACCTGTTTTATTGCACCTTACAGTTTCCTCGCTGTTGTGAGGTGTAAAATTATGTGTTGCGCTCGGCAGCAAAGCTTTTGTGCGTCTCGTACCTTTGAAATAAATACAAGTACTCGCGCCAAAAATCAACTTTGCAGCCTTGCATAACAAGTAACTATTAAGGGGGCACCCATACAACAAACGTGATTTTTCTGCCATTTTTATAGATAATGCTACGGAACCCTTCGTGCGCGAGTCCGACTCACACTTGGTCGGTTTTTTTTCCTCTCAAATAATTTTATTTTTATTTATTATTTTATTCGTAACAAGCTTCCTTCCGCCCGCGGCTTCGCCCGCAAAATATGTCGACAAATTATACACATTGAAACCTTCCCATTGAATCACTCTATCTATTAAAAAAAACTGCATCAAAATCCGTTGCGTAGTAGTATAAATATTTAAGCATACATAGGGATATAGGGACAAAGAAAGCGACTTTGTTTTATACTATGTAGTGACTCCACTACACCGTTTAGAATACACCTTCTTTCCAATTTTCATCCACAAAGTGCAAACAGTTTCTGTTAGCGATGATGGACGGCTCAGTACCTAAATAACTATCTTATATTAATTATTTAGTACTTTTAAAACTATACTGATTTATTTCTGTGTCATTTGAATAATAAAAGACGGGGTGGTTGCGTACGTCGCAACTCGTCATAGATAACTAATAACATAGACAATATTTAAAAACGCACGGGTCGGCGCGAGGAAATCGAGACAAATAATCGATCGCGATCAAGCGCACCCTCACTTCACTCACCCCCCGCCACCGGCAGTCGCACGAGTGTCGCCCGCTAGGCACGACGCGGGCCAAAAATATCGTACGCGCATCAAAACGTCTGCGCAGCTACCCCATTTTAGTGCATATTATTTTCGTAGTTTTCTTTCCTAAACACCCAGTGCAACGATCCGCTACAAAAGTGGTCCTTCGAGCCGGATCAGCAGTGTTCAGCGCAAAGAAACACAAAACCTGTGTGGCAGGATGCCGTTATTTCAAACGCCGCGTTCCGGGAGAACACGTGCACAATCGAGAGAAATAATGGCTAACGAAGCGAAAATGAAGCTAGAAGCGGGTTCAGACGTCCAGTACAACAGGAAAAGCGCTGGAAAGATCCTGTCCGACATCGTCGCGACTCAAGATGGCGGCGCGCACAACCGCGAACAGGCCGCCACGTGTACGAGCCACGCGTCGTCCTCATCAGCTACGCGGCAAAAGCGGCTCGAATATAAAGCAGCTCAAGCCAGAGCTATCATCGAATTGAAAGAGGCTCAAGCTGAAATGACGATGACTATGACTAAAGCTCGCATAGAAAAGGAGTTATTAGAGAAAAAAATAGCCGCCGATTTGGCACACCTAGAAGATTCCAGATGTTCAAAGCAATCTTCATCTATATCATGCAAAAGTAAAGTAGAAAAGTGGCTGGAACAATCCGTTACCGCACCTGGGTCGTCGCTTGAACGGAACGTGGTCGGCGAAGTTTGTAAAAACAGCGCCAGCCGCACACGGCAACCTACAGATCAGTCGGCCGGTACTCAACCTGCAATTGAAGCGCTCACTAACGCTATAAAGGACGCCATCAGTGCTTCAACCTCAAAATCAACAAACAGTGAACTCTTGTCAAGGTTAGCTATCTGCAAAGACCTGCCCATATACTCCGGAGACCCGATGGAGTGGCTACATTTCAAAGGAGCCTTCTACGAGTCCACGCGCCTTTGCAACTACAGTGATTCCGAGAATTTATGGCGCCTACGTAAGTGTCTCCGCGGCGAAGCAAAGGAGTCGGCGTCATCTTTACTGATGAGCGCCACATCACCTCAAGAGATACTTGAGACATTGGAACTTCGTTTTGGTCGACCTGAAAACATAATGAGGACAGTTACGCAACAGCTAAGAAAATTACAGCCGCTACCACAAGCATATCATACGGAGATCGTAAACTTCGCCATCAAGGTAAAGAATTATGTTACAGCAACTCGCACTGTGCAACAAAGTGATTATCTACGAAGTCCCGAACTAGTAACCATTGTTGTCTCCAAATTGCCCACCGAACTGATTAATAAATGGGCCGATTACCTATATCAGTATGATAATCAAGACGACACACCAAAATTAGAATTATTATCCAAGTTTCTTCATCAAGAAGCCAAGAAAGTTGCAATAACAGGAGTAAGCTACGTGCACAGTCAAATCGATTGGAAACCGAGATCTAATTCCGAGAAATATAAAAATCACAAGCAATCAGTGTTAGTGTGTGCGGAGGTCAACAACCCCTCCATATCTGATACATGTAAATTCTGTAAAAAACCTATTCACAAACTAACAGAATGCAGCAAATTCAAACACGCTATGCGCAAAGACCGATGGCGCTATGTTCGCATAAACAAACTGTGCTTCAAGTGTCTCGGAGATCGACATGAAAATCAGTCGGAGTGCACCGCCGAGAACTGCGACGTCGACGCCTGTGGTGGGCCGCACCATCGCTTGCTTCACTGGGTGAAACCGCAGGCAGCGCGCCAGGCCGCAACCGAGCCGCAGCCGATCCGTCAGCAGCCCGACGCGGACGCGGCGCCGCGCGCCTGCACTAGCAGCGACGAACTCGTAGCCCACACGATCGAAACGCGATGTTCCGAAGTGTCAGTCTTACATAATAACCCTGAAAAGTGTAAAGTGCTTAATGTGTCAAAAATAGTGCTTAAAATAGTGCCGGTTACCATACATGGACCCAAACAAAGTGTTCACGCACACGCGCTGTTAGATGATGGCGCGACGGTGAGCCTTATCGCAGCTGATATCGCGGATAAGGCTGGGTTACACGGTGAGTGCGTCACGATGCGTGCCACGAGTGCATGGGACTCCAGCGAGTTGGTATGTAAAACTGAAATATTAAACTTTGACATTAGTAACAGTGACGGCAATAAGTTTAAATTACGTGCTCGCAAATTAAAAGAATTGAACTTACCTGTGCAATCGACTTCTTGTATGGACTTTAGTGAATACGAAAACTTGTATAATATTAAACTTAATTCTTGCAATTGTGATATCATAAAACCTACATTGTTAATAGGTCAAGATAACTATGATTTGATTGCGCCAATTGTTTGTAAAAAGTTTGAACCTCATGGGCCGTTTATTACACAAACGTTGCTCGGGTGGTGTGTGCACGGAGCCTTATTTTATCAAAATGGTAAACAACGTGCGCGCGCACGCTCCTCAAGCGGCGCGAGCGACTCGCATTTACTTACCATCCCCGCGTGCACAACTTACCCACAGCGTCAGCCGCCCACATTCATACCGCTAGATACCTACAACAGAGATCTTCCTATCGTCAATCAAAATAACGATAATATAGATTTACACGAACTAATACGTCGTTCTTTCTCGCTTGACTCTATCGGGATTAGTAATAATCCGCGTCAAAATATCGAAGAAACAAGAGCTCTAAACATACTTAACAAATCAGCTGAGTTAATCGAGGGTCAATGGACAGTGGGTCTTCCCTGGAAATCAGATGTTTGCGTTATGCCCGATTCGTATTCCGTCGCCTTGAAAAGACTACAATCAGTCGAACGGAAGATGTTATCCAACTCGGAATATGAATCGCGATATCGAGAACGGATTACACATTTGTTTGAAAATAATTACGCTAGAAGACTTAGCGAGTCTGAGTGTAGGGACTCGCTCACTAATCGTACGTGGTACTTACCTCACTTTGGGGTCGATAACCCGAATAAAAAGAAGTTGAGGCTAGTATTTGACGCCGCTGCTAAATCTAATGATTTTTCACTTAACGATTTTTTACTGCAGGGACCTGATTTATTAAATTCCTTGTACGGTATAATGTTTAGGTTTCGAGAAAATTGTATAGGTGTAATTGGCGATATAAAAGATATGTTTTTAAGAATTAAAATTAAAAATGATGATCAAAACGCATTAAGATTTTTATGGAGAGAGAAAGGGAGCGACCAGGTCAATAAATACGCCATGACGTCACTCATATTCGGTGCTAATTGTTCTCCCTTTATAGCACAATTCATAAACCAAAACAAGAATGCTTCTCTTTTTCAAGAGCAACTGCCTGACGCGGTTAACGCAATTAAACTTAACCAGTATATGGATGATTATATAGATAGTTTTACAGATTTAAATATAGCCTCCAAGACAATAAAAGACGTTTCCTATATTCACAAACAAGGTGGATTCGAGATGCGTAATTGGTAAAGTAACGTACCGACCGTGTTAAGTGAAGTCCCCAAAGAAACCCTTAATGACAAGGCAATACAGTTCAATATAGATAACCAACCGGAACGAGCACTTGGGCTGTTATGGTTTCCAAGTACCGATATGTTAGGCTTTGACTTGTCTTTTAAACGGACACCGCAAGATGTATTACTTCTGACACGAATACCGACAAAACGCGAACTATTATGTATAGTTATGTCAATTTATGACATTCACGGTTACCTAAGTCCTTTCACAATTAAAGGGAAAATTTTAATGCGTAAAGTTTGGGAACAGAATCTTAACTGGGATGATAAATAAAGCGATGATTTATATGATTTATTTAGAGAGTGGATTAGTCAAGCTCAGGAAATTAATGATATTCGAATTCCGCGATGGTATTTTTCGACTGACCTGACAAGCGATAGTTTAGCGAGTTTGGGAATTCATATATTTTGCGATGCATCGCCCAGCGCGTACGCCGCGGTCGCATACTGGCGGCGCGAAAGCATCAACGGACGCGTTACCGTTGCGTTCATCGCGAGCAAATGCAAGGTTACTCCCCTGAAACCGGTGTCCGTGCCGCGATTGGAGTTGCAGGGAGCAGTGTTGGCGTGTAAATTGGCTAATAGCATAAAAAAGGAACACCGATTGCAACCGAATTCAGTACACTATTGGACGGATTCAACTACAGTTTTGTATTGGATTAAGAATCAATGTCGAACCTATAAAGCTTTCATTGCAAATAGACTCGGGGAAATTGATGAGTTAAGCAAGGTTGACGAGTGGCACTATGTGCCTACTGACTTAAACGTAGCTGACCTGGGAACGAAGAATACCGATTACGTGCTTAGTAGTGATTCCACGTGGTTTTCCGGACCGTCGTTTTTGTACCAACCGCCTTCTTGCTGGCCTCAACAACCTGACATAAAAATAATTACTAGTGATGATAAAATATTAGAAAGGATAAACATTGTGAGCGATAATAATAATAAAATAATTTGTGACTTACCTGTACCGGATCCAAGTAGATTCTCCCGTTGGCTGCGATTATTACGTGCTACGGCTACAGTTTTATTATTTATCGAAAAATGTAAGAAAAGTTCAATTACCTGCATTACCGTAGATTTAATGCATAAAGCAGAGATGTTGTTGCTTTATCATTCACAGTTACAGTCATTTTGTAATGAAATTAATCTGTTAAAATCAAATAAAGAAATAATGCGTGGAAGTCGTTTACGAACACTTACCCCGACCATCGACGAAAATAATCTTTTACGTGTTGGCGGACGAATAGGAAACGTGAAAAAATGTTGATCAGCTGACTAAATTTCCTATTATTTTAGATGGTAAAAACCATATAGCGCGGCTCATAGTGTTGCATTATCACGTGAATGCTGCACACTCGTGTAACGAAATGATTATTAATGAATTAAGACAAAAATACTGGATAGTAAATTTAAGGCCTACTGTAAAAACTGTTGCCAAAAATTGCTTGATTTGTCGTTTTAGAAAAACTTCACCTAATCCTCCGCGCCTTGGTGACTTACCTGAGTGCAGACTTACCCATCATCAGAGGCCCTTCACAATGTGTGGTGTAGACTTGTTTGGCCCCCTGGAAGTAGTAGTTGGTCGACAAAGGGTACGCAGGTACGGGGTACTGTTTACTTGTCTTACAGTACGCGCTGTGCATTTAGAATTAGTTTCGTCCCTCACAACCGACTCTATGATAATGGCTCTGCGTCGGATGGCCGCACGCAGAGGTTGGCCCCACACAGTGTTCTCTGATAATGGCACCAACTTACGAGGCGCTGATGTCGAACTAAAGAAAGCATATCAGGAGGTGATTGACCATCAGTCACAACTGGTGACAGAGGCCTTAAATAAAGGAGTCCACTGGCAATTTATTCCCCCTGCTAGCCCCCATATGGGAGGAGCATGGGAACGCCTCATTCGCAGTGTAAAAGGTGCCTTAAAGGTAGTTTTGAAAGAACGCGCTCCTAGGGAAGAAACGCTCTCCACATTCTTATGCGAAGTGGAGAATATTATAAACAGTCGACCATTAACTCACGTGTCCGTTGACCCTCTGGACTCAGAGTCATTAACGCCAAACCATTTCCTCATAGGTTCGTCGTCAAATCTACCGCAACCTGGCAGGTTTGACGACAAAGATCTTCTTTTACGGAAGCAGTGGCGTATAGCTCAGCGGTTAGCCGATTTATTCTGGTCTAGGTGGATGAAAGAGGTCCTACCTACTTTAGCTCCGCGTAAAAAGTGGAACCGCGAAGGCGCGCAATTGAAGGTAGGAGATCTCGTTGTAGTGGTAGACCCCGCTTCACCGCGGAACGTATGGCCGAAGGGCATTGTTGAGACAATATACCCTGGGCCTGACGGACGAGTTCGAGTCTTAGACATAAGGACAAAAACTGGTATCATGAAGCGTCCAGCATCGCGTATAGCTTTACTTCAGAGTGTTGATGAGTGTCGTAATGACGACACTAAGGGGCAGGATGTTAGCGATGATGGACGGCTCAGTACCTAAATAACTATCTTATATTAATTATTTAGTACTTTTAAAACTATACTGATTTATTTCTGTGTCATTTGAATAATAAAAGACGGGGTGGTTGCGTACGTCGCAACTCGTCATAGATAACTAATAACATAGACAATATTTAAAAACGCACGGGTCGGCGCGAGGAAATCGAGACAAATAATCGATCGCGATCAAGCGCACCCTCACTTCACTCACCCCCCGCCACCGGCAGTCGCACGAGTGTCGCCCGCTAGGCACGACGCGGGCCAAAAATATCGTACGCGCATCAAAACGTCTGCGCAGCTACCCCATTTTAGTGCATATTATTTTCGTAGTTTTCTTTCCTAAACACCCAGTGCAACGATCCGCTACAGTTTCCAAGTAAAATAACTGTGTGATATCTGAGCGAATCTTTAGGTTCGGGGAAGCCCGTTTCATTAATTAGAGCTCTTATCGGGGAGTTGCTCTTGTTCTTATCACCAGTATACCTAAAGACTAAAGTATATAACTTCGGAAAAACAGCGTTTTGCTATAAAATCCTCCGTGCGATCAGCAGTGGAGGACGTCCAACTTTGTATTCAAAAGAATGAAGTTTATCATGTGTGGAGCGCAGTGTGGGCTGGCGTTGTTGGTGCTGTACGTGGGGATGGCGCGTGCGCATTCCTGGGGTAAGTTACAGAAGCAATTTTTTTACACGCTTTATATTAGCTTTAAGTTTGTTTGTTTGTTTCTATGTTAAAGTTCAATGAACTTCGCGCCGATCAGCTGTTAGCAGCTATTGAGTATACAAAAAAAGTTTCTTTGGGAAAGTTGATTGTAATCATGAGTACATGACGTGTTTAAATATCGGTCACTAATTACCAGTCACCTTATATATTATTTTTTTAAAAGCGTGGGGTGCATGGTGGTTTTGAAAATTATTTTAAAAAGCTAAGGTTTTTTGTAAAAAGCGAGTTTTTTGTTTTTTTTTTAACTATTATTTATTTTGTCACTATCAACGTTTTCATAATTTAATTTTTGTGACTTAAAGACACTTTTTAAGTGAAAACTTCTTAAGCGGCGTTGTGCACTTTTTTGTGGTATGTAAAAAATGTTAAACTCGCGTCAGGCCACGAGACCCTGATCGAAAATTCGTAAGACGGTGGGACAGAGATAACTCTTTAATGTAAAATAATTGTAATAGTTTTTAAGTATTAATTTTTAATGTAGGTAATATCATGTCATGTTCAGGTCATGTTTGTGTACGATAGCGCAATAAATGAATATTGTATTTTACCACAAAAACGATAGTACTTCAATACGGATAATTAAAGCAATTCGTGGAAAATAATTCCCTAACCGTTCTAAAATATCAAAAATGCACAGCGATAATATTCAAGTTTTCACTTCTGCCGGCACTGCCGACTACTACTATAGGTACTTACCTACTGACTTTCATACATATGTATACCTACCTTATCCATACCACCTTACCCATAATAGGTAACAGGTAATAAGGGCTGGTGTCCGCAACTCGTCGTCAATGCGCGTAAACCCAGAACTCAAACTCAAAGCATTTATTTCAAACTAGCTTCCGCCGGCGGCTTCGCCCGCATAATATGTCGACAAATTATACATATAAACCTTTGAATTGTCAAGGGGTCAGTCAGTCAGAAAGATGAAGCTAGTTGCCCATTCCAAACCAGTAGGTACCTATGGAGAATAACGGGCAAGAAACTCCATGGACACTCTATTACTCACAAACGTGTCCGGTTTTGGTGTTCAATTCCCGCAGAATGCAGCTATGTTACCTAAATTAAGTACCTATGTTTCTCTTATTGCAGACGTCGTCATAGGCATCAAAGATGAGCTAAAGTTTTATACCAACACTACCGTGACCAAAACCATAACA
Organism: Hyppa rectilinea; assembly: GCA_951799385.1. Taxonomy (NCBI): domain Eukaryota; kingdom Metazoa; phylum Arthropoda; class Insecta; order Lepidoptera; family Noctuidae; genus Hyppa; species Hyppa rectilinea. Next base: position 576,513 of record OX637328.1, read on the forward strand.
TTGAAGTCCCAAAACCTCACAGCGCTAGTTTACGATGAAGTGCATGACATGGTTCTGTACGTGGACAAACAATCCAACAACGACAATATATGTGGTTACGACTTGTCCTCCAATGGTAGCAGATGCTTTACCAAAAGCAACGGTAGAAACATTCACGGCCTCGCATTCGACCCCGCCACGGAGACGGTGTTCTTCACGGATACTATTGAAAGAAGCATCAATTGGATATCATTAAAACCTGGATCAGTTAACAATGTAAACGGAAATCTTCTTATCAAGATGGCTGACGGGATCCCTCGTGATATTGTCGTGGATAGCTGTAAAGGGTACGTAAAAATGATGGTTTTAGTATGTAACAATTTGATGCAATGGTGCAAAGGTTGCCATAGCACTCGAGACAGGATAGCGAAAGTAAAAAAAAAACAGAAATAGATAGCCTAATCGTGTGACCGTCGGACTACCAAGTCATAGGTCTCGAGTTCGAACCCAAAACACGCACCTCTGATTTTTCGGATTCATGTGCGTATTGTAAAATTACGATTATTCCCGATGTCCACCACTTTTCTGGCCACCACTGGGGGACAGCGAGACCACTTTAAAAAATGATTCTTGTTGTCCACCACTGGGGGACAGCGTCACAACTTTGTAAATAATTTCCATACGCCACCACTCACATCAAGCATTATTTTTTAATACTTTAGTGAAACATTTAATAAAACATGATTCAAGAGTATTACTTTATTAATTACCTACCATATAATTTCGAAATATTTAAATTAGTCTCACCCTTAGCCCTGCTAAAAGACAAATCCGTAAGTATATTTAGCTATCCTTTACCTGTCTCTAGATAAAATAATTTGAATTGATGGCCAGTGGGAATTGGATCAAAAGAGTTGTGCCATTGTCCCCCAATGGCGGCCATAGGGAATGTTAAAAAATCCGTGTCGCTGTTCACCAGTGGTGGCGTATGGAAATTATTTTAAAGTGGTCTCGCTGTCCCCCAGTGGTGGCCAGAAAAGTGGTGGACATCGGGAATAATCGAAAAGTGGTGGACATCGGGAATAATCGTAAAATTATCACTTGCTTAAAATCGGTGAAGGATAACATCGTGAGGAAACCGGCATGCCTGAGAGATATTTCTCAACAGCTGCATGTGATGCTAAGTCAGAGGCCCATGAGCAGCATAAAAACTCTGTCACCAGGTTAGTCACTAACCACACGAAGAAGAAGAAGCGGAGGTAAAGCGCCAGGGTAACTCACTAAATTCAAATTTTCTTTTGCCGGTCAGTATTCAAACTCAAACTCAAACTCAAAGCATTTATTTCAAATGAACCAATTACAGGCACTTTTGAACTGTCAAGGGGTCGGTCAGTCAGAAAGATAAAGCTAGTTGCCCATTCCAAAGCAGTAGGTATCTATGGAGAAGAACGGGCAAGAAACTCCATGGACACTCTTTTAGATCAAAATATGTTTACAAAAACTGATGTTGAAATATACACGTGAGAACGATGCAGAACTTAATAAAAGCGTCCATAATTACAAGATTTAAAAAAAAACAATTCAAAATTAAGTTAAATTTTGGTTAATGGTTGAGCTAAATTGATTAGCACCATTTAGCTCAACGATTTTGATGGGAGCTAAATGATCCAACATACGCGCCACCATCAGTGAGTCATTATAGGGAGCATGACATGCTCTCAGCCGCCAGGGCACATTAAAGTCAATGTAAGACGTACTCAGTAAATGGTAGCTTTATAGTAGGTACATAGTGCTCACAAACGTGCTATGGAATTATACAATGATTGTTACTTAAAATATGATTCGCGGCCGTAGCAAGACGTTTTTCTAGGGTCAATTACAATAGGTATTGCAAAGCTAAAAAGCACGCGTGTTGAATACACTGCTTTGTGAACCTAATTACAATTGGTGCAATTAGAGCCTTGAATTAATTTCATGATACTTACAACAAGTTTTCTATTTTAACAGGTATATTTACTGGCTCAACATAAACCAAGATAAGCCTACAATAGAGCGAGCTCTGTTTAATGGCACTGAGCGAGACGTTTTTGAAAACATTACTTCACTACGTTTTAACGCAACCCACAATTTGGAGCCACACAGCTTGGCCTTTAACCCTCAGCAGCAACGCTTATACTGGATGCAGCCTGTGTCGACTAAAGAATACCGACTGTATTTATCTGAGTTGACAAGAAAACACAAAACATTTGTCATTCATTATTATGAAAATTGTGATCCACGGAATAATCACCCATCAAATAAGTTGACTGTCACAAAAGAATCATTAATCATAGCTGGTGCGTGCTCTGGTGGAAAGCAAGCCTATAAAACGAACTGGTCTTTTACTGAAATTAAACTTTATTTAGCTGTGAATGAAAAGCCTATCAGTTTAGCCGCCAACTATAAAATCGCAGACCATATCCGGGGACAGGATTGTGAAGCAATAAAGAGTCGGGGAGTTGCTACGAAATGTGATGAGCCATTTTGTGTACACGGTACGAAAGTTGATGGACAATTATTTTGCCAATGCACACCTGGTTACATGGGAGAGCGGTGCGATGTTCCAGTCTGTGCGAACTATTGCTTGCATGGCAACTGCAGTGTTAATGATGAGGGATTCCCTGAGTGCAGGTAAGACATTCTCCACCTTCTAATCCTTTCCGTGTTAATTTATTAAAAGGAGAACATTGGTTAATCTAATCTTAATTACATTTAAAAGCTAAATATTCATAATAATCAATTTGCCTAGCCTTTTCTTATATATATTGGGCGCACAGGTCGATCCATCATAGTTGGGAAAAGGCTAGGCAGATGATAAGTTCTATTTTCATTCGACACCTAAAATTACCTTGCCACGTCGGCGTCGTACCGCCAATGTGCGCCGGGCCTTACACTACTTAATTTTTTTTTTACGTTACGTTTTTAAATGGCGGCGCGGCACTATTTGGCATTTTCATTATTTCAGATGCGATTCCGGTTATTCCGGAGACAGGTGTGAAGTTAGCGCGTGTCATGGATATTGCCTGAACCAGGGCGCCTGTTGCCTGGACAAGGAAGAGAAGCCATTCTGCGAATGTGTGGCTAGTTACGAAGGTTCAAGATGCGAAGTTACAAAAACTGTCATTCCAAAATCACTTCCTACAACTGTCTACGTGCTTTTTGGTGCAATGAATCCTAACCAAGACACTCCTAAATTGTTGAACTCTAATGAAATACGATAATTACATTAATCTTTTGAACGCCATTGTCACATATACGTGACAGGCAAGCGCATGCCCTGTACGCCAACGACACAAATATGTGACAATGGCAACAACACTATAACACGAAATAAACAATTAAATCATTATTATTGTGAGTGTTAATACAAATATCTTAAAAATTTAAGCTCTCAGACGTATTTAATGACTTGAAACAAATTACATTACATTCATGATAAATAAATTTGTAACTAGCTTGGCGTGGAGGAGTACAACACACAAACACGTGCGTGCGTTTTATGCTCTGACGATCAAAAGGTAAAGTTCGCGGCCATCTCCTCACCTCTTCAGATGAGGGGATGGCATTTTATGACGGCGTTTACTTATGATTAGAATAGAACAAAAACTAAAAATATATTTTTTAAGAGGACAAGGAAATAGTATTTTTTTCTTTTCTTTTGTTTTCAGTACTTGCTGTTACTGTTTCATAACTGTCTTTTTTAACGTTTGGATAAAGTATCTGGTTTATAGCGTTCCGTTTGCCTAAGTTTGCCACTTTGTATTGCATTAATTCTGTTTTAAATTGTATGATAAAAATAAACAAACATTTATAATACCTTCAAGTTCTCAATTATTTAACTAGCTAGATATATGTATATTATTTAAAGACGATAAAGCGAAATGAAAAAATACTTTTTACCATTGCCACTCGAAAAGGGCATTTAATGTATCGATAACTAGTGTATAAAACAATCTTTAAGTCATGACTGAATAAAAACAATATGAATACCACGTTGTGCCTAGTTTTAATCAAATTAATAATATCCCTACTCACACGTTGAGCTCCAGAAAAAGCAAGTTATATTATACAACGTGTAATAGAATTAACGCAATACCTCATAATAGGTCATTGTACTCATCATTATGAATAACTTTTACTACAGGACCATCTATAAAATCACGAAAAAAAAATCAGCTGTTCAGTACATTTTGTCGAGTTATGCGCATATAAATGTATGGGGCAGTCGATTTTTTTTTCACGATATCAGTGTTGGTTCCATAGTGAAAGTTGTTCATAATGATGAGTACAATGACCTTTTAAAAGGTATTGCGTTAATTTTGTGACAGGTTGTATATCAAGCTTGTCAATAATGTCAATATGACAGGCCGATGAAGTGACGTTCGCCCGCTATATGAGAAATTAGTTTGCAAATTGCTTAACAATGTCGCTCGATGCCCTCCACACCAGAGAGAAGCATGCATCTTGTATGTAAGTACTTACTTATAGCGTGTAACTAGGTACTAAACTACTAAGTATTATGGAGATGAAAGTACAGACCAATACATCAAGCTGTACCAAACTGTCATATTTTCCCAATTTAAAATGAACCTTATGGTTCTGAAATAAAGTTGAAAAGCTATCAAAGAATTTTGACAGATTGGGGTGATTTTCATGTGCTGACCTCTATCCCGTCGAAACGAAAATAATGAGACCTAGTTCATACTGACTCATTTGCCAAGGTCCATTCTAGGGTTCTGTAGTCCAGTGGCAAAAACAGAACCCATAAAATATATTTATTTATTTCAAACAGCTGTCTATGGCAAAGGTAGTTGAGCTAAATTGAAACCAGGGCCATAAAACTATTAAAATCATAGACAATCAACAGTCTAGCTTTTTTGAAACCACAGACAAACAGGAACCAGGCCGCCATATTGAGTTGCGTTCGCGCCAAAGTCTAACGACAATATGGCTATCAAATTGTGCTGTTGCACCGAACTTTGTTGATTGATGGTCGATTCGTTAGAAATGAGGTGTTTTGCGCGCTTTGAATACTAATTATCGGCTAATGGTAGTCATGAGAAGTTGCTAAGTGACTAGTTTTTGACCGTGGTTTCGCCTGTAAGTGTTCTGCCGCGTTGAGTACTTTCAGTGCATCCAGGGTTGTCAACCGCGACCAGTCTAAGGACTACCCAAATAATTAACCTTTTGAACGCCATCGTCAAATAAACGTGGCAAGCAAGCGCATACCCTGTACGCCAACGACACAAATACCCATGTGACAATGCGGTATACTATCAACACAAAATTATCAATTATATCATTACTTTTGTGTGTGTTTATATAGATATCTTAAAAATTTAAGCTTTCGTGCGTATTCAATGACATGAAACCAATTAAAAGACACCATGGATGTTGGGAAATTCATGATTACCTAACAAGAAGAAATACATTTGTTGCTTGGCGTGGAGGGCACGTGCGTGCGTTTATGCTCTGGCGTTCTTCAAAAGGTTTACTGCCAAGAGAATAGTATTAGGAAAATTAAACGCAGGGATTTTTAATTCTCTGTTAACCCTTCAGGGCGTGAAAGTACCCATGATTATAAGCAACTTTTAATACGAGACCAACTCGGAAAAATCGGAAATGCGGTATTTCAACGATAAAAATGTATGAAACAGATGTATTTTTTTTTGTTATTTTGTAGTTCGTTCCATAGTGAAATTGTTTATACAAATGAGAATTAAACATCACTGTGTGTATGATAGGTTTGTCTTTTGAATCCTTTGGTTGAATCCAATAAGCACCAGATTTAGATGTAGGCATAGACAGGTAGTGGCGCAATCTCTTGGTACCTGAATGATAAATTAAATTGTTTAATCTGTAAGCAGGATAAGGGAACCAGTTTTAAACGCCATTTTTATTTCCAATCTGGTCCTGAGTTTATTTCTCTTAAAATGTCCAGACATAATCTTGGTCGGTTCTTGTGCCCTTGACACTATCGACAGAGGGCCATTGTTACTAAATATACTTTGAAATTCAAATCAAATTAAAAGTCATTTATCAACCTAGGCTGAAAATCAGCACTTTCCGAAGGTCAAAATTACATAAGACTGTGCCCCCAAAACGCCCACCCTTCACCACTTCCTAGTGCTTTAGCTGGGAAAAAGAAGTGGCGCAACAAACTGCCATTAAAAAACACAACACATTAAATGAAATTATTTCTCATTATGTCCGTTAGCATACGCCAATAAACAAATAAAAACAATTGTAATAGAAATTGTATGTTATCTATTATAGTGTAAACTGTTATTATAAGGTTTTAACCTATTTATGTAACCATTTTATTCAAAAGTCTCAATGTTTTGTATGTTCCTACTATTTAAAGTACCTGCCATCTAATCTCTTCACCACCCTTGGTTGACTGGTAGAGACTGCCTTATTTTTTTTTTTTTTTTTTTGTTAATGGCATCTCGCAGTTCAACCAAAGGGTTGTCTACTGCTTAACCGGGCTTGCCTGTGGCTGCCACAAAAGAATTGTAGCCTCCAGCCAGGGCTTAATAAAAACTAAAGCTAACTTACAAAACTAAGCGACTACACGCTAAGGGCACCCCCTGCGGGGTTCGGACCTCGGCTTAGGGCGTCGCTGGGGGGGGACAGCAAGGGACAGCTGGATCGGGGGTTTTTAAAACTACTGGCTCAGCGGCAACGCGGGCTGGCTCGAGCAAGGGTCGGGGGGATGGTAATGGACAGGGTCGTCGCGACGGGCCTCGACGGCGAGGACGGAACGACTGAAATTTGTGTCTGTATGCTGATCTAACAGTGCTAGTAGCCGGGCTGCTCTCCTGGAGGAGAGTGGTGGCATCGTCGGGGGCAACGAGGGTATGCCGTGGACGGCGAACCTTACTGATGCGGGACGGGGTGTATCGGGAGGCGGCCGCAATCAGGGGATTGCGGTGCTTTATGGCAGTGTCGAAGAAACGCTTCGAGAGGCGTTTCATGAACTGCTGAACTGTGGGGAGTTTAAAATCTACATGAAGGTCCATGTTACGGACGTAAAAGGGAGCTCCTGCATTCGATGCAGATACTTGGGTTTGGCGTGCGCGAAGACGACTCAAGCGTATGTCATAATGGGACGGATTACAGCCTTATAGAGACGCAGTTTGCACCGGAGTGACAATTTGCTGCGTTCTGTAAGCATGAATTGGAGCCTACCGAGAGCGAAAGCGGCCCGCGAACGGACCTGCTTTATGTGCTCTGCGAAACTGAGGTGTTGGTCGAGAGTGACACCCAGGTACTTGGCATGCTTCGCCCAAGGGATCGGCTTGCCGTACATGGTGATCGGATTAGGGGGGTTGGGGAGGGCCCTACGAATTCTCCTAAAGAGAACAGCCTGGCTTTTATCGGGGTTGACCTCGATTCTCCATTTCCGGAACCAAGCGCCGAGGACGTTGGCCGAGTTCTGGAGAGTCTGAGCTATAGCTGGCGGACTGGTCCCTGTGTAGTAAATGGCCGTGTCATCGGCGAATAACGCCAATTGGGCCTTTTTACTCTTAGGGATGTCGCTAGTGAACAGGGTAAAGATTAGGGGGGAGAGAACGGAGCCCTGGGGGACTCCGGCGCGAATCGGGTGGGGGGAGGAGAGAGCGCCCTCGATGCGGTAGCGGAAGGTGCGGTTCGACAAAAAGTCCCGTAGATGAGCACGAGACGGTCGGGCACGCCGAGTTGGTATAGCTTATATATTAAGCCATTGTGCCAGACTTTGTCGAAAGCCTTCGCTATGTCGAAGAACAGGGCGCCAGTCATAGCGCCACGCTGGAAGCCGGCACTGATGTGCTCGACTATGCGGTGCGCTTGCTGGACGCACGAGTGTTGGGTACGGAACCCGAACTGCTCGTCCGGAATCAGGCTCTTCGCCTTGGCATAGTCCTTGAGACGCTTATAAATAAGCCTCTCGTAGATTTTGCCGAGCACGTTGAGCAGACTGATGGGGCGATAGCTGGTGGGGTCGGATTTGGGTTTGCCGGGTTTGGGGATACCTATAACAGAGGCCTCTTTCCAGGCTTGTGGGAACATGTTATTACTCAAGGCACCATTGAAGATGGCGGTCATGAGCATGATCAGTTGGGCGGGGAAGAGTTTGAATACCCTATTGGTAATTCCATCTGAGCCGGGGGCTTTACGAGCCTGAAGACCCCTGATGATGTCTTGCATCTCGTCAGGGGTGACGGGGGGCAGAGGATCATCGGGATCTTCGACGGGCGGGAGAGAGGCTCTACGTTCGACCTCGGCGTCGACTTTGGCGAGGTGCTTTGGGTCGACCGGAAGGGAACTGGGGGAGCATTGGGACTCGAGACTGTCGGCTAGGAGCTCGGCTTTTTCAGAGCTATCGAAAGCGATGCTCTTGTCGGGACGGATGAGTGGAGGGGTGGAAGATTCTTCGGGAGCGCGAAGCTTCCTCTGAAGGTTCCAGAAGGCATGGTGATTGGGCTCAAGTTCACCGAGTAACTTGTCCTAGTTGTCCGAACGAGCTTCCGCAATGCGTTTCTTTACAGCACGCTGTAAATTGCGCATGTGGGCTTTGTTCGCATCGCAGGGGAAGGAGTCGTAGGCACGGATGGCTGCGTTCTTCTCGGTTATCAGCTCACGTACGTCAGCGGGTAGTTTCCAGCGGTGGTCTTCCACCACCGGGACTTCCCGTGAGCATTCCGTCAAAACGGATTGCACGTGTTCTGTAAACGAGGCGATCGCGCCGGTAGTGTCATCGACAGAGACAATGAGGTCAGGAATGGATTCCAGCTGAGGTGACAGAGTGTCGGATTTAAGCTTTTCGCTTACTTTCCTCCAGTCGGTCACCAGCTGGGTGCGGGGCGGGTGGTCGGGGTCAAGCGGACACCCCGTGTAGGGGGTGAGGTGCATGACGACGGAACGGTGGTCAGAGTTAAGCTCTTGTAGCGCCTCTAAAGATTGCAAACGGAGGTTCACATTCTTGAGGAGCGCTATGTCGAGGACGTCAGGAGTTTGGTTAGGGTCGCCGGGATAGTGGGTGGGAGTCATCGGAGCGATGACGTCAAAGTTAAGGGAGGCCCCTAAGTTGAACAGTAATCTGCCTCTGGTAGAGGTGAGGTTACTGTTCCAGGCGGGATGTTTGGCATTGAGGTCGCCCGCCAGGATGACGGAGTCGCTCAAGCCGAAGAGGAGTGAGAGGTCGGCGGCGATGGATATATGATCCTCGCTACCGTTGGCCGGTGGGAAATAGCCAGAGATGATGGTGATCGGTTGATGACCGGTCATGGCGAGCCGACAGAGAGAGATCTCCAAGTGAGAGAGGAGAGGGGGGGGATCTAGAGGGATGCAATGGAGAGTCCTTCTGAAATAGATGAGGGTTCCGCCCTTGTGACAGCGTGACCGATCATTGCGAACTATGCGATAGTTGGCGATGTTCGGGTTGCGTATATGGGGCTTCAGAAAGGTCTCCTGAACTAGTAGGACGTCAAGCTGATGGTCGCGGAGGAAGGCGGCGATCTCATCGCGTTGACTTTTAACGCCGTTAGCGTTAAAGAAACCTAACTTGAGGGACCGGGGCTTTGTACATCTAGCACCTTTTGTAATATCCATAATTGATATTTAAAAGGTGAGGTTGGAGATGGCGCGCAGTACCCCGGGGTAGCTGTGGTATGCCATGAGGATTTTGATAGGGTCGCCCTTGGTGGCGTAGACCTGATCGGCCATCGCGATCGCCTCCGGGGTTTCGAACACTTGGTTCATAACCGCGAGGGTGTGGACGAGGATCTCCGTCGTGGTGGGCTTGATACCTGCTGGGGAAAGGGAAGGGACCTTTTTCGGGGCTGCCGAGGCAGGCTTCGAGGGGGCGGCGGTTGGAGTTGCCAAAAGGGCCACGGGGGAGGGGGTTGGCCCAGGGTTAACGGTAACCTTGGGCGCGGGGTTGGTAGCAGGGGGCTGAGAGATGGGGACCGCGGTGACTGGAGCGTCGCTGCGGAGTAAGTTGGCCCAGGGCATGGGTCGTTGGGGGCTGAGTCGCACTGGCAACTGCGCTGAGGGCACCTTGATGGTAGCCGAGGGGCTTTCCCTCTTCTGGCGATCGCTAGCGCGCTTCGCCAGTTTGGGGGCGGAAGCCTTGGGGGCTTTCGGGCAGCCACGGTAGTTGGCTGGGTGGCCAGATTGGCCACACAGTACGCAGCTCGGGGGTTCGGTGCATAGAGCCCGATCCTTGGGGCGGGGACAGTCCGCTGTGCCATGGTCACCCAGACACTTGACGCACCTGGGGGTGGCGTAGCAGTTGGACTGCGCATGGCCATATAATTGGCAGCGATGGCACTGGCCAATTATGTTGGAGCGGCGGGGTTTCTCAATAGAGATCCCCGATAGTGAGCAGACCGACTTGATCTTGAAGATCGGGTGGTGCCCTTCTACAGGGTCACACACCACGAGGACCATGTCATAAGCGTGCCCGCGACGCGCCTTATGAAGGCGGTGCACCGCTGAAACGGGGATGCCTTGGGCAGAGAGGTCATCTTTGAGGTCGTCCGAAGGGATCTCCTTCGGGACTCGGCGGATGACTACGCGAGTCGGTGTCTTTTCAGGGGGGGCGTAGGTATGGAACGAGTAGTTGCTAGTACGCAGCATAGCGGTGAGCTCCCTGTAGTCCGCGGACGAGGGAACGGACACCTTGATGCCCTGTTGGGTCGAAGTGGCGCTGGTGTACTGGATCTTACGATCCACGCACATCTTGGACACTTCGGTCCATTTGGCCTTGTCTTGGATATAGACCGGAGGCGGGGGCTTTTGCTTCTTTCCAGAAGCGGAAGCGGGTTTCGCCTTGCTACCGCAGGGGCGGGGAGCCTGAGAAGGGGCAGGGGTGGGGGAGGATGAGGCCGCTACGGCCTTTTTGGCCTTGCTGGCCTGGGACGAAGCCTCTTTCTTCCTCTTCCCTCCTTTTCCGACGACCTCGTAGTCGTCTTCCGAGGATGAGGAAGAGGCAGAGAGGGGGCCATCGTCGTCCGAGATCGGAGCGGACGTGTCCATGCTCTCCGGTAGAGCTTGGACTGGGGTGGTGGGGGCAGCCTTTGTGATTACCGGGACAATAGAGCCCGGTGCAGCTGCGGACGGAACAATAGCAGCGGCAGAGACAATGGGTCTCGCGCTAATTGGGTTCGCGGAAGCGGGCTCAATTGTCGGTAATGACAATAAAGCCGGAATTCCGGCAAGCGGCTTTGAGCAAGCCGCTTGAATAAGGCCTTGATCGGCCGGCGGGGGCGAGAGCGGGCTGTCGAGCGCGTCGGTGAAGTCAGCGACTGCCGACGATGGCGCGGTGGGACTGCCGCGCAAAGCACGGGCGGAATGCTGGGCCACGAAGTTCGGGTCCGGGAGCAATTCCGTTAAAAAATAATTGACCCATCTCGGGTCGTAGTCGACCGACATTGTCGGTAGGGAAAACTATAACCTAGATGCGAAAACACATAGTATTCGCAACCTATCGGCCCTACAACCTAATTCCCCGGGTGGATAGGCCCGGGGATGTGTAGCCTCCCTGTCGGGTGCAGACTGGGAGGTGTGTACCTATGGTGAGCCCTAAGCTTGTAATCCACTGGCCCTGACCGGGTCTAGTGCGAAGGGGTAGACACTCCCAACCGACACTAGGTGTGTAGCTGTGGACGAAGTCAGAAACTAGAGTTGACTAGGAGATCCCCCAAGGCCAAACTTCTAGCTCTCGGCTCCAATTGACTGCCTCACCCTGAAGGGGATCGGCGGGTGTGATTGGGTCAACACCCCATTCGGCTTCGTTGACACCGTGAGGTTTCAACCGAGGACCACGAAACTGTGGTTTTACCCAGAGGGGGCCAAGACCGACGATAACGTTTTGACAAAATTTCTGTTAAGAAATAGCGACTGTAACTACTTCCTTGAAAAAGGCAGTAGTATACAGGAAACACTTGTAGTCGATGACTACGAAACTGGCGTCGACAGGAACGTCGACCGGAACACACTAGCGGCGAGACAGGGTGCGGCGAGCAGGTAGCGGAGAGCAGGTAGCGCGCGGCACGTCCGTCCGGGGCGAGCGTCGGGCAGCGAGTCCACTGGAGACTGCGTAAGGCATTTAGTCCGCCTTTGTACCTTTATTGTGTGCGAAAAGTTTAAATAAATAAATAAATTGTAATGACAAAACAAAATGGCGGCATAAGTTCCGATTTTGGCCACGCGCCACTAGAACCTTGTGGCGTAGCCGTAGTACTGCCGCGCGATTCTGTAATAATCTCACCTCGAAAACTCAGATAAAGTCAGCGTGAAGTGAGCTGTAATTGTGCTAGGGGTTGACACTGTTGACAGCTCACTTTAAACTCACTTCACCTACATGTTCACGGTGAATTTTTTACAGAATAGCGCTACTGTACTTGCTTTGTCAAGGAACGGTAACCACCGCATCAAGTTATACCAAACTGACAAAACCGTCAAATGATTCAGAGTCAAACTCAAAGTCAAATCATTTATTTCAAATAGGCACAAGAAAGGCACTTTTGAACGTCAAAAATGAACAAGAAATATAATTGATTCTAGTCGCCCCTTCCAATAGGTAGTTTCGTATGGAGGAGAATGGGCAAGAAACTCCACCGTTTCTCGATTTTAAACTCTAACACGTTGTCTGTTAAGTTCAAAATCGATTAAGAAAATTTGACAGTTTTTGGTTAGTTGATGTGCTGGCTACTGTACCTCATAAGCATTTACGAAGGTTACCGTGATGTCGTGATTTTAATCAGCTCGCAAAACAACAACATGTTGTTGAATGTTGTTTTTGCTCTTCGTGGTGATGCGGGGAAGGGGTTCAGTCACTCACGACCTAAGACGACACGGTTGGCGCAGTGGTTGAGGGATTGACAGCTGCGCAGCATGTCGCGGGTTCGATTCCCGCACGGAACAAATATTTGTACGACCTACTCCTGCTCCGGGTCTGGGTGTTTCTCTATCTATATTATGGATGTATTTACACAAAGAAAATTATATAAGTAGTTTATGAGCCATCTCGTTACCATAACACAAGCATTAGGTTGCTTAGCTTGGAACTATATGGCGCTGTGTGAAATGTCCAAGGATATTATTATTTATTTGTCGGAGCGTTGACGCATATCAATCAATCTGGATCAACGCCATCTATCTCTGACTGGAGGAACTATGTAGTTAGATTCGACAGCTTACGTTTCGGAACGTCAAGTAATAACTTGGGGATGGTTCGTGGAGTAATGGCACCACTGAGCGAATAATCGAGTCAAATGTCGATCCGGAAGTATAATCGGTTATTTCACATTGACAGGTACTGACGTTGACAGGTAGGTTGAATAACCTGTAAGTGTGGAGGCACAAGTGTGCGGTGACAGTTGAGTGAGGACACTTTGAATCGGTCCGTCAGTCTGAGTGGACGTTCGTTATTCCGCGCTAAACTTCCCGCGTTCCTTAGTTCTTAAACGAGCCATCCTTGATTATTTTGTATTCAGTGCGATTCAGCAAGTAATTAAAAGTGTTAACGAGTAATTTGTGAGTGTTATTTCCAATGACGCGACCCACTGATAACGAATCCCTTCGTCATATTTATTTATGCACCTACTTATTTGGTAAATCGAATACCATAGACGCGATTTTCTATCACGTATACGTAGGTATCTAATAGTTGGGTCTAGTGTTCGCAAGCGCTACTGTAGTGCTATTCTGTAGAAATCTTACCTTGAAAACGTATGTGAAGTGACTTGTCAATAGTGTGAATTCCTAGCATTAGAACGACCGCTCACTTCACGTTTACGTCACCTTAGTTTACACGGTGAGATTTTTACAGTATCGACCGGCTGCTGAGTATAAGGCAGGTTCGATGCCTGGGTCGCGTAACGTGCGATTCGGGTTTTCCGTCAAAGATTTCTCAGTAGTATCCCCGAGTTTCTGTTTGTAATTTTTTGGCCGGTTACTGGTGAAATGTGAGAGTACCGTAGGTATACCTCTACCTAGCCCTTCAGGGATTACAGGCGTGAAATTATGTTAAGTTATTATCTAATTAATGTTAAAAATTAATTATTGTTTTTTTTTTGCATTTAATACTCTCTAGCTAGAGTCACGTTGACTGACTTAGGGTATAAGGGAGGTCACGTCGCGCAAACTTTAATTCAGAACAAGATTCTACACACACCGAAAAAACAGCTGTTCCATACATTTTGAACGTATTGCACGTTTGTATGAAAATGTTTTTTTTTTAATAACCGACGAAAAATTTTGAATACTGGATTTTGTAGTCAACAGTCTACGCATTGATGTCCCTGTCACAGATAATATAAGTCACTATGTACTTTTGTTTGTGTGTTGCGTTTAAATTATGTGGTACTGCTTTTTGCCCATAGAGGGCGTTAAAATCAGTAAAGGAAGTGTTTTTTTTTTATAATTACGTAATACCGACTTTGCTTCGATTCCTCGCCGCTGGTGGTAGACCATCCAATTCCATCCATTATGTATCGATATTGCCTCGGAAACCACGTCAAGCCGTTATAGTATTGTATAATTATCACTTGCTTAAAAATCGGTGAAGGAAAACATCGTGAGGAAACCGGCATGCTTGAGAGATTTGTCTCAACAGCATGTGATGCTAAGTCAGAGGCCCATGGGCAGCATTAAAACTCTGACACCAGGTTAGTCACTAACCACACGAAAAGAAGGCAGAAGCTAGTCGGACAACCAGTCTTACAAATAAGTATCATGTTACCCAGTGACTAGATTGTGGCGGTCAGATAGCACACTATGCAGCCAAGCGTATTATAAATTGGGAGATTACATTGCTGATAAAAATGCTTGGGTCAATGCTAGTCCAGCTCCAGAAAGGGCGCACCAACTAATTGATTAGATTACTAAAAACTGTTGGAGCTGCGGAAGATCAACAACAAAAAAACCATCTTTGCATTGTATAAATTCAATCTCTTAATATTGTATAATTGTTTAGCACATATGTGAGTACTATAAAGCGTCCATTTACTGGGTAACCTAACCTGTGGTGGGTCTTTCATTGACTTGAATGTGCCCTGGCGGCTGAGAGTAGGCCATGCTCACTTTAATGTCTCGCTGATGGAGGCGTGTGTGTTGGATCATTTTGCTCCCTTCAAAATAGTTGAGCTAAATGGCGCTAATAAATGCGTTATGTTCGTGAACGGGCGCTGTCAGTAGGGACTGGTCATCTCTTTAAGCGGCTAAGGTTTAATTTAATTTTTTAATACTTTTTACATATTTTATATCGGATGCCTTTAACGTTCTGTATCGTTCTCACATGTATAATATTAATATGAACTATATAACCAATATTTTGTAACCATATTTTGTTTAAAATAGTGTCCATGGAGTTTCTTGCCCGTTCTTCTCCATAGGTACATCTACATACCTACTGCTTTGGAATGGGCAACTAGCTTCATCTCTCTGACTGACCGACACCTTGACGACACGGTTGGCGCAGTGGTTGAGCGATTGACAGCTGCGCAACATGTCGCGGGTTCGATTCCCGCACGGAACAAATATTTGTACGACCTGCAAGTATTTGTTACGGGTCTGGGTGTTTTTCTATCTATAATACGTATGTATTTACAAAAAAAAAATGTATATAAGTAGTTTATCAGCCATCTCGTTACCATAACACAAGCATTAGGTTGCTTAGCTTGGGACTATATGGCGTTGTGTGAAATGTCCAAGGATATTATTATATTATTACCTTGACAATTCAAAAGTGCCTGTAATTGGTTTATTTGAAATAAATACTTTGAGTTTGAGTTTGATAGGCAGGCAGGCATAAAATACTATTTTTTTTATATCTAAGAACCAACGATATTTAACTTATAGGAAAATCAATTTAGACGTTAAACCTTAACATAGCCACTCATCTACAACGACATTCAGTTACACAGAAATCATATAAATATTACTATTCAATACCACATTTAATTCGGAAGTAATCATAGACACTTTATGACCGCTAACAGGTACCATAGACACCTGGCTGAGTATTAATATCGTTGCTTGTGGTGGGCATAGTTTTATTGATGTCTTTATGAGCGGGTGAGTCATAGAGAAAGTACTGTTTATGGTTGGGGAATTTCATGTGACTCCGTGATTTTTTGGTAGAATCCATGAATGTACAGTGGATAAAATATAAATTGTAAAAAAAAGTAAGTACCTACCTAGCTAGGTATGAAAAGCTCAAACTGATTTTTGAATTCCGAATTCTCATATCTAATAATAATCTAAAGCATCAAAAGACAAAGGATGGAGTAAACCCGAGATGTAATTATTTTTAAATTAAACTCATTCTATTCTAGACAACAAGGAAAATGGCCTTAAAATATAAAACAATGCATTAACCAGTCTGGTTCTAGACATCCACAGAATCTTAATGTGCCAACACAATAGCAGATTCATAAAAACACAATAAAATACCTAATAATTTAATTAAGTACCATTAAAGAATCTATATCCTTACATCGTAAAATCGATTCTCAAAAATCGATTTCTAATCTTTAATCATGATATTTGTATGCTGTCGATTGTTGGGATGTGGCTCTCAACATTTTTATTCTAGAGATTTGCATTACATTTATGAATTCAAGACAAATCGTACATTATTAATGGGCTTGGAAAGATAAAGTGTTGGATTCTTTTTCAAGGCAAAAAAGTTTAATTCTTCGAATTAATAAGTACGATGGTACAAGATTATTTAGACTAAATCAGAACTAACGACGCCACCTTAGTACAATTTCACAAATGTTTACCAACAACACCCTTCTATAACTTAGAGCATTTAGCCTATTCTATAAACGTCATTTAAACGCCAGAATAACCTAGAACCTCACTACTATCTGTAGATCTTTGGAAATTTTATTGAAAAAAAAACTAGATGATCCATTTAATATTTAATTAGGTAATACGTCAGGCCATCAGATAAGTTGTTATAATTATTTTGAACAGCCAACATGAATGACATCAGCAAACCTCAGCTTTCAGCTTCCAACACCTCAGGTTGGGCTACTCCAGTTAAGAACCGAAAACGATAAATTAGGCAGTTCACCATAACTTTGACACACACAGAACACAATCAATCAACCTCCAATGCATAACAATTTTGCATACAATCGTTTTGGAACGTATTCGGCGCGCAATCGTATAAGTACATACTAATTCCATTGCTCATAATTGTCGGCCATATTGGTTTCATTCGCGCCAATTTGCGCCCGCCGCCATTGTGACCAATTTGTAACAATGGTGGCAATTAATTTAATATTAATTAATGACTTCATTTAATTGTTTGACAATGGTATTATGTTTAATTATGTGTTGGGATAGTTTTATTGTTTTTCACTAATGGGTCTGAGTAGAATAATTGTCGCCTAACTCCCTATGTGGATGTGGTGGTTGACGTAAGCGAAAATAGGAAATTAACTGACGTACAAAAGTAGCAAATGAAAGTGTCATTTGCTACTTTTGTACGTACATTTAGTTTTTAGGTATGTACAGAAACCAGCACATCAAGCTATCCCTAACTGTCAAATTTTCTCAATTAAAAATGAACCTTATGACTTTGCAATAAAGTTGAAATACTATCAAAGAAATTTGACAGATTGTGGAAGCTTGATGTGCTGGCCTCTGTACGTTATTTGTCTTTGCCAGAATATTTTTTTCTCTAGGTACCTATTTAATTTCTTGCACTCATTCAAACTTGGTATACTTTTAGCAATATTTTACAAACTATTACATACTTACCTACCCACCCCCCCCCCCCCCCCCACTTACTTTTTTTTTAAATATTAAAAAGGTAAGTAATAAGTATTGATAAGTATTGTTATTCGTTTCAAATGATTTTTAAATATATATTTAGTCAAAAGTCAAACCATTCGCACGTAAAGAACAATTTTGAACATGAAATTTACAAATAAAATTGATTTTAGTTGCTTCTTCCAAGAGGTAGCATTTTACCATGAAGCAAATATTTGCTTCATGCATTATACACTACAAATAAAATTCGGAAATCAGGACAAATGCGTGCATTTTTTTTCTTCTGCAAAAGTTAAATTATTTATGCCAAACTTTGTTCAATCTTGGGAAGGAAACTAGCTCGGCGCGTGCGCGTTGTGTTTTTTTTTATTTACTTCAGTTCAAACTAAAAGCATTTATTTAAAAAAAAACAATTACAGGCAGTTTTTAATTGTCAAGGGGTCGGTCAGTCAGAAAGATGAACTTAGTTGTCCATTCCAAAGCAGTAGGTACCTGTGGAGAAGAACGGGCAAGAAACTCCACGGAATCTTATGAACAAAATTATATCGTTCAGCTAACGTAGTTACAGAATATAAATAAATTAGCCCGTATCGCCCAGTGGTATCGGCCCTGACTTACGGATTGTAGCCGTTGTAGGTCGTAAGTTCGGACCCAGGCATAGGCACCATTTAATTTCATATCCACTGATCTCACACGGGAGTGAAGGAAATCTGCATGTCCTAGAACCAAAAATTCGAAGACACTGAGGGCTCTGTCTCGCAAAGAGATGAAGCATTATGCTGAGCGATGGCTGTTTTGTTCGGATGTGGCGCATATTTTGCCATTTTTTGTTTTTGTTTCTGTTACCATGTTATGTTTGCCGCAATATTTTTTTCTTTCTTTCAGTGATATCCACTAAAACGCACTGGGCCCGCATGGTGGATTAAGGTTCACTCCCTCTTAGAGAGGAGGCCTGTATCCCAGCAGTGGGAACATTATAGGCTGATTATGCTAAGAGACAGACTCTTCTTCTTCCTTTCGTGTGGTTAGTGACTAACCTGGTGTCACAGTTTTATGCTGCCCATGTGTCTCTTACTTAGCTTCACATGCTGTTGAGAAATATCTCTCAGACATGCTGGTTTCCTCACGATGTTTTCCTTCACCGATTTTTATCCAAGTGAAAATTATACAATACGCACATGAATCTGTAAAATCAGAGGTGCGTGTCTTGGTTCGAACTCGAGACCTATGACTCGGCCGTCTGACGTTCACACCACTAGGCTATCACTGCTAGCCTAGTACCTGCAGAATAGTTAGCCTGGCAATAATTTAAGTCTGTTGGAATGTGCCAAGTTACCCGATGACTAAGATAACTCTGCCATAAACTTAAGTTATTCCAACCTGCTTATGATTATGATAATAAGCGCAAATTGCAGACTGAGCGTGAATATCAATTGTTTCGAACCGTTCTAATCATTGCTAACTGGTGACGTAAGATGGTCTGATTATGACGTCATCCAGCTTTGGTTCTTGTTCAGACGCCAGCATATCAAGCTATCCTAAACTGTCAATTATTCCCAATATTTAAAAATTCTAAATTTCCCAAAAAAAAAATGTACTATCCATTTCCTATGTTGGGGTCGGCTTCCAGTCTATCCGGATGCAGCTGAATACCACTATTTTATATGGAGCGACTGCCTATCTGACCTCCACAGTCCAGTCAGTAACTGGGTAATACGATACCCCTTTGCAAGACTGGCTGTCAGACTTTCTGGCTTCTGAGTACCCGTAACGACTGACAAAGATCCACGAATGACAGCCGGGACCAACGGCTTAACGTGCTTTCCGAGGCACGGAGAAGTCTCGATATGTCAAACTCAAACTCAAACTCAAACTCAAAGTATTTATTTCAAATAAACCAATTACAGGCACTTTTGAATTGTCAAGGTGTCGGTCAGTCAGAGAGATGAAGCTAGTTGCCCATTCCAAAGCAGTAGGTACCTATGGAGAAGAACGGGCAAGAAACTCCATGGACACTCTTTTAAACAATATATGGTTACAAAAAATTGGTTACATAGTTCATATTAATATTATACATGTGAGAACGATGCAGAACGTTAAAAGCATCCGATATAAAATATGTAAAAACTATCCAAAAAATAAATTAAAACAAGCCTTAGCCGCTAAGAGATGACCAGTCCCTACTGACAGCGCCCGTTCACGAACATGACGCACATATTAGCACCATTCAGCTCAACCATTTTGAAGGGAGCGAAATGATCCAACACACACGCCACCATCAGCGAGACATTAAAGTGAGCATGGCATACTCTCAGCCGCCAGGGCACATTCAAGTCAATGTATACGTACCCAACAAATGGTCGCTTTATAGTAGGTACATAGTACTCACATAATTATGTGCTAAACAATTATACAATATTAAGAGATTGACTTTATACAATGCAAAGATAGTTTTTTTTGTTGTTGATCTTCCGCAGCTCCAACAGTTTTTAGTAATCTAATCAATTAGTTTATGCGCCCTTGTGGAGCTAGACTAGCATTGACCCAAGCATTTTTATCAGCTATGTAATCTCCCAATTTATAATACGCTTGGCTGCATAGTGTGCGTTTTATACAAGTTTTAAATTTTGTTTCATTAAGTTCAAGAATGTGGGGAGGTATTTTATTGTAACATTTTAAACAGTACCCCATGAAAGATGAATCTACTATAGCCAGCCTGAAACCTGGTTGAACTAATTGGTCCCTATTTCTAGTGAAATAATTGTGTCTTTCACCTCTTTTACTAAAAAGATGCAGATTTTTCCTTGCGTACATGATGTTTTCATAGATATATTGACAAGGTACAGTCATGATGTTAATAACCTTAAACCGTTCTCTTAGAGAATCGCGCCTACGGAGATTATATATGGCTCTGATAGCTCTTTTCTGCAGAATAAAAATTGAGTCGATGTCTGCAGCTCGGCCCCAAAGTAAAATACCGTAAGACATGATACTATGAAAATAACTAAAATAGACTAGCCTCGCGGTATCTACATCAGTATACTGACGGATCTTTCTGACAGCATATGCTGCAGAACTTAGCCGTCCTGCAAGAGATGTTAAATGAGGACCCCATTGTAGCCTTGAGTCGAGCGTGATCCCTAGGAAAACAGTTTTATCGACAAAATCTAGTTTCTCTTGATTCAATACTATCTATCTACTATCACAATCACTACTTTTAACATTTGGTAAAGAAAATCTTATGCACTTAGTTTTTTTTCCATTTAATACTAAATTATTTGCAGTGAACCAATTTTGGACCTGCAGTAGGGCGTTATTTACGTAGTCAAAATTTTTTGCACGTCTATCTATCTTAAAAATTAAAGAAGTGTCATCAGCAAATAACACCATTTGTGGTTGATTTTTTAATAAATGGAGAAGATCATTTATGTATACTAAAAAGAGGAAAGGACCCAATATAGAACCTTGTGGCACACCCATTTTTACTTTTAAACCGAGTGAATTTACACCTTTTATTTGAACTTGCTGTTGTCTGTCATTTAAATAAGATTTTATGTAAAGATGGTTACCCATCCACGGACCAACCGCGGCAAGCGTAGCTTACCCTGATGGATCGATCCGTGCAGCTGTTATTACTTAGCCACGTTAGCCAAGAGCATCATGATGCCCTTTATCTCGAATGAGGTTCTGGGTCCGATTCCCGGATCGGGCATTCGTTCGGACAGCTCAGCTGCGTTTATTGCGAGATTCTGTGAGATGATGGACGAAAAATAATTAAAAGTTGTACTTGTCTTTACATTATGGCTTTTTTTTTTTTAAGGCCGGGAAATCATCCAATGACTGCTCCCGCTCTGGGTGGAGCGGAAGGGAGTGTCAGACTCTTACTGACAAAAACCCACCCATGTTCCTTCCGTAGCCCTTTATGTTCCGGGGCAGCGGTAACCCTTTCGGACAATCCCGCTTACCCGGCAACATTATGGCTACTGTGTCAATTTCTAATTTTGTATTACCCTTTGTTAGATCTAACTGTATAACGCTTTAGATTATTTAAATCTGTTATGTAGTATTTGTATCTTAAATAAATAAATTGTGGTATTTATATTGTAGGTAGAGCTATTTGTCTTACGTCATAATGGGTAACAAACTCTTGATTAGACACAGATGGGTCTCGGATGGTCACCCCTCCATTAAGCAACCGCAACAAGTGCAGCGTTACCTTCGATCAATCCATACGGCAGTTATAATTTAGCCACGAGCCCGGCTCCTACGAAATATGAATGAATGTAGCATCAGACGCTATACTGTTTCAAACGCATAAAAAATAACGATAGCACATTAATAATCAATAATTCTTTAATAAATCCATCGATATATCCGTTCAGAGACACAATGTTCGGTGATTATCATAATAAATACATTTGTCGGCGCCCGCGTCTACCGGACGCTCTGTCTTTATGGTAGCGTTAGCAAACTAATTGATGTTGCTAGGAATGTTTAAATGATACCTACTTTTTGTTTTTTCGTGTGGTTAGTAACTAACGTGGTTTCAGAGTTTTGATGCTGCCCCTGCCTGTGACTTAGCTTCACATGCTGTTGAAAATATCTTTCAGGCATGCAGGCTGCCTCACGATGTTTTCCTTATCCGTTTTTTATTTCTATGGTTCTATGGTTCTATGCATGGCTACTTAGTGCGACTTTGTCGAGTTTTTGAGCGGCGTACTTACTTACTTACGAAAACCTAGTACACTTCCATGAACACAGCTGTGTGTCTTCTGTTCTATCTCACAGTGCCCCGCACACAGATACGTGCTCAATACATTTTGATCCATTCTAAGCTCAGCGCCTTCAACACAAATGTGTGTTTATTGTCCATACATTCAATGCGTGTTGAAGGCACTCAGTCGGGATTTTCGCGACACGTATGCGTGTTGAAAGCACTGAGCATAGAATAGGACCTGACAAAAAATTGTGACAGTGTATGCGATAGTGGTGTAGGTATTTAAGTCCTATGTATATCGCCTCGTATAGCAAGCCTAATGCTATCATCCGGGCTCAAGTTTCCGATGGAAAAACCTTAAGAATGCTTTGCTCGACCTGGGTATCAAACCCAGGACTGCCCACCGGCTCAGTTCACAAACACACTACATAGAAGTAGGTAAGATGAGAGAAAAATGTTAATAACTATAAAATGTTGGTCAGATTAGTTTAAATAAATAATTATACAAGTAAGATGGTTTGTTAAATTTGATTGCCCACCCTAATTTTATTCGAAATGAATGTTTATGGCTAATTGGTAAAGAAAAACATATCCTGTTTTATTGTTTTTGGGCTCTATGTACAATGTATTCATGAATGCATGAGTCACAAGTGTACGTCTCGAAAACAAAATACTAAATAATGTTTGCTTAGGTTTATAATGTTTTTTTGAATTAAACATTAAACATTATTTATGTGGTATTATACTTTGTTTATTGTCAATATTAAATGGATTCTAACAACAGTCAGCTATAAAAATAAATTTAATAAATTTTCATCTTTACCTGCTGTCTGTACATATTCCGTGAAGGAACGCGGGTTGGTCCAGCAAATAATCAATTTACGTGTGTGAACTACTCCGAAATTTTGTATTATCTGTGGTATGTGACAGGTGACAGTTACGAAAGCTCAGTTTAATTTGACAGATAGCGACATCTGTTTGTAAATCGTATAGTTCTCACTTTAAGCAATAGACAAACATCTATGTGGAACTGCGAGATCACCATTAAAAAAAAACTTAAAGTAAGTATTTCAATCTTCTACCAGCGCCTACGAATGACAACCGGGACCAAAGGCTTTGTTAGGATTTGTAATGGATGGTCACCCATCCACAAACAGACCGTGGCAAGAGTAGCTTAACCTCCGATGAAACCGTTATAATTTAGTCGCGGGCTGCTCGAATATTCAAGAAGTTTATACAACATCCAATTCTTTGTTTTTTCCGCGTCTATCTGTGTGTCTGATTTCCGTGTTTGATGGATGACTCGAGGTCTGTCTGGATGACACAGGAAATCCTATGCGCATGACTCAAAACCATTAAAATAGATAGGTATTGAAAAAAAAACATTGACCACTTTTATTGCTTATTAAACAGATAAAAAGTAACAATAAATAATTTTGTGTAGACTTTTATGTCAACACCTGTAAGCAATAAAATAGAAGCCATTAAAAAACTAAGTTTCTGGTCACCATCCTGAATTTAAAGGGGTTGTTCACTTGACGGTATTGGTGGGTTTGGTTCGACGGTATCTAGCTGTGTTTAAGACTCATTTTGCGTTACCACGGGACTGAATATTCAAACGCCAACACATCAAGCTATCCCAAAATAACAGATATTCCCAATTGAACATGAACCTTATTACCTTCTTTATAATAAAGTTGAAATTAATAAATTAAATTTGACAGCTGGGGGTAGCTTGATGAGCTGACCTCTTACGTAGCAATATGAACTTTATGTCAAGTATGTAACGCAAAAATTAGATACGAACTTGTCTCTTCGGGAAGTGCAGAATATCTTGTCTGACAAATTAAGTAGGTACATCAAAATCGGTTGCGTAAAACAAATAGAGACAGTTTGACTATTAAAATCAGTATGTGTAAAAGCTCGCAATTGACCACACACATGAGAATAATTAATCATTATTCTGAAGCATAAGCACATAAGCTATAGAATTTCCCTAGGGCTGTGGTGTTATATAGACACATAAATATAATAATTCACTGGACAATTATATTTACAACTTTGAATTTTTTATACTTTACTATTAGTATATTCTTTATACTTTACTATTACTTAGTATATTCTTTATACTTTACTATTAGTATATTCTTTATACTTTACTATTAGTATATTCTTTATACTTTACTATTAGTATATTTATACTTTACTATTAGTATATTCCCCGCGGTTTCGCCCGCCTGAATGTCGGAAATTGTCAAAAAGAAATGTACTACCGTAACGCACATGTATGCAAGTAAAGATCCCAAAGGAGGTGGCGGGATGGGAGAGAGAAAGGTCCTCCCGTCCCAGCCGCCGCGGGAGACGCACTGGGCGTCGGGAGCCACGTGACGACTCCCGGCCACCGTAGGCGCGGGCATGCGGACGATGACTCACCGTCCGATCAGCACCAGGCCCGTGCCGGACGGCGCGTATATGTTCCACGCGCGCCTAAGTCAAAGTCAAAGTCAAAACATTTATTTCAAATAGGCACAAGAAAGGCACTTTTGAACGTCAAAAATTAACAAGAAATAGAATTGATTCTAGTCGCCCCTTCCAAAAGGTAGTTTCGTGTGGAGAAGAATGGGCAAGAAACTCCACCGTTACTCTTTTAAAATGTTTCACAATGTTTTGTATACATGTATTATAATATTATATTAGGTGAAGACGATGCACCCAGAATAAAAATACACCAAAAAGGTGAAAAGAAAAACGCATGTAGCAGTGGAAAATAAACTTAATTATGTCATAAATACATACATGGTGCTCACATATTTACAAACATTCTAAAAGTTAACAATAATAAATTAATCAATGTGTGAGATGTTATTCCAATATAATAAAATAATATGGTACAAATTATAAATTATTACCTAATTTACTTAGCAACCAGTTTGATTTTGTCTAGACACTAGATTGTCCTGTGGAGCAGGACCAGCATGTTTCCAAGCATCCTTATCTTTGATATAATCCTCTTATTTGTCATAAGCTTGTTTACAAAGTGTACTTTTAATATGAGTTTTAAATTTTCTTTCATTTAATTGCAGTATGTCACAAGGTATTTTGTTGTAACATTTAACACAGAACCCCATAAAAGATGTATGTATTTTGGACAATCTGAAAAATGGTTGAACTATTTTATCTTTATTTCTAGTTTTAAAGTTATGCCTATCACTTATTTTGTTAAAAAGATGTTTATTTTTTCTTACATACATAATATTTTCATAAATGAATTGGCAAGGAACCGTCATAATATTAATCCTTTTAAATAGTTCCCTAAGCGATTCGCGACGACGAAGATTGTAAATAGCTCTGATCGCTCGCTTTTGCAAAATAAAAATGGATTCAATGTCAGCAGCCCGACCCCACAGTAAAATGCCATACGACATAATGCTGTGGAAGTAACTAAAATAGACCAAACGCGCGGTTTCTACGTCTGTCAACTGCCTTATCTTTCTAACAGCATAAGCGGCCGAACTTAGCCGTCCCGCAAGAGTTGTTATGTGGGGACCCCATTGCAACTTGTCGTCTAGCGTGATTCCCAGGAAAACCATCTGCTTCATAAATTCCAGCTTCTCTCCGTTCAATATGATGTCACAATCGCTACTTTTAACATTAGGTAATGTAAATCTAGTCTAATCTGCCTCAAAGACATGTCAGCATATGAAGGGGTCCCTCAGGGCCAAGCCTGCCGGGTAAGCGGGATTGTCCGAAAGGGTTACCGCTACCCCGGAACATAAAGGGCTAAGGAAGGAACATGGATGGGTTTTAGTCAGTAAGAGTCTGACACTCCCTTCCGCTCCACCCAGAGCGGGAGAAGTCATTGGATGATTTCCCAGCCTTAAAAAAAAAATAAAGATGCCAGCTCAGCAGGATATTTTCCGACATTTTTAACAATCATCTTATTCATCAAATTTACACAATAACTTAATAGACACCACTTTTCTACAAATTTAATATATGTATAGATGTGTATTTAACAATAATAAAATTTAAAAGCTAACAACTTAAACGTTACTTAAATTAAATGACAATGTAACTAACTATATACAAATAAATACAAAAACCGAAAGGACACTAACTTAGGCGTCAAAGTTCTCATCCTTATCGCTGTCGTCTGAAAACGTGCCCAGAAGACTGGCAGCATTGCCACGGTGAATGGCAATGCTAATTCTTTGACCAAAGAACAATCCAGCCCTCTGGTCACGTGAAGTATCACTTAATGGATGTATGGATTGTAAAATTACTCCTAAACCAAGAGCAAGAATCACTCCATCTATATTCGAGAAAATCATAATTATGAAAATCCATTCGGTAGTGTAGTTTTTGAGTTTATCGCGTTTAGACAGACGGACGCGGCGGGGGCCTTGTTGAGGCTATGCTCACGACTCCATCCGAGTGAAATTTCTTGTTTTAACATAAAATATAATATATCTTGTGATACTTGGCAATAATATAGATTCCCATTAGTGAAGGATTTTCGTAATGCGATCAGTAGTTCCGAAGCTTAACTAATCTAAGTTCCAAATATATTTTTTTATAATTTTCCCTTCTAGAACCCCTAATAAAAATTCTACTTACATGAAGAAATTATAATTATCAGAGAAACTAACCTTAACCTACGATTTTTAATTGCGGCCACTTCAATGTGCGTTTATATTATGCGTCGCGCGTCCCGTCGTCGGTAGCATAAAGGAGTCAACGCATAGCATTGCATTCGTAATGCACTTGAAATGAACGCGCCTCTAATTGATTTGTACGCGCCTGTCATGTTGGTAATGCTTATCATTTGTATGTGACGTCACTAGATAAGTTTTGAAGTTTGATTTTGGAATTGTTTCTTTATTATCATTTTAAAATAATCTGCGCTGCACGAGGGTTGAAGACAAAAGACGTAATTTTGTTTTTTATTGGTTGATTTTGGTCATGGGGTATCGTGTTACCCTGGTACGGCGTGCGGGCGTGGAGGTCAGACAGACACTCGCTCCATGTAAAATACTGGTATTCAGCTGCATCCGGTTAGACTGGAAGCCGACCCCAACATTGTTGGGAGAAGGCTAGGCAGATGATAGAGTGTCACTTTGTGTCTGAATGGGCTGCGCTGCTGGGGGGTTGAAGACAAATGACGTAATTCTGTTTTGTATTGGTTGATTTTGGTCATGGAAATCGTGTTACCCAGTAACTGGGTTGTGGAAGTCAGGCAGGCAGTCGCTCTATTCAGCTGCATCCGGTTAGACTGGAAGCCGACCCCAACATTGTTGGCAAAAGGCTGGGCAGATTGATTGATTTTTGATAGCATCCTCATAATATAGCTCAATTCGTAGTTTCCTTTTCTTAGAATACCAAATGCTTGTGAGGCACACAGATTCCCAATATTGAATAAACTTTCACCTTTATTTCTCGTGTGAACTGGAGTAGAATTCCACACAGATTTGTTCTTGATAAATACTGCGTTTTCGTCCATAAAACAAATGTCAAATTTAAATCGCTCCAAAAAATCTTTAAATTTAAATCGAAAAAACATTTTGACGGCATTACGGCGGGAAATCGTATAAAAACGTCTTCCCAAGACAATTCCATGAACATGGAGTGATGTGAAAATTAAATTAAATCGAGCTACGTTTTATTTGATCGGCACAAAACTGCACTTTGTCGCGCCGACGACCGCTCGATTCCAATTAATCAATTACCATAACATAAATACGCGCGCGGCGGCCATTTTAAGTACGCCATCTTGCGTTGAGCTGTCAGTTTTGGCGCGGTTTTTTTTGAGGAAATATTTTCATGGCATATTTGGGCTATTGCAAGAAAATAAAACTGTTAGTAGTTACATATGGAGCTAGCGTGACTGACTAGACTAAAATATTTAAATGATCGAAGTAGGTATTAGGAGTTGACATCCTGAGTTTGTCCCAGTAAAACGTTTTACATTATATATTCATAATTATTATTATATAGCCTCAACTTTAGCAAGACCACTGTTTTCCAATTGCTTCTCAACTTCTAAATAGGTGAAAATTTTCCCTTACTACTAACTAGAACAATTTCACATTTTCCCATCTCAAAGCTCAATTTAGATTGGCCGTCTACTCTGTAGCAAAAACGCTCTAACCATAGACAATGAATGCTTACTTTTTTCCACGTCCAAGGCAAAGGGCATAAGGTTGTTATTCCGCAACTGTCACTTTACTGACGTTGCACTTATCTTTGTATACAGTGCATCAAAGACGGATGCTATCAGGCGCACGCGTATTCAATACTAAGGAGCATGGTAGCCCGTTTTAAATGGTTTTGTTTTTTGTATAAACGATTTCTGCGTTTGAATGAGGGTTTTGAGACTTTGTGTAGTTTCCTGTTCGCAAGGGATAGATAAAAATGTTTTGGTTCTTGATGTGGTTTTGGTGGCCCTATAGCTGTGCTGCTTCCAGGTGCTTTAGTACGTGTTCATTTGGTTGGTAAAAACCTTAGGCAAAGCAGTAAGTTCCGCTATCTTACTGGGTACTAGGTAATTAATGTAAGGAACTATTCTTCAAGTCCTCCTGAGTTTGCCGTGTAAGCGGGATTGTCGGAAAGGGTTACCGCTTCCCCGGAACCTGAAGGGCTAAGGAAGGAACATGGATGGGTTTTAGTCAGTAACAGTCTGACACTCCCTTTCACTTCACCCAGAGCGGGAGGAGTCATTTGATGATTTCCCACCCTCAAAAATCAAACCACTACCAAAATCAAAAAGTAATGAATTATCGCTGATCATCGTTTATACAAAAAAGATTCCATCTTCTGTTCTAGATGGCCGTTCCGAAGTGCGAGATTGTGGCTTCACTGAAAGTAAATCAAGCGCCATTGAAGCTTTCTTCTCGAAAAAATGGTATTGCAATATTATTTAAATGTCACCAGTCTAGCCACTGCTGAACTATGTAGTAATTCTCCAGCCCTCACCGTCGGCATCCGATTGTTTACAAGTGTGGCTTATCGCACACGACGATCGCAAAGACTGACAATAATATTAACTACTGTCTAAACTTTCCTACAAAGAAGGGCTCGTGGCATAGTGGCTACTAAGTAGAATAACTGTCAGAGTGGCAGCGGCGCTTGTTCCAATGAAATGAGTGAAATTGAAGAACCTAATAGTGGACATTGATTTTGTCATCGTGAAGAAAGAAAGCTATAGTGATGATCTTGATCAAACTGAGGATAATGCGTACAAACTATGAAGCTAGATTTTCTTCAGACCTGTGATAAATTTAATTTATGGTTCATGTTTCCTCTGCTTTCTTCCTCTTGCTCCTAGCTTTCCTCTTTAGCTTCTCTATTTTTTTATGTCTATAGACAGCACTGTGGCTATTATAATAATTAGCTGCAAATAAGTCCTTACCGTGAACATCGAACATATTGATAGATAATCGAAAAATTCAACATGGCCGATTTCCCTGTTTATAAGCCGAATCAATCAAAATGTACCTCACGCACTGTTGTCGATTATTCACAATATTCACCGAACGCATGATCGGCGGCATTGTAAAGAAATTAAAAAGAAATAGGGGCATAGACAACACCGCATTGTCTATAGCGGCGCCTCAAAGAAGGTTCGCTGCAACACAGAATTTCTAATGAATTTGATTAGTTTATTACGCGTGACAAGATGGACGCTTTTGATTATTTTAAAACAGTAATTGTTTGAATTTTAAGTCAATTGAGCGTTGCGTCGAAAATATTTAATTTTGGGTTGCTACTGAATTACCTTTTAAATAGCAGCTACTTCAACATTCTCTTCATGACTTTTTACTCTACCTACCGTCGGTTTGTGTCCCGTCTTGTTGATTTTTTTTCCATTTTGATAGATATTTTGATAACCTGGTACTTGTTGACAGGACTAGGTACACTGTCCTTTAATACCTTTTAAAACTGTAATTTGAAAAAATTGTAAAAGCCAACTATCACAAAAAAATAATCCGTGGCGTTTCTTGCCGACTCTCATCCACCGGAATCGACCAATTGGAACCGTAGACCTAGCTTCTGACTTTTCATACGTGGCTATGTGCCTGCCAAGGAAGTTTACCAGTAAGATTATGGATCTTGATCGTAGGTACTTCCGGGATTGTCCTGATACCTCACCACTCTTCAACGCCTTGTCGCTATGACACTACGTGTTTTGTCGAGTGCCACCCACTACTGAGTGTGCAGTTCTTCTATAGTGTAAGGTACCCAATCCATTATAGCCACCTAAATCCATAGCCCAAAATGTTTTGTTTCTATATTCTGCACCAACCGGGGGTTGTCCTTGGGTGCTACGTACTAATCATCGATTTGCCAGCTCATCAAAAAAAATAAACATTTTGAATGAACTTTGAAATAAAAAGAAATGTCAAGTGAATCCAAAATGTCATTGCATAGTCATTGCATAGTCTTACATACTGCTATTTGTAGTTCAATAAAATGGTTACAAAAAATCTCTCATTCTTAGACAAAGTTATAAGTATACCAAATACCGATCAATACCTAATGCAAATAAGAAAATGCAGATGAGTACCATTATAACAACACAATGATCATTCCGCATTATGTATTCAATAATCCTAATTCAATTTCGATTCTAAACACGTATTTCCACGGCGCCATTATTTTTTTATCAAAATTTCTAAGAGATCCTTCTTTAATCCCGCCGGATTTGACAAAAAACTGTTACAATAACGTTTTAATATTAATTTTACAAAAAACTTGGCGCCTTTACCGACAACAACGTTTAGAAAAAAAATTTAACAATACGAATTTTACGGAAAAATATTAATATGATTTATTTTGGTCTATGGTTCCACTGTTTAGTATGCAGATAGGATAATAGATGGCGCCTTAAGGTGTTTGAATATTAGATAATAATTTAATGTTTCCAAAATCGTGAGAATGATAACAAGCTAGCGGTTTAATTAAAATAATAAAATATAACTAGAAAGTCAAACTGTGGCCGTTTCTAGTTTTTTTTTTAAATAAATAAAAATAATACTACTAACCACACGGAGAAGAAGAAGACGGTTATGCCAACACCAAAAAAATTGAGGGACTGGGTAATTTACAAAATGATGATGATATTTACTCAAAACTAGCTTCCGCCCGCGGCTTCGCCCGCATAATATGTCGACAAATTATACATATAAACCTTCCTCTTCAATCACTCTATCTATTAAAAAAACCGCATCAAAATCCGTTGCGTAGTTATAAAGATTTAAGCATACATAGGGACATAGGGACAGAGAAAGCGACTTTGTTTTATAGTATGTAGTGATGTGTAAGTACAAACGATTGTATGTAGAAACGATTTAGTCATTTTTACCATAATAACGTGAAGAACAAGTGACTCTCGTGCTTCGAGCACTACTGCACAAGTCGACCTAACTCAAAAAAAGTGAGTTTTAGGGGAATAGCAGGACAAGTTTTGAAATTCTGACTCCTCCGTATTATTTCATGATTATTCACGTCAGTGTTTGTGCTGCATATTATAAAAAAAGTCGTTTCACTATTTTTGTTTTGAGTATGACGATAACTCAATTTTTGTTTTTTTTTAAAATAAATTATGTCGTTTTCATCACAGAACCTCTTTATCTCTTCTGTGGTTTTCATCCTAAAGGTGCGAAGTGGATACGAGCCTTTTTGCATCCGTAATAATATTCTTCCTGTAAGTGACTTATCAGTCATGTTTCAAAATCTCGTCGGCGGCTGTCGCGGGGAGCACGGCTATGAATTTTACGCATCGCCTGCTCGTTTTCCGGGGTAGTGATGGTCTGTTGATATCGATAATTACCTATGGTGAGCTTTATGCTGTTAGAGAAATCTGATATCAAGTTGATCCTCGGTGATGCTGTCCAGTATAGAAACCAAATGCGCAGTTACATCACTACAGTTACTATTACTTCTGTATTCAGTAAGTTGACAATTCAAAGCAAAATTGTGGCACAGTAAAATAGTACAACAATAGCATCACTGAGCTATAATGGTATTGTTGTAGTATTTTACATTGCCTAAATTCTAAAAAGTAAAATTATTGCCGTTGAAAATTTTTTTTTACTGTCTATCGTATTACTAAAAGCAAGTCGGCAATCTATAAGGCAACGTTTGCAAATACTTCACTCCAAATTTAAAAAAAAAAACTGTCAATGTGTGTTTTATTTTCAGTGCGGATACCCACTTTTTACCGGCTCTGGAGTAAATTTTGTTTTGTGAGTATTTATACTTTATTTACTTGTGTAATATGTTGTATAGCAAAGAAAATATGCTCTTTTATGTTCTTAATCTATTATTTGATACAGTTACATCTCGGTCGGCAAAGTGGTTTAAGGTTTCCGAAACCACACATTCCATACTTTATTAACTTTTGTATGGAGTTTCAGAGGAACCTGCGCAACTTTGCCTACCATCTCTAAAAGAATATTGTGTTGCAATTCAAGATCCAGTACTTAAAATCTAACGTGGAAAAGAACTTTTAAGCAATATGAGTGTCAAACCCGTTACAAAAATACCTATTCATTTAAAAAGATATTAGACTAGCCAATGTTGTCAATTAGTTCAACCAGGTTTCAGGCTGGCTAAAGTAGATTCATCTTTCATGAGGTACTGTTTAAAATGTTACAATAAAATACCTCCCCACATTCTTGAACGTAATGAAACAAAATTTAAAACTTGTATAAAACGCACACTATGCAGCCAAGCGTATTATAAATTGGGAGATTACATTGCTGAAAAAAATGCTTGGGTCAATGCTAGTCCAGCTCCACAAGGGCGCATCAACTAATTTATTAGATTACTGAAAACTGTTGGAGCTGCGGAAGATCAACAACAAAAAAAAACATCTTTGCATTGTATAAATTCAATCTCTTAGTATTGTATAACTGCTTAGCACATATGTGAGTACTATGTACCTACCTACTATGAAGCGACCAGTTTCTGGGTGCGTCTTTCATTGACTTGAATGTGCCCTGGCGGCTGAGAGTATGCCATGCTCACTTTTATGTCTCGCTGATGGTGGCGTGTGTGTTGGATCATTTAGCTCCCTTCAAAATGGTTGAGCTGAATGGTGCTAATATGTGCGTCATGTTCGTGAACGGGCGCTGTCAGTAGGGACTGGTCATCTCTTAGCGGCTAGGGCTTGTTTTAATTTAATTATTGAATATTTTTTACATATTTTATATCTGATGCTTTTAACGTTCTGCATCGTTCTCACAAGTATAATATTAATATGAACTACTATGTAACCAATATTTTGTAAACATATTTTGTTTAAAAGAGTGTCCATGGAGTTTCTTGCCCGTTCTTCTCCATAGGCTTCATTTCTTTGATTGACCGACACCTTGACAATTCAAAAGTGCCTGTAATTGGTTTATTTGAAATAAATACTTTGAGTTTGAGTTTTGTCGTTTTTACCCCTGGTTTGCCTTCGTTTTTAAAGCAATTTTTGGTGCTCTATAGATGTTTTTTTACTAGTAGCTTTATTCCTATGGCTTAGAGTCCAATCATGAGCTATAATTGAATAAACGTACGACTTTCTTAAAGATTAAAATTTCTAGAAGAAAATCGTCAAAATTCATAAGTTGCCATTTTACGGTAGGTACCATACTTAAATTACAGTGTAGGTACCTACTGAGTAAAATAATTTGCGAGCATCATGTATGTATCTATGACATAATTTACCCGTCATTCTTATATTTATTTTTCTTTTCACATTTTGTGGTGTAGTCTTTATATTCTAGGTGTATTGTCTTCACATATAATTGAATAATTAATTTATGCAAAACATGTAAAAGTAACAGTGGAGTTTCTTGCCCATTCTTCTCCATACGAAACTACCTTTTGGAACTAAAATGAATTCAATTTTTTTGTTTATTTTGACGTTCAAAAGTGCCTTTCTTGTGCCTATTCGAAATATATGATTTGACTGTGACTTTTATCTCATAGATATCACTCCTCTCCGTCTCCATCCATCAACAGTTTATATTCATCACTCTCTTAGTCACATTCGTTTCGTCGGACAACAAAACAAAAGTTCAAAATATCACTAAACTATCGATAACTCGTCCCCTCCCTTGAGGGGGATATCGTTTACACAAACGGGCATCTGCATAACAAATAAGACATGGAAATTGATTTTAACGCCGCGTGGATAACGCCATGGCATGGGGTGGATATAATGTTGAGCTATAGCTGTGAGCTGTGAGTTGTGGTGAGCTGAGGGGGGTGTGGCTGATCGTTTTGTTATGTTGGTATCAAGTCCGATTATTAAGGATTATCCTAAGGAGGTTGTTTAACTGCTCGTCCTCGCAGGGAAAAGCTAAGAAAAAAGCTCACTTAAGATTTATTTAGAAGATTTATTTATTTCTTTGGCCAAAATACAGTCCAGCCCTCTGGTCACGTGAAGTGTCGACCAATCGACGAGAAATTTACTTAAAAAGGAGCTGTTGCGCACTCGGGCCTCATGACCCTAGAGTTTCGACCCCAAACGGTTCAAAACTGTAGCTACCCATCAGGTTACTGTATTTAGTTAGAAACAAAACTGCATTAACTTCACTCTGAATACCCTGAAAATTAAAACAGGCGTGAACATACAGTACAACAGGTAATATCATTTGACAGTCAACTGTTTCACTTGACATGGGTTAAAAAATCCCTTTTTTGATCCACCACCCCAGTAAGTAGGAACAATTAATTCGGTCACAAAAGATGAATTAAAGTGCCGCGCCCCAAACAGTTAGCCATTCTGTCAATTTAAAAGGGCGTGACAGTAAAATGACGTTTTGTATAGACTTGCCGATGAGGGATGAAAGAAGGGGCTTTTGAGATTACTGGCAGATCTGGCCTAATGGACTAACGGACTAATGGACTAACGAATGGAAATTGCTGCATGATGTGGAGAAGACGCGAATAGTTCAGTATCGAAAAAAAATTTTCGTAATAATTATGTTATTTCACTAATGGCACCTGAGAAAAATATGGATAGGTGCCGTAAGTTGAATATCTCAGGTGCCATTCACCTCCTCGTAGAGGAGATCGGCGGCGGCGACCTCTCGCGCCCGGCCCTGGTGCAAGCCATGGTCCGGGGCGAGAGGGAGTGGGAGGCAGTCACCTCCTTCTGCGAAGCAGTCATGCTCGCGAAGGAGGTGGCGGAATGGGAGAGAGAAAGATCCTCCCGTCCCAGCCGCCGCAGGAGACGCCCCGGGCGTCGGGAGCCACGTGACGACTCCCGGCCACCGTAGGCGCGGGCCTGCGGACGGTGAGTAATGGGTGACTCACCGTCCGATCAGCACCAGACCCGTGTCGTACTGCGCGGATATGTTCCACGCGCGCCTCAAAGAGATGTCAGCATACGAAGGGGCCCCTCAGGGCCAAGCCTGCCGGGTAAGCGGGATTGTCCGAAAGGGTTACCGCTACCCCGGAACATAAAGGGCTACGGAAGGAACATGGATGGGTTTTAGTCAGTAAAAGTCTGACACTCCCTTCCGCTCCACCCAGAGCGGGAGCAGTCATTGGATGATTTCCCAGCCTTAAAAAAAAAAAAAAAGGTGCCATTCACTCAGGTGGCGTTTAAGCGGGTGCCTAATGTAGTATACGTCCCATTTTCTAGTAATGATTTAGGGAATTTCTTCTCTATAGACACTGTTAGGCATGTCTGGACCTTTTTAATATAGTTTCAATGAACGAATTAAGGTTTGAAATCATTTGGAGTTTGATAGTTTAGTATAACTTGGCACTGGCGACAGTACATAAACTGCCAGACCATAAAAATTAAACTGAGACATGAAAAACATGAAAAAAATATGACCCACCACATAGTGTTTACATTCACAATAACTTACATAATAGCATAATGCAACGCTCGTCAATAGAACAATGCCATACATTTTACATCCGTGTCCATACGATTAACGATATAACAACGCTATGCGGTGTACCGAAGCCTTAAGTCAGTACTATCATCAACCTAACCTAACCGCTGAAAGAAATCCTACTATAATTTTATAAGCGTGAAAGTCTGTGAGGACGTATGGATGTTTGTTACTCTGTCACGCAAAACCAACTGACTAGATCTGAAATTAAAACGGCAGAGATAGATTGTATTATACAGTGTGTTAAGTTAAGGTTGATGTTCCAGGGTAGCCCGCGAAATTCAAATCTTCTTAAGTTTTTTGCAATTTGCAGGCCAGTGATAGGTTGTATGTTGATGAACATTTGATTCGCGGCTGTAAGACGTATGTAGTTACAGAATTATAATCATCAAAATCATTAATACAACCATCCGAGCTCATAAAGGTGTAAAAATGACTTTTTACAAGGTCAAAGTCATTCCGGAACCTTTATGAGCTCGGAGGGTTGTATTAATGATTTTGATGATTATAATTCTGTAACTACATACGTCTTACAGCCGCGAATCAAATGTTCATCAACATACAACCTATCAGTGGCCTGCAAATTGCAAAAAACTTAAGAAAATTTGAATTTCGCGGGCTGGTTGGAGGATTCACCTTAAACGAGGGACATACTTTCAGGGGGTACTATACTCATGAAAATGAACAACTTTGACTGGAATGGACATATACCTGAAATCACCAAAAATAATCAGCTGTCCAGTAAATTCATGTTCGATAATCGTGAAAATTAATGCAATGGATTTTTCATATTTCAGAGTTGGTCCCATGGACAAAGTTGTTGATTTTCATGAGTACTATACAACCTGAAACCTGAACCTGAAACTGCTGACTAACCTGATAGTATGTCCCTCGTTTAACCTAACACACTGTATAGTCTAATAAAGAACATTTTATTCGGGAAAAAACAACGGTTGTCGTAGGATAATTTCCTACATACACGCGGGCGAAGCTGTTGGCAAAAGCTAGTTAGAACATAAGACTTTACAGAACTGTGCAGATGCGATTCGCACCCCAATACACGCCAACCACGCCCCCTGTCTGTGTGACGAATTATCGTTACTATTATAAGTAATTGTTATTGATAGTGCAGGGAGAGATCTTTTGAGGATAGGCAGAGAACCGCAAATGGGAATCTAGTCTGTGGAAATCCGCCGTGTTCTCGTAGAGGCGATTGACGGTGACCTCTCGCGCCCGGCCCTGGTGCAAGCCATGGTCTGGAGCGAGAGCGAGTGGGAAGCAGTCACCTGCTTCTGCGAAGCAGTCATGCTCGCGAAGGAGGTGGCGGGATGGGAGAGGGAAAGGTCCTCCCGTCCCAGCCGACGCGGGAGACGCCCCGGGCATCGGGAGCGTTGTGACGACTCCCGGCCACCGTAGGCGCAGGCCTGCGGACGGAGAGTAATGGGTACCTCACCGTCCGATCAGGACCAGGCCCGTCCCGGACGGTGCGTATATGTTCCACGCGCGCCTCAATTAGATGTCAACATAATATGAAGGGGCCCGTTAGGGTCAAGCCTGCCAGGTAAGCGGGATTGTCCGAAAGGCTTACCGCTACCCCGGAACATAAAAGGCTAAGGAAGGAACATGGATGGGTTTTAGTCAGTCAAAGTCTGACACTCCCTTCCGCTCCACCCAGAGCGAGAGGAGTCATATAATGATTTCCCAACAAAAAAAAAAGTCTGGATGTCACACATGTTGTCGAATTTTTGGTTCTACGGCATGCCGGTTACACCACGATGTCTTCCTTCACCAAAGTCAAATCATTTATTTCAAATAGGCACAAGTTAGGCACTTATGAACATCAAAATGAACAAGAAATTGAATTGATTCTAGTCGCCCCTTCCAAATGGTAGTTTCGTGGGCAGAAGAATTGGCAAGAAACTCCACCGTTACTCTTTTAAAATGTTTTACAATATTTTGTATACATGAATTATAACATTATTGAAGACGATGCACCCACAATAAAAACACTACGCCACAAAAGGTGAAAAGAAAAAACACATACCTATATAGCAATGGTAGGTAAACTTAAGCATGTTATAAGTACCTACATGGTGCTCACATATTTAAAACATTCTAAAAGTTTTTGAGAGCAGAGGTGATGAAAGATGGAATTAAGCACACAAAGGAAAGTGCCTGCTTAGGTCCGAACTCACGATCTGCAACTCGTACGTCGGGGCACAGATACTACTAGGCCACTATACTGCTCTAGCTCTATGGTTGCTTAAGGCATCCTACATATCGCACCCCCGGTGCGACACTGTCACTTATGCAAAAATGTAGTTTTTCAGGAGAAGCATTTAAAACTTTGACACACTTTGATGAGATGAACAGCCTACAACGTCAACTTTTAACTTTACCTTTGGATAAATATTACTCACTTCATATTGTTAAAAATATACTATACCATTATTTAAGTATTCCAACCCCCTCGTTGTGGCTCTAACGAAAAACTATAACTGTAGTTATGTCACGATGAGTTTTAAGAAAACAAGAAACTATGCGTACGTAAAGTAACGTTATCGCACCAAGTAAAGGGGTGCTTTAGGATCATTTTCAGATATTTAACTCATTTTTGCATTTTTTGCAAAAGTGACAGTGTCGCACCGGGGGCGCTATATCATGAATTCAGAAAATCATCTCATGACACTTGACTATCTGTCAGATACTAAGTCTCTTCTTCTTTTCGTGTGGTTAGTGACTAACCTGGTGTCAGAGTTTTATTGCTGCCGATGGGCCTCTGACTTAGCTTCACATGCTGTTGAGAAATATCTCTCAGACATGCTGGTTTCCTTACTTTGTTTTCCTTCACCAATTTTTAAGCAAGTGATAATTATACAATACGCAAATGAATCCGTAAAATCAGAGGCGTCTTTGACTCACCTATGACTTGGCAGTCCGACGGTCACACCACAAGATTATACTAAGTTTTATCAGACGATTGTCAATTATTTCTTTCTGAGGTTAAATAACATTGTGACGTCACTAAAATCTTACCTTTTGACTTCCAACAAGCAGCTGTCAACTACAATGTATTTGTGACTTGTTAAACTCCCGATTAAAAGCGTAATGTCGCATAATGTGTCATTGTTATTGTTATTGAGCTCACTCCCTGCGCCCGCGCCGGTGCCACGCCCCCAGATTAGCGACATATACAGCTATTAACTGCACATCTGTCGCCAATGCTGCTATTATACGACCTATTAATAATTGTTGAAGATTTTGTATGTTGTAAATCTGTAGATGAACGGTTGAGCCGCGGAATGGCGATTGGGAGGTCGTGGGTTCAATCCCTATTCGTTGCACTATTTATGTTAGTGGGAGGAGAAGCGAATGCCAAGCAAATAAGAAAATACTTCTAAAAATCGTGTGCGGTCGGAGGACCTCCTTCTGGGGATAATAATTTAACTTATATTTAACTGGCTGCTCCCGCGCGGTTTTACCAGGTGCTCGGCTGCTGTTGGTCGTAGCGTGACGGTACATTGCCTATACCCTTTCTCGATAAATAGACTATCCAACACAAAAATAATTATTCAATTCGGACCTATAGTTCCTGAGATTAGCGCGTTCAAACAAAAAAAATCTTCAGCTTTATAATATTAGTATAGATTTACACAGTTGCTGTTATGTTTTAAAGACCATGCAAGATTAAAGCCTTTAAAGAAGGGGCTCGTGGCTAAATGATGACAATCTCATGAGTTGATCGAAGGTTCGTGCTGCACTTGCCGCGGTCGCTTCGTGGATGGGACTCCAACATCCATTACATATCGATACACCTCCGTGCCTCGGAAAGCACGCTAAGCCAGCTGTCATTTGTAGATCTTTGACAGCCGTTTCACGTACTCAGGATTCCATAAGTAACAACCAGTCTTGCCAAGGGGTGTCGTGTTATCGAGTAAGCGGGTTGTGGAGTGGAGGTCAGATAGGCAGTCGATCCATGTAAAATACTGGTATTCAGCTGCATGCGGTTAGACTGGAAGCCGACTCTTGAATAGTTGGCAAAGTCTAAGCAGGTTTATTGATTGCAAAGTAAATACGACAAAATGTCGTATGAGCCAGCGATTTTTCATAATAAAAATACACTCGAAACGACAATAGATATACTAAATAGTGAAAACCGAGTGAAGAGAGTGAAGTCCTTAGTTAATTCTGTTAAGTTCCTAGGCATCCTAGTTGTTTATGTAGACACACTATAGGTACAACTAACATGTCTAGCTTTACCATAAATAAATCACAAATCTATTGCCATGTCAAAGGGCATAGTCTGCATAATTATGACAATATTGAAAACACAATTGACTCTAAATCAATGTAAAATAAACCTTACTTGCTTGTTACAAAGTTTGTAGTAAGTTGTAAGAAACGAGGGACTAGGCCTTACTTGAATTAAAACAAACTGAACTTTATTCAGAGCCATATAAGGTTTAAAAAGCCGCGTTTGCTGTCTCCGGGATAGATTTTATCAGATCAAATTGTGAACATATTGCGTCTGTTTCATATGTAAATTTAAGTAATATACCTTAACGTTTTACCATAAGGTTGAATTTAGATCACAGGTACTTTCTTTATACAATAATATTTGCCAGACACGCCCCCTGCGAGCTGGATACAAATATAGGGTGTTTCCAAAATAGGTGTATTTTTATAGATTTGTCCCACTTTATCAAAATGTTAGGTTAGGTTAGGATTAGCTTTTTGTTAAGTTTTACAGTCATCTTCTTTTCGTGTGGTTAGTGACTAACCTGGTGTCAGAGTTTTTATGCTGCCCATGGGCGTCTGACTTAGCTTCACATGCTGTTGAGAAATACCTCTCAGACATGCTGGTTTCCTCACGATGTTTTCCATCACCGATTCTTAAGCAAGTGATAATTAATACGCACATGAATCTGTAATACAGTTTAAAACGCCTTTTCTATGGTGGGTAGAGGATTTGGGTCCTCAATTCCTGAGTCAGCTTCAATTTTATGAGTTTTAAAAGATTTTTCACTGAAAAGCTTTTTTCTAGGCATTGAAGGCTGTAGAAATCGGAGAGTATTCGTACTACGTTGTTACGGTCGGCAAACCCTTTGTGATAATAATAATAATATCCTTGGACATTTCACACAACGCCGTATCGTCCCAAGCTAAGCAACCTAATGCTTGTGTTATGGTAACGAGATGGCTGAAACTACTTATATAATTTTTTTTTGTAAATACATACACATTATAGATAGAAAAACACCCAGACCCGTAACAAATACTTGCAGGTCATACAAATATTTGTTCCGTGCGGGAATCGAACCCGCGACATGCTGCTCAGCAGTCAATCGCTCAACCGCTGCGCCAACCGTGTCGTCGTGATATTTAACATTTGGGATTTCTGAATTTGATATTATGGCTCTCACTTGTTACTTTAGTATTCAATCTAGTTATTAAATAAACGACTA
Source organism: Hyppa rectilinea (assembly GCA_951799385.1). Classification (NCBI taxonomy): domain Eukaryota; kingdom Metazoa; phylum Arthropoda; class Insecta; order Lepidoptera; family Noctuidae; genus Hyppa; species Hyppa rectilinea. The sequence goes on from OX637328.1 coordinate 618,389, forward strand.
TTTTATTGACTCAATAGGCTTAATCTACTGGGGATCAATCAATCCAACCAAAGAAGAAGAAAATAAAGGCATGACCATATACTTTTGAACGCCAAAGCATAATTTCGCGTGCCCTCCACGCCAAGCTACTAATTATGTCTTCTAGTTATCATGAATTTCCCAATATCCATGGTGTCTTTTAATTTGTTTCATTTCATTAAATACGTAGGAACGAGAGCTTTAATTTTTAAGATATCTTTAGAAACACTCACAAAAGTAATGATTTAATTGCTTATTTCGTGTTATAGTGTTGTTGCCATTGTCACATATTTGTGTCGTTGGCATACAGGGCATGCGCTTGCTTGTCAAGTTAATGTGTCAATGGCGTTTAAAAGGTTATATAACTTGATGCTATGACGTTAGGTGCAGGGTAAATAAAATCCCAGAGCCTGGATCACACATTCTTTAATATTAATAATAATTTGACATTATAGGCATTGCTTTTATATTTAAAATATGATACATGTTAAGTTACATCTAAATCTACTTGGTTCTTGGAGCTTTACTTGACTGAACTAAGAGTAGCTTCATCTAGCTAAGTTAGATAACTAACCAACGCATAACACACTAACAATGCAAGCAATGGATTTCAATTTGACAGACAGTTCAACAACATTCATTGCGTTATTTACGTCGTTGCGTAGTCACATTTTTCGAACATATGAAGCAATGGATTAGCATTATCCTTCAAAGTCATTTAGATTGCGATTGATAGTGTGTTACGTAATTAAGGTGCTGACATAAATACTTTTTAATCGACTTCGAAAAAAGGAAGACGTTCTTATTAAATTTAAAAAATTTAAATAATTTTGATTTTAATAAAATAGCTTTTGGACTGGTGATGTGTAGCATGTTACGAGTAGTATCAGAATAGAGCGTTTTTAAGTGAGGTACAAGGCCATTAAAATTAACAGCTGACTCTATACTATAGGACCAACAAAAAATATATAAACAGTCCCATACTAAACTTCGATACCTACTCGATCCAAATGTCTGGAACAGCTGATTATTATTTTATTAATACGAGGTTGGCTACATGGAGAAAGTTAATCAATTTGATGGTACCACACTAAAAAGAAAGACACCTTTCTGATACATGCTGTATAATTAACATGCTCACAAAACAAAGACAAAAGACTAATTTTATATTCGTAGAATAATTTTGTATTATTCACAGTTTGTCGTTTTTAATATCACCGCAATTCCTCAAAGCTCCAAAGAAACCATGGTCCATTATCAAAAATATACGACCAAAAATTAGCTCGGTCGGCCATTTTGAAAATGTCTCATATTCACTTGACTTATTGGCGCCATTCTTCCAGGCATAGACACATCATACATAGTGTTGCGACCGTTCACAATCGGTTCGCGATCTAGTCGATTATTTGGATCAATTTTCGTTGCACTTAAAAAAGCTGATGTCTGTGATTGGAGCAGGCTCCCAGGTAGAGGTTGCTGTCTTTCTAATCTATATTGTAGATTCTGCTTCTCCATTTGGTGATGTTGTGTTCGAATCGCGAATCGGTTGACGTGGACTGGTATTGGTACGACTATTTTCGTGCCGGATCCGTTTTTGCTCGAGTGACTGCCGGATGCAAGGCCTGCTTTGACACGTTTCCATTTCGCACGACGATTTTGGAACCATATTTTTACCTGCGGAAGAAAATTTTATCAGTATTTAATAGTATTTATTATTGAAGTAAGTACTTTTTCTTGATCATTAAAATAAAAAAAAGAAATTAATTAGTTCACGAGTAACAAATTATAACTAATTTATAAATGCAAAAATATAATATCCAAACCTAACTATATATTTCAATGAAGGCAAAGAAATTGAGATAGAAATAAATATTATCAATAACATACAAAAGACAAATATATCTTGAGTAAAAAAATACATCGCTGTCTGTATGGTTGGGTAGGTATATAGAGGCCATTATGGTAATTATTCCTCACCTGAACTTCACTGAGCTTCAGCGCTGAAGCGATCTGCGACCTCTCAGTGAGGCTCAAGTACTTCTTGGCATGAAACTCTCTCTCCAGCTCGAGCAGCTGTTCCGAGGTGAAGGCGGTTCTTCTTCTGCGCGCTTTGCTCTCTCGCGCTGTGTCCGTGCTTGAATCTTCTGGGTCAGGTTCTGAGTCGTTACCTGGAGAAGGAGGACAAGATTTAGTGACGAGATTGTTATAATAACATACATTCGTGTGTTCGGATCATTGATTTATGCCTGCTTGAAGGCAATAGGCTCACCTCCCATTATATTGTGAGACTTAAAAACATAACTGACGAAACACACACTTTCACATCATATTGTAGAGATTACTAGGACTAGGCAGGATATATGATACCTAACAACAATATCTAGCATCATAATTATTATATTGGTGTTTTTAAGTTTTATGTAAAAGGGTCGATGCCTTCACAATTCAAAAGTACCTGTATTTGGTTTATTTGAAATAAATACTTTGATTTTATGTTGAGATATGGTATTATAATGATTACGCTTCTTCGTAAACCTCAAAAAAATCCTGATTTTGGGTGTTAAAAATATTAAAAAGCCAATTGTTACACGGTTGGCGCAGTGGTTGAGCGATTGACTGCTGCGCAGCATGTCGCGGGTTCGATTCCCGCACGGAACAAATATTTGTACGACCTGCAAGTATTTGTTCCGAGTCTGGGTGTTTTTCTATCTATAATATGTATGTATGTTTACAAAAAAAAAATGTATATAAGTAGTATTACCATAACACAAGCATTAGGTGCTTAGCTTGAGACTATATGGCGTTGTGTGAAATGTCCAAGGATATTATTATTAATTGTAACCAATTCGACTGTAGCGCTCGCCGGCCGCTGTGCTGCCGCATTTTTAGAGTTCCATTCTTTTAAAACTAGGTATCCAACGTTAGAAGTCAATACGTTTTTAGAGGGTCAGTTAAATATTTCTTATTTTAATTAGACTACGCTATAAAATGCACTAGGTAGGTACCTCTCGATAAAACCGTCCCAATATAGTATCAAAGCCATAATGTATAAAATCAATGAGCGAGAAAAAAGCGAAAGCTATTAAAAAATAATACGCCTGTATCTGTCAACAAAACTATTAGTCATTGGTCTCCCCATTTCCCGCGCTTTCAGCAGTAATGGCGGCGCGGCGGGAACTTTATGGTTGATCGTTTAGTCGATTTTATTGTTGTGTCGTTTTTGGCGATTATGAATTTTGATACAGTAGGTAGACATAACATGCAAACGCTTTAGTTTTTTTTAATTCAATAAAGTTATTGAGCTATTTAATAATTAATAATCAGAACATCAGCAAACTTAAAATTACAGGTATTACGGTCTACTTGCACCACAAAAACTTAGTTGTATTTGATCGCCAAAAATAGAATGGCACAATTCTAGCTTAAAGAGTTGTCTTGATGATGATTAACATACAACCTGAATTAACGTAAATAAAAGTCGTTATGTGTTGCCCTGGCGCTTGTACCTTACATTTTAGCGCTAACAGCAATAAGTGATGTGTGGTGTACCTACCTAACTGAGCCTAACTCTAACCTACTTAGTTTAATTATGAAATTAGCTTTTGCCGGCCGCTTTGCCCGAGTGGAGGCCGGAAATAATCCCACGGGAACGTACTACCGAGATTAAAAAAAAACAGCTCACTTCCCAACAACACTAAAATACTTCCCAATCCGCCGTCAAATCATGTTTCTCGTCCATGTCAATCTCTCCCTAAGTTTTTGCGCAGTCATAACCCCGGGGCCGAATGGACGATAAAAAGCGACGGCGAGAGTCGAAAGCCGAGAGCCGAGTCAGCGCCACGCCCCGTGGTGGACAAATCTAATGATTAGATAGCTGGGGTGAGGACTAAGGAGCCGGGTGAGTTAGATTTGACGTTGTCTGTAAGATTTCGTGAAAAATAATTGTTGCGAAGGCATTAGATGTGAGATTACTTACGAGAATCATATCACTACATAGTATAAAACGAAGTCGCTTTCTCTATCCCTATGTATGCTTAAATCTATACAACTACGCAACGGATTTTGATGCGGTTTTTTTAATAGATAGAGTGATTGAAGGAGGGTTTATGTTTATAATTTGTCGACATATTATGCGGGCGAAACCGCGGGCGGAAGCTAGTTAAAAATAAAGAAAACACTATTCTTATCAAATAAACACTTGTCATTTGGGGGACTGTCCTGTCATTTTAAAGTACAAAAAGTGCTAATTTTCAGCCTAGTATAAATTAAAATTACTTTTTATTTTGATTGCTCTGCTGGTCCTAGATCAGTGGATATCCGTGATGTATTTTTCCATATTTGTGCCATAGCTATATTTTCGCAAGGTGACCTGATGACCTTATCGCAGGAATCTACTGGATGAGGCAGTCATAAGAAAGGTCGATATGGCGATGGTTGGTAGGTATGATGGGGAGGCTAATGTCAAATGTCCAAGAGCGATTGATTATTAAACGAACGCGAAACGAAAGCATCCTGCGACGACATCCCTTGCTTTTACGATTTTATGCAAAACATTACATACATCTTCCTCTTGGTGTGCTAAACGCGTAAACCCACGATGTCTGCTTCTACAAAACCGACGCAAGCTTAGTCTTTTTCTAAGAAACGAGTAATAAGTTCTTTAAAATCTATTACGATACTAATACGTGCTAGCCAACACGTAGCCACTTCTTAAATACCGACAGCACCAACATTTTCCATGAAAACCACGATAAAAGATCCCTTTAGCAAATAAATATATTTATTCCTTACGACCGAACAGCGATTGATAGTTATCGAGAGCGCCAAATGAATTGTAAAATCCGCCATCTTTAATTTGCCGTCAAAAAAGAACGATTTGAACGGAGAATAGACACAACAACTGCATAAGCAAACTTTGTAGACGCATAAAGTCCCCGCGCGATCGCGTTTCGAATTTTAAATTATATTGTTCGAGCGGCGAGTTAAATCGATTGTGAAGTCGAATGCATTTTAGTCGAATCAGATGTATCGATTACGTTAAACAGTCCGTTCTAAATGGCGGTCACGTATCATTTCAGTTTAAATTTTCACTCTGTCACTTTGGCAGTTTTCCTCGAATGAATGATGAATTTGGAATCGAAATAGCGTAAAACTGCTGATATATTTGTTTACTTGTTTATTTTAGCGTTAATGCTGTACCTACATTATACTGTCTGCCAATATTCTTGTCTCAGGGTTTTCAAGATGCTTAAAGCGTGTTTAGCATAACAATCTTACTTCGCTAACTGATCATATAATTGCCGATTAGGTTATTATTTATAATCTTTTGATAGAAAGACCAAACATAAATGAATTAACTACCTAAGCATTTTCCATAGACAGCAGTGGTAGCCCAGTGGTAACAGCCCTGTCTTGCTATTCTACATAAATCCCACCGAAAAGACGTAAGTGGTGTGAGTTTAAATTGAGCTGTCAATAGTGTCAATCCCTAGGATTAAGTGGAACGACAGCACACTTCACCTAAGTATTAACGGTGAGATTTTTACAGAATCGAGGTGTAGGTCGCGTAAAACGGACATTGCTCAGCATAATGCTTCGAACCTATGCGAGACAGAGCCCCAGCGCTGATCAAAAGTAAAAGAGAATCTATCTAAAAGTTAAATAAAATGATTACTTACTTAAAAAATACTACCAATTTAAACCAATAATGACATATCTGTCAACATTGAAATGTCAAAAGTAAACGGTCAACAACCGTTCTGATCGATAGAGTTACTTGATTGACATTGATAAGATTGTATTTACAAGAAAAAGCAACAACGGTTTACATAATGTATTTTTGCACACGCTATGTAAATAGACTTCACTAAATCATTAGACTGCATAGATGACTATTTAAACAATAACATCGAATTCGAACAAGGGCTACTAAAAGGCAGTTTTTTGGGACCTAATTAAATTTTATTACTAAGGGCGGATTTTTCAATCTTATCAAACTTTATCTGAGCTATTCAAATTGCGGTTTGACAGCTTTTGCTTAGGCAAACCTTAATATTTATTTTATTCTTTCATAGCTTATTTTATTTTAGCTAACTTTATTCTGTCGATTAAATACGGCGGCCCGGTTGCAAACGGCCCGGGTCAGCGGGGTTGTTCGAAAGGGTTACCACTACCCCGGAACTTAAAGGGCTAATGAAAGCACATGGATGGGTTTTAGTCAGTTAGAGTCTGACCCTCCCTTCCGCTCCACCCAGAGCGGGAGGGGTACATTTGATGATTATACCCTCAAAAAACAAACAAATAAAGACCTTTGGTGATTTTTTTAAAAAGCATCTGCCTTCTTTGTTATTGCTTTTAATAAGTTTTAGTCAATCAAATGGTTAGTACTTAGTAGCGGGGTAGCATACTCTTTGCTAATAAAGAAAATATATTTATGTCACAAAGATATTCACCAAGAAAGCACCAATAATCTGCCTTAACGATGCCAGTCTCACACATAGGTAACGTTTCGTTTGAAAACACCATAAAAAAAGAATAGTTTTGTCAACAATATCATCAAAAAACGAAAAAAATGTGACAGATGTCACCTGAACAATTCGCGCCAAAAGCTAAATAGTTCAGATGCGTTCGGATACGCGTCAATTTCACGCTACAGATGCGTTCGAGTGGCGTGAAATAATCTTTGTAATGTCAAGCAGCCATTTCTAATTGGTTTATTTGTTGAGTTTCTACATTTAGGGGAATGTATGTGAACTGTTTCGAGTATCTATGAATTGTAGGGACGAGAAAAGTTAGCTAAGGGCATTCGTTTCAGCCAATTTGGATCGAAATTGTAACAATAGCAGGGATCATTTCGGGTCATCTGGAAAACGATTCTAATGACAGTCAGTTCTGAGGCAATTTTAATGATTGGTAAATATTTTATTATTTTATGTCCAAATGTCCTAGTCTAAGATCTTATAAATGCATTTTGTGAATAATTATTTTATTTTATTGACTTAAGAAATTTACAGCTTGGTTAAAGATAGGTTAACAATCGTGAAAGAAGGCCAATTTTGAATTTTCTCTGACAAAATTAATGTTAAACATGAGACAGTAGACAGACAAGAGAAAGTAAGAAATAAAAGAACAATAGATCATGAGCAGTGTCAGTGATCTTCGAAGAAGCGGTTACATCGAGTTTTTTTCGTTTACTGACACTGGCTGGTGGTGAAATAAATCAAGATCATCGACACTCTGACACATCGGGTTGTATGATCTGCTGGCTCTTAAAATACAAGAGTTTTGTCTGTATAATATACACAAGGGAACATGAAGAAGAAGTAAAAGGAAAAAATAGGAAAGGATGAAACGCGTATAGCTACAGTTTGCCGCTGGTGGGCTTCTTCAGGAGAAAGAGCCTGTGAGTTAAGATCTAAATAACTACCAGAACTACTATATTACCCCAGTTGGTTACCTAGCTACCACTACAAAGTCTACACCCTAAATTTCACTAAATCAACTTGCCAGACCAGCTCCCCACCAGCACTCGTTCAAGTAACACACTTTCTATCACATTCCGAAGGATTTTAAAGGAAATTCATAATTCTCTGCATATTATTATTATTTTAAATTTATAATATACTAGCTTCCGCCCGCGGCTTCGCCCGCATAGTATGTCGACAAATTATACATATAAACCTTCCTCTTGAATCACTCTATCTATTAAAAAAAACCGCATCAAAATCCGTTGCGTAGTTTTAAAGATTTAAGCATACAGACAAACAAACAGACAAAAAACTTTTTTACAAAAAATAAAACCGACTTCCAAAACAAACACTACAAAGTGAAAAATAATTTTGATTTCGGAAGTCGGTGTCTTCGGTTTTGTATTTTCATTTTTTGCCACCGACTTCCGAAATCAAAATTATTTTTCACTTTGTAGTGTTTGTTTTGGAAGTCGGTTTTATTTTTTGTAAAAAAGTTTTTATTTTTCACTTTTTAGTTGTGGTACCTACACAATCCCCCCCCCCCCCAATTTTAATACCACTACCTGGTATATAAATTACAGTGACGGAAGTTATTAGAACATCGTCCACATATATTAAGTTGGATTTTTTTTAGATTTTTGTTGATTTTTCAAAAACCGCTTATCCGATTTCGATAAAATTTTTATGGGACCATTTGGGAAGTATACCCTTTCCAACAAAAAAAGAATTTTTCAAATTGGTTGGCAAGCAACGGAGTTATGCGCGAACAAACATAAAAAAAAAAAAATACAAACATCCGAATTGAGAACCTCCTCCTTTTTGAAGTCTGTTAAAAATAGCGACTTTGTTTTATACTATGTAGTGATTATATGGGATTTATATATTATATAGGAAATTATCCCACGGGAACCTGCTCACGGGATAAAAAGTATCGCATGTTTAATCTTTTACTGTGCCAAACTTCATCCAGATCCCATTAGTAGTTTTTGCGTAAAGAAGTAGTAAACATACAAACACACACACACGCTCACAAACCTTCGCCTTCATAATATTAGTGAGATAGGCTCGCGCTTGACCACTGTCTCGCCTGATGGTAAGCGATGATGTTGTGGACGGTGAAGCACGCTTGTCTAGCCCATACACAGCCACGAACACGTTTATGTGTTGAAGGCACTGAGCTTAGAATAGCACAAAAATAGTGGCAGAGTTTGTGCTAGAGGAAACCTATTCACACTTGACTTAAAACCTTCATTATGTTTGAGAAATTAATCAGCTTGACACGCTCCGACAATAAAGCAATGAATATTGTTGTTTAATAAAGCAATAATTATTGTGTAATGTACCTATTCTGATTTGTTTAGATTTTTATTATTCTTATCAAATTTACTGTTGTACCTACCTAGATTATAAGTGAATGATGTGGTCTCCTATAATTGGAAGCGCACACCTGTATTTGTCCCTGTTCCATGTATACTTGCATGTAATTGTGTAGTTTCTGTTGGAGATCCAATAAATAAATAAATATTGCTGCACGGATAGAGAAGTGATGGGATAGTGAGCGAACAGTTAGTGAGGACTTTTTTATTAATAAAAATAAGTGTCTTATCAAAATTGTTGTTCAAAGCATTAATTATGGTATGACGAGTGATTAGCGTGAATAGCAAAAGAGAAGTAATCAATCTGCCTGTTTTGCCCCAACGTATGTAGTGTGAAGCAGAGATTCCTGCAATATGGTTTGGCAAATTAAGAAAAATAATTCCTAACAAGTGTCTGATGTAAAAAAAACTTTGGAACACACATAAAAAAAAACAATCTGCACTTATTTATATTTTCGATCATCATCCGCTAGTCTTTTCCCTATTATGTACGGGTCGGCACCCAGTCTTAACGTTTGCAAATTAATACTAATATTTTACACGGAGCGACTGCCTTCCTGACCCCAACAACCCAGTTACACGATACCTCTTGGAAAGACTTATAGACTGTTGGACTTTTTGAAGAAAAGGATATTGACAGAAATTAAATACAGCTAGATACAGTGAAAAACATTGTGGAGAATCTCGCAGATTCATAATATCCAAGGTGTGGTCGTAATGGCCGGACTGCCGCGACGATTAGGGCTATTTGTCATAATCCACTTGATATATAGCCGGGAAAAGGTGCCGAGACCAAATCTATTAGATGGAGAAGTTGTAGGTTATCATTTCAAAGCATTTTGGGGAATCTAAGAGTGTCACAGTCAAAGTCAAATCATTTATTTCAAATAGGCACAAGAAAGGCACTCTTGAACGTCAAAATTAACAAGAAATAGAATTGATTCTAGTTGCCTCTTTTATGTGCGCAAGAAACTCCACCGTTACTCTTTAAAAATGTTTCACAATGTTTTTGTTTTGTTGTTTTCATGAATTATAAAATTATATGTGAAAACGATGAACCTAAAATAAAAATACTACACCACAAAAGGTGAAAATAAAAACAAAATATTTAACAATGACAGGTTTTAATTGTAAGCGAGTAATCGATCAATTACTCGTAACTCCGACGTGTACTTAGGTATCAATTCCACACAACGAATCCAGGCGTACAAAGTAGGTAAGCGGGATTGTCCGAAAGGGTTACCGCTACCCCGGAACGTAAAGGGCTAAGGAAGGAACATGGATGGGTTTTAGTCAGTAAGAGTCTGACACTCCCTTCCGCTCCACCCAGAGCGGGAGAAGTCATTGGATGATTTCCCAGCCTTAAAAAAAGGCCTGATAATGATGATTCATGATTCTTATCAATACAGACTGTCTACTTTGTACGCCTTTTTTTTTTACCGACTGTTACCCATCCCGGACGGGAGGACCTTTCTCTCTCAGAAGGAGGTGACTGCCTCTCACTGCCTCTCGTTTCGGACCATGACTTGCACCAGGGCCGGGCGCGAGAGGTCGCCGCCACCGATCGCCTCTACGAGGACACGGCGGTGCTCCGCCCAAGCGGGGCAGGTTTGCACTGTGTGCTCTACCGTGTCCTCTGGGCGATCCTCGCAGTGGTGACACCCGGGCGTTTCCTCCCGCCTGATGATGTGCAGGAACCTCCCGAAACATCTGAGTCCGGTGATCATTTTCAGGCCTAGCAGTCATTTTAGTCAAATGGTTCGGCGTGGAGTAGCTCCACATATTGTACATGTGGAACCCGAAGGCGTATCTGTTAATACCTGAGCTACTTTGCCATCTATCAATCTATCTGCCTAGCCTTTTCCCAACTATATTGCGGTCGGCTTCCTGTCTAACCGGATGCAGCTGAATACCAGTATTTTACATGGAGCGACTGCCTATCTGACCTCCACAACCCAGTCACAAACTGGGTAATACGATACCCCTTGGTAAGACTGGCTGTCAGACTTTCGGGCTTCTGACTACCCGTAACGACTGCCCAAGATCCTCGAATGACAGCCGGGACCAACGGCAAAACTTGCTTTCCGTGGCACGGAGGAGTCTCGATATTTCAAGATGGTCACCTGATAGACTGGAAGCCTACATAGTTGGGAAAAGGCTAGGCAGATGATGAGACGTGTTGAAATTCATGTTCATTAAGTAACATTGTATTTTTTCTTCTTTTAATGAATTCTGACAAGTCTGGATAAGAAACGTACGGTTTCCCACGTTTTCCTGAAGAAGTAGATGGTGTGGAGACGGTTGTAACGTCTTCAGTGTTCGGTACAGTTACCAAATATTCTGATTCCAACCAATTACTATTTTTCAACATCAAACGTATCCTTTTTCCGTGAAGCTTCTGTCCATCTTTTATTAAAAGCGGGAATAATATGTCTTTCTTTTCGTTTTCGTGTGGTTAGTGTGACTAGCCTGGTGTCAGAGTTTTTAAGCTGCCCACTTAGCCCTGATTTAGCTTCACATGCTGTTGAGAAATATCTCTCAGACATGCTGGTTTCCTCACGATGTTTTCCTTCACCGATTTTTAAGCAAGTGATAATTATATAGATTCTATACGCACACGAATCCGTAAATGTCAAAATCACTGAGGATGAAACATAAGTTGTCTTCATATACATGATAATTTTCTTTTAAAACTGTTGATAATGCCCCCAATGATTTTCCTCCTTTGATATACGAAAGTAGTTCAGTAGTATTTCACGTTCAGAACATTTGAAAGTATACATTTTGAAGAGACAACAAAACACGTAGTTATATTATATTCGTAACAATTACCTACACTTCTGTTAATTCAGCACTATTATTTTATTTACAATGAAATGAAACAACTCTTTATATACTATACTAGCTTCTGCCCGCGGCTTCGCCCACGTGGATGACCTTTCCCTTGAATGACTCTATTTATAAAAAAAACCGGCCAAGTGCGAGTCGGACTCGCACACCGAGGGTTCCGTACAAACCTGTAGGTATATAAGTAAAAGTTCACTATTTTGAAAAAAAAAACATTTTTTTTTATATGATGTAACTAAAAATTTACGGTTTTCGCAATTTTTCCTTTATCTGCACTGTAAGACGTTACTTTGTACCAAATTTCAAGATTCTAAGTTCACGGGAAGTACGACGAGTTTCGAAAATTTGCGGCATAAACAGCTGTATCTTTTGATTGCTTTGGCTTACAAGTTTGATTTTTTCACAGCTCCAAGGGACAGTAGACCTGAGTATTAGTTCAGTTTGATACCTCCACGCGTGCCTGAGAAAAACGGTCTTGACAGACGGACGGACGGACAACAAACTGATCCTATAAGGGTTCCGTTTTTTCCTTTTGAGGTACGGAACCCTAAAAAAACTGCATCAAAATCCGTTGCGTAGTAAACATACATACATACGCGGTTAGGTCGCGGGAAGCGATTTGCTCCATACTATGTACTGATGAAATTTGAGGGTAGTGTGCATCTTGTTGATTAATATTTTCACACCAAACATGAGTGCAAAACAGATAAACGCCCTAATATCAATGATAAATTACAAAACATACATTTCCGTTTTCTGACTTTTATCACATTTTTTACTAATTACTCCGAAAACCGCAAATATCCTTTGCAATTAGCTTTTTCATTTGATTTATATATTACTTATTTATTTAAACTTTTCGCACACAATAAGGTACAAAGGCGGACTTAATGCCTTAGGCATTCTCTACCAGTCAACCAAGGGTGGTGAACAGATTAGATGCATGGATTATGTTTATGGATAGCTAGGCTACAAATCAACACTAAATGTAAAGCAGGGTAAACGTAGGCAACTGTCAAAAGTCTCGATAAACTTTAAAAAAACCTTTCTTTCACCATATTTTATTCTGTAATTATTTTAAAGTAGGTAAACGTTAACATAGTATTAAATACATATTAGTTGTTTCATATTCTTTCTATCAGAAAGATTTTATCCTTATAATTGATCCTGACGATCGATGCAATAAAAGTACAAGGTGTCATTTTTACAGATTATAGTCGGTTCGATTCCCGGGTGTGGAAAGCGAATTTTTGAAAATCTTTGTATGCAGTTTCTTTCTATTCAATAATAAAGGAATGTTTTCTTTAAGTATAATTTTCTATACAGTATTAAGAGTACTTTCCCTCCAGGTGGCATTACAAAATTCCACCCTGTAGGTATATAATACATTATATCTTTTCCTGTAACGTATAACAATAAAATCGATTTGAAAGTGATGAAGTGAACGGGCTTAACATGGACGACCGTTAAAACTATAAAGTTTGTGGTGTTGTAAAAAAAATCATTTCATATCACTTCTCCCGCTCTGGGTGGAGCGGAAGGGAGTGTCAGACTCTTACTGACTGAAACCCATCCATGTTCCTTCCTTAGCCCTTTGTGTTCCGGGGTAGCGATACGGAAGGAAAATTGATGGGTTGAGTCAGTAAGAGACTGATACTGCCTCCCGCTCTGACAAAAAAAAGGGATGTTTTACAGATGATTTGATCAACATTTGGTAGGTATAGGTACTCTTGTTTATAAGTTTACTAGTACTGTTATAGCCAACTCATTGAAGTTATTATCTTAATAATCAATTTATGTGCCGATCTGTTCTGTAAAAATTTCACTGTTTAAGACGTAAGTTCGACTGCCTTCTTGGTTGCAAGCGCTACTGCTGCACATGAGTTCCTGGATTCGGTTCGTTATTGCGTTTTTCCAACTGGAATTTTTCAATAGCAGCCCTGAGTCTGGATTTGTGTCCGGTTGATGGCATTAGGCTCGCCCCCTATTGCCACCTCTGCCTAACCTTGCAGGCGTGATGATATGTTATGATTTGAAAACCTAGATGAAATCAGCTTGAACTGAGTTATCCACATGTTGCTAAAAGTCACTTCACCTTAGTGTTCACTTTTAGATTGGAACAGTTTAGTCCAGCAGCTCACCGTGAAAACTATATAAGGTCAAGTCAGCTTGAAGTGAGGCTTGAACAGCAGTGATAGCCTAGTGGTATGACCGCCGGACTGCCAAGTCTTAGGTCTCGAGTTCGAACCCAAGGCACGCACCTCTGACTTTTCAGATTCATGTGCCTATTGTATAATTATCACTTGCTTAAAAATCGGTGAAGGAAAACATCGTGAGGAAACCGGCATGCTTGAGAGATGCTTCTCAACAGTATGTGATGCTAAGTCAGAGGCCCACGGGCAGCATAAAAACTCTGACACCAGGTTAGTCACTAACCACACGAAAAGAAGAAGAAGAAGTGAGGTGACATTCCATCAGATGCTAGGGCACACCGTAAACTCACTTCATCTAAGTTGTCGCGGAGAGATTACTGTAGAATAGACCTGCATCTGTAGGTGACTATTGTTAAATCATGCGTCAACTTTTAAGGCTGTTGCCACCATTTTTGGTGACCAGCCAATCACTTCTCACGAGATTTGTTGAAGATCTTAATCAATTACCGCTACCTCGGAACATTCAGGGCTAAGGAAGGAACATGGATGGGTTTTAGTCAGTAAGATTCTGACACTCTACCCAGAGCGGGATGATTTCCCAGCCTAAAAAAGATCTTAATAAAAAATAGAAAATGTGTCTTCGCCTTTTGGAATCTAACTTTCTTATCCCAAGGAACACGTCTAGAAGAGGCCATCAAGTGGTTGATGAGTGTACGTAGCAGGAATTTACATGATGGATACATCTGTATTTATAAGAGGAAACCGTGATTGACTGACTGAGTCATCTGATCCAGTCTGTCCCTTGCTGACCTCCCCAAGGGACGCCCTAAGCCGAAGTCCGTACCCCACAGGGGGTGCCCTTGCGTGTAGTCGCATAGTTTGCTTAAGCCCTGGCTGGAAACCTTAATTTCATTGAAGCATCCACAGGCAAGCCCGGTTAAGCAGTAGATAACCTCGTAGGTTGAATTGGAGATGTAAAATAAAAACTGACTGATCTATCAACGCATAGACCCAGTTGTTGACGGATTGGGCTAAAATTTGGCATAGGTACCAATAGTTATTATAATGTAGGCATCCGCTGTTCTAATCTAATCTTTAAACTACATACTTAATTTAAATGAGAGTTTGAGATTCAGTCCTACAAACCTTGCATAGTTTCTTCTCCGCCATCACTCTCCGCTTCACTCCCGACACTCACGGGACTCTCTCTCTTCTCCTCCTCTCTATTCTCCCTCACAGGAGCAGCTCCAGACCCCAGCACCCTTGACAACCACGGCTCAGGATATCCTAGTAAAAACGGGAAGCCATTTTGTTGCAAAAATGGCGCATAATATCGCATCTGATTCAATCCGTCCAATCTCTCATTGTCATCGTCTTCTGAATTTCGAGAACTTTCAGATATGTTATTTTCTATATCGATTTCGGGTGATTTTCGGTCTCCGATTATCGATTCGATTGAAAATGGTTTTGGGACTTTTTTCTGGGTTTTTGTCTCGCCTAGTTCTATTTTTGATTCCATGATTGTCACTCACTGTTTTTTTGTAGTCACTTTTGTGTTAAAAATCACTAAGATACAGTCTTTCTTTAATAAAACCTACTTTGTTACGTAACGTTCCATTTTTTTTTGTTTTTTTTTTTAATTTTTCTTTTCTGGTTTTAATTAGTCACTGTCCTGCAGAATTATTTTTAAAAAAATATTCTTATCGCGCCGAAGTTCAATGTTTTAGTATCTTAATACTGAATTTAACAATATCACTCACCAATACATTGGCAAAAAATACTGTTCGATTTTATTAAAATTAATATCAAATTCTTTTTTTAAAACTCAAACTTTAAAATTAAAGAATCACTAAACGTAAACGCAATGTCCGTACGTCTGCACTCCGCGACTATCGCGCGTAAACTCTCTCGCCACGCCTACATACGGGGTGTAGTCAAAACGTTATTTTATTTTATTAGTACTAACCACTGGACGAGGGAATGTAAGCTTTATTGCTAGCGTCATAATACTTCTGTCATTATCTTCTAACTACATTGCTAACGAGCTTATTATTTACTACTACAAACCCGAAAACCACATCTATTGCATTCACATTAAAGATCACTTTTGTAAAACAACCATAAAATCTGGAATCAACCAATTAACATTGCAATTTAAACCCTATCTTCTATCAGACAATGTCCAACACTTAAAATCCCTACACAAACATACGACTTTATGCTTCTGCAGAACAAATGATTAAGAACACTTTTGTGTGAAGCGCGAAAGGGATAGCCAGTTCTTTTTTAATAGATGAGAGGGAGATGGTAGTACTGATATTTGTGGAGGCAGTGTGCAGTGGTAATTGGTGGTGATCACAATGTTTCGTCGGTGTCAGCACGGGGTATAAATTTCATCGTTTTGTGCCCCGTTTGGTGGCGGACAGATTACTTACTTTTCACTTTTGATTTTGACGTTTTCTATTTTCATAGAAGGGAATTTGCATGAGACGCTCTTTTTAGGCTGTTTTGACGGGAAATGTTGTTCAGCTTCAGTGTTTAGTGATATTTAAATTCTATGGCACTTTGGTCCGTCGAAAGACAAATTAAATATTACATACAGGTGTTTGCTCCCGGTAAGGGAGTGCCTTTATTGATAAAGTATGAACTACTAACGTGCAAGAGTCACTTAGATAAGTGTGGGCACCTATTAAATTATTCTTAACATTCCGTTGCTTTACAATACTATTTACATTATATTACAGTAGGCTTACATTTAAAAACAATTTTGTACGAGGTCTTCACAAGCTATTTTCGATTATTCATAAAAAATCAACAGCCTTTGCTTTTAGTAGATTCATTTGCTGTCTATACCTACTTAGTTTATTTGCGTGACAAGAGAATCTTCTGTTGCTCTGATGATTGCTCAACAGCAAGGCCCACGTGATGATGAATCGTCGTCGTTAGCCATTGCTTAGATAGGTATATGTTTAACACATCTAACACAAAACATACATGAACTAAGTTTTACGTACCAATGAAAAGCGTTGATCACGGTACAGAAATGTCTCTTTGCATATCAAAATATTTAAACACATTCACGTCTAAAATCCCCAGTGTATGAGCAGAAGCACTAAATGACATGTCTATCACTGTCAGGTATTTTTTGCGCATATCTCTGCTTATTCCTCGAGGGAATATAACCACGCGATCCGTAGGTACCATTAGCTATGGGAAGTAGGTTTATTGTGGTTCTTGCATTGTTTTTGTTCCTAAATGATGAGCTTACTGCTTAGTTATTTAAAAAAAACTGACTTCCAAACAATCTTTTTTTTTACTTTCAAGTGCTGCTTTTTTCATATGCTTATTTGAAATAAATTATTTGACTTTGACTTAGTCACATATCAGAGAAGTTGCTATGAGGAGGGGCTGATAGTATATGAATCTGACCTTTAAGTATTTACCTTATAAACGTCTAGAAAATTGAAGTGCACTTCATAAAACCAGCAATAGCTACCAACCTACATTTAGGTATGATCTATAGTCTATTAACGAACTAAACAAAAATCTGATCTTTAATTTTATCAGAAATCAGCGTACGACCCTTCTCTTTGATTTAAATTTTACTATCCCCGTTCTCTCCAATCTACTCTCCCATATCCAAAGCCAGCACCGCCACTTGGCCGGCGCGGTGGTCATTAGCGAGCAATTTGTCTCCTCCCCCCACCACTCCACCACCCCCTCTAAATTGATTGTGGCTATTTGGTACACCACTGATGTATACAAGATAATTTACGATTTGCGTGGCCAGTTTGATAGCTTCTTAGGTGACGGATGGAATTGCTTTGATTTTGTCCGTGGTTTTGATTAATTATTTAATGGTGAACAACATACTGTAAGTATGAAAATGATTACCATAATCTCTAAATTATAGGAAAGCGCGGCAATACACGGTGGGTTTTAATGTTTACCCTTTCAGGAGATGAGAGTGCTCCTGAATAGAAACAACTTTCACTATGAGACAAACTACGAAATAACAAAAAAAATATTTATCTGTTTCATACATTTCCATCAGTTAAATATTACTTTTTTGTATGAAAACCTATTTTTTTTTTAGATTTGGTCTCATAGTGAAAATATCTCATAGTCATGGGCACTTTCACGCCCTGAAAGATTAACAGCGAATTTAAAATAACCTTGTATTTAGAGCACTTAAAAAACAAAAATCTGTACTTGGACCTTATTTTAACGGGCCCGCGTAGTGGATTTATAGCCTGCTCAGTCTCCAAGAATTGCCCGTGTCGCAACTGTGAGGACACTATAGTCTGATTATGCAATAAGGGCAGTCTGGTTGGAACCGTATCCAAGATAGATAGATACAAATTAAAGCGGTATTTCCCGAGATCTATGCAACGTCTAAGTTAAAATTTTTACATAGGTAATACCTATTAGGTTTTGATGACACAAACAGATTGCCATTCAAAAACCAAATAAAAAATATTCGCTCTCGAGGAAAAAAAGTCTGTTAGGTATACCTATATTATGTCCATCGCAGTGGACACCCTCGTAAATACTGGTGTCCTCTTCAACTTCTCAGTCGAGTCTCGTATAAAGTTCTCACAAACTAAAACTTTATAATCTTCCCAAATGTTATCACGAACTGAATGCGTTATTGCAACGACTATAAATTTTATAACAATAGCTCATTCAGTCATATCGGCCCATTAACGTACGATGCTGGACTTAGGATATAAGGATTCTAATGCCGATAATAAGAGTCGTGAGGGAAATCATTTATTGGGTTTTGATCGTAAAAAGAGGCGTAGTGAGTCATATTCAAGGTAAGGTGAAAGTGACGCTGGGCTAAGACTCTGTTAGCAATATAGCCGGATGATACCTCAATCTGCCAAGCGTTTTCCCAACTAAGTTGGGGTCGGCTTCCAGTCTAACTGAATGCACCTGAATACCTGTATTTTACATGGAGCGACTGCCTATCTGACCTCCACAACCCAGTCACTAACTGGGTAATACGATACCCCTTTATAAGACTGGCTTTCAGACTTTCGGGCTTCTGACTACCCGTAACGACTGTCAAATATGCACAAATGACAGCCAGGACCAACGGCTTAACATGCTTTGCGATACACGGAGGAGTCTCGAAATTTAAGATGGCTACCCATCCACGGCCAACCCCGGCAAGCGTAGCTTAACCTGATGGATCGACCTGTGCGGCTGTTAGCCACGAACTCCTCGGCCGGATGATACATATTGATTTGTAATTATTTGATTTTTATCTAGTTTAGAATTGTAATTAAATCAATGACGTCACAAGGTCCTTTATTGTCTTCTTAATTCGCCATTGTACCTTTAGCCATTGCATTTGCATTCATGGAAGACGGTTCTTTACCATCATAATTATTGTGATTAGTCATGTGCTATGCCTTTTGTCATGTTTTTCATAGTAGCAAAGGATACTTATTAGGCATCAATGATACTGTGATTGATTTTATAATACTTTTTATTATTTGTTTATTTTACCGTGTATGTGTCTTGTATATATTTATAAGCAAATAAGGAGAAAAAGATTACGTACATCAAGCTACCACAATCGGTCAAATTTCTTTGATAGCTTTTTATCTTTATTACAAAAAATAAGGGTCATGTTCAATTGGGAATATTTAGCTGTTTGTGATAGTTTGATGTGATGGCGTTTGTACCAAGGTCATGCTTTTTTCTAAAAAGAAATCTCTTCCAGCATAGCTGCGATAGTAGATAGAAAGAGATGTAGATAGACAATGTGATGTGTAAGATAAGAAAAAGCCAAATACAAATATATACAAATATTATTACAATTAGCAATGATTGTTGACATGACGGGAACCTCGCGAAAGCCGAGAAAGATTAACCCATCAAGTATCTACCTTGACTTGGTTCGCGAGGTTGTCGACATGTGGGATGTGGACTCAGCGAACATTGTGACGATAGTCGTGGCAGCCAATGGCTTAATAGCCTCGACCTATTCCTACATGGGGAGGCTCTCGTTGGGCAGCTGGATTATGGGCTTGATTTAGAGAGCGGTACTTACTTCTGGACAAAGTTCGCATTGTTAAGAGGGTCCTCTCCCAGGAGCCCTGATTCCACAATCATAATAATTGTAATAGGATAATTTAGACCCTATACCTGTTACCGGTGGGCTACTATTTTATATTTTTAAATGTTTAATTTGTTTTAGTAAATAATTTATATGTTTAAAAGCAAATAGAGGATAATAATGATAGAATATAATTATTATGAGTATCTAAGTATTGAAAAATTACCTAATCACTAGAGTCCTGTTAGGATACCTACCTACCTACCTATAAGGTATGGCCAATGGCAGTAAGTAATGCAATAATGTTGGATATATTAAAAGAAACGAACCGATTTGGGTGACACTCCTAACCAAGATTTGAAGTTTGGCTTATGTTGAAGGCAGTTTCATTACATCTGTAGGTACCTAGTTCTATAAATACTTACGCTAGTCATAAAAAAAAAGATTGTTGAAAAGAGTATGAACGTATCAAAATCTCTATCCACTAAGATAGGCATCAACTAAACACTCCAAGTCATAATCGACTCCAATTCCCAAAAGCATAGCTGCAACTAATTCCCAGTATCAACTATCTCCAGGGATTTCGTAACCCTAACGAGTTCCAATGAATGACACTCGTGCTCGCACCAAACTCAACCTCTAATCGAATCACAGCGACATCTAACGTGTAATCCAAACAAATCACACTTCCAAACATTAATACGAAACGGGAACGCGCCATTACCGCGCCCCCGACATAAATCCACGATAATATAATAAACTTATTCATAACAAACTTAATATCGCTATAAAATTAAATATTAAAACACGCTGTGTAGTGCTCAACGATCCACGCAAATTGCTTTCCGTATGCACCTGTCTCTTTCCAATTTCGATACAAAAGACAGAGACAGCTCTAGATCTGTCAGTTCGGCTTTGCAGTTGTTCTGTAAGTAATGAGGACCGTCACGCCCCGCAATCAAATTCCAGCGCCATGATTGGTCGTTTAACAGGGTTCGAAGTTTGAAACGCTTTTTTTTTTCGCTGTAATTTTCGTTCATTATCTGTGGACTATGTGTAAATGACGCGTTCAGCCGACGGTAATTTTTTAATCTCATTAGTGACTTTCCGTTTCATTAAATTGTTTTGTAATTTGTTTATTGTGGGTAATTTAATTTTCGATAGTTTGGTCTTATTTTGAGTTTTTGTTTGTCTAGGCGTATATGTGATGAGAGAATTTGGTTTTTTACTTAGATTTTCCTACCTTTACTGGCTTAATATAAGAACACGTTCTTGCTTCGCCGGGTTATCATAGAAACCTTGGTAAAGGTCGTTATTTATTTTCTCGCATAATATCTAAGTAATTATTTTGGTAGGTAATTATTTCTGCAATACATTATTCGGAAAAGGTATGATTTAACTCATAGGTATATGATTTTTTCTGACTAGCTTTTGCCAGAGGCTTGGCCCGCGTCCACGGAAAAATGTAGGTAGGTACATGGGATAATTTCCTACATAATTTTCCCACGTACATTTTTCCGGGATAAAAAGTTAAGCTTATAATAATATACTATTCCAGACTATAACCTAACTTTATGTCAGGTTTCATCCAAATCCGTTAAGTAGTTTTTGAGTTCATTCGTTACAAACATACATAGGTACAAATCTTTCCTCTTTATAATATTAGTATAGATTGTATAATGTTAGTATAGCTATAATTATTGGTAGACGACGGTAACTTATGTTAGGTACATAAAAGGGTGTGCGCTTATTACCACACGTTACAAGTTAAAACTTACGACTGGCGCTGAATGCCTTTACGAGATTTAGCATCGGGTAGGATACCCGGTTTAGTGTCAACAACCCGTTCATTTTCATTTGTTCATATCCATACACTGTTCGGCAAGAGAGCATTTTCATTTAAAAAAATTACCTAGATCTACTTACTTGAATCAGAAAGCATTGATTTTCCTTTACCTACCCATCCGAAGAACAATTTTTCACCATCCAAACAAAAATCCCCCTCTACAAAATCACTAGAACCAATAAAATATTCCAAACATCAAAATATGAATTGCAAATGCTTACAACAAACACTTTCGCATCCCTACGGATATTTTATAAAATTATAATAAAACATTTCGTTACGCGAATCCGAACGTCATCTCACATCACTATTCGAGTGCACTTAAAAACCGTTACTAATGTCACATTTTGATTGCAACCTATTTTTACATCTAAATTGAAGGAAATTGAATCTTAATTTCCAAGAAATAAGATATATAAGACAGGAAATATGTAGGTATTTGTATTTTATTGGTGGAATAGAAAACATTTTAAGAAAAATAAATTTAATGTCACAAGAAATACGCTGTATTTTCTACTGAAGTGCGGTTGACATTTTACTGCTGCAAAACCAAAATAAATATGTACCTTATGACTTTGTTATAGAACTTTATTGTTTACGAAATAGAGTACAAAATTGATTAAATATAATTTTATCTACTGTAAAATATATTTTGGTAATAGCGATGCGATTTCGCGCACTTTTCCCCCGCGGTCTTTTGACATTTTTGACAGTTTGCTAAAGGGAAGTCGCATTTGTGATGGCATCCCTTGGCAGTCCTTAGAGAGGTAGGCCGAGCCTGGAAGGGTTTAATCAAGTACCTATATTTAGACAAATCACACTACGATATTACTGCTACCAAAGGCGTGAAAAGCATAAAAAATGTGCATATTATTTAGAGTATTTTATCGTCAACAAACGTAGTTAAAGTTATAAGTAATAGGAACAAAATGGTTTTGTCAGCAATAGAATTTAATAATAACGAGAATACAAAATCTGGGGATATCACTGCCATAGATTGATCTGATCTGTGAGTACAGAACCAACTGGTTCTGTACTGCAGATCAATCTATTCCAAACTGTCAAATTTTGCGAATTGAAAATGAACCTTATGGCTTTGTAATAAAGTTGAAAAACTATCAAAGTAATTTGACAGATTGTGTAACTTGATGTCTCTGTACCCAAGTGACCGGTCAGTAGAAGTGTATTTATTAATTAGTATAGGTACGTAGGTAATTGGAAAAAAATAAAAAGTATCCCGTTAACAAGATAAACAGGCTTAAAATAAGCTAATTACTATATGTTTATCAACAACTTCGTTAATAAGAACAGGTACGTTCTTCAAACTAATTATACCTAATTGCCAATTAGGAGATGCAGCGACGCAGCGTCTACATATACCTAAACTTAAAATTGTAGATTTGTTATACGACGGCGACGCTACATTATAACAGTGTGTTAGGTTAAACGAAGGACATACTTTCAGGGGGTGCTATACCTACTCATGAAAATGAACAACTGTCATAGTAGAACTATAGTCGAAATCATGAAAAAAAAAACAGCTGTTCAGTACATTTATGTTCGCATAATTCGTCAAAATGTATGGAACTGCTGATTTTTTTTTTTTATTGCAGAGTTGGTCCCATGGACAAAGTGGTTGATTTCCATGAGTACCTACTATACAACCTGAAAGTATGTCCCTCGTTTGACCTAACACACTGTATACTATAAAAGCAGTCAAGTGCGTGTAGGGCTCTCACATAGAGGGGTCTGTACCACTATATTTAACATAGACACTACAATAAAAACAAAAACATTTTAGTAAAAGAAATGACGATAAAGAAGACGTTTTTTTTGTATGTATCCCTTAATTTATTTAATTTTATACACACTGTGAAAATTTCAAGTGTCTACCTACTACGGTTTAAATCATACGGCCCCGTGACAAATGGACGGACGCACAGATAGCGGAGTCTTTGCAATAGGGTCTTGTTACCACCCTTTGGCTACGTAACTCTAAAAGTTACAAATCGTATGTTAACTTCGGTTACCAACTTCTTTAACGTCCTATATAGATATCCTATATAGGTTTAAACGAAAATGAAATAGTCGTAAGGTGTTGTCTTTCCTCTTCATGTGGTTAGTAACTAACCTGGTGTCAGAGTTTTCAAGCTGCCCATGGGCTTCTGATTTAGCTTCACATGCTGTTGAGAAATATCTCTCAGGTAGGTATGCCGGTTTCTTCAGGATGTTTTCCATCACCGATTTTTTAAGCAAGTGATATATAATACGCACATGAATCCGCAAAATCAGAGGTGCGTGGCTTGGGTTCGAACTCGAGACCTATGACTTGGCAGTCCAACGGTCATACCACCAGGCTATCACTGCTTAATATGTTCATTTACATAATGATGTATTGTTAAATACTTACATCTTTCTATGTTAGAATATTTGGTCTCAAATCACCACTAGGCTAGGCTATGTGAGGTGTTGTGGACAGCCGGTTGGAGCACAATGCTTTTGTTTTTGCTCACAAAAGTGTCAAGTTTATCATGTCGACTGGCACAACACATTCAGTGTCAGGACAGTTGAAATTTGTACACTAGATCTTTCGATCTCTTATTTAGGTGGATGCAGTTCCAGGCCGAATTTTTATTTTAATTAGGTATATGTGAATCTCTGCGTACACCTACTAACACTAGATTTTAACCTAAAACGATTTTTTTTTCTGAAATAAAGTATTTAATTTTATTCACAATTAGTGTGTGGAAGATGTGCAGGAAGAAAATTAGTTCTTTCACCGAAAGGAGGCCCAGCAATGGAAATAAGAAAACTGATTATGAATGCTTCACCGGCACCGATGCGACTTTAAACTTTGTTCGCTAAAAAAAACACACTAAATAATCTTTATACAACCTCAATCAATATAGCCTTTTCCTAACTATGTTGGGGTCGGCTTCTAGTCTAACCGGATGCAGCTGAATACCAATATTTTAAATGGACCAACGGCCTATCTGACCTCCACAACCCAGTCAGTAACTGGGTAATACGATACCCCTTGATAAGACTGGCTGTCATACTTTCGGGCTTCTGACGACCCGTAACGACTGTCAAAGATCCACGAATGACAGTCGGGACCAACGGCTTAACGTGCTTTCCGAGACACGGAGGAGGCTCGGTATGTAAAGATGGTCAGCCATCCACGGACCTACCCACGTAACGTAGCTTGAACATGATGGATCGATGCGCGCGGCTGTTATTACTTAGCCACGAGCTCTTATACACCCTGTATAAAATATTATGAAAAGCTAAACAGATCATAACAGTTTATTGATTTATACAGGGCCGTCTCACCACTTAGTGCGAGTACTGTACGTGTCCCCCAACTAACCACAATACACGCGGGGGATGGGGGACGACGGGGGAATGCTTGTAAAGGTAGAGACATAATATGATCTTGCATGGGCAGTTTGTTTGATAGAAATAATTTGTCATAAGTAGTTTGGTACCTACATAACATCATGCCTTTTTTTTAAGGGTGGGAAATCATTCAATTACTTCTCCCGTTCTGGGTGGAGCGGAAGGGAGTGCCAGACTCTTTCTGACTAAAACCCATTCATGTTCTTTCCTTAGCCCTTTATGTTCCGGGGTAGCGGTAACCCTTTCGGACATTCCCACTTATAACATCATGCCTGTAGGTATTACTCCTTAAAGTTAGGCAGAGGTGTACCTATAGTATACTCACATTTATGATTTAAGTCCAATGTTATAGGGGGCGAGCCTATTGCCATAAATCAAGCACAAATCCAAGCTGCGGGTAGCTACTGAAGAATTCCAGATGAGAAAATATAATAACCAAAGACATTAGGTATATTCTCTATGATATTAACACTTTGCCCGATCCTGCAATCGAGTCCAGGACCTCAGTTGCGCTGTACAGCACTGGACTAACGAAGCAGTCTGGTAAATTATTAGAGTCGTATACAATTCTACTAATTTCCCAGACTGCCTCGTATACTATACCTCTCACGGTCCTTACACATGAAACAGACGTTCAGTCTTACTTAGCCAGGTTTTTGTCCATTTTACTCCCTGAATGGTGTGCCTGCAGCTCTCAGAGGTGCAGACGAGATTGAGAATTTCAACTGTCTAACTATCACGGTTCATGAGATACAGCCTGGTGACAGACGGACAGATGGACGCACGGACAGCGGGGTCTTAGTAATAGATCCCGTTTTATCTTTTGGGTACGGAACCCCAAAAAGGAGTTTTTAGGGATCTGTAGCAGATGGCGTTCCGAAGATTATGACTACCCTGTGGGAAGAAGGCGTGAAAGTATGACATACAGAGGCCAGCACATCAAGTTACCACAATCTGTCAAATTTCTTTGATAGTATTTCAACTTTATTCCAAAGACATAAGGTTCATTTTAATTGAGAAAATTTGACAGTTAGGGATAGCTTGATGTGCTGGCGTCTGTCTGTACCTAAGTAAAAAATTAAAATACCTTCTATAAATTTGTAATGCTGCTGTATGACAGAGCCCTTACACAGGGAGATAAAGTAGGTACTTTCTAACAAATATCCATTTGTTAATAGTTTCTAAATGGACAAGATGTCCGTTTGGATATTATAAAGATTAATAAGAACATAAGACATAGTTGAAAGGGTCAAATACAATCAACAACAACAACAGAAACTAGTCGTCTAGATCCCGACGTATATAATACAATAATTATGTACCTACTTAATTACGTAATAAATATCGAAATAAAGCAGCTACTCAAACCTCTTTTCCGCAAACTCGAAACCACAACATAGTCTGTGGCATATAATTTGGCGCGCTGTCACGGTGACAGCTCGGCGGAAGGGGCGTGGCTTCCGGCGTTCCGTTTTACTTAACGCACGCTCGCAAAATGACACGACCCATTAAAATCGACCAGTCTTACTTGGACTACCCTCCGATTTGCTTTGATCTTAAATGTTGACAATCTTTGAGATTCAAGTGGTTGGGGAAGTGGGTATTTTGAATTGTTATCTGACTTCATTTTGGGTATATTTTTATGCATGTCTTGTTGGATTTGTTTAAGAACATTGAGATAATGTCTAGTAATTTCAGATCACTAATGTGACATAAAATTCATAGTCAACTAAGATTGTTAATTAATTAAGGGCACAACCACTTTGACAAATAAGTAATATAATTTAGGTGACACTAAGCAATTACATTTATGTCGCATAAACTATGGGCATGAAAAGTCTAGTAGAGTCATAGTCTATACCTACATATAATAAAATTGTAGACAAGTGGTGTCTGTACAATGGAAATATATAAAAAAAAGTAGCAGGGGTTGTTATTATATCGATGCCGAACCCGAAATTGTATTTTTTTTGTCTGTTTGTCTGTGTGTTTTTGCACGCTAATATCAGAAACGGCTTATTCGATTTAGATGCGTCTAATATATTGTAGTAAGCTTCACTTAACATTTAGTGTTTATTTCATGTCAATCGGTTCATAAATAAAAAAGTTATGTCAATTTAACGAATCACGGCGAACATTTGTTAAAATATCGTACTGTAAAGTAAATTTTTAGCTACCCAAACGACGGTATTTGTTATTCAAAATATGCTGCCCGAAAAGTCACTATTCCACGCGGATGAAGTCAGCACAGCTAGTTATGAAATAAATGTCTTCTTAGAATAATGAAATAAGTATTCTTTACTTACCTATATTTTTGATACCTACAGCTGTTGTTACCTAGAACTCTTTGATAAAGCTGTTGTTACACTTGTTACCTACAACTTAGAACTCTTGTAACTATTTAGACATTTAGGTTGTTAAAAGCACATAAAAAATAATAACATATATATCCGAATTGACGCCCAAATTGCCCAGTTATTAAATTGCTGAGACTAAATGACATTCGTTCCGCATCCATTACCTATTTAACAAAAGAAACGAATCATTCCTCCATACTCACCAAAATAACTACTCTCCGTTAAGGGTGGTCGCCTATAAATAATCTTTAACAATATATCGAGAGCTCCTCTGAAACTGGCCATCTCCGCTAATGGGATAATTAATAATGTCAAGATTTATCACGCGGAACGGAACGGCGCGCGGCCATTTTGACGACAGAAAAAAATAATTGAAATATTTTTGAAGATGTGTTTACAAATTATTGGTGACGCGGTTGATATGTTTTTACGCTAATTTAATTTAGTGTTGCGACGTGTGAAACTAAATACTTTACGAATGTACAAGACAATAATGTTGCAGGGAAATATGCCTCGTTGATATAACTAGTGGTCACTAATAAAAGAAAGAAAATCCCGGAACCTGGATTTGTGCCCGGTCGCTTTCTCTGTCCCTATAACCCTATGTATGCTTAAAACTTTAAAACTACACAACGGATTTTGCTGCATTTTTTTAAATAGATTGAGTGATTGAAGAGGAAGGTTTATGGTTGCGGGCGGAAGCTAGTATTAGGCATAATAGCTAGGGCATGTTAACGAGCGACATGATATTTGCTGTTTTATTACTATTTTTTTTTTATCCAAAACTTTTATTTTTATTATATATTCTATATTATTTAATTCCTATTAATATTTTTTTTTTGTGACATTGATTTTGACGTTGTAAGTACCTATAATTTATAATTTGATGACATTGTATTTATTTTTATATTATGTTTTGTATTTATCTCGTGTGTCGTAATTTGCGATTTTTTAATATGGGAGAACCCGAAATAAATGGATTTTATTACATGGGAATTAAATGTAGGTACCTAACTCGAGAAATCTGCATACACCATAGGTAGATAAATATAGACTGCTGGACCCTAGGGTGTTTATAGGCGTGGCGTTATGTAACATTAATATGAACTATGTAACCAATATTTTAAGATAAGATAAGATAAGATATTTTTATTTGCATAAAACATAACCATATAACCAACCAACCATAACCAACCACCACCACCACCAACCACAACGTAACCACCACGTAACCATATATTGTTTAAAAGAGTGTCCATTGAGTTTCTTGCCCGTTCTTCTCCATAGGTACATACAACCTACTGCTTTGGAATGGGCAACTAGCTTCATCTCTCTGACTGACCGACACCTTGACAATTCAAAAGTGCCTGTAATTGTTTTATTTGAAATAAATACTTTGAGTTTGAGATTATAACTTTAAATTTAGAGACATTAACCTACCTCCTTTCTGACAGACCTCAAGAAAAAAGGCTTTATTCAAGACCGTTAAAAGCCGATCAATCTGAATAAAACCATAAACATTCACACTAACAAAACTTCTATAAACTCTATAAAACCATAAAGCAAACACTCATTGAAAAAGTAAACAGTAGAAAGGTATAATGAAGCTAATGCTTACCTCGTAACAATAGGGTGCACGTACCAATTACCGGCCAGCACAAATTGTAGCAAATTATCGAATTAATATTGATCTGATAATTATTATTGAGGCAATGTTTGAACCAATGTTTTATAGCCAATGTTTGGACAATGGCGAAGCCACGGGCGGAAGCTAGTAGCTTTATAAAATAAATTAATGATTGACGTAAATCTTACAGTAAACACAAAACAGGTATAGGAAAACTGCCAGCACTTTCGTATGTACCCATATGAAGACTCCTTTGACTTCCTGACACAAAACAAGCCACCAACGTTGGTTTCAGAGACCTGCTAAAAAACAGCCTGCAAATATTGGCCCAAATTTTGAACAAACATTGGCGACCAACACCCACAGCCCACAGTTCCACACGGAGGTACTCATAAAGGTATAATAGATGGGTGCTCATGGCTCATGGCTCAATACGTGTTATTTGCGCCACAAACGGTGGGGTTCTGTTTGTTTTGTCACATAGGCTATGGGGATTGGTAGAAGTGGCATATTTTTAAGTTCTTTTTATTTTCAAACTTACTTAAATGCCTTAGATTACCTTAAATATTTTTTTCAGATTTCTTTTTGTTGTTTTTAAAGAAACAACGTCAATATCAAAAAGATACCTTTTTGATATTGACGTAGTTTCTTTGTAATATGAAAGCTCACTAAAGGTTTTAGAATAATTAATTTCGATGCAGTGTATTGTGAAAGCAAAGAAACATGACAATTTATATTACATTAAACATTTAACACTTCACCTACAATTATTTTACAATAAATAGTTTATCTTTCCCTCCGTCTTAGAAATTTTCGATCAGGTCACGTTCCTGACGCGAGTTTAACATTTTTAAAGAAGTTTTCACACTCATTGAGGCAATACTATCAGGTAGCATGAAATACTATCTCTCCAACATGTGCCCTTTGATGTTCCATAACTCCTTTTTTTAGGCTGCTGGGAAATCATCCAGTGACTTCTCCCGCTCTGGGTGGAGCGGAAGGGAGTGTCAGTATCTTACTGACTAAACCCATCCATGTTTCTTCCTAAGCCCTTTATGTTCCGGGATAGCGGTAACCCTTTCGGACATTCCCACTTACCCGGCAGGCTTGGCCCTAAGGGGCCCCTTCATATGCTGACATCTCTTTGAGGCGCGCGTTGAACATATACGCGCCGTCCGGCTCACAACAATTTCATTCCAAGAAAAAAGACATTTACCAGTCAATTGATTCTGCTCAGTCAATTGATAATTATGCTCTTATTTATACCGTAGAGCTATGGGATATTAATGAATACGTTACTAAGTCTAGAATTTCGAAGCTCTGCGCGCATTTGTGTAATCAATATATAATTTGCTAATGATCGGGTGTGAGCTGCGCTTGAGTATCCATTCATTGTCAGTCACGCCATCAATAACAAATGAGGTAGAATTCTATTCGCGAGAATGCAGTGACTAAACGTGGAGATGGTTGCTCTTTCGAAGAGAGAGATAGAGTACATTTATTTTGCTCTGGTGTGGAATAGTGTAGGTACTGGCTGCTAATTATTTTCTCAATGTATTTGAGGTCGACGTAACAATACTCTCTATAGTCTATAGGTACTATTCTTCTATATTACTTATCAGGTCTGCAGCCACTCCTTCTTTAGAAGGTTCAGGTTGGTATCATAGTGATTTTCAAAATCTTGTTTTTAAGAACTCCGATTGACCTGCGCAACTACGACAATTCAAGCCTCCTAAGGGTCGCCTGCCGGGTAAGCGGGATTGTACGAAAGGGTTACCCCGGAACATAAAGGGCTAAGGAAACATGGATGGGTTTTAGTCAGTAAAAGACTGACACTCCTTTCCACTCCACCCAGAGCGGGCGAAATCATTGGATGATTTCCCACCCTCAAAAAAAAACCTCCTAAGGGTTGTAGGTCAGACGGCCCTGCTGTGGTAACCGAACCATTTACCACCTTTTAGCAGTCCCCTTTTCCTCAACTTTCACCCAAAGTTCCAGTTTACAACACGTTGACTTCATTTGAATAACAGCTTCTTCTGAATCCAAATTACGTGACATAACATCACGTCTTGTGCCCCGAAGGGTTAAGCAGAGGTACATAGTACAGACGCCAGCACATCAAGCTATCCCTAACTGTCAAATTTTCTCAATTAAAAATGAACCTTTATGTCTTTGCAATAAAGTTGAAATACTATCAAAGAAATTTGACAGATTGTGGTACCTGTACCTCTGTACCTATATTACACACCCATATTTTGCCAGTTATTCATAAGTCCCGTGTAATAGGGGGCCAGCCGAGCACAAATCCAGATTCCGGGATGCTACTCTTTCTATCTTCTTTTTCGTGTGATTAGTGAGTGACTACTCTGGTATTAGAGTTTTTATGCCGCCCATGAGCCTCTGACTTCAGCTTCACATGCTGTTGTGATATATCTCTCAGGCATGCCGGTTTCGTCACTCAGTTTTCTGGCGCTATTGAGAAATTTATAGGACTTGAAAAACCCAATCACACGTTGTCCAACCTGGGAATCGCGTAGTAGCGCTTGCGACCACAATACTAACGAAGCATTCGAATCCAAATGATTCGATACATTTATTTTTAGTAGGTTTTTTTTGGGTATTTCAAAATCTATTTATTTAGGGGTATCGAATTACCCAGTTAGTAACTGGGTCAGATAGGCAGTCGCTCCATGTAAAATACTGGTATTTAGCTGCATCCGGTTAGACTAGAAACCGACCCCAATATAGTTGGGAAAAAGCTAGGCAGATCTATCGGCAACTGCGTTACAAATTAAAACTTAATTCGAGAACAAAAAATGGAGGGTACACAAATTGGTGGTGTCACCCTCTGTATTGTTTAAATTCAATCGATCATTGGAATCATGCTCACATAATAATGTGAGGGTGAGTTTTTAAAGGGGTAATATTACGCGAATGTTTACTCAAGTACTTAGTTACAAGTATTATACATTTAATTTAATTTTGAGACATCATTTTGACAAGGGTTGTGAACTTACAATCAGTCGGTCGATTCTGTTAAAATCGCACCGTCAAAACTTAAGTGAAGTGAACATCTGAAAATGTCGTTCCACCTAATGCCATGCATTAGGCCATGCATGTGATTGACACCTGTCAGCTGAGTTTAAATTACTTCACATACATTTGCACGGTGAGATTTTTACTAGAGATGCGCCGAATATTCGTTTTACATTCGGTATCCGGCAGAATTTTGAGGTATTCCCATTCGGCCGAATCATTCGGTTTAATTGTTCAATGTAAATCAGCCTTTAGGGCAAAATAAATTAA
Organism: Hyppa rectilinea; assembly: GCA_951799385.1. Classification (NCBI taxonomy): domain Eukaryota; kingdom Metazoa; phylum Arthropoda; class Insecta; order Lepidoptera; family Noctuidae; genus Hyppa; species Hyppa rectilinea. The sequence goes on from OX637328.1 coordinate 650,857, forward strand.
AAGAATCCCATATTCTAACAATCTTATTTATGAGAAATCGTTTATTGTGAGGTACTCAAACAAAGATACAATTAAACACAGGTAATCAAATACAACTTATTACATAAAATTTAGTACCTATCTTAAAAGAACACTAATTTTTAATTGCCATAATCCCACTACCCACTAGCAAATTATAATTATGTTTTAAAAGGAAACCGCTAGCACTCCGCTCGCTCGCGGCGCTTTGGAAATCTAGCATGTAGTATCTCTATTTTTTTACAGAACAGAACTACTGTTAGTATCAAAGTTATTAAAAGTAAATGAGGCAGATAGATTACCTACTTAAAACTAGATTTACAAAAAACAGCATTCTAACTCACACAATTATATGGGAATGGGACGGCATGTCGTAATTAGCGGGAGCGAAAAAGAGATAAGAACAAGTTAGTGTGCGGCGGGACAGTAAGTTTGCTAACTAGCCAAGTTTAAACAAGCCACTTGCGGGGGCGGACAACGTATCATTCTCTTTTTACTTAAAATATCTTCGTCTGGCAGGTCTGTCATCCATTAAAACAAAAGTGTCAAAGCATAGGCCTTGCAAGAAGGCGGAAAGTAGTTACCGTTAAATCTGTCACCAGCTCTCAAGCAAACTGTCTATTAACAACAAAGTAAGCAAAGGACACAAGCTATTCGGACACAAAGTACCTACATTTGTTTGTCACAACTAAATTTCAGCCAGGTGTGAGTTGCTTTCAGGAATGCCAGCAACTAAGTATTCAAATTAAGACCATTACCAGGGATTAAAATGTTGTGACTTGGTTAGCATAAATGTAACTAGTAATCTCATTTAAAGACAGAAATCTGTAGGTAATTTTAACCTTTTGACACATATACGTGACAAGCAAGCACATGTCCTGTACGCTAACGACACGAATATGTGACGATGCGGGTACACTATAACACGAAATCATTACTTTTGTGTGTGTTTGTATAGATATCCCAAAAATACTTCATTTCGTACGTATTTTGACATGAAACAAATAAAAAGACACCATGGATATTGGGAAATTCATGATAACAGGAAGAATTATATTTAAATAATTATGCTCTGGCATTCAAAAGGTTAAAAAGTCAACAACTTTAATTGCTTGCTGTACTATGGAGAGAGGAACCAAGTTTTTAGGGCTGCCAAAAATAACAATTTCACGTGAGAAAAGAACCAGCGATCCGCATAGCACAACTCGTCACCCCGCCATGTCAATCGCTTTCAATCAACGAAGGAGGATTCTTTTGGATTCCATCTATAGTTTGTGGATAATACGTATCACTTGAGAAGAGCTGGATCGATTTGGTTTGTAATAGTCCTAGGTTCTGACGGGAACAAAAATTGTAAAAGCTTGCAGGCAAATCTTGGAATCAGGAAAAAAGTGAAGGTTCTTTTCTGTATGAATTTATAGGGACAGGACAACGTCTGTCGGGCCAGGTAATACCTTATAGATGCGGGTTTTGGGGTTAATAAACCAAATAAAACATATAGGTATACCTACATCATACTTCCATAAAGATCATGCGAGTGAGAAGACGTTGTTAAAAAGAGTAGCTAAGTATGTAGGTAGGTATAATTTACTTACACACTAAAAATAAATCACTAGACTGTCTCATTTGTGTCATACCAAAAAAATCCTTGACATAATTAAAAACCGTCAACTCAGATTGTCAACAGCCCTCATTATGAATCCTCTTTCTAATAATAAACATGGCGATTAAACAATTTGTTCTCGACACTGGCAACACGCATCGCTTACCGCAGTTTATTACTGTAGCAACATTTTACTTGCAAGTGTGAATTACGTTTTCGAATGTCAATGAGTCGTGAAATGGAGTGTTTTCGCGCCTTTGAATCTAAAAATGGCCGACAGCTGACAGCTGTGCCACAGACGATGTGGTTGAGTTGAGGTTGTTTTGTTGGTTGTATTTAACTTGCTAAGTAATACCTCGTGATTTGTTCTTCTTGTTTTAGTTAAGATGGTAATTTAGAACTAAAAAATGCGTATTATAAAAAAATCACGCGCCACTAATTCATTCGCCACAAAGAAGTTTGTTTTTTTTTTGAAAACTGTCGCTTTACTTTTAGTGACATTTAATAAAAGTGACAAAAGAAATTCGTTAGTGAACCGTACCCATGTTGGATTTCAGCACTTGCGATCGAAAAATGAAGCGGAAGGAGTAGATGAACTTTCATTATTATGTCATTTTATTGGTGTCATGTAAAAGTGGAATGATAAAAAATAAACATTCAATGGAGTATATAATAATCAAGTAAACCACTTTACATTACATTATTAAAAGACGATTATTTACACAGTAGTTCAAAGCACCTCTGCCTACTTAAGTATTTGCGGTACTAAATTTTTTTTATAAGCTTCATTATGTACGAAATCAGGATCCTAAACGGTGACACACGATTTAAAATCACTAAAAATAAATTAGCCACCGATTGTACTAAATACTCGCATCATGAAACGAACGCGCCTCGATCTGTTCGCGCCAAAACAAACGTCAAAATTCCCGCCCATTTATTTTAATCACTTTGACAGCTCAAAGTCAAAGTCAAAGTCAAAGTCAAATCATTTATTTCAAATAGGCACAAGTAAGGCACTTTTGAACGTCAAAATGAACAAGAAATAGAATTGATTCTAGTCGCCCCTTCCAAAAGGTAGTTTCGTGTGGAGAAGAATGGGCAAGAAACTCCACCGTTACTCTTTTAAAATGTTTTACAATGTTTTGTATACATGAATTATAACATTATATGTGAAGACGATGCACCCAGAATAAAAACACTACACCACAAAAGGTGAGAAGAAAAACACATATAGTAATGGTAGGTAACTTAAGTATGTCAAAAGTACATGGTGCTCACATATTTACAAACATTCTAAAAGTTAATATATAATAAATCAATCAATGTGTGAGAAGTTATTTCAACATGTTAAAATAGTATTTTATAAATAATAAATTATTACCTAATTTACTTAGCAACCAGTTTGATTTTGTCTAGACACTAGATTGCCCTGTGGAGCAGGACCAGCATGTTTCCAAGCATCCTTATCCTTTATATAATCCTCTAATTTGTAATATGCTTGTTTACAAAGTGTATTTTTAATGTGAGTTTTAAATTTTCTTTCATTTAATTGCAGATGCTCAGGAATAGGGTTGACAAAAAATTATCAATGGAATGGAAAATTACTTACATTCAAATAAGACAATTTTTTAATGCTTTAAAATGTAGGATATTAAAAAAATGTTTTCAATAGCAATAAAACTACCAATTTAATATGTTAAATTCTTATCTCTAACCAATCTACTGAGATGGACAAACATGTCTAGTGGCAAATGAATTTAATTATGCAATGCCTATTAAGTTTTTAGATATTACGAGATGTTTGTAGACATACAACTTAAGAAATTTAAACCACAGACGGCATTATCAGACCGGCCCCTGAATCCACATACACACACAACTGCTGGGGGGCCAGCACTTCAAGCTACCCCAATCTGTCAAATTTCTTTGATAGTTTTTCAACCGTATTACATAAGAATAAGGTTCATGTTCCATTGGGAAAAAAATACAGTTAGGATAGCTGGCGTCTGTACATACGAGTTGCTAATAATCGGTATCGATCACTGTTTTCCTACACGTGTATAAACTTTTAAATGACACTGTAATTTGAAGGAGTGGAGTGGCTATCCGGAACTTTTTCATAAGAAACGACCAATATTGAAACCCTGCACCTAGCTTCAGACGTTTCATAAGTGCCTACGTGATAAACATTTGGAAATTGATGTTTGTCCAGCAGGCAGCAATACCAATGGACCGCATACGATCGCACAGAGATTGCCAAATGCTGAACAATTAACTTCCATGAACGTCATGCATGTGATAATTTCGTAGCTAAAATCTCTGGTTTTAAGAATAAACTCTAGAGAGTCTTAGTAATAACAGCCGCACGGATCGATCCTTCAGGTTAAGCTCTGCTTGCCAAGGTTGGTCCGTGGATGGACGACCATCTTTACATACCGAGACTCCTCCGTGCCTCGGAAAGCAAGTTAAGCTGTTGGTTCCGGCTGTCATTAGTGGGTCTTTGACAGTCGTTACGGGTCGTCAGAAGCCCGAAAGTATGACAGCCAGTCTTACCAAGGTGTATCGTATTACCCAGTTACTGACTGGGTTGTGGAGGTCAGATAGGCAGTCGCTCCATGAAAAATACTGGTATTCAGCTGCATCAGGTCAGTGGGTAACGGCTAGGCAGAATTAGTTAAGGAGAAGAACCTAGTCATTTTTTGTTTATTTGGCAAAGAATATTTACCTATACCTACATGCCCTCTCCATATCTTCTCGAATACCTACATACTGATCAAGATAGGTAGATAATTAGACAACTGAGTGGAAAGATCCAAGTTATTATATTGTAGGTACGTTCGCAATATTAGCATTTTTCTGTGCTAAGTGGCGGTGAATATTATCACGAAATCTCAACTGACGGTTGTCTGAAAGCTATGGTGGACTTGTAACACAAATAATATAAATAATTGGTATTAATACAGTGTGTTAGGTTAAACGAGGGACATACTTTCAGGGGTTACTATACTCATAAAAATAAACAACTTTGGCTATGGAACTATACCTACCTAACTGAAATCACGAAAAAAAATCAGCTGTTCAGTAGTATTTTCGCATAATTCGTCAAAATGTATGAAACAGCAGATTTTTTTTCATATTTCAGAGTTGGTCCCATGGACAAAGTTGTTGATTTTCATGAGTACTATACAACCTGAAAGTATGTCCCTCGTTTAACCTAACACACTGTTTATAAAAAGCCATACCTACCTACTTGTAAGTACGAGTATATCTATTTTACGTACTATCACTACATAGTATAAAACAAAGTCGCTTTCTCTGTCTCTATATCCCTATCTATGCTTAAATCTTTAAACTACGTAACGGATTTTGATGCGGTTTTTTTAATAGATAGAGTGATAGAAGAGGAAAATGTATGTGTATAATTTGTCGACATATATATTGTGAAGTCGCGGCGCGGGCGGAAGCTAGTATACTTATATGGTGTATTATAGGTAAATAAATAAAATACCGATATTATCATGTCAAAACGCAGCCCTTAACTCCCCCCAATTGCTCGTTAAGCATTGATGGCTTCGTTAATTGTAAACGGACACAGAATTAGACACCAATGTAACAAACTAACGCTGTTAAGACTTCGGATTGATTGTCTCGCATGCCTCTTAACACGAGGTATGTAAATTTGAATTCTTTTGACGAGATTTGTGTTGGCATGTTTTTGTGAATGTCTTGTTGGATTCCGGTTGGAGGATGTGGCTTTTTAGGTGTTTATTATGGTGATTAGTTACTTCGATTTAAGTTTAAAATAAATGATAATTAATTTCCTATAATTTACCTACACCCTACATAAAATATTTAAAAAAAAATCAACGGGTTGCACTCAGACGACACTCACACAGAAGTGAAACTTGAATATTGACGTTGTGTATTTTTGATATTTTGGAATTTTGCACGAATTGCTTTAATTATCAGTACAAAAGTAAATGTACTTTAATTTATGTGGTAAAATACAATATTCATTTATTGCGCTAATGTAGGTACACAAACATGACAATTTATATTATATTAAAAATTTAACACTTCAATACTATTACGATTATTTTACACTAGCTTCTGCCCGCGACTTCGTCCGCGGAAAATTGCGATATACTGTAACTGTTTAGGCAGCGCATGCAAATAATGCTGTTTTCGGAGGTATTTCTTTCCGACTTGCTAGACGAAAATTGCGATAGCTCGGCTAATATGTATGATAAATAACTATAATTTATAGCCTACTAGCTTCCGCCCGCGGCTTCGCCCGCACGGTGTTTTGGAAAAAGTAGTTTATATTCTTCCACAGACTTCAGTTCATCCACATCATAAATGGCTCAGCAGATTAACCGACGACCGAAAACATACATTCACACAGATAGACAAACGGATAGACAGTTGAAGTTATTTTCGGTTTTTATAATGTCAGGTAAGGATTAGTACGCATACTATTATTATTGAAGAGGATTACTTGCGCGGCAGGTCCAGAAAGAGATGGCAAAATGAGCTGGACTCCTTCTTAAAGGATTGGCCCACAATCGCTGTAGACCAGGAAAAGTGGAAAGTGAGGCCTTTGCCCTGCAGGGGGATAACAGTGGCTTATAATTTTATTATAATGATAATTACTTGATATAGCGGTTTCACATGTCGTTTGGTAGCAATAAACAATAAAAACTGAAAGGATTAGAATAAAGTACGTTAGTAATGATCGATATGTTTTGACGGTTCTACTTACTACACTAAAATACTTCTGTAAACTATGTTAAATGATTTGATGATTGAGATTCATTTTAGGGTGTAAATTAAAGGACTTGTCAATAGTAAAGTTTTGATAAACACAATTTAGAATCTATTTTACAAAATTGATAATTTAGTGACCGAAGTATCTACACTAATATTATAAAGAGGTAAAATTTGTAAGTTTGTAAGTTTGTATGTAGGGGGTAATCTCCGGACCTACCGATCCAATTTCAAAAATTTTTTCACTGGTAGAAAGCTACATTATTCCTGAGTGCTATAGGCTATAAATTATATTTATATCATACATATTAGCCGAGCTATCGCAATTTTCGTCTAGCATGTCGGAAAGAAATACCTCCGAAAACAGAATTATTTGCATGCGCTGCCTAAACAGTTACAGTACATCGCAATTTTCCGCGGACGAAGTCGCGGGCAGAAGCTAGTAGGGAATAAGAGTAAAGTGTGCCCCGCCGGATGCTGGAATGAGCACCAGGCCACGCTGTACAATCAACAATCACTTAGATCACTCCGGGCTGGCCGGAAAGGTGAAAGATGCTAACATAGGCAGCCAGTAAAACCACACCGTTTGATTGCTGTCTTGTAGACAGCGATCAAGAGCTTCGATTGCGCGTTGGTGTCACATCACATAGGTAGTGCACTACCTGTGCACACTGCACACAGTAGACGGTATCCTGATACCACGTTCATTTTACTGATGTTGCACGCAGGGCTTTCTTCGCTCGCCAGATTAAGAGGTAATTTAAAGACCGAATGTGCCGTCAGTCCACCATTTAGCAATGTTGCAGCAATTCCAGAGGAAGTCACAGCTAATGCAACATTATGATCCTTGCGTTTTAGCTAGAAGCAAACTAAGTAAAAAAGTATTGCCTGTAATAATCCCGCATTTACCATTCTCAACTCGTTGTAATATTCTGTGATAAATCTCTTTCTGCTCGGGTTGCCGACGTGGCACAGTTTTGCACACGTGACCGTTAAATAAAGTGGTATGGTAGCTTAGCTCTCTTGAGGAGTGGCTAGAGAGGCGCATCGGGTGTCCTCACCGGATGTTTCGGGAGGTTCTTGCACATTCTCAGGCAAGAAGAAACGCTCGGGTGCCACCATTGTGAGGATCGCCCGGAAGACGGCAGCGGTGGTGACCTCTCGCGTCTGGCCCTGGTTCAATCTATGATACGGAGCGAGAGGGAGTGGGAAGCAGTCACCGTCTTGTACGAAGCAGTTATGCTAGTGAAGGAGGTGGCGGGATGGTTGAAGCACAGAGCCTCACGTCCCAGCCGCCGCGAGAGACGCTTCACCGCCGTCCGATCAGGACCAGACCCATGCCGGAAGGCGCGTTCTTGTTCCGCGCGCGCCTCAAAGAGATGTCAGCATTAAGAAAGGGGTCCGTTAGGGCCAAAGCCTACCAGGTCAGCGGAATTGTCTGAAAGGGTTACCGCTACCCTGGCATATAATGGGCTTTGGAAGGAACATGGATGGGTTATGGTCAGTAAGAGACTGACGCTCCTTTCCGCTCCACTCAGAGCGAAAGGTCAGGACATTTTTTTGACATGGTTCACACCATCAAAAAAAAAAAAAGGTCTGATCAAATCATTTGACAACTCTCCTTTACGCCGCCGTGGACTCGGCGATGGCGCGTCATTGCCTGGACCCTCTGGAGTCCTCGCTGTGCTCTGCGCACCGCCGACTAATAGTGTGGATTTAATGGCGCCCCACTCATATCAATCTTATCGTGATAACTTTTAAACTATTTGTCCAAATTGCTTAGTGTAAAAGACAAAGTTTATCTTCATTAAATACTAAAAGTGATAAACGTATTTAATTTGATAAGAATTAACTGAGTACTCTAAAATGTGCATTGTAAAAAAAGTATCAAATTGAAATGTATTTTTGGCTCACTATTTCGTATATAATGGCTTGCACATAATAGGTAGACATATGCTGTCGCAGATTTTTATATAGAACTTTGTAAGACAAACAATCCCACAATACATTATCTTCGCGTAACTCTAACGGTTTAGGCAGCGCACGCCCAGATAGCTCTCAGAATGCAGGAATTTGGCGACTTACATGATACTTATCCTTATATTATGGCCAAATCACGCAAAGTCTATGTAAAATGTAGCCTATGTGTTATTCTGATGTATAAGCTATATTATTGGTAAATTTCATCGAAATCTGTTCAGCCGTTTTTGCTCAAAGAAGGAACAAACATCCATCCATCCATCCATCGTCACAAACTTTCACATTTATAATATTAGTAGGATAGCACTCAGGAATAATGTAGCTTTCTACCAGTGAAATTTTTTTTGAAATTGAATCATTAGTGCCGGAGATTACCCCCTACATACAAACTTACAAACTTACAAATTTTACCTCTTTATAATATTAGTATAGATTAAATCTCTCCCTCCTTCCGTCTTACGAATTATCGATCAGGTGACGTTTCCTGACGCCAGTTGAGCATTTTTGCCCATCAAAAAAAAAGGATTATTCCGAACCTGACCCTAAATCGTAACCGTAATCGTGGGTTAGGTTAGGCATGAGAAAAAAAAAAATTGTTCCGAACGTAACCCCCTTCGCAACCTGATCCGATGTCTCGTTCCTATCATAACCCGAATTGCGATGGTAGGTTTCCCTCTCCTCTTTTTCAGAATTAAAGGTACCTACACTGCCCTCATAAGCCAAAAAGCGGTATCTCAAAAAAATACAAATTTCAGATTTTTGTTGCATCTGATAGCTTAACAAATTCCCTACAGGTTAAATGAAGTTACATGGCGCTATCTAAACCAGAAACCACCTAAAACCTACTAAGAAAATATTGCACATCTCAAATTTATACGTTATTACTAAGGAGCTGAGGGGTATATCATTATTTTTAAACACAATGGCCGTATATTTTTACTTACGGTGGAATCGCTTAGAAAAGTTCTTCTAATTGGCCAAAATTTCTAAGAACATTGGCGGTATCTGTTGAATGCGTAGCGAATTTATAATAATGCTTCCTAGGATTGACATGTTTAGGTCTGCTGTTTTCACTCACAGGATAGTCGTTTATAAAGAGAGTTTTGTACCAACTGGTAAAGGTCGACAAAATTCCGTCGTACCTGTGTTGTGGCATGAGGCAATATTTGGGAGGACAAAGTACGAAATTATCAGTGCACATTACCATTTTTTACTGTTTCACCGAGATGCCAAAAATATAATTATACTAGTCTGTTGACCCAACAGACGTTGTCCTGTCTTAACGATGATACCTACCCTACTTACTCTACCTACCCTTATAAAATAAACAAAATTGTTATAAAGTTTTTTGAAGCCGGCCGCACTTTTATGCCTGCCGACTCATTTCATCACAGAGTTGAATTGTCTATGAAGCGGATGATGAATAACATTTATGACTTTTTGAAGATTTTTATACCGCTGTGACTAGTGCTGGGATAAATGTGATTCCAAAAAAATGGACCACAATGACTTTTATGAATGGCAAGATTACACAACGCAATACAAACTGTCTCGCCTTAATCTACGTCCTTATATCTGCGATATGGTGCAAGTGGAAGCTACGAGAGGTAGTTTCGATTTTAATTACAAGACATCCTTTGATAGTGAGTATATAACTGCTAGTATTATTGGAAACAAGATTTAAAAAACAAATGCTCTTCCACCTCCAAAGAAGAAAACATGCTTAACGGAATTTCGCAAGCCAAGAAGAACAATATTTTGAAATCCCTTCAAAATATAATACCAGGCAATAGACTGTCCTTCTGGAGGGAGCTCCCTACTTCTGAGTGATTTATGACATAGATGCCTATTTTCAAAATATAAAATTTTCTAATTATGTTTATCTTAATTTATTAAAATTATTTCCAAATGCACTTTTTTCGTGTTTTATGTTCTTTTACATGGATTTTTAGCAAAAATGTATAGAAAAACATTTGTATGAAAATTCCTATGAACACATTATAACTAAAAGCGGTAACTCATATTAAGAAACATATAATTTGAAGCCCAATAGCAGTATCTCAAAAATAAGGTAAAAGAACATATTTTTCCTTTTTTTAAAAACATCAATAAGAAATATGGGTATAAGTATCTAATATTATGAATGAATAATTTGAAAACTACTTTACTAAGTTGACGCGAAATCAAAAAAACTAAAACATGAATTTTCTCGAGTCGCACTTTTTTGAGATAACGCTTTTTGGCTTATGAGGGCAGTACATACGTGTCAAATCAGAGTTTAATATTTACATACGATAGGTATCCATCACACTAACAGGAAGTGGGGCTACGTTCGCGTTCGGATAAATATTTTTTTTTTCAAATTCCTAACCTAACTCACGAGGGGGTTACGATTTAGGGTCAGGTTCCGAATAATCACAAAAATAGTGCCCAACGCCTCTAAAGAAGTTTTCACTTCAAAAATGGTATTAAATTAGAGTCCTGTGTCGTCCAACACCCCTAACAATACGGCAAAGAATTTCTACATTTTTTACATCTCAAAAACCTCAGTAGGTAGGTACTTAACAGACAGACAAAAAAGTGACATTAGAGAATTATTATCATAGTAGTTGAAATAAAAGCTAAGTAATTATGTGTAACTTGTAAACAATTATTTCACGCTTAATTTAGTTTCTAAAGCTATGAACAAAATGCCTAATCGAATTTACGGCATCGACTTCAGAAATGAACTTTTTTCGTTCTAAGTTGTCTGATTTGCTTACTTTTTGAATCCCAAAGCCAGATGACTATTTTCTAAGCTTTTGAGTACTTAGATTATTCGAAAAAAAAAACAATATCTTATTGCGCGGCTGGCAGAGCGGGCCTGAGGATCTCGTAATCTCACGTTTAGCAGCCACGTTTGTTAGTTGCTACTAATAAATTAACTAAGCTTTCCATCTATTATCCAATAGTATGAGTTTAGTTCCCACAATGTAAAATTATGAAACATGCAGCGCCATCTAGTATTCAGTAGCTATTTTCCAAGGTCACATGGAGCGAATCATAGACAACATCATAAATCATTCAACTCGCTTCAAGTATTACCCGGCTTATTGTCACAGTCCGATTCTCGTTAGGACATACTGATGAAAGTATAGCTTTTTAATTGAGTCAGTTAGTAGCAATTTCACGGTCACGTTCAAAACATTCTAACTATACATTGTAAAGAGTAAAGTTCCATTTAAACCGCTTAACTATTGTTTCTTTCTAGGCTCATAATCTACTAAATATATAAATAATTCTAATTACATTGTAATTTAATTGAAGAACACATTGAATTTTTTAACTGTTGTGATTTCCAAACGTACTTTTGCAGTGGTAAGAAAAAAGAACAAAAATAAACACGTCAGCTGTCAAAATTTGTTGTGTCATGTCGCTGTAATATTTTTGTAGAAAACCAAACACTGTGAATTTGTCTGAAATAGAAATAATTAACACTCATAGTTTATAACTGAGCTAGAAAACTACCGCATCGGTCTCACCACCATGCATTGGTACGGGGGCAGTATCGCGGAAGCGGTGAATTTATCAAAGCAAAAAAATGCCATTTTCGTGGTATTCGTCGAAGGTAATTGTTTTTTTTTTATTTTTGTGTTCGGTTTCAAGGCTTGTGCGACGTGATTGATAAAGAAAATGCAGTATTTTAGCGGTTTTACTTTGTAGATATGTAGGACAAATCCTGTCAAGTTTGTGAGGTTAATGGCAAACATTTTGACGTCATATAAAGGAAGAATGTCGTAATATTTATACATGTATTTTGTTCATAAACGGTGTTGAAAACAATCGATTAAGCTTACGTACCGGTATCTGATGCTAACTGTAAATGATGAATCACCTTTTATATGTGCTTAGTCACTAGAATCATGAATGCAGTGATGGAAATTACTTCAGTAATGTTGTATGTAAATATATTTGTATATGTACTCCAAAACTATTTCTAGTAAAATAGGTAATATGAACGAAGGATTACTGGGTTATGGTGGCCGGATAGGCAGGTGGTCCCATGTATAACACTGGTATTCAGCTGGATCCGGTTGGAAGCCAACCTCTTCATTTTTGGGAAAGGACTAGTCCGAATGGTTGAAGAAGTTTTTTCAAACTCAACTAGAGCCCTTATTCTTAAGCTTCACAATTAACTTTACTTTCTTAAACATAGAGAGATCAACACAGCCAATGCTAATCAGCTGTGATGTAAATTGTACAATTCTAATTATGAAACTAATGAATCCGTAATGTTGTCTTTTGGCGTTGCCATGAGGTACATAATACTGTTTAAGTTTTTTGTTTATGTGTGAACATTGTGTCCTGGCTTAACCTGGATCAAATAAAGGACTAAGATAAACGTACCAACAAAAAATAAACATCTCCCCAACTCTTACAAAGACCAACAGATTTTAAATATATTCCAGTCAAAACAACTTAGTAAGGTGATTCTTTTATTACACAGTGTGTTAGGTTAACCTAACACACTGTGTAATAAAAGAATCACCAGAATCAGAATCAGAATCTGTGTGTGTGTCAATGTCCCTCGTTTAAACGAGGGACATACTTTCAGGTTGTATAGTACTCATGGAAATCAACAACTTTGTCCATGGGACCAACTCTGAAATATAAAAAAACATATCAGCTGTTCCATACATTTTGATGAATTATGCAAAAAAAAGTACAGAACAGCAGATTTTTTTTTTTGTGATTTGATGTATAGTTCTATAGTCAAAGTTGTTCACTTTCAAGATCATAGTAACCCCTGAAAATATGTCCCTCGTTTAACCTAACACACTGTATAGTTGTATGAAGATTTCTGGGATGTTATTATCTGTTAATACACTTCAATCAAACATCAATCAATATTAGCAAAAGACTCCTCTAAAAGTTGCTCATAAACCCAAAACCCGAAAATTATGTTACTTTAAATCAAATAGACAACGGCCATCTTTCCTCCAGCTGTTTGCTGAGAACCTGTCAAATGATTGTGAATAGCTGTGCTGATTGGTGTGTGCCCGTGTTATTAAAAACATGGGCACTTGCATTACAACCTTCCATCTGATAAAGCACTTGCATAAAACATTTATATTGTTGAACATAAATAATTTTTTAATGTTTTACTATGACTCGCACAATATAACACTGATCTCTGTAGCATAAACTCGGTTCTTATTACCAAATACAGATTCTTAAGCATACCTTAAGCTATCTGATATCCTGTCAGGTCAGCGGGAATGTCCGTAAGGGGGTTCAGCTATCCCGGAACATAAAGGGCAAAACGGGTTTTAGTCAGTAAGAGTCTGACACATTTGATGATTGAGCACCTCTGCCTAATCCTTCCTTTGGTGAGAGAAAATACTGGTATTCAGCTGTATCCAGTTAGTAGTGTCCGACCGAAGGTGCAATTCTGGCCGAAGCCGAAGCCGAAGCCGATTAATCGGTATTCACCAAAACCTTCGGCCGAAGCCGAAGGTGTCATTGACCTTGAGAAATACGATAGTTACTTTGATCTCAGAATATACTAGATACATATTGTGAGAGCTTTAGAGATTTAGCCCAATAACGAGCCGAGTGACCAACATATACAAGTAGGTAATAAAATATTGTCTAAAATAAAAGTCTCTCAAACTTGTTTTGACTCGTTTAGTTTACTAACTGCGATTCGTTTGGTCCGGTGCGGCGGCGCGGCGAAACTCTGCTGCTCTGCACACTCTCCGTCTCGCTCTAGCATCGTTCAGTAAATTTCAAATTTTGACAACTAGCAAACCTTCGGCAAATTTTTGGCCGAAGCCGAAGTTTTGGCCGAAGGTGCTTTTTTGGCCGAAGGTGGCCGAAGCCGAAGCCGAAGCCGAAGCTTCGGTCGGACACTACCAGTTAGACTGGAAGTAGACCAACACTAAGTTGGGAGAAAACTAACCAGGCAATGATGTTATTTATTTAAAAAGTTACTAGATATTGTTCGACTGTCAGGTGTGAAACTAATTTTTTGGAGGCTCAATGTTATAACTCACCAAAAAAATTGATATCTACTTGCAATTTCAGTTCTTTTTTACATGCAAAGTAAACATTTACCTTAACGAGCCATCATAACAAAGATTTAACAACATCGCAAATAAACAGTGTTACCACCTGTTTATGAGTCAACCTGTATGTCACACGCGACATTGCCAACTGTACACTCGTGAATAAAAATATTTACACACTTTGTGATATTCAACAACTATTTTCGAATAAGAAATGCATTTGACGGATAGGTGTGCTGGGAGTTAGTTGCGCCACTTCTTCCCAGTTTAAGGATAGAATGAATTGTTCTTTACTTGCACAGAATGTATGTACAGAGGCCAGCACATCAAGCTATCCCTAACTGTCAAATTTTCTCAATTAAAAATTAACCTTATGTCTTTGCAATAAAGTTGAAATACTATCAAAGAAATTTGACAGATTGTGGTAACTTGATGTGCTGGTCTCTGTAAAAAGTTACAGATGTTCATCAAGTTTAGGATGATCCTTATTTAGTGTGTTAGGTTCAACGAGGGACATACTTTCAGGTTGTATAGTACTCATGAAAACAGCAATATTGTCCATGGGACCAATTCTGAAAAGTGAAAAAAATAATCAGCTGTTCCATCGATTTTGACGAATTATGCGAACATAAATGTACTGAACAGCTGATTTTTTTTTCGTGATTTCAGGTATAGTTCTATAGTCAAAGTTGTTCATTTTCATGAGTAACCCCCTGAAAGTATGTCCCTTGTTTAACCTAACACTGTATATATATACTACCTACCTTAACTAAGGCATGCAAGCAGTTGTAGCTACAATTATAATGACTTATTTAACATAATCAATTATATGAAAACACATTTAACATGTCAAAATAAAATTAACTGAATCATTAGAAATGTTACGTAATACAATACATAATAAGCACTAGAAAGTGGCGAAGGGAAGGTGGTAGAGGACTGTCATACATGATTTTGACATTCAAAAAGAGTTGATTCTCAGCCTTTTTTTTAAGGCTGCGAAATTCAATGACTTCTCCCACTCTGGGTGGAGCGGAAGGGAGTGTCAGACTCTTACTGACTAAAACCCATCCATGTCCTTAGGTAGCCCTTTATGTTCCGGGGTAGCGGTAACCCTTTAGGACAATCCCGCTTACCTGATTCTCAGCCTAGTTTAAATAAATGACTTTTGATTTTGTACATTATATACGTAGTATTTTTACACACATCATTGTGTTATTTTTATCACATTTTTGGAAATAAATTATTCTTCTTTTCGTGTGGTTAGTGACCTGGTGTCAGAGTTTTAATGCCGCCCATGGGCCTCTGACTTAGCATGACATACATGGAAATAATTGAAACTCAATGAAAAAGTCGCTATTAAATCTTGCTAAGTGTAAAGTCATTTTTGTTCTTGGCTGTACATGTCTGGCAATATGCCATATTGCAGCATCATTGTATGAGAATTGGCAATTGGCACCACTGGCCGTGAGGGAAAACGATTTTATTGGTTAAAGTTGCAGTTAATGTATTTTATTTTAACTTCGGGATTATTTTCGGTTAAAATTAGATTTTCAATTTAATTTTTGAATTACATAACAGTAAATTACGCTTTGTTTCTCCGAAGAGTTTGGTAGAGGTGTACCTATCTATAGAGGTGTACCTACCTATAGAGGTGTACCTACCTATAGAGGTGTACCCACATTTTGCCTGTTACGATTAAGTCCCATGTTATAAGAGACGAGCCTAGTGCCTATTGCCAAATCCAGTCATAAAAAAGAAAGAGAGATACTTTTGAATTAAATCCTGGAATTTCTGGCTCCTGCATCAAATTATTATTCTCTATGGGGGGAGGGGGGGGGGGGCATGTGATCTGGAACAATCTGTGCATACAAATACTATTCAAACTCTTGTAATTTATTGAATACTAGCTTCCGCCCGCGGCTTCGCCCGCAAAATATGTCAACAAATTATACACATAAACCTTCCTCTTGAATCACTCTATCTATTAAAAAAAACCGCATCAAAATCCGTTGCGTAGTTTTAAAGATTTAAACATACATAGGGATATAGGGACAGAGACTGCGACTTGGTTTTATACTATGTATAGTGATAATCGTCCAATGATGATCCATGTAAATACTGGTAATCATCTGGAAGCCGATCCCAACATAGTTTAGAAAAGGCAGGCAGATAATGAATCCTCCAATGATGAATTGATGACCGGACGCGTACATTTAGGACTTGTCAGAGGCCTTTGCCCAGCTGGGAAAGTATAGGCTAAGTTAAAAAAAAACACTCAATTGTTCAGCTGTCAGACAACTGGTCTTTAACCCCTCAAATGTCGTATGAACCCCATAGGTTCATAAGAAAAATATTTCGTAACGACAATATAACCGTATACATCGTTGAGCTCTTTTAAGCAAACAGCTTATAGGCGAACATGGGTTAACGAGCTTAGGCCCTGTAGGTAGGTTATATGTAATTCTGGATTAACTAAATACTTTGCATTATAAAAAGTGGAGACTACAATACGATCATAAATTAAACTGCGTATATCTAATGCTGTCCCCAGCCTGCATACGAAAATTCAATAAAATATATCCAATAGTTTAGTCACTATAGCTATCAAAGATTGGCAAAACTCATAGTCGGCCCGACACTATTATTTAGTTTGAAAAAATCATTAGGATTTATTTAATAGTTCCAAAACTCCAAAACGACTCCTATTCATCAATATTGTCAGTGTTTTTATTTATGGTCGTATTGTTTTCTCCACATTGCATTATGTCAACTTTAACAGCAACCTTACAAGAATAAAGCTCTATGTCAGGAAGTATTATAACATCATCAAGATAAACACAGAGTGGATTTCATAAGTATTATAACAGATATTTCGCATCCAGTCTGTCTGCATCATCTTCCTAACGTCATCGGTCTATTTAGCTGGGTGGCGTCCCACACTACGCCTGCCGATACGCGGTTTCCGCTCCAGGGGGCCTAGACCAAGTCACATTTTCAATAACGATAATGAAATTAGATAAATCCGGAATGTATGGAATTAGCTTTCGAAATGTCACGTGATTAAAGGTTTTTCGATCGCTAAGTGCAATGTCAAATTGTGTAACGAAACTCGATCAATATTCCCATTCCTACAAATGCGTTGTCAAGAGGCGTTCTTCACAATCCGAATCGCTGTGATAACGAATTGTTCGATCAACAATTTTCGAATTCGAATCGACCCGGAGCGATTGACACTTGTCTAGGCCCCAGGACCTCGGCTCCCCCGGACATTAATCCTTCGACAAACATGGCCAGCCCACTGCCACTTCAGTTTGCTTAGCCTGCAAGCTGCAATTCTCGAAATCTCCGGTTCTTTGCCGGATAATTTCATTCCTGATTTTATCCTCCAAAGAGACTTCCAGCATAGCGTGCTCCATAACGCGCTGAGCGACCTTGAATTTGTAGACCAGCCCGACTAGGTGCCCATGTTAGCGTTGGTAGGCGGAGGGCAGGGTGTTGTGGCGCAACCTGGGAGAGACCTATGTCCAGCAGTGGGCTGCGATATGCTGAGTTGATAACACTTTTCATATGGGTGGTCCCGCGCAAGCTTACACTACCAAATGATAATATCTTCAGCGTTGTAAAACTGACCATCCTATTGTTAAAAGTTTACTTGGATGCTAAGCCTGACTGTGATGTCTTCGCAGATGTATGGAAGATCTTATTAGTATGTTTGGAGTACTGTGAGATGAGCGTAGGTTAATGTGTCATTTTCCAATCCCGCGTGATGTGGGATTACGGGCGCGAGATCCGCGGAATTTGCGGGACTGTAAAAAGAGTAAAAAATGTGTTTTTCTTAGTTGGTTTGTTACTATTTTTTATCTATATATATAAAAGAAAGACGGGTTTGTTCCCTTCGTTATAACTCGAGATCTGCTGGACCAATTTTCATGGTTTTTGTTTCGTTGGATTTGTCTCCGCCCTGAATCGCAGAATACATTTTAATTTTTTTTTTTTTTTCGATCAGCTGCTGATTTTCCTCCTATATGGTAGGTAGGGTAGGGTAGGTAGGGTAGGGTAGGTAGGGTAGGGTAGGTAGGGTAGGGTAGGTAGGGTAGGGTAGGTAGGTAGGTAGGGTAGGTAGGTAGGTAGGGTAGGTAGGTAGGGTAGGTAGGTAGGGTAGGTAGGTAGGTAGGTAGGTAGGTAGGTAGGGTAGGTAGGTAGGTAGGGTAGGTAGGGTGGGTAGGTAGGGTAGGTAGGTAGGGTAGGTAGGTAGGGTAGGTAGGTAGGGTAGGTAGGTAGGGTAGGTAGGGTAGGTAGGTAGGGTAGGTAGGGTGGGTAGGTAGGGTAGGTGGGTGGGGTAGGTAGCTGGTGTAGGTAGGGTGGGTAGGTAGGGTAGCTAGGGTAGGTAGGGTAGGTA
This sequence comes from Hyppa rectilinea, assembly GCA_951799385.1. Taxonomy (NCBI): domain Eukaryota; kingdom Metazoa; phylum Arthropoda; class Insecta; order Lepidoptera; family Noctuidae; genus Hyppa; species Hyppa rectilinea. The sequence continues at coordinate 669,677 of OX637328.1, forward strand.
GCTAGGTAGGTAGGCAGGTAGGTAGGTAGGTAGGTAGGGTAGGTATCACAGTTAAGACAGGACAACGTCTGTCGGATCAGCTAGTGAAGAATAAACGGTGTAAGGGGTATCGTATTGCCCTGTTACTGGGTTGCGGAGGTCAGATAGGCAGTCACTCCATGTAAAATACTGGTATTCAGCTGCATCCGGTTAGACTGGAAGCCGACCCCAACATAGTTGGGAAAAGGCTCGGCAGATGATGATGAATCGGTGTAATATGATTGATCTCATACTAATAGTAATACATATGTGTAAATAAATGTGGAATTAGTTGATTAATTCATTGTTTTATTATATGAAATATTTTGCCGCGGGATTGAAATTTCGTAGTCCCGCAAATACCGAGATTGAATTAAGGCTGCGGGATTGGAAGCCCTAGATAAGCGTGTATGACTACTAATAGTTGTATACATGGTTATTGCATTTATGTTACTGCCACGCAGCAGACACAATGGAAAATCTTTTGGCGTCTAACGTGTTAAATAATGTAATTGGCCTTGGCCATTTTATGTTACAATAAATAAATAAATTACTTAGTAAAGTAAACTAATTGGATTTTATAGGTATTGATTACTGATTACGATCCTTAAAGTTAGGTATATCATGCCGTCACTGCCACCCACAGCTTTTGAATAGCTTGTGGTGGCATTCAGAATACTGTGTCATGCATATATTTAGTAAGATCTAGATTAAATATAAAACAACGTGTTGTGACTGTCTATCTATACTGACCTAGAAAATTTAATTTTAGTACTTAGTTCATTTTCCCATTTAGTTTACATATACAGTGTGTTCAGGTTGTATCGTACTCATGAAAATCAACAACTTTGTTCATGAGACCAACTCTGAAATATGAAAAAAAAATCAGCTGATCCATAAATTTTTTCGAATTCATCATCATCTGCCTAGCCTTTTCCCAACTATGTTGGGGTCGGCTTCCAGTCTAACCGGATGCAGCTCGATACCAGTATTTTTTCGAATTATGCGAACATAAATGTACTGAAACAGTTGACTTTTTTTTCATGATTGCAGGTATAGTTCCATGATCAAAGTTGTTCATTTTCATGAGCATAGTACCCCTGAAAGTATGTCCCTCGCTTAACCTAACACTGTATAATATCGCAGTTTCTTCCGCAAGAGGTTAGGAAGCAGGCTTTACGCTGTTGTAAAAGAATAGTCTTTTAGTCTTCAATTCGAGATTAAAGTCTTTTTTCGAGATACTAGTTCTTTGAGTTCTTTGAGTCTTTGTAGTCCTTATACGAGTCTTTTGAGTCCGTGCGAGCCTTTTGAATCTTTGCGTCTTTTAAGTCAAGTTTACGTTCAACCCCCAGCTATAAAACGCTCGAGTCTCGAGTTCTTTTGCAAAGATTTGAGTCTCGAATGGTTTTAGACAAGATTCCAGACTCGAATTCACCACCAGTTTTCAAAAACAACTGAGTCCTTACAATAATAGCTTAGGACTCGAGTTTCTGACAAGACTAGACACGTTTGTATTCTTCGAAAGGGTAGCTAGATGTGTGTAGTACAGCCCCACTTCGTAAATATCATAATAATTCCCATATTATGTGCGGGCACGATTCTAATAAGAAAAACCCAATCGGTTATACAGAAGGGTAGTCAATAACGTTACTGTTTATGAATTGTCAAAACGCGGAATATATATCTACGTGATTTGTATGAAATATAACAATGTGACGTCACGGGGGTAGGTAGACAATACAGATCGCACATTTAACTCTATTGCTTTTGAAATTTTGATTAAACTTACGGAGGTTTCTTTTTTGAGCGTGAGATATCATCAAATGACGCCTCCCGCTCTGGGTAGAGTGGAATGGAGTGTCAGACTCCTACTACTCCTACTAAAACCCACCTATGGTTCTTAATGTTTGACGACACTGCGTGGTTGAGCGATTGACTGCCGCGCAGCATGTCGCGGGTTCTACTCCCGCACGGAACAAATATTTGTACGACCTGCAAGTATTTGTTCCGGGTCTGGGTGTTTTTCTATCTATAATATATATGTATGTATATACAAAAAAAATATGTATATAAGTAGTTTATCAGCCATCTCGTTACCATAACACAAGCATTAGGTTGCTTAGCTTGGGACTATATGGCGTTGTGTGAAATGTCCAAGGATATCATTATTATTATTATATTAGCCCTATGTGTGCTGGGGTAGCGGTAACCCTTTCGGACAATCTCGCTTACCCGGCAGGCTTCCGTCCTAACGCACCGTCCGGCACGGGCCTGGTCCTGATCAGACGGTGATCTACCTCCTTAAACTTGCGGGCCTACTTACATACTTTGTTGAACTCCACACTTTGTTCGCAGGTGAAAACGAAATGTCAGTGGAGATGGCGGCCACAATCGATGACAGCGTAGTACTGGACCGTCTCTCCGACCAGACCAACTTCCTTGCTGTCAAACTGAAAAGCGGATCCGCTAACTACATACATTTCGCGCAGATTTGTATCCTTTACAATACAAGAGATTTATTTAATAACGATAGGTCCTGAAAGAGAATTACAGCTACCATAGACGAGAATAGATTGTTCTGATGTTCGTCCAAAGAGGTGGCACGTGGTGTTCCTTCCGTGTCTTTATGGGAAGACGTGCAACCGCACTTGGTGACGGGACAGGTTAGGCAAAGCGGGCTGACACCAGTCGCGGAGTCGCGGTGAAAGTACTAGTATCTCGCAGGCCCCTGACCCTTGGCCCGCTTTTATTTTTGGGGGTGGGAAATCATCAAATGGCTCTGGGTTGAGCGGAAGGGAGTGTCAGACTCTTACTGACTAAAACTCATCCATGTAGGAACATGGATGAGTAAGTAACATAAAGGGCTAAGGAAGGATTCTTAGTCCTTTATGTTCCGGGGTAGCGATAATCCTATCGGACAATCCCGCTGAACCCCTGGCCCCTAAGTTTGAGTCTGATGAGGATGTCGGGAACCGAGAAGTTTAATGATAAATTATATCAATTTATTTCTGTAAATTGGTTAGAAAAAACAAATTAATTTAGTTCCGGGTTTCCTATCTGACTACTCTGAAGGTCAGGGGACCTTCTCTGAGGGGACTCAGTGGTAGAGCTTGTGTTATGTGTGTAAGTAGGGATCTTATGCTATAAATGCAAACACACTGGCAACGATTATTCAATAATATTGCTTTTTAAAATACAACCGTCAAGCCCCGCGACTAGGGCACGCCACGATAGTGGCGGTAAGGCCCCTCTTTGAGGAGTGGCTAGAGAGGCGTCACGGCGCCCTCACCTTCCGCCTGACGCAGGTCCTCACCGGACATGGATGTTTCGGGAGGTTCCTGCACATCATCAGGCGGGAGGAAACGCCCGGGTGTCACCACTGCGAGGATCGCCCAGAGGACACGGTAGAGCACACGGTGCAAACCTGCCCCGCTTGGGCGGAGCACCGCCGTGTCCTCGTAGAGGCGATTGGCGGCGGCGACCTCTCGCGCCCGGCCCTGGTGCAAGCCATGGTCCGGGGCGAGAGGGAGTGGGAGGCAGTCACCTCCTTCTGCGAAAAAGTCATGCTCGCGAAGGAGGTGGCGGGATGGGAGAGAGAAAGGTCCTCCCGTCCCAGCCGCCGCGGGAGACGCTCCGGGCGTCGGGAGCCACGTGACGACTCCCGGCCACCGTAGGCGCGGGCCTGCGGACGGTGAGTAATGGGTGACTCACCGTCCGATCAGCACCAGACCCGTGCCGGACGGCGCGTATATGTTCCACGCGCGCCTCAAAGAGATGTCAGCATATGAAGGGGCCCCTCAGGGCCAAGCCTGCCGGGTAAGCGGGATTGTCCGAAAGGGTTACCGCTACCCCGGAACATAAAGGGCTACGGAAGGAACATGGATGGGTTTTAGTCAGTAAGAGTCTGACACTCCCTTCCGCTCCACCCAGAGCGGGAGCAGTCATTGGATGATTTCCCAGCCTTAAAAAAAAAAAAAAAAAGCCCCGCGACTAATGACAGACTTAGTTTTCTTTTATAAAAACCTATCAAACTATTCTATTCATATCAAACGTCTAATGCTATCAGATATTCACCAGCCATGTTCAACATAAGGTTTAGGTAACACTACGCAGAGAAGATAGACCGAAAAAACCTCATAGGTCACAGTCCTTTCAAAGTCCAGACATAATCCGGGCCATATGAGGACTATAGGAGGATATAGTGCCTCTAGGCGTAGAACCATAGGCGGATTAATGTCTCTAGCATTACGACTAGTTCTACAATAAATTTTACACATCAACTCTTGCGCAATCGTTCCCTAACTCCTCAAAACAGATCAATTTGTGCCAGTTCCCTCACTGTTCTTCATCGGACGGAATGGCACGCCACTGGAGGTGGTCTGCGCTGGCGTGGAGCCCGGCAACCTGGCCACCAGGATAGACAGGATCCTTGGAGAACACTGTAAGTACACCATCACATTATGTCTTTATTATCCAGAAGTGTGTTTGTTTCACCAGTTTAATTTAAAAATCAATCTGCCTAGCCTTTACCCAACTATGTTGGGGTCGGGTTCCGGTTTATCCGGACGCAGCTCAATACCAGTATTTTACATGGAGCGACTGCCTATCTGATCTTCACAACTCAGTCACTAAATGGGTAATACGATACCCCTTGGTAAGACTGGCTGTCAGACTTTCGAGCTTCTGACTACCCGTAACGACTCTCCAGAATCCACGAATGACAGCCGGGAGCAACGGGTTAACGTGCTTTCCGAGGCACGGAGGAGTCTCGAAATCCGAAGATGGTCACCCATCCACAGACCTGATGGATCGATCCGTGCGGTTGTTAGGATTACTTAGCCACGAGCTCCTCCAGTTTTAGTTTAGTCCCATGTAAATGGAGTACGAAGTTCTTGCCATTACCTAGTAATAATTACAGACTCCGACTGCTACTGCGAATTCCTTCATGGAAAATCTTATAAAAATGAGTGTCACGGGCTTCACCCCCCAAAAGACTCTAAATCTCACAAAAGGTGACTACTCGTTCTTTGTGTATCAGAAGCCGCTAGGATTTGACGGTACACGTCTGGGTAGTTTTAACGCATACACTGCCACTATTTTTTGTTAGGCTGTTCTAAGCTCAGTGCCCTCAACACGCATACGTGTCGCCAAAATCCCTACCGAGTGCCTTCAGCACGCATTGCAATGTATGGACGATAAACACACATTTGTGTTGAAGGCTTAGAATGGATCAAAATGTATTGAGCACGTTTGTATGTACTGCAAGTATTTGTTCCGGGTCTGGGTGTTTTTATATCTATAATATATATGTATTTACAAAAAAAAAATGTATATAAGTAGTTTATCAGCCATCTCGTTACCATAACACAAGCATCAGGTTGCTTAGCTTGGGACTATATGGCGTTGTGTGAAATGTCCAAGGATATTATTATTATTTGAAGGCATTGCAAAAAAAAAAACACAGCTGTGTTCATGGCAGTGTAGCATGGGTCATCATCATCATCAGCCTATAGCAGTCCACTTCTGGACAAAGGCCTCTTCAATCACTCGCCATTCAGCTCGATTCTTTGGCAACTCTCTTCCAGCTACTATACCCGTCACTTGCGAAGATCGACGCTCCTGAGTGCCTGGTGTGAGTTGGTTTTACGTTAACGCGAGCGACACGTTACGACGTTCGGCTCTCTGATTGGCCCGCTCTAAGCTCTTAACCAATCAGAGAGCTAAACGCGGTAAACGTAAAAATAACTCGCACTAAGCACTCTGATCTCTGTTTGCCAATGCGCAGTCTCCACTCTGGTCCCAACGGTTCAATGGCGAATATGGCCGGCACACGTCAGTTTGGTTATTCTGTGAGCTATGTTGATAACTGGTTCTCTGTCGGATTACCTTTTCACCTTTTGTGGTGTAGTGTTTTTATTCTGGGTGCATCGTCTTCACATAAAATGGTAAAATTCATGAAGACAAAGCATTGTAAAACATTTTCAAGAGTAACGGTGGAGTTTCTGGCCTAATCTTCTCCATACGAAATTTATTTTTTGGAAGGGACGACTAGAATCAATTCTATTTCTTGTTCATTTTGACGTTCAAAAGTGCCTTTCTTGTGCCTATTTGAAATAAATGATTTGACTTTGATCACCTACTTCTTGGATTCCAAGCATAACCGGTTTGATAGCTCGCGGGCGACCTTGAATTTTTTCGACCAGCCGAACGAGTGTTGTCCTGAGTCCTGAGCGTATCTAAAGTTGAAATATTTGTTTAGATACACTATATCAAAAACCCTTCTTCCAGTCAAAGACAAAGAGCCATCGTCGTCGTCCCCTGGAGTGCAAGCTGCCACGTCATCTACCAACATCTCGCCGGCTATTGCGCAGCCCAGCAACGCGCAGCCGGCCACTGCGCAGTTAAGCAACACGCAACCGGCCACTGCGCAGCCGAGCAACACGCAACCGGCTACTGCGCAGCCGAGCAACGCGCAACCAGCCACTGCGCAGCTGTCACACAAGCCGCTGACGAACACGCAGTCGACGGTCCTCCAGCAGCAAACAGTCAGCTTCGTTCAGACCGAGCAAGCTGCTATGCTGCGACAGACTGCTGCTGATGAAGCGAAGGTGGAGCCTGGGTCAGGTTAGTGATTAAAACTTCAGTTCCGTTCTGCAATGTAACCAATATTTTGTAACAATATTTTGTAACAATATTTTGTTTAAAAGAGTGTCCATGGAGTTTCTTGCCCGTTCTTCTCCATAGGAACCTACTGCTTTGGAATGAGCAACTAGCTTCATCCTTCTGACTGACCAACCCCCCTTTTTTTAAGGCTGAGAAATCATCCAATGACTTCTCCCGCTCTGGGTGGAGAGGAAGGGAGTGTCAGACTCTTACTGACTAAAACCTATCCATGTTCCTCCCGTAGCCCTTTATGTTCCGGGGTAGTGGTAACCCTTTCGAACAATCCCGCTTACCCGGCAGGCTCGGCTCTAACGGGCCCCTTCATATGCTGACATATCTTGAGGCGTGCGTGGAATGTACGCATATACGCGCCGTCCGGCACGGCTTGGGCCTGGTCCTGATCGGGCGGTGAGCTACCCATTACTCACCGCTCGCAGGTCCGCGCCTACGGTGGCCGGGAGTCGTCACGTGGCTCCCGACGCCCGGGGCCTCTCCCGCGGCGGTTGGGATGGGAGGACCTTTCTCTCTCCCATCCCATCGCCTCCTTCGCGAGCATGACTGTTTCGCAGAAGGAAGTGACTGCCTCCCTCTCGCTTCGGACTATGGCTTGCACCAGGGCCGGGCGCGAGAGGTGGCCGCCAATCGCCTCTACAAGGACACGGCGGTGCTCCGCCCAAGCGACCAACACCTTGACAATTCAAAAGTGTCTGTACTTAATTGGTTTATTTGAAATAAATACTTAGAATTTGAGTTTGTGTAGCGATCTATGTGTTTAAGGTGTTCCACTTTTTAACAACGTTACACATAATGTAAAATCCTTGTAATATAATGTTTGGACTTTAAAATGACCATGACCACTGAGTTTGTTCCGGCGGTTCTTTAGCTGGGAAATGCTGGCGCCCTCAGATTTTGACGTTACATAAATGAGCTACCTACATCTCATTCCCAGCATCCGGGTCCCCGCCCGCCAAGATAGCTAAGCCCAACCCGGCTGCGGCCGCGGCGTGCGAGGGCGGCGTGTGCACGCGGCGGCCGGGCGCGGCGGCCGAGCCGGGCCCCAGCCAGGCGCCCACGCCCAGCCTGCCCGACGCGCCGGGTAATACACAGGTGGGGCTTAGAATATATTCTTGAAGATATTTTTTTATTTAAACAAGAAGAAAGAAAAATGTTTATTCTGCACAAACGAACAAACAATAGACTCACTTATTTTTTGCGACGAAGTTCCTTGCGAAAGGGGGCTACACGGAATTAAGAAGATGTAACGACACTTTTTTTGGAGTAAAATATGATGTCTTTTTAATCAATATTTTTTGATTGGTTAATTTTCGAATAGATTTTTTTATTATTATTATAACTTAAAAGAAATAAAATGTTATTACAATTCCTTCACTCGAAAGGAACTTCGTTCTATCCGGGTGTCCCTTGACACCTCTCAAGTTTTTTTTATACAGTACAGAGTTGATATGACAGAGGGGCATTTAATTACACTACGTATACTATACGTGTTTAGTATTAATTCAATACGGTATAAAAATAAAAAGCACCAAGAACTTTTTTTTTTTTTAAACATACTAAATAGCTTACAAATCAGGGTAATACGCAACCATCCTTTGTAAATAAAAACTGACCTTGTAACAAAGCGGCAACGACGCGCGCCGGAGCGCGGTTAGGAAAGATACATCGTGTTCAAACAGGGCAAAAACTTAAAAAATCATTTGCGACTAAACTATTGCTCCTATTTAATTGATTTTTGGTACAGAGCTTGAAAATGGTACCTAGTATTGGCAGTTTAAAGGAAAGCCCCTCTGTCGTATCAGCTCTGTATAAATGAATCTTGATGTAGGTATTGACGACACGGTTGGCGCAGTGGTTGAACGATTACTGATGCGCACTATGTCGCGGGTTCGATTCCCGCACGGAACAAATATTTGTACAACCTGCAAGTATTTGTTACGAGTCTGGGTGTTTTTCTATCTATAATATGTATATATTTACAATAAAAATATGTATATGAGTAGTCTATCACCCATCTCGTTACCATAACACAAGCATTAGGTTGCATATAACATAACACAAGGATATTATTATTATTATTGAATTTTTTTTGTACCTAGTTGTTTAGCTAGTCTGATGCTACGCACATAGATGAATTATAGACAAGTTAAACAAATTGACTTCTCTAGGCTTTGTTAGGATCCGTTATTAATATTAATTTAAATATAACTACTGCATGATTTACTTTATTTAAACTTTACCAGATACAACTGATATACACTGAGGTAATTTACGTATCGCAAACTTTTTAAAACTTAGCTTTGCATGTTTAGCGACAAAACTTTTTAGACAATTATCCGTTTCGACAATATAATGGATTTATGAGATGTCCAGGGGGCCTAGAGAAAGTCGCATTTTCATTAACGATAACGAAATTAGATGAATCCGAAATGTATGGAATTGGCATAAGCTTTCGAAATGTAACGAGATCAATCGTTTTCGATCGCTAAGTGCTAGACATTGCAAATTGTGTAACGAAACTCGATCAATGTTCCCATACAAATGCGTTGGCAAGTGGCGTTCTTGACAAGCCGAATCGATGAGATTAACGAATTGTTCGATCAGCAATTTTCGAAATCGAATCGACACGGAGCAATTGACACTTGTCTAGGCCCCCCTGATATTGTAGCTAACTTCGTCAGCGCTCGACGAAAGTCGTTATTGGTAATTCGTATCGTCTTGTTTGATGCACGTTGATTATGCATGTAAAAAACGCTTGTTTTTTTTTAGGTTTTTTTTTGTTCAATGAATGGGGCGCTGTCTATTGATGTATAATAAAAAATATGATACAGAATTCTTTAAAATTGAGGAATTTAAGTGTCTTCGATTATCAACACAAACAAAAGAACCAAATTTTAGAAAACAAAAACTTTTTACTGAAAAAAACAGACAGAATGAAGCAGCTTTTCGAATTAATTAAAAGCATATCATCATAAACTTCAATTTGATGCTAATTCCAACTTTAAACCAACACCTATAAAGCGGTTTTTGGAACAACACAGATATATATATATAAAAAATCTGTACTAAGATCTGTCTGATACCACCCAGTATTCCATAGGGGTATCGTGTTACCCAGTAACTGGGGTGTGGAGTGTAGACAGACAGACAGTCGCTCCATGTAAAATACTGGTATTCAGCTGCATCTGGTTAGACTGGAAGCTGACCCGAACATAGTTGGAAAAAGACTAGCAGATGATGATCGAAAATATAAATAAGTACAGATTGCCGGTTTTTTTTAATATTTTTACTAGCTTCCGCCCGCGGCTTCGCCCGCAAAATATGTCGACAAATTATACACTTAAACTTTCCTCTTGAATCACTCTATCTACAAAAAAAAAACCGCTTCAAAATCCTTTGCGCAGTTTTAAACATTTAAGCATACATTTGGATATAGGGACAGAGAAAGTGACTTTGGTTTATACTATGTAGTGATTTTAAAGGTTTTTGAGACGACACGGTTGGCGCAGCGGTTGAGAGATTGACAGCTGCGCAGCATGTCGCAGGTTCGATTCCCGCACGGAACAAATATTTGTACGACCTGCAAGTATTTGTTACGGGTCTGGGTGTTTTTCTATCTATAATATGTATGTATTTACAAAAAAAAATGTATATAAGTAGTTTATCAGCCATCTCGTTACCATAACACAAGCATTACGTTGCTTAGCTTGGGACGATACGGCGTTGTGTGAAATGTCCAAGGATATTATTATTATATTATATTATTATACATCAAAGACTTAGCCCGAATAGTGACATGTTAGGAATTATTTTTCTTAATTTGCAACCATATTGCAGGAATCTCTCCTTCAAACCACTGAGAGTATAGGCAGTGTTGAAGAGAAGATGGAACGAGCGAAGGAGTTGATAGAAGCTAGGAGGAGGGAAAAGGCTGATAAGGAGAAAGAGGTAGGGAGGGCTTGTTATCAGTATTTTGAGGTGGAGGCGGGCGGGGAGCTCGTCAGCGGCGTCATCAGGTGAAATATACATAAAGGGTGTACGCTTCGGGAATTTTCGTTTTGGCGGCACGTCTTGTCAAGGTATTTTAAGCGACGATTAAATATATAACTTACTAGCTGCGCGGTTTCACCAGCTGCTCGGCTCCTATTGGCCGTAGCGTGATGTTACATAGCATATAGCCTTCCTCGATAAATGGACTATTTAACACAAAAAGAATTTTTCAATTCGAACTCGTAGTTCCAGAGTATTATAATATTAGTATAGATTAATATAGCAATAAAGTTGAAATTACAATGCTAAGGCTCGGCGCTCATTGGTGGCCTGGTATGGCAAGGTATTTTTAGGCGACGAATAAAAATATAACTTAATGGTATGAAAATAAAGTTGAAATTTTAATGTTCTCCTAAAAATACCTTGCCTTGCCGTGCTGCCAATGGGCGCCCAGCCTAACCCACTACAGCGGCAAAGCTTTTAAGTGTTGCCCTGTCGTGCTTTGTAGTAATGCACCTTACAATGCGTGTTTGTATGAAATTTTTTGCTCTCACTGTAATCCTTATAATACAACATAAAGAATAAACTACGATAACATGGCGCGCCTCTGCAAATTAATTTTTATTTACATTATTGTATGTAGTTGTAAGTATTCGTCTTCAGTAGCAGGCCGGCAGCAATATACGTTGTGAGTCTTGGTGGCGCTTTGTTATTAAGTATTTGAAAGGGTAGTCAATAACGTTACTTTTTACGAACTGTCTAAACGCGGAATATGTACGTGATTTGTATGAAATATAACAATGTGACGTCACAGATTTTTGGAGTCAAATGGCATACTTATGTTCATTAAATGCAATTTTACAATTATATCTTCGCATAATATTTAATTCCTATACGGTGATGGAAGTTTTTAAGACGAGTGGCCTTTTATCTATGTGATTTATTTTTGACTGTTTCATATAGTCAATTACTTTCACAAATACTTAAAAACGTTTTGAATTTTGTAGGGGCGGGCCATGTTATCGTAGTTTGTCTCTAAGAACCGTTGTAACAACTCTATATTAGATATCATCATCGCCATTCGTATTTCCGAAGAATTTTCCGAAGATAAACGAAGATTCCCGAAGTGCATTTCTTTCTTACGATATCGGTATAGGCCTAAGAAATACTGAACGAACAGGGTTTTCGTAAAGAAGAATATTGCTATAATAATATGTAGCACGTTTGGCAAATGGACTGGTGAATGTATAATGCATGTTCTTTTTTTTTTAGTTTGCATGTTGCTTTTAGACTAATAGAATTTCTTATCATGACTTGAGCTCGTGGCTAAGTAATAACAGCCGCACAGGTTCGATCCATCAGGTTAAGCTACGCTTGCCGGGGTTGGCCGTGGATGGGTGTCCATCTTTACATACCGAGACTCCTCCGTGCCTCGGAAAGGACGTTAAGCCTTTGGTCCCGGCTGTCATTTGTGCATCTTTGACAGTCGTTACGGGTCGTCAGAAGCCCGAAAATCTGACAGCCAGTATTACCAAGGGTTATGATATTACTCAGTTACTGAGTTGTGGAGGTTAGATAGGCAGTCGCTCCGCGCTTTTTTGATGGCACTGGTTGACGTCATGACGTCAACGCCGGCTGTCGCTGGAAACTACCGCTGGGGCTCTGTCTCGCATAGAGCCGCAGCATTATGCTTAGCGATGGCCAGTTGTGTGGATATGACGCATATCTTTCCTCCAACTTCTTCTTTATATGGTTGTGTTCTTTCTCCGCATCATGTTTAATTCTTCTCCGCAATTAAAAGCATTTTTTCACTTACAAACAAAGGATTTGATACTTTTTTTCTTACTTATGTACCAGCTTGCTGGCACAACATGTCTTTTTCTTCCATACTTCTCTATTAGTCGTCATCTCGGTAGTCACTCCCTTCCTAGCCATATCATCTTTCACACCATCCATCCATCGTTTCTTTGGTCTTCCTCTACTTGTATAGTCGTCCACATTCATATACAAAACTTTCCTGACAGCATTTTCCTCATTCCTCCGCATAACATGCCCATACCATGACAACCGATTTCCACACAACTTTTCAGTCACCGGCGTCACTTTCAGACTTCTTATACAACTTATTCTGTGAACCTGCCCTCTTAGCAATTGTCGACATTCATTCCTTTTGTGGCCCAACACTCTGATCGATACAGGACGGCAGGTCTAACCATGCTTTAATAAATCTTTCCCTTAAGTTTAAGGGGAATGCGGGATATACCTGTTGGCTATGGGCAATTATATAAGATGACTGCTAATTAGTGACCGATATTTAAACACGTGATTGCACTCATAATTACAATCAACTTTCCCAAAGAAACTTTTTTTGTATACTCAATAGTTTTATTTTTATCACAATAACAATACAACTGGCGCGCGCAAAGTTCAATGACCTTCGCGCCGATCAGCTGTTAGCAGCTATTGAGTATACAAAAAAAGTTTATTTGGGAAAGTTGATTGTAATCATGAGTGCAATCACGTGTTAAAATATCGGTCACTAATTACCAGTCACCTTATATATTTTGTCTAAAATAATACGAGGACTGGTCATAGCAACATAGAATCTTATTGCTACAGCTCTAATAGCTTGTCTTCTCTTTTACTCCCTTAGTTGGAGAAGGAGAAAGAGATAGAGCGTCGGCAGGCAGGAAAGGGTGTCGCGGAGCTTAAGAGATGGCAAGCCGACCAGGAGCTTAAACAGATTCAGGTAATAAATATATTTATATCAGGTGTTAAAAAATTTACTCTAAGAATTTCGTGGGAGCATTGTACTCATTGTTACGAACAACTTTTACTATGGAATGAACCCTGATATCGCGAAAAAAATATTAGCTGTTCCATAAATTGATGCATATGTAACTAAAAATAACAAAAAATTTGATGTAAGCTGTTCTTCTTCTTTTCGTGTGGTTAGTGACTAACCTGGTGTCAGAGTTTTAATGCTGCCCATGGGCCTCTGACTTAGCTTCACATGCTGTTGAGAAACATCTCTCAGGCATGCCGGTTTCCTCACGATGTTTTCTTTCATCGATTTTTAAGCAATTGATAATTATACAATATCCACATGAATCTGAAAAGTCAGAGGTGCGTGCCTTGGGTTCGAACTCGAGGCCTAAGACTTGGCAGTGCCACGGTCATACCACTAGGCTATCACTGATGTAAGCTGTTTAAGGTGAAACTTACTGACCATTTTCTTGCTGACTGTACATTTTAGATCGAAATTTCACAAAAAGTTAAGTAAAATCTCCTGAGATCGTTTTCTTGTAGTGACAAATTAAAATGCCAGATGAATCAGGCGCTTTCTGAAAGCACCAAAGGGACCCGCGAATATTTTAAATTCTTACGTTCTTTTTTTGAATTTTTTTGGTTAGTGGCAGATTGTATGTTGATCATAAAAAAATTCACGGCCGTAGCAAGTATGTAGTTACACAATTGTATACATGACCAACATCAATACAATGTTGGAACCTCCCTCTACTGCATGCCCCCAGGAGGAGCGGCGGCGCGAGAAGATGGAGAACAACCTGGAGCGCCAGCGCATCCTGGAGCAGATCGCGCAGGACCGCGCCGAGCGCCGCGCGCGCGACCACCGGCCCGCCGCCCCCGCCGCCCCGGCCTCCGGCCCCGCCCCGGCCTCCGCCCCCGCAGCGCAGCCTGCCGCCTGTACGGTCTTGCTTCTGTATCTATACTATATAGCTAGTATTCGCTATTAGATCAGTGCCGATACCATTGAAAATGATAAAAAGTGATAAAAATTATACTAGGATGAAACCCATTGGGAAAGGAAGAGAATATAACAAAAAATAAAGAAAAATAATTTACGGGCGATCTGAGGTCGGGAAGTGGATGGGGGTGCGTTTTTAAAGGTAAAAACCGTTTTTGTCGATTTCCGGCAAAACTACAATTCCCATGGAAAAAAGTTAAATGGCAAAGATGTAGATAATAAAAAATCTACAACTTTTGTATTGACACTTTTTTCACATCGCCATAAATTAAAAAAGTGTGACAACATTAACTTTTGTCCATAGGACTTTTGTTTTGCTAAAAATCGAGATAAACCGTTTTTTACCCTTAAAAACACACCCCATCCATTTCCCAACCTAAAATCGCCCGTAAATTATTTTCCCTTTAATATTTGTTATATTCTCTTTCATTTTTCAATGGGTTTTTTCATTCTACTATAATTTACTTTTGTTAAAAAATTATCGATTCCGGTCTATAAGGTCAAAGTTTTTGATTAACGGCAACAGATTACGAGCATGTGCTCTTATCTGTGCTAACGAAGCCTATTTTGGCTGAGAAATTACTTGCATTTTAAGTGAGGATTAATACGTCAATCGTGGGACAAAACGACCGTAACCAAAGGTCACTGGGTAGGTAAGAAACTGTCCCACACCTGGTTCGCCCCCAAAAATATGTTTAAATTTCACTAAGCAGTGATCCTTTTTCCAGCATCAGGTGACGGTGGCCGGGCTCGCATTCAGTTCAAGTTACCGGACGGCACTTCGCACACGGCACACTTTGATTCCGAAGGCACTCTTCGCGATGTACAGCGATATGTGGCTGACAATCTACGGGTAAGTAACAATACTCATTTGATGACGGGTCACATTTATTCCAAGCTAGCTCCTCCCGCGCGGTTGCACCTGCTGCTCGGCTCCTATTGGTCGTAGCGAGATGTTATATAGTCTATAACCTTCCTCAATAAATGGACTATCCAACACAAAAAGATTTTTTCAATTCCAACCAGTAGTTCCAGAGATTAGCGCGTTCAAACAAACAAACTCTTCAGCTTTATAATATTAGTATAGACTAGCTGCTGCCGCGTGTGTGGATGTCGGAAATCATCCCAACGGAACGTACTACCGGGATAATTAGTATCCTATGTGTTAATCCAGGTCATAAACTACCTCTGTGCCAAATTTCATCCAGATCTGTCCAGCCATTTGAGCGTGAAGAAGTGACAAACATACAAACACACACAGTCACTCACAAACTTACTCCTTTATAATATAATAGCTTCCGCTAGCGGCTTCGCCCGCATAATATGTCGTCAAATTACACACATAAACCTTCCTCTTGAATCACTCTATCTATTAAAAAAAAACGCATCAAAATCCGTTGCGTAGTTTTAAAGATTTAAGCATACATAGGGATATAGGGACAGAGAAAGCGACTTTGTTTTATACTATGTAGTGAAGTGTGATGTAAATCTGATTACCATAAAAAAGGTTCTTAAAAGATAGACATATCCTGTCGCGAACTTTTTTTTAGAACTTTTAAAGAGGAACAATTCCATCATACATAATATTTGTGTAACTTAAACTGTAAACAGTTTAAGTTGCAGCGCACGCAACGGAAGCCCTCAAAAAGGAGTAATTTTTTCCGTTTTTGCAAAATTTTTCATTTATGCTCCGCTCCTATTGGCCGTAGCGTGATGTTATATATATATATATATTCTATAACCTACCTCAATAAATGGTCTATCCAACATAAAAAGATTTTTTCAATTCCAACCAGTGGTTTCTGAGATTAGTGCGTTCAAACAAACAATCAAACAAAACTCTTCAGCTTTATAATATTAGTATAGACTAGCTGACCCGGCACTTCACACACGGCACACTTATACGCACACGGCACACTACCGACGTTTATGCATACTTTAATTTGAATAAACATTAACGTCATGGAAAATCACCTTCCTATTTCAGTTGTCAACCTCATCATTCGCCCTCTGGACTGCATTCCCTCGCCGCGAGCTAACCGACGCCGAAGCAAGTCTCCAAGGCCTGCAGCTGGCCCCGTCAGCCGCCCTGCTGGTCCTCCCACGACGCACTGCGGCCATCGTGGCCAGGCCTTCTGCTGTGTCCAGCCTAATCAGTAAGTATTTTTTTATTATTTACACTTGTGCACAGTCAGTACTGCCACGGCTGTTTTAAAATTTAACTTAATTTTCAATTGTTTTTTTAAATCTTGTAATTATGGACGCTTTTATTAAGTTCTGCATCGTTCTCACGTGTATATTTCAACACTAGCTTCTGCCCGCGACTTCGTCCGCGGAAAATTGCGATATACTGTAACTGTTTAGGCAGCGCATGCAAATAATTCTGTTTTCGGAGGTATTTCTTTCCGACTTGCTAGACGAAAATTGCGATAGCTCGGCTAATATGTATGATATAAATATAATTTATAGCCTATAGCACTCAGGAATAATGTAGCTTTCTATCAGTGAAAAAATTTTTGAAATTGGATCATTAGTTCCGGAGATTACCCCCTACATACAAACTTACAAATTTTACCTCTTTATAATATTAGTATAGATGAATGATGTAACCCAGTTTTTGTGAACATATTTTGATTTAAAAGAGTGTCCATGAAGTTTCTTGCCCGTTCTTCTCCATAGGATCCTACTGCTTTGGAATGGGCAACTAGCTTCATCTTTCTGACTGACCGACCCCTTGACAATTCAAAAGTGCCTGTAATTGGTTTATTTGAAATAAATGCTTTGAGTTTGAGTTTGAGTTTAAGTCTGTATACAAAGAAAGAAAGAATACTATTGTATTTGGAACACGCACAGGCAATGCAAACCATAAAATCAAACAAAAGGAGTAAGTAATAACCAACAAATTTACACAAAAAGAAAAAAAATACACTTCACAATTCTATAGTGCCTGTAATTGGTTTATTTGAAATAAATGCTTCGAGTTTGAGTTTGAGTTTGTGTGTATCCTGACTGAAAAGAAAGTTGCACATTCCACCTACACGGCCATTTTATAGGGAAGCTTAGACTGTACTTGTGAAAAACACAGATTCAATTAATGTTAGATTATACTAAAGACGATAAGTAGTAGTAGTAAGTAGTAGTAGTACGAATGCCTGCTGTGATTTAAATATTTTTTCCAAATTACATTCTTGAAAAAGTGGTGGTTAAAAAAAATACAACCATCTGAAAACACTGACTGTAGTTGCCACTCGCTCATCAATCGCTCATTCATTCACTTGTCAATCGCTCATTCACTCACTTGTCAGTCGCTCATTCACTCACTTGTCAATCGCTCATTCATTCGTCAATTGCTCGTTCACTCATGTCAATCGCTCATTCACTCATTTTTCAATCGCTCATACATACACTCAGTTGTCAATCGCTCATTCACTCACTTGTCAATCGCTCATTCACTCATTTGTCAATCGCTCGTTCACTCATGTGTCAATCGCTTATACACTCAGTTGTCAATCGCTCATTCCTCACTTGTCAATCGCTCATACACTCAGTTGTCAATCGCTCATTCCTCACTTGTCAATCGCTCATTCACTCACTTGTCAATCGCTCATTCACTCATTTGTCAATCGCTCATACACTCAGTTGTTAATCGCTCATTCCTCACTTGTCAACCGCTCATACACTCAGTTGTCAATCGCTCATTCCTCACTTGTCAATCGCTCATTCACTCATTTGTCAATCGCTCGTTCACTTATTTGTCAATCGCTCATACACTCAGTTGTCAATCGCTCATACACTCAGTTGTCAATCGCTCATTCACTCACTTGTCAATCGCTCATTCACTCATTTTTTAATCGCTCATTCACTCGTCAATTGCTCGTTCACGCATGTCAATCGCTCATTCACTCATTTGTCAATCGCTCATACATACACTCAGTTGTCAATCGCTCATTCACTCACTTGTCAATCGCTCATTCACTCATTTGTCAATCGCTCGTTCACTCATTTGTCAATCGCTCATTCCTCACTTGTCAATCGCTCATTCACTCACTTGTCAATCGCTCATTCACTCATGTTATTTATGGGTATGTGAAAACATGTAGCATAAACAAAATATCTATTATCTTTGTCATACTAGTAACGCCACCTGTGTAATTGTCAAGTATTAAGTTTATAATTTAAAATATATTTATTCACTTGTTTTCTTCCAAACAAAGCACATCGTTTTATTTTAGGTTATGGGCCCAGACCCGTAATTTTTTGGTTTTAGCGAATTTGTCAGCATTATCAGTTTGATGGACAATAGACCTGTGCTGTGTATTGTGATTGCACAGTATAGTACAGTGAAAAATAAAACCAAGTGTGACATTGTAAAATCATGGCTACGAATAGTTCAAGTTACTTAGTTAGTGTACCCAAACTAAAGGGTCGTGAAAACTATAGCGACTGGTGCTTCGCTGCGGAGAATTTTCTGGTGTTGGAAGGAATGGTGAAATGTATTAAACCAGAGCCGGGTACAATACCAGAAGCTACAGAGGACGCAAGAACAAAAGCCAAGTTGATATTAACAATCGACCCATGCATCTACGTTCACATTAAAAACGTCAAAACGTCGAAGGAGTTGTGGGACAAGTTGAAAGCGCTTTTTGATGACTCCGGATTTTCTAGAAAAATAAGTCTATTGAGGAATCTTATATCTATTAGACTAGAAAACAGCACATCGATGACGTCGTACGTAACGCAGATTGTGGAAGCGGGTCAGAAGTTAGCTGGAACAGGATTCGACATCAGCGACGAGTGGATCGGCTCAATCATGCTGGCAGGATTATCTGAAAAATATATGCCAATGATAATGGCCATAGAACATTCTGGAATGTGCATTTCAACCGACGCCATTAAATCAAAATTGATTGACATGGAACCAGAAAATACAGGTAATACGTCTAATGCACTAGCTTGTTTTCGTTACCAACATAAGAAAACTAATAAGTCTATGGTAAGAAAAGATGCCGTCAATTCGCAGAAGAATGACAAAAGTAAACAACACGTAAAGTGTTATGGCTGTGGTGAGACCGGTCACTATCGTAGTCAGTGCAGTAATCCAAAGAAAAAGAATATGCAAGAAAGTGAAAAGAAATACAGTAATGCGTTTAGTGCAATATTTTTTAGTGGATCATTTCATAAAAGTAACTGGTATGTTGATTCTGGCGCAAGTTCACATTTGACAACAAATCAACATTGGGTGATCAATGCGCATTATTCTGGATTTCCCAAAGAAATCATGGTCGCTAATCAGAATAAAGTAGCAGTTTTATGTTGCGGAAATGTGAAAATCACGACTTCAACTACAAAGAGTGACTTTGAGGTTATAGTTGAAAATGTGCTGTGTGTTCCCAGTTTATCTACGAATCTTTTATCTGTCAGCCAAGTTATAAAGCAAGGAAATAAAGTACTATTTACGAGTGATGGGTGTGAAATCCGTAATAAGAAGAACACTTTGGTGGCTACCGCTTCTCTTACAAATGGAGTATACAAACTAAACACACCTACTTGTTTAGTGGCTGCAGTGGTGGAGTCTCCACATCTCTGGCACCGTAGGTTGGGACATATTAACAGTCAATATATGAATTACATGCAGGAAGCTGTAGAAGGAATTATATTGAACAAGAAGGCCGACATCAACAAATCAAATTGTATAGTATGCTGCGAGGGAAAGCAAAGTAGATTGCCCTTCCCTTCTGAAGGCAACAGAAGTACTGAGCTTTTGAATATAGTGCATAGTGATGTCTGCGGGCCCATGGAAAATGTGTCCCTTGGAGGATCAAGGTATTTTGTTCTTTTTGTAGATGACTATAGCCGCATGACTTATGTTTATTTCATAAAGAATAAGAATGAAGTTCTTCAATGCTTTAAAGAATACAAAACAAAAGTTGAGAATATGACATCAAAAAAAATTAAGATTTTACGCAGTGATAATGGCAGAGAATTTTGTAATAATGAGTTTGATGTTTTTTTGAAGAATGTGGGAGTTATTCATCAAAAGTCTAACCCATATACGCCAGAACAAAACGGGCTGTGTGAACGTATGAATAGAACGATTATAGAAAAAGCCAGATGTCTTTTGTTTGAAGCAAAATTAAACAAGAAGTTTTGGGCAGAAGCCGTTAACACAGCTGTTTATTTACAGAATCGCATTGTGAAAACTGGACTGAATAACCGTACTCCGTATGAACTGTGGACCAGTGGCGTGCGTTTCATAAAGACAAAAAGACACTGCCTACCCTAGTTCTGATAATAGATCTAATATTATTTTATCAATAAACAAAACAACATAAAAATCTTAAATCATAAATCAGCGCCACCTATCGAGTCAGTGCCGGTGTTATCATTAAGATCGTTCAAGTAATTTCGCATCATCGATTCGCGCTGCACTAGCGCCACGGCATTCGGCAAAGACACAAACTATTCGTCTCTGAATGTTTTGTATGTGTGCTCAGTGCAAAGTCGTGGTTATGCGGATTTTTATGTGTGTGCGTTCCTATAGCTACGTGGGCTTTGCTGACACACAATGACAAAAATCACGCACACAACTGCATGAATAGCCAGTGTCTATCTTACGAAGAATTACGATCCGTACCGAACATTTCCGAAGAAAGTTTGCTACGCAGTGCAAATATTTTAGGAAGTAACATTGTTTCATTGAATTTTATATATTTAGATGGCCATCATTTTTTTGTCGTATTAAATTTTCCTTTTACTACGTAATTTTAATACTTTAATAGTCACTAGAAGCCATATTGTTTTATGTGTGTTGTGTTTGTGACTGGCGCTATCAGATATTTAGGTTTTAACATTGCTATTAGAGTGAAAAATGGATAATATTGTCTGTGAAAGTGGTTCAGATGGTGCGTGTGCGTGAGAAAATAAAATATGATGCGTTTTCAAAACTATCTTTCAGTGAAAAAAAAACAAGTTATCGAGATAGGTCGTCCAACACCGGATTTGCAATTAATACAAACTAAAGGTAAAGTTAATCGTAAATTCAATACGTAAAACAATATGATTCATATCATTGGCTGACAGGTTGCATACACAGTAATCAGTTATTTTGCTTCGTTTATCTATTATTTCCAAATAATAAAACCGTCTGGAACGACATCGTTTAAGCTGATATTCATAATTTTAATAGGTATAATAAAAATAAATTTTAATTTTACGAAATTATGCAAAAAAAGACATCAGATGTGACTTATTGCATTAAAAAAATTAGGGACATTGAATCGTTTTTGGAATCATTCAGATCTAGGTTTGAATTAATTTTTGAAGCGTAAAAATAAGCACAGGGCCGCCAAAACGAAAACGTAATGTTGTGGACGCGATAATCAATTTTAAGCGGATTTTTATTGAAATTATAGACAATATATCCATCGAATGTCGCGACCAGGGGTAGGACAATTCCATACATTGACAGATTTGGGGTAATGTTTTAAAAATGCGACATCTGTTATCTCCATCCAAAAACAATTAGTTACTTTATGTCACCACAGATGGCGCCACCACCGATACAAATGTAATATTAATATGTGACAAAAAATAAATAAATTAAAAATAAATTTTATCTACCTAATCATTTTATTTAACACGTATTATAATTATTTGCAAATATTTGTGGAGATTACAAGCCGCGTAATAATTACGATAGCAACACAGAGAATTATTGAGTTGTTATTGATTGTCAAATTATTAGATCACAAATTCACAACATTTTTTTATGTTTTAAGTCGTGGTCGTTGTTGTGTGTGTCATGTTTGTGCTTTTCTGCATACAAATTAGTCCGCCGATCCTCGAATCCTCCTCCGTAGTGAACCTGAACCTGACAACCAGCCCATGGGATACGCTCACGCATTGGACCCCGAGACGCATCGAGAATGGGAAGAAGCTGCTTACGATGATAATGACGACGAGTTACCTAAATGGGATGCCCTGCACAAGTTCCTACTGTCCAAGTTCCGCACGATCGAGCTTATCACGCCTGCAAATAGAGAGAAGCCTACTCCTAAGGGAAAAGAATACGCAGTTCACGTGTCCACACCAAATACTACCTCTTCAAAACCAAGAAGCTGCGCTATGTGCGAAAAGGACCACATTATGTCATTGTGAGGAATTCATAAAACTTAATCTAGCTGAGAGGTGCGAGTACCAGAAAAAACACAACCTATGCTATAATTGTCTGGGCCCAGGACATTCCACTTATAGATGTCGCCTGAAGATGTGCTGCCGAAAATGTCACAAACGTTATCACACGCTCACGCATCAACCCACACCATATCAACCAGACAATAAGAAACAACAAAACAATGAAGTTGAAACTAATCAAGATTCTGCAAAATCAGCGGAAACCAATGTTACACTTTCATCGCATCTCGCTGCAAATTTGTCCACTGCATTACTGGCCACAGCTCTTGTACCAGTAAGAAATCATGACTCGGGACAAGAGACAGTGCTATGGCTTTGATTGACCACGGCTCTCAAGCAACGTTCATGAGTGAAAGAGCGGCCCAGATGTAACGATTGAACATCAGCCACACCTTTTGTATATTAACACACAAATTAATTTGAACTAAAATTTACAAATAAAGCAAGTAATTTTGTAAAAGAAAAGGATGTTTCCTCTATGTATCCGCTGTGTAACTTTTGAAATTACAATAGTGCCTATACTTAAGCTTCCTTACTAATTTGCTTGTTTTTAATTTGATAAAGTTTTACTATGATAACAAAATCATAGTAAAACTTTATCAATAAACAAGCAAATTAGTAAGGAAGCTTAAGTATTATAGGCACTATAGCATAGGTAGTACCTATAGCTAGCTAGCTATAGCTACCTGTAGCTAGCTATAGCTATAGCTATACATGACAAGTTTGTGGATGGTGATAATAGATGGCGCCGATCAATTGACATTAGCATTAGCTGCAAGAGGGCTCTCTATACCCGATATATTACTTTCCTCTATGGTCGCGACCGATATAAAAATCTGAAAGAGTAGACTACTTTCTTGCGAAAATTTCAATAAATATAATGACAATTTTCCGGTTGAATTAGTATCGCAATTCGTAAATGTTTATAAATTATACGACTTTAACTTAGACCGCCTTATCAATGAGCTCAAATGTGTTTATAAATCTGCCGAATTCAAAAACCTTAGTATTTACAAAATTATAAAACATTTTTACGAAAATAACATAAATACAGTTTTTCCCGAAGTACTGCGTTTGGCAAAATTATTTTTTACAGTTCCCGCGAGCAGTGCTTCAACCGAAAGGTCATTCTAGTCGCTAAAACGTATACACACCTACTTAAGAAATACACAAGGCCAGCAACGACTTACAGATCTTATCACGATTTCAATAGAAAAAAACCTTCTTACGGAAATAAAACGCCTTCCCACCTTTTACGATTCCATATTGCAGATATTCTTACAGAAAGATAGGCTTGTAGATTTAATATACAAATAAAACAATCCTATATACTTAGTATACTCACACCACCATCTTTTTAATGATTTTATTTAAATTTTACAAATTACACAAACATTACAAAACATCAAACAAACGCGCCGAAAGGCCACTTCGAATATCCGTAAATTGATATGTCTATGGATATTTGAGTTGGCATTTGGCAATTACCTACATCATCAATCGACAAGACGACGAACCAAAACCAACGTGTAGTATTTTTGGTGAGTAAAATTTTCTGCCTACCCTGTCTTAAGACTGTGTGCACGCCACTGCTGTGGACCAATAAGAAGCCAAATCTGAGTCACATAAGAATATTTGGTAGCACAGTTATGAAGCACATCCCCAAAGAAAAAAGACTTAAGTGGGACAAAAAATCTGAAAGGTGCATTCTAGTGGGTTATCCTGATGAAATCAAAGGTTACAGAATATATAACCCAGTGAATGACACCATAACAACCAGCAGAGATGTTGTTATAATTGAGGAAAATGATGAATATCACGAGAAGTTGGTTGCTGTGCAGGAACAAAAATTTAAGCCAGAAACAAGTTCAGTAAGTCAGGATTTAGTGGGGGAGAATACGGAGGGTAATATTGATCTTTCCAGTGACTCTTTTATTTCTATAGAAAATGCAGATTTGAATGATGAAACATATGTACCAAATGAAGAGAATATAACTGATGAAAGTTGTGTAAGTGGAGAAATAATTGCAACTAATGAAAGTGATATAAGTGATAGTAATGAGATCCCAGTAAATTTACCACCAAGAACAAGAAAGAAGCCTGACAGATATGGTTTTATGTGTACTGAAAACAATGGAAGTAATCTCGAAGAGCTGACACTAGAAGAAGCACTACAAGGGCCGGAGAGAGAACAATGGGAGCAAGCTGTTAAGGATGAGCTTCAAAGCTTCAAGGAAAATGATGCGTGGGAATTAGTAGAAAAGCCTAGTGGTGTTAGTGTTGTCAAGTGTAAATGGGTTCTTAAAAAGAAAAATGATAGTGATAATAGTGTACGATATAGGGCAAGACCGGTGGCTAAAGGGTGTTCTCAGAAATATGGCATAGATTATGAAGAAACTTTTTCTCCAGTTAATAGACATACAACATTAAGATTATTGTTTGCTTTGTCAGTACAATTAGATTTAGTTGTTGTGCTGATCTTGATGTCAAGACAGCTTTTTTAAATGGGGACCTGGATGAGACTATATATATGCAGAAACCTTCAGGTTTTACATGTTTAGATGAAAATAAAGTTCTTAAATTAAAAAAGGCTATATATGGTCTGAAACAGGCTTCCAGAGCTTGGCACAAGAAAGTGGATAATTGTATGATAGCAGATGGCTATAATAAGTCCAAACTAGAGCCATGTTTATATACTAAAATTGTAGGTTCTAAGCGAACTATTGTAACATTGTATGTCGATGATTTTTTTGTGTTTTCAAATGATGAATGCGAATTAAAACATTTAAAAGAAATGTTGGGCAATAACTTTAAAATTAAGGATTTAGGACGTGTAAAACAATGTCTTGGTATGTCAGTTAATTATAATGAGACTAATGATGTTGTTACTTTATGTCAGGAGAATTATATTGATCAGTTGTTAACTAGATTTCATATGACTGACTGTAAAACATCAGATACGCCAATGGAGGCGAAATTAAGCATTAAGAAAGCTGAAGTTTGTAAAACTCATATTCCATATCAACAGCTAGTAGGTAGTTTAATGTACCTAGCTGTTTTAACTCGTCCTGATATTGCATACTCAGTGTCTTATCTAAGTCAGTTTAAAAACTGTTATGATGATGAACATTGGTTGTATTTAAAAAGAATGTTAAAATATTTAAAGAAAACCAAACATGTAGGTTTAAAATATTGTAAAAATAAAAATAACAATATAGAAGGTTTTGTAGATGCCGATTGGGCTAATGATCCCAATGACAGAAAGTCTTACTCAGGTTTTTGTTTTTGTTTATCAGGATCCGTTATATCTTGGAATTGTTCTAAGCAAAATTGCATTGCCCTTTCGAGTACAGAAGCAGAGTATGTAGCAATTTCAGAAGCTTGCAAAGAGGCTGTATATCTTAGAAATTTGCAGTATGAAATTACTAAGCAGATGTATCAAATTACTTTATATAATGATAATCAGAGTGCACTTAAATTAACAGCAAATCCTGTCTTCCACAAAAGGACTAAACACATTGATATCAAATATCATTATTGTAGAGAGATGATAAGTAAGAAGACTGTATTAATTAAATACTTATGTACAGCAAACATGCCAGCTGATATGCTTACAAAAAGTTTAAACTCTGTAAAACATTCAAAATTTATGAAAGTATTGGGTATTGTTGAAGTGTAATTGTAACTTTTGAATTTCAATTTCATAATTATTGTTTTCTTGTATCAATTATAGAAGATATTTTGAGTGGGGGTGTTATTTATGGGTATGTGAAAACATGTAGCATAAACAAAATATCTATTATCTTTGTCATACTAGTAACGCCACCTGTGTAATTGTCAAGTATTAAGTTTATAATTTAAAATATATTTATTCACTTGTTTTCTTCCAAACAAAGCACATCGTTTTATTTTAACTCACTTGTCAATCGCTCGTTCACTCATTTGTCAATCGCTCGTTCACTCATTTGCCAATTGCTCATACACTCAGTTGTCAATCGCTCATTCCTCACTTGTCAATCGCTCATTCACTCACTTGTCAATCGCTCATTCACTCATTTGTCAATCGCTCATTCACTCATTTGTCAATCGCTCGTTCACTCATTTGTCAATCGCTCGTTCACTCATTTGTCAATCGCTCATTCCTCACTTGTCAATCGCTCATTCACTCACTTGTCAATCGCTCATTCACTCACTTGTCAATCGCTCGTTCACTCATTTGTCAATCGCTCGTTCACTCATTTGCCAATTGCTCATACACTCAGTTGTCAATCGCTCATTCCTCACTTGTCAATTGCTCATACACTCAGTTGTCAATCGCTCATTCCTCACTTGTCAATCGCTCGTTCACTCATTTGTCAATCGCTCATACACTCAGTTGTTAATCGCTCATTCCTCACTTGTCAATCGCTCGTTCACTCATTTGTCAATCGCTCGTTCACTCATTTGCCAATTGCTCATACACTCAGTTGTCAATCGCTCATTCCTCACTTGTCAATCGCTCATTCACTCACTTGTCAATCGCTCATTCACTCATTTGTCAATCGCTCATTCACTCATTTGTCAATCGCTCGTTCACTCATTTGTCAATCGCTCATTCCTCACTTGTCAATCGCTCATTCACTCACTTGTCAATCGCTCATTCACTCACTTGTCAATCGCTCGTTCACTCATTTGTCAATCGCTCGTTCACTCATTTGCCAATTGCTCATACACTCAGTTGTCAATCGCTCATTCCTCACTTGTCAATCGCTCATTAACTCACTTTTCAATCGCTCGTTCACTCATTTGTCAATCGCTCATACACTCAGTTGTTAATCGCTCATTCCTCACTTGTCAATCGCTCATTCACTCACTTGTCAATCGCTCATTCACTCATTTGTCAATCGCTCGTTCACTCATTTGTCAATCGCTCATTCACTCACTTGTCAATCGCTCATTCACTCACTTGTCAATCGCTCGTTCACTCATTTGTCAATCGCTCGTTCACTCATTTGCCAATCGCTCGTTCACTCATTTGCCAATTGCTCATACACTCAGTTGTCAATCGCTCATTCCTCACTTGTCAATCGCTCATTCACTCATTTGTCAATCGCTCGTTCACTCATTTGTCAATCGCTCATTCCTCACTTGTCAATCGCTCATTCACTCACTTGTCAATCGCTCATTCACTCACTTGTCAATCGCTCGTTCACTCATTTGTCAATCGCTCATACACTCAGTTGTTAATCGCTCATACCTCACTTGTCAATTGCCTGTTCACTCATTTGTCAATCGCTCATACACCCATTTGTCAATCGCTCGTTCACTCATTTGTCAATCGCTCATTCACTCACTTGTCAATCGCTCATTCACATGTGACAATGGCGTTCAAAAGGTTGAACTCTGCTCTGCGTCTGCTGATCTGCTCAGTGTCCTAGCTTCAAAAGTTACAATTTGTCTCGAGTTGATAAAGACTTGACTGTACATCTATTATAGCAGTTCCTCAATACATAAATAAACACAAAATTTTCTCGTCCACAGCGTTCTTCACACAACTCTTTACCACCATCATCCTGACGCCATCCCAGAACATCATAACCTGGCTGCGCACGCGCCTGTTCCCGCCCCCGCCCTCGAGCGGGCGGCGCGCGGCCCCGCCCCCCGGCCCCCGCGGCCCC
The DNA here is from genome assembly GCA_951799385.1 of Hyppa rectilinea. NCBI lineage: Eukaryota > Metazoa > Arthropoda > Insecta > Lepidoptera > Noctuidae > Hyppa > Hyppa rectilinea. The sequence goes on from OX637328.1 coordinate 697,979, forward strand.
GCGCCCCCCGCGCCCCCGGCCGCGCCCCCCGCGCCCCCGGGCGGCCCCCCGGCCGTGCGGCGGCGCGGCAACATCCACCGCCTGCCCTCCGACCGCACTCCCGATGACGATAACAACACATGGAATGGTAATTCTACTCAGCAAATGTAATCGCAACAATGTCGGAAAAGTATAGTATAAGAAAAAGAATTTACTTCGTCTACGCACGAAACTCTCTGTTTGGTGAATTCCAGTTTAGTCTATGGGACGGCAACCTGTCTGACATGCCTCTGGCAGTCCAGGTGGGTGTGGACACGAAAGACTTGTCATCAGGCCGCCGGGTCGAGTGCTTCCCGAATTACTTGAGCTATTATAACACAATCACAAACAGGTGGGAGTATTATGGTTGAAGCTGTGCTGCAATTTCGACCAATCAGAGTTTGTTTCGGTTTTAAACGAAGTGTAATTTCTTTTTTCTAGTTTAGCCTAGTCCGCACTAGGGTATAATTATGTAAAATATATTTTGTTCCTATAATTATTTATGGTTTTATTACGTATATTGGACTCGCAGTTCCTACCAGCTCGTTGACCACTAGCCCGTCTACTTTCGTGAATGAAATCGTAAAATATAATCATAATCGTTGCTTTTCGCGACAATTATAATTTTATTATAACTTTCCGGCCATGTTGGATTTTTTTACCGGAAGTTTGATGCTTTTAGATATTGCTCTAATGCGGGCGTGGCTTGAACGTAATGCGCATTTCAGTATGAGCGTAAAATGGCGCTTATTTTGCGCATTGCATAAGGCTGGCCGCACATTGATGGCTGTGGCGTAAGCAGCTAGTTGATTACGACAGGCAATCGCGACTAAAAGTTGTTCGATCACCGCAGAGTAGACGCGTTTGCGACAAATGTTATGGCGTATATAATGTTCTAGAAAAAAAAAACTAATTAAACATGAATGTTGTTTTAACAAATAAGGTTCAATAAACAATTTCAATTTAATGCTTGCGCAATTAAGCGCCCGTGTGTAACCAGCCTTAAGCTCTGGCCACACTGAGGCGAATCTAGAGGGACGCAACTGCGCATGTTGATTGTTTTAATTATTAGGTCGGGCGACTATTCACATACAAGTAAGTTGACACGATCGGCGCTTGCGCATTTTTTGCGTATCTCTCGCGAGAATCGCTTCAGTTTGGCCAGAGTTGTAAATCAGTATCAGAATTTCTCTCACCCGGTGCGGTACTTTTAGCATCCATAATTAATAATGCTCCATTTTGTATAGTTATAACGTTTTAGCATGACATAAGCGGTCATTGCTCTTTCCCTAATATCTCGCCATTGGAACCTTAATAATAAACTGTGTATGGTTTTTCGTTATTGGAAAAACCAAAAAAAAAAAACTGGAAATGGAAATGTTTAAGATCCGTTGATATTGATTCAAGACCTTAACGGACTTTATATCAGTTTTCTGGAACCAAACAATTGATTGAAAATGTATGCGGGTCAATGACCGCTACTATCATGCTAAAACGCGACAACTATAATTCCTTCTTATCTTAAAAACAAAAAAAATATCTTCAGACAAGCCACTAAGTCGCCGAAAGAGATGCTAAAGGTATCACAACTGCGCCGGGCCCTAGAATCAATTTCTCGAACGAAAATGATCGATAGATTAATGTGACAAATTGTCAAGTGTGCGTAAATTGCCGCCATTGGCTATTGATAAATCATTCCACCAATCACAGCAGTTTACGCGCGCTGTTACATAAATTTTGCGATACATTTTCGTTCGAGAAACTGGATCTCAGTTTACCACATGGAGAAAGGTACGATTAAATACTTGCAGAGTTACAATTTATAAAATCTCTGCAGATTTGCAAATATCTCTGCAGTCATTACTTGAAAGTTGTTTATATGTTATGCAACACAATAGGTGTTTAAATACGCTTGACTGTTATTTTAATATTTAATGTTAGCTGTTCATATCACATTCGTTCTGAAATAGTTAAATGCGTGCAGTCGTTCAATGGAAGAAAAAAATGAGTGTCCCGAGTTGCTATACTGTAACTTGAGACGTATAAAAAATGCTGGCGTGTATGTGGTTTGTAAAAAAAAACATTTATTATCTGTGCCATTTGACAGCTGTCATTGGTCCTGTCAAGCATTGAATAACTGTCACGAAATAGTTATGGTTATTATAATATAAATGTGTACGTTAACTCTGCAACTCTGCACTCATGTCACATATGATTATATTACTCTGCATAAACACTTATTTCATGTGAAATACCAGTGATTAAACTTAAATATTACCTTAGATAATAATATTTGACTTAAATGAAATGTGTAATCATTTCTTGTCACTATAAATTTATGAACATTTTCTATGTATATATTGACCAATGTTTAAAAATTAATTAAAATTTACACTTTCGGGTTTCAAAAAAATATGTATAATTGTAAAATTAGTTGGAAATTATAATGTTTTTTTTTGCATTTTGTTTTCAGCTACGAAAACGGGGACGATTATATTATTATTTATTTTACTATTTATGATTCGTGTTGAAGATTTTAATGAAAAGTTTTGACCCGTTCAGTGTTACATTTGACCCTTGTTACTTTCTACCCCTCTTCTTACCCCTTTCATCTAAAAACCCTGTTTAAGTAATGAAAACTACAAAAAAAAACAATATATTTCAATTATGTTCATAAGCAGACACTACAAATAACGCCTCGTGCTATATAAATTCTATTTCTTTTTAGCGATCCATACATTTTTCAAAATGGCGACCATTCCAAATTTCATTTTTTTCTAATGTCACATGCAATGGGTCAAGATTAAAATACTTAAGTTTTCTAGATTAGTTATGAACTATTATCAAATTTTCGTTGTAATTCATAATTGAAATAAATATATGTTTAATATGTACATTTATTATGTTTTATTTTTCGTGTTTTTAGACAGAGGAGCTCGTGGCTAAGTAATAACAGTCGCACAGGTCGATCCACCAGGTTAAGCTACGCTTGCCGGGGTTGGCCGTGGATGGGTGACCATCTCTACATACCGAGAGCACGCTAAGCCGTTGGTCCCGGCTGTCATTCCTAGATCTTTGACAGTCGTTACGGGTAGTCAGGAGCCCGAAAGTCTGACAGCCAGTCTTACCAAAAAGTATCGTATTACCCAGTTACTGACTGGATTGTGGAGGTCAGACAGGCAGTCGCTTCATGTAAAATACTGGGCTTCAGCTGCATCCGGTGCGACTGGAAGCCGACCCCAACATAGTTGGGAAAAGGCAGGTAGATTTTTACGTGTTTGTAGATTTCTGTATAGTACCTCGGAGAGCAGTTCTACTGCGTCCGCTCCCGGTCCCCGGTAGTTTCTTACAAGTTTTGTGTTGTGTTGTGTGTGTTACAAGTTTAGACAGAAGCCCAAAATGTGACTGTCTACAACATAAGTGTCGTATTTGATTAAAAATAAATTATTATTACTCGGTGAGATGTGGGTGTACACCTCTACCCAACCCTGAAACAAGGTATCTTTGTAAATAACTGACTATTTGAACCGGTCAAAAATGAAATATGAAATCACATGGAAAAAAGACCGCTCGTCGTAAAAACTTCGTCACCGTACAGAAATTAAATATTATGCGAGGATATAATTGTTAAATTGCATTTAATGCTAATAAGTATTGCATTTTATTCGAAAAATCTGTGACGTTACATTGTTATATTTCATACAAATCACGTACAAATTCCGCGTTTTGACAGTTCATAAGAAGTAACGGTATTGACTACCCTTTCAAATACCCAATTATGTTTTTCCAGCTGATCAATGTCTAGCGGTATACTTTTACCATTAAGCGAAATTAAAAAAGAACATTAATTCGTAATTTCGAACGACAACAGCTCACGAGTCACGAAAGAAGATTAATTACTGCGTGACTAAAATGCATTTAAATGCCAGTGTTACTTAAGAAAGTTTGGCGATAATTAACGAAGAGAATACAGTTATCAGTTACATAACTATTGGCTTAACGCTTCTTGCTTCTTGTGAAAATATAGGACCGAGGAATGATCCTTGCGGGACTCCTTCAGGGATGGTAATATAAATAAATATGTTTACAGGTTACAGGTAAAAACAATGTTAAATGTACATTTTTACATGATTCCTTATGTATGTTTTAGAAATATTTTCCGATATTGTACCGTTTACCGGTATTTTGTTGTTTGAGAGAGTCAAACGCCTTCCATGTAACAGGTAAGTACGCAAGCGTGACTCAAGATTTTACTTTTTATTATGTGTTACGGTGTCATCACAATTTCAAGCGAAGGTAATACATTATTGCCACTTACGTGCGTAACCAACTGTCTACTTTAATTTTACACCGATTTAACCTTGGATCTCTGCTTTATTATATTTTTGTTTTTGTTTAAAATTATAAATGTAGTTCCGGTACGGTATCGTTAGGGGGAAACACCAGGGTAGCCCGTGAAATTGAAATTGGGGTCGGCTTCCAGTCTAACCGGATGCAGCTGAATACTAGTAGCTTACAAGGAGCGGCTGCCTATCTGACCTCCACAACCCGGTCTGTAAATGGGTAATACGAACCCCCTTAGTAAGACTGGCTGTCAGTCTTTCGGGCTTTTGACTGCCCGTAACGACGACGGTCAAAGATCCACGAATAACAGCCGGGACCAACGGCTTCAAGTGCTTTCCGAGACACGGAGGAGTCTCGTCGTCTCGATATGTAAAAATGGTTACCCATCCACAGACCAACCTTGGCTAGCGTAGCTTAACCTGATGGATGGATCCATACGGCTGTTATAATTTAGCCACGAGCTCCTCTCGATTAGAATCATTAATACAAATTGCAAAAAACTTAACATTTGAATTTCCCGGCAACCTTGCGTGCATCATCGCTTCTAAAGAGATGCTATTGTAGCTTTTTTAAGAGCTTCTCCCATCCCCCTCGTTTTAAAAAAGAAATTATCGTTTGGGAAAGGGCGATGGAGTGGGATGGTACAGCAAAAAAAAACAACCAAAAAATATAATCGTCCATCCCATTTTATCCAAAAGTTTCAATCTTTTGTATGTCCCTACTCTTTAAAGTACCTACCATCTAATCTCTTCACCACCCTTGGTTGACTGGTAGAGAATGCCTAAGGCATTAAGTCCGCCTTTGTACCTTTATTATGTGCAAAATGTTTAAATAAATAATCGACTAGGTATTCTTCCTGAAGATGAAACCCGATCGTAAACAATAAAGATGTATGAATTCATCGACCTTGGTCTTCAGGTAAATGAACTACATAAGTCTCATTAACAAGATCTGCACGTAACAAGTGAATCACGCGCAGCTGTCCGTTCATGGATGCGTTCCGTTATTTTATGTCTGTTTAAACATAATTTAGGTGTTAAATCATGCATAATACAGCAGGTTGGTATAATTTTGGTTTATAAATGTAAGCCAGTTAGACCTAGTAGGCTCTGGTGGATATTTATCTCCAGTCACCGACCAAACACTTCAGTTTTTTGAAATATTAATTATTGAGATAAATCAATCAATCTCCCTAGCCTTTTCCCAACTATGTTTTTATTCAGCTGCTTCCAGTCTAACTGGATGCAGCTGATATACATATGCAATACCAGTATTTTACACGGATCGACTGCCTATCTGACCTCCACAACCGTAACTGGGTAATACGATACCCCTATTAGATTTTCCGGCGTCAGACGACCCATAACCACTGTCAAAGATGCATTAAATAACAGCCGGGACGAACGGTCTATCGTGTTTTCCGAGGCACGGAGGAGACTCGGAATGTAATGATGATCGACGGCCAACCCCAGCTAACTTAGCTTAACCTGATGGATCGACCTGTGCAGCTGATTACTTAGCTACGAGCTCTATATTTTTTAATTATTTATGTTTTGTGATAAATAAATAATTAATAACTTAGCAGAAGTGAAATTGAAAGAATATACACTCTTAGCTAATATGGTGAAGTACCAAAACATTATGTATCGAAATACCTAATTTGTGTTAATTAAGCAGAATAAATTAACTTCTGGTGCTGACGGTACCCAGCCAAATTTCTGGTGGTCTCATGGATGCCCAACTCCTAGGGCCAGCTTCATGAGTGATGTAGCAAGCTAGGGTGACATCTGATCATGGAGTTTGATTCTCACGTCGGGCAACACTTATGTATGCTATTGTCTCTCGCTAGGCTCTTCTTTTTTGAGGTAGGGAAATCATCCAATGACTCCTCCCGTTCTGGGTGGAGCGGAAGGGAGTGTCAGACTCTTACTGACTAAAACCGATTCATGTTACTTCCGTAGCCCATTATGTTCCGGGGTAGCTGTAACCCTTTCGGACAATCCCGCTTAGTCTATCGCTAGGCTTGCCAGCTATTTGGATCTTATAAGCGTATAATTTCGGGTCCACTACGCTCTCCTAAGGAACCCTAATTAAAAAAACAGCTGTTAAAGACGTCAACAGATCAATAGTCTCAGTCGTGGTCAACCGTGGCCGACTCACACGCAACACGTCAGCAACTTGCTGTTAATTTTCACATCTTCGTGTGTGTAGAACATCACTTGCGCTTTCCTTTTTCTCGGAGTTAACAAACCTTTACTAATGAACCTGACTCGTTGGTTTGGTGAACGCAAGCGCTACTGCTGAGCGCCGGTTCGATTCCCAGGTCGGGCGAAGTATTATCGGGTTTTTCCTTCTGGTACTTCACAGTAACAGGAGCTCGTGCTCGCGCTAAGTAATAACAGCCGCACAGGTCGATCTATCAGGTTAAGCTACGCTTGCCGGGGTTGGCCGTGGATGGTGACCATCTTTACATACCGAGACTCCTCCGTGCCTCGGAAAGAACGTGCTGTTGGTCCCGGCTGCCATTTGTGCATCTTTGACAGTCGTTACGGGTCGTCAGAAGCCCGAAAATCTGACAGCCAGTCTTACCAAGGGGTATCGTATTACCCAGCTACTGGGTTGTGGAGGTCAGATAGGCAGTTACTCCATGTAAAATGAAATTATGATTCTGAAGCGCATTAGACCATTTAACATACATAGTTTGTCTGGCTACGATACGATACGCTACCAGAATTGTAAATTGTAATACCTAAACACCAAATGTAAATAAATAAACGATGCTAAGTGAAGCTAAGAGACACTTTCGCTGCTCGCAGCCTTTTCTCCTGTGGACATGTCATGGTTTATTCTTCTTGAATGAGTATTAGGTATCGGAACTGTAGTATGGCCCATCTCATGTTTGGTACCTCGCCCTTTTTAATTTAGGGGTGGAAAATGATCAAATTGACCCCTCCCGCTCTGGGTGGAGCAGAAGGGAGTGTCCAGACTCTTACTGACTAAAACCCATCCATGTGCCTTCCTTAGCCCTTTATGTTTCGGGGCAGCGGTAACCCTTTCAAACAATCCCTGACTTTAATATTGTGGCCTGTCTGTTGGACAGTATAAGGAACTAATAAGGTTTAAATTCGTAAAACTTGTATCATTTTGTGCTCAACTGACTGGTGTTAGTCGAACGCACTCTCTCATCCACCGGAGTGTAAAAAATGCAATATATGGTTGTAGGTTTAATTGAGTATTTGAAAGGGTAGTCAATAACGTTACTTTTTATGAACTGTCAAAACGTGGACGTGATTTGTATGAAAAATAACTGTCAACAATGTGACGTCACAGATTTTTAGAATCAAATGGAATACTTATAAGCATTAAATGCAAATATACAATTATATCTTCGCATAATATTTAATTTCTGTACGGTGATGGAAATTTTTAAGAATTGCGGTCTTTTTTCTATATGATTTCATATTTTATTTTTGATCTATGTATTCAAATAGTCAATTATAACTTCATTGAAATCAACTCCTGCAAGCCGGAATTACTGTTGCAACCATTAGGAAAAGCACCAAGAGACTTTTAAGCTCGGGAACTGCCTGAGGCCCAAGATGTAGGTACCTACCTTTTTTGAACAACAACATAATAAAATAACATCCTAAGCAAATATTTAAACTAAGATGGTGCGACAAGCACGGACAGTACCAACCTATATGAATAAAGCCATAAAAACAAAGTAAATATTGTGTGCGAAATGAGTATTTTCAATTTTAATACAGATCCAATTACCTACGTTTTAGTTCTCGTAGGAATTATACCACTACTGTCTCGAGAAAAGGAACCAGTGGCTAAGTAATAACTGCCGCACGGGTCGACCCATCATGTTAAGCCACGCTTGCCGGGGTTGGCCGTGGATGGGTTACCATCTACATACGGAGACACCTCCGTGCCTCGGAAAGCACGTTAAGCCGTTGGTCCCGGCTGTCATTTGTGCATCTTTGACAGTCGTTACGGGTCGTCAGAAGCCCGAAAATCTGACAGCCAGTCTTACCAAGGGGTATCGTATTGCCCAGTTATTAGGTTGTGGAGGTCAGATAGGCTGTCGCTCCATGGTCCACATAGTTGGGAAAAGGCTAGGCAGATGATGTCGCTTCGCGCCTTTCTGCGGGAGCCTAAATCGTGAACAAAATTCATCTTACGTTTTAGATCCGATGAACTTTTTGCTTTTTACTTGCCCCACATTTTCTCTGCCTATAATTTATCGTTACTCCAAATTACAAATATTCTACCTTTCGTGTTCTTAACGGTTCTTGGTGTTAAGATGATTGTCTGAAGATAACGTCTAGATGTGTTACAAGATCAAGATAACTGTCTTAGGCACTTTGTTATTAGAATTGTTCTTGATTAGCCATGGAAACGAAAGTGGACCAATTAGTGTAAACCACCAGCTCATAGAGACACAGAGATTATACAGCCTGTGTGAAGCCTTTTTGGTCCGGAACAAGTTTTTTTTTTCTTTTTGTGTAAATTTGTTGGTTATTACTTACTCCTTTTGTTTGATTTTATGGTTTGCGTTGCCTGTGCGTGTTCCAAATACAATAGTATTATTTCTTTCTTTTTATACAGACTTAACATAGGAAATTTCAGCCTGTAACGTTCCCACTGCTGGGACACTGGTGTGGGCTGGACTAGTGGGCTGTGATTATAGACTTATATCTATGGCTGTACTGTAATCCACTACGGGCTCAGTGCGGATTGATAGATGTCACAAACAACTCACCTATTTTTACCACTTAATTAACTACAGTAAAAAATAATCTGCTGTTCCATACATTTTGTCAAGTTGTGCGAATATTAATGCATAGATCAGCAACCGATTTTTTCTTACGATTTCATAATAAAAGTTGTTCTTAATGATGTGTTTAATGACTCCTTTTTAGGTTATTAGGATACCTTGTATTATAATATATAGGTATAAAGAAAAAAATAAGTATACATCATGTACAGATGCCAGCTCATCAAGTTACCACTATCCGTCAAATTTCTTTGATAGTATTTCAACTTTATTGCAAAGACATGGTTCATTTTTAATTGAGAAAATTTGACAGTTAGGGATAGCTTGATGTGCTGGCGTCTGAACCAGATTAGTGGTCATATTTAAGGGTTTGGTGAAGACCATCAAATTGATCCACGGGACCACATGTAATCGTTTCAGGTCTTAACAGCTGTCCCATACACAATAATACAAATGTAGGATGTTTTTTCTTTTTTAATTCCTTATTATGAATATGATGTTGCATGGAACAGTTGAAGTATGCTTTAGTTAGGGGTATCGTATCTAAGCTGACCATAAAATTTAGAACCACGTGTTATTTTATCCTAAGTAACTGTTACATCGCGTGGTATTTCTTTGGTTGCGTGAATGCTGTGATCTTCTATAAGTGAAGGATTACACCAAGTTAAGTTGCCCATAATCGCCCAGTTGGTGTTAAAAAAATGTAAGTACTCTAAGAATTTCGTGTAAGCATTGTACTCATCGTTATGAACAACTTTTACTATGAGCTGTTCCATACATTTATGCACACGTAACTCAATAAAATGTATGGAACAGGTCATATTTGTTCACGATTTCAGGGTTCATCCCATAGTAAAAGTTGTTCGTAACGTTGGGTACCTACAATGCTCCCACAAAATTCTTAGAGTTAATTTTTTAACACCTTATATTTTATGTGTCATGTATGGTGTATATATTTTTTTAGAGCTCCTAAATTAATATAAATGACGAAAAAATAATACGAGCCGATTCGAATAAGGATGCAAGTACCTAAGTGTCAATTAGCCCATAGTTATCAACTCTCGTTCAATTCCTAATGAAAGTATGGCCCCTTCTATTAAGCCTAGATCATACTGTTATGTTCTGTTATGCAAAACTGAAATATTTTCGCCTGAGAAAGTGTTTACGTAATGGCATTTCGTAATTTTTCTTCAAAACTGTTCAAAAATATCTACATACGACTGACATAAGATTGACAAATTGTGACATAAAAGCTAAGTAAAAACAATGGGCTTCCGTCTCCGCCATTGATAAAACAATGCTTAAAGCGAACGCGCCCCAAATAAAAAAAAACTTTCTCTAAGTCGTGCCTTTTCTCCCGTTTTCATAAAATCGCTTGTTGGTTGCACATTTTAAGTTAAAATCGGACAGGACATGAATTTTAATGTGTAAAAAGCGAAAGTCGTGACGGAGTTGTTTTATTTTCTTGTGCCGCAGTGTGCAGACGTCTTTAGGTGAAAGAAGAAATGGGTTACCGACCTCTTCGCGCGCTTAGTTTGGTTCAAGCGTTTGGCGCGAAATGTCGTCTGACGGCTTGACGTACTTTTTATTTCGCCGCGCGTGTTTTTCAACAAAATACGTTCCTAGACACAATTAATTAATAAATAATGGATTTAAAAGAAATAATAAAGTGGTTTATACCGTGTTTTCATATATTCTTATTAAAAAAAGTGAAAATGTGCGGCCGTTTGACTTACATTTGTTTGTTTTTACTTTTTATTTTGCGACCCAGTTATGGCGCGGACGCAAACAGCCTAGTTAGTGGTGATAATGATTTAAATACCAAAAATGTAGTTAATTTTAGTTATTTAGACAATAAAAATAACCAAAGTGATCATTTTGATGTGAAAATGCAAAGTAAAGACGGGCGAAGTCTTGGCACATCTGTTGGTAAGTTATTTTTTTTTTGTACCCATAAATATTTTATTAAATTCTTTCGTTTATTTCGAGGCATACTGACAGCTATAAACACAATTAAAAGATAAAGGATCACCATAGTCTGTCATAGTAAAAAATTAAGCACAAACTCGGAATATTTTTATTTATTTTTTTAATTTTAAGGAAACTTTGTCGTGCTGTGGTATAGTATTTACTAAGCCAAACTAAAGAACACTATGGTCGTAATTATCGAACGTACTTAGATAATTTCTAAGATTAAATAATATCTTGCCAACACTAAATATGTGATAAATAATTCCTGGTTTAAATGTTTGTTAATCACGTGCATTTCAGGATTCCCGAATGAATCGGCCTTTTCTGCCACTTACTTCTCATACGATAAATGTGTAGAGTCAAGTTCCTCCAACTAAATAGACAGTTGTGCTGCTGGGGAGTTTGTTGCGCCACTTCTTCCCAGCTAAAGCATTAGGAATCGGTGGGCGTTTGGGGGACTGTCTTATATGTGACCTTGACCTTCAAATAGTGCTGATTTTCAGCCTAGCTTGAATAAATGACTTTTGATTGACTATTGAAGTAAGTTTTTTTCAGTTGTTTAAATTTCACTTTTGTCGAATGCAATGACTTACTATTATATATATATATAGTAAACTGAGAAGCGAATGTCATCAGTTCACAAGTGCCGAAAAATTAGAAACGCCAACTAACGGGATTGTCACCAGATATGTCATATGATGCTATTAGTGATTGTGATTGTCACGGCCTGAAATATACTAAATCTGAGAGAATTATATCTTCGTCTTCTTTTCGTGTGGTTAGTGACTAACCTGGGGTCAGAGTTTTTATGCTGCCCATGGGCCTCTGACTTAGCTTCACATGCTGTTGAGAAATATCTCTTAGACATGCTGGTTTCCTCACGATGTTGTCCTTCACCAATTTTTAAGCAAATGATAATTATGCAATACGCACATGAATCCGTAAAATCAGAGGTGCGTGACTTGGTTTCGAACTCGAGAGCTATGACTTGGCAGTTCGGCGGTCACACCATTAGGCTATTACTGCTAATCAACAGAGATTAATTAGCCTATAATACGCCCACTGCTGGGACACAGGCATTCTCTTGGTGGGGAGTGGTTAGCCGGTTAATCCACCACGCAGGCCAAGTGCCGGTTGGCACGAATAAATGGCACATGTCTTTGAATTATTAATTTCTAGGACATGCCAAATTCTTCGAAATATTTTCGGAGCAGAGGTGATTAAATAATTTACTCAAAGTGATGCGCCAAAGTCATGCGACGATCCTCGCAGTGTGGCTCTTATCCATAGAACAGATAATTTATTTGTTCTGTGCTCTAATCCATGAAGAAGTCAGTTCTTCAACCTAGGATCGCTATCTCTCTGCCCCAGCATTTCAGGGTCGGTTTCCATCTGGCTGTTCCACACACACATATATTATGTTCTTGCAAAACCCAGCAGCATCTCATCTCTCTCTTTTGCAATGCTATGATGTCATTATGCTGGTTCTAACGGGCCCCTCATATCACACCATATCATCATGAATGTATCAATCTGCCTCGCCTTTATGTTGGGGTCAGCTTCCAGCCTAGTCTAACCGGATGCAGCTGAATACCAGTATTTTCTATGGAGAAACTGCCTATGTGAACTCCACAAGCCAGTACCTAAGTGGGAAGTACGATACCCCTTGGTAAAACTGGCTGTCAGACTTTCGTACTTCTGACAATCTGTAACGACTGTCAAATGACAGCCGGGACCAACGGCTTAATATGCTTTCTAAGGCACAGAGGCGTAGGTCCAATCCCAGTAAGCGTAGCTTAGCCTGATGGATCGACCCGTTGCGGCTATACATGCGGCTATACGGCTATACATGAATGTATATGGTTATTTACATTTATAATTAAAACATTTGTATGTGGCATTGAACATAAAAACCATGGTGTATTGTATGAAGCACACAAACAATCAAATTAGAACTTAATTAACATATTTCCGCTAAAAGCCATACTGGAAAACTTGATGGTAATTCTAAAGACTTTGTTAGTACCATAAAATACTTAAATGTCCCCTGAATGAGGCTACTTTTCGTCTGATAACAAAACAAATGAAACATGAGCATAAACGCACGCGCATGCCCTCCACGCCAAGCCACAAATTTATTTCTTCTTGTTATCGTAAATTTCTCAATATCCATGGTGTCTTTTAATTTATTTCATGTCATTAAATACGTATGAGAGCTTCAATTTTTAAGATATCCATATATATAAACACTCACAAAAGTAATGATTTAATTGTTTATTTCGTGTTATAGTGTTGTTGCCATTGTCCCAATTTTGTGTCGTTGGCGACTGGCGTACAGGGCTTGCGCTTGCTTGTCACGTATACTCGTATGTGATAATGGCGTTCAAAAGGTGAAATAGCTACCTTTTTTTTTTTAAGGGTGGGAAATCATCCTATGACTTCTCCCGCTTTGAGTGGAGCGGAAGGAAGTGTCAGACTCTTACTGACTAGAACCCATCCATGTTCCTTCCTTAGCCCTTTATGTTCCGGGGTAGCGGTAACCCTTTCGGACAATCCCGCTTACCCGGAAATTATCAGCTACCTAGCTATCCAATCAGACAGACTGTTGTTTTACCCAAAGAACAAATTTTGTCCGACATCGGAATGTGCACCCAGGACTTCGTGCCCTGCTGTAACTCTTGCTAGACTAGACCAACGAGACTGAGGTAAATCAATAATCATCTGCCTAGCCTTTTCCCAACTATGTTGGGGTCGGCTGCCAGTCTAACCGGATGCAGCTGAATACCAGTATTTTACATGAAGCGACTGCCTGTCTGACCTCCACAACCCACTAACTGGGCAATACGATACCCCTTGGTAAGACTGTCTGTCAGATTACGACGACCCGTAACTACTGTAAAAGATGCACAAATGACAGCCGGGACCAACGGCTTAACGTGCTTTCCGAGGCACGGAGGAGTGATCGACCTGTGCGGCTATTAGTACCTAGCCACGAGCTCCTCCCAGGTAAATCAATGGTATTGAATCAATAAATTGATTATAATGGAGAGCAATTTCTCCAGCGGTAGACTGACTGCGTTGATTTCAGTGAAAGTTAAAACCAATTTATAGAATGATTAATTACAGATCAACAATAGATAGTTATTATTCGTTTGGGGAAGGCCTAAGTCCAGCTGTGATAAAATGAAATAATTATGATGTTGATGAATATTAAACCTAATAAAACCTTAGACGAATAGAATTATTCAAACTAGGCAGAATCAACGATTTTGCCCTTCAACGCTTACCCTTCACCACTAGGTTAAGCTGGAAAGAAGATTAGTGACGAAAGAAATCAGTGATTCAATGATTTAATTTTTTTCCATACTTTTCATAAGTAAAAATGAATATTACAAAGATTTTTTGAGATATTTTTTTTGTGGTTGCATTTACATCCCCCAACAAAAAAGCTGCGACCCCTTTGGTAAAGCAGGTGCCCATAGGCTACGATAACCACATGCAAATTCGTAGTTAAAAAAAAACTATCTTGAAATAAAGTACAGAGTTTCCAAAAACGTAACTAGATGGCGTTGGCGTCGAATTAAAAGTCGCTATGGTTTCGTTACCGCGGCTTGTATAAGAGGCAGCGCTATCGATTTTTCTATGACTGGCATAAAGCCGGAGTCTGGATTAATAGGCTTTTAATTTTATTTTTGATAGCGAATTTGTCACTAACTGTGACTTAAATCGCTTTATTAGAGAGTTGCACATTGCACAACTATCGATAGTTTCCCTATCGATAGATGACCTCGAAAATTAGTAACAATATCGATATCACAAATTAACTAATACTATTGATTGGAAACAATAGTATCGATAGGATCGATACTATTGCATTTTAATACTATCAATAGTATCGATAGTATCGATTTTTTTAAAGTAATACTACCGATACTATCGTTGCATTAAATAATTAAAACTATCAATACTATTGATAGTTTGTAAAACTATCGATAGTATTACACCTTCGATAGTTTAATAACCGCCGATAGTATCGTTTCCCAATTATAGCTTATGTAGCAAGTAGTGTTAAACTATTCTTACTCACTGTGCCTTATGTTGTGTCACCGTTACTAGCAAAACTAGTGGTAGCTGATTGTAACGATGGGTAAGTTAAACATATTTTAAATTAATATCCGTATGATTTTGTCAATTTTTTTTTATACCTAATACAAACTTGGCAAAAAAGAGTAGAAAATAATGGGGTCGCCACTGTGCTGTTCGTATGGCAGCCCGCTGCAACCGAATAGCGTACCAATATGATCTTGATACTTGATTGACTTGATTTTGTTATTTAGTCTTTGGTAACTTAATTTCTGGTATATTTCTAATGCAAATACTACAACAAATACATTATTACCTTGCAATCACAGTTAAAGTTACGTAGAAATCGAATTTATATTTACTTAAAGCAGAATACAAGTCACTCAAGTTTCAAGTATCAATTAATCTAGGCGCGCTATACCAGAGTAATGCAGACAAAATGTAAACATAACCTATGTGCTTGATGTTGATTATTCCAAAATTCCACTTATTTCAGAACCGGCCATCATGTGTAAGCGCGATCATTCGCCAGATATTTTTGTAAATTCGGAACGACCACAGTCTCCTTCTGTTCTCCAGCCTAAAATAAAAAAAACGCCTGGAGAAAGAAAAACATCAACCTGAATGTTTCCACTGCATGGCTATCCAACAAGATGAAAAGGATCAAAGAAATGACATTTTTAGCTTACTTGTAAAAGAAGAGATGAAAAATATAAAACCTTGTATGAGAGCCCGTGTGTACTCAGAATATTAGTATTCCTACATTCCTTGGAAGGCAAGCACTCTAAAGATGTTCCTTTAACTGATTCTGAAGAAGTAGGTTAAAAATAGGTAATAAGTAATGTTAAGTTTTTAATTAAATGGTTGACTGATAATAAATAACAATACAAATATGATAATCATGTTTTATTTTCTCCGAACATGAAATACAGTAACTTATGAAGTCCAAGTCGCATGAAAGTCTCATAACGATTAGCAAGGTCCAAGACACAATACACATACCTAAATAAACCTAAAATCCTGTGTATTATAGTCTCCAATAAAATACAATGAAAAAAAACATAAGTTAAAAAAAAAATATAAATTTACTTAGATACAATATCTGGATATTCATTCTATCCAGATGTAATGATGTAATTTTTACTTAGATACTCTAAGTAAAAATTACATAAAAAATTGTTTGTCACTTTTTCAAACCTTTTCTTGTTTTATTAGAATCAGCTTAGAATAATTCCAAGCTTAGTAACTGATGCGCAACAGAATCCAGAATCTGTAATTATGATCAATCATCATAATCATACAGGCTAATAAACTTCAAACATAATAATCAGATCTATGGTATATGATGAAAATTATCAAAGTGTTTCATTATCTGAATTATTTCTTAAGAATAGGATATCATCAATTAAGTCACTTTTTAATTTCGTTCGAAGTTTGTTGAATACAAAATTTAAAGAGGAAAATAACCTCTCTACACTGACTTGTGTACTAGGTGAAGCCAATACTATCTTTGATAAAATATACAGGTCAGGCAATATATTTTTTTTGCTTTCCCAAAATAATAAAATGTTTTTACTCGAAGGAAGGCGCACCTGTTTGTTCAAAAAATCTTTTAATTTTATTTTGATATCTGAGTCATCTCCAGCGCAGCCATAGCTTGGATCTCCTCGCAGGGTATTATTATAAGACTGATCCAAGAAGTCTTCGAGCTGAGAACCTTCATTTTGCTGCTGCGTTGAAGTAGAGGCGACAGGAGAGCTAATCACTATGCTATCACGGTCTTGTTTATTTAATTTGCGCCATCTCCTCCATGTACTAATTAATACATTTTCTGCAATTTCCAGTTGATCAGTGGTCAACAGGAAGTTAACGCGTGGATCCATATATACAGCTGCGACAAACGCTTTAGATTCGAACAGGACTTTTTCTCTAATTTCCATGTTGCGATGTATTTCGCACGCGAGGTTGGTGTTTATCGCTTTAAGCTCTATTTTGCAATTTATCCAATGAAGATAAAAGTCACCCATAGCCAGTTGTTCCATTTGTAACTTTTTAGTTAAGATTTTGCTTGGTTTTAAAGAGGCTATAGTAACTTCAATAGAATTCCACGTAGTTTCGGACAAATAGAGCTCATAATTCTCCGTACATATTGGCCGAAGTTCTAGTAGCCGAGTAAGCATATCGTACGTCGAACTCCAACGCGTCGGGCAATCCACCACAGGTTTTTTAGCCCCCATTCTTTTTCACCGATCTGATTTATTTATGTCTTGAGTACTGTGAGTGTGACTGCAATCAACGGTTATTTCGTTACTATCGTCGTGTGATGAACTTATTGGGGGCACTAACTGTTCAGGATGTTTTCGTTTCAGGTGATCCTTTAAATTCGATGTATTGTTGCTGTATTTGAACTCTCGATTACAAATTTTACATATTACTCGCCTATCACCTTCCTTTCGAAAATGTATCCACATCACAGACTTTCTTCTCTCCATTTTAACTTCACCAAACTTTTTTAAAATACAATGTGGGTATTTACCCGCTCGCAATTCACTGTAGTTTAAAAAGAAAGTAGGTACAACAAAAAAATTAAATTTGACAGGGCTAAGTGTTGCCCTGTGTCAATTTTTGATTGTATTCTGGGATACTATTTAGGATTAATACATTTTCCATACTTAACATTTTTATGAGATGCATACTAGCTAAGTAATTGAATATTAGAAGGCAATACTATCGCCGTTTATAAAACTATCGATTGTTTGAGCTATCGATACTATCAATACTATCGATAGTATTGCTCCTAAACATATGCTGGTCTTCGATAGTATCGATACTATCGATACTATTTTTGTATATCAATACTATTGCCCGTATCATACTATTGATAGTATCGATACTATCGATACAATCGATAGACTATCGATACTATTGATATGACGTCAACTATCGATAGACTATCGATAGTTTAGCGATAGTCGGCTATCGATAGGCAACACTTAGACCACTTTGAGATATTTTAAATTAATTAATTGTTTTGTTCTTATGTAATGTACTGAAGAATACAATCATTAATCATAATCTCTGCCCACTGCCGTCTCAGGGGATATAATTATTATACAAAGGCGAAAGAAAGTTAAGCGGGATTGTCCGAAAGGGTTACCGATACCCCGGAACATAAAGGGCTAAGGAAAAAACATGGATGGGTTTTAGTCAGTAAAAGACACCTCCGTGTCTGACACTCTTCCGCTCCACCTCAGAGTGGGAGGGGATCATTTGATGATTTCCTACCCTCAGAAAAAAAAAGGCGTTAGTAGGTACATAAAGTCATGTTGTTGGTTTTAGTATTATCCTATTATAATAGTATTTTTAGGTAATATGTCCTTATAGATAAGGGGCTAGTCGATTGCTAGTGGTGTACCGTGTCGGCCAACATTGAGATTTAATTTACGAATGAAGAGAGTATAGTATAATATGTATTGAGGGAATCCAAATACTGCTTTGCCCGACAGGCTGATCAAATCAAGATGGCCTCTTGCAAGATAAATCAAGGTCAAATGGATCTTGGCCAAGAGAGATCAATGGGTATGCCACATCAGCCGCAGAACCTATGATTTTGAGCTACCGCGAATGTGCAAACGTAAGTAGGACGAAGGTTTGGCGGAAATACGATCTTTGCAGGGTGGCCGGTAGCAGTTGAATGAGCATAGACGAGGATCTAGCTAAACGGGGTGTGATTAGAGACGCCTTTTTTTTTAGAGGGCGGGAAATCATCAAATGAGTCCTCCCGCTCTGGGTGGAGCGGAAGGAAGTGTCTAAAACTCATCCATGTTCCTTCCTTAGCCCTTTATGTTCCGGGGTAGTGTAACCCTTTCTGACAATCCCGCTTACCCGTCAATTAGAAAGGCCTTTGTCCAGCTGTGGACTGTTAATGTTTCAGTATAATAATAATAATAAATCATTTTATTTGCCTGAAACATGGTTACACAAGATGTTAAATTGAATTATAGAGCAGGACATATGACTGCCTCGTTGGTCTAGTAGTCGCAAGTACTACTGTTGAGCTGATTCTGGGTTCGATTCCTACGTCGGGCTAAGTGTTATTGGGTTCTCCTATCAGGAATTAGCTTACTTAGTAGAAATAGGAGTAGTAGTAGGCTCTACATAAAATACTGATATTCAGCGGCATCTAGTCAGACTGGAAGCTGACCCAAACAGAGATGGGAAAAGGCACGGAGATGATGAGCTGATGATGTTGAGGATACTACTCTGTCAAGAAAGTACCGGGAAAAGATCATTAATACACAAAATGTCTGTTATTCATCCAAATTTATTTTATCACCTTCAAAGTATGCTCCTTTAGAAACGATACACTTGCGCCAACGAATAATCCATTCATCAAAACATTTTTTAAACGCTGCTTCAGGAATTGAGTTCAGTTCTCGCCGCGAATTCTCCTTTTCCGGTTTCGGTTCAGTTGGAAGGCGCCACTCCGAAGCTTGTTGACTAGTTTGCATGTCAAACTCGTAAACCCACGTCTCGTCACCAGTAACAATGCGTTTCATGAATGTTGGGTCCGAACTGACTCGTTCTAGCATGTCCTCAGCGACTTTCATGCGATTGAGTTTTTGGAGAAAATTCAGATCTTTTGGGACTAGCCGAGCAGCAACATGTTTCATACCCAAATGATTAGTTAAAATGGTACGGATCGACTCGTGAGATACAGAAAGTTCGGCGGCTATCTCTCTCAGAGTTGAATGGGGATTTTCAGTCACTATTTTCTTCACTTTTGCGATGTTAACTTCAGTTGCAGATGTTGACGGCCTACCAGAGCGAGGCAAATCTTCCATCACATCTCGACCGCTTTTGAACGCTTTGAACCACTCATAAGCACGAGTTTTTGATAAAGTCGATTCACCGTAAGCCTTCTGTAACATTTACAGTGACTCCGAACACGAAATTCCATTGGCGATGCAAAATTTAAGACAAACTCTTTGTTCGATATTTTTATCCATTATGAAATTCGCAATACACACTATATATGATATTACTAAAACCAGCACTGTATTTACTATAAATAACAGATGCAACTCAAACTCCGCGCCAAAATGGAAAACAGTTGTGCCAATCTAACAACTACAAAAAAACAAAAATTTGAATTTGGAAACATAAACGAATCATCCATTCCCGATACTTTTTTGACTGAATGTACACAAAACCTTGCATCTAGCTTGCGTGTTAAATGAAAATTACAATGGATAGATATATGAAACGTAGAAAGCGAGAATTTTAAATCTTTCTTGTTATTTTTATAAGTTGTAAAAACGAAACCAATCTTAATTACATCAGAAACAGTTAATTATCATTGTTTACGCTTTTACTCTCATTTAAATAGAAGTGTAAAAGTGAATCTTAACTAAATAAAATTTGTGAGATTGTATGTATGGTACTTTCGGAAATCATGATAATTGTCTGTAAATCACTCCTATTTCAACCATAATTTGGTATTTGAAAGGGTAGATGAAATGATTGCCTTCACCGTTTCTAAAGCAAGTGATAATTGTACATACATTACGCTCATGAATCCGAAAAGTCAGAGGAACAAATTGCATAAAACAAAAACATGGTAAAATAGCGATTTTCTCTGAGCTGCAGGTAATGTTTTTATATATTATTATACCGTATTAAGGTCAGTGGATCGACGCATTTCCTGGTCATCTCGCGTTAGTGGAAAGCTGGTAAGATTGTAAATTGTTATTACACGGACAGTATTTACTTTTTTCATAATAATTGCACGAAGAAGTTTCTCATCATCAGACTATAATGTTGACGCAGCCGGGACACGGGCCTAAGGAGGTCGAAGGAGGTGGCGGGATGGATGAGTACAGAACCTCCCGTCCCAGCCGCCGCGGGAGATGCCCCGGGCGTCGGGAGCCGCGTGACGACTCCCGGCCACTGTAGGCGCGGGTCTGCGGACGGTGAGTAATGGGTGACTTACCGTCCGATCAGGACCAGGCCCGTGCCGGACGGCGCGTACGTGTTCCACGCGCGCCTCAAAGAGATGTTAGCATGTGAAGGGGCCCGTTAGGGCCTAACCTGCTGGATAAGCGGGATTGTCCGAAAGGGTTACCGCTACTCCGGAACATAAAGGTCTAAGGAAGGAACATGGATGGGTTTTAATCAGTAAGACTATGACACTCCCTTCCGTTCCACCCAGAGCGGGAGGAGTCATTAATGATTTCCCTACCTCAAACAAAAAAGGCCTCGCTGTGAGAGGGAGAAGGCCGCAACCACAACGCGGGCCTAGTGCGGATTGGTAGATGTCAGATAGAGGTAGCTGGTTTTCAAATTTCAAGTTCTAGGACATAATATGCCGGCTTCCTCACGATGTTCACCGTTTTGAGAGCATTGGTGATTAAATTATTTACAAGAAGTAGAGCGCCTGTCTGGGTTTCGAACCCACGACCTACGACTCGTAAGTCGGGGTCTTTACACTCTTTACTCTTTACCACTGGGTCAGCACTCCTCTCTAAACACAGAGAGTGTTTATGTAAGGGAGTGTATTGTGTAAGGGACTGTAATATACAGAGTTGAATGACAGAGGGGCATTAAATTACACTACGTATACTATACGTGTTTAGTATTAACTCGGTACGGTATAAAAATAAAAAGCACCAAAAATGAGGTTTTTATTTTTTCAAACAAACTAAATAGCTTACAAATCAGAGACTAAAACGCAACCACCCTTTGTAAATAAAAACTGACCTTGTAACCCAACGGCACCGACGCGTGCACGCCCAAGGAATAGAAAAAACAGTGCACGCCGGAGCGCTGTTAGGAAAGATACATCGTGTTCAAACAGGGCAAAAACTTAAAAAAAACATTTGCGACTAAACTACTGCTCCTATTTAATTGATTTTTGGTACAGAGCTTGAAAATGGTCCCTAGTATAAGCTGTTTAAAGGAAAGCCCCTCTGTCGTATCAACTCTGTATATTGTTTTAATTGTTGCATTTAGAATGTTTTTAACATGATCAGCCCATAATGTCCTCACTGCTAGGACACAGGCCTCCTCATTGTAAGAGTGAGTGGGCCGTAATCGACCACGCAGGCCCAATGCTGTGTGTGTGGATTCCATTCATGTCTTCTTCATCTTTCATAGCTTCTCAAATCCGCTGTTTTAACGCCGATTGTTTTTCATTTAAGTGTTTTTGCTGTTGCATAATTATTATTGTGTCCGGCATTACCTAACTGTACATAACAAATTATAGTTTAATATAAAAAACAACTGCAAATTTTACTGTTACTGAGATGTTATTGATACTCAATTAATTTTTATTTCCAACTTTCTTTTTTACTAGGTATCTCTTTGTTCCTATCGGCGCCGGCGCCCGGACCGTTTTGGAAGCATCACACCTGTTATAAAGGCGAAACTTTGTGTATGAGTGTGTTTGTAACTTCTTTACGCAAAAACGACTGAATGGACCTGGATGGAATTTGGCACAGAGATAGATTATAACCTGGATTACCACATAGAATACTTTCTATCCCGGTAGTACATCATTTAACGTTTTTGCTCATTAAGAATCTAGGTACAGACGCCAGCACATCAAGCTATCCCTAACTGTCAAATTTTCTCAATTAAAAATGAACCTTATGTCTTTGCAATAAAGTTGAAATACTATCAAAGAAATTTGACAGATTGTGGTAACTTGATGTGCTGGCCTCTGTACGAAAAATCAAGTGTTTAGCAAATACGCCAGGTGTCGTGTGGTTAGGTAAATACAAACCTCCTCTACAAAGAGATGTCAGCATTTGAAGGGGCCCGTTAGGGTCGAAGCCTGCCGGGTAAGCGGGATTGTCCGAAAGGGTTACCGCTACCCCGGAACATGAAAGGGAAAGGAAACGGATGGCTTTAGTCAGTAAAAGTCTGACACTCTCTTCCGCTCCACTCAGAGCGGGAAGAGTCACTTGATGAAATCCCACCCTCAATAAAAAAAGTCTCTACTCTGAAACTTGGAAACAAAATTACTGCACTATCGTGGTTTTCAAACACATATATTAAAAATACCCAAAACTCCAAACTCGGAACAAATTATCTGTAGGCCCCAAGATGGTTTCCGTTCGTAAATCGATCGCGTGACACGTAGCGCAGAAGCCTTCGTCCAAGCCACTGCGACTACGGACTACCGTTATGTATACCAGCCGATATTCAAACTAATGACTCTCGTGGCTAAGTAATTATAGCCGCACTGATCGCTCCATCAGGTCATCGAAGCTATGCTTGCCGGGGTGGGTCCGTGGATGGGTGACCTTCTTCAGATATCGAGAAAGCACGTTAAGCTGTTGGGCCCGGCTGTCATTCGTCACAGTCTTCTTCTTCTTCTTGACTGTCGTTACAGGTAGTCAGAAGCCCGAAAGTCTGACAGCCAGTCTAACCAAGGGGTATCGTATTACCAGTCTATGAATCTTTTTTTGTGGTATTACCCAGTTAGTAACTGGGTAAGTTCAGATAGATAGTCGCTCCATGTAAAATACTAGTATTCAGCTGCATCCGGTTAGACTGGAAGCCGACCCCAATATAGTTGGGAAAAGGCTAGGCAGGTTGAATCTAAAAGTAAATGTTTTTACCACGGTCAAAAACTTGCAAATAAAGTCACATAATATTTGTTTTCCTTCGAAGTTGATTGAGATTCTTCACCTTGTCATATTGACATAGTGCAACCTCTAAATATATTTAAATACCTAAGAATACTTTGTTATTATTCTGAGAAACATTGATCTTTGAATATATTTCAGGCATTTAACTTTTGCTTTAAGGTGAAAGCTATGGGGCGGCCTGCGAAATTCTTAAGTTTTTTGCAATTTGTAGCTCACCGTCCGATCTGGACCAGGCCCGTGCCGGACGGCGCGTACGTGTTCCACCCGCGCCTCATAGTGATGTCAGCATTTGAAGGGGCCCGTTAGGGCCGAAGCCTGCCGGGTAAGCGGGATTTTCCGAAAGGGTTACCGCTACCCTGAAACATCAAGGGCTGAGGAAGCAATATGGATGGGTTTTAGTCAGTAAGAGTCGGATACTCCCTTCCGCTCCACCCAGAGCGGGAGGAGTCATTTGATGATTTCCCCTCATAGAAAACAAAAAGGCACGCACCTCTGATTTTACGGATGCATAACAATCATCACATCATTCACAAGAATTAGACCCCGTACTCTGATTATTTCTCTTATCAGCCCAGATTCAATGTTTAATTATTTACCTAATTGCAAAATACATATTTAAAATAGCATGGTAAATAAAGACAGGTATTGGAAGAAAGTGGACCGACCGCATGCTGTAACAGATTAAACCGGTCGGCAAGATATAGTTGTAAAGGCGCCAGCACATCAAGACCAATTGAAAATGAACCTTATGCTTTTGTAATAAAGTTGAAAAACTATCAAAGAAATTTGACAGATTGGGGTAACTTGATGCGCAGGCGACTGTACCATCTACCTACTGCCGTTTACGACATCGATCGTCGGACTCATTCATGTTTTTTGTTTATTTATTTAGTTACACTTACAAGCCGTGTACTCAATAGGATCGCCCATAGACAAAAAATTCGAGCTTCAGTCAGTCTTCCTAGCCTTTTATCGGTCGGCTTCCAGTCTAAGCGGTTGCAACTGAATGCCAGTATTTTACATAGAGCGACTGCCTATCTGACCTCCACAACCTGGTCAGATACTGGGTAATATTCTTACTGACTAAAACCCATCCATGTTCCTTCCTTAGCCCTTTATGTTCCGGAGTAGCGGTAACCCTTTCGGGCAATCCCGCTTACCCGGCAGGCTTCGGCCCTAACGGGCAACTTCCTTATTGCTGACATCTCTTTGAGGCGCGGCGGTATTGCATTTCAGCCGCCACAAAGTTTAACGCATTCTTTAAATAACAAATGATTAGATTTTTGTAAATGGGTTTTCACAAACACTTTTGCATGTCAATAATATATTTAAAATTAGATGATGTAGGGGTTTCCCAAGTGACTACTCTGGGAAGATGTAGTAGTAGTAAGTAGAAGAACGGCTGAATCGAACTCAGAGGTCACAGTCTCTTTTAATGTCCAGACATTGGTCAAATCTTGTGAAGACCACGTAGGTTGGTGTCTGAAATGGTCTATTACAGAAAGAACCGTATGACAGTGATAGCCTAGTGGTGTGACAGTCGGACTGCCAAGTCTTAGGTCTCGAGTTCGAATCCAAGGCACGTACCTATGAGATTACGGATTTATGTGCGTATTGTATAAGTATCATTTGCTTATAAAACGGTGAAGGAAAACGTCGTGACGAAACCGGCATGCTTGAGAGATATTTCTCAACAGCATGTGAAGCTAAGTCAGAGGCCCATGGGCAGCATAGAAACTCTAACACCAGGTTAGTCACTAACCACACGGAGAAGAAAGAAAGTAAAGAACCATACAGATTGAGAGGGTCTGTCCAGTCAGTGCACGCATTTGTCATAAATCGTGCAGCTCAATTCAAAACTAAGTCAAAGTCAAAGTCAAATCATTTATTTCAAATAGGCACAAGTAAGGCACTTTTGAACGTCAAAATGAACAAGAAATAGAATTGATTCTAGTCGCCCCTTACATATCGTGTATCGTGTGGAGAAGAATGGGCAAGAAACTCCACTGTTACTCTTTTAAAATGTTTTGTATACATGAATTATAACATATGATTATATGTGAAGACGATGCACCCAGAATAAAAACACTACACCACAAAAGGTGAAAGTACATATAATAGTATAATTTAATAATATCCTTGGACATTTCACACAACGCCATATAGTTCCAAGCTAAGCAACCTAATACTTGTGTTATGGTAACGAGATGGCTGACAAACTACTTATATACATTTTTTTTTGTAAATACATACATTCAGTCAAAAAACTATCGGGAATGGATGATTTGTTTATGGTTCCAAATTCAAATTTTTGTTTTTTTTGTAGTTGTTAGATTGGCACAACTGTTTTCCATTTTGGCGCGGAGCTTGAGTTGCATCTGTTATTTATATTAAATACAGTGCTGGTTTTAGTAATATCATATATAGTGTGTATTGCGAATTTCATAATGGACAAAAATATCGAACAAAGAGTTTGTCTTAAATTTTGCATCGCTAATGGAATTTCGTGTTCGGAGTCACTGAAAATGTTACAGAAGGCTTACGGTGAATCGACTTTATCAAAAACTCGTGCTTATGAGTGGTTCAAAGCATTCAAAAGCGGTCGAGATGTGATGGAAGATTTGCCTCGCTCTGGTAGGCCGTCAACGTCTGCAACTGAAGTTAACATAGCAAAAGTGAAGAAAATAGTGACTGAAAATCCCCATTCAACTCTGAGAGAGATAGCCGCCGAACTTTCTGTATCTCACGAGTCGATCCGTACCATTTTAACTAATCATTTGGGTATGAAACATGTTGCTGCTCGGCTAGTCCCAAAAGATCTGAATTTTCTCCAAAAACTCAATCGCATGAAAGTCGCTGAGGACATGCTAGAACGAGTCAGTTCGGACCCAACATTCATGAAACGCATTGTTACTGGTGACGAGACGTGGGTTTACGAGTTTGACATGCAAACTAGTCAACAAGCTTCGGAGTGGCGCCTTCCAACTGAACCGAAACCGAAAAAACCACGCCAAAGTCGATCAAAAGTCAAAGTCATGTTGACTGTTTTCTTTGACTATCGCGGTGTTGTGCACTCTGAATTCTTACCGGAAGGTCTAACGGTAAATAAAGAATATTATTTGAGCGTTATGCGGCATTTAAGAGAGCAAATTCGACGAAAAAGGCCAGAATTGTGGAAAGATTTGCACCACGACAATGCGCCTTCGCACAAGGCTATCATTGTGAACGAATTTTTGACCAAACACTCAACAAATACCATCCAGCAACCACCATATTCACCAGATATGGCTCCTGCTGACTTTTTTCTTTTTCCTAAACTCAAATTACCACTTCGTGGCACCCGTTTTCAATCGATAGAAGACATAAAGGAGAATTCGCGGCGAGAACTGAACTCAATTACGGAAGCAGCGTTTAAAAAATGTTTTGATGAATGGATAATTCGTTGGCGCAAGTGTATCGCTTCTAAAGGAGCATACTTTGAAGGTGATAAAATAAATTTGGATGAATAACAGACATTTTGTGTATTATTGATCTTTTCCCGGTACTTTCTTGACAGAGTAGTACATTTATAGATAGAAAAACACCCAGACCCGTAACAAATACTTGCAGGTCGTACAAATATTTGTTCCGTGCGGGAATCGAACCCGCGACATATGTTTTAGATTACTTAAACACCCTTAAGATTTTAACTTCTCTTTGAAAAATAATAGAGCATGACCCTTTATGGTTAACTGTTTTTGTTTCTGAACCTATTATTATGGTGTTAGAATTTGTTATGGTTTACTGATTATGGGTGCCAGATACCATTTCCGTTATACTAGCCTAAAACAGTGAACTACACCTGAAATTAGGAAAAAAAAATCTGCTGTTTAGTACCTACATTTATGATCGCAAAATTCGTCAAAATATATAGAACAGCTGATATATTTTTTTCATATTTCAAACTTGGTTCCACGAACAAAGTTGTTGATTTTCATGAGTTTTCATTGTTAAACATACAACTATACAACCTCAAAGTATGTCTCTCGTTTAACAATACAGACATAAGACAGCGTAGCCGATGTGAGCATCAGGCCTTCATCTTATAAATAACATAATGTTTCGTCTATTTCCAGGCCGCACCTTCGGTCGCCCACTCAAGAAGATGATGCAGGCGCTGATCCCGCTAGCATTCCAAATCGGCGCAGCGTCCACGTGGGCAGTAGTCGCCGCGCTGGTCGGGGTCAAGACCCTGATCGTCACGCTGGTCATACTGAAGCTACTGCTCGTGGCCGGCGCTGCTAAGGTATGTCTCTAAGGCCCCAGTACCTCGCACTCTGACCGCACTTAATGATCTCTTTACTAGATCTAGTATAAAACAAAGTCGCTTTCTCTGTCCCTATATCCCTATGTATGCTTAAATCTTTAAAACTACGCAACGGATTTTGATGCGGTTTTTTTTAATAGATAGAGTGATTCAAGAGGAAGGTTTATGTGTATAATTTGTCGACATATTAGTCTTCGCCGTTTTTCCCAACTTTATTGGGGTCGGCTTCCAGTCTAACCGGATGCAGCTGAATACCAGTATTTTACATGGAGCGACTGACTATCTGACCTCCACAACC
This sequence comes from Hyppa rectilinea, assembly GCA_951799385.1. Lineage (NCBI taxonomy): Eukaryota > Metazoa > Arthropoda > Insecta > Lepidoptera > Noctuidae > Hyppa > Hyppa rectilinea. The sequence goes on from OX637328.1 coordinate 726,436, forward strand.
CAGTAACTGGGCAATACGATACCCCTTGGTAAGACTAGCTGTCAAATTTTCGGGCTTCTGACGACCCGTAACGACTGTTAAAGATGCACAAATGACAGCCGGGACCAACGGCTTAACGTGCTTTCCGAGGCACGGAGGAGTCTCGGTATGTAAAGATGGTCACCCATCCACGGCCAACCCTGGCAAGCGTAGCTGAACCTGATGGATCGACCTGTGCGGCTGTTAGTACTTAGCCACGAGCTCCTCTTAATATAATTATATTCGGTTGATGCAAACAGACTGGTAAGGTAACTGATCACAAGGTCATTGCACTTGACACTGTCCCACCAACTGTACATGAAGTCAATGTCGCTTCGGTGATCTTGAACGAATTTCGAATAGAATTACAATGAGTTATGGTAGGTTTTAGTTCGTGATATTTGAGAAAATAGTTTACCATTGTACCGATAGATGGCGTTTTTTATTTTCGGTTTATTTCTGAATCGCGGTGTTATGTTTCACCGCCATTTAACTAGGCTAGTGAATTTATGTTACGCAAAATTGAGCCCTAATGCAATTAAGATACGTGTTGTTTCACCCTATCGTTATCCTTTGTTGCAAAAGTGTTGGCTTGCTGTGAAGTGTGAAGTGGTTGTTTAATCAAATGTCGACAATTACTATAGTTCGTTGCGGCTTCTTCTCTACGCTCGTACCGCGAAATAAACTTCAGCTTCTCAATTTATATAAGTTCGTAATTCGTGTAGCAATCAGCCTATAATATTCCCTCTATTGGGACACAGGAGTCATGCGGCGAGGACGCTATCCGCACGGGTGACATATATATAGATACTGAGGCGCTGGCGAAGCCGCGGGCATAACTAGTTTATTTATTTATTTATTTATTAGGTAGGTACACCAACAGCAGTACATACAAAAAAGAAAAAACAATAATAAAAGTGCTGGTATGTACGCCTATTATAGGTGTACACAGCATTTACCACAATACAACTACGTTATCTAAAAAAAAAATGTATAATTATAAATGGAAAAAAAGGAAAGAAAATAAAAACAATTTCTAAACAAAATTAAAAAAAAATAATTAAAAAACAGTAAAAACAAAATGTTACCAAACAAGGTGGAGGGTTACTTAATGCAGTCCCGTACCTCAGTGACTGATCGTCTAAACTTGTTGAGTGATGCTCCGTGTAAATCGTTTTCTGGCGATTTACAGAAACTGTTGTAGTTTCTGCACATTCGGAGCAAGGGAGCGTTGAGACCGAGATTAGTATTTCTGAAAGGGATGTGAAACAACCTGGAGATGGGATGTCTGGGAAGTTTTGAAGGGACTGAATACTGGATACGCTCTACAAGATCGCTGCATTTTACTAACCCGTTTGCAACTTTGTACAGGAATATTAGATCACGCGAACGGCGACGGTCTCGCAGTGTCTTTATATTGAAAAAGTGTAAGCGCTGCTCATATGGGCAGCGATGGCTAATTTTCTTGGACATAAAGGCTAGATGTTTGGTGAATGCTCTTTGTATTCTCTCAACTCTTTGCGAGTGAACTGCATAAAAAGGATTCCAGGCAACACTAGCGTATTCCAACCGACTTCGCGCCAAGGCATTGAACAAGACTATTCTGGTCTTTGTTAGTTGGAAGCCCCGAGTGTTACGTTTTACAAAACCCAGCATCTGTGCCGACTTCTTTACAATGTCGTTGATGTGTGGCTTAAAACTTAGTTTATCGTCGACCAAAATGCCTAGATCCCGTATTTGATGTAACTTGGACAGCGTGGTGTTGCATAGGGTGTAGGTGGTAGAAAAGGATGACTTTTTTCTAGAGAATCGAATGAAAAAACATTTTTGTGTGTTTAAGGACATATTGTTAGCTACGCACCAGTTTTCAATGCTAGACAAGTCGTGTTGAACGAGCTTAGTGTCAGCAAGCCCCGTTATTTTCCGATAAATTTTTAAGTCATCAGCAAACAACAAAGCTTGACAGTACTTAATTTGACTTGTGATGTCGTTGACAAAGAGCAAAAACAAAACTGGGCCGAGATGGGAGCCTTGTGGGACTCCAGATCGTGCATGGAATACGTAGGAGTTATAGCCATTGATAGCAACGAATTGGGAGCGGTTCATAAGATAGGACGCGAACCATCTTAGCAACGATCCATGGACACCACTAAGCTTGAGTTTTGCTACCATGTGTGAATGGCTCACTTTGTCGAATGCGCTACTGAAGTCCGTGTATATTGCGTCGACTTCTTGTCTGTCATCGAGCGCTTCAGATATGTCAGATATATATCGGACTAGATTAGTCTCGGTAGATCGCCCAGCTCGAAATCCATGTTGACAATCAGAAAGTTTACTATCCAAGTAACTGGTAATGATGGGACAAACGAGACATTCGAAGAGCTTGGAAAAACAGGATAGGATGGAAATCGGCCTGTAGTTTTTGATGTCACTAGAGTCACCTTTTTTATGCACAGGCACTATACGGGCTTTTTTCCATTCGTCGGGACATACTCCTGACTCTAAGGACCGATTAAATAGAAGAGATAGTGGCGCTGCAAGCGTTCTCCCGCATGATTTCACAAAAACTGGTGGAATAGAATCAGGACCGGCACCCTTAGTGGTATCTAGTTTTTTAATTGCTGTTAGAACTTCTTGTGATGTAAATTTTATGTTACTTAGAACGCCGAAAGATTCTTGGACATCTGTTGTTACACTACTATTTGGGTCGGTGAAAATCGAAGAAAAATGAGAAGCAAAGAGATTTGCAATATCAGTTCCATTGTTAGCTAAACGTGTTGTCTTTGCAAGTGACGTGTAGAAGTCTAGTTAAACTTTAGATATAAACCTTCCTCTTGAATCACTGTGTCTCAATATAAAATCCGTTCTGTAGTTTAAAAGATCTAATCAGACGGCGGGGAACGACATTGTTTTATGCTATGTTGAGATGGTCCCAGATTTACCCCTTTTGACGTTTTTAGTTAATCCAATTATAACTTATAGTTCCATCTGTAGATATAATAATATAAATGGAAACCGTGACAGATCTACCAACGAATATCTCGTACCACTAACCTAAATATGGATTGTTTAAAAACCACAAATTTTAACCACTGGTAAAACCTGTATTCTCTGCAAATAATAAAATAATCTGCTGAGCCTTTTCCCAACTATATTGGCGTCGGCTTCCAGTCTAACCGGATGCGGCTGAAAACCAGTATTTTACATAGAGCGACTGCCTATCTGACCTCCACAACCCAGTCAGTAACTGGGTAGTACGATGCCCCTTGGTAAGACTGGCTGTCATAATTTCGGCCTTCTGACTACCCGTAACGATTGTCATAGATCCGGGCCCAACAGCTTAACGTGCTTTCCGAGGCACGGAGAAGTCTCGATATGTTAAGATTGTCATTGTCACCCATCCACGGACCAACCCCGGCAAGCGTAGCTTAACCTGATGGATCGATCCGTGCGGCTGTTGTTACTTATCTACGATTTTCTGCAAATAAATTACTCTTATTCTTATTCAGTATACGGATCGGGCTGAAATTTGGCAAACATGACGTAGGCATCCGCTATTCTATGCGAACGAAGTCGCGGATAAAAGCTAGTATGATTTATAAGCTGCGCGGTTTCACCCGCTGCTCGGCTCCTATTGGTCGTAGCGTGATGTTACATAGCCTGTAGCCTTCCTCGATAAATGGACTATCCAAAACAAAAAGTCTTTTTCAATCCGGACCAGTAGTTCCAGAGATTAACGCGTTCAAACAAACAAACTCTTCAGCTTTATAATATTAGTATAGATTAGGCACAAGTCACAACTGCTCACTCTGCAGTAAGAAAGCCAGTACTTATAGCAAGCTGAGCTGATAAGACCCATGTGCGAAAAGGCCCCTCGAATTCATCGCAATGATGCGATGAATGATGAAAAACCCAAAAGGCATCGTCTTTGACCCACACTCCAAGGTCATTTAACAGTGATCTGTCCAAATAAATAAAAACACAATAACATAACACACATATTTGCACATTCTTTACGAGAGAAAGTTGCTCTTCAAACCGGTATGAAGAAAGGGATACAGATATTACTTTAGGACAAGTTTGATAGAGATAGATGTAGTATCAGTACTGCGTGCTATGCTTTAGTAATTTCGTGAAACAATTGAATAAATGTCACTTTGATATTGTAGTTAGTTTAGTCATGGATCCATAATTCCTTAATCCACTTTTCAAAGTTCCCAATTCTCCTAAAGGCTCCCGCAGACAGGCGTGACGCAACACCAGTAGAAACATTTCTATGAAAACTTCATGGATTCTTTTCTACCAGAATCGCAACGCACAGTCACGTCATGCCTGTCTACGGGGGCTGTAAAATGGGAATTTTGTGATTTTGACTGGGAGCAGGCCAGCAGTGGATGGAACAGCGCTGCCAATGATTGTAATGAATTATCTTATGATGATGATTTGACTGTCTAGGATAAGGTACTAGAACTCGCTTAATCTAGACTAGTTTCCATATCAACTATATCTAATAGTAAAAGTCTGAACTAAATATCGATTATATCCCACGCAACAGGTGCTTTACTTGTGTTAACCAAGTGCACAAACACGCTGTAAATGTGTACGTCAAGATGAGTAGTGTCAGCACCTGTTTTTAATATTTCTGTGGTCAGCACATAATACTCACACATACACTGTCGACTTCGCTAGTATCTTAGACGTTACCGAAAGCTCCTGCGCACATTCACGTTGTACACTTGGTTACCACAAGCAAAACGCGCGTCGCTTCGTTACATAAAAATGCTTTAGCAAGTATCAGCTGTAGGGTCCGATCGGGACCCGGACCGCGCCGGACGGCGTGTACATGTTCCACGCGCGCCTCAATGAAATGTCAGCATATGAAGGGGCCCGTTGCGGTCGAGCCTGCCGAGTAAGCGGGATGGTCCGAAAGGGTTACCGCTACCCCAGAACATAAAGGGCTAAGGAAGAAACATGAATGGGTTTTAGTCAGTAAGAGTCTGACACTCCCTTCCGCTCCACCCAGAGCGGGAGAAGGCATTGGACGATTTCCCACACTCAAAAAAAAAGTCTATCAGCTGTAGCCGTTGCATGTCTCACAGTATCGTTGGATCTCCCGACATGGCATTACTTACTGGAAGTTTTAGTCACTTGTAATGTAGGTCACCCAGATTCATTTAAATAGAGAGTGAAATATTCCTTCCCATTTATTTAAATTGGCCATTTGTATCTAAACTTTTTTACGTCCCAACCATAACTGTACAAAATATAACTTTCATCGTCTAATAGAAAAGGAAAGTGACATTGATAAGCTATTGTACGTGGTACTGACAGCCCCAGGCCCTTTATGTTGGACAGATGGTAACATTACTCTGGCATTATCACAGATAGAACTGTTATTATATTATATAAGTCACTAGCTTCTGCCCGTGACTTCGTCCGCGGAGCGGGGGAAAAATAAGTGTTTTAGATTATCAATCTGAGTTAACCAAGACACGCAATAAAATCCCCTTCAAAAATTGAATATTTTCACCCCATTTGGGGGTTTTTCGAAATACCCTGATACGCGTTGTTCTTTAAGTCAAAATCTATGGAACAGCTGATATTTTTTTTCATATTAATATTTAGATAAGATAAACTTTTAATTAATGAATCAATATAATTTTAATTACAACTTAGTAAGTAGGTAAGGTTTGTTAGTGGGTAGGTACCTATAATTATTATTTGAACAATCGAACCGGCACGTGCCTTTTATAGAGACGGAAGAGATCGTGGTATAATTTAAATTGACTTTCACGTATTTAGTGGCGGGCTAGTGGCTTGATAATTTTCTCGATACGCCATTACAATTTCCACATAGAAATTTAATAGCGTCAGACCCTTCATGTAAGCAGCTGTTAAGAACCGGTATACTGACATTACCAGAAGTGGGTATATAACAAGAACACGTGCTGCTTGCAGAGACGGAAATAAATACATGCACGTGTTGACTTTCATGCACGTAGTTATTTAGATATACATATGTAGATGAGAGGCTTGATAAACTTTCGCTGAGACCGATTGATGGTAGCAATTAAGGTGACTGAGGAGCTCGTGGCCAAGTACTAACAGCCGCACAGATCGATTCATCAGGTTAAGCTACGCTTACCCGTGCCGTACGGCGCGTATATGTTCCACGCGCGCCTCAAAGAGATGTCAGCATATGAAGGGGCCCCTCAGGGCCAAGCCTGCCGGGTAAGCGGGATTGTCCGAAAGGGTTACCGCTACCCCGGAACATAAAGGGCTACGGAAGGAACACGGATGGGTTTTAGTCAGTAAGAGTCTGACACTCCCTTCCGCTCCACCCAGAGCGGGAGCAGTCATTGGATGATTTCCCAGCCTTAAAAAAAAAAAAAAAGGTTAAGCTACGCTTGCGTGGGTTGGACGTGGATGGGTGGCCCTCTTAACATTACAAGACTCCTCCGTGCCTCGGAAAACATGTTAAGCCGTTGGTCCCAGCTGTCATTTGTGCATCTTTGACAGTCGTTACGGGTCGTCAGAAGCCCGAAAATCTGACAGCCAGTCTTACCAAGGGGTATTGTATTGCCCGGTTACTGGGTTGTGGAGGTCAGATAGGCAGTCGCTCCATGTAAAATACTGGTATTCAGCTGCATCTGGTTAGACTGGAAGCCGACCCCATCATAGTTGGGAAAAGGGCTAGGCAGTTGATGATGAATTAAGGTGACGGTTGATAATAGGGACTAGGCAATGATTAATTGGTATTATTTAATGCGAAATGATGAAATTTTATACTGTCTGAAAATTCATAAGGTTGGTTCATCTACAAAGCTATGAAGCGTCATTAGGTTATAATTTTATAAAATATTTATGGCATTCACATTAAAATAACTAAGAAATAAATTCCAATGTTTTGTCAAGTCGTAAAATCGTTCGAATCTGGTGTGTATCGCCAGTTCAACCATCCTAATCTCCTCGCTGTCTTCCATTCCAGGTGGGCGCCCTCTTCGGCCAGAAGACGCACGGCAGCAGCCACGGCTGGGAGCCTCCGCACCAGAAGGAGATACACCTGCACATACACAATGGAGGGCATCCCGAGGTGCATGATGAACATGGAGCTATTTGTAAGATGTTTATATACCTGCTTTTGCTTTGTTGTTCTATCTATAAGATATCATTGAAAAAACAAACAAAATGTACAGTGTATTTTTCTTCAGTTGTCTCATTTGGTAAACAAATGTCGCGACTATTATTGAGATTTCTAGGTATTGTATGTGTCTCAGAAGCAATATTTTTTTATAATTCGTGCCTTATGTGTATTATACAAAGATCAAGACGTTTATGCTCAACTTAAAGTGTATGATTGATACGAAAAATCAGAATTTTCGTCCTGTGTTTGTTTACCAAATTGGACACTGTAAAAGAAATACACTATAGGTAACAGCTGATTTCCGGATTGTTCCCGTATAAGTTGTTCATAATGATCACCTATTATTTCAATGATTGGGTACACCTCCCAATTCGTAGGTATTGTGTAAAAATCAGAGTCAGAGAGCATCGATTTACGAGTTGTAAGACGTGGTTTCGAACCCAAGCAGGCATTTACTTTGTGTATTTAATTTCATCACCACTGCTCTCAAAACGGTGAAGGAAAACATTGTAAGGGAACCGGCATGTCCTAGAACAAAATAAATCGAAGATATGTGACATCCGCCAACCCGCACTGGGCTGCGTAGTGGATTATCGCCCACTCCCTCTCTTAGAGAGGAAGCCTGTGTCCCAGCAATGGGAACATTATAGGCTGAGTGTAAAAATCTCATCTTAAAAACTTGGGTAGAGCAAGCTTCAAGATTGCAACCATTCCCTAGCATTAGATGGTATGACAGCTATCTTCAAACGCACACAAATAGACCACCGGCTGGTATTAGTCTAGGAAATCAATGAATGTTTTATTTAATGACTTAAGGTATCGAAATTTAAGCACACAAGGAACAGTATCTATAGATACAACTGCGGATATTTCCAGTTGTATCACCCTTAGCAATAAGGTTGAATAGTGGTCCATAGCTAGTACCTGCGATGGTACAGCTATTGATTTATTTATTTTGATCACAAAATCAACAGCACTTTAACAATTTTACTTAAAATAAATAAGCTACTGTTACAGCCAATTACAGAAAAGTTACATTTGCAAGAAGTCAGAACAGCTATCTTGCTATGAAGCTAAAGGCTGTACCAACCTAATCTAAATGCAAAAAATCATTAAGTAGCTCTCGAAACCGTAGGTACATATTTATTAATTATCAATTCTCAAGCAGTTAAAGACAGGTCAAAAAGATTATTAACTCCCGCCGAATTTATTTTACCCAGTGTCAGAATGGAAGCAAGTACCCATACCCCCTGCAGGGCTAAAACCTTTGGGCCCTTTGACCGCCGTGAATAACGGATATTACTTCGGGGCCCAACCCTATCAGACACCCACAGGGGTCAAGCCTGTGGGTAACGGATTCTTCGTCGGTGCTGCCCCCACTGAAGCTACCAGAAGAATACTTAATATTAAGTTTTAGAAAACAATGGCGAACAGTAAGTGGTTAATTGCAGGCTTGTTACCACTGAAGCTTGTCTATTCACACTGTGGATATCTTTTCTGCTCAGAATGAATCCTTTTTTATCAAGAGATGGTTGTCTATGGCCAGCACTAGAAGGCAGTGTATCTTTAGCACCTGTGCTCTCTATACATATTTTATTAATCTTGACTTGTCACTTGTCACCTACTTACCTCGATATGTCTGTTTCTCGTGCGTTCGGATTCTTCATCATTTTGCTTTTTTTTGCGATCGCCTCGTTTCGTTCTCCGACATCTTCTATTTCGGTACAGTTGACAACTTCGATTGTATTTGTTTGCATGATTCCATCCCATGATTAGGTACAGTTCTGACTCCACCCTTCACAGTTAGCCTTTTGAAGTTGAATCTGGCGGGTATCTGTCTTGAAATTACTGTTTTCGAAATATGCACATTATGCCTCTTTGATTTTGTCAAGTCTATAATTATTAATGTCAAAGTCTAAGCATTTATTTCAAATTGGCACAAGAAAGGCATTTTTGATCGTCAAAATGAACAAGAAATAGAATTGATTCTAGTCGCCCTTTCCAAAAGGTAGTTTCGTATGGAGAAGAATGGGCAAGAAACTCCACCAAACTCCTCCTCATTTAAAATGTTTCTTTTGAGCTCCTCTACCAATTAAAAGAGCAAAGTTATGTCTTACAAACATGGTCAGTTTTATATTATAGGGTCAAATGAAAACAACTATTTTATGTTTTTAGTTCTTGAGGCATAGAAGTCATTAGGTTTTTACCATCACCAACCAATCCCTTTCCTAGAAATGATTACGGTATTTAACTGAGAAAGTGATTCTACAAAAGCAAAAGTAGGCTTTCGATGACGCATGACTCTGTTAGTTGCCTAGATAATAAAAAATGGAATCAGTGAAAGTTTAGATAAGATTGTGTGGGAAACGTTTAGGTACACGTTTGTTATCAAACAGTTACTTAAATGTTTTTATTTGTACCTAGATTTGAGGAGCTCGTGGCCAAGTACTAACAGCCGCACAGGTCGATCCGTCAGGTTAAGCTACGCTTGCCGGGGTTAGTCGTGGATGGGTGATTATCTTTACATACCGAGACTCTTCCGTGCCTCGGAAAGCACGTTAAGCCGTTGGTCCCGGCTGTCATTCGTGGATCTTTGACGTTCGTCGTCAAAGATGCACAAATGACAGCCGTTACGGGTGGTCAAAAGCCCGAAAATCTGACTGCCAGTCTTACCAAGGGGTATCGTATTGCTCAGCTGTTTGTAAAATACTGGTATTCAGCTGCATCCGGTTATACTGGAAGCCGACCTCAACATAGTTGGGAAAAGGCTAGGCAAATGATGATTTGTACCTAGATTTATTCAAGAAATCAAAACTTTGGTCTTGTGAAGTCATGATTCGCTTTGTCATAACGTAAAGCAAATTGCCGTTGGTACCTACCGCAAGTCTTCCTACCAGCTACTTATATTCTTCACGAAATCTAAGTACCTACTCCTATGTGTTCGTCGTTATGGAAAATTGCAAAGCGGTGTATCTTGTAGTCGGAAGCCCAAGTCTGACAACCAGTCTTAGCAAGGGGTATCGTGGTACTTAGTTACTGAGTTGTGGAGGTCAGATAGACTGTCGCTCCATGCTCCGCGCTAGGTAGATTGATTGGTTTAGCAACTATACCTATTTTTAATTGTCAAAGTATTGTTTGTGACATCTGTGATACACTGGCTAAACTTTCTGTTATCTTGTTGTGCTGCTTGCGACATCTATAATCGAATAGCTTAACTATCTAAACGTTCAAGAACTGCAAAAGCAATATAGTTTTACAGTTATCTACTAGATGGCGCTGTATTTGTTTATTTTTCTATGCAATATAGCAGATTGCAATTATAAAATTTCAAGCACCACTTAATTCTTACCTTAATTCTACTCACCGAATTTATTTTATCAATTTAAGAACGTGGCCTCTGTCTTTCACCGCTAGATGACATTACTGTACACAACTGTTTAGTCTCCACGTTAATTTTCACTAGTTTAGCTACTCACTAACAGATGGCGTTGTAACTTATTTTATTTTTTACAGCCGGTTGGAACAGAGATGGCACCCCAGCAGCTTCAGCATCAGATAATAAGAATATCAACCTGGTTATCAACCCTTATGCAGCAGCCGCAGGTCCTCAAACAATCAGCACTCCTTACGGGAACTACGTGAGGGTTGATAATGCCGCTTTGTCTTCATTGTCAAGTCTTGGCACGTAATTTGTATGATTGTGGTTACAAAATGATTTGGTATTGAAGTAATTTTGAACAAAACTATTGTCTGCCGTATTGTGTGTTGTAAGATACAATATTACCCCCATCTGTTCATTTTATGACGATGGATAATGTTCCTACAGCCGGACTGTAAATTAATTGTTAGCCAAATTGACAACACTTTTACTTACAAGTTTTATTATCATTGACAACACTCGGTAAAGTTTGACGTGTTAATGCAATTTCATACAACCGTGAAAGATTAATAGTTGTCATTTGAATACCCGGACAATTTAAGTTGATAGGTAGTCATTTTGATAAACAATTAATTTCCCGGACTACCTGGACAAACCAATGACACATTTTTTTAAGTTAGCATTTATTTACATTGTGGCTTCTCAATCATCAAGTACAGTCAACCGCACATCACTGGTATTAACTTGACATTGACCTTAATTTCGTAGGTGTAAGACAGATTTTCGAAGTTCAAGTGTTACCAGTTATGTGCGATGAGTTGGCTGTACCTGCAATGGCTATATTGATAGTACAGGTACGCACGGGCGTTGTTTCCCGCGAATATTTTAATTCACCCACATGATTTTAAAAAACATTGTTAGAGTTTCACTGTTCGCCTCAACATTGGGACAACAAAATAAACAAATAAAGTATTGGGCGCGATTTTTTTTTGGCATCTCGCAGTTTAACCTAGGACGTTGTCTACTGCTTAACCGGGCTTGCTTGTGGATGCCACACTAAATGAGGGCCTCCAGCCAGGGGTTAGAAAACTTACAAACTTAGTGACTACATGCTAAGACACTGTGAGGTACGGACCTGGGCTGGGGGACGACAGCAAGGGACAGGCTGGAGCGGATACTATTTTTTTATTTTATTTGTCAATGGCATCTCGCAGTTCAATCATAGGGTTGTCTACTGCTTACAGGGACTTGTGGAGCCGATAAAATCCCGCCCCGATATTTATACGCCCGTGCGTACGTGGGCTTACCGCGTTACCTAAGGCCATTGATAATTCATTTTGTATGTTTGCCTAACCTAGTGGCTGCTAGCATTTCCTCATTTTTAGTTGAGGCCATGTGTAGCAGTTGACTAGTTTGGGACAAACGACTGTTTTAATATTACCCGACTGCAGGGCTATCCTCTTCTCATACAAAGAAGGCACGGGCATTGATCGCCATGCTTTCTCAAAGTGGGTTGGTAAGATACCTTAATGTGCAATTTTCGATATTTGGATGTTTTGATGTTTGCAACTCAATCACACAAAAACGGCTGAACGGATTTGGATGAAAATTAGAACGCAGACAGTTTATAACCTGGATAAATACATGGGAAACTTTTAACCCGGTAGTCGTTTCATGTGGGATAATTTTTGACGTGAACTTGGGCAATATCGTGGGCAAATGGTAATTTTAAGTCCCGGTTTCCATACGATTTTTTGCGTAACCAATGTTCGTGACATATCCAAGATAAACTCAAAAAGTTTCTTAAAGTTTTATACTATTTTAATACCTCTTGTGGTATTTCCAACTTACGATTCAAGATGGCCGGCATCGGTCTCCATTTTTGATTATGAAGGCAACTGCCGTCTGTGATATTTTGGGATCGATTCCTTGAAACAGCTATGTTTTTTTATCCGTTCTGTTAAATTCCTAGTATTTGGAGTTGTATCTCCCAGAATTCGGTTGGAAATAGGCACGCCCCTCGACTTAAAACTTTATGGAACAAAAACTATATACCTACTTAGTGAATTTTGTTTAAAGAAATGTAAATCTGTATAAAGTTTTTTCTACAAGTATCGAAATGATTAAAATGTAAGGAAATGGATTAGAAAATGTACAGAGGCCAGCCTATTTTATCACACAAGAATAAGCTTCATATTTAATTGAGAATATTTGACAGTTCAGAAAATAAACTTTTCCCTCGAATAAAATTGGCTATCTCCAGTATTTACATGTATGTATGTATGTACTTTCTCTCCAGATGAGGTTAAAAAATTCCACCCTGTATTTAAGACTAGCTGCTCCCGTGCGATTTCACCCGCTGCTTGGCTCCTATTGGTCGTAGCGTGATGTTACATAGCCTTTAGCCTTCCTCGATAAAAGGACTATCGATCACAAAAAGAATTTTTCAATTCGGACCAGTAGTTCCAGAGATTAGCGCGTTCAAACAAACAAACTCTTCAGCTTTATAATATTAGTATAGATTAGAGATTGTTTATCATCAAAAGGAGTATAGTAGGACATTAGCAGGTGATGTTCTGTAGTTTCCACCTACCCATTGCGGTAGGTATGTATTACTAAATTATTCTATACCTAAGTAATTTCTATTGTCAATCATCAGTGCTTGATTTTAGGAATACTTTCACTATTTTCTATTGCTTAAAAAGCTAACTAAATAGCTTAATGGCTTTGAATATGTTACCAGGAATTAATATTTAAGAAGGTATTAGAAAATAAAACTAATATTAAATAGAAGTAATATTATTTATTCAATTGTATTTTAAGACTCTTATTTATTTTATGTAATTGTTTATGTGTAGGTAATAAATAATTCCTACATTATTTTTAAATGTTTATTCTGGTTATCCCCGATATTTCCACCATACTCTATGGATCTGGGAATGTTTTACTTAGGTGGCTGAGAGTTACTGACTGCAATAATCCGGCTCGAAGGACCAATGATCGCGACAATAGGTCGTGGTGGAGCAAATAAGGTGTGATGGAGCGGACTGTATAAAATGTACATATTTTTAGTAGGATAGGTTAATCCATACTTTGGAAAACGTATTCTGCAAATTATGGACACAACATAAATTAATCTGTAAGCCAGTTTAACGAACCCTTTCGGATTCTCAACCATACCACAATTCTGCTTACCTCTGACAGCGTTTATGACGTTGACGTTTATTAGATTATCTTGATTTATTTGTTTGTTCAATTTCTAAATATAGGCTTTGTTTTACTAATTTTTTACTAATTTTATCATTAATAAATTTAATAATCCACAATTAATTGCAATAATGGAAATGTGTAATGTTATGATATGATGTAATGATATAATATAAATAAAATAGTGCATGTGGTGTTAGCCTGTAAGTAATTGTTGCACTTACAAATGTATATGTATGCTCTTATAAGAAATGTAACGTGTAAACAATTGTAGGCTTACCTAAATAAATAAATGACATAATATTTTGTATAAGCAATTCTCAAATTGTTCGAATTAACGAGTAGCGGGACGGACGCATTTTTTCTTATTTATACTGAACGGAAACCATTAAAATGTTAGGATTTTTGATTTGTGCTGTTTGCAGCTATAAGACTGCTAAAACAACAAATATTTGATGATAGATCAGAATTGGTTTTTTGTATATTACCTTACCTATATTATTACCTTAAATGTGCCTTGGTTAAACTGCGTTTTTTTGCACACTGCGCCCTTTTACCCCAAATGACTGTATTACATGAATTATTCTTGCAAACTGTTGTTAGTTATTTTTGAATTAAGTTGCACCTGCTATATTTTGTCTCTGCATCACCCTAATAAGACTGGTCGAAAGGTCTCAGACATTAAGTTCGCCTTTTCGACAGTTATTTTAAAATGTGCATTAAATTTTGATTAACGAGGTAAGCCTGGGTAGCTCGCATAAGGCACGCCACGATAGTGGCGGTAAGGCCCCTCTTTGAGGACTGGCTCGAGAGGCGTAACGGCACCCTCACCTACCGCCTGACGCAGGTCCTCACCGGACATGGATATTTCGGGAGGTTCCTGCACATCATCAGGCGGGATGAAACGCCCGGGTGTCACCACTGCCAGGATCGCCCAGAGGACACGGTAGAGCACACGGTGCAAACCTGCCCCGCTTGGGCGGAGCACCGCCGTGTCCTCGTAGAGGCGATCGGCGGCAGCGACCTCTCGCGCCCGGCCCTGGTGCAAGCCATGGTCCGAAGCGAGAGGGAGTGGGAGGCAGTGACCTCCTTCTGCGAAACAGTCATGCTCGCGAAGGAGGTGGCGGGATGGGAGAGAGAAAGGTCCTCCCGTCCCAGCCGCCGCGGGAGACGCGCCGGGCGTCGGATGCCACGTGACGACTCCCGGCCATCGTAGGAGCGGGCCTGCGGACAGTGAATAATGGGTGACTCACCGTCCGACCAGGACCAGGCCCGTGTCGGACGGCGCGTTTATGTTCCACGCGCGCCTCAAAGAGATGTCAGCATATGAAGGGGCCCCTCAGGGCCAAGCCTGCCGGGTAAGCGGGATTGTCCGAAAGGGTTACCGCTACCCCGGAAACCTTATTTTTTTTTAAGGGTGGCAAATCATGCAATGACTTCTCCCGCTCTGGGTGGAGCGGAAGGGAGTGTCAGACTCTTACTGACTAAAAACCCATCCATGTTCCTTCCTTAGCCCTTTATGTTCCAGGGTAGCGGTAACCCTTTCGGACAATCCCGCTAAATTGTACTCTTCCCTGTAGATCCTATTTCAATTTACGTCATTTTTGGCACGACGTATAAGCAGCTTATTTAAAAAAACCAAGTCATCACAGGCTGTCCCACAAGCCACAGCTAGTCATAAATAAATCTACAAAAGTGGAAATATACTGGTTCGAAGTGAATTCTAACATTATGTTCGTTGGAACCAGTCTGCAAGGTTACGTCATGTCAAGGGTAGCGAGTCGCGAGTCGGTAGATTCTAATGCAGAGCTGCTCAAACGTTGGCAAGGCGAGCTTTCCTGATAGATAAATAAAAATATGCTCGGTATAATAAGGAATTATCTAAGCTTATAAGAGGAAGTCTGAAAGTGACACCGGTGACTGAAAAGTTCTTCAAGAGAACCTAACATGGGACACCAAGCGGCATGACACGACATGCGTAGATTAGTTCAAAATTCCAATGGGCAGAATGATATTTACGATATTTTTCGCATAAAAAGGTAAAAATACGACTTTTCACTCAGTCATAACTTTTTACCGACTGCATATTTTTGGTTGCGGTCTGGTAATAATGACTCAGTATTTAGTAGACTATTTTATTACAAAGGTCTCGATAGTGGTGGACATTTGGACCAAGCTCCATACATTTTTGATCATTCTCCTTTGACAGTTTGTGGTAACTTGATGTGCTGGCGTCTGTACAATCGAAAACTTGCTAGCTACTGAATAACGGTGGGACAGGCGTCTAGTCTTGAAGTTTTATTTTAATCGATGGTGAGGCATACAGCAGTCAGGTACAACGACCAGATCTGTCAAGCGTTATATTCTTGTCACTGTCGCTCAACTGTCAAACTATAAGTGCAAGACAGAGACGGCAACATGTTTGTCAAAGCATGTGCTGCGTAACATATACTGTGTGTTAGTTAAATGAGAGACATACTTTCAAAGGTATACTATACTCATGAAAATGAACAACTTTCAACAACAAAAATCAGCGGTTCAGTAGGTACATGTATGTTCGCATAATTCGTCAAAATGTATGGAACAGCAGATTTTTTTTTCATGTAATTTCATAGTTGGTCCCATGGACAAAGTTGATTTCCATGAGTAAGTACTATACAACCTAAAAGTATGTCTCTTGTTTAACCTAACACACTGTAGATCTTGGCTGGTGAACAAATCTCATATCATTAGTCAAAGGTATCTGCATAGAAATGTCACAATTGTAACATTCTAGGAAGCGTTGAGCTCATACATGACGCCATTTTAATGAAATCTTTGAACGTTTAGTTAACACTCTGATAACTGGACGGCTTCACTTACTCATCGTGTTGGTATGCATGTTATTTTATTTAAGTATATAAGGTCCCATTAAAATAGATGGACAATCTTTTAGAAATCACTCTGGACACCAATATAAGCACAATGGTAAAAAAAAGTCACAAGAGATACCTACAACTGTGCAAGTCCTACCCATAATAGATGCATTTATTCTAGTGTGCGGGCAATTTATTATTATAGGTCAAAATAAAATCACTTTAATCAAGTTTTTTTTATCTTGGATATCTTTGGTTAGACGTACTGAACGCTGTGTTAAAATTTGTCCATCTATTTGAATGGGACCTTATAGATTGCTAGACGGAATGACTTGGAAGTTGGCTACGTGTGTCGTCACCCTTACGCCATCCCATCCTCCTACCACGGCGGGATGTGCTGAGGCGGCTGCTGCAGGAGCGGAAATATTCAAACGGCGCAAGTATAACAACCTTATTTCAAGTTATATGTTCGAGCCGTTTGGGGTTGAAACACTAGGGCACGGCCCGAGTGCTCATCGAGTATTTCGGGATATCGCCCAGCGGTTGGTCGACTCTACACGTGACCAGAGGGCTGGTCAATTTTTAGGCCAAAAAATCAGCGATGGGGTTGAATTTTTTGACACCCTATGAGCTATGCCGCTTTTTTACCACTTGTAGGTACATAATATATTTTTAGTTACATTGTAATGATTGACTATACTTATAGTATAGAATAGAATAGTCTTTATTTGCCTAGAATGTAGGTACTAAAAATAAGTTGTTTTAAAGTATATTATAAGATCCATATACATTCTGCCTTAATAAAGCATGCAAATGTAATGCAAAGTAAAGGATAATAAGATATTACAATAAATTTTCATTTATAATATTTATCTACAAGTAATTCTGATAAAGATTTTTTAATTTTTTGCAACGATAAGTTTTTAACTTGGTCAGGTATTTTATTGAAGATTACAGAAGCCATACAAGTATGTATACCTTTAAGTATTTTTTTTTTGATATATGTGTATATATACATCAATGTATAGGACTTCACACATATTTTAAATGTTTATTTCTACTCTTAAATACAATATACAACCTAAAACTAAAAAATACATATTATGTAGAGAGGCCAGCAAATCAAGCTACCCCAATCTATCAAATTTCTTTGAAAGATTATCAACCTTATTTCTTTTAAATAAGGTTCATTTCCAACTGGGAATATTTGACAGTTTGGGGTAGGTTGATGAGCTAGCGTCCGGACAAGTTCATAAAACTATTAACAAAACTAAAATATGGCGTCGAAAATTTCCTCCGCATCGCTGTGGGCTGGTAATCTTCTTTTCGTGTGGTTAGTGACTAACCTGGTGTCAGAGTTTTTATGCTGCCCATGGGCCTCTGACTTAGCTTCACATGCTGTTGAGAAATATCTCTCAGACATGCCGGTTTCCTCTTGATGCTTTCCTGCTTGGCTCGTAATGTACCCAAGAGACTGGCAGCATTGCCACGTTGTATGGCAATGCTTAGCCTCTGGCCAAGGTAAAAGCCAGCCCTTGGGTCTCGGAAAGTGTTCAGATAAAACAAAAGCATGCTCTGGTAAAAATTACTGCTCAGTATTTATTATTAATTTTTATTTAACTATTTATGTACACACATAAAAACAGAGAATAAACGTGGAACAGAAAATACGCACAATGATGCTTATTCTAAAAAAATCTCTTCCAGCATACCTGCGATAGGAAAGTAGATAAAAAGAGATGTAGGCCACGTGTGTAAGATTTAAGAGAAAAACATAGTATATGTATAAAGAAGCAATTCACTAATTTAAATACTTATAATAAAACATACACAAAGTCAAATCATTTATTTCAAATAGGCACAAGAACGGCACTTTTGAACGTCAAAATGAACGAGAAATAGAATTGATTCTAGTCGCCCCTTCTAAAAGGTAGTTTCGTGTGGAGAAGAATGGGCAAGAAGCTCCACCGTTACTTTTTTATAAATGTTTTACAATGTTTTGTATACATGAACTATAACATAAACTAAGAGAATATACATACTTAGATACATACATACTACTAAAATAAATATCACTACAATATACAGGGTAGAATTTTGTAATGCCCCCTGGAGGGAAAGTACTCTTAATACTGTAGATAGAAAATTTTACTCAAAGGAAACATTCCTTTATTTTTGAATAGAAAGAAAACTGCATTCAAGGATTTCCAAAAAATAGCTTGCCGCACCCGGGAATCGAACTGACTAAAATCTGCAAAAAGTACACACTGTACTTTTATTGCCGCGATCGTTAGTTTCAATTATAAGGATGAAATCTCTCGAACAAACGTGATAAATTAAATGATAGGAAAACCATGAAATCTTTAATTATTTACAAAAAATTGTAAACTAATTAATTAGTTGCTCGAAATGGGGTCCATTTTCTTGGATACACAAAAGTATTCTTCTAAATAAATACCTTTAATACCTGGATTGGTACAAACGGCACAATCAGATGGCCTGCGAGATCACCAGATCTCAACCCCATTAGATTTTTTTTTATGGGGATATGTTAAAACCAAATTTACATTAAATCTTATGCGAATGTAAACGAGTTGAGAGTTGAAGTTCAGAATACGATTTAAAATATTCACCACAACACGTTATTAAAGGTTACAAGAAATTAATTTGTTAGAAGAATACATTTGGGTATCCAAGAAAATGGAGCCCATTTCGGGCAACTAATTAATTAGTTTACAATTTTTTGTAAATAATTAAAGATTTCATGGTTTTCCTATCATTTTATTTATCAAGTTTGTTCGAGAGATTTCATCCTTATAATTGATACTAACGATCGCGGCAATAAAAGTACAGTGTGTACTTTTTGCAGATTTTAGTCAGTTCGATTCCCGGGTGTGGCAAGCGATTTTTTGGAAATCTTTGAATGCAGTTTTCTTTCTATTCAAAAATAAAGGAATGTTTCCTTTGAGTAAAATTTTCTATCTACAGTATTAAGAGTACTTTCCCTCCAGGGGGCATTACAAAATTCCACCCTGTATGTAATTAAAATGTAATTTAACTTAATAAATACATGCAACTATGACAAAGTGGACAGTTTTCTTCGGGTTGTCGCATATACTTACTGATTCCTAATTTATATCAGCATGAAAATCTCGCAACCAGTCTTACTAAGAGATGCCTTGTTACCCAGTAACTGGGTTGTGGAGATCAGGTAAGCTGTCGTTCTTGGTCTTCGTGTGGTTAGTGACTAACCTAGTGTCAGAGTTTCATGCTGCCCAGTGCCCATGGGCCTCTGACTTAGCTTCACATGCTGTTGAGAAAGCATGCTGGTTTCCTCACGATGTTTTCCTTCACCGATTTTTAAGCAAGTGATAATTATACAATACGCACATGAATCGTAAAATCGTGCGTGCCTTGGGTTCGAACTCGAGACCTGTGACTTGGCAGTCATACGGTCACACCACCAGGCTATCACTGGTGTCATTCCATTAAAAGTACTGGTATTCAGCTGCATCCGGCTTTATTGGCATAATCAGCCTATAATGTTCCCACTGCTGGGACACAGGCGTCCTCTCTTTGAGAGGGAGTGGGCCGTAAGCCACCACGCGTGGCCAGTGCGGGTTGGTAGATATAGTAGATGCCGACCCAAACATAAGTTGTTGAGAAAAACGACGATGATGAGTCGGCGAGGCTATTTAATGGTAGAATTTACTTAGATAGTCTCCATGCAAACACTAAATAGACTTGAAAACTAGTCATAGTCAATACACACCCACACACGTTGTCTAAAAACGTTGCAACATATTCCAAACAAGCAAAAATGGTGTCTCCGCCATTTTGTTTTAGCGTTCATTGTCAAATTGTTGCTTCATTTACTAATATCCTTATATGTGATCTGTTTATCGATAGTTGTGGGTAAAGCAAATATCCTGGAACTTGAACGTTTTGTTCGTCTAGTGGTCGCTGGCGATGATGAGCCTGAGGTGTTGGGTTCGATTCCCGGGTCGGGCAAAGTGTTGTTAGGGGTTTTCTTCTAGAAATCCTGTGGCTTCGCCCGCGTTGATCCTAATTATTTTTCTAAAACAATAGTTATTGTTTATAACACCAGCTATCTGACAGTGAAAGTCCCGTCGACAGCGGTCGAGCCATTTCGAAGATTAGACGGAACAAACAGACAGAGAGACAAAAGTTTTAAAAATATGTTTTTTTTTTGTTTTATGTTCTTTAGATAAATGCATTTAGTAAAAACCTATTATTTTGTTATTGCAAACAGACACATCAACTTTATATATTTGTATGTGTAGATTAAGGACTTAGACTTAAGATTTCACCAATGAAACCGATGGCGTTTAGCACATCAAAACCGCATTCAAAAGCTGTCAGTCATAATTATTATGGTGGAACATTGACACCGAAAATGAAATTGAAATTATTGCTATTTTTGTTATTTGATTATATAATTCGTCTACGTGGCATATTTTTTTTAATTTGAGGGTGGGAAATCATACTATGACTCCTCCCGCTCTGGGTGGAGCGGAAGGGAGTGTCAGACTTTTACCGACTAAAACCCATCCATGTTCCTTCCTTAGCCCTTTATGTTCCGGGGTAGCGGTAACCCTTTCGGACAATCCTGCTTACCCGGCAGGCTTCGTCCTTTATGGGCTCCGTCATGCATGGCATATTGGCGCCACCTTTACAGTTAGCCTTCAAATACTCGTATGATTAAATTATGTTTATGTCAACCCTGCAACTGATTGTCTCACGACTGGTTGTCTAGCAACTACATAGTTGAGCAACTAACGAACACACGTGCTAAAAACATGTCGCCAACGAATTAATTTGCAAGCTATTGTGATTTAATATTATTCATAATTGGGTATTTGAAAGGGTAGTTAATAACGTTAATTTTTATGAATTGTCAAAACGCGGAATTTGTACGTGATTTGTATGAAATATATAAATGTGACGTTTTTTTTTTCATATATTATTTTTGACCGTTTCAAATAGTCAAGAGTGGGCGTTTTTGGGGGACTGTCTTATGTAACTTTGACCTTCAAAATGTGCTGATCTTCAGCCTAATTTGAATAAATGACTTTTGATTTTGATTTTGAATCACATGAAGCCTTCTTTTTTATGTCTATGGTCTCGGCTGTCATTCGTAGATCTTGACAGTTGTTACTTATACAATAGACCGATTGTCGGTCTTACCGCGTGGTAATGTGGTACCCAGTAAATGGGCTGTGGGGCTGATCCCATTAAGCAGCAGTGGCGAAAGTACTATACAATACGACTCCTGCTGGCTTCGCTTCAGACGTTCACTTCAGCAAGAGCAAGTCTACCCTCACTATAATGAAAAAGGTACCGTGTTTATTATCACATCTCACTAATATTATAAACTGTGAATAATGCCAACTTTTCCAAGGTATCTTTGCCCTAAAAAAATTATAAGCAAATACGCTAATATAAGGAAAAAAAATAGTTTTATGGCATCATTTATTATTTTGGTGGAAAGTTAATCAAATTTCGTTTACGGCAAAGATACTTTGATTGGCAAAGTTGGCATATTCTACGGAAGGCGAATGTTTGTGTGTATGTGTGTGAGTTTGTATATGTCCGTGTTTCAAGCGCAAACGCCTGAACGGATCTGGATGAAACTTGGCACAGAGGTAGTTTATGACCTGGATTAACACATGGGATACTTTTTATCCCGGTATTACGTTCCGTTGGGATAATTTCTCGAATAGTTTGGCAATACTGTGGCCAAAAATATATTTAGTTAACACGTTAGACGGTCCTGCTCCACAGGACAATCTAGTGTCTAGACAAAATCAAACTGGTTGCTAAGTAAATTAGGTAATAATTTATAATTTGTACCATATTATTTTATTATATTGGAATAACTTCTCACACATTGATTAATTTATTATTATTAACTTTCAGAATGTTTGTAAATATGTGAGCACCATGTACTTATGATATAATTAAGTTTACTTGCCACTGCTACATGTGTTTTTCTTTTCACCTTTTGTGGTGTATTGTTTTTATTCTGGGTGCATCGTCTTCACATATAATGTTAATGTTATAATACATGTATACAAAACATTGTGAAACATTTTAAAAGAGTAACGGTGGAGTTTCTTGCCCATTCTTATCCACACGAAACTACCTTTTGGAAAGGGCGACTAGAATCAATTCTATTTCTTATTCATTTTGACGTTCAAAAGTGCCATTCGTGTGCCTATTTGGAATAAATGTTTTGACTTTGACGCCAACACGGTGATTGCGAGTAATAGGTTTTCTATTGTGTCTGCTGCGTGGCAGCAAAAGTAAAGTTTTTTTTTTAAAGTAATAAATTAATTTTTACTTTATTGAAAAGTAAGTCAAAACCGGCTTTTTTTCGGCTTTTACAGAAATTGTCTCCTCGCCGCTGAGTTGCTCCATGTAAAATGATTTTCTTCCACAAAATCTAGGTCTAATTAGTACGTAACCGTCTCTTTGCCTCTTTTCCAAACATAATCACATTATTCACATTAATCGAATTCTTAAATAAATTTTCGGTCAGTGGGTCGTCTTAGGGGCGTTTCGAAGTCGTAAGTTTCTCGTTCCCAGCTGTGTCCGCACCGTCCTCATTCATTTGATCAAAATATTAATATTTTTATAAGGATTTAAATAACATAAATTAGATTAATTAAGCTCAGACGTTAGCCGTCTAATTAAATTGATTTGCGATAAACAAAGCGGTTTGGTATTTTTAGGAATACTTAATTTCGTGTCAGACAATTTTTTTGGATATAATATTATGTTTTAATGCCTGATTTGTAAGGAGCGAAGTTGGGAAAGGTGTTTCAATGGGCAGTAACTAAAATAATAGTTAAAATACCATCCATACTACAGTTTTTCAGGTGTTATGAGTTATATTCTGTAAACATTTCACCGTGAAAACTTTGGTGAAGAGAGCTGTCATTCCATCTTATTTGGGGATTGACTGACACTATTGACAACTCACTTCATGCTCACTTTCCTGAAATCGCGAAAAAAATATGAGCTGTTCCACACATTTTATTGAGTAACGTGTGCATAAATGTACAGACGCCAGCACATCAAGCTATCCCTAACTGTCAAATTTTCTCAATTAAAAATGAACCTTATATCTTTGCAATAAAGTTGAAATACTATCAAAGAAATTTGACAGATTGTGGTAACTTGATGTGCTGGCCTCTCATTTTTTCGCGATTACAGGGTTCATCCCATAGTAAAATTTGTTCGTAACGATGAGTACAATGCTCCCACGAAGTTCCTAGACTTAATTTTTTAACAACTTATGTATATTATACTACTATTAAACAAAACGTATTAATTGTTCACATTATTAACATTACCATATATTAAGTCGTTGACTGCCACGCAGCAGACACAATAGAAAAACTATTGTTCGCGGCTCACCGGTGACCGCGTTGGCGCTCAACGTGTTAAACCACGTTTTTATGCTAATTAATGATATTATTAACATCCCTCTACCTAATCTTTACTTAAATTAACGCGAAATGGTAACTATATTTATCACATACACTAAAAACTTTACCGTAGCAACAAACTCTATAAAAAACTAAATTTTATCAAGTTAATAATATTTGAAAACAGGTAAATAATTTGACTTTTAAATATTAATAGTCAACGCGTGTTCCAAGGGCATCAAGGTATGACGTCATAGCTTTAGTCGCCCGCGCAGCGTGATTCTATTCAGATTTAAAAGATTTGGAAATGGAATTAATGTGATTAGCTGTTGAGAGGTCTCTTGTGTCGTTTTTAAAGGTTAATTAAGTTTAAGTAGGTAGGTAAATAAGTGACTTGTTGAATATATGTGGCATAGACAATATAATACTATAACATAGTCGCACGGATCGATCTATCAGGTAAGGTACGCTTGCCGGGGTTGGTCTGTGGATGGGTGACCGTCTTAAAATATCGAGACTCTTCCGTGACTCGCAAAGCACGTTAAGCCGTTGATTTCGGCTGTCATTCATGGATCTTTGACAATCGTTACGGGTCGTCAGAAGCCCGAAAGTCTGACAGCCAGTCTTACCAAGGAGTATCGTATTGCCCAGTTACTGGGTTGTGGGGGTAAGATAGGCAGTCGCTCCATGTAAAATACTGGTATTCAGCTGCATCCGGTTAAGACTGGAAGCCGACCCTAACATAGTTGGGATAAGGCTAGGCAGAATGATTGATTGATGTAGTATCCAGGTGGTTGTCTTTATTGACGGCGCATTCGTGTTCCACGCGGTCCCCAAGAGATGTCAGCACTGTTGATAGACCGTTGCCTGCCGGGTCAGCAAGATTGTCCGAACGGGCTACCGCTGCCCAGGAATACTAAGGGCTAAGGAAGGAACATGGATGGGTTCTATGTTAGGAGTTATTTGCTCAGGGTTCCTGTTATGTTAAGCCGAAAGGCGGCCATGGCTGCCTCCTCTCCCACGATGAGGTGTAGGGAGGGCAGTCCGAGCATCGCCTGTAGGGCAGAAGAAGGCGTCGTTCTCATGCAGCTGGTGATAGCTACACAAGTGAGCTGCTGCAGTTTTTCGAGGTCTTTTTGGAATGAGCTCAGATCTGTTCTGGGCCACAAGACTAGTGAGCCATATGTGGTAGTACATGGATGGGTTTTAGATGGTAAAAGTCTGACACTGCCTTCTGCTCCACCCAGCGCATGAGGAGTCATTTATAGATTTCCCATTGTTAAGAAAAAAAAGGTGACAGCCTATTATGTCTATCGCGAAATGTAACAGCTGTAGTTATGGAAATTCCAGCCGCGGTAAAAGCGTTTGATTTCTTCTAGAAAACAGATCATTTGGTTGCTCTGGGATCTGATAAGTCATACTATTACAACACACATCACATAACACAACGACAAATATTACATAAAAATCCAAGTCTAAGTACTAAATGTATTACATTATCTGTGGTCTATGAAACATGTGTTCTAAAAAACAAGAGCTCAAAAATTTTGATTTTTTTTTCAATAAATCTTAATATTTTTTGCACTCCTTATAAACAATGCCTCGCAAACGTTGTTAGTCGCCCACTTTGCACTTGAGTTTTATTATGCAACGCGCGACGTTATCTTGTTTTACGTTTAGATTATAAAATAATGAATATTTTGTATAGAGTTTTATAAAAAAAAAACCTATTATTCAATTGCTATGCGTGGTCTTAACACCGCAAAGTTAGGGCTATTTAAAAAATACACGTTGACACAAACACACAACATTTCAACAAAAGAAACAACAGTATAAATATCTTCTTCAGAGTAATTTCTTCCAGGAATCAGTTCTTCATGTATCTTCTTGAATCTTCTGATCCAACGCAGAAACGAAGGGATAAAACGTAACCTCTATCAGGCTATGTCTGAAACATCTCTAAGATACAGACAAAGCCAAGGAGAGGCTAGGTCAAGATCCCTGTGATGAGCAGGACCGGAAATAGGCGGCACCGATGTCGGGAACATCCCCTCCTAGGCAAGGCTGGTATTGAGAAATGGCCGGTCCTAGGCACTTCATTGGATCCTCTAATATTAGGTACTTAAATACTAAAACCCCTCAAATGTCGTTTGAACCCCATAAGTTGATAAGAAAAATTGTCTCGAAACAAAAATATCCAAAGTGGAGACTACAATACGATCATAAGTTAAACTGCGTATATCTAATGCTGTCCCCAGCCTGCGTGCGAAAATTCAATCAAATATATCCAATAGTTTAGTCACTATATAATAGCTAGTCAAAGATTGGCAAAACCCATAGTCAGTCCACCACTATAATTTAATTTTCACCTCACAGGCTCGGAAAGAGTCTGTTTGTCATCCGAAATCTGAGCCCAAAATCGATTTTTGCTCTCTAGCGTGGAAAGAGTTTTTAAAATTCGAACCTTTCTATTTAATAATTTTCTATACTGCCAGTCCACTGAAAATGCATGACACGGTCTAAAATAAAATATTAAATAATACCGCTCACCTTAAAAACTTCCATCACAGTACAGAAATTAAATATTTTGCGAGGATATAATTGTAAATTTGGAATTAATGTTAATAAGTATTCCATTTGATTAAAAAAATGTGTGACGTCACATTTGAATATGCCATAAAAATAATACCCTGTCAAATACCCAATTGTGTAGTAATTTAAGTTTAATTTTTTTAATAAAATAAATACTAATATAATATGTTATTTAATCCTTTGCTTGGCAAAAATAAATATGTATTAAATTAGTTAGTTATTTGTATTAAATTAGTTCTTTAATTCTTTTCTTTCATAGAACAAAATACAGGGTATTTAATTTTGGAGATATTCTATGTAACTCATAAGATACATTGCCAAGTATCTGTTATTTTCTTCACATGAGTCAATGTATCTGAGACGCTCGAACAAAATAAAACTCAACAACACCTGTTTTCTTGCACCTAGCAGTTTCCTCGCTGTAGTGAGGTGAAAAATTGTGTGTTGCGCTCGGCAGCAAAGCTTTTCTGCGTCTCGTACCTTTGAAACCTTCGTTACGCTCAGGATTCTATATTTGAACCACTCGCTTCGCTCATGGTTCAACCCTAGAATCCTTCGCTTACTCAGGTTTCAATAGAAGTACTCGCGCCAAAAATCAACTTTGCAGCCTTGCATAACAAATAACTATTGAATGAAAAAATCACTTTTTAAATTTCGGTGTTAGGCTTTATTTGATAGTTCCAAAATAGTCCTATTTATCAGTATTGTCAGTGTTTTCATTTATGGTCGTATTATTTTCTCCACATTATATGATAACCTTATAAATCGTTGAGCTCTTATAAGCAAACTGCTTCTAATAGGCGAACATCTAATGGGTTAAATCAAGCATAACATCATGCCGTGTTTCTCCAAAGGGTTATTCAGAGGTGTACATACGTTAGGTGTACCCATATTTGCCAGTTATCTTGATAATAAATTAGTTACTTTTCATGATAACATCTGCTAGATTAGTTTACCGGAACAGTATTTAAATCTGGTGTTAATTTAAAATATCAAAGAGCTTTAGTCGCCTTTTTTGTTCTTGTTTAATGTCTTCATGTACATAATTCAGTTATTTCTAGACCGCAGACTATGTTCTGGATTTTTGTGTGAAAATAAAAATTTGGAATACCTACAGTTCATATTATACTAATAAGTACCTAATACAACTAAATATTGATAGTCGAATAAATAAATGTATGCAAGGTAACTTGAATAAAATTAAAAATAACTGCCAGACTAAGTGTGTCACTTAATTTAAATATAAATTCTATATTTAACATCATATATTCAGTCACGAGCAATAAATAGCTACAGATAACTCGCCCATAATCTCTGATTTCATTATTTATCTAGGTATATATAAATGAACACCAATACAGTGTGTTAGAGTAAACAAGGGACATACTTTCAGGTTGTATAGAACTCATGGAAATCAACAACGTTGTCCATGGGGCCAACTCTGAAATATGAAAAAAAAATATCAGTTGTTCCATAAATTTTGACGAATTATGCGAACATAAATGTACTGAACAGCTGATTTATTTTTCATGATTTCAGGTATAGTTTCGTAGTTGTTCATTTGCATGAGTTTAGCACCCCCTGAAAGTCCCTTGTTTAACCTACCATACTGTATATAGTAATGATTTGTGCAAGTGGCCGCACAAATAGGTATGTGACATCGAAGGTTCGAAACCAAAAATCATCTGGCGTGACAGATTTTTGGCCAATGTGATGACAGATAATTTCAATCACTCCCTTTCATTAGGATCAGGCAGTTACCAATGTTGGCCCAATGTCGGACCAATATTTGCTATAAAACACAGCTGTGTTGTAACATGTAATGCAGATTGATTGATTCAAACTTGTCATGATTGGTATATCACGAGTTTAATTTTAATTTGATTGATGTAATTAACTTTGCGTAATTGTGGTACGAAGTTGTGGTATTACTAAACCTTCCTGAAAAATTTGATTTAATTTAAAAACATCAATCATCGTTTATTATTTTGCGTTGTGAAAGCAAACTGTAATAAAATAATCTTGGTACATAATGTAATGTTCAATAAACGCCTTCTAATTGGGTATTTCAAAGGGTAGTCTTGGGGCTAAGTAATAACAGCGGTTCGATCGATCCAGCCGGTTAAGCTATGCTAGCCTATGTAGTGGCAGTAGTGCGTGTGACAGTAGTGTGTGCGTAGTGTAGGTGTGACAGTAGCGCGCGTTGATATCTTTTGAACTACAAAGTTACCATACATTTTTCGTTACTAATATTTCGATCGCCAAACAATTTTAAATCTTTGTAAAAGTATTCCAAATAATTGACTACATATTTGGAACAGTCAAAAATAAAATAACCAATCACTTATAAAAAGGCCGCTCGTCTTAAAAACTTCCATCACCGTACAGAAATGAAATATTACGCGAAGATATAATTGTAAAATTGCATGTAATGCTAATAAGTATTACATATCATTCTAAAAATCGGTGACGTCACATTGTTATATTTCATACAAATTCCGTGTTTTGACAGTTCATAAAAAGTAACGTTATTGACTACCCTTTCAAATACCCAATTATGCTATAGAGCCTTTAGCAATGTGTACTTTTCCTAGATGGAACCGGTTTAAGTAAATATTTCAAAATTTGTACTTACACACTTGGAAAATGTTTGCACACATTATTAGATGCACTTGTGCTAATAAATAGAACGGTAATCCACAGATCTGTCAAATTTCTTTGATAGATTTTCAACTATATTTCAAATGCATAAGGTTCATTTTCAATCGGGATAATTTGACAGTTAAGGATAGCTTGATGTGTCAACGTCTGTACACAATACATATTTGTATGTTGTATACAGGGTCAAATTAGATTAGCTAGGGAAACTCCGCAAATGTGATGATGGTATCAACATCTAAACACAACAAAATAACAATAAAAAATAATTGCTTGTGTTTTTTTATAGGTTGACGACCGCCGACGTACGTTTGTACTTGAAGCGTGAATTGACAAAATCAGTTTTGTTCGGTTCAATGTGTTTAATAAACAGAGTATATATGAATATACCGATACCCAGTAATACGTCTGTGAAGTTTATACAAAAAACTGTTTTTTTTTATTGATATTCCCAAATGGCTGCAATAACTGCGGTCAATGACCCCAAAAACGCATCAAAATCTTTGGCGCGTTTAGCTAGCTAATTTAATTTGACCCTAAACAAACATTGAGTTTGGCCGCCGCCCGTGACCGATATTCGGTTAGGAATTATTGTGACACTGCCGTGTCTTAGATAAATAGCGCTATAAAGAACTACAATAGTTATTTGTTATGCAAGGCTGCAAAGTTGATTTTTGGCGCGAGTACTTCTATTGAAACCTGAGTAAGCGAAGGATTCTAGGGTTGAACCATGAGCGAAGCGAGTGGTTCAAATATAGAATCCTGAGCGTAACGAAGGTTTCAAAGGTACGAGACGCAGAAAAGCTTTGCTGCCGAGCGCAACACACAATTTTTCACCTCACTACAGCGAGGAAACTGCTAGGTGCAAGAAAACAGGTGTTGTTGAGTTTTATTTTGTTCGAGCGTCTCAGATACATTGACTCATGTGAAGAAAATAACAGATACTTGGCAATGTATCTTATGAGTTACATAGAATATCTCCAAAATTAAATACCCTGTATTTTGTTCTATGAAAGAAAAGAATTAAAGAACTAATTTAATACAAATAACTAACTAATTTAATACATATTTATTTTTGCCAAGCAAAGGATTAAATAACATATTATATTAGTATTTATTTTATTAAAAAAATTAAACTTAAATTACTACACAATTGGGTATTTGACAGGGTATTATTTTTATGGCATATTCAAATGTGACGTCACAGATTTTTTTAATCAAATGGAATACTTATTAACATTAATTCCAAATTTACAATTATATCCTCGCAAAATATTTAATTTCTGTACTGTGATGGAAGTTTTTAAGGTGAGCGGTATTATTTAATATTTTATTTTAGACCGTGTCATGCATTTTCAGTGGACTGGCAGTATAGAAAATTATTAAATAGAAAGGTTCGAATTTTAAAAACTCTTTCCACGCTAGAGAGCAAAAATCGATTTTGGGCTCAGATTTCGGATGACAAACAGACTCTTTCCGAGCCTGTGAGGTGAAAATTAAATTATAGTGGTGGACTGACTATGGGTTTTGCCAATCTTTGACTAGCTATTATATAGTGACTAAACTATTGGATATATTTGATTGAATTTTCGCACGCAGGCTGGGGACAGCATTAGATATACGCAGTTTAACTTATGATCGTATTGTAGTCTCCACTTTGGATATTTTTGTTTCGAGACAATTTTTCTTATCAACTTATGGGGTTCAAACGACATTTGAGGGGTTTTAGTATTTAAGTACCTAATATTAGAGGATCCAATGAAGTGCCTAGGACAATGTATCTAATGAGTTACATAGAATATCTCCAAAATTAAATACCCTGTATTTTGTTCTATATCCTACTTGTCCTCTAAGGAGTATGAAAGAAAAAAAAATTAATACAAATAACTAACTAATTTAATTTAATACATATTTATTTTTGCCAAGCAAGGTTCGAATTTTAAAAACTCTTTCCACGCTAGAGAGCAAAAAGCGATTTTGGGCTCAGATTTCGAAGGACAAACAGACTCTTTCCGAGCCTATGAGGTGAAAAATATTTTGTTTCTTTAAAAAAAAATAAGATTTCCATAATAAAAAAAAAATGTCGCAAGTCTTTTGGTTCTAAGACATGCCGGTTTCCTTACGATGTTTCCCTTCACTGTTTTGAGGGCAGTGGTGAAGTAAAGTAATTAAATACTTAAGTGCATGCCTGGCTTTGAACTCACGACCTACAACTCGACAACTGGAGTTCACACCACTTGTCTACCACTGCTCTCAAAATCAATTTTCCTAGCCTTTTCCCAACTATATTGGGGTCGGCTTCCAGTCTAACCAAATGCAGCTGAATACGAGGAGCGACTGCCTATCTGACCTCCACAACCCAGTCACTAACTGGGTAATACGATACTTCTTGGTAAGTGTGGCTGCCAGACTTTCGGGGTTCTGACTATCCGTAACGACTGTCGTCGTTGTCGGCTTAACGTGCTTTCCGAGGTACGGAGATGTCTCGATATGTAAAGATGGTCACCCATCCACGGACCAACCCCGGCAAGCGTAGCTTAACCTGATGGATCGATCGGTGCGGCTGTTATGACTAAGCCACGAGCTAACCACTGCTTTCAAAATTTGCCAAAATGCCTACTGAAATATTCAATACATGTTTGTATGAAGGACCAATGTATGTACTACACGTGAATATGGTTGAACGAACTTCTATAGCGTTTTCATTGATTATGTCACCTGCGCTTGCGCCGCTACTTGGAAGGTCATTGGAATAATAAAATTTTGTTTATTCTAACGATTTTGATACTTAAGAAATATGCAGAGTCAACCTTTACGTCAGTGTTAATAATTTGACATACACAGTGCCTTTATGTCGTAGTTTTAAGGGCGATTTTCGTATGGCAAGAGTTACCACTGATGTTTAATGTGCGGCTAACAGCACGTACATAAATATGTCAGAGTTTAAAATGAAACAATCTTTATGAAATATAGAAAATAATGTCATGGCCAAGTAATGACAGACGCATGTATCGATCGATCAGGTTAAGCTACGCTTGCCGGGGTTGGTCTGTGGATGGGTGACCATCTTTACATATCAAGACTCCTTCTTGCCTCGGAAATCACGATAAGCCGTTGGACCCTGCAGTCATTGGTGGATCTTTGACAGTCGTTACGGGTAGTCAGAAGCCCGAAAGTCTGACAGCCAGTCTTACCAAGGGTATCGTATTACCCAGTTACTGACTGGGTTGTGGAGGTCAGATAGGCAGCCGGTCCATGTTAAATACTGGTATTCAGCTGCATCCGGTTAGACTGGAAGCCGACCCCAACATAGTTGGGAAAGGGTAGGGAGATTGAATAGCTTGAAAGAACACAATTTTTCTATGCATTAAAAGTTAAATCAATCAGGTAGATTTGATCCGTAGTTCTGGAGTTATGAGGACACAAACAGACGGATAGAGAGACGGTTACGGTTAAGCGAATTAATCTTGGATGTTTAACCAACTAAGCCATTAATTTGACTACAGATTGCATCATGCCTGTAATCCCAGAAGGTTTTCATAGAGGTATTTCCTATCTGTTTTCGTGTGGTTAGTGACTAACCTGGTGTCAGAGTTTTTATGCTGCCCATGGGCCTCTGACTTAGCTTCACATGCTGTTGAGAAATATCTCTCAGACATGCTGGTTTCCTCACGATGTTATCCTTCACCGTTATATTAAGCTATACAAGTAGAGGAAGACCAAAGAAATGATGGATGGATTGTGTGAAAGATGATATGGCTAGACAGGAAGTGACTACCGAGATGACGACTAATAGAGAAGTATAGAGGAAGAAGACATGTTGCGACGACCACAAATAAATTGGGATAAAGGCAGGAGAATGATAATTAAGTTATATTGAATAGAAATCTTAGACGAACTCTTTTAAATAGCCAAAAACCGATTACGGAACACTAAACTCGAAGATTAAAAAAAAAACCAGTGCCATCTATTACAAAGAAGGCACTTAAAACCAGTATAAAAATCTCGTAAAACATAATAATTAAATCAATTCAGGATTCGCCAGTCTCTGATTTTACCTGATTATCATACATTAATAATAACCATTTTAAGATGACATTTCTACCGGCCGGGTTCCCCCCGAGGCGCCTCTAGTTGGTATGGCCAGAGGGGGGCAGGGCATGTCTAGGAGAACTGGTTGACAGTGTGATAGCAACAATTCAAGGTTTTCTTGTATTTTTCCATGCAAACCGCGTTTTTTTTACTTCAAATTCTAAGAATTATTCTTGATTTCTTGAATAGAAGTTTTCTTGCGTTCGTTTTGTTTTATAGCGAGAATGTTTGTAGTGAACTCAAAGCGTTTATTTCAAATAAATCAGTTACAGGCACTTTTGAATTGGTAACGGGTCGGTCAGTCAGAAAGATGAAGCTAGTTGCCCATTCCAAAGCAGTAGGTACCTATGGAGAAGAACGGGCAAGAAACTCCATTCTGCTATAGCATGGCAACTAGCTTCAATTTTCTAACTGACCGACCTCTTGACAATTCAAAAGTCCCTGCAATTGGGTTATTTGAAATAAATAATTTGAGTTTGAGTTTGACGAAGCCGCGGACAGAAGCTAGTTTGAAATAAATGCTTTGAGTTGAGTTGCATAGAATCAACTGTTGGCGATATTTAATAAGTTCTGAGTAGGGTTATCATCTGACAGACATTTGACAGCGATTTTAGCATTTTTTGACAGCCTAACGTCATAGTGGTGCAATTTAAAAAATAGGGACGTGATGATGACATCTCGGAATTATTTTATTAAAATCTGTCAGTTTGTGTTTTCTATATTCGCTTACAAAACAAAGGTGGGGCAAATGCTTGTCCTAATAAATGTAGAAGAAAGACTAGAATCACCTGTCAATAGCGTCGGCAATAAGCGCTATTAGTAATCATCATCATACTCCTGCCCTTATCCCAATTTATTTGTGCTCGGCGCAACATGTATTTTTCTTCCATACTTCTCTATTAGTCGTCATCTCGATAGTCACTCCCTTTCTAGCCATATTATCTTTCACACAATCCATCCATTGTTTCTTTGCTCTTCCTCTACTTGTATAGCCATCCAAGTATTAGTAACCCAAGGAAATAAAAAATCGTGTAAAAAATGTTATAATAGTACCTATTTTGTGATCAACATTAAACTTTTGACGAAAAATTGTCTTTAGTAAAATTGTTCTATGCTGTTTTTTTAAATGAACGTCGGTTTAAAATTTCGACGATTTCAAAGACTTTTTTTTTTACATAAATTAAATACTCATTACCCAGAAACCAATTCCGCCACTGAGCTGCTACGCCAATAGAAAAGCTCAATAACATTTTCCTGACTTAACGACGCGACCGAACCGCCTGAGGGGCTGGGCAGTACAGCTGCTACCACAAGACCTGGGAGGCGTGCAAGTTAACATGGCAACACATTACGCAAGTGACTATGGGTTAGCCAGAGATGCAATATAGCGCACCCACACTTTGCCTTTCATATTGAAGTCCAATTTATATCACATAACTAACACAAAGAGACTTGCAGACAATCAATACAACTATTATTCCTTTGATTTTGTAAAATGCTAGCATTTAAGAACTTTTATTAATGTAACTCGAGGGTATTGGCGCTGTTAGCCGAAAGGCAGGTTCCGCCTAGTTCGGCTCCAGATGCTTAAACTTTTGTGTACTTTACATGGCCTCGATACTCCAAGATGGCGAACCCTTCCCAAGACAGGGATTAAACTTCAGACAAGAAGACAGTGTTCATCTATACTTCTATAAGTACTATTCACTACATAGTATAAAACAAAGTCGCTTTCTCTGTTCCTATATCCCTATGTATGCTTAAATATTTAAAACTACACAACGGATTTTGATGCGGTTTTTTTAATAGATAGAGAGATTAAAGAGGAAGGTTTATGTGTATAATTTGTCTACATATTATGCGGGCGAAGCCGCGGGCGGAAGCTAGTAATATTATAAAGAGGAAAGATTTGTATGTAAATATGTTTGTAACGAATAAACTCAAAAACTACTTAACGTATCTGGATGAAACTTGGCACAAAGATAGATTATAGTCAGGAATAGCATAGAAGCTACTTTTTATCCCGGAAAAATGTACGGTTCCCGTTGGATAATTTCCTACATATACGCGGACGAAGCCACTGGCAAAAGCTAGTTTAAACCTTCCAACTTTAAGGGATGCTAGACCGCGCTGGGCGGGAACCATGCCACACTTCATGAACATTGAATAGTACACCGTGTAACATCCGTGTCCCGTCCGAGTCTTGGTCCCTTGGACCCACGAATTGAGGAGACACGATCGCGGCTCCCACCCGTAACGGTTACCTAGACGTACGTCCAGCTAGACTCTAGCATAAATCATCCCTAAGTAAGTCCCTAAGTATATTTCTCAACAGCATGTGAAGCTAATTCAGAGGCCCATGGGCAGCATTAAAACTCTGACACCAGGTTAGTTACTAACCACACGAAAAGAAGAAGATCCCTTAGTAACTCAAATCTTTGAATCTATGCAATCTTAATGGGAGTTTGGGGTTGTGACACTGAGGCCATGGGGTCCGAGTGCTCATTTGGTTTTTCGAGACATCGCCATCAACTCTTCACGTGACCAGAGGGCTGGCCTATTTATTGGTCAAAGAATCAGCATTGTCATACAACGTGGCAAGGGTCTCGCTGCCAGCCTTTTGGGCACTTTTCCTGTTGACGGACGGACGGATTTTTTCTTTGCGAATCATTCTTCTCCGTTTTTATTCGTACATCTTATTATCTTAAGTTTGGGAGTAATGACGGTACAGACAGACAGAAAAAGAAATTCAATCCCCTCTTTTTGGATGCCATTTTTAATGTGATAATATACTCAACATAACAATTCCAAATAAAAACGTGTCTACAAAACACAAATATTGAACAATCGATTTAAACAAAATCGTTATCTTAAATAACTCGATACTACGATTCGAATCTGGATTGTCTATGACATCATAAGCCACGTAGGAAGATCATCTCAAAGTCACTTTAGTCAACACTACAGGTCAAATACATTATGCCTTTTTTTAGAATGGTAAGGACAAACCGTTCTCCGGACCAAGGATACACGACGACTTGTTTGATTTTCAATTAAGAATATTGTGCTAGCAAAGATTCAAATAAGATTTTGCTTCGAAGTTTGAAATTTGAATGGTGTGACGTAAAGTGACAGAAAATAGAAGATGGACGCCTTGAAATGCCAATGTCAAGTAGGTTTCGAAATTCGAACGGATACGAATATTGAATTGAGTTTTGGAAGGTAAGGTTCAATATCGAATAGTATTAAGAAATCGTCATTTATTTCTACTTTCTTTATTTCTGTGTGGTTACATTTGAATTATGTTTAGAGGGATTGCGAAAAAATAGGCAAAGTTATCGTAGTTCTCATTCAATTAATGGAAGAAGAAAATATGTTGTACCAGAAGAGACCCCACATAGGTGGATGTCTTTGTATGAGGAGAAACTCTGTACATAACAATGAGTGTTGGTATTTTTATTATATTTCATAGGCACAAAGGTTTAATTTAGCAATAAATAAAAAAATACCACCTTATAGAAAATAAATATTGCCAAAATATAGCTTAAATAATTCTTTTTCATTTTTAAAATTACTTATTTTAGGTTTAATTTTTTTAAATACCGTTCTTGGGAGGAGGCTAGCCCCACGACACAGGGAATCCTAGTGTGGGGTCCGGAGAATTTGTAAAAATCTAGCACCTAAGACTCTTGTAAAATAATCTGTTACTAAAACCATTAAGGATTTGTTTTAAAGTCACTAAATACACGAAAAAGAAAGAGGAATAGTTTTTTTTTGTTTTTTTTTTAAATTGTATAATTGGGAATTACGGTAGTGCATAATTATGACAGATGAGGCAGTACACTCTGAATATAGCGGATATATTACAACGAATACGCGAGAATTAGACAACATTGAAAATGCAAACAAATCACCAGTGTCATACAAATCATACAATACAAATATTTTGTACACGAACTCGTCCATATAAGGTTTTAAATACAGTTCTGACCATTAGAGAATTTAATATTAATTTTTTTTAGGAAAATTCCCTGTACAAGGCATTTGGGGATAATTCTAACTTAAAGTTGAATTTCACGGACTGTCCTGGAGCTTTCCCGTTAAGGGTCCGTTTAACTTACGAACACTAAACTTCTCCCGAAAACCGTTAAGTTAATAGCTTTGGTCTACTATTATGCCGGGTTCACACGTTACAATTTAAGTTGATCAACTGCTGAGTCGAAAGCGATTTGAACCTTCTAAACAGATAAACTTTCAATCAAATTGAATTTGAAATTCAAAGTAATTTTATATTAGAATAAAGTTGTTCAACTATAAGTTAAAAATAGAAATATCTACCTTAAAATCACGTCTCATGATGATGTAGGAAGGCTATATGTAATTAGCTAACAGTAATTAATTAGCACTTTATAAACAAAACAATTGCCACGTAAGAAATAACACACAAAAAAAACTTCCTTTGTCCGTCTGTCCGCGTTTTTCTCAGAAACGGCTGTCCCTACGCGAATAATTTCATCACAGCAAATAAAGATGAAAATAAGCTACACTTTGTTATTTAATGATTATCATTACGAGGTTATTCTATTCAATTTATTAAACAGGAAAAAATGCAAATTTCGTATCTGTGTTGCAATGAAAATGGCGGTTAAATAGGTATCATCGAGACGCAGGATTAGCAAAGGTACTTCAGTATAATGCCAAACATGTCTTAAATTCTTGGCGCTGCACAGACAGCCTACTTTGTAATTTTACTAAGAAGCATAGGAATTTGACATTTACAAGGGTTTATAATGGTTGCGAAATAATTATAATTAAATTACGTCATGATTATGTATCAAGGTTATTCAAGTTAGATCTATTAAAAGTTAAATTAACAAATTTCTAAGAACGTTATGACGGTAATAAAATAAATTACATACGGAATTTTACCAAACAAATTAAAAATACTTTAACATAGTAGTGCTAAAGTTTTTCATTTTGAAATCAATGTAGGTACATTTCAAAATTCGCAAAAAAAAACCACAGATAAAATAATACAATTTATAAAAACAATAAGACTCACCGTCAACCAACCATTTCGGGCAAAGGTAACACATTTATAAATTATATATTTTTTTAAATCCTACAGTCCTTCAATACGTCCGTACACACAGACACACAAACCAAACTGAACGATAATCGCTACGGAGCGAGATATCGATATGAGAATCGATTAAAAATCGACAAAACAGGTTGTAAGTTTAATTATCTGGCATTATGATGAGACTGTTAGGTTAGACTCTTGCCTCTTGGCGGATTTTAAAACGATATTCGAAAAAATATGGCGCGGATTCGTAGACTGAGAATTATTTTTATTTTTTGGAGGAAACCTTTGGAATGGGTTCTGTAGTTGATGAATGTGAATATTTAAAATGGGATTTTGCAATAAATTAAACTCTGTATAAGTCGTTAATTTTCTCAAAAAATAACTGTACATATTTCTAATGATCCTCACTTGCCTTCAGCTTAGAAAATAATTAAATCTTACCATTAAGTTACTTTGTAACTGAATGTTATCTTACCAATTTAGCAGCAAAATTTTTCCTAAACGTTCTAACTACGTTTACTGTAGGTACTTTTAAACCATGAGTTGCAGTTCAAAGCTAGCTCGAAGGGAGGGAAGATACTTAAGACAGGAGAATAATACAAAAAATACTTAAATTTGGCCCAGGTTTAACAACCAGCATAAACATAGTCACTTGCTCCATGACATAGAAGACACCATAAAATGAAATGTGAGTATTTTTGCACAGTTTTGCCTTCAGTAAGTAAAGACTCATCTGCCTAGCCTTTTCCCAACTATGTTGAGGTCGGCTTCCAGTCTAACCGGATGCAGCTGAATACCAGTATTTTACATGGAGCGACTACCTATCTGACCTTTACAACCCAGTAACTGGGCAATACGATACCCCTTGGTAAGACTGGCTGTCAGATTTTTCGGACTTCCGACGACCCGTAACGACTGTCAAAGATGCACAAATGACAGCCGGGACCAACGGGAGGAGTCTCGGTATGTAAAGATGGTCACCCATCCGAGGCCAACCCCGGCAAGCGTAGCTTAACCTGATGGATCGACCTGTGTGGCTGTTAGTACTCAGTCATGAGCTTCTCTAAGAGAATAAGAAGACGATCAAGAGATGCAAACGACCAATGAGAGCAGACGAGACATCTGAATGGAGGTCATAAATCGGCAATTGTAACGTGAGACACCCTTTAGTTAGATTGATAGCCGACTTCAATAAAGCTTTGGTACAGAATGAATGTAGAAGTTGGAGAACCCGGTATTGTACCGTAATTTGGAAGAGATCCATGTCTAAGAGCAGAATACGATAGGCCAAGTGCAAGAGCTGGTGGACCTCAACACTGTAACTTCTGGAGGGAGATGGGCTGGTTGGATTATCCACTAACCGCAGCCATAACCAACGCACTATTGTCCACCTGATGGACTAAGTGTGGAAACCAAACCTTTCTTCTTCTTCGTGTCGCTGGCACGACTGTATTTTAAGTTAGGTAGGAAGCATAGTTTGCGATATAGCTCCACATACACGATATCGTGAGGGAGCCGGCCTACCTGAGAGATATTTCTCAACAGCATGTGAAGCTAAGTCAGAGGCCCATGGGCAGAATAGTAACTCTGACACCAGGTTAGTCACTAACCACACGAAGAAGAAGAAGCTCCACGTCCACACCCTGCTGCCGTACCGTTGAGATAGCCCCACTTGACCAGGTTGGAGTTATATCTTCCAACTTATGCCCTACATAGAACATATAAACTATAGGGTAAGTTAATTTAATTTGAGGCAAAATAAAGACAACTAATGTTCGAAGGTAAATAATGTGGAGAGTACTAAAAGCTGCACTGGTCCATCATCAGGTGTAAACAGTATTTACCGAGGTCACTCCGTAGAATGGTGTCCCTCTATTCCATATAAATAATCCTCCATGCCTCGGCAAGCACGTTAAGCAGTGGCTGTCATTTTTATATCTTTGTCAGTTGTTACGGGTCGTCAGAAGCCTGAAAGTCTGTCAGCCAGTCTTGCCATGGGATATCTTTTTGCCAGTAACTGGACTTTGGCCGTCAGAACGGCACTCCGTGAAAAATACTGTTATTCAGTTGCATCCAGTTAGACTGGAAGTCGAACCCAACGTTTGGAAATGGCATAATCAGCCTATGTTCCCAGTGCTGGGACACTGGCCTCCTCTCTGTGAGAGGGAGTGGGCCGTATCCGTAATCCATCCCAAGCCCAACCGGTACCCCGGAACATAAAGGGCTATGGAAGAAAAATGGATGGGTTTTAGTCAGTAAGAGTCAGACACTCACTTCTGCTCTACCCAAAGCGGGAGAAGTCATTGGAGGACGTCACAGCCTCAAAATAAAAAATGGGCAGTGTCGGTTTCCTCACGATGTTTTCCTTCACAGTTTTAAGTACAGTAGCGATAAAATTACTTACGTAAAGTAAAGCGCCTGATATCTGGGATCGAACCCAAGACCCACAATTCGTAAGTCGAGGCCGTTACCACTGGGCTACCACTGCTATTATGTAGAAACAGGTTAAGTAGATAATGATGATATTTTTGATTTTTGACGACACGGTTGGCGCAGTGGTTGACCGATTGACTGCTGCGCAGCATGTCGCGGGTTCGATTCCCGCACGGAACAAATATTTGTACGACCTGTAAGTATTTGTTCCGGGTCTGGGTGTTTTTCTATCTATAATATGTATGTATTTACAAAAAAAATGTATATAAGTAGTTTATCAGCCATGTCGTTACCATAACACAAGCATTAGGTTGCTTAGCTTGGGACGTACGACCTGTAAGTATTTGTTCCGGGTCTGGGTGTTTTTCTATCTATAATATGTATGTATTTACAAAAAAAATGTATATAAGTAGTTTATCAGCCGTGTCGTTACCATAACACAAGCATTAGGTTGCTTAGCTTGGGACTATATGGCGTTTGTGTGAAATGTCCAAGGATATTATTATTATATTATTATTTTGAAAGGTAGCTCCATAAGTATTTTGCCTCGTGTCGTTTTCTCATCCGCCCACGGATCACCAGGCCCCTTCTCTATAATGTCAATGTTCAAGGACAAGCGGCGAGCCGAAATGTCAAACTATTTATTATTATGTGAATAGATATTAGACACAGACGCTTATGTCGCTCAAGTGGCCGCCATTGCGATAATATATTATTGTAATCTGGTTGGATGAGGTCGGATTTGTAAATTAAAAGAGGCTTAATATAAAGTTACATTCAAGCTACTGA
Source organism: Hyppa rectilinea (assembly GCA_951799385.1). NCBI lineage: Eukaryota > Metazoa > Arthropoda > Insecta > Lepidoptera > Noctuidae > Hyppa > Hyppa rectilinea. Next base: position 768,143 of record OX637328.1, read on the forward strand.
GTTCTTAAACGGGATTGTCCGAACGCTACCCCGCAATATAAAGGGCTAAGGAAGAAACATGAATGGGTTTTAATCAGTAAAAGTCTGACACTCCTTTCCATTCCACCCAGAGCGGGAGGAGTCATTTGATGATTATACCCACCCTCAAAAAAACAAAAAAGCTACTGAGTTCTTTTGGAAGGAGAAGTACTGCAAAATATTCCGATCTCGTCCAGAATCATCATCTGCCTTTTCCCAACTATGTTGGGGTCGGCTTCAGTCGGGCAATACGATACGCCTTGGTAAGACGTCAGTTACAAACACCAAACAAACATACAGGTGAAGCTAATACAAACCGTGTAAAAAAGGGAAAACATGACACGATAAACGATGACGCTTGAAGACACATGATGGGTTGACCGCGCTATGTAAAGTACTATTACAGAACCAACACAGTTTTGCAATTTGTTATTTGGCCTTTACCACACCTACGGGTTTTCCAAACATATTCTACAGTTGGTACGAATTGTAGGCAGCTAAATAAAGAAGGAAAATCATTGTGAGGAACCCGTATGCTAGAAAACACATGCATAAAATCTTGGAAATAATATTAACAGGCTCTTTGATCTCTTGGTCGCAAGTGGGACTGCTGAGTAGTCTTGGGTTCGATTCCCGGGTCGGACAAAGTGTTAGTGGGATACCCCGTGCTTCGTAGATCACGTTACAGGCCACTGCTCATTAGAGCCACCCAGCACCCACTCCGCGCGGCACACCACCTGCGGCTAGTATTCTTTATATGGACTTGTATGGGTATGCGCTCACTACTTTAACTCCGTGGCGTCACCGGATCGCCTCAGTCGTAAGCCATACACGCGCGGACGGCGGGTGGACCATTTCGTGACCAGTCGCTGCTCACATTCACTCCGCCTTGCGACTGCGAGTTGCGAGGTTCACTGGTTGACCACGCGACGCTTATTGGTGATAACGTGGCGTCCACCCGTGGACTACGTGTGACGAGGCGGTGCGGGATGGCTGAGCTGTGACCTTGAGCCGTTAGCCCTGCGCCTAATCTCTCTCCGGCCGGGTTGGATTGCCGTTCCATCCGACTATGATGATGAGGGAAGGAAGAGAGAATGTACCTGTGCCTGCGCACACATTAGTTCACTATAATCAACTTGCCTAGCCTTTTCCCAACTATGTTGGAGTCTGCTTCCAGTTTAACCGGATGCAGCTGAATACCAGTATTTTACATGGAGCGACTGCCTATCTGACCTTCACAATCCAGTAACTCGGTAATACGATACCCCTTGGTGAGACTGGGTGTCAGACTTTCAGGCTTCTGACTATCCGTAACGACTTTCAAAGATCCACGAATGACAGCCGGGACGAACAGCTTAACGTGCTTTCCGAGGCACGGTGGGGTGCTGTAGTGCCCTATAATATCTCCCGCGAATTGAATTTGTATTGTTAAGGGGTCGGTCAGTCAAATGAAGAAACTAGTTGCCCATTCCAAAGCAGTAGGTACCTATGGAGAAGAACGGGCAAGATACACAATACAGAGAGAATAGGTATGTGTCCCAATAGTGGGACTATTATACTGAATTATTATTATTTTCCTCCATCGGTAACCTTTTACCCATTGACTGCCGGAACGCAGATCTACGCGAGACACAATGGCGTTTTAATTGTGTCTGTAATTACGCCATACGAAAGGTTAAAGTCGGATCAATGAAATCCAAATATAAAATGAACATACACGTGTGCCCATAGACAACATTTAAATCACCATAGACTAGGCCGTAGGCGCCGGCGCCATTTTTTATTGGCGCCATTTTTTGTGGCAACATTGCTAACTGGTTAAAATTACTGGTTGTAGGTTGCTGATGTCATCACCACATTCTTGAAGTAACATGTCCGTTTAATGGCATAATGTTACCATCATCAGTCATGTCTAAAATAGCCAATTAGGTACTTACTTGAGGTATTTTTTTGTATAATCTCTAAGTATTTAGAAATAAACTACGATAACATGGTGCGCCCCTACATATTACTATTTCAATAATTGTAGTCACATCCTCACGTAACAGTTTGTATGTAGTGGTAAGTATTCGTCTTCAGTAGCAGGCCGGCAGCGATATGCGTTGTGAGTCTTGGTGGCGCTTTGTAATTACTTTCGCAAATGCTTTCAAACGTTTTGAATTTTAGAGGGGCGCGCCAGGTTATCGTCACTACATAGTATAAAACAAAGTCGCTTTCTCTGTCCCTATATCCCTATGTATGCTTAAATCTTTAAAACTACGCAACAGATTTTGATACGGCTTTTTTTTAATAGATAGAGTGATTGAAGAGGATGGTTTATACTACTTTTATTGTTCTCAATTTAGCATAAATTATTAAACTTAATATTTACATACCTAAAACATTATTAATAACTATGTACAAGTACATAACAGGAGGGAAAAAAAAATTAATCAAAGGGCATCAAAAAATTCGTCCACATCGCTGTCAACAGGAAAAGTTCCCAAAAGGCTGGCAGCATTGCCACGTTGTATGGCAAAGCTGATTCTTTGACGAAAAAATAGGCCAGCCCTCTGGTCACGTGAAGAGTCGACCAATCGCTTGGCGATATCTCGATAAACATAGTGGGTACTCGGACCCCATGGCCCTAGTGTTTCAACCCCAAACGGCTTGAATATATAACTTCCAATAAGGTTGTTATACTTGCGCCGTTTGAGGTTTTCTGCACCTGCAGCAGCTGCCCCAGCACAACCCGCCGTGCAAGGAAGATGGGATGGCGCAAGGGGGTCGACACACGTTGCATCCCACACCAACGGCCTACCTACCTTCCAAGGCATTAGTGTCATTCCATCTGTTCTCTTCCCATCGTCGCGTGCCAAGCCTTTGTGTTCTAAAACAGCTGGCACCCCGGCGGTGACAAGAGGACGACGGGTTATGTCATTAATGCTGGCGTGCCGTGCTAACCGGCCTGCGCTTTTACTGCAAGATAGACCATGGTGTCCGAGGCAGTCGACATTGGCAGCGATGCGCCCAGACGCAAACATGTAGCGAGCCGGAAAGTGGTGTCACCCAGCAGAGTGCCTATGTTGGGTGACGGAAGTGCCTGAAGCCAGAGGCCCGACTCCCACTCACCCACAGCCAGTAGGCGGGCACGCTCAGCAGTGTTGGTGGACGTATTAATAAGATTATACTACCGTAGGTACCAACCTGCAGAGCGGCTCATCCCACTGTCTCTGGGAAGATGGGTTCACGGGCCGATCAATATCCGGGCATGCCACTTTCCAGGCGTTCTCTGCGTCGGTCAAGCACGGACCGGACCGGACCGTTATACGGTTTATATGTATAATTTGTCGACATATTATGCGGGCGAAGCCGCGGGCGGAAGCTAGTAGTTTATAAAACCTATTTTATGAAACCGTTGGGAGACTGACTGACTGGTTCCCAGACAACGTAGGTACTGAGTAGATGTCGAAAATTATTCCACGGAAACATAGGTACTACCAAGATAAAAAGTATCCTATGTACTATTTCCGACTATAATGTATCTTCATGCCAACTTCCATCCAGACCCGTTTAGTAGTTTTTGCGTGGGAGAGTAACAAACATCCATACATCCTCACAAACTTTCACGTATATAAATATGTAATATTACTAGCCTTTGCCAGCGGTTTCGCCCGCTTAGATGTCGGAAATTATCCCACGGGAACGTAGTACCGGGGTAAAAAGTATCCTAAGATGTTATCCAGGATATAATCTTTCTCTATGCCAAATTTTATCCAGAACCGTTGAGAAGTTTTTGCGTTAAGAAGCAACAAACCTACAAACACACATACACTCACTAACTGTCTATCGCCTTAGGATTACCTCAAACAGAAGTCCTCTTCCTCATGATGTCAGGGTGACGTTAAGGCCACAATACACAATTTTCCTGGTTCTATCGTGACTCTGTAAGTAATAATTGCCGGTAACTCGCCATCGATTGAAAAACTAAGGTCCGTTTTAATTGATCAGTCATTAATTTTTATTGTTGTTCCTTTGTCGTTTTGCCTTCAAATGTGTTGCAGGAAAATGTTGTGTTAGGTTGACTGTACTTCTATGACTAAAACCCATCCATGTTCCTTCCTTCGGTACCTGGGTTACCGAAATACAGACGCCAGCACATCCACCTATCCCCAACTGTCTAATTTTCCCAATTGAAAAAGAACCTTACGCTTTTGTGATAAAGTTGAAACACTATCAAAGAAATTTGACAGATTGGGGTAACTTGATGTGCTGGCCTCTGTACTTTGCCCTGTATGTGATGAACACTGAGCAGTGTAATTCCACATGACCTGGCGTCTCGTCGTCATCCTTGCAGGCCCTGCACAGTGGACTGTCTGTGACTCCTAAAAGCCTTTTGTTTCAAACACAATAATTGTCGAGACTGAAACGCCATATTAATAAAGTTAAACTTTTGTTAGTCTATACTAATATTATAAAGAGAAAGATTTGATTGTTTGTATTGAAGAGGCTCCGAAACTACTGAACCGATTTGAAAATTCAAAACTACACGATCCCCGGATGATATAGGCTAGATATTTTGTTTCAAAAAGATGAGGGATCCAAAACTGACTGCACAATTACTCCAATAATGTAAGAAATACCCGCATCCACGCGACAGACGCTGGTATTCTTACAAATTATTACCTGGACATAAATATAATTTAAATCTATTTCTGCTAAAGACTTTCGTTGATGAAAAACATCATGAAGAAGCCTAGACAAGTGTCCCATATCAATCACACCACGCTTGCTCACGCGCAGCGAGCAAGCGTGGTGAACAATGATCGGTTGATATCCATCCTTTCTCGTTCGCAAATAATAATATCACAAATCAGCTGTTACCGGTCCGCCATGTTAGGTATGTTTTTTTTTATAATCAAATGGCTAAGGAATGCAAGGTTATGTCTGTCACGGAATATTTAATATATATTAATGATGTCTGCTATGTGTTCGTTTTAATTTAGAAATATTTAGTTGGAAAAGGGGATTCGTGTTACCGCGTTGCTAGGTTGTAGAGGTCAGATAGGCATCTTAAATAAGATATTGGTATTCAGCTACATAAGGATTTTAATGGAAGCTGGCCCTAACATAGTAAAGAAAATGTCAGATAGCACAAATGACAGCCGGGACCAACGACTTAACGTCCTTTCCGAGGCACGGAGGAGTCTCGGTATGTTAAGATAGTCACCCATCCACGGACCAACCCCGGAAAGTAAAGCTTAACCTAATAGATAGACCCGTGCGGCTGTTATTACTTAGTAACAAGCTCTTCCAATTAGAAAATATAACATCAATAATAATCTACCCAGATCAACTTGAACACTATAATTAAAAGTAAGATAGAGCTAGGTCTCTCAGTCTAAAGTCTAGACTTTGTCTAAAGGTCACTTGTAATTCTAGGTCATTCGACCGATGCATCGCTCGACGTAGGCAGGACACCTACTGTTCAAAATACTTATGTTTGCACTATAACGCCTACTCGTATTTTTATTGCAATGTACACGGATGCATCTCACTGCTTGCGGCGAACGATTAGCTGTTAAGAATTAGTTTTATAAGTACCTACGTCTAGTACAACTTTTGTTATTTTCTTCTTCTGTCACTTGTCTTTGCACGGAATACAGCTCTTAAGTTTTCGGAAGCATTTTATTTTCAATAATCCTGGATAGAAATCCCCAACATGGTCCTAACGAGCGGATATAAATGAAGAAACAATAATAATCAGTGGAAATAAGAAAAATACGGATTTTACTGGAATATTGAAGACTATTGAAGTAGTCCGGTACGCGGAGTCCAAAGGTCACAGGCGAACATCGACTTGGAAATCTTGATATATTTGGAGTCTGGAGATTTTGGATAGCTAGATGTGGATATATACAGTGTTCAGACGATAATCAGTATATTAAATAGTACCCAGTACTCTTAAATAGGTTTGTTTCATGGTAATTCGCGTAAGTTTCCGAAAATTGTTAAGGTCAGTACTACCTACTTTATTCACTTTGATTTTAACCAGACAATTACTTTATTTGCAGTTAACTGATTGTGATTACATTGTTAAAACTAATCAGAACTAGGTGTATTGTTTATCGTTATTGTGATTATATCAGTACATCATTAAGCAGTATTGTAGTTTTCAGCTAAGTTTTTATAGTGTAAGTTGGTTTAAAACAATTTGTTAGGTAGATTACTATTAACAAATTATTGTACTTTAACTTGTTGTATTTCAGCTGCAAGAGAATTAGGTATTATTGTTAGGAATTGTACGTTATTTAATTGTATCTTTGTATATTTCAGTGTAATACCGGTTTCTCAAAATGGCTGACAAGGAGTTAATTAAAAGAAGGGCAAGTTATAAGGGACGTTTGACAGCTTTCTGTAATTATTTCAATGATTTGGAAGATTCGTTGAATCCTTCACAGGTATGCGAATTGCAACTACGTTTGGGTAAGATGGAAAATTTATTTGTACAATTTGACGAGATTCAATTAAAATTGGAGTGTTTAGTTGATGATGTCAATAGTCAACTCCAGGAGCGAAACGAGTTTGAATCCATTTATTACAAGATCTTTTCAAAGGCTCAAGAGTTACTTACACGTAATTTAAAAACAACTAAGGATGAGGATCCTTTGGAAAATGATAACTGTACGTCACGAACGCGTAATCGTAAGCTTGTTAAATTACCTACCATACAACTGCCAAAGTTCAGTGGTTCATATGAAAAATGGTTGGAGTTCCACGACACGTTCTCTAGTTTAATACATTTTAATGATGAAATAGATGACGTCAACAAATTTCACTACCTTAGGGCTTCTCTCGAGGGTTCAGCTGCTGTGGTGATTCAATCTATTGAGTTTTCTGCCAGCAATTACACTGTCGCATGGAAAATATTGTGTGAACGTTTCGATAATAAGCGGGTTTTAATACAAAATCATGTAAGTGCATTATTTAATCTCGAAACAATTAAGAAGGAGTCATCTGTTAGTTTAAAACGTATTATTGATTCTGTCAACAAAAACTTGCGTTCGTTGGAATCATTAGGAGAACCAACAGATCGTTGGGACACGCTCTTAATTTATATAGTTACAAATAAATTGGATTCTAAAACTTTTCGAGAATGGGAAGAATTTAAAGGTGGTATAGATAAAGAAAAGTCAATCAGATTAGACATGCTTCTTGGTTTTTTGCGAAATCGTTCAGACTTATTAGAAACTATTGAAATGTCACACAATAGTTCTAATAATAATTCTTCTAATTCTAGCAATAAACATAAAAGCTTGGTGTCTGTGGCCAGCACATCAACTAATCGGCCTAATCCTGGTTCCAATTCACTGAAATCGTGCCCGAAATGCAAAGGTGAACATAACCTCAGTAACTGTTCACAATTTCTAGCTCTGAGCAATGAGCAGAGATTAGAGTTACTGCCACAATATAAAATATGTTTTAATTGTTTCCGCACTGGCCATTACGCCAATCATTGTAAATCAACTGGTTGCAAAGTGTGTAAGCGCAAGCACAACACACTTGTTCATGTTACAGATCCTAAAGCTAAGTCGAATATTAAACCATCGACTACCATTGGTGATGATGAAAGCCGTGAAGCTACTGAACCATTGGCTAACAATAACATCACATTATCGGCACAAGTCACATCGAACGCGAACGTACAAATTAAAGGAGAAGTTCTATTAGCCACTTCATTATTAAAAGTTTATGATGACAATAACCGCGAATATCTCGGTCGTGCCATTCTTGACAGTGGCAGTACATCGTGCCTAATAACAGAAAAATTCTGTAATTTATTAAAGGAGATTGTTCTAGACCGCCCTATAACCAACAAACATTTGACGTGTACGTTAATTTTAATTATATTTTAATATGCTTTTTAAAAATAATAAATTCAAGCGGACACTGTTTAATTCTTAATAGGTTTTTAAAAGTGACCTCATTGATTTTATTACCAACTGAACTCGCCATCTTTCAAGGAATTGTCAATGTGAATGTCACAAAAGATTTGACAGTGTCGCTCTCGCTCATATTACATAAATATCGATATCGACGACGATGTCCATAATATCTAGTGATAAATAATGGATGTTCGATATTTATCACTTCCAAAACATTGAAAATGTGCAACATAAAAGTTTTTCATGCATATTTTTTTCATGGAATTAGTTCCGTGAACATTTGAATGGAACTTATGATGAATATGGCCTAGCACGATTATGCTGAAAATATAATGAACAAAACAAACTCACAAAATCTACTTACTAGTCGAATGAGGGATTTTCTCACAAGTGAGAAAATATTAGTTCAAAAGAGGCGTTAGTAAAAAATACGTCACTGTCTCAGGTTTTTGACATCAAATAAGCTTTCTTATTTACGGATCTTGTTTTTGTTATCAGTAGCCAGTAAAACAAAGACGTATTTTTTACCCACGCCATCTATTGAACTATGTTTTTTCACTTGTCAGAAAATCTCTCATTTAACGATTGAAATGTCATTTACGACGCAACTCTAGTGAATTATTCTCATAACCATTTCACGACTTCAATAGCCATGTTTTTACTTTTTAAGTACTTAAACTCTATTTTTAAATGTCGCAAACTAAAACGTTACACATTGTTCGTTGGGAACAAAATATTTTATTTTAGCATTAATTTAATCGAAGTAGAATCGTAGCAACAACGTGTTTATGTTTGAAACGGAACAAATTAATTTACTTTTGACATATTGATCTGTCATTTTGGTCTACTAAATTAAAACCACAGATTAAATAGGTGGTCATTGATAATCGATATACAATGATTGATCTTCGAGAGAGCATCTCTACGTCACTACGTCAGTCGGAGCGTCTCACCGAGATGAACCTGTGGCTGTGTTGTGTTGTTGTGACTACGTATTATAATTGGCGATTTCTTTTGGCGTTTTTGATTTTGTTTCTGTTTAACGGACTACAATTTGGATTGCTTTCAACGTGACCTGGCTTCGAATAACTGATTCTGTGATCTGCTTAAACGACACCTTAGCATTTTGACAACGGATAACGGACTTCGCTTAAAGTAAACTTCAACCAATAAATAATAACTGTACCTAAAAGGCATAATACAACTGTATGTACGGTAATATTTTACTGTATTTGAAGTTTAATGCTTTGTAGAAACCAGAAATAGCGATTTTAGAAGGAATTACTTACGTTTTCTTTTATTAAAAATAACCTCAAAATCGGTTCCTTTTCTTTAAATAAATCTTTTCTCTAAAGTGTCCGTCAAGAAACTTTGCTCTTATGGGCTAATAAGGGCAGTTTACAAATAGAAAATGATTTTTTCTATGCCGTTGGCTCCAGGGCGAACAATGTATGGGCGTAGAACAATCTCCTTTACCGACAATCAAAGTTAGCGAGTCACTGATGGGTATTAATAACTCTAAGTCACCAATTGGTAAAATGTGTTGCGTTGCAATAAAATCATTAAATGAAAACTTTTCTAAAAATATTTGCTGTTTTATCTTACCTTCTATCACTGATGAAGTGCCCTGTCGTCAATTAGATCTTAGTGAATTAAATATTCCGAGTGATTTGTGTCTAGCTGATCCTCACTTTTACACACCGTCTCCTGTGGACTTAATTATAGGTGCAGATGTTTTCTGGGACCTCTTGGGCACAGAGAAGATAAACCTGGGTATTGGAAAACCGGTACTATATGAAACTAGACTTGGTTGGATAGCTTCAGGCCCTATGCTACATAGTGGTCAAGTTCCGTGTTCTCTTCCTGTACTTTGTAATTTTACAAATATTAAAAAACCCGAAACTACTGTTTTAGCGGATAGCTCAAGTACTGATAATATTCAAAACCTTTTAATGCGTTTTTGGCAACTTGAGGAAGTAAGCCATCAGTCATCAGTATTTTCTCATGAGGAGAAAATGTGTGAAGAGCATTTTATTCAAAACACAACACGTCTCAAGGATGGCCGTTTCTGTGTGAGAATACCTTTAAGACAATCACATGGTAACTTAGGCGACTCTGTTCATAGAGCTAAGCACTGTCTGCTTTCATTAGAGCGCAGGTTTAAGAGTCAGCCATCATTTAAAGCACGTTATTGTGATTTCATGAAAGAATATGTTGAGTTAAAACATATGTCTAAATGTGTACCTGACCCACAGAAACTTGCATATTTTATACCTCACCATGGCGTTGTGCGTGAAAGTAGTTTAACTACAAAACTCCGAGTGGTGTTTAACGCTAGTAGTCCCACCACCTCAGGAGTATCACTTAATCAATCACAAATGATAGGGCCTACTGTACAAGATGACTTAGTATCAATCCTTCTTCGGTTTAGGAAATATAAATATGTCCTATCCGCAGATGTGGAAAAAATGTACCGCCAGGTAATAGTACACCCAGATGACAGGCATCTGCAGCAAATCTTATGGCGGAATGATCCCTGGAGGCCTATGGAAGCCTACCAGTTAAATACGGTTACGTACGGTACCGCTAGCGCACCGTATCTTGCCACTAGGTGTCTTAGACAGGTAGGGCTCGATTGCACTGACAAAAAAATTGCTGCAATTATAAAGCATGATTTTTATGTAGATGATTTGCTTTCGGGAGGGGATACAATTGACGAAGTCCTTGAGATACGCCATAAGGTAACCGCAGAGCTGGCTTCGGCTGGGATGCCGTTACGTAAATGGAAATCTAATAATTCACAAGTGTTGTCTGATCATACGGATCATTCTTCATTAAGTTTAAACATTGGTTCAATGGAACCTTGCAAAACGTTAGGTCTAAGCTGGCATACTGAGCCTGACGTGTTATGTTATTCAATTAATCCCAATATTAATAATGCCATGACCAAGCGCGGAATACTTTCTACAATTGCTCAGATTTTTGATCCGCTAGGTCTATTAGCTCCTTACATTATTGTTATGAAAACTATAATGCAAAAACTTTGGGTACATAAATTGGGATGGGATGATCAGTTGCCATCTGATATAGTGAAAATTTGGTCCAATGTTATACGGGACTTACCATTGTTAAACACATTAAGTATTCCACGGATTGTCCTTTGTGATTTATATAAAGATATAGATATCCACATATTCAGCGATGCGTCGCAACTTGCATTCGGTGCGTGTCTGTATGTCAAAAGTACAAGTCATGATGCTAATGTCCTGGTACGTTTACTTACAGCGAAAAGCCGAGTAGCTCCAATTAAGCCAACTACGATACCAAGACTTGAGCTTTGCGCGGTGTTGGTTGGTGTTCGTCTTTACGAAAAGGTGATTTACGCTCTTAGAGCTCAAGTCAGAAGTGTCACCTTTTGGACTGACTCGACTGTTGTATTAGGCTGGCTTAAGATGCTACCACACAAATTACAGCCGTTTGTGCGCAACCGGATCGCAGAAATATTGGACAAGACAGCCGCATGCTCATGGAGGCACGTCCCTACAAATTTAAACCCAGCTGACCATATATCACGTGGAACAGATGTAAGTCTTTTGCAATCTTTAGATTTGTGGTGGTCGGGCCCTGAATTCTTGAGATATGACATCTCGAAATGGCCTAGTAATCCTACAGTAACAAATAAAAAACTTCCTGAAACTCGATCCGAAGTTTCTTTACTTGTTACATCTGCCAATCCACGACCCGTTATAGAATTTGATAGATTTTCAAAATTCATTACTCTTCAACGGTCGGTGGCATATGTTTTGAGATTTATAACTAATCATCATAAAAAGGAATTACCTGAAGATCAATTCTTCAGTACTAATGAACTGAATCAGTCATTAAATTGCATAATACGACTCTCGCAAAAGGATTCCTTTCCAGAATACACACTTTTACTAAATAAAAAGGATTTACCAAAAAAGAGTCCATTGATTAAGTTTAAAGTCTTTCTAGACGACCATAATTTAATGCGTGTTGGAGGTCGACTTGAAAACTCTCAATTTTGTTACGATAAAAAACACCCTTTATTAATACAGTCCACTCATGTTGTCACAAAATTGTTGTTTGAATTTATGCACAGAAAACTCATGCACGCTGGGCCGCAATTGCTATTAGCGTCTATTAGAGAAAATTATTGGCCAATAGGTGGTAGACGTTTAGCTAAATCAACTTATAATAAATGTATTTTATGCTGCCGTATGAAGGGACGGGTAGTCTCTCCTCTCATGGGTGATTTGCCACAGCAGCGCTTGATTCCCGGGGGTTACCCCTTTGAAACTGTAGGTGTGGATTATGCTGGACCAATTATGTCCGCCACTAGGCAAGGACGTGGTTGTCGTCTTACTAAAGTATATGTTGTTCTTTTTGTATGTTTCACTACTAAGGCGATACACATCGAATTGGCAGGTGATTTAACAAGCAACAATTTTTTATCAGTTCTGCGTAGATTCGTTTCGCGTCGAGGAAAACCTAAACACATCTACTCTGATAATGGAACCTCGTTTGTTGGAGCATATCACGAACTTGGTCAGTTCATAAAGAGTAATTGCAATTCGTTATCCTGTGATTTAGCAAACGAAGACATTAATTTTCATTTTATCCCTCCTTATGCTCCTCACTTTGGAGGTCTTTGGGAGGCCGGTATCAAATCTACTAAATATCATTTAAAGAGAGTATTGGGCAATTGTAATCTTACTTATGAGGAGCTGAACACTGTGTTAGTTCAAATAGAAGCCTTACTCAACACTCGCCCACTCACCCCACTCTCATCAGATCCCAACGATTTGCTGCCGCTAACGCCTGGACACTTCCTAATCGGACGGCCACTGACAGCATTACCTGCACCTAACCTCGAGGACCGATCCGTGACTTATTTGACCAGATACCAGAGGATAGAGCAACTCCGTCAACACTTCTGGTCTAGATGGAGCAAGGAATACGTGTCAGAGCTACAGCAGCGAGTGAAATGGCGATCCTGCACTAAGCCATTAGAAAAGGACACCCTTGTGCTCATTAAGGACGAGAAACTACCTCCCTTGAAGTGGCGACTGGGCCGAGTCATGGCTGTTTTCCCTGGACAGGACGGCATCAGTCGTGTCGCTGATATCAAGACGTCATGTGGAGTGGTTCGGCGAGCCTTCAGCAAGATTTGCCCGTTACCTGTATCTCATAAAGAAGATTCTGGTTGAGAGACGATCTCTCAACGCCCGGGGGGATGTTCAAAATACTTATGTTTGCACTATAACGCCTACTCGTATTTTTATTGCAATGTACACGGATGCATCTCACTGCTTGCGGCGAACGATTAGCTGTTAAGAATTAGTTTTATAAGTACCTACGTCTAGTACAACTTTTGTTATTTTCTTCTTCTTTCACTTGTCTTTGCACGGAATACAGCTCTTAAGTTTTCGGAAGCATTTTATTTTCAATAATCCTGGATAGAAATCCCCAACACCTACATTGTAAAAGAGGTTTTGTGTGATATTAAGAGTACTGAGGACTTTGAGGACCAAGTATAAGTTGATAGGATGAATTCTAGGCGTGCAAATGCAAACTATTCTAGGTGTTCTTCTCCATAGGTACCTACTGCTTTGGAATGGGCAACTAGCTTCATCTTTCTGACTGACCGACCCCTTGACAATTCAAAAGTGCCTGTAATTGGTTTATTTGAAATAAATACTATGAGTTTGAGTTTGAATTGTATTTCTCAAACAACAAAGTTATTTCTGCGGTTCTAACCGACGGAAAGGCATTTTTGTTTCATGGTGGGAAATCATCCAATGACTTCTCCCGCTCTGGGTGGAGCGGAAGGGAGTGTCGGACTCTTACTGACTAACACCCATCCATGTTACTTTCTTAGCCCTTTATGTTCCGGGGTAGTGGTAACCCATTCAGACAATCCCACTTACCCGGCATGGCGAAATGTTTAGGGGCCCGTTTTTGTTATTTGTCTACAGATTCCTAAAAATTACGATCATTGAGCTCGCAGGTGTCGTAGTGACGACCTTCGCAGAGTGACTGGTAGCAGCTTGGTGGGAGAAGTTGAGGATCGGGGTACATGTCATACGGATGCAGAACATTTGTCAGCATTTATCGTTTGTGGCAACTATGTACAGAGCAGCATATCAAGCTACCCGAATCTCCGAAAGGGCTTACCGCTTCTCCGGAACATAAAGGGCTAGGGAGGAACATGGATGGGTTTTAGTCAGTAAGAGTCTGACACTCCCTTCCGCTCCACCCAGAGAGAGAAGTTTTTTTTAAGGGTGGGCAATCATCAAATGAATGGTCAATTGATGATTTCCCCCATGTCATTTGATAAAAAAATACCCCCAATCTGTCAAATATCTTTGATAGATTTTCAAATTTATTACAAACTATTTTCCGCCCGTGGCTTCGCCCGCAATATGTCGACAAATTATACACATAAACCTTCCTCTTCAATCACTCTATCTATTAAAAAAAAACCGCATCAAAATCCGTTGCGTAGTTTTAAAGATTTAAGCATACATAGGGATATAGGGACAGAGAAAGCGACTTTGTTTTATACTATGTAGTGATGACGCATAAGCATAATTTTCTTTTGAGAAAATTTGTCAGTTTTGGGTAGCAGTAGGTGCCGTCTATAGCTACATAATGCTTATTATAAAATACATACATATATACACCTAGAACCATGTTTATTTTTATAATGTCTACCAAAAATATGACAAAATGATTTTTCATTTTTGGCTTCGGTAATAATTCCTCAATTGACATTTTACATCTTTTTTTGAATGCCGGTTTGGTGTTATTTATCTAATGTCAATTGTTTCGTTTAGATTTGACATTCATTTGTTGTTTTGTAATGTCAAACGTTACGTTTGTTGTTATTATTATTATTGAGCCAAGTTATTAATTTCTGTGACCATATTCAGCAAATTTTTATAAATAATACCTAAAGAGGTCTTTACACACACTTTTATACGTCAATAATATTTTTTTCACCTCACAGGCTCGGAAAGAGTCTGTTTGTCATTCGAAATCTGAGCCGAAAATCGATTTTTGCTCTCTAGCGTGGAAAGAGTTTTTAAAATTCGAACCTTTCTATTTAATAATTTTCTATACTGCCAGTCCACTGAAAATGCATGACACGGTCTAAAATAAAATATTAAATAATACCGCTCACCTTTAAAACTTCCATCAAAGAACAGAAATTAAATATTTTGCGAGGATATCATTGTAAAATTGGAATTAATGTTAATAAGTATTCCATTTGATTAAAAAAATCTGTGACGTCACATTTGAATATGCCATAAAAATACTACCCTGTCAAATACCCAATTGTGTAGTAATTTAAGTTTAATTTTTTAAATAAAATAAATACTAATATAATATGTTATTTAATCCTTTGCTTGGCAAAAATAAATATGTATTAAATTAAATTAGTTAGTTATTTGTATTAAATTAGTTTTTTTCTTTCATTCTCCTTAGAGGACAAGTAGGATATAGAACAAAATACAGGGTATTTAATTTTGGAGATATTCTATGTAACTTATAAGATACATTGCCAAGTATCTGTTATTTTCTTCACATGAGTATTGACTCATGTGAAGAAAATAACAGATACTGTAGTGACTATCTCAGATACATTGGTATCTGAGACGCTCGAACAAAATAAAACTCAACAACACCTGTTTTCTTGCACCTAGCAGTTTCCTCGCTGTAGTGAGGTGAAAAATTGTGTGTTGCGCTCGGCAGCAAAGCTTTTCTGCGTCTCGTACCTACCTTTGAAACCTTCGTTACGCTCAGGATTCTATATTTGAACCACTCGCTTCGCTCATGGTTCAACCCTAGAATCCTTCGCTTACTCAGGTTTCAATAGAACTACTCGCGCCAAAAATCAACTTTCCAGCCTTGCATAACAAATAACTATTTCACCTCACAGGCTCGGAAAGAGTCTGTTTGTCATTCGAAATCTGAGCCCAAAATCGCTTTTTGCTCTCTAGCGTGGAAAGAGTTTTTAAAATTCGAACCTTTCTATTTAATAATTTTCTATACTGCCAGTCCACTGAAAATGCAAGACACGGTCTAAAATAAAATAAGTACTATATAATACCGCTCACCTTAAAAACTTCCATCACAGTACAGAAATTAAAATAGTACGCGAGGACATAATTGTAAAATTGGAATTAATGTTAATAAGTATTCCATTTGATTTAAAAAATCTGTGACGTCACATTTAAATATGCCATAAAATTTGACGACATTTCAAAACTGGCACTACGTTAAAACAAAAATACCATTTCTTTATTTTCTTAATCTGAGTTCAAATATATATTTTTTATATTTTTTTATTTCTTCATTTCTGAGAAAAAAAATGAAAACCAAAAAACATGTAATGACGTCACATATACGGCAGAATGAGGTAGTTGCCTTTGCTTTCAAGGCATCCAAAATTTTAGATGAAAGACTGTCAAACATCAAGACATGTTAAATGTCAATGACACTTAGTGCTCTCTGCTTGGCAACTCGTACTTACTCAACATTCTTAATAACAACTAAGTATATAATTACTCAATACTCAATTCTTTATTGCATTCCATTCTAATTATTGATTTATTTTTTTATTCTAATTCTTACTGAAGTTGAATAATATCAACTTTTAATTGTCATTTCGCCAATAAAATGGATCCCAATCAAACCTACACGCCAATGAAGGAACCAAAATATTGTTTTGTACCAGCTTGCAAAAACAATTCTAGAGACACTCAAAAAACATTTTTTGTGGTGCCTAGCTCAGCAAAACAAGAGTGGTGCAATGCTGTGGGTATATCATGTCCTAAACGAGTTATATATATCTGCGAAGATCATCTCAATGTAAGTACCCGAATGACAATGATTTTTATAAACCCTGTAAACCTCAACACTTTTCAAATAACCTGAACTTTAACTGAAGACTTGTAATTGGTTATCAGTGTTCTTTTCTAATTCTTACTCTCTGTTTTGTTTATTTGTAAGTTTTCCCCATTGCTATCACATAGCAGCAATATTTCACTAAGTACTATTTTGTAAAGTAGGTAGGAACTTATGATAGTGTGGTAGGTGGGACACATAAAATAAATATTAATTATAATTTATTTTTTAGTTGGAGGAAGATATGGAGAACTACCGGTATTGGAAAACAATGAATGTGCGACCAAAGTTGAAGTCTCGGCTACCACATTCTCTTGTGTATTCATTCTTTGATAGGTCAACTGATCATCAAGAAATTAATGAACCTAGACCCAGCACATCTTCAATAAGTTCTTCATCATTAATGCAAATTAATATCGATAAGGGAACACTTTGTGAAAATCCTTTTACTACAAAAGCCAGCAAAGGAATACAAGTGAAGCCAAGAACATCCGATCGAACTACTTATTGCTCTATTTACAAGAAGAAGACAAATAAACCTTTTTTTGAAGAAGATGATGAGATAGAAGTGATGTTACCTTCAACACAAGGAAGTTCTGCCTCTGCTGAAATGTCTGAAGTCTCATCAGACATCAACATTAAAACTGTGATGCAGGGCAGAAGCTTTATGCTTGACCTTATTAAAAAGAAATCACAAAACTATATAGGCTTACCAAAGAATTATTATTGGTTGATTAACTATTTAGAAAGTAAACTGAATGTAAAATCCTTTAATATAATAGTAACTTTGTACAAAATTAAAAATAATACCCCCTTTTACCAAATCTCAGATATGTTTGAGGTGTCATTAACCACATTATGGAGAATATTTTTCAGAACTTTATGTATTCTATCCAAGTTCTTCAAACAATTAATTTTTACTCCCTGTGTATATGATGTCAAAAGAAACTTGCCAGCCTCCTTCAAAGCCAATAAAGAATATTCAAATGTTTTTTGCATTATTGACTGTTTCGAGATAGAAATTGAAAAGCCGTCAAATCCAATTAACCAGTCTCTAACGTGGTCACAGTATAAAAATGCAAATACTTTAAAATACTTGATAGCTACAACACCTGATGGATTTGTCAACTTTGTATCTGTTGGTTTTGGGGGTCGTATATCTGATGCCAATATAGTAGAAAACAGTGGTTTCCTGGATGTGTTGCCACCAAATTGTACTGTATTGGCAGACAGAGGATTTAAACATGTTGATGTCTTACTAAGTAGAAATCAGAATAAACTACTTCGACCACCTAGTGTTTCAAAAGACCAAAAATTAACTAAGCAGGATGCTATCAAAAGCAAGGTTATTGCCAGTCTACGTATCCATGTTGAGAGGGTAATAAGAAGAGTAAGACTATTTAAATTTTTAAAACCACACTCTGTAATTAATAATAAACTAATTCAACATGCAGATGATGCAGTTATTGTGGCATGTGGGTTGATAAATCTACATAGTTCTATTATTAAGAATGAATAAAAGACATAAACCCTATATTGGTTTTTATTTTGCACTTTGTAAAACAGTCTTAAAAATAAAATGTTTCCAAAATTCTTCAGCGGAATCTAATAAACCTTTCACATATGTTTCATCATACTCCACCCAGTACTTGTGTAGGAGTTTAGTTTGTTCAAAACTAGGATCAGCAATACAAAATAGTCCTTTTATTTTTTTTGCAGCATGCATTTGTACCATTATTTGAGCTTTATATTTTTCATAGAGTACACCATCTTTCACATAACTTTTCATTGTTTTATCACTTATAGGGCATTTTATTTCAACCACAAAGTCCATACAAATCCCGTCAGGTGAAACTCCAATGATAGGGGATATTAAAATCAACCCTGTGTGTTGGATTGCTCCAAATTCTTTTTCTAACTCCTTGAGCACTTCTTTTTCTAATGCCTTGCCCCTTTTGATAGCATTTGTTTCTGGTACCTTGTAACCTCCAAGAATGCTTTGTACTAAAGCACCATTCTCGGTTTTACAGTGAATAGCTTCATAGATCCTGGACCCTGTGACTCTTCCTTGACGCATAGAATGCCACAGTTTTGAGTCTGCTTGTGCTTTTGTAGCTTCAGCAATAGTTTTAACTACATCCATGGTAATAGATGTTGCAGAAAACAATTTAAATTTGTCATAGCAGTGGTCATCTTCTTGGTGTACAAACTGCAGGACTAAATTAAACACACTAAAGTCATTTAAATTAGGCTGTTGATTCCCACAGTAATTTAAAACCATTCCTGTTGTAATTTTACGTCTCTTGCATTCTTCGGAAAACATGGAAATATTGACACTCATGTCCAAATTATCTGGGGTTCTTTTCATTTTGCCAATGTTTTTTGCCAATATGAACTTCTGGTTACCTACAGCTCCAGCAAGTTTTGGTTTACTCCAATAACACTTTGTTGACGTAGTTGAAGGTTCGTCGGACCTTTTTATGAGCCAAATTGCAAAGCAAATAGCGTGTTTGCATCCTCCTGCAGAAGCTGCACAGTCGTTGCATTCTATTGTGATAATCTTTTCGTCAGATTCATCTATTACAGCTGTAACCTGATATAATTTAGATTTAACTTTATGTTCGGGTGTTACCCTGCAGTTGACAGTGCATGAGGTCCCTTCTCGCTTGACTTCTACATACCCTACAGCTGTATCAACATAAGCTTCCCGTGATGCTAATAATGCCTTAGCACTACGTGTTTCCGCAACATTGTAGCATTCATTTTCGTGCATATATTGTAATAGCATTAAATAGTCTACTTTCGGCAAGTTTCTGCTATCAGCTACTAGAAATCCTTCCGAAACTTTCATGGTAACTTTATAAAAACAAAGTATGGATAATAACACTTGAAAATAAGAAAATTTATGAATTTAATTGAAAACAAACAAGCTTCAACCAACGAGTTTGACAAGTTTGACATCTAACAGTTGTTTTACGGGTCACGCAGTAAAGCAAAGGTATTATCGTCAATCTGCCGTATGTGTGACGTCATTAGGCGCTTACGTCTTTTTAGAATACACCGAATTTCAAAGCTGAAATTATGAATGAAAAGTACATAATTTTGGAAAACCGAAAAATATGGGTGCCCTAATTTTGGATTTACTTTTATATAACGCAATAATAAATGCATGTTAAAAATATGAAATGTTGTCAATTGTGTAGTAATTTAAGTTTAATTTTTTAAATAAAATAAATACTAATATAATATTTTATTTAACCCTTTGTTGGCAAAAATAAATATGAATTAAATTAAATTAGTTAGTTATTTGTATTAAATTAGTTTTTTTCTTTCATTCTCCTTAGAGGACAAGTAGGATATAGAACAAAATACAGGGTATTTAATTTTGGAGATATTCTATATAACTCATATTTCCTATCTTACTACTCTGAGAAAAGAGGCCGCTCTATTATGTATAAAAAGGTCTATTTATTGGCCGATTGCACATTAGGTAGTGATGTCCCTATCGTTACTATC
Organism: Hyppa rectilinea; assembly: GCA_951799385.1. Taxonomy (NCBI): domain Eukaryota; kingdom Metazoa; phylum Arthropoda; class Insecta; order Lepidoptera; family Noctuidae; genus Hyppa; species Hyppa rectilinea. The sequence goes on from OX637328.1 coordinate 788,536, forward strand.
ACAGAACAGATAAACTTTATCTGTTCTGTGGTTACTATGCTAAGCCTGTATCCCCAGTCACTATGTAAGATCCTGATTAAGTACTTGATGAAAATTCTCCGCTATTTTTAACCCACTTCCAAAATGAAGGAGATTCTATGTTCAATGTTCATCGATATTTTGGTCAAATGGAATAATTTCGTACTCCATCTTGATACCTACCATGATTATTTTTTTAAACAAGATTTTGTTAAAAATTTATTTCTCTAGTTGAACGAGTAAGGAGGTTCCCAGATAACATAATATCCTCTCAAACATGCTCGCGCACGTAAATATCGTTTGATATTCAAAATGTTGCGCCGGCGCAGGGCGGATGTGGACGAATACCAGTATCAGACTCAACAAGTAGGGATCCTTGAGATAAATACTAAAACCATTTAATTCGCATGACATTGAGACGTTCCCACACTCTTCTTAACCACGATATCTCCTGTGAGCTTTTTAAGGTGGGGTTAAGGTGCATATAACCGTAAGCGGGATTGTCCGAAAGGGTTACCGCTACCCCGGAACATAAAGGGCTACGGAAGGAACATGGATGGGTTTTAGTCAGTAAGAGTCTGACACTCCCTTCCGCTCCACCCAGAGGGGGAGCAGTCATTGGATGATTTCCCAGCCTTAAAAAAAAAAAAAAAAAGGTGCATATAACTTTCAATTTATAGTCAATCCATTTGTTGGTAAAAAACCTTAGAAATTTAGTGAGATTTTAATTCACGCTCGTTGCTAATTACCTCACATTTTGCTCGATTATAATTAACTAGATGCTCCCGCGCGGTTTCACCAGCTACTTGGCTCCTATTGGTCGTAGCGTGATGTTACACACAGCCTACAGCCTTCCTCGATAAATGGACTATCTAACACAAAAATAATTTTTCAATTCGGACCAGTAGTTCCAGAAATTAGCGCGTTCAAACAAACAAACTCTTCAGCTTTATAATATTAGTATAGTTTATTAATTTGTGACTACACCTGCAAAAGACTTCTCCTGAAGTTGTTTTTTTATATTGTAGAGGGAGACCAAAAAAACGATGGATGGATTGTGTGAAAGATGATATGGCTAGGAAGGGAGTAACTACCGAGATGACGACTAATAGAGAAGTATGGAAGAAAGAGACATGTTGCGCCGACCACAAATATATTGGGATAAGGGCAGGAGAAAGAATGATGAATTATAGTCAGCCCAAGTTGTAATGAAAATGATTACAAAACTGCTTTGGAAATGAAATGAGGGCGCGCTATAGGTACACCTCAACCTAATCCATTGAAGAATTACAGGTGTTATGTTATATTACAACTTATCCTTTACATCAAACGGTTCCCGCGTCGGTTTTTGCAGATACACAGAGCGCTACAAGTTTTTAACGTTTTAGCAATTAGCTACGTAACATTAAATTTTCTGCATAAAACGCTAAACTAATTGGTAAAAGCTTCCAGTCAGTCGTTACTGTAGATTAGTGTGGCACTAATTAACTGTTGGGGTCGTATACTGTTAACTGTCTATGGTAGAGTCTCTTTTCAACTATGTTGTAGGATGTGTTTTTTTTAAGAGAAATCATCGAATAACTCCTCCCGCTCTGGGTGGAGCGGAAAGGAGTGTCACTCTTACTGACTAAAACCCATAAACACCCACTCAAAATCTACTTGTAAGATCAGAAGACCAGAACAGCCAGTCTGTTCTGTAAAAACATCATCATCTGCCTAGCCTTTCCCAACTATATTGGGGTCGGCTTATAGTCTAACCAGATGCAGCTGAATACCAGTATTTTACACAGATCGTCTGCCTATCTGACCTCCACAACCCAGTAACTGGGCAATACGATACCCCTTGGTAAGAGTTTCTGACGAACCGTAACGACTGTTTAAGATGCACAAATGACAGCCGGGACCAACGGCTTAACGTTTGATGACGTTTTCCAAGGAGTCTCGTTATCTAAAGATGGTCACCCATCCAGATCATCCGCTAAACAAAACAGATCGCAAGAAAAAAAAAAGGAGTCCATTCGAGTCTATAGCATTAAGTTCGTTTCTGTACGTTTCTGTGCTTAAAGCATTAAATAAATAAATAAATATGCGAATATGTTACGGAACCTTCAAAATTTTAGCAAGCACTCGCTCTTCACCATTTTTTTTTTGGTATATCAAAAACCTCTGGAATCTTAATGGTCCAACAGTATGCATACAATAAAACTACAACATTTTGAGCCCGAAATATAATGTGCCTTACTTATGTAGGTATATTGTTGGATGGGAGAAGTGTGGTGTATAGAGATATGGTGACACTGTGACAGTGGTGGAAATGGTGGGTGGTTTTTTTTTTAAGGTGGGAAATGATCCAATGACTGCTCCCGCTCTGGGTGGAGCGGAAGGGAGTGTCAGACTCTTACTGACTGAAACCCATCCATGTTTCTTCCTTAGCCCTTTATGTTCCGGGGTAGCGGTAACCCTTTTGGAAAATCCCGCTTACGGGGGAAGTAATGGTGAAAATATTGGTGTTCTCCAAGTACAGACGCCAGCACATCAAGCTATCCCTAACTGTCAAATTTTCTCAATTAAAAATGAACCTTATGTCTTTCCAATAAAGTTGAAATGCTATCAAAGAAATTTGACAGATTGTGGTAACTTGATGTGCTGGCCTCTGTACAAACGCCAGCATATCAAGCTAACCTAAACTGTTAAATTTTCCTAATTGAAAATGAACCTTATATCTTTGCAATAAAGTTGAAATGCTATCAAAGAAATTTGACAGATTGTGGTAACTTGATGTGCTGGCCTCTGTACAAACGCCAGCATCAAGCTAACCTAAACTGTTAAATTTTCCCAATTGAAAATAAATGAACCTTATACTTTTGTAATAAAATCAAACAGATCGGGGTAACTTGCTGTGCTGGCGTACATTGACTACACGAAATTACTTTGAAAAAGGGAAAATTAAAAAAATGGCTTCTTAACTTTTTAATTATGAATTACAACACTATTCATTTCATTTTAATGTAAAATAACTAATTTTCAGCGAGGACGTGGGAAGAGTTTTATGCTTCTAGAAAGATTTTCCATAAAATCAGAAGACGAATCATGAATAAATCAGAGGCAAATCTAGACTCTAGGCTGCTACTGAGAAATTCCAGAAGAAAAACCCAATAACACAATACCGAACCTAGAACCTCATACTGAGCAGTAGCGCTAGCAACCACTGAACAAGCTGTCTAACTACTAATCCGTTACCTGAGTAGGTATCGTGTGAATAGCAAGGTTGTGTTGTGACGTCACTGCTTCATGTGCGGGCGCAGGTTTAGAGTTTTTATCGTGAAGAAACACCGTTGTGATCAAATGAGGTAAGTTTAGGAGCTAGGACACGTCTGTTAAGCGTTATGTTGGCTTTAATCCCTCAAATGTCGTATGAACCCCAGGTAGTTAATAAGAAAAACCTTGAGAGGTGTCAAGGGACACCCGGATGGAACGAAAATAATTAATTAGTGAAGGAATTGTAATAAAATTTTATATCTTTTAAGTTATAATAATCAAAACAATCTGATCTAAATTAACCAATCAAAAAATATTGATTAAAAACACATCATATTTTACTCCAAAAAAAGGGTCGTTACAACTTTTGGTCTTAATTCCGTCTAGCTCCCTTTTGCAACGCGCGATACGGAACTTCGTTCCAAAATTCTCTCGGAACGACAATATTATAAGGTCCCATTAAAATAGGTGGACAAATTTTAACACAGCGTTCAGTACGTCAAAGATATCCAAGCAAAAAAAAACTTGATCAAAGTGATTTTATTTTGACCTATAATAATAAATAGCCCGCACACTAGAATAAACGCATCTATTATGGGTAGGTACTTGCACACTTCTTGTTAATATCAAATTTTTTTTTTTACCATTTTCCTTATTTTGGTGGTCTGGGTGATTTCTAAAAGTTTGTCGATCTATTTTAATGGGACCTTATATAAATAACCGTATAAATCGTTGAGCTCTTATACTATAAGCAAACGGCTTCTAATAGGCGAACATCTAATGGGTTAATTATCTCCCATTACTTCCTATGAATTTATTAAAAGCACTAATGGTTGTCCGTGACTAGATCTGTCATATTTCATAATTTTTGAAGTCGTAGTGACGGTGCTTGGGGCTGTCCTACGACCAGCAGTGGACGTATTTCAGCTGAAATGATGATGATGATTGTTAATATAAATAATCATGAAGGAATCAGCCTCCCCATCCTCTCCTCCTTCTCCGGGTCCCATGAGGTGTTACAGTGGGTCAGGTGGGGGTAGCCAACCAACCAACCAACCAACCAACCAATCAACCAGCCAACCAACCAACCAACCAACCAACCAACCAATCAACCTACCAACCAACCAACCAATTAACCAACCAACCAACCAACCAATCAACCAATCATCCAACCAATCAACCTACTAACCAACCTATCAACCAACTAACCAACCAACCAACCAGCCAACCAACTAACCAACACACCAACCAACTTACCAACCAGCCAACCAACCAACCTACACACCAACCAACCAACCAACACACCAACCAACTTACCAACCAGCCAACCAACCAACCAGTGAACCAACCAACCAACATATCAACCATTTGATTTGGATGGCTAATTGGTTCGTCAGTCTCAAATTTAAATAGTGCTAAGAAGTGAGTACTGAAATACCAAAATGCTGATTTACGCTTCTCCACATATAACCACAGGAATTTCACGCAAAACAAACTTTTGTGACAATCATTAGGTACTATAAACTATATGCTAAATGTGTATGAAATAACATAACTTTGCCAACGCATCTCTGGCTCCTAGACAACAGACATCCGGGTCATCTCATGCATAATATATACTGGCATGTCGCTGTTAGACTTAGATTGCCAAACCTCGCAGGACGAGAGGAATACTGATACAATATTTCATCACGCTGGTATTTCCCTATTATAAGGCAGTGGTCCCGAACCTGGGGGTAATTACCCCCGCGGGGGTAAATCAGCTTTTTTGTGGGGTAACGAAGACCCTAATAATTAAGACCTACTCATCATCTGCTTAGCGATTTTCCAACTATGTTGGGGTCGGCTTCCAGTCTAACCGGATGCAGCTGAATACCAGTATTTTACATGGAGCGACTGCCTATCTGACCTCCACAACCCAGTAACTGGGCAATACGATACCAAAAGTCATTTATTCAAATTAGGCTGAAGATCAGCACTTTTTGAAGGTCAAAGTTACATAAGACAGTCCCCCAAAAACGCCCACCCTTCACCACTTCCTAGTGCTTTAGCTGGGAAGAAGAAGTGGCGCAACAAACTCCCCAGCAGCACAGCTGTCTGTTTAGTTGGAAGAACTTGACTCTACACACATTTATCGCATGAGAAGTAATTAACATTACGAAACACATCACATTAAAATCAATCATTTGCCACATGTCAGCTAGCACACGTCAATATACCAATTAAAACATTAAAACTGACTGTACTCAAGCGTAAATTTAAAAAGAAAAAAAAAGAGCCTCCAGGTAAAAGTGCGTGCCCGCTTACATGTGCAATGCTGTACTATGTCCATACAGCCGTAACTCGAAGTTACAAATGATAAACTAGGACCATCGAAGTAAAATCAATCAATTAATTGCTAATGATTACTAACTAGGATCAAGATAAATAAATATGATCAACTGTCGAGGTCTCTAGCTAACCACATTTTGCAATACAACTCATTAAAAAAAAAACATAGTAATGAGTAGATTATGTCAACAATAAATGGCTAATAAAAAAAAATAAAAACAACCAAAACAATGAATTGAATACATAATAAAAATAATTTTATGAAGCTAATTCTGGAGAAAGAACATAAACATTGTCTTGTTTTAATCACAGCGACCAACTATCTTGTCATTTAAGTAGTCGTTGGTAGTATAGTAAGCCTTTGAACAAAGGATAGATTTTACTTTAGATTTAAACGTATTAAAAGGCAATTCTAGCAAAGAAGAGGGCAGCTTGTTATAAAAGGTTATACCAAGCACCACAAATGAGTTATGAACCTTATGAAGCCGATGAAAGGGAGCACGTAGTTTATCCTTATTTCTAGTATTGATGTTGTGAATATCACTGTTTTTAGTATATAAGTGTAAATTTTGTCTAATATATAAAATGTTGGCGAAAATAAATTGTGACGCTACCGTAAGAATACCAATTTCTTTAAAAAAATCTCTCAGAGATACTCTGGCACCTAGCTGGTAAATTGCTCGAACAGCTCGTTTTTGAAGAACGAATATATTATTTATATCTGCGGCTTTGCCCCACAGCAGAAGGCCATAGGACATAACGCTATGAAAATAGCTAAAATACACTAACCGGGCTGTATCAACGTCAGTGTATTGTCTTACTTTCCTGACGGCATAGGCGGCTGAACTAAGCCGTCCTGCTAGACTTGATATATGTGGGCTCCATTGGAGTTTAGAATCTACTGTTATTCCCAAAAAGACTGCTGTGTCTACAGTTTCAAGCACCTCTTTATCTAATATTATTTGTGGTCCTAGATTTCTGACATTGGGTAAGGCGAATTTTATACATTTCCCCCATACCCCTTGGCAAGACCGGCTGTCAGATTTTCGGGCTTCTGACAATTATTAAGACCTACCATATAATAAAACTATAGATCACCACGCAGTAAGTACAGCGCTCGTGGCATTTCTTTCTGCTGCGGTCGCGTCATCGTCATGTAAGATTGATTTACAATAAAATTTGTGATTAATAAAGATAGTTGTATTTGCTTGTATTGTATGTAATGGCAACGTTTTAAGGTCGGGGTAAAATCGGTTTTCCTAATAGGTCATAGGGGTAACAATATTGAAAAAAATAGGAACCACTGTCCTAAAGGGTAGTCAGGGGTGTATTTTTCACCGCGCTACATTTCGCCAGTGAAACTCACAAAATATTTAGTCCCAATGTTGCGTAATCTGCCTATAATATACCCACTGTTGTAACACACGCCTCCTCTATGTGAGAGGGCGTAGGGCGTAATCCATCAGGCCCACGGGGGTTCGGTAGAGGCTGGTGGTCAAGTAGATACGTAGTAATAAGTACTAAAAGCATAAAAAAACGGTCGTCTTAGGGCGTCGCTGGGGGAGGACAGCAAGGGACAAGCTGGATCGGATATCACAAAACTTAAGAAAAATATGTCTCTGAGTTGGTGGCTCGTGTGCACCGAGACATCCAGAGTTGATGCGACAGAGGGGCTTTCCTTTAAACAGCTTATACTAGGAACCATTTTCAAACTCTGTTCCAAAAATGAATTAAATAGGAGCAGTAGTTTAGTCGCAAATGATTTTTTAAGTTTATGCCCCGTTTTGTAGGTATCTTTCCTAACAGCGCTCCGGCGCGCGCGCGTCGGTGCCGCTTTGTTACAAGGTCAGTTTTTATTTACAAAGGATGGTTGCGTTTTACTCTGATTTGTAAGCTATTTAGTTTGTTTGAAAAAATAAAAACCTCATTTTTGGTGCTTTATATTTTTATACCGTACCGAGTTAATACTAAACACGTATAGTATACGTAGTGTAATTTAATGCCCCTCTGTCATATCAACTCTGTTAGTACTTACGCTATGGGTTGCGGCAAATTTTTGTGCGTTCGGCACTGTACACATTTTATATTTCCGAGAATATTTTCTCATTCATGCCTGCTTATTTTGAGTTCGTGGCTAAGTAATAACAGCCCCACAAGTCGATTCATCAGGTTAAGCTACGCTTGCCGGGGTTGACCGTGGATGGGTGACCATCTTTACATACCAAGACTCCTCCGTGCCTCGGAAAGCACGTTAAGCCGTTGGTCCTGGCTGTCATATGTGCACCTTTGTCAGTCGTTACGTCGTCAGAAGCCCGAAAGTCTGACAGCCAGTCTTACCAAGGGGTATCGTTACGTATTACCCAGTTACTGGGTTGTGGAGGTGAGATAGGCAGTCGCACTATGTAAAATACTGGTATTCAGCTGCATCCGGTTAGACTAGCAGCCGACCCCTACATAGTTGGGAAAAGGCTAGGTAGATTGACCTGCTTATTTTGAACTCGAAAAATCACGATCATTAGCCAACCTTGGTCGTAATAGAACCTCAAGGAGTGACCCCATAACCAAAGCTATTAATGTCTACTGCATTCCTATGTATGTATGTGTTTGTGATGTATGTTTGTATGTATGACGTCAGTCTACCTGAACACGTTCTAAGAACTAACGACTTAGACTTGGTATTGCTACGAAGATTTGAAGAGGTGGTATATTTCCGAGGATGAACTTTATGCGGATACTTAAATATTACGAAAACTAAATAAGAATTTTAAGTAAGGGTTGGCCTGGCTGCCAGCTCTTTGGGAACTTTTTCTTTTTTTTGGCCTATGTTTATTTCCCCTCCTTGTTATACACTTGTTCATATTTTATTATTAATATTTTAAGTCTGTTAGCTTTTCAATTATGTAAATATTAGGTAAGTACCTCTCTGTTTATTTATATAATTATTTTTGTCTAGAAATTATTGACATTTTTAAATGTGAGAATATTTAAAACATATAGGTATGTCATTTTATTGTTTCCTTTGTTTCAGTCCTGTACTTGCCACACAAGATTAAAAATAAAAATCAGACCGTCAATCAGTGGGTCAGTCGCCACTTTTTTTTTAAATAATGCATTGTTACCTTCGATGTATTATTGATCGAAGATTGTTACTTTTCCAATTGACTTTAGACGAAGGCAGAATGACAGACATCGGCTTTACTTGTCATTTATAAGAAATACATTTTAAAAATTATTGTATTGTAAGATTTTAATTTATTTGATAATAGAATAGCCAAACTGGTCAGACTCTGATGTCAGTCCTAGTTGTGGGAACTAGAAATAAATAATACATTTAGCTGAATATTATAATTATGCGACAAATACTCACTTAAATAAATTGGTTAGTTCAAAAAAGAATGGACTAATACCAAACGATTTTTTTCACAGTGCCACATCCATTTTTCACACATTCTCGTATCTGACCACGCGTTCTTGGGTCATTCGTATTTTTGGGACAAATATGCGCGTTTGATCCGCCATATTGATACGTGAGGCCACAGGTTTGTCAAAACAAAGACTCAGAAACACGGCCTAATAAAAGAGAGAAACACACAAAACACATTAGGTACGAATGGGTTTTATAGCAATTAATGGATAAATTATAATGAAATGACTCTTTTTTATGCTTTACTGGATGTAATATATTCGTAGAATACAAATAATTGATACGAAGTGTGATGTAACTGAAAGATCGACATTGAACTTATTAAACAGTTAGTTACATTGTTGACAGCGAGTTTATGGTCTTGAAGCGTCATCTATGTATAGTCAAGTAAAATAATCTTAGTAGCGACATCTATCAACGGGTAGCGGCGCTTTTTCAATGTTTACAACAGAGGTTTACAACATTTCGCATACATAAAAAACTAGATGACGCTAGCTAGACATAATGGAGTGCGCATGTCAAAAATTCATGTCATTCACACATCATTTTATTTGGTGATATCGTGAAAACGCGTCGAATTTGTGAAAATATAAGGACGTGGTGTCTTCGGGCATGAGTGCCATATATAAACGAACGATTGTGTTAAATAGAATAACCTGGACAATGCACTAGTGGACGATAAAACGGGAGTGTATCATGGTGGTCAAATCCTGAAAGGAAAATCGACTTTATTGCAGTTTCCCCCTGAATTTCCGTGTGGTGCGTTCTGTTCATTAAAATATCTTGTTTTGTTTCACATTCCGAAGATGATGTGACTGTATAACAACTGGTGTGTATTGTGGATAATTTATTGTCTATTTTTGACTTCGTTTTCGATCTATATTTAACGACAGTGATTCCATTTTATTGAATTACTTGTATGAAGACTCGCAAATTGCGTAAGTTGCACATTTGTTTTTGATATTTCAGCGTCCCTACGTTAATAAGTCTGCCGAGTTCAGTTCCAGAAGAACTTAATAAAACATTTAACAATGTTTACATACATAGTACACAAAGGCAGACTAAATTTCACCCACGTTTAAAGTAACAAGATTTTTCAATTGGTCATTAAAAAAAATACCAATAAATAGGATGATGCAAGTTTCACTCAACAAAAAAAAAATTGAACATGATGATATTAGAATTTCGCAAAAACAAAACGTTAAAATACCAACCATCTAAAACTTTGTTGCTTCAAATTACAGAAAAATTAAGTTTTGACAGTTTAACATTTGCAAATCTAGTTGGCCGTGCAATATCCAATAAGAATGTTTCATATATTGATACCATTCCAACTTAAATGTTTGTTTACGTTTGATTCTTCTGGCAATTTATCTCCATTCTTATAGAATATTTGTTCGCAGACATAGAATTTATCTTTAATGGAGTATTCTGTTAACTGCCTATTCAACAATGTTTTACTTTATGGCCCGGCAAGCAGGTTTCCCTCGATAAAACCGTCCCCACCTGGGCTTCAAACCGGTGACAGAATCATGTCATTCAGCTCCTCACCCAATGAAGGGATGGCACCACAGTGATAGTTCTTGTTAAATGTTTGCTAGCCCATACTGTCCAGGCCTGTACAGGTCTTCTTACTATATGCTCCTTTCAATTTCCATTTTCACTGTCTACTTACTTTGCTACTACCCCGGCTGTCAGCTGTGCATCTTTGACAGTCGTTACGGGTCGTCAGAAGCTTGGAAATCTGATAAACCAGGCTTACCAAGTGGTATCATATTACCCAGTTACTGGGTTGTGGAAAACATCTCGGCTCCATGTAAAATACTGGTATTCAGCTGCACTGGTTAGACTGAACCCCAGCATAGTTGGGAAAAGGCTAGGCAAATGAGATGACTGTCTACCTACTTTGTGGCATGCCACAATCAATTCTTTGTAATTGGGTCCCACAGTGGAGCTCAGAGAGGGAGAACTTGTATAATGTATTGTGTGTTGTCTTTGTGTATGGGTCAGCTAAGGAATTATATTACTTTTCGCGAATACATTAGTTCAGTAGCACAGTGACAGAGTCCATCCTTCTAATCTTTGGCATGCAGTGGACATGGGCTTTTTTTTTTTTTTAAGGCTGGGAAATCATCCATTGACCGCGCCCGCTCTGGGTGGAGCGGAAGGGAGTGTCAGACTTTTACTGACTAAAACCCATCCATGTTCCTTCCGTAGCCCTTTATGTTCCGGGGTAGCGGTAACCCTTTCGGACAATCCCGCTTAAGTGGACATGGGCTGCAGTCCTATTTAAGTTGGGCAGCCTTTTGAGCCACACCGGTGATCTTTGTGACTACTGTTAGCTACAATTAAATAGGGAATATACATCTATCAATTTGCCTAGCCATATTGGGGTTGGCCATATCCGGATAGACTGGAAAGTCTATCCGGATGCAGCTGAATACCAATTTGTCACATGGAGCAATTGCCTATCTGACCTCCACAACCCAGTCAATAACTTGGTAATACGATACCCCTTGGTAAGACTGGCTGTCAGACTAATGGCCTTCTGACTACCCTTAACGACTGTCAAAGATCCACGAATGACAGTCGGGACCATGGCTTAACGTACTTTCCGAGGCATGGAGGAGTCTCGATATATAAAGATGGTCACCCATCCACTGACTAACCCTGGCAAGCGTAGCTTAACCTGATGGTTTGACCTGTACGGCTTTTATAACTTAGCCACCAGCCACAAGAAAATAAAAAACTGTTTGTTTAGACTTCAGAATGCTTGGACCGCTTTGGCAAATTGTTATTTTAAGAGTATAAATATTCCATAAGTTTTAAAAGAAAGAAAACCAAGGCTCACTGGTATGGGCTTAAATGCTCTTAAATGTTTCCACTGATATGTTGTTAATTAAGCCTAATTAACATAGAATCTGGTCCAGATCATATTTTTCATTGATTTCATGATCCAAGGTCCCAGTTGTGTGAAAATAATTAGCGTAGCCTTGTCAATTAACCAGCGTCATTTATAACAGGATTGATAATCATGACTATGGTATGTCCAATCCCGGTCTATTTATAATGAAGCATTATTCCATTCATTTATTTTAATATCTTAATATAAAAACAAAGTCAGATTTGTTCAAACACTTATAACTCGAGAATGGCTGGACTGATTTTCATAACTTTCAATTTGTTGTATTTGTCTCCGTCTTGAATAGCAGAATAATAAAGGTATTAAAAACATTGGAAAATTGACAAAAAATGAAATAAAAGAAAAAGTATTTTCCCATACTATCCTGTCGATACAGGGAAAACGTTTATGTTCCCATCAACAACTAGAGTAGGTGGGTAGGAGTTATGTGTAGAGGTAGGTAGGGTAGGTAAGTAGCGTAGGTAGTTAGGATAGGTTGGTACCTACCAACCTATCCTAACTACCTACGCTACTTACCTACCCCCCTGACAAACATTGTCCTGTCTTTACTATGATACCTATCATAGTAAAGACAGGACAATGTTTGTCAGGTCAGCTAGTACTTAACAAAAGACGCCTTTAAACATCTTTTTTGCAAAAAAAACAACATTTTGTGATGTCCCTTCCAAAAATTCCATCAAATTACATCATTACTCATTTTGTCTACCAATACATATCCCTTGTGGTCCCAGCCATTTAGTTTTTTTGAGTGTGTATCTTTTCACTTTGTATCTTGTAATGTGATCGGCCCATTACCATTTTTCACGTTTCTAGGTTTCTGGCAATAAATAATGTTTTATCAGATGATCTTTAACCTTTACCGTAGCCACTCGCCGTTTTAACAAAGGGGGGGGGGATAGACCCCCTCCCCTCCCTCCAAGTGATTCAGATGCAATGAGTCAACTGGCCATGACATTCTGTTTCAATAGAGGGTCATTTATGATGATATTAGGTAGGTTGGACCTTGATACTGGGCCATAGCTGATTGATGAGGTAGATTTTCATAATTTGATAGTTAAATTCTGCGCAAACGAGGGTTGGTATCGCTACTAATTCGCTAAGTACTAATATTGTAATGCGAAAATAAGTTGTTTTTATAAAATTTATGATAGTACAAACGCTACCACATCCCTAACTGTCAAGTTTTCCCAATTGAAAATGAACCTCATACTTTTGTAAGACAGTTGAAAAACTAGCAAAGAAATGTGACATATTGGGGTAACTTGATGTGCTGACCTCTGTACTTAAGAAGAAAGCGTGAAAGATAGCCCGCAAAATTCAAATTTTCTTACGTTTTTAGCAACTTGGAGATACATCCAACTTACATGGCTTTCCGAGTTATTACTATGGTATTGTGGTCAGGTCAGAGGGACCTTCACTTAGGGAGTTCAGAGGTAGAGCTTGTGTAGCACAAAATACAAACAAGGGGCACCAGCTATTGAATTACATTGCTTTTAACGAATACATGCGTCAAGCAGCACGGCTACTGACAGAGACCTCTTCATTTATAAAAACCTATCAAACTATTCTATCATTTTGAACTCGTGGCTAAGTAATGACAGCCGCACAGGTCGATCCATCAGGTTAAGCTACGCTTGCCGGGGTTGGTCCGTGGATGGGTGACCATCTTTACATATCGAGACTTCTCTATGCCTCAGAAAGCATTTTAAGCCGTTGGTCCTGGGTCTCATTCGTGGATCTTTGACAGTCGTTATGGGTAGTCAGTAGCCCGAAAGATTGACGCGCCAGTCTTACCAAGGGGTATCGTATTACCCAGTTACTGGGTTTTGGAAGTCAGATAGGCAGTCGCTCTATGTAAAGTTCTGGTATTCAGCTGCATCCGGTTAGACTGGAAGCCGACCCCAACGTGGTTGGGAAAAGGCTAGGCAGATGTGAATTCTGTCAGTTATATTCTAACCAGGCTCTAAGTTCCACGAGGTTTCACTTAAGCTCTATAGTATTTGTGGTTCCTATACTCTATGTTATTCACCAACTCTCAAATCAACTCGTAAATCACTCCAGTTCAATGAATTGTATGGTGTTAACTGTAAACAGTCATTAGTTGGTTAGTACACGTAGTGTTTAGTAGATCCGGGTGTTATGACGTCATTGCTAATATTGGACTTATTATTGTATATTAAATGTGTTGGACTATCCATCTATGTTTATCTGTGGTCGGGTCCTTTTGCGGTTACACGATTTTGCAAAGAAAAAGTGGTCGAAAAGAAATATGGTTAGAATATCTCAATCTGCCTTGCCTTTGCCCTTTATTGGGGTCGGCTTCCAGTCTAACCGGATGCAGCTGGATACCAGTATTTTACATGGAGTGACTGCTTATCTGACCTCCATAACCCAGTAACTGGGCAATACGATACCCCTTGGTAAGACTGGCTGTCAGATTTTCGGGCTTCTGACGACCCGTAACGACTGCCAAAGATGCACAACAGCCGTGACCAACGGCTTAACGTGCTTTCCGAGACACGGAAGAGTCTGGTTATGTAAAGATGGCCACCCATCCACGGCCAACCCCGGCAAGCGTTGCTTAACCTGATGGATCAAACTGTGCGTCTGTTTGTACTTAGCCACGAGCTCACACTGCGGTGCGCGAGGAAAAAATCAACCAATAGGATCACTTCAGTTTCATAGCTGAGCTAAGCTGCTAAGCCAGTGTTGTTATTGGTTAGTATTTACGCACAATCACCGCTTCGCATCCTTGCTCATCTCTGGTGGAAAACCCTAAAACACACATTTTCCTATTTGCTACATCTTTGGCACTCCGGTTCCGATCCGATTGTATGGTCTGTCCCTCCCCTTTTTTTTTTGAAGGCTGGGAAATCATCCAATGACTCCTCCCGCTCTGGGTGGAGCGGAAGGGAGTGTCTGACTCTTACTGACTAAAACCCATCCATGTTCCTTCCTTAGCCCTTTGTGTTCCGGGGTAGCGGTAACCCTTTCGGACAATCCCGCTTACCATCTGTCCCTCCCCTACCAACGTCCTGAGGGTTCCAACAGCTAATTGAGTTCATGAATTCGAATCTAAGCTAGGTAGAACCTTCATTACTCCTCTGATAAAAAAATTTTGGGTGCTTTCTCTCTGTTTGATAGAATTCGCGTTATTTTTTTATGAGTATGATTCTTCCCAAATTAGTTGTGACGGCATACCTCTGGGATCTGCTTCTGAAGCTACATTACGTGTCTACCTGTTTATCGTAGCATGTCGTAAAGATTTTTTTAAGTCTCTGTAACTGTAGATTTATGATTTGCAAGGTTGCCTATGTTTCGTTATACAGTGTGTTAAGTTAAACGAGGGATATACTTTCAGGGGTTACTATACTCATGAAACTGAACAACTTTGACTGTACCTCAAATCAGGAATAAAAAACTCAGCTGTTCAGTACATTTAATGTATGGAACAGCAGATATATTTTATTTCATACTAGCTTCTGCCCGCGGCTTCGCCCGCATAATATGTCGACAAATTATACACATAAACCTTCCTCTTCAATCACTCTCTATCTATTAAAAAAAACCGCATCAAAATTCGTTGCGTAGTTTTAAAGATTTAAGCATACATAGGGATATAGGGACAGAGAAAGCGACTTTGTTTTATACTATGTAGTGATTTCAAAGATAGTCCCATGGACAAAGTTGTTGATTTTCATGAGTACTATACAACCTGAAAGTGTGTATCCCTCGTCTAACCTAACACACGGTGTATATTCTTATTTTTTACGCGTAGTTTTAGTTCAAAACGCGTTTAATAGCAGTTCTGAGTATCTGTGTGCTCTTTGGCAAACCGTTCAGGGGTGGAAAATCTTCATGGATGTCCTCTGCCGCCACCAAGGGGCGGAGGGGTCTGTCAGACTCTTAATGACAAATAACCACCCTGGTGTTCCATCTCTTACCTACGCCAAGGGTCGCGGGAACGATCCTTCCGTTACGCTACGTTTTATAACAATGCAGAATCAGTGCCCTGGAAAAGCCTACTCCAACCCTATCAAATTCTCCCTGTTCCTTGCCACTCCATGTCTTTCCAGCTATCCTCACCAACTGCCATCATGTCCAGAGTACTATAGAGTCACTTTTTTATCAATTCCTCTTCTAACTACTCTGCCAGTGCCGCTGGCCCATCTCAATTTTTATTATAAATACTGGTTAGACTGGAAGCCGACCTCAACATAGTTAGGAAAAGGCTAGGCAGCCTATAAAGTTCTCACTGCTGGGACACGAACCTTCTCTCTAAGAGAGGGAGTAGGCCGATCACGCGGGTTGGCGGATGTCACATGTCTTCGATGTTTTGGTTCTATAAGGACATGCCGAAACCTCACGATGTTTTCCTTCACCGTTTTGAGAGCAGTGGTGATGAAATTAAATACACAAAGTGCCTGCTAGGGTTCGAACTCACGACCTACAACTAATAAGTCGAGACCGTTACCAGGGGGCCACCGATGTTCTCTCTATCTTAATCTCCTCAATTTCAATAACTCTTATCTGGTGTTATTGTTGCTTTCCTGGTGTTTTGTGATTGGGGTTATCAGTTTGAGAGCTTTGTATATTGAGTGCAAGTAAACAAGTGGTATTTTTCTTCTGCTGCCCTTGTTTCATGTAACTTGTGGCTTCATTGGCATTTCCACCCTGTCCACCGTAAGCGGGATTGTCCGAAAGGGTTACCGCTACCCTGGAACATAAAGGGCTAAAGAAGGAACATGGATTGGTTTTAGTCAGTAAAAGTCCCTTCCGCTCCACCTAGAGCGGGAGAAGTCACTGGACGATTTCCCACCCTCAAAAAAAACCCTGTCCACCGTCAAGCAAGCGACCTGCTTGTTATAAATCCGCATCGCTGTATGGACGTTGCAGTACCAGGGAAATCGCAGATCTATTGCCATCCCAGTGATAAAATTGACATGTTTCATGAGCTTGTCCTTTTTTTTTATAATTGTGTAAACTATACTTACCCCTTTATTTAAAAACTCTGCTTAAAGTTAATCAGTCGCTAATCATTACTTAAATTTAAGCAACGTTTTTAAATAAACTCCATATTTGATAGGTACGCGAATTATATCACTACATAGTATAAAACAAAGTCGCTTTTTCGGTCCCTATATCCCTATGTATGCCTAAATCTTTAAAACTACGCAACGGATTTCGATGCGGTTTTTTTTAATAGGTAGATAGAGTGATTGAAGAGGAAGGTTTATGTGTATAATTTGTCTACATATTCGGCGGGCGAAGCCGCGGGCGGAAGCTAGTTTTGAATATATTGCAAAAAAAGAAAATTTCTTGGTTCTTTCACCTTGCATAGCGACTCTCGTCAGTACCTACTTCCCGGATGAGCTACTTCGCAGAGCTACTTCTCGGAACTGTCTCGTTGCAATTTTCAAACTATTGATCAGTTGATCCTCCCTCGAGTTCCAGGTATTTACGCCAGCATTGCAGCTATCGAGGTGCGGTGGCACCTAGTTTTCAATTAAATGCTCTCATCTCTCTCGTGGCCAAGTTATATCAGCCGCACAGGTCGATCCATCAGGTTAAGCTACGCTTGCTGGGGTTGGGCTGTGGATGGGTGACCATTTTCACATACCAAGTCTCTTCCGTGTCTCGGAAATTACGTTAAGCCGTTGGTCCCGGCTGTCATTTGTGAATCTTTGACCGTCGTCGTTACGGGTCGTCAGAAGCCCGAAAATCTGACAGCCAGTCTTACTAAGGGGTATCGTATTGCCCAGTTGCTGGGTTGTGGAGGTCCGATAGGCAGTCGCTCCACGTAAAATACTGGTATTCAGCTGCATCCGGTTAGACTGGAAGTTGGGAAAAGGCTAGGCAGATGATGAGTCTATCACGATTTAAATGTTTCTAATTTTATATGAATTTCCCCTCTGATCCATCAAACAACGATCCCCAAAAATGTAGCAAAACAAAGAAAAATACCATCCCTATCTCCATATTTTTAATAACAACTAAACAAACAATGTTAACCCCGCACACAGATTTAATTATAAACTCGCGAACGATGAACAATTGTTTATAATATATCTTTTATTATAGACATAACATTGTTTTGACTTTCATCATAATGGCGGTGACGGTAGTGTGACTGACTCAGTCAAGGTTAATAAAGGTTTTTAGGCTGATGTCATCGATACTATAGTTATTATTTTATGTGGTGGTACCTCGCCAAGATTGGGTGTTCCCATCTGGTGTGGTGGGTGTACAAAAAACGTTAATTAAATGTGTTCACTCAACGATTTCTCTTCGGGCCACCACCGTAATACCTTGCCTTAAGAGTTTAGGAAACTGTTGAGTGATTTACTTACAGACAACAGCTCTTCTTCTCCTTCTCAAAATCAAAACCAAAAGTCATTCATTCAAACTAGGCTGAAAATCAGCAGTTTTTGGAAGTCAAAGTGACATAAGACAGTCCCTCAAAAACGCCCACCCTTCACCACTTCCTAGTGCTTTAGCTGGGAAGAAGAAGTGGCGCAACGGACTCCCCAGCAGCACAGCTGTCTGTTTAGTTGGAAGAACTTGATTCTACACATTTATTGTATGAGAAGTAAGTAACATTACACAACACATCACAGTAAAATCAATCATTTGCCACATTTCAGCTAGCACACGCCAATATACCAATTAAAACATTGAAAACTGACTTCTTTTCGTATTGATATTGTTATTGGTGGTTGCCGCAGTGGTTGAGCGATTGACTGCTGCGCTGCATGTTGCGGGTTCGATTCCTGCACGGAACAAATATTTGTACGACCTACAAGTATTTTTTCCGGGTCTGGGTGTTTTCTATCTATTATATGTATGTATTTGCAAAAAAAATGTAAAAAGTTTATCAGCCACCTCGTTACCATAACACAAGCATTAGGTTGCTTAGCTTGGGACGATATGGCGTTGTGTGAAATGTCCAAGGTTATTATATTATATTGAGCTAATTGAGCCCAGTAGGTGGCCACATTGACGCAGCATCAGTGGCATTCTTTAAGACATCGGGAACGGGTACATAGGACACTCCATCAAGCGGGGTATGGTCCAATCAGAAGTAACGCACTCGCACTGGATGTTGGGTGGGTAAGTTATCCCAGACTTCGACAAGTTGTGCCTGCAGCGGCCTTCTTGGGTATGCATTCGATTGAGAGCTTTCCTGCCACTGCAGATCACGCTCGTGAGACAAATGTCCCAAGGCTTAGCGAAGAAGGTGGTGGATCTTTCCGCGGACAGCGCTTAGCCTAAATTAATTATTAAAGTTATAGATAGAATACGGAATGAGTGTATAAGAGGAGGTCTGAAAGTGACACCGGTGACTGAAAAGTTGTGTGGAAATCGGTTGTCATGGTACGGGCATGTTATGCGGAGGAATGAGGAAAATGTTGTCAGGAAACTTGTGAGCATGAATTTGGATGTCTATACAAGTAGAGGGAGACCAAAGAAACGATGGATGGATTGTGTGAAAGATGATATGGCTAGACAGGGAGTGACTACCGAGATGACGACTAATAGAGAAGTATGGAAGAAAAAGATATGTTTGGCCGACCCCAAATAAATTGGGATAAGGGCAGGAGAATGATGATTCACATGTATAAACAACTGTTCTTTTGTGTAGATACTGCAGATTGGGATCTTTGAATTTTGATTTTGAAATTAGATTTGGGAATAGCTTTGGGTTCAATCAAAGCGCCTGCTCTGAAACACTATATCTATCTTATCTTATCTTGTCCTTCCAGCATTGATCCAGTCCGATTTCTGCAGCCAGGAAATTAAATTAAAAAATTAAAATGACAGTGGACGTGACCTACGACTCATACTTTTCCTACTGTTACCATAAACATGTGCCATATGTCAGTCCCGTCACTTTCGTAAATAAAGAAGGCGTATATCGCATTTCAGACTTGCGTTTTTAGACACCGCTGTCAGTACTTGTTGCTGGGGAGTCCGTTTCGCCACTTATTTCCAGCTAAAACACTAGGAAGTGGTGAAGAGTGTGCGTTTTGGGGCAGGTTTTTGTAATTTGACGTTTAGAAAGTTCTGATTCTCACCACGAATTACTATAATGTACTCAGGGCTTGTTTTTTTGTTTTGGGTGGTAAATCACCAAATAATTTCTCTCCGTTATGGGGGGAGGAGCGGGAGAGAGTGTGTAAGTGTGTTAGACTTTTACTGACTAAAACCCACCCGCCTGTGTCAGAGGCCACGATAACTCTTTCGAACAAATCTGTGACCCTGGCAGGCATCGGCCCTAGCGGACTCCATCAGTTAGTGCTGACATCTCTTTGATACCCTGAGGTCTGACGGGTTGACTGCCCAGGGCAAGCTTCAGGGTTTGCCTTGGGCAGTCAACACTGCTAAGTACCGACTTGCTGACTGGCTAATAATTTGACCACAGAGCAAGGCGTCACCGCGATGGCAGAGTCTAGCTAGCAACGGCAGTATTAATAAAAGTCGTGGCGTAGAAAGTCCGTCGAGAGCACAAGTTCTGTCACTCTCTGCAACTAGCAGTGGGTCCTCCTACTCTGAGATTTTTTCCATGTCATGAGGTATTATTTGTTATTTGCGATGCGTGAGAACGCAAACCAAAGCTCCAAGCTTACCTAGCATAACCATAACTAGCCTATAAAGTTACCCCTACTAGGACACTGGCCTCCTCTCCGTGAGAGGGAGAGGGCCCGTTACGGGTTGGTAGGTAGATGTCACATGTCTTCGAATTTTTTAGTCTAGGACATGCCGGTTTCCTTGCAATGTTTTCCTTAACCGTTTTTAGAGCAGTGGTGATGAATCCGATAGCACTGGCCCTTCACTCACTACTCACAAGATTATATCTAAAGACTGTTGAATTCGTTTTAAAGACACCGTTGAAAATTTAAGATTTATTTTGATCTGCTTTTGTGTCTGTTTCGTCAAAAACAACCATATAGTTTGAATATAATTTATGCGTTTATCTGCGAGTCTGCGACTGACTGGCATCTTGATAGGTAGCTTTTACGCGATATTTCCGGCGTTTATGGCGTAGTGTTGTGCTGTGATTTGTCGACGGTCGTGAAATTCATCCACGTGGTACGGGAAATCGTCTCCCAACATTTTGTTTTTCTCCGCACTAGGAAAAAAATAAGGGTGACTTGGACCTCCAAAAACTAACGATGCTTTGGCTATTTTATAGTATCTTGTGGTCATTTGGGTGTGCCGCGGTGTCGTTTAGGATGTAATGGGTTCCAATCAGTGGGAATATTTACGGGATGAATTCGATTCCTATCGCAGGTACGGGCCTGGAATGCCAGAAGGCAGACGTGTGTGGAAAAGAGACAGAAGACTCCTTTGCCCAGCGATGGATCATAACCTCCCAATTAGATAGAGATAGCATTTTATGTCGTAATTGTAGAACCATCGCTCCGCGTCATGCCCTATTTAAACTCGCCAAACACACTTACTAGAATTCACGCCTAATTTCAACACAAAACTACAATCCAAAACTGTCACAAATGTGAAAGTACTCGTATCGATAAACATTCCAACCAACGACGTTTCCCTTCACTAGCCCATAACTCGACATTGACCGCTGCAGATGCTCCCATTCCTGCTAGTGATGTAACGTTACCGATATTCGGTTTCTAATGGACTACAAAAAGTTTGTCATGCTTTGTTACTCTGCGCCAACCTTATTGAAGACTAGCAGCTGCACGCGGCGTCCCTTATTTTTCTAAAATAAAAAAGGGCTTAAGTTATTCCTTATAAAATCAGTTATCGGTAAGTGAAAGTTCCGTCAAAATCGTTTGGGAGATTAGCCGGAACACACAGAAAGACAAGACAAATTTTGAACTAAAAATTGATACAATGTTAGAAGTACCGTATATATTTCACATGAATTTAGTAAAATGCTGTTTTTTTGTAATTACAAACAGACACTTCAATTGTATTTATTTGTATAAATTGCATAGGTGTCATCCTCCGTCCCGTCCGTTCCTGCATTCTGCATATTTTGACCCCTCAAATGTCGTATGAAACCCATAGGTTCATAAGAAAAATTCTCTCGAAACGACAATAAATATAACCGTATAAATAGTTGAGCTCTTATAAGCAACCGGCTTCTAATAGGCGAACATTTAATAGTACGTAACCTATATGTGCTGTCAACCCCGCTATTTGTCTATGAAACTGGCAAGCCTTTTCTACCACGATTTGAGCTGGTAGTCGGCCTAATTAGCGTGAAAAATTAAATGCCAGGCAGAAGAACAGTTTTTTTTAGTATCGTCATCAAATTTTAATGACCACTCCCGCTGTGGGTGCTGCGGAAGTAAGTGTCAGTCGTTTACTGACTAAAACCCATCCATGGTCTTTCCTTAGCCCTGTGTTCCGGGGCAGCGGTTACCCTTACGAACAACCCGTTCCCGTTAAAAAAACAGTGATGGGGTTCAGAAGCTATTGTTAATGGGTCAAAACTGTTGCTGATGCCTCATTTGTGATCTTATACTGCATCTATGGTACTGTGACTCTATATAGTGGGGGAAAGACGTGGTGATTGATGATTTTAAGGTCACCTTTTAGCCTTTCCCAGTGTATATGTTTGTCAATGTTGTCCCTGACCTTCACGCCCACTCAGGTAGAAATACCAGCAGTATTCAAAAGTCATTTGATTCAATTACTGACAAAATTCAATCAAATTGCCTAGTCTTTTCCCAACTATGTTGGGGTCGGCTTCCAGTCTAACCGGATGCAGCCGAATACCAGTATTTTACATGGAGCCTACTGACCTCCACAACCCAGTCATAACTGGGTAATACGATACTCCTTGGTAAGACTGGTTGTCAGACTTTCGGGCTTCTTACTACCCGTAACGACTGTCAAAGATCCACGTATGACAGCCGGTACCAACGGCTTAACGTGCTTTCCGAGGCACGGAGGAGTCTCGGTATGTAAAATGGTCAACTACAGCTGACAAACGTTTATTGCTGTAACTAGATCTTTTAAGACATTTTTACAAGTTTTAAAACTAGATGGGGCCAGCATCTCCCTGCAGACAGATCCCTGAGAAGTAATCCCGAAACAAAATCAGACGTCATGGTCTCTTTTAACAGTTAACCTTTTCATCTCAGACAGAATTTGCATGACAGTTGAAACTGGTTTTAAGTGTTCTTTAAAAAACTTGGAGTGTGGGACCCATTCTATATTCACCCTGTGAAATCCCGGCCTTGTTAACCACGAAGATCGGTCTTCCCAGCACGTGTAAAATGTCACGAAAGACACGTGCTTAAAAGACATGTTTAAAAATTTGTTGTAACTCGCGAACAGTGACAGTTTTCTGGTAGATTGCCAGAATATGACTAATTTCTACCGTCATCTTTCCTTGTATTTATTTGTTACTTGTTAGCCCTTAGGAGGCAATCCTCTGCGACTTTTTCGCTTTTTTGTTGCTGTATACGACCATTAGTTAAGTAGTAGTACTGACAGCCGCACAGGTCGACCCATCAGGTTAAGCTACGCTTGCCGGGGTTGGCCGTGGATGGGTGACCATCTTTACATATAACTCAGTACCTCGGAAAGCACGTTAAGCTGTTGGTCGCGGCTGTCATTTGTGCATCTTTGATAGTCGTTACGGGTCGTCAGAACTTCGGAAGCCTGAAAATCTGACAGCCAGTCTTACCAAGGGGTATCGTATCGCCCAGTTACTGGGTTGTGGAGGTCAGATAGGCAGTCGCTCCATGTAAAATACTGGTATTCAGCTGCATCCGGTTAGACTGAAAGCCGACTCCAATATAGTTGGGAAAAGGGTAGGAAGATGATGTATACGACCATTCATGCTGTAGGCTATTGACAGGCAAATATCAACGTGCAAGATTGGCCAGATGCTGCCGTTTATTCAGCCATAGACATTCTTTGAAATGAATTTCTGTTTTTGGCAGTCTTTTTGACCACAACCAGCATTCAATATAAAAGTATTGCTCCAATCAAGTCCATAACCACAAAGTTTTGGTATCAGTGTGTCAAGCAATTTTTGTCCGTTTAAAGATTCTCTGGTATTTAGGATCGCTTCTAGCGATTGAGCTCCTTTTGTTATCGTATTCTGTTTTAGTTTAATGTGTTTATGATACAGTCGCCAGCGCATCAAGTTATACCATACTGACTCATTTCTTTAAATAATTTTAAACCTTAAAACGTTGATTGTTTAATTCAAAATCGATTGAGATAATTTGACAATTTTTTTGGTTACTTGATGTCAATTCATTAAATCCTCTGTTCGACTTTTTAATATTTTTGAGGTTGGGAAATCATCAAATAACTCCTCCCGCTCTGGGTGGAGCGGAAGGGACTGTCAGACTCTAACTGACTAAAACCCATCCATGTTCCTTCCTTAGCCCTTTATGTTCCGGAGTAGCGGTAACCCTTTCGGACAATTCCGCTTAATCCTTTGCTGGACTTAGCCTTGCATTTTATCCCTTTTCGTCTTCTGCCACTTGCATCCAAGTCCCTCGTCTCGTATTGCAAAAACATTAGCTATTCCTTCTCTCTGCCTCGGAGCATTGTCTCTATATTAAAAGACGTTTCATCCTCAACCATAAAGCTAATTACCCATCGTAACTCGTCTTGTAATACATGTAGCGCAAGCGCACGTGACGTCACGTTACATTTGGTCTTCTATTAATAATTCGCGTTCACCGGCCCGAGTAGCGTGCCAACTATGTATACGTGTTTACAAATACCACGCTTTGGTGCGAAGCTATCGGGTCATCGGAATATGGATTCGTAATGTTTTCTTCTATCTGGGATGGTACTGTTGCTCTTCAAAAATGGAATCTCCTGTCGCTTTCAACAGAATCTGGTTGTCAATTTAAATCGATGTTTCTGATCAGCCCGAATACATAGGTCTTCTTCTTCTTTTCGTCTGGTTAGTGACTAACCTGGTGTCAGAGTTTTTATGCTGCCCATGGGCCTCTGACTTAGCATCACATACTGTAGAGAAATATCTCTCAGACCTGCTGGTTTCCTCACGATGTTTTCCTTCACCGATTTTTAAGCAAGTGATAATTATACAATACGCACATGAATCCGTAAAATCAGAGGTGCGTGGCTTGTGTTCGAACTCGAGACCTGAGACTTGGCAGTCCGACGGTCATACCACTAGGCTATCACTGCTATTTACCCCCCCCCCCCTGCCCCTTAAAATTTTACCAACACAAACATAAGAAGCAAATACAAATATCCTTATTAATCACAAATTGGACATCAATCTTACATGACGATGACGCGACGGCAACAGAAAGAAATGCCACGAGCGCGGTACTTACTGCGTGGCGATTTATAATTTATTAGATACTAGCTTCCGCCCGCAGAATATGTCGACAAAATTTCCTCTTGAATCACTCAATCTATTAAAAAAAACCGCATCAAAAACTGTTGCGTAGTTTTAAAGATTTAAGCATACATAGGGATATAGGGACAGAGAAAGCGACTTTGTTTTATACTATGTAGTGATTAGGTCTTAATTATTAGGTTCTACTTTACCCCCACAAAAAGCTGATTTATGCCCGCGGGGGTAATAGGGTATTTGAAAGGGTAGTCAATAATGTTACTTTTATGAACTGTCAAAACAATCAAAATCATCAAATCAAATCAAAATATAACAAAGTGACGGCACCGATTTTTATAATCAAATGGAATACTTATTAGCATTAAATGCAATTTTACAATTATATCTTAGCATGATATTTAATTTCTGTACTGTGATGGAAGTTTTTAAGACTAGTTACTTGGCTTTCGCAACGGGTCGGGTGTGCTGTTCACCAAATAGTGCCGACCCGAATAAGTGTGTGGTAGACCTAAAGTTGCTGCTAATCCATGCGTCATGTTCGTGAACGGGCGCCGTCAGTAGGTCAACTCTTAGCTGCCACGACTCTTTTCAAATTGGGTTGAATTTAGTTTTTTTTTTTTATCTTTTAATTATGAAGCTTTTTTGAGTTAAAAGAGTATCCATTGAGTTACTTGCCCGTTCTACTCCATAGATAGAACCTACTGCTTTGAAATGGGCATCTTCATCTTTCTGACTGACCAACCCCTTGACAATTCAAAAGTGCCTGTAATTGGTTTATTTGAAATAAATGCTTTGAGTTTGAGTTTAAAGGTTTCATTCTCGGTATCACCAAAGCAAATCAATCTGCCTAGTTTTTTCCCAATTATGTTGGGGTCGGCTTCTAGTCTGTCGGGTGCGAGACCAGTATTTTACATGGAGCAATTGCCTATCTGACCTCCACAACCCAGCTGAGTACCACGATACCCCTCGGTAAGGCTGACAATCATTCTTGGGCTGCCGACTACTCGTAACGGCTGTCAAAGACGTACGAATGAGAAACGGGTCTAATGGCGTTAAAATGGATGGTAACCCATCTAGGAATCAACCGCGGCTAGCGTAGCTTAACCTTCGACTCGTCTGTCTGACACGAGTTATTAAAAATAAAGCTAAAATTGTATTCCATTTTAAACTCTCATCTCCTATGCTATTCAGTCGTTTATTTTCGGCACATGTATTGATTTTTACCTGACTGTGGCTCGGGAGATGCAAAACGTAAATGTAATTTTAACTTTATGTACAAGTTTGTGTTTTATTATCACCTACTGAAAGCTCTAATAAAGATACCTCTGGTGATAGAAACGAATCCATTCAGGTGACGTATTATAAACGTTTTAATGGTATCATGATTCCAGTGCGAGAGTATCAGCGAGACGGAGCTATAGATGACCGATAGCATCATCCTTTTTATTACAAGTTTTAATAACCTTGCACTGTTTGTTAGTTGTCGGTTAAAATTTGAAAGCCATTTTTCGACCATTTGTTGGTACCCGATTGAGCTGCAATTTTGCATACAGCTTTAGTTCTGGTGACAATACGATGTGCAATACTCAATATTGTAATCATTCTAATATGGCCGCCGCTCCAAGATGGCGGTTTTTTTTTTGGGACTGGAAGCATGGCGGCGTTATAATTTTATAATACGGCTCCAGCTCATGGTTAACGTTACATACCGTCCAGATTTGTCTGACTTTTTGGTCCTACTTCCGGCTGTGTCATTTGTCCGGACTTTTCGTGTTCAGATTTGTTTTTAAACATTAGAAAGTTACTTCAATCCTAAAGAATCCGGGCTTTTTAGAAAATGTCCGGCCTTTTTTCTCTGGTTTTTTTTTAAATTTTGAAATGGTAACCTTACTAAATGGAGATGTGTTGTGTAGTTTTTTTTTTTACGTTATTTGCGATTTGCAGGTCAGTAACTGGTAGTATGGTCGTATAAATGTTAGATCTGACCGTAACAAATACATATTATAATGTATTTACCGCAGTACAAGTTTAAAAACATCAAGAACCACACCACGAACTTTTTTTTTCGTTTTTAAAACGGATGCATTCAACTTATATGATCTCAAAACAAAACACAGCTTCTTCAAAACATTCATAAAGGAAACATAGACAAAACAATTTTTTAAATAATCATTCAAACATGAAACAAGAACGAAATTACATAAACATTTAAAAAAAAAAACTTCAAAAAATTCCTTCAATGTTTACAGACATAATGAAAATAAAAATAAAACAGATGTCGGCATTAATATATCAAAATGCGAATTAGTAACAGTAGATAGAGCTTCATTCAGAAAATTGCGTACTCCCGTATGTATAGACTTATGTGTGCGTAAGTATGACGTTAGAATGACACAACCATAATAAGTGGACACTATGGGGTGGCGCCACTTTCTAAGGCAACGCAACTAACTTCAGTACATTTGACTTTAGTTCCAATTTTCGCCGCTTGTGACAGAAATTGGCACTGATTGTGTCCGTGTCTTGTCTATGTGTGTGTGGCGTGACGTGTGTTGTGGTTGACGTGTATATACTGACCTTGTGTGTGTGGGTGTCAGCATGTAATACACTGCTGGTATTTCCTGTCGACGAATGTTTTAAATAACTGTGGTTTGTAGTTGAGAAATCGATGGGAGGGTCATGATTTTTGCTTACGACAGTCAAAGAATTACAACTGCGTTTTAAGGTGGAACACCGAAGGTAGGTAGCTCGCGAAATTGAAATTAGTCAGTAACGTTACTTTTTATGAATTGTCAAAACGTGGAATTTGTACGTGATTTGTATGAAATATTACAATGTGACGTCACAGATTTTTTGAATGAAATTGAATACTTATTAGCATTAAATGCAATTTTACAATTCTATTTTCGCATAATATTTAATTTGTGGTGACGATGGTGATGGAAGTTTTTAAGACGAGCGGTCTTTTTCTATGTGATTTCATATTTTATTTTTGACCGTTTTAAATAGTCTAATAAGATTTTACCGTTTGTGGCTCAAACTTATTTAAAACTAGCTTCCGCCCGCGGCTTTTCCCGCAAAATATGTCGACAAATTATACATTTAAACCTTCCTCTTGAATCACTATATCTATTAAAAAAAACCGCATCAAAATCCGTTGCGTAGTTTTAAAGATTTAAGCATACAGACAAACAAACAGACAAAAATAGCGACTTTGTTTTATACTATGTAGTGATAAACCAATTACTTACAGACACTTAAATTGTCAAGGGATCCGCTGTTAGGGTGCTGTCAGGGTATACGTATTTAAGCGGGATTGTCCGAAAGGGTTACCGCTACCCCGGAACATAAAGGGCTACGGAAGGAACATGGATGGGTTTTAGTCAGTAAGAGTCTGACACTCCCTCCCGCTCCACCCAGAGCGGGAGCAGTCATTGGATGATTTCCCAGCCTTAAAATAAAAAAAAAAAAAAAAAGGGTATACGTATTCTTACTATCCATGCGTCATGTTCACGAACGGGCACCGTCAGTAGGGACTGGCCACCTCTTAGCTGCCACGGCTCAATTTAACTAAATTTTGAATTGTTTTTAAATCTTGTAATTATGGACGCTTTTTTTTACGTTCTGCATCGTTCTCACATATGTATTTCAACATGAATGATTTAACCCAGTTTTTGTAACCATATTTTGATTTAAAAGAGTGTCCATGGAGTTTCTTGCCCGTTCTCCTCCATAGGTACCAACTGCTTTGGAATGGGCAACTAGCTTCATCTTTCTGACTGACCGACCCCTTGACAATTCAAAAGTGCCTGTAATTGGTTTATTTGAAATAAATGCTTTGAGTTTGAGTTTATATTGCTAAGGGTGCTTCCAATAGTGGAGCAAGTTTTAAATCGTTTTATGGATTTAAATGGAGACTATTGTGAAGATCGATGATATAGTTTTACTTGTAACTAATTTTACTTTTGTTTAATTGACAAATTTTCCGGAAGTAATTGCCACGCATCGTATACCATACAAATTATAGATAAAAAATCAGAATATTACACGGGGTTACACAAAGCGGTCTTATCGCTAAAAACATCCGAACTGCTGGTTGGATTTTAATGTTTCTATCGACTCGTCCAGGTCGTGCAATGGTTGTGAACTAGCTTGTTTTATTAAATCGATATATGTAGCTAATTTTACACGTCATTATGGAATAAAAAGTGTAGCAAGTCCGTGAAATAAGAGCCAAAAACATAACAAATTGACAGGTTGAAAAAGTTCAGAACAAGCTCACTCTACAAGCAGTCTGATGATGGCAATTATTTTAGTTCAATCTCAGATTTGAGGCCGAAGACTGTGGCACATAAAAAATAGCCCCAAAATAAGGTCATATGGAATGGCCAATGAATGCGTTAAAAAAAATCTCAATCATCCCGGCTCAGAACAAACACTCGTAATTTACCAGCTTCCTTAATACTGTAGGCACACGTAGCTTACTAACTAGCCGTCCAGCCATAAAATTAATTAAAAATCTCTTAACTCTTGGTCATAAACATCGTTGACGACCTTTTTTGTACTGTCGCCACGCTAGCACATCAATTTACCACAAACGGTCAAAATTTCTCAATCGATTTTGAACCTTACTCTCAACCTTTTATGGTTTAAAATCATTTGGAGAAATTTGACAGTTTGGTATAACTTGATGCGCTTGCGACCGTACACATCCGATTATTAAAAAAATGTTTCAGTTTATCTTTGAAAGTCATCAAATAACCGTTTCGTCTGCTAATCTCCCTATTACAATGAAAACCAGTCCATCTGTCCGTCCAGCATCTGTAGCGAGGGTAGACTTGTAACGGTCACCGTCTGGCACGAAATCAAAGCTAACTTGTTCTATTTTTAAATTTTGATTTTTATTCGGATTACAATCACGGGGCTTTAGGTTTGAATAAAGGGGGATGTTAATACAGTTTGCAAAATAGGGCAATATGCGCGTGCGCCCTTTGGTGGGTTGTTAAGTTGACGTTTTACTTGTTAGAAGTGAACCCAGCGAACGCTAAGCACCTGGCGTTTTGTAGTTTCTGCTTAAGTCTATTGGCTTTAGTGTATATAGTATGTTTTATAACGGACGCTTCTGCTGACCTATACAGGGTGAAATTGAATTCATGGGCATTATTTAAGGGGTCATTAGTAACAAGTTACGTACTCAACATTATTAACAACTTTTAATATGGGAACAAATCCAAAATCTAATAATTTTTAATAATTGTAATATGTAATAATTTGATTAATTGTATAATTATGCTCGCATAACTCGTCAAAATGTAGGGTAAAGCAGATTTTATTTTCCCGATTTCAGGTGTTTTCCTATCTAAGTAAAAGTTGAACATAATGATGAGTACTTCAAATATTTCCCATGAATTCAATATTACTGTAGATGGTAGATAGGATATAATCTTCTTTGTTATGTTTACACTATAAAATTACAGATATATAAATTTATTAAAGGTAATGTAAAGTTTAATGCTCGTAAAAATATCTGATTAATTTTAAGCAAAAACTCTTAAGAATCGGTTAGTTAGTCATACAAAATAGGTCAGGTTAGGTTAGATTACAAACTTCTTATAAATGGCGGAATCTGAAAGATGCGTTCAATGGAACGCATCTTTCAGATTCCGCCATTTATGTCCTTTGCGACCCCTTTCGTCCAACCCATACAGTGTTCCTGATGTGCCCTAAAACGCGTCTTTTAAAATTCACAAAATGGAATGCCATTAAAAGACAATTTACTTGCGGTCGGCGCAACATGTCTATTTCTTCCATACTTCTCTATTAGTCGTCATCTCGGTTGTCACTCCCATTCTAGCCATACCTTTCACACAGCCCATCCATCGTTTCTTTGGTCTTTCCCTACACGTATAGCCATCCATACTGAAAACTTTCCTGAAGATTTCCTCAGTCCTCCGCATCAAATGCCCATGAAAACTGATTTCCGCAAATCTTTTCAGTAATTTATGCTCGCGAAGAGGAGCTCGAGGCTAAGTAATAACAGCTGGTTTTGGAGTAGAGATGAGGTCGTTATTGGTGAGGTTATAAATCTTTTTTTATTTAATATGAATGCTGTTAGTTTTTTGATTACGGTTAAATCTATGTAGGTTAGGAAAGTGAATTATCATATGACTCAGAGGTGAAGATCGATGGAAATGGAAAATTGATAACGAAATGGCTGCTTGGAATTTTTGTTTTTTGAGGAGCTCGTGGCTAAGTACTAACAGCCGCAAAAGTCGATCCATCTGGTTAAGCTACGCTTGCCGGGGTTGGCCGTGGATGGGTGACCATCTTTACATTCCGAGTCTCCTCCGTGCCTCGGAAAACACGTTAAGCCGTTGGTCCCGGCAGTCATTTGTGCATCTTTGACAGTCGTTACGGGTCGTCAGACGCCTGAAAATCTGACATCCAGTCTACCCAAGGGGTATCGTATTACCCAGTCACTGGGTTGTGGAGGTCAGAAAGGCAGTCGCTCCTTGTAAAATACTGGTATTCAGCTGCATCCGGTTAGACTGGAAGCCGACCCGAACATAGTTGGGCAAAGGCTAGGCAGATTGATTGACTTTGAATTCTAGAAAATTTGTTATCTACATCCAGACTTTTTTAGGCTCAAAGTCACCTCTCCCATTGCTAATTTTGCACTTTTCCAGACAGCTTAAACCTTCTTTCAATAAACATTAGTCCCCTATCAATATCGCAGCACCCGCTGCCCTTAGGACTAAAAATAAAAGTTGACGCCGTGCTAACGGCCGACGACTTTGTACAATCACCCCCTCACGTCCTTTGCGACCCCTTTCATCCAACCCATACAGTGTTTCTGATGTGCCCTAAAACGAGTCTTTTAAAATTCACAAAATGGTTGACGTTTTTATTTATGGAGGGCCAAGAATGTTTCTAAAGTTGTTGCGAGATTTTTTTTTTGAAAATATGTATTTATACGGAATGAGTATTTTAAGAGGAAGTCTGAAAGTGACACCGGTGACTGAAAAGTTGAGTGGAAATCGGTTGTCGTGGTCTGGGCATGTTATGCGGAGAAATGAGGAAAATGTTGTGAGGAAAGTTGTGAGCATGAATGTGGATGGCTATACAAGTAGAGGGAGACCAAAGAAACGATGGATGGATTGTGTGAAAGATGATATGACTAGAAAGGGAGTGACTATCGAGATGACGACTAATAGAGAAGTATGGAAGAAACAGACGAAAAAATTGGGATAATGGCAGGAGAATGATGAATGATGATGTACGAGCAGAACAAGAATTGGGTATACTAATCCATCCAGGTTTCCTTCTAGTGATACTAACTTTTCCCGCGGCTTCGCTTGCGTTTATTTAGAATTTGACAATCAATTCGGGTTGTACTCTGCGTGTTGTTTGGCCGTTGCATTAATGCGCTTAGAACGGAACGTACACGTGGCGCCATCTATTATCCTAAGAAAATTATTGTTGTTTTCCTCGGGAACAGCACTTTTTTTTTCAAGATGGAAGGTACCTACAACGTATAATGCAAAATTTCACGATGATCGGTTCCGTGGTTTGGGCGTGAACACGTAACAAAGAAACTGACAAACTTCCTTTCGCATTAATAATATGATCCTCGGTCATAGGTCTCGAGTTCGAACCCAAGACAGCACCTCTGATTTCACGGATTCATGTGCGTATTGTATAATTATCACTTGCTTAAAAATCGGTGAAGGAAATCTTCGTGAGGAAACCAGCATGTCTGAGAGATATTTCTCAACAGCATGTGAAGCTAAGTCAGGGGCCCATAGGTTAGTTACTAACCACACGAAAACATGAAGAAGTCTCTAAGAGCCCATTCATGTGTGGAAACTCATCAGCTCCTTAATACCGTTTCCGCTGATGGACTTTTGGATGCTCATGTACCTAAATTGCAATATTTTGTAATCATAATATGATTTAAAAATGTTTCCGTAGAGTTGATTGCTCTATCTTCTGGATAAGAACCTACTAAACTCTGGAATGAACAACTAGCTTAATTATTCTGACTGACAGACCCCTTGACAATGCAAAAGTGCCCGTAATTGGTTTATTTTAATGAATTGCTTTGAATTTGACCGACCAAGGAGTTGGTTTATAGTTTTCAGCGTTAAAAATGCAGGGTTAAACAATAGTGGGATTGTCCGAAAGGGTTACCACTACCCTGGAACATAAGGGCTAAGGAAGGTACATGGATGGGTTTTAGTCAGTTGAAGTCTGACACTTCCTTCCGCTCCACCCAAAGGGTATGATTTCCTACCTTCTAAAAAAAACTTTTATAAATGACAGAGTAAATGTTTATTTATTTAAGCTTAGGCACCAAGCAACAACGGCACTAAATGTTAGCTACTATGCTCTTTATTATTTGTATCTGTCAAAGCATTTATTTCTATTAAAAAATTAGGGGCACTTGACTCGGAAAGTACGTTAAGCCGTTGGCAGCCATTCGCCGATCTTTGACAGTCGTTACGTGTAGTCATGAGCCCAAAAGTCTCAGAACCAGTCTTAAGTCATTGACTGCCACGCAGCAGACACAATAGAAAAACTATTGTTTGTCGGACACACGGTGACCGCGTTGGCGTTCAACGTGTTAACAACGGGTGCGTGTTACCCAGTAACAGCAATAACTGGGCAGCGAAGGTCAGATAGTCAGTCGCTTCATGCATAGACGCCAGCAGTCTCTCAATCGAAAATGAATCTTATATTTTTGTAATAAAATTGAAAATATAAAAAAAAATATTAGGGTAACTCGATGTGTTGGCTTCTATACAATACTGGTACTGCGACTGTTTAGACTTAAAAAGGAGGGGCCCTTTTAAGTACATAACACATTTGAGAAAAAAGACTAGCCTGATGTGAAAATTCAAGCGTCAAAGAGCAAAATTATGCAACGGAAACTGTTCACATTGAGTAGTTGACAAAGACTTTTACAAGATTCCTCTCCAAGTTTTGATCTCATCGAGCGTTGACCTATTTCACCAACCCTGCCATTTTGATTACACCCAAACGCTTTATTATCATCGCTCTACAAACATTGCACCATTAAAACGAACTGACATTAAAAATCCGCTAATTTGTAGCCAATAAACTGCCCTCTCAGCGTTCGGGAGACTTCGGGGCCGCTCGGGAGAGCCGAACGATCCGGTTCTAACCGGTTACCAGGTTATTGGGACAACGCACACGCGCGGTACATCCTCCCAGCCCTTTGTCCTTTATGCAGTTTCTGTGCAATATCTAGGGATGTTATATTCATGGCATCACGACTCTATTCCCAAAAAAAGGTAGGCTGAAGTGTTTAGTAGTAAGAAGTTAAGATGTAGGTTCTTCTATAATGTAAGTACTCTTGTATATTATGTTGCATTGACCGGTATATAGTGTGTTTGGTTAAACGAGGGACATACTTTCAGGTTGTATAGTACTCATGAACATAAACAATTTGTCCATGGGACCAACAAAGAAATATGAAAAAATAAAAATCAGCTGTTCCATACATTTTGACGAATTAGATATGCGAACATAAATGTACTGAACAGCTGATTTTTTTTCGTCATATCAAGTATAGTTCCGTAGTCAAAGTTGATCATTTTCATGAGTATAGCCACTGAGAGTATGTCCCTCGTTTAACCTAACACACTGTATAATTTCCTACAATAAGCCTTAGACTATAGGATTGGCGCAAACGACCATACCAGTATTTTACATGTAGCGACTGCCTATTTGACCTCCACAACCCAGTAACTGAGCAATACGATACCCCTTGGTAAGACTGGCTGTCAGATTTTCGGGCTTCTGACGACCCGTAACGACTGTCAAAGATGCACAAATGACAGCCGGGACCAGCGGCTTAACGTGCTTTCCGAGTCACGGATGAGTCTCAGTATGTCAAGATGGTCACCCATCCACGGCCAACCCCGGCAAGCGTAGCTTAACCTGGTGGATCGACCTGTGCGGCTGTTAGTACTTAGCCACGAGCTCCTCAGAAAACATAAAAATTCCAAGCGGCCATTTCGTTATCAATTTTCCATTTCCATCGATCTTCACCTCTGAGTCATATGATAATTCACCTACATAGATTTCTTAGTAATCTACAAATCTAACAGCATTATTATTAAATAAAAAAGATTTATAACATCACAAATAACGACCTCATTTCTACCCCAAAACCATTGTTCTTGGAACCTCCGTAGTTTACCTTGAAAACCATGACTAACTTACCACCAAAACTCTATAATTTGTGACCTAAGACATGGCGCACACTATGCGTCAACGACAGGCTGCGACGGACAATTTTCATAAATTTTTCAAATTTCAGGTTGTATAGTCGCAACGCGTAGATTCGCAAACTGTCGCTTATTGTCGCAAATCTAGACGCACGGTGCACACGCACCCCCGACGACAGATAGAGACACACACACACGTCTGAGAGATATTTCTCATCAGCTTGTGAAGCTAAGTCAGAGGCCCATGGGCAGCATAAAAAACTCGACACCAGGTTAGTCACTAACCACACGAAAAGAAGAAGACGCCCTACGACTGTCGCATTCGACAGCTCAGCGTCTAGTCGTCGAGCTGTCGCAATCGCATTTCGCATGGTGGTTTTAAAAGCCTGTAACAACCCCCATTGGTTGAAGTCAAGGTTAGCGCTGTATTAGTCAGCTCTGCCAAGGCGAACCAAGGTCAAATGGCTCTACCGTGTGTCTGGAATTGAAGTTCAAGATTGTTGCGATTCCAATGGGTGACTTGGATGTATGGTTTTATGAGCTAAGTTTTAGTTTTCGAACTCACAATATAGACCCTCGCATTTGGAAGTAATAGCAGTGCCTCAAAAACGCTGAGTCATCACTACATAGTATAAAGCAAAGTCACTTCCGCTGTCCTTAGATCTTTAAAACTACACAACGGATTTTGATGGTTTTTTTTTTAATAGATAGGGTGATTCAAGAGGAAGGTTTATATGTATAATAACTTGCAATTTCCGTCATCCATGCGGACGAAGCTGCGGTCAGAAGCTAGTTTCCTATATAATGTAAGAGTTATTATCGTTTCATTTATCTTGTAGTGGCATCCACATCGCCACGTGCGAACTACGCGACACACTGTCGTCTACCGAGACTCCTCCGTGCCTCGGAAAGCACGTTAAGCCGTTGGACCCGGCTTTCTTTCGTGGATCTTTGATAGTCGTTGCGGGTCGTCAGAAACCCGAAAGACTGGGTTGTCGGGATTAGAGAGGCAGTCGCTCCATGCAAAATACTAGTACTTAGCTGCTTTCGGTTAGACTGGAAGCTGACCTCAACGTAGTTAAGAAAAGGCTAGGCAGATCTAAGATAACCGGGTACACGCCGAACATACATCCAACTATTTTAAGGCACCCTCAAATAAATCAGTTCAAACAAAGAATTTCACTGACGTCATGAAAATCCTGAATGTATGATAGATAGTTCACCTACATAGCCTAGATGGGCTGGATCCTGTATCTAGGTCACCTGTACCCTGCCCTCCAACCCCTCAACCCCCCTCGCATCGACTATAGACTCACGCCCAATAATAGACATGTGCCCTGTGGTATGGTGCAGTTATATTCGCGGGTTTTACAATGCAGGGCTGAAACCTTTTTCTTTGAAGGAAAGGAACAAATATTGGTTAATGGGATTTGCTGATTATAAATGCTTTTTCTAATCCTTATTATGTCCTGATATTTTAATTTACTTGTTGTAGGTTATTAATTTACATGTTATCTGCAGTCCTTACAATTGCGTGTATGTAATGTAATTCCTATTTTGGGGCCTATTGTATTTATATAGTGTAATGTACATTTATAATATAGTCCTAGCTATCGCATTAGGTTTAAATTCCTGTAATGATAGTCTTAGAGTTTTAAATAAATAATTAGACAAGTAACTGCGACCAACTTGGATAATGCACACGGCGACGATGGCGGCATTTAAAGAAGTATATACATCGTTAGAACCCTAAAACGTTTTTAAAGGTTCGTTCATTGAAAAAAAGCAAAAATAAAAAAGACTTCCAAAAAAACACTACAAAGTGAAAAATAACTTTAATTTCGGGAGTCGATGACTTTAGTTTTGTATGTTCGTTCCTTGTCGTTCGTCTGCCGACTACCGAAATTTTTGGAAAGTTTTTAATTAACTCTGAAAAAGTTTTTAAAAATATCTAAAATACAGATATTTTACATCTAGTTCAGAAACAGACTTTCAACATCTGTTAATAGTAACGTGTGACATAGATTGTATCACCATACTACTTAAATTGAGGTACATGTTGAACAAAGAAATTATACTTATTATTCTGTATGTCTTCATCATCATCTGCATATAGCAGTCCACTACTGGACATAGGCTTCTTCAGTTGTAGTTGTTTGTTGTTGTTGTTGTAAAAACGCAACATGATTAAAGATCAGTCAATCGCCCAAGTTAATTGACTATTTGAAACGGTTAAAAATAAAATATGAAATCTCATAGAAAAAGACCGCTCGTCTCAGAAACGCCCATCACCGTACAGAAATTAAATACGTAAGTACGTAGATATAATTGTAAAATTGCATTTAATGCTAATAAGTATTCCATTCGATCCTAAAAATCTGTGACGTCACATTGTTATCTATACTAATATGTATAATAAAGCTTAAGAGTTTGTTTGAACGCGCTAATCTATGGAACTCTGGTCCGATTTGAAAAACATATTTTTGTGTTGGATAGTCCATTTATTGAGGAAGGCATAGGCTATGTTACATCACGCTACGACCAAAAGGAGCCGAGCAGCGGGTAAAATCGCGTGGGAGCAGTTAGTATTTCAAACAAATCACGTACAAATTCCGCGTTTTGACAGTTCATTAAAAGTAACGTTTTGACTACCCTTTCAAATACCCAATAGCAAGGATTGCATATTACCTCAACAATCACTCTCTCACTAAGTACACGTCCCAGTTCAGTAGGTTGTCCCGGTCGGTCCCGGGCAAGTCGCCGACCTCTACAATTAGGTCAGCATGCACCCCGCCCCGGTGCAATGGAGCTAGTGACCTGGTTGCAGGACCTGGCTGTATTTAGATGGTTCCTGATTGGCTCTCTATTAAGAAATGTTAATCTACTCAATACTTTATTGCACTCCATAATCTTTATATATAAAAGAAAGTCGTGTTAGTTACACTATCTATAACTCAAGAACGGCTGAACCAATTTGGCTGAAAATTGTTTGGGAGGTAGCTTAGAACCAGGAGACGGACATAGGATAGGTAGGGTAGGTATGGTAGGTATCATAGTTAAGACAGGACAATGTTTGTCGGGTCAGCTAGTCTATACTAATATTATAAACAGGTAAAATTTGTAAGTTTGTATGTAGGGGGTAATCTCCGGAACTAATGATCCAATTTCAAAAAAATTTTCACTGGTAGAAAGCTACATTATTCCTGAGTGCTATAGGCTATAAATTATATTTATATCATACATATTAGCCGAGCTATCGCAATTTTCGTCTAGCAAGTCGGAAAGAAATACCTCCGAAAACAGAATTATTTGCATGCGCTGTCTAAACAGTTACAGTATATCGCAATTTTCTGCGGACGAAGTCGCGGGCAGAAGCTAGTGTTAAATAAAACAGTTGGTATGTTAAACATAGACTCATTTATGGACCCTGTCGGGCACAGCAAAGTTAAATTAATTGGTAGTAGGAGAGAGGATGAAGGTGCTTTTTTTTTCTATCTTAACTAATGTTATAAATTCAGTGGGATTTTCCGAAAGGGTTATCGCTGCCCTGGAACATTACGGGCAAAGGAAGGAACATGGATGGGCTTAAACGACATAAGAGAGTAAATAGTCAGTAGGTAGTAGGGAAATCATCAAATGACCGGGGTCATCCCGCTCTGTGTGGAGCGGAAGGGAGTTTCAGATTCCTACCTTCCTTAGCACTTTGTGTTCGGGGCAGCGGTAACCCTTTCAGACAATCCCGCTGTATCTCAGTGCCTAGGAACTAGAAATAGAGGCTAAATATCAATTGTTATATGTATGTATGACGACACGGTTAGCGCAGTGGTTGAGCGATTGACAGCTGCGCAGCATGTCGCGGGTTCGACTCCCGCACGGAACAAATATTTGTACGACCTGCCAGTATTTGTTCCGGGTCTGGGAGATTTTCTATCTATAATATGTATGTATTTACAAAAATGTGTATTAGTAGTTTATCAGCCATCTCGTTACCATAACACAAGCATTAGGTTGCTTAGCTTGGGACTATGTGGCGTTGTGTGAAATGTCCAAGGATATTATTATTATTATGTATGTTATATAGAATCAACTACTATTCAAATCAGAATCTCAAATAAACTTAATAATCTGAATTCACTAAGAAACTAAAAAAAGAGGCCTGTCTGGCTCTGTGTTACTTACGTATATTCCAGTAATCGCTAAGTTGAATGCGTAGGTAATGCTCTAAAAAGTTCACATACTTAAAAATTTTACGCCTACATTTTATTGCAATAGGCCGGTACACTCGCATTCCATAGTGGCACACATAAATAATAATAATTACTCAACTTAAAAATAGTTTTTCTACTTACCCCGCTACGCAGCTGAGCAATGACTCACACAAATGCTACGGGCTACGAGCCTGAACTTGCTACGATTAGGTCACGGCTCTACGTCGTAGCAACGTATCCGTAGCCGACTTATATCCATTGTATCATCCATCACAATATTCCAGTTGCATTGCAAGAAATAAATCTTCTAGCCTTTTTCCAACTATGTTGGGACCAGCTTCTAGTCTAACCGGATGCCGCTGAATACCCGTACCCTCCTGGGTAAATTACCTAGTAATATGATACCCCTTGGCAAGACTAGTTTTCAGAATATTGGGCTTCTGACTACCCGTAAGATGACAGCCGGGACCAACGGTTTAACGTGCTCTCCGAGACACGGAAGGGTCTTGTCATGTAATGGATGGCCAACCATCAACGACCCAACCCCAACAAGCGAAGCTTAACCTGTGATGGCTCCGTGAAACTGTTGTCATTTAGCCACAAGCCTGCGCGGTGGTCCCATATTAATAACTAGCTTTTGCCAGCGATTTCGCCCGCGTGGAAGTGGTGGTTTCAATGTAGTAAACCCCGAAAGGGAAACGTATATTTTTTCGGGATAAAAACTAGCATATGTGCTATTCTAAACTATAATCTATGTCTGTGGCGAATTAGATCCATATATTCAGTAGTTTTTGCGCGAAAGAGTCACAAACATCCAATCTCCTCATTAAGTTTCACGTTTATAAGATTAGTAGAATAACGCGCGCGTAAGCTTCAAAAATAGCTTTTTGTCAGCTCCTATGTTAACCCATTTATTCCCGTTGTCCTTATTTGGGGACGGTTGTTTATGTATGCCACATGAAAGTCCTTTGGCAATGAAAAAAAAATCATTAAAACTTTGTGCATAGAAAATAGGTGTTTTGTAAAATACCCCTCATAAGCCCATTTGACCCCATTTGAGGACGGTGTTTTTTTAAATTATCAACTGCCTAGCCTTTTCCCAACTATGTTGGGGTCGGCTTCCAGTCTAACCGGATGACCATTATTTTACATGGAGCGACTGCCTATCTGACCTCCACAACCCAATAATAAGACTGGCTGTCAGATTTCCGGGCTTCTGACGACCCGTAACGACTGTCAAAGATGCACAAATGACAGCCGGGACCAACAGCTTAACGTGCTTTCCGAGGCACGGAGTAGTTGAAAATATTTTTATGTTTTGTTTTTTCATGTAGGATATCTCAATTGCCTTTTATACGCCAATAAAGTTTTTTTTTTTTTAAATTTATAGTTATTTTGAATTTGTGTCTAAATGGGTGATGTTTTTGTAACCAGTAGCGCTATTCTGTAAATATCTCACCATGAAAACGTAGGTAGGAGTTGAAAGTTAGTTGTCAATCCCTAGCATTGGGTGGAACGGCAGCTGACTTCACGTTCACTTCACCTAAGTTCACTTTATAGAATCGTCAGACTGTTTAACATGAATTTGTGTCAGGTTCTGAGGTACAACAGCAGAAAAGTGAACAATAATAACCTCTGCTAGTGAGTCATTGTCGTAGCACCTGATCCAGCTACACAATATATCATTATGTCCACGTAGACGGTGACTCACTGTCGTAGCGCGTAGCAGCTGAACTTGCTACGAGCCCCACGACATTGGACGATGGCATTAGGTCATGGCTTTACCGCGATTGTTGTGGAATGGTTTCCATTGTTATACGTTACGATATCATTGTGTAGCTATTGACCGCTTGGTTGTATATCAATTGCTGAGCCCAAACCTGCATCATTTAGCTGCATCCGGTTAGACGTGAAGCCGACCCCAACATAGTTGGGGAAAGGCTAGGCAGAATGAATGCTGAGCCCATTGCGCCCAACTCATTAAAATAAACTTTATTTCAGACGAATATAGTCTTGCAATTACATAAAAAACTAAAAACGAACATAGATTCTCAGTCGTATAAACACGACTCGGGCGGCACGGGCAAGAAAACATTTGTCGTATTAATGCGACTGGGGTGGTTAAAAAGTTAAAAGCCTATTCAGATATACACGAAATGGCTATCGAGCTTCGCGGTTAAACGACTGACATCCTTTAAGTGATGTAATACAAAACAACGAAATACTTTTAGCGTCTGTTTCTTGTTCATTTTGACGTTCAAAAGCGCCTGTCTTGTGCCTATTTGAAATAAATGATTTGACTTTGACTTTGAAAAAGCTAAGTTAGAAAGCAAAATCCTAAGAAATCTCACCAAGGGGAGAGAGAGAGGGTTCGAAAAATCGCCAAAATCACCTCACGTAATTGACAGATGCTTCGTAATGTATTTTTTTTAAGCTGACCCTAATAAATAACAGTACCGTATCGTCCGTCAATGCACACAAGCCCCAGATCGTTCGATAGCGCTGACTGATTGCCGCGTTTCGTTCCGCCTTACATAACCCGCGATAGCGGACGGTGAGCGCGTTGTTTTACTGCTGATACCCTGGCAGTGACGTCATGGTGCTGGGCTGCGGGTTATAAATTATATTTGTGTTAGAAGTTACTTTAATATGGGTTCTTCTTCTTTTTGTGTGGTTAGTGACTAACCTGGCGTCAGAGTTTTATGCTTGCCATGGGCCTCTGACTTAGCTTCACATGCTGTTGAGAAATATCTCTCAGACATGCTGGTTTCCTCACGATGTTTTCCTTCACCGATTTTTAAGCAAGTGATAATATTATACAATACGCACATGAATCCGTAAAATCATAGGTGCGTGTCTTGGGTTCGAACTCGAAACCTATGACTTGGCAGTCCGACGGTCACACCACTAGGCTATAACTGCTGCTAGAGTATCTGGTATATCCCTTATAAATTAGCAATGCAAGTACTAATTGGCATTTTGCTTATTAGTTCCAACGGCAGACAGAAGCCAAATAATTACACTGCGAGCCAGCATGACTCATGGCTTTGAGCCTATAAGCCATTTACCATCATTTGTTTTTTTTAGCTTAGGTTTAAATACTGGCGCTGCGGTGCGCTTAAGGGTAGAAGCAACAGAGTTATATGACAAGGAAAAAATATGATTCTTTACTATACAGTGTGTTAGGTTGAACGAGGGACATACTTTTTAGTTGTATAGTACTAAACACACGAAAAGAAAGAAAAAAGACCTCAGAATGATGCAATTAAGCTCTCAAAATGAAACACTGTCCTTGGTACCGGGTTAATTTCTATACGAATCTGGATGTATGCTTAAAATTTGCCAAAGTACAAT
Organism: Hyppa rectilinea; assembly: GCA_951799385.1. Lineage (NCBI taxonomy): Eukaryota > Metazoa > Arthropoda > Insecta > Lepidoptera > Noctuidae > Hyppa > Hyppa rectilinea. The sequence goes on from OX637328.1 coordinate 831,641, forward strand.
AAGAAAATGAAAACAGAATTAAGATTGATGCCAATAGACAATATACTCTGGTGGGACGAAACTCAAACTCAAAACTCAAACTCAAACTCAAAGTATTTATTTCAAATAAACCAATTACAGGCACTTTTGAATTGTCAAGGTGTCGGTCAGTCAGAGAGATGAAGCTAGTTGCCCATTCCAAAGCAGTAGGTACCTATGGAGAAGAACGGGCAAGAAACTCCATGGACACTCTTTTAAACAAAATATGGTTACAAAATATGGGTTACATAGATCATATTATTATTATTATACATGTGAGAACGATGCAGAACGGTGAAAGCATCCGATATAAAATAATGTAAAAAAAAAGTTCAAAAATTAAATTAAAACAAGCCATGGCCGCTAAGAGATGCCCAGTCTCTACCGACAGCGCCCGTTCACGAACATGACGCATGGATTAGCACCATTCAGCTCAACCATTTTGAAGGGAGCTAAATGATCCAACACACACGCCACCATCAGCGAGACATTAAAGTGAGCATGACATACTCTCAGCCGCCAAAGCACATTCAAGTCAATGAAAGACTCTGGGACCCCCACGAAAATAAATAATAATCAGCATTGAATGTTCCCGCTGCTAGGACACAGGCGTCCTCTCTGTGAGAGGGATTGGGCCGTAATCCGAGCTCAGGACGGGTTGGCAGATGTCACATGTCTTCGATGTTTTGGCTCTAGGACATGCCGGTTTCTCACGATGTTTTCTTTCTCTGTTTTAAGAGCAGTGGTGATCAAATAATTGACACAAAGTGCCTGGTTGGGTACGAAACGACGACTTGCAACACGTAAGTCGCGGCTGTAATGACCGCTTATGGTCCTTTAGGGACTCTGAAGAATGTCTGTCACTGGCTCACCACTACACCCAGTACAAGTGCAGGTGCACGTCCGTACACAACCACGTCCGTTACATGACTGGCCGATTGGCAGCTACCCCCCTCTACTGGTGTACATGAGACAATGGATATACCTACCTACTTAATAGATACAAACACTATAGCGGATGTTACAACTGGGCTACCACTGTTCTTCTCCCACGCATCGTTCAAATTGCGCCAGTCCATAGCATTTTATACGACACATTAAAAAACATATTTTCTAAATACGTATTTCTATTTGTTACAGATTCATGGCGTCCGTGGTACCGAAGAAGCACCAACTAAACTCCTCCGCTCTCCCTCTGTTTTCCGCCATCTTGCAATAAAGAATTTACAAAAAAATGCGCTCCGTCAACAGCCGTCCACGTACTCACAGAACGAAAGTCATAAAAAAACTAAAAATAAAAAAGAAATACGAGCTTACCAACATAAAAATAATACTGTGTTCTAAACTATAGTTACCAACTTAAGCGCGCGAATTTTTTTTCGTTTAAAAAAAGAAGTTTTTTGACTAAAGAGGCTTTAACTCAGTAGTTTATGGATGTAATATTAAATAGTTGCCTTCTCTTAGTAGTAGACGGTGTTGGTCCAATCTCTTTAATAAATAATAAGTAATAATTTTTCCCCCTTTATATAAAAAAACTGTGTTTTAGAGGTATTATATTTAAAGAGTACGTGAAGGTTAGTATATCTCTTAGTTTTTATATTTTATAGCATTATTAAATTAACACAAAGTTCATTTTCCTATGAACGTTGTTAAAGGGCTTTTCTTAACTGGGTTCGAATCCCTAGATGGTTCTGTTCGGTTTGAGATCTAAATATATGTTGTACTTAAGAAGTAAGAAGAAGAAGTTTTTTAAAGCTTCTTACCACAGCTACAGGGTCAATTAAATTAGCTAGCAAAACGCAGCAGACGTAATGAAATTGATATCTTAAAATGATTTGTTTTTTTTTTTGTGTCACGACGAACAGAGATTTTTTAATCTGCTATTTTAAATGACTAGTCTAATTGTGGTTGAAAACCCAAAAGTAACCAGCTGTTCAAAATTCCAGTGTGAATCCATAAGCAATGGAGACAACAGAATTGGAGAAGAGCGTCGCAGCCGGCTCCGAGGAGACCAGCCAGCTAAACAGGAACAGGGTAAGTCTCACCTCGCTACCCCGGAACATAAAGGGCTAAGGAAGGAACATGGATAGGTTTCAGTCAGTAAGAGTCTGACACTCCCTTCCGCTCCACCCAGAGCGGGAGAAGTCATTCGATGATTTCCCAGCCTCAAAAAAAGGGTATGTCTCACTCCTCACTCGTAAGGGTCTCACTGTCTCTGTATATGTCCAACTGTTTCGAAGATTTCTGGCAATGAACTCAAACGAGTATAGATAACTACGATAACAAGACTCGCCCCTTAAAAAATCAAAACGTTTGAAACTATTTGTGAAAGTAATTTCAAGCCGCACGGAGCGATCCATCAGGTTAAGCTACGCTTGCCGGGGTTGGTCCGTGGATGGGTATCTTTACATAACGAGACTCCTCCGTGCCTCGGAAAGCACGTTAAGTGCTTTCCGAGGCACGGAGGAGTCTCGGTATGTAAAGATGGTCACCCAACCACGACCAATCCCGGCAAGCGTAGCTTAACCCGGTGGATCGACCTGTGCGGCTGTTAATACTTAGCCATCTAGGTAAATACGTTTGAGCTAGGCATCCTTCGCTCTGAAATAAAATAGGATGCCTTAGTTTAATCGGGCCAGCAGTGGGAAGGTTTGAATATTATATGTTCCCACCTTTCCACTGCTGGGACACAGGCTCCCCTCTCTTTCAGAGGGAGTTGGCCGTAATCTAGTGAACCAAAAACTAGACTATTTTTTTTATTACTTTGCTACTATGCTAGCTTTCTATTGGGGCATTTTTCAGCCTTCTTCTTTAACCATACAACATAGCCTCAGACCTTATGATACTGCAGTCTACACCCATAATAAAACACAACAACACCCTCATTCTCAATGCCAAGGCGAAACCCCACGGCCGGAAGTAAGGTCTAGAGTATATTAATGTTACGTGTTATCTGACAAGGCTGTAATGTTATGTAGGTGTTACGTCTTACTAATGACGGCGTTCTAGGTCTTGAAGGTAATTAAAGACTTTGTTTTATAATTATGGCTAACATGTAGCTTATAATGTAGTTGGATAAATTAAAAACAGTAAGAAAGAATTGACTATTTGAAAAGGTCAAAAATAAAATATGACAGTTAAGACAGGACAACGTCTGTCGGGTCAGCTAGTATGTAATAAAAGAGCGCTCCTCTTAAAAACTTCCATCACCGTACAGAAATAAAATATGATGCGAAATTTTTATTGCTAAATTGCATTTAATGCTTTTGACGACACGGTTGGCGCAGTGGTTGAGCGATTGACTGGTGCGCACTATGTCGCGGGTTCGATTCCCGCACGGAACAAATATTTGTACGACCTGCAAGTATTTGTTACGAGTCTGGGTGTTTTTCTATCTATAATATGTATGTATTTACAAAAAAAAATGTATATAAGTAGTATATCAGCCATCTCGTTACCATAACACAAGCATTAGGTTGCTTAGCTTGGGACGATATGGCGCTGTGTGAAATGTCCAAGGATATTATTATTATTATTATGCTAATAAGTATTCCATTTCATTCTAAAAATCTGTGACGTCACATTGTTATATTTCATACAAATCACGTACATATTCCGCGTTTTGACAGTTCATAAAAAGTAACGTTATTGACTACCCTTTCAAATACCCAATTGTTCTCAAAACGGCAGAGGCAAAACATCGTGAGTAGTACAAACGCCAGCACATGAAGTTACCCCAGTCTGTCAAATCTCTTTGATAGGTTTTCAACTTTATTGCAAAAGCATCAGTTCATTTTCAATCGGGCAAATTTGAAGGATATTGCTAATCCATTGCTTCATATGTTTGATATATTTGTCTGTCCAACAACATAAATAACGCAATGAATGTTGTTGAACTGTCAAAATGGAAGTCATTGCTACTGTTAGTGTGCTACGCAATTATATCGCTGAATCCCAAAAGTGGGGACAGGCATGATATGATAGTTTTGTGAGTATTATCTAGGAAATTAAGGATTTAAATCCAATAAACGAAAAGCACTTCAAGTCTGCATTAAGCGGGATTGTCCGAAAGTGTTACCGCTACCCCGGAAAACATCTAAAGGTTTCAGGAAGGAACATGGATGGGTTTCAGTCAGTAAGAGTCTGACACTCCCTTCCGCTCCACCCAGAGCGGGTGGAGTCATTGGATGATTTTCACAACCTCGAAAAAAAAAGTCTGCATTGTATTTGCATTACAAAACTGCAGTTTAACAGTTTAGAAGCATCAATTGCTGATCTGACGACACGGTTGGCGCTGTGGTTGAGCGATTGACTGCTGCGCAACATGTCGCGGGTTCACAAATCAACAAATATTTGTACGACCTACAAGTATTTGTTACGGGTCTGGGTGTTTTTCTATCTAAAATATGTATGTATTTACAAAAAAAAATGTATATAAGTAGTTTATCAGCCATCTAGTTACCATAACAACAAGCATTAGGTTACTTAGCTTGGGACTATTATGGCGTTGTGTGAAATGTCCATGGATATTATTATTATAATTATCTATGTATGTGTGAATGGAGTTTCTAACTTTTATTGATGTTACTTTTTTCATCTTTCCAGAGCTTCAAATCAAAACAACTCGTACGCAGTCAAGCTATACGCGAAACGCATTCACCGCCGCGCGCGTTTTCACCCGCGCAACCAACCACTCCTACAGTCACAATCTCTCCCATTACCGTCACAAACTCGACTCCTAGCTTCGATAACTCATCGCCTAGCGTTGGTGATATTGCGCCTAACGTCGGCAACACGGTGAATAACGTTGGTAACGCAGCAAGCAACATCGAAAACGGTACGGATGACGTTGAAAACGCCACGAGTAACATCAAAACGTCATCTATCGTAGGAAATTCACCGCCTAGCGTGGGTAACTCTTCGCCTAGCGTGGTCAACTCCAACGCTACAGCAGAGAAAGCGAGTAATGAACGAACTGTGAATGTGAGTGACGATTCTAGTCATGTTAGTGTTAGGTGTAGTGATGTGGTTAACAGTAGTGATGTGAAACATAGTGATAGTGATGATTATAAGAAGAAGTTGCCCGTTGAGATTCAGGTGAGTTTTTATTGGTACTATATTTACTTTTTGCTTCCATTCAAATTTATCTAAATGGATGTATTATCCAGACTTTAATATTATAAATGCGAAAGTAACTCTGTCTGTCTGTCTGTTACCTTTTCACGCCTAAACCACCCAACCGATTTTGCTGAAAATTGGTATGTAGATAGTTTGCATTCATGAGAAGGACATAGGCATATTATTTTTTGGAAATTCAACCCCTAAAAGGGTTACAGGGGGTGGCAAAGTTTGTATGAGAAAAATATTTTTATTGCACATTTTTGCATAGGTAGGGTAGGTAAGGTAGGTATCATAGTTAAGACAGGACAACTTCCCATCGTGACATAATTCAATTATTATTTAATTCGTAAAATTATGGCACAATCTAAATTTGCATGCTGAATTTAGTAGGCGGAATATGAACTACTATATTGTGTTATGAGATCTGTGAGCACCATATTTCATGCAAATAAATGATATTATTATTATAACGTCTGTCGGGTCAGCTAGTTTGATTATACTACATAATGTCAACTGAAGTTTTGGGCATTATTTTGTACCACTAAAGTTCAAGTCTTCCAATTTTCATCAGCCTAAGCCTAACCCTTCTTCCATTATACCACGCATCTATTCTGACAAAATGCGTTTGGATCTTCCATAAAGCTACTGTTTGAGGGGTATGTTGACGCGGCGCTGAGCTCACTGAATCGTCAACGTGTGACAGCTTGACACCCCTCCCGCACCGCGCAGTTAATTCACGAACGGTCTCAGTTAAGTGGTCAGGCTATAGTCTCGAAAGTGATACGTTCGTATCTTGACACAGAATTAGTGCAGCAATCTTCTCATTAGTCCGTCCTATCTTTTCTCCATCTCTCTTTAACAGAAGCTCTCTCTCATAGATAACATCAGGCGGTTGGGACGACTCGCACCATGAGCGCTACCGCACCCGTCGCTGGCACTCGGACGCGCCCCGCGACTTGCTATCGAACAACCCGCGCGTGAGCTGCGTGTGCGGCTACTGCACAGCTTGCGTCCACTGCAGGTACCTCATCGTAGCATAATCCCGCTGCTAAAACAGGCCACCTGTCGACGAGACCCCGAGGGCACGAGCTGCACGCTCCAGCATCTGGTGTCTTGCGGAGAAAATAAATTAAAGGTCTTTAGAGTATGCCACGTGTTACCGAGACGCGACTTGCTGGGTGACGGACGAAAATAGATGATAAAGTCAAAAGCGTTTTTGCTGGTCGCAAGCCGCATTGGCAAAACCTGGTAGGAATAAGTTCCATCCACACCCAGAAAGTGGGAAGCAGTCACCTCCTGTGAAGCAGTTGTGTTAGCGAAAGAGGTGGCGGGATGTATAAAGGAGAGGGCCTCCTATCCTGGTCGCCGTGGGAGGCGCTCCAGGCGTCAGGAGCTGCGTGACGACTCCCGGCCGCGGTAGGCGCGGGCCTGTGGACTGTGAGTAATGGGCAGCCCACCGTCCGATCAGGATCAGGCCCGTGCCGGACGCGCAGTGTTCCACGTGTCCGAAAGGGTTTCCGCTGCCCCGGAACACAAAGAGCTAAGGAAGGAACATGGATGGGTTTTTAGTCAGTAAGAGTCTGTTATTCCCTTCCGCTCCACCCACAGCGGAAGAGTCAATTGATGATTTCCCATCCTTAAAAAAAACGACACCCAGCTCCACAGAGAGGTAATCATCACCTACATATTTTAAAACTAAGGAGGAGCTCGTGGCTAAGTAATAACAGCCACACAGGTCGATCTATCAGGTTAAGCTACGCTGGCCGGGGTTGGTCGGTGGATGGGTGACCATTTTTACATATCTCGATATGTAAAAATGGTCACCACAATGGTCACTCCTCCGTGCCTCAGAAAGCACGTTAAGCCGTTGGTCTCGGCTGTCATCTGGGATCTTTGACAGTCGTACGGGTAGTCAGAAGCCCGAAAGTGTGACAGCCAGTCTTACCAAGGGGTATCGTATTACCCAATTACTGACTGGGTTGTGGAGGTCAGATAGGCAATCGCTTCATGTAAAATACTGGTATTCAGCTGCATCCGTTTAGACTGGAAGCCGACCCCAACATAGTTGGGAAAAGGCTAGGTAGATTGATATTATTAAACTAATCTTCCTATGTTTGTATTTCAGAGGAAGTCGTCGCCGCCACTACAGCGCCACGAAGCAGGACTCCGGCATCGTATGCCCCGACGACTGTCCCGACTCCGGCGATAATGACACAGGTAACCAAGTTGCGGGCGGTGAGTAATTTGTGGGTCACCGCCCGATCAGGACCAGGTCCGTGCCGGACGGCGCGTATATTATGTTCCACGCGCGCCACAAAGAGATGTCAACACATGAAGGGGCCCTTTAGGGCAAAGCCTGCCGGGTAAGCGGGATTTTCCGAAAGAGTTAAGGGCTAAGAAAGGAACATGGATGGGTTTTAGTCAGTAAGAATCTGACACTCCTTTCTGCTCCACCCAGAGTGGGAGGCCACTGGATGATATCCCACCCTCATAAAAGTAACAACTTAATAATTTTGCAACGGTTGGCAGTTGGCACTGTATGTGTGGCTAAGTAATAAAAGCCACACGGGTGGATGGGTGACCAGTTTTACATACCTATTTGTCAAGGCTGTCATTTGTGAATCTCAGTCGTTACGGGTCGACAGAATTCTGAGAGCCAGTCTTATCAAGGAGTATCGTATGAACCAGTTACTGACTGGGTTGTGGAGGTCAGATAGGCAGTTGCTCCATGTAAAACACTGATATTCAGCTGCATCCGGTTAGACTGGAAGCCGACCCCAACATAGTTGGGTTAAAGTTAAGCAGATTGATGTTTAACAAGATGTTGTTTCTATTTTGCAGGCGCATCTAATAATAACGACACGATGAGAAAATCGAGTAGCCTCGATGTCGACGACCAACCGTATTATTGTAGGTAAGTCATAAATCTCGCTGGTTTTTAAGAACGTACCAATGATTCCAAATGATCATTGTTCAGGACTTTTTTGAGGGCTCTAGTGGCTCAGTGGTAACGGCCGCGAGTTACGAGTTGTAGGTCGTGGCTTTGAAACCACACACGCGCGCCTCAAAGAGATGTCAGCTGAAGAGGTCCGTTATGGCAGATGGCTGCCGGGTCAGCGGGATTGTCTGAAAGGGTTACCGCTGCCCCGGAACATAAAGGGCTAAGGAAGGAACTTGGATGGGTTTTAGTCAGTAAGACACTCTTTCCTCTCCACCCAGAGAGGGAGGGAGTGTCTAGATGAGATTACACAACGCCCCCATGTTTTTCTTGGTCTCTTACTGCACCCCATTTTTAGTACGGGAGCTAACAACGTTTGAAAAGTAAGAATTTTAGGTCAGCTGATTTTGTGATATGTCGTCCTTCTTGCACTTTCGGTTAGAGTCTGGGCTATCTGGCTGGCGGTGGTGGTTGCGTTTATTAGTGCGCATCCTACCTGTCCAGGTAATAATCCTGGATTTTAAAAACATTTTAGAAGGCGTAATTTTTAATTTTCTGTTTTTAAATAAGTCTACCTGACATACTTTTTTTATTGCCAGACATTTTTGACAATGCTAACTATGTGCCATACGCGATTTTTTATTTTTTTTTAATAAAAATTTCAAAGTATTTTATAATGTCTGTAATTTTAATATTATGTTATTTAAAGATAAGAAAAACTTAAAATAAATTTGCCAGACATTAATTCGATTGTTAAGTCTAGAACTAAAATGAAAAAGTCATGAAAAGTATTGCAGTATAATGCTAGTAGTCCGAGAGAGACAGTTGCAGAATAAGTCGAGAATGATACAGAGAACCAGTGCAAAAGTAAATTACTTGTCATTGGACATGTAATTAAAAACAAAAAAAAGTAAAATAATAATAATCATTCTAGTCAGAGCAAGTTTCTTAAACAATTTAAGCATTAAAAGGAATATAAAATTAGATTAAAATTTTAAAAACAACACTTTGTATTTAAATTGTTCTAATTACTAAATGTAAATTATAAATAATTAATATTAAGTTTTTCAAGTTGTTTCAGCCTATATTGACGTCACTAAAATAAGAGGCATCTTCATCGTCGCTGTCTTTGTCAGTGTCATTCATATCATCTTCTTGGGAACTTTCGTTATCTTCTAAAACTCTATCATCTGCAACAGAAAAAAAATAAACAGTTTAATTCTTCTTGTTCGTTATAAAACATTTTAGTTATTATTGATAAATATTCCATTTCACACTTACTTTGAACAATAATATCTGCAACTGAGGATGGTAATTGATCTCCCAAAAACCAGACAAAATCATATTTGTCACCGTTAATGGTCCAACCGAAAGCCATTGGAGATAAAGATGTTGGATGTTTTGAGTGAGCATTTCTCCAAATTTTCGTCACGTAACGAACCCTCAATAAATGCTGTTGCAATTCCGCTTTACAGGGTGGCAAACTGGATGAGTCAAAGTTTCGAAATTGTTTGTCGAAGTTCTCATCTGATTTTTTAGACTTAAACGTACTTGAAAATAAATGAAATCGAACATCATTAACATTGGAACAATTTTTAACTCCATACATTTGACAAATAAATTTCTCCAGGGTTACAAACGTAGTTTCAAGTACTTCTTCGTCATCCGTAATTATATTATCAAAAGCTAACTGGTATTCTTCAGAATTTTCTAATATTTTAAAAGGCTTAACTTTGCCTTTTCTAAAAAAAGCTGGCGTGTAATCACATCCAGTTATTGCGTGGAAGCATGGTAAAGCTTTGCATAAAGAGTCACCAAGAATTCGGTGTAATTCATTGATGTTTATGTAACGCTGATGATTTCCAACACCCATATTTATCCAAATTTTTAAAGATGCTTTCAGGTGATCCATATTTCCCAGAAGTATAATTAAAATATCAGAATCAGAACAGCGTATAACAACGTCTGCGTCAAAATCGATTTGGCAAATATGAAAAATAATCCTAGAATCAGCTTCTTCGTGTTCTTCACACGATAATGATTCTTCAATAGTTTTAATTACTTTGTTATTTATCACTTTGTATGAATAACATTTATTGAAACTTACGTAAATGTTTTTATTACCAATAAAAGGCAACATGTCTTCACTACCCCAGTGATCAATGAAAAAGTTAACCAAAGCTTCTTTAAATTGCACATTTTTAAGTTCAGCTGCGAAATGATGGGGCCGAATTTGGTTAGGACCGATAGAGACAGGGCTGGTTGCTTCTTCTCGCCATAAACGTTCACAATCTTTGATAGAAGGCGAAAAATATTGGTCGAAGACAATATCAATTCGAACAGATTTCATTTGGGAGATAGTACTTAGAAACTTCTTAGAAATACCGTCATAGGTTTGTGGCACATCTTTCATCAGATGCAACAAAAAAAAACCATCAACAAGACAAACATCAAAAGTTGACGGTTGTCGATCTATAATGTTGTCCAATTTCTTCTCTATTAGCTTTGCTAATTGCGATTTATCGGTTTTACATATTGAACCATCTGGATGACACATTGACGTTGGCATCGGGGTAAGTGGAAATGCCAAAACTTTTTCAATGTCAACCTTGTGAGTGAGAGAAATTCCCAGCATTCTACCAAATAGATCTCTCTGCATTCGCAGCTCAACAACTTTATTCCGTAGCGTCAATTTCTTTTTTTTTGGCGCTTCAGCAAAATTAAAAACTTTATTTTTTTTTATTGCTTTATTAAATCTACTCTCATCATCTGCACATTCATTGATAAATTGGTTCCTTAAATTCTCACCATTCTCTTGAATATTCAATAAAAAGTCAGCAACTTCAAGAGAAGCAGGCATTGAAGTAGCAATGTTGTACAGATTTTCTTTATCTAATTGTGGATCGAATGGATTGCAATTTGCTTTGAGAATTTCAATAAAATCAGCAATTTGTTTTCCATATATTTTAATTCTGTTCGGTTGTAATTCTGCTGTTACATCTTGTAAGTTCCTTAAGCCACAAACATCCAAGACATGTGATATCAATGCTGCTCTTATGCTGTGACTTTTTGACCAGCGTTGTCGTGCAGCTATAGAATTAGTAAAGTGAGCAATACCACTCAATCGTTTAGCTGCATCAGCATTTATTGTTTGTTCCAGAGTGAGATCTATCGGTATTCGTGAGAATGGTTTATCGGTTCTTTTAACTCCGAAACATCCTTTATAAAAATCCTCTTCTAGTCCAGGGTGGGTTTTATTGACATTATTCAAATTTTCCGAATATTTTACACAATATCGAGCGTAGTTAGGCTGATTAACAATAAAAAATAAATTTGCCATTTTCGGAATCACGTACTTAAACATTTCAAAGTCACCCATACGTATGCTTCTCGACAGGTTTATGTAGTGACTAATTAACTCGATGTAGATCATATAAAATTGTGCTGTTTTTCCGTGGTTGCCTTGTCTGGAATTTTCTACGTACCTTTTATAAGAATTGAGCAGTTCCGATAACACTTCATTTGGTATTAAATCTGTGCTCGCTGATGGTGGTAACGAAATTTTTTTGTTTTGATATTCTAGCAGATCTTCATAAATTTGTCCTTTCACAAAATCATGTTCAGCATTCTTACTCTTTAAAAATTCATCGAAATGCAATATTTGTAAGCCTAATGCCATTAACGGGTGTAGACGTTTGCAACGGTTAAAATGTTTACCCTCAAGTATTCCATTTACAGACCCCGAAGCAATAATTTTACTCTCAATCATCATGTGAGATAACCCGCACTCATTGATGAAAGTACCAACAGCTTTAAAAAAAGCCATCATTAAATGAAACGAGCCAAGATGTATGAAAAGATTACTAAACTTTAAACCTTCTGTTGCTTGAATTTTATAAGCTATTTTAGCAATGGCTAAGTCATAGGTGACTTGTACATAAGTTTGACCACATTCTTTACCAACATTTTGTGCTTGTTCCATTGTGTAGGCTACTACTGATACATTTGTAGGTGATAAATTAATAGGAGTGAGATAAGATACTTTCTGTGTTGGACTATTGTCTTCTATAATTCTGCTATTGAATCCTGTCCACGATGGTGTGTTCGGCACGTGAAAAACATATGAAAGCAAATGTAATAGATCAATTGTTTGTATAGAAGAGAAATTTTCGGGTAAAGGTGATGTTTGATCGATTTGAACTGGCGTTAAGCAACCCAACATCTTTAATCGCTTGCTATAAGGAATAATATCTGGAGTAATTTCTGTCAAAGTTCTTCTTCTTTTTTGAGGCGGTCTTGTTGGTGAAACATTTTCAGAGTTTGCATTACCATCATCGTGGTTCAATCCACTACAGGAATTATTATTAATGTTTTGGTATATAATCCCCACAGTGTCATGTAAAGTTTCTTTTCCATTCAACGTGTCAACATATCTATCGAAATTATCGAACGCTACACCGGTGCATAGCGAAGGATTTAAAATAATGTCTGGAGGACAAACTTGGGATTGACGTACCGATGAGATAGTTGCTTCTGTTTCTAATTCTTCTAGAGTGGTATAGTTACAGCAATGTCCAAATCTATTTAAAATATTTATTATTTTTTTGCTGCTTGTTAGACTTTTTATAGTCATACCAAGAGTGATATGTTTAGATGGTTTAACAGTACCATTACTTACACAAAAAATGGCATCAGCAGCCAGAGAGGAACTCAATCTACTACAATTTTGACTATCTCTGCGTCTTATATCTTTACCCCCCATCAATACTTTGAAGAATCGATTTAATTTATCAGGAATCACGCATTCACCAGTAATTAAGTCGTTTGTTTTAATTTTCGATGGTAATTTTGATTTTTCAATTTTTAAAATAGCATTTCGCAAAGTTAATGCAACTTTATCAATTAAGTTGTCTTCTTCAAGTTTTGTAAAATCATTTTCTAGTAAGCTGCAATCTTTATGAATGATAATTTTTTTCTTTTGCTTCGATATAAATTTAATACTTTTCTTAAAATGTTTTTGTATTTTTTCTTCTAGATAGTGATTAGTTATTAAACTAATATCTGACTGAGGCTCTAGTTTCTGCTCATATTCCAAATAATGATTGTACGTATCACAGAGAGATGATAACAATACACAATTTTTTTTTGCAAAACTTCTTCTTCTACCGTTGATACAATATGATTAAAAATATGTTTATGAATATTACGATTTTTATGCCAAGAAGTATGTGGAATGTCTGAAACTATTTTATTATAATCATTTAAATAATTTAATTCACATAAATGATGATAAAAAATGGTTTTATTTTCAGATTTGAGACGATTAATTTTCTGTAATAATTCTTCATTATTAAGTTTTTCCATCCACTCAATGATTTTATCATAAAGCTTTGCATCGTTTGAGGAATAAAGATTTTGTTGTTTACCCTTATTCTGTTTACGATCTTTATCACAAAAAAGGCAAACATTTTTGAGTTGTCGTTCTTTTCCAATATCTTCAATATTAGTGTCAGGAATTTCATTAAAAACGTTAGTTTCATTGATACTTAAATCACAAGTCGAGCTGGAAGCAACATCTTCTAACGTTGTCTGATGATGATTATCTAAATTTGAAGCAGCATTTTCTGATGATATCTCACGGTTAAAATCTAAATCAGGATGTCTTGATATGCTCTGGTTATTTGAACTAGGAGCAACATCTTCTGGTGTTATTTTACTGTTCAAATTCAGTTGTGAATATTTAACTTTGAAGAAGCAATCTCACTGTAGGAGCTTTGAGTTACGTTTCTTGGAACAGTTTCACTAATATCTACTGGAGTACTCGGTGACAAAGTGAGTGAAGTGGAGTTACTGGCATAATCTGTTTCTGATGATGAATCACGGTATTTTGCCATTAAAGCAGTAAAACTACTATAACATTGTCTATGATATCCATCTGTCTTATTTATTTGCGTGGGCAGCTCAATGTCACTGTACTTTAATTTATATTTCACACGTACACTTAAAACTTGCTGACATTTTTTTAGTTTATCACCCACGAAAAGTATTATGTTATCGTTATGTCCTTTACAAAAAACACATTTTATTTTATCACTGGTCATTGTAACCAAATTAAAAAATAAACATTAAAATCAAAACAAACATGTGACATTAGACTGGCGCCATCTTGCAAACTTGCCTGTCGCGCCACTGTCGTTGTCTATGTCTCTCGCACCTTCAGTTGTCTCTGCCGGACTACTAGCATTATACTGCAATACTGTTCATGACTTTTTCATTTTAATTAATTCAAGACTTAACAATCGAATTAATGTCTGGCAAATTTACTAGAAGTTTTTTTTATCTTTAAATAACATAATATTAAAATTACAGACATTATAAAATACTTTGAAATTTTTATTTAAAAAAAATAAAAAATCGCGTATGGCACATAGTTAGCATTGCCAAAAATGTCTGGCAATAAAAAAAGTATGTCAGGTAGACTTATTTCAAAACCGAAAATTAAAAATTACGCCTTCTAAAATGTTTTTAAAATCCAGGATTATTACCTGGACAGGTAGGATGCGCACTAATAAACGCAACCACTACCGCCAGCCAGATAGCCCAGACTCTAACCGAAAGTGCAAGAAGGACGACATATCACAAAATCAGCTGACCTAAAATTCTTTCTCGAAAACGTTGGTAGCTCCTATACTATTTAGGCCTGCAGCTCCCACAATGGGGCGTTATCGCTCACTTTGGGCAAGGCTGCCCTACAGCATGTACAGACGCAAGCACATCAAGCTATCCCTAACTGTCAAATTTTCTCAATTAAAAATGAACCTTATGTCTTTGCAATAAAGTTGAAATACTATCAAAGAAATTTGACAGATTGTGGTAACTTGATGTGCTGGCCTCTGTACAAAATGTTTTAGTCTATAACATTGTTCTATTTCCAGATGCCCAGAGAGAAAAGAGCCCAGACCAAAGATACTTACTAGAAATGATTCAGGTAAGAACATCTTTTCAATAGCATATCAAGTTATACCAAACTGGCAAATGATTTTAAACTTTACGCTGTTCATGGTTAAGTTCTAAATCGATCGATGAAGAATTTAATGGTTACTTGTTATTGAGCTAAAGATATGTATCGCTCTTCCAGACGACCGCTACGAGCCGACGGGCCCAGAACTGGTGCACTTCATCAGGGAGACGCTGAACAAGAACATGCGCGACAGGATGGCGCTCCTCAAGATAGAGAGAGAGCTGCACGCGCTTGTCAACGATACTGGGTAAGCAGACATCTTACTAGCTTCATACTTATTTTTTAGCCTTTTTTTTAAATCATCCAATGACTTCTCCCGCTCCGGCCGTTTCCTCCCGCCTGATCATGTGCAGGAACCTCCGGAAACATTCATGTCCGGTGAGAACTGCGCTCTTCAAATAGGGGTCTTACCGCCACTCCTCAAAGAGAGGTATTACCGCCATTCCTCAAAGAGGGGTCTTACCGCCACTTCTCAAAGAGGGGTCTTACCGCCACTCCTCAAAGAGGGGTCTTACCGCCACTCCTCAAAGAGGGGTCTTACCGCCACTCCTCAAAGAGGGGTCTTACCGCCACTCCTCAAAGAGGCGTCTTACCGCCACCCTCAAAGAGGGGTCTTACCACTACTATCGTGGCCTGCGCTGGGCTGGTGGACAGTTGCTGTCACAACCCAGCGTCCCTGTCAGTCTGCTGGATTTTTTAGCCTGTGCTGTTCCACTGCAGGCCAAAGGCCTCAGTTTCTCCTTCACTCCTCTCTGACTTGAGCTAGTTAAGTGAGGACCAATCTAGTCTGTAGGCCTCGTAATTTAAGCGGGATTTTCCGAAAGGGTTACCGCTACTCCGGAACATAAAGGGCTACGGAAGGAACATGGGTGGGTTTTAGTCAGTAAGAGTCTGACACTCCTTTCCGCTCCACCCAGAGCGGAGTCATTGGATGATTTCCCTGCCTTAAAAAAAAGGCTTCGTAATTATTATTATTTATTTATTTCAATCAACTTTGGATCATACAATGAAATTATCATGGTGTGCACGTGTCCAGCCGCTGCATCGTGCGCTTCCCGGTGATGACGTCATACGGCCGCATGCTGGTGCACCGCTGCGCCGCGCTGTTCCAGCTGGCGCACCACCTGGACATGACCAACAAGACTTCGGTGCTGGTGTCTAAGAGCGGTAGGTTAAAGGCTATTTTTTATAAAAATAGAAAAAGTAATAATTGTTGAGCTCATAAAAATGCGTCATTCTGAATATAAAGGCAACCAGCAACTAGCTTCATCTTTCTGACTAACAATTCAAAAGTGCCTGTTAGTGGTTTATTTGAAATAAATGCTTTGAGTTTGGTAATTTTTCATTCCATTAAAAGTGAATACTGTGAGTTACACCGCTATGTCCGCAGGCACGTCCGGCGGGCGCATCCCGTGCACCAGCTTCAAGGAGTGGTGCTCGGCCACGTTCCCGCCCAGCCCGCTGCGCCACGCGCCCGACGCCACGCACGCCAAGTGAGTTACTGCCGCCCGCACCCACACAGCTCACCCGCAGCCCCCCTCCCCCCCTCCGCCCCCCGCCCCCAGCCCGCTGCGCCACGCGCCCGACGCCACGCACGCCAAGTGAGTTACTGCCGCCCGCACCCACACAGCTCACCCGCAGCCCCCCTCCCCCCCTCCGCCCCCCGCCCCCAGCCCGCTGCGCCACGCGCCCGACGCCACGCACGCCAAGTGAGTTACTGCCGCCCGCACCCACACAGCTCACCCGCAGCCCCCCTCCCCCCCTCCGCCCCCCGCCCCCAGCCCGCTGCGCCACGCGCCCGACGCCACGCACGCCAAGTGAGTTACTGCCGCCCGCACCCACACAGCTCACCCGCAGCCCCCCTTTAGTAGCTTAATGTCCGCACATGTTAGAGACTAATTCCCGCATTATTATAAACGATTTTGACCCTTATGTTCGCGGATACGAGAGCGCACATTAATTTTAAAGTATTCTCTTACAGGTCCATTCTAAAACGCGACACCCACTCCCTGGACGAGCCGGGCGCGGGCTCGCTCGCTAACAACAGAAGCAAGTCTCTGGAGCAGAGAGAGAGGGAGTACGAGAAAGTGAGACGGAGGATATTCAGCTCGGTATGTACCTTAGTCACTAAGAACTAAACACCTAGACGCGTTCGTAAAATAAGAAAATATACGTGTCCAATGTTTTGTAATAATCTAGCGGACGGACTAAACAAAACATTTAAGGTCTTCTTCTTTTCGTGTGGTTAGTAACTAACCTGGTGTCAGAGTGTTTATGCTGCCCACGGGCCTCTGACTTAGCTTCACATGCTGTTGAGAAATATCTCTCAGACATGCTGGTTTCCTCACAATGTTTTCCTTCACCGATTTTTAAGCAAGTGATAATTATACAATACGCACATGAATCCTAAAAATCAGAGGTGCGTGCCTTGGGTTCGAACTCGAGACCTACGACTTGACAGTCCGACGGTCACACTACGAGGCTATCACTGCTGCGACATATCATTTAATTCAACATTAAAGGTGATCGCACATTTATCAGTATCGTACGCGGCGCACGCGCCGAATCTCGACAGCATTTTACGAAATGTGGCGCGGGCGGCGCGTAAGATGCTCACTAATGTGCGCTCAGCTTTAGTCATCATCCCTATTGGCTGTTTGACATGGTCAAAAATTAAACATGAAATCATAGATAAAAGACCGCTCGTCTTAAAAACTTCCATCACCATGCAGAAATTAAATATCATGCGAGGATATAATTGTAAAATTGCATTTAATGCTAATAAGTATTCCATTTGATTTCAAAAATCTGTGACGTCATCTTGTTATATTTCATACTAATCACGTACGAATGCCGCGTTTTGACAATTCATAAAAAGTAACATTATTGACTACCCTTTCAAATACCCAATTTCACTTGATTGCAGCAAGACGAGACCCAGTGGCCCTGGCTTTCGTCGGGTCCTATCAAGGTTCTCACTCCTGAAGGTGGCGGAAGGAACAAGCTATTAAAGGTATGTTCAACCTACAGCGCTATTTTAAATTAGCTAGCTAAACTCCTCACACGCGATATGCAGTATCTAAAACGATAAATTATAGAAAATTGTTTAAAAAAATATTTATTGATACAATATTATATTTCTTACCAAATAAATCTATTTATTTAGTACATGGAGGACTTACAGGTAACAAAATCATAACAAAAAAGGAGGAAATAGTCACCAGAGAGCCAATTACAGGTCCTCACGTTTAGAGTTAGAAATAATAAAAAGTGATGATAAGAGCACACAAACAGCAGCAAACGACTTAAATTGAAGTTATCAAGTCAAACATTTAAACATTACACATAAATCATTTAAATTTAAACAGACAGCCATCAAAATAGAATACAATCTTTATTTCGACACAAATATCCATATCGTGTTATTAAATATACTTACTTATAACCTAGGTACCTATAATGGGAGCTCGTAGCTAAGTAAATACATCGGGTCGATACGTCAGTTAAGGTACTCTTTCCGAGGTTGGTCCGTGGATGGGTGACCATTTTACATATTGCGATTCCGTGCCTCGGAAAGCTCTTTAAGCCGTTGGTCTCCCGGCTGTCATTCGTGGATCTTTGACAGTCGTTACGGGTAGTCAGAAGCCCGAAATAATAACAACCAATCTTACCCATGGGGTATCGTATTACCCAGTTACTGGCTTATGCAGGTCAGATAGGCAGTCCATGTCAAATAATATTTTTGAGCTGCATCCGGTTAGACTGGAAGCCGACCCCAACATAATTGAGAAAAGGCAGACAGATTGATTTTGTAATATGAGATTTCATCCATCAGTGCCGCCTCGAAGGTAAGTTTAAACCATTTTATTCTGTCCCCAGGTGCAATCCCTCGAAGGCAGTGTCCCAGGGTCCGGCGGCTCCTGGCGCGGCGCGCGCGGCCCGGTGTCCAAGAGCCACAGCTTCGGAGGATACGCTGCTGCTGAGCCGCATACTCCCAGGCTGCTTAGTAGACAAGGTAAGAGCTTGACTGGATATCAGTCACCGCAGCCGTTTTACAATAATTAAATGTAAAACTAGTTCACCCACGAGTAAAGCTAGTTCACCCATGAGTAAAACTTGTTCAGCCCAGAGTGAAACTAGTTCACCAATGAGTAAGACTAGTTCAACCTTGAGTAAAACTAGTTCAGCCCAGACTGAAACTAGTTCAACCATGACTGAAACTAGTTCACCCCAGAATGAAACTAGTTCTGCCCAGAGTGAAACTAGTTCAACCATGACTGAAACTAGTTCACCCCAGAATGAAACTAGTTCTGCCCAGAGTGAAACTAGTTCACCCATGAGTCAAACTAGTTCAGCCTAGAGTCAAACTAGTTCGCCCATGAGTAAAACTAGTTCACCCATGAGTAAAACTAGTTCACCCATAGGTCTAACTAGTTCAAACATGAGTAAAACTAGTTCAACAATGAGTCGAACTAGTTCACCCATGACTAAAACTAGTTCAACAATGAGTCGTACTAGTTCAAACATGAGTAAAACTAGTTCAACAATGAGTCGAACTAGTTCACCCATGACTAAAACTAGTTCAACAATGAGTCGAACTAGTTCAAGCACGAGTCAAACTAGTTCAACAATGAGTCGAACTAATTCAGCCCAAAGTAGAACTAGTTCACTCGTGAGTAAAACTAGTATGACTCGTGGATGTATTTTATATTTAAAAAAAAATGTTATAGGTGACCTGGCATCTAGCAGTTGGCGTCTCTCTCCATCCAGCTCTGGATACAAGACCCTCAGCCTCCGCAGTACTGACTCTATCA
The DNA here is from genome assembly GCA_951799385.1 of Hyppa rectilinea. NCBI lineage: Eukaryota > Metazoa > Arthropoda > Insecta > Lepidoptera > Noctuidae > Hyppa > Hyppa rectilinea. Next base: position 851,553 of record OX637328.1, read on the forward strand.
CTCCTTCGCCTACCGGTACGTTCACGATCAGACACGTATCACATTAAAATAGATGGTCAATTTTAACACAGCGTTCAGTACGTTTAACCAAAGATATCCAAGCAGAAATAAACACTGAGGTCATAATATTTAAATCACTTTAATCAGCGTTTTTTTTTTATCACTTTAATTAATAGTAAATTGCTGGCAACACTAGAATAAACACATCTGTTGTCGGTCACTTCTTGTAAGGATTTAATGTGGTTTTTTTTTTACTATTGTGCTTATTTTGGTGATCTGAATGATTTCTAAAAGTTTGTCCATCTGTTTTAATACCATATAGAATCAAAGAAGATATAAGATTAACACAGCTGTAGAAAACGCTTACTCCCTTTTTACCTAGTTGACTATTTGAAACGGTCAAAAATAAAATATAAAATCACATAGATAAAAGACCACTCCTCTTAAAAACTTCCATCACCGTACATAAATTAAATATTATGTGATGATATAATTTTAGACTTGCATTTAATGCTAATAAGTATTCCATTTGATTCTAAAAATCTGTCACATGTTTTGACAGTTCATAAAAAGTAACGTTATTGACTACCCTTTCAAATGCCCAATTGTGATGGATCTCAAAAGGTCGACTGCAAACTTCCAAATGCGTCTCATAATAGAAAAAAATGACAGATTTTTAAAATTTAAGGTTGTGTTGACGCATGAACACAGAGGAAATCACTTGCGTTTGCATTCACGTTGAGTCTATGTAATTTAATTTAATTAAAATACACAATAATATGTACAGACGCCAGCACATTAAGCTATCCCTAACCTGTAAAATTTTCTCAATTGAAAATAAACCTTATGTCTTGGTAATAAAGTTGAAAACCCTATCAAAGAAATTTGACAGAGGTAACTTTATGTGTTGGCCTCTGTACAAGCATAAAACAAAGACGGAAAGGTTATTCATCAAACTCAAAGTAATTATCTATATTAATATTATAAAGAGGAAAGATTTGATTTTATGTTTGTTTGTTTGAAATGAATAGGCTCCGAAACAACTGGATCGATTTAAAAAATTCTTTCACCGTTGGAAAGCTTAATTTTCTAGGAGTAACATAGGCTTTTTATCCCGGGAAACATAACGGGTCCCACGGGAAAGACCACGGGAGCGAAGCCGCGGGCAAAGTGCTAGTTTCAAATAAACCAATGACAGGCACATTTGAATTGAAACGTCCAAACGGAAACCATAAAAATATATTTTTTTTGTGTAAAACAATAATATTTTGTTTGCCAGGTGGTGCCAGCCCCGAGCCAGCCGTGAGCGCGGCCGTCCCGGGGGCCGCGGAGAGTGCGGCCGTGGTGTGGTGCGTCACCGACATGTCCGCCGTGCCGCCGGGCGCCATGGTCATACACCCGCATGTGAGATGCCATGATCTTCACAAGTTTGCTAAATATCATCATCTGCACCTGCCTAGCCTTTTCCCAACTATGTTGGGGTCGGTTTCCAATCTAACCGGATGCAGCTGAATACCACTATTTTACATGGAGCGACTGCCTATCTGACCTCCACAACCCAGTTACTGGGCAATACGCCCCTTGGTAAGACTGGCTGTCAGATTTCTGGCTTCTGACGACTGTTAAAGATGCACAAATGACAGCCGGGACCAACGGCTTAACGTGCTTTCTGAGGCACGGAGGATGTTTTATGCAAATAAATACTTGCTTACTTACATAGGCAGCGTCCTGGGGCACCATACACTTAAAAATATTTCTCAAGTCAATTTCTTTTTCCAATTGATTTGGGTCAGCGCCGGTTTATTTTGCTATAGTAGAATAAAACCATATGCATAGTTGCATAATTAAAGAAGAAAAGATGCAGTAAAAAACCAAACAACAAAAAAAAAACAAGTTGAGAGAAAATATAATATGTCACATCCGCACAAATTGTAAATCAGCCTATCATGTTCCCACTGCTGGGACTTGAAAGAAAGTGTCATTACAGTTTCGAGTAGACTTGTCCCGACAGCTCAAACCTACACACATCAAAAGTGTCTAGGGATCAACATATATTTTTGCAATAACTTTTCTCTTGATTGATATTAATTTAAATTTTCTTTAAGGATTCATCAAATAAAGTGTTTTCGTTTGTCACAGTAACGATAAACCAAGTCACCTTTGCATTAATAAAGAAATTTGCCATTTTCCTAATAAAGGGATTTTTGACATTTGAACCACTAACATTAAAGTTCGAAAAAAAGACTGAAATAACAGTTTTCTTTAAAATTTTATTGGGTAACTTAAACAATTAATAATCCGTGTTTCTACCGCGAACACTAACAACACAAGAACATCGGTTTGGCATACTCAAAATGAGTTCATCCAAATCACGCTGTGGAATGGCCGCCCATGTTCGTTGCAACAACAAAAAAAGGTCTTCTTGCAACTGGATACCCTCCATATTCGGCAGAGCTCTTCTCTGTAGCATATCCCATGCATGCTCAATCGGGTTCAAGTCTGGCGACTGAGCAGGCCAGGGCAGGACATTGATGTTAGCTGCGGCGAGAGTCTGTCTTACAACTCTTGCGGTGTGCGGTCGTGCATTATCATGCATTAACTGAAATAAGGGACCAATTTGCACTTGTAGAGGAACGATGACGTCAGATACAATCGTCTCAGCATAAATTTGAGCGTTGAGGTTGCCTCTGATCCAAATCAACTCAGTTCTTCCGCCGATCCAAATACCCGCCCATACCATGATGGTTCCACCACTATAAGGATGGACTTCCTGGCAGGATTTTAATCGCTGTTGGCGTCCAGGGGTTCTCCAGTGTCGTATACGTCTTGTATCCGGTCTCATACCAAAACGAGACTCATCAGAAAAGCACACGAAACGCCATTGTTCTTCTGCCCAATTTCTGTGTTCAAGAGCCCATTGATATCGAATCCTACGATTGTGCATTGCTATAGGTGGTACCCGTAGCGGTCTTCGGGAATGAAGGTTCACTTCATGCAAGCGGTTTCTGACTGTTTGGTCGCTAATTAAGTTCCCTGAAGAGTGATGAAGCCTCACGGCTAACATCATGGCGGTTATTGTTGGAGCTCTTCGAGTTAAGATTTGAATGTATCGGTCTTGTCTCCGTGTGGTGCAGCGATACCGTCCTTCATGGCGCTCAGCCACGGTACCAGTGCTTCGGTAACGTGTCCAAAGTCGACTGATAACACCTTTTTTTGTTGTTGCAACGAACATGGGCGGCCATTCCACAGCGTGATTTGGATGAACTCATTTTGAGTATGCCAAACCGATGTTCTTGTGTTGTTAGTGTTCGCGGTAGAAACACGGATTATTAATTGTTTAAGTTACCCAATAAAATTTTAAAGAAAACTGTTATTTCAGTCTTTTTTTCGAACTTTAATGTTAGTGGTTCAAATGTCAAAAATCCCTTTATTAGGAAAATGGCAAATTTCTTTATTAATGCAAAGGTGACTTGGTTTATCGTTACTGTGACAAACGAAAACACTTTATTTGATGAATCCTTAAAGAAAATTTAAATTAATATCAATCAAGAGAAAAGTTATTGCAAAAATATATGTTGATCCCTAGACACTTTTGATGTGTGTATTTTAGGGTGCTCAAATATTCCTAGCACTATTTTTTGATACCTGGACGAGTTCTCCTAATAAATGTGCCATGTTGCCTGCCTCAGACCGGGCGGCCGCTGACCAACCCGGACGGCTCGCTGTACCAGTTCGACCCGGCGCGGCCGCCGCTGCTGTACGAGTCGCCCGACGGGCCGCACGACCTGGACCACGGAGTCACTGTATGTGGATACCATTTTCTGTCTTGTCCAAAAATTCGATTTTTACAGTATGTTCGCACGGGTGATTTTTTTATGCCACATTTTTTTTTTCCCAAAGAAACTTTTTTTTGTATAGTCAATAGTTTTATTTTTATCACAATAACAAAACAACTGGCGCGCGCAAAGTTCAAACTTCCCGCGCGTGCCTTCGCACGATCAGCTGTTAGCAGCGAGGCGCCCGGGCCACGCGGTATCGGTGACGTAAGCAATGTAGTAGACACTAGAGACCCTCGCGCCCTTTGCCATGTAGTCCGGAAAGCGCGTCGTATGGACATACATTGTTTTGTATGACGAAGGGATTCGTTATCAGTGGGTCGCGTCAACGGAAATAACACTCACAAACACTTCGTTAACACTTTTAATTGCTTGCTAACTCGCACTGAATCCTACTACTATTATAAAGGCGAAAGTTTGTAAGTATGGATGTATGGATGTTTGTTACTCTTTCACGTAAAAACTACTGTATAGATTTGGATGAAATTTGACACAGAGATGGTTTATATCCTGGATTAACACATAGGATATTTTTTATCCCGGTAGAACATTCCTGTGGGATAATTTCCGACCTCCACGCGAGCGAAGCCGCGGGCAGAAGCTAGTACAAAATAATCAAGGATGGCTCGATTAAAAACTAAGGAACGCGGGAAGTTTAGCGCAGAGTAACGAACGTCCACTCAGCCTGACGGACCGATTCAAAGTGTCTTTACTCAACTGTCACCGCACACTTGTGCCCCCCACTTACAGGTTAGCCAACCTACCTGTCAACGTCCCCTGTCAATGTCAAATAGCTGATTATACTTCCGGTTCGACATTTGACTCGATTATTTGCTCGGTGTTGCCATTACTCCACGCTAACCATCCCCAAGTTATTACTTGACGTTCCGAAACGTAAGCTGTCAAATCTAACTACATAGTTTCTCTAGTGAGAGATAGATGGCGTTAATCCAGATTGATTGATATGCGTCGATGCTTCGACATGTATATTTTTTTGACGCCCGCGCACTCTTTGACGTACAACTACACGAGTGAGTACAGTAATATGGTGATGTGCTATTATTTGTAAGGGGCTACAATTGAGTATACAAAAAAAAAATCTTTGGGAAAGTTGATTGTAATCATGAGTACAATCACATGTTTAAATATCGATCACTAATTACCAGTCAGCCTATATATATTTTTATTATGATTATGATTTTCTTATAATTATGAAGGTTATGTTATTTTAGTCTTTAAAAGTTATAATTATTATCTTCTAGTTAATTAATCTTCTAATGAATATATTGTTGTCTTCTTTTAGAATGTTTATTGTAAAGTGATGACCTGAAACACAGGTTTTAATTAAACCTAGATCAGGCAGAACACTACTCTAAACAAAGAAAAATAATACCTCACTTGTAATTATGTAAACCTTAATTTAGACTTGACTTAATTCTTGAATAAATAAATTTTATTAATTTTTTTTATTAATCTAATAATTAACAATTAAAAGAAATGTTTTGTTTCTAGGTACAGTCAGATCCGGGCAATGAAAAACGCCGCGGTAGGTTGGAGAAACAGCATTCATTTATTGATAACGGTAAATCTATTTCCTTACGGTAGTCTTGTAAAATTTTCACTTTGACAGACTAATGAACGATTTTCTGATACATTCAGTCTGAAACTCTGGATCATTGCGCTTGCGCATGCCTTCTTATTTTTTTTAAATTTGTTTATGCACGATGGTAGAGACAGATACCGTCACATCCCACGCGCATTAGACAACGACGAACTGTTAATAGAACTGAATGCGTCATATACACGGTGTAACCGAAAGGGTATCCTATACATACAAAAGCATATGCTACAGACCACCAAACTGGACAACTTTTTCTATGGGACCAACTCCGAAATCGCTTAAAAAAAAATCAGCTGTTGTATACATTTTTGGTCACGTGACTCGTCGAAATGTAGGGAACAGCAGATTTTTTTTTCACGATTTCGGAGTTTGTCTTATAGTAAAAGTTGTTCAGGTTGGTGGTCTGTAGCATATGCTTTTGTATGTATCGGTATGTTTCGGTTACACCCTTAGCTTTCTCAATAATTTTACCTCTAGCAACTTTCTAATGGTGATCATGTGTTACAGAAAGCGAGTGTCAGCCGAGTGAGGAGTGTCGCAACAAATGTTGCTGCGACTGTCGGAGAGATGACGGATGTCAGATGAAGAGCGTGGCGGAAAAGGTACTGTTTTCTATTGGTCAAGGCGAAATATCTTATATATAAAATTTCCATGTCACAATGTTATTTACCGTACTCCTTCGAAACGGCTTGACCGATTTTTATGAAATTCTAAATGCATATTCAGTAGGGCTGAGAATCGGCTACTATCTATTTTTCATACCCCTAGGTAGGTAGGTATCATAATTAAGGCAGGACGACGTCTGCCGGGTCAGCTAGTAGTCATATAAATTTTGAGGTTTTATTAAACGATGCCCCTTGATCCCTTGTGAGTTTAAAGTGAGCTATCAATAGCGTCAATTGCGTTAGGCGGATTGATAGCTCACTGCATGCTCACTTTACCTTACGTTTTTACGATGAGTTTTTTTACAGAATCGACCGATACCTAGTGGGGTGGACTTTTGCAGATAGCGCTTAAATATTTTTCTAATAACCACCATCAATTACTTCGTCTGAAAAAATTTAAAAAAAAATATTTATTTCAATTTCCAGGATATCAACACAGAACCGCCAAGCCCCTTCGAAACGAACACACAAATAATCGCACAAGAAGCAACAACACAACTACAACAACAACCACAATTCGAAGAACCGACCAATGAGCAGCCAGTGCTATACGAACCAACCAATCAGAAGATAGAACAATACCAAGTACCCAATCAGCTAGTAGAACGATACGAACTACCGAATCAACAACCAGTATACGAACCACCGACCAATCACAAGCCGTATGAGCCTCCGCGGAGTTTTGAACCGGCCAATCAGAGCGTTGTTAATAACGACTTGAATAACCGACAGGTGAAATTGACCAATGAGGGACAGGAGATGCAGTATCAGGCTTATCAACAAGGATATAGAACGGAAGAGGTATATTTTTGGCATGCATTTGAATCCAAATAATTCCCATTTAGATGTCTTTACATTATTATCAAGTTTTAAGTCTTCTAATTAATAATCACTACATAGTATAAAGCAAATTCAAAGTCCTAATGCCTGTATGTATGCTTAGATCTTTAAAACTACGCAACGGATTTTGATGCAGTTTTTTTAAATAGATAGAGTGATGCAAGAGGAAGGTTTTTTTTTTTTTTTTAAGGCTGGGAAATCATCCAATGACTGCTCCCGCTCTGGGTGGAGCGGAAGGGAGTGTCAGACTCTTACTGACTAAAACCCATCCATGTTCCTTCCGTAGCCCTTTATGTTCCGGGGTAGCGGTAACCCTTTCGGACAATCCCGCTTACCCGGCAGGCTTGGCCCTGAGGGGCCCCTTCATATGCTGACATCTCTTTGAGGCGCGCGTGGAACATATACGCGCCGTACGGCACGGGTCTGGTGCTGATCGGACGGTGAGTCACCCATTACTCACCGTCCGCAGGCCCGCGCCTACGGTGGCCGGGAGTCGTCACGTGGCTAAGAGGAAGGTTTATGTGTATAATTTGTGGACATATTATGCGGGCGAAGCTGCGTGCGGAAGCTAGTAAAGTATAATACTGAAAACCATATTTTCTTCGTTCAAAAGAATTTTTACCATTAATAAACTATTATTTCAAAAAGTATAGTCTTCTTCTTTTCGTGTGGTTAGTGACTAACCTGGTGTCAGAGTTTTAATACTGCCCATGGGTCTCTGACGTACCTTCACATGCTGTTGAGAAACATCGCTCAAACCGGCTGGTTTCCTCACGATGTTTTCCTTCACCGATTTTTAAGCAAGTGATAATTATACAATACGCACATGAAACCGTCAAATCAGAGGTGCGTGCTTCGGGTCCGAACTCTACTACAAAACTAAAACTATAGATAAACGGAATATATAATAATAAAGAATTGATTGCATAAACAAAATCACATTGCACTGCATATATTAGTAGTACACAGGCCAGCACATCAAGTTACTCCAATCTGTCAAATTTATTTGATAGAATTTCAACTTTAACTTAAAGATACAAGGTTAATTTTCAATTGGGAAAATTTGACAGTTAGGGATAGCTTGATGTGCTGGCGTCTGTACATAAATAATTCTATTTAGCATAGGAGTACAATAATTTTAAACTCTATCCCTTAAACTAGGTCCAGCCTGTATCTTATGAGATAGGGTTCAGCCATTATGTTGGACTAGATTTAATACAACAAATGAAACCAGCGACGATGTGGTAACTAAAACGTACAGAGGCCAGCACATCAAGTTACCACAATCTGTCAAATTTCTTTGATAGTATTTCAACTTTATTGCAAAGACATAAGGTTCATTTTTAATTGAGAAAATTTGACAGTTAGGTATAGCTTGATGTGCTGGCGTCTGTACTTAAAAGAAAAAAAAACTATACACAGGATAGATCTGTGTACTTGTTCTCTGAGTGAGTTCACAAAAACAACAATGTATATAATATGTTATTGTACTTAAATAATAAAACTGTAATTATGGCCACACTATTGAATTAGGAAATTCCTGTAAGGATAGTGATGATGAGAAATAAATAAATAAATAAATATATTAATGTCTAATCACCAAATTATCCACAACCCACATTAGGCTAGCGTGGTGGATTACGGCCCCCCACACAGAGAGGAGCCCTGTATCCCAGCAGTGAGAACATTATAACCACTAAAATAACCATTTAATCACCAGGTAACCTCACCGCCTCAGATGGTGAGCCAGTACGTACCACATGATGCTAGCATGCAGGTCATGTCGCAGCAGAAAGTGGCACAGTTGCCACTCCCGGACCCAAATATACGTAAGTTTTAACTTGTGTGTGTGTGTTAATCCAGAACAGCTAGTCTATCTGCCTGCCTTTTCCCAACTATGTTGGGGTCGGCTTCCAGTCTAACCGGGTGCAGCTGAATACCAGTATTTTACATGGAGCGACTGCCTATCCGACCTCCACAAACCAGTTACTGCGTAATACGATACCCCTTGGTAAGACTGGCTGTCAGACTTTCAGGCTTCTGACGACCCGTAACGACTGTCAAAGATGCACAAATGACAGCCGGGACCAACGGCTTAATGTGCTTTCCAATTTAGCGGGATTGTCCGAAAGGGTTACCGCTACCCCGGAACATAAAGGGCTACGGAAGGAACATGGATGGGTTTTAGTCAGTAAGAGTCTGACACTCCCTTCCGCTCCACCCAGAGCGGGAGCAGTCATTGGATGATTTCCCAGCCTTAAAAAAAAAAAAAGGTAGAAAATTTAACAATCCTCCGTGGATTGTTAAATTTTCTACTGGTATAAAAGAAAAAAATTGACCTTGACTTTGATGGGTGACTATCTTTACATACCAAGACTCCTCCGTGCCTCGGAAAGCACGTTAAGCCGTTGGTTCCGGCGTTCATTCGTGGATCTTAGCAGTCGTGTGTCGCCCGGAAATCTAACAGCCAGTGTTACCAAGGGCTATCGTATTACCCAGTTACTGGGTTGTGGTCAGATAGGCAGTCGCTCCATATAAAATACAGGTATTCAGCTGCTTCCTGTTAGACTGGTAGCCGACCCTAACTTAGTTGGGAAAGCTATGCAGAAAAAATAAAACATACTTTTTTTCTTGCAGGACAAATGCCATTAACCAACGTGACAAACATGGTGTATCAAGCACCCATGGTGCAGGGATACAACCCCTATCAATGCAGAGTTGTAAGTAATCAACATTTAACGTTTTGAACGCCAGAGCGCACGCGCGTGCCATCCACAAAATCAAGTCATTTATTCAAACTAGGCTGAAAATCAGCACTTTTTACGTCAAAGTTATATAAGACAGTCCCTCAAAAACGCCCACCCTGCAACACTTCCTAGTGCTTTAGCTGAGAAGAAGTGGCGCGACAAACTCTCCGCGCCAAGATACAAATTTACTCAAACTCAAAGTATTTATTTCAAATAAACCAATTACAGGCACTTTTGAATTTTCAAGGTGTCGGTCAGTCAGAGAGATGAAGCTAGTTGCCCATTCCAAAGCAGTAGGTACCTATGGAGAAGAACGGGCAAGAAACTCCATGGACACTCTTTTAAACAAAATATGGTTACAAAAAATTGGTTACATAGTTCATATTAATATTATACATGTGAGAACGATGCAGAACGTTAAAAGCATCCGATATAAAATATGTAAAAACTATCCAAAAAATAAATTAAAACAAGCCTTAGCCGCTAAGAGATGACCAGTCCCTACTGACAGCGCCCGTTCACGAACATGACGCACATATTAGCACCATTCAGCTCAACCATTTTGAAGGGAGCCAAATGATCCAACACACACGCCACCATCAGCGAGACATTAAAGTGAGCATGGCATACTCTCAGCCGCCAGGGCACATTCAAGTCAATGTATACGTACCCAACAAATGGTCGCTTTATAGTAGGTACATAGTACTCACATATGTGCTAAACAATTATACAATATTAAGAGATTGAATTTATACAATGCAAAGATAGTTTTTTTTGTTGTTGATCTTCCGCAGCTCCAACAGTTTTTAGTAATCTAATCAATTTGTTTATGCGCCCTTGTGGAGCTAGACTAGCATTGACCCAAGCATTTTTATCAGCTATGTAATCTCCCAATTTATAATACGCTTGGCTGCATAGTGTGCGTTTTATACAAGTTTTAAATTTTGTTTCATTAAGTTCAAGAATGTGGGGAGGTATTTTATTGTAACATTTTAAACAGTACCCCATGAAAGATGAATCTACTTTAGCCAGCCTGAAACCTGGTTGAACTAATTGGTCCCTATTTCTAGTGAAATAATTGTGTCTTTCACCTCTTTTACTAAAAAGATGCAGATTTTTCCTTGCGTACATGATGTTTTCATAGATATATTGACAAGGTACAGTCATGATGTTAATAACCTTAAACCGTTCTCTTAGAGAATCGCGCCTACGGAGATTATATTATGGCTCTGATAGCTCTTTTCTGCAGAATAAAAATTGAGTCGATGTCTGCAGCTCGGCCCCAAAGTAAAATACCGTAAGACATGATACTATGAAAATAACTAAAATAGACTAGCCTCGCGGTATCTACATCAGTATACTGACGGATCTTTCTGACAGCATATGCTGCAGAACTTAGCCGTCCTGCAAGAGATGTTAAATGAGGACCCCATTGTAGCCTTGAGTCGAGCGTGATCCCTAGGAAAACAGTTTTATCGACAAAATCTAGTTTCTCTTGATTCAATACTATCTCACAATCACTACTTTTAACATTTGGTAAAGAAAATCTTATGCACTTAGTTTTTTTTCCATTTAATACTAAATTATTTGCAGTGAACCAATTTTGGACCTGCAGTAGGGCGTTATTTACGTCGTCAAAATTTTTTGCACGTCTATCTATCTTAAAAATTAAAGAAGTGTCATCAGCAAATAACACCATTTGTGGTTGATTTTTTAGTAAATGGAGAAGATCATTTATGTATACTAAAAAGAGGAAAGGACCCAATATAGAACCTTGTGGCACACCCATTTTTACTTTTAAACCGAGTGAATTTACACCTTTTATTTGAACTTGCTGTTGTCTGTCATTTAAATAAGATTTTATCAAACTAAGCGCAAGTTTCCCAAGTCCGTAATGCTCTAGCTTCAACAGCAAGGTTTCGTGATCAACGCAATCAAATGCCTTGGAGAGGTCACAAAAGATTCCTATGGCGTCTTGAGCCTCTTCCCACGCATTGAAAATGTGTTTTAATAAGGTCACACCGGCGTCAGTTGTGCAACGTCCTTTGGTGAAACCATACTGTTGATCGTTAAGTATTTTATTCGTGTTAAAATGATTAAGCATTTGATTAAGCATTATCTTTTCAAAGATCTTGCTGAAAACCGGCAGCACGGATACGGGTCTATAATTATTGGTGTCTTTACTGTCCCCGGATTTGAAAAGTGGTATTACCTTGCTGTATTTCATTAAATCCGGGAAGATGCCTTGATCCACACATAAATTAAATATGAAGGCTAAGTAAGGTGCTATCGTCTCAATGATCGAGGTGCAGACTTTACTGGACATTCCCCAAAGATCTTCGGTTAATTTGATTTTAATTTGTTTAAAAGTTTTAATCACTATTATGGGGTTAATATGCTTAAAGTTGAATTCAATCAGGCAGGGTGAAACGTTTGCCTTTACTAAATCAAAAGAGAGGGAAGGCGAGGAATTTAGAGTTTCAGTAGTTTTTAGGGGAATACTGGTAAAGAAATTTACAAATTCTTGAGCTACTTGTTTGCTATCACAAATAGAACCACATGACGTCTCCAGTACGTAATCTGAACTATGTCTTTTGCTCCTGTTCGTTTCGTTGTTGATAATTTTCCAAACCGTCTTTATTTTATTTTCAGCTGATTTAACCTTGTGGCTAATGTATTTGGATTTAGCTGCTTTACAAGTTTTCTTAAAAATTCTCGAGTAGTTAGCAACATACTTATTAAAAGATTCTGTGTTAATAAAAGGCTTAAGGCCATAAAGCTCGAAAAGTCTTTCCGTACTTTTCCTGAGTCCTTTAGTGGCCCAGTCACTAAATACAAATTTAGGGTTTATAGTTTTAGATTTCTTCTTAAAACAATTATTAAACTCAGTTTGCACTACGTTAAAGAATTCCTTATACAAAATATTAATATTTTTCAAAGATAGTTCCTGATCACTTAACTTACAATTTAATGCGATATTAAATTTATTTAAATTAACAGATGTTATAGGTCTGGATTGTATTAGGATTTTTTGTATTGTTGTGTTGGACTCAAAAGTTACAGTTTGACCACTGTGATCAGAAGGGAGATAATTAACTATGGCTTTATCTAAATAGTCGCAGCAACAGAAAACATTATCAATGCATGTAGCAGTAGACATAGTTATTCGGGTTGGTTCTAAAAACACATTTGACAAATTAAATGATTTAAACAAATTTAATAATCTACTTGAATTGGAATTATTTTCTAAAATATTAATGTTAAATACATATTTCTTCTTGTTATCATGAATTTCCAAATATACATGGTGTCTTTTAAATCTTTTAATTTGTTTCATGTCATTAAATACGTACGAGAGCTTCAATTTTTAAGATATCAATGTAAATACACACAAAAGTAATGATTTAATTGTTTATTTCGTGTTGATAGTGCACCGCATTGTCACATATTTGTGTCGTTGGCGTACAGGGCATGCGCTTGCTTGTCACGTATATGTGACAATGTCGTTTAAAAAGATATGTATGTATTTCAATTTCCACTTCCTCAAGCCAGGCTTTCATGTATAAAAGTAGTAGTACTACTCTGTCAAGAAAGTACCGGGAAAAGATCAATAATACACAAAATGTCTGTTATTCATCCAAATTTATTTTATCACCTTCAAAGTATGCTCCTTTAGAAACGATACACTTGCGCCAACGAATAATCCATTCATCAAAACATTTTTAAAACGCTGCTTCCGGAATTGAGTTCAGTTCTCGCCGCGAATTCTCCTTTATGTCTTCTATCGATTGAAAACGGGTGCCACGAAGTGGTAATTTGAGTTTAGGAAAAAGAAAAAAGTCAGCAGGAGCCATATCTGGTGAATATGGTGGTTGCTGGATGGTATTTGTTGAGTGTTTGGTCAAAAATTCGTTCACAATGATAGCCTTGTGCGAAGGCGCATTGTCGTGGTGCAAAATCCAAGAATTTTCTTTCCTCAAATCTGGCCTTTTTCGTCGAATTTGCTCTCTTAAACGCCGCATAACGCTCAAATAATATTCTTTATTTACCGTTAGACCTTCCGGTAAGAATTCAGAGTGCACAACACCGTGATAGTCAAAGAAAACAGTCAACATGACTTTGGCTTTTGATCGACTTTGGCGTGGTTTTTTCGGTTTCGGTTCAGTTGGAAGGCGCCACTCCGAAGTTTGTTGACTAGTTTGCATGTCAAACTCGTAAACCCACGTCTCGTCACCAGTAACAATGCATTTCATGAATGTTGGGTCCGAACTGACTCGTTCTAGCATGTCCTCAGCGACTTTCATGCGATTGAGTTTTTGGAGAAAATTCAGATCTTTTGGGACTAGCCGAGCAGCAACATGTTTCATACCCAAATGATTAGTTAAAATGGTACGGATCGACTCGTGAGATACAGAAAGTTCGGCGGCTATCTCTCTCAGAGTTGAATGGGGATTTTCAGTCACTATTTTCTTCACTTTCAGACGTTGACGGCCTACCAGAGCGAGGCAAATCTTCCATCACATCTCGACCGCTTTTGAATGCTTTGAACCACTCATAAGCACGAGTTTTTGATAAAGTCGATTCACCGTAAGCCTTCTGTAACATTTTCAGTGACTCCGAGCACGAAATTCCATTGGCGATGCAAAATTTAAGACAAACTCTTTGTTCGATATTTTTGTCCATTATGAAATTCGCAATACACACTATATATGATATTACTAAAACCAGCACTGTATTTAATATAAATAACAGATGCAACTCAAACTCCGCGCCAAAATGGAAAACAGTTGTGCCAATCTAACAACTACAAAAAAAAACAAAAATTTGAATTTGGAACCATAAACAAATCATCCATTCCCGATACTTTTTTGACTGAATGTATATCAGCCATCTCGTTACCATAACACAAGAATAAGGTTGCTTAGCTTGGGACTATATGGCGTTGTGTGAAATGTCCAAGGATATTATTATATTACTAGCTGTTCCCGCGCTTTCACCCGCTGCACAGCTCCTATTGGTCGTAGCGTGATGTTACATAGCCTATAGCCTTCCTCGATAAATGGACTATCCAACAAAAAAGAATTTTTCAATTCGGACCGGTATTTCCAGAGATTAGCGCGTTCAAACAGTAAAGTAGTATAGATTACTGCGTTATTTTTTCTAATAATTCCTTTACTCATGAATGAATACCATCCACTCTTCAGGAGCCGTCTCTTCAGATGTACCAACAAGTACTCCAGACAGAGGAACACAAGCTCGCCCCTTCGCCGCATCCTAACGAAACTGCTTTCAGAATCGGTAAGTCGTGCACTTCACTAAAATCGGATAATCGGATATTTACCTAAATATGAGGGATTGGCTATTATGGAATGGACTTAGGTATTTAAAAACAACCTGCGATTCTTTTTTTATTTTTTTAAGGATGGGTCTTCAAATGACCCCTCCCGCTCTGGGTGGAGCGGAAGGGAATGTCAGACTCTTACTGACTGAAACCCGTCCATGTTCTTCTTTTGCTCTTTATGTTCCGGGGCAGCGGTAACCCTTTCGGACAATCCCGCTTACCCGCTCGGCCCTAACATGCCCCTTCAAATGCTGACATATCTTTGAGGCGTGCGTGGAACATGTATGCGCCGTTCGGCACGGCAACATAGGATAGCATACTTGATAATATGTATACTTGATGTTAACCATTGGGTAAGAAACCATGTCTAATAGCACCGTCCCGTTGCAGACGCCAGCTACCCGTACGCGGCGCTGGACTACAGCGCGGCGTGCGGCGCCTGCGCAGAGCCCGCGCAGCACTCGCACAGGAGGTAAGTACTGGAGCTGTAGTCGACCTGATCGTTGCAGACGCCAGCTACCCGTACGCTGGACTACAGCGCGGCGTGCGGCGCCTGCGCAGAGCCC
This sequence comes from Hyppa rectilinea, assembly GCA_951799385.1. Lineage (NCBI taxonomy): Eukaryota > Metazoa > Arthropoda > Insecta > Lepidoptera > Noctuidae > Hyppa > Hyppa rectilinea. The sequence goes on from OX637328.1 coordinate 867,169, forward strand.
GCGCAGCACTCGCACAGGAGGTAAGTACTGGAGCTGTAGTCGACCTGATCGTTGCAGACGCCAGCTACCCGTACGCTGGACTACAGCGCGGCGTGCGGCGCCTGCGCAGAGCCCGCGCAGCACTCGCACAGGAGGTAAGTACTGGAGCTGTAGTCGACCTGATCGTTGCAGACGCCAGCTACCCGTACGCTGGACTACAGCGCGGCGTGCGGCGCCTGCGCAGAGCCCGCGCAGCACTCGCACAGGAGGTAAGTACTGGAGCTGTAGTCGACCTGATCGTTGCAGACGCCAGCTACCCGTACGCTGGACTACAGCGCGGCGTGCGGCGCCTGCGCAGAGCCCGCGCAGCACTCGCACAGGAGGTAAGTACTGGAGCTGTAGTCGACCTGATCGTTGCAGACGCCAGCTACCCGTACGCTGGACTACAGCGCGGCGTGCGGCGCCTGCGCAGAGCCCGCGCAGCACTCGCACAGGAGGTAAGTACTGGAGCTGTAGTCGACCTGATCGTTGCAGACGCCAGCTACCCGTACGCTGGACTACAGCGCGGCGTGCGGCGCCTGCGCAGAGCCCGCGCAGCACTCGCACAGGAGGTAAGTACTGGAGCTGTAGTCGACCTGATCGTTGCAGACGCCAGCTACCCGTACGCGGCGCTGGACTATAACCGATTCTCCGAAAAAAAAAAGATTTTTATTCCAATTAAGTACATAAAGCCTTGCCATAGGTGATTTGGAGATCACCTTTTAAGCAAGAAGATGCTTGTGTTAGGTGACTCCGCTTTTCCACTTAGCCGAATTTCACTGACACTTCTCATGTTCTATTGTTATTCGCTTCGAGTTCTTTTACTTTCCACTTTTTCTTGCCAGTATACTGTCTCTTGTTACATCTTAATTTTGTCAAAAAAAATGAGTCTTAAAAAAAAATTTTTGTCTGTTAAAATTCATAATTGACCTTCTTTCACTTCTGTTAGCCTATCTATAACATAGCTGTAAATTTAATTAAGTTAATTAAATACAAAAATTATTATCCTGCCCCCAGCTACAGCGTGCCGTACGGCCCCATGGAGCTGCCGCCCCCCTACCAGCTCGGGAACGTGCTGCTCCCACAGCAACACATGCCACAGATGCCCCAGTATCCGGTGAGACGCCATACACGGTGACATAGGAATGATGACTAGATTTTTTTTTAGTCCGTAAGCGAGATTTACAAAAAATGACGGACACGTATTTTTCTTTTTTTACGTAATCTAAAGATTACGCTGACACATTGAGTTGAAATGTAGCATGACGTCACGAGTATGTAGTTTTTATACTTACTTGTGGACGTAACGAGCCCACTCTCCAACTTTAATGCGTTTTATCTCAGTATTTTTTTGTTAATATGATAAAGAAAAAAATAAGTGTCTAATTTTTTTTTATTATAAGATTGACGGGCTTAGTATAATTTCTTTTTTCTTACCCAGACATCATCCCCATTGCATTCATTGGCAATATTTTAACAATTAGGGAACCGCTTCTTTTTTTGCGATTTCAACTTTGTTCCCATTATGAATGCCTCGCTGTATAAATAAATGTACAAACGTTAATAACATATAGAACATTAAAAGTACCTAAGTTAGATATTTATTTACATTATTTATCGATAGCACGTTGTCGATCGGCACGTAATTGATACAATCCTATCTGCCATACACTCATCAATCAGTCATACTGTAAATACTCTCCGACGACACGGTTGGCGCAGTGGTTGAGCGATTGACTGCTGCGCAGCATGTCGCGAGTTCGATTCCAGCACGGAACAAATATTTGTATGACCTGCAACTATTTGTTCCGGGTCTGGATGTTTTTCTATCTATAATATGTATGTATTTACAAAAAAAATATGTATATAAGTATTTTATCAGCCATCTCGTTACCATTACACAAGCATTAGGTTGCTTTTTTTTTTTTTTTTTTTAAGGCTGGGAAATCATCCAATGACTGCTCCCGCTCTGGGTGGAGCGGAAGGGAGTGTCAGACTCTTACTGACTAAAACCCATCCATGTTCCTTCCGTAGCCCTTTATGTTCCGGGGTAGCGGTAACCCTTTCGGACAATCCCGCTTACCCGGCAGGCTTGGCCCTGAGGGGCCCCTTCATATGCTGACATCTCTTTGAGGCGCGCGTGGAACATATACGCGCCGTACGGCACGGGTCTGGTGCTGATCGGACGGTGAGTCACCCATTACTCACCGTCCGCAGGCCCGCGCCTACGGTGGCCGGGAGTCGTCACGTGGCTCCCGACGCCCGGAGCGTCTCCCGCGGCGGCTGGGACGGGAGGACCTTTCTCTCTCCCATCCCGCCACCTCCTTCGCGAGCATAACTTTTTCGCAGAAGGAGGTGACTGCCTCCCACTCCCTCTCGCCCCGGACCATGGCTTGCACCAGGGCCGGGCGCGAGAGGTCGCCGCCGCCGATCGCCCCTACGAGGACACGGCGGTGCTCCGCCCAAGCGGGGCAGGTTTGCACCGTGAGCATTAGGTTGCTTAGCTTGGGACTATATGGCGTTGTGTGAAATGTCCAAGGATATTATTATTATTATTAATCTAACCTATAAACAATCAAAAGAAAAATCACAGAATATATAATTAGTACCTTACGGTACAGTACTCCCAAATTAATAATGCACATGCAGATCTTCGCTAATTGTCGTATTCCCGGAAACACCCGAATCATTGAATCGTTCGAGTCCTTCACAATGCACTTGCATTTTGCACCTTGCTTGAAAGAAATAGGAGTCAATATCATGTGTACACAATCGAAAACAATTCCGGGCGGTCGGCGGTCAGTCAAAGATCCGTCAGTCGTCTTGTTACATTGGTGGTGACTGCACGTGTTCTCTTTGTCTGGAATTATATAGAGCTGCTATTACACACCCTTCTTGGTTTTGTTTTCAAAGGTGAATTTAATTTCAACTTTAATTATCATATTCTAATTTAAATAGTTAATTTTGTAAAATATTTAAATATACTAACATTTTTCACGTTTTTTCAATGTTAAAAAATTAAAAATACCTACGTAAAATACATATTAAGAACTACAAAAAACATATTAAAAATCAGATTTAGGCTTATATGAATTATAGCTCGCTATTTACTTACATGGAATTATTGAAACAAATTTTGTTACTGATAAATCAATATTTATCTCTTTTAGGACAAAACACATAATCTTACTAAATTATGCATGAAGACAATGCACTTAACCACTCTACACGCATCCGCGGAACAAAAATAAACTGTTCATACCGTAAGGTACCTCTGACAGCCGCTATGAACGCTATACCTACGCAATGCAGAAGGTTGAAATTAGGTTGTTTTCCAGAATAGTAGGTAAATATCTCGGGGATTTTGCGCCGCTTGTATGGAAGTGAGACAGGCCTGCAAAAATCCCGATTGCAGAAAGAAGATGACGTGTATACTACAATAAGTAAATAAACTTTTACTTTCTGTTTCCAGCAATACCAAGAGCAGCTCCCGTGGGCGGTGCCGGCGCACGGCATGGCGCCACAGAAGCTGATGCTGCCGGAGCTGTACCCTATCATGCAGTACCCGCAGCCCACGTACCAGCACTACAATATTGTGTACCCACAGGTAATATAACAAAAAGAACAAAAGAAAAAAAGTGGAAATATATGAGTCTTATCCGCGCAAAACTAATCGATCTATCAGGTTAAGCTACGCTCGCTGGGGTTCGCCGTGGATGGGTGACCATCTTTACATACCGAGACTCCTCCGAGCCTCGGAAAGCACGATAAGCCGTTGGTCGCGGCCGTTTTTTAATCTCTTTACAAGCAACTAAACGATGAAATGCAACGTTCCAGGTAATCCAACAGCCCTACCAAATGTGCCAGCCAGTCTACCCAGTCATAGACAAGCAACCAGACCAAAGACGAAACAGTCTATCGAACCGGCCGTCAAAACGGAACTCCGTATCCGGTTCCGCACGTGCCACGCCCTCTAACGAAGAGAAAGTTAACTACGAAGATAGTAATAGACAAAATAATGAGATAGCTGCGAAAATACAGCAGATTAAATCTCAGATGGCTCAGCTAGATACCAGAGACAATAGATTTGATAAAGACAAGAGAGGAGACTGGCGCCGGCGCAACAGTGGCAGCGGGATACTGGGCCATTGTCCTGTTAATAATTTTAATACTAGAGTCATGGGGTGAGTACAATTTAATTACTTTAACTCTAAAGTCCTAAAATGTCGGTCAAAAGTTGATTGTGCAAAAGCGACAGTCAAAAACTGCTCATACTAAAGTCGATAGTCGAAAATCGGACATAATAGAAACGATAGTAAAAAACCGGGTATACTAATGTCGACAGTCAAAAACCCGTCAAACTAAAATCGATATCAAATCCGGTCTTACTAAAGTCGATAGTCAAAGACCGGAAAACCGGTCACACTAATATCGATAGTCAAAACTGGCTAATCCAAATTGATAGCCAGAACCGATCCAACTGGAGACGATAGTCCAAGACTGGTCATACTACAGTCGATAGTTAAAGACATCACATACTAGTATCGATAGTCAACAACCGGCAATCTAAAGTCGATAGTTATTACCGGCTATACTGAAATCGATAGCCAGAACCGATCAAACTAGATTCGATAGTCAAAGACCGACCATCGATAGTTTAATCCAGGCAACTACTAGTTAACAACCGGTCACACTAAAGTCGATAGTCAAAGACCGGACATACTTGTATTGATAGTCAAGAACGGTGGTACTGAAATCGAGAGTCAGAAACGTTCATACTATGCTCGATGGTCAAAATCTGCGCATACCTCGATAGTCAATAACCGGCCACACTAAAATCGATAGTCAGAGCCGGTCATTCTAAAGTCGATAGTCAAAGACCGATCATGCCAAAACCGGTAGTCGAAATCTGTCATATTAAAATCGATAGTCAGAACCGGGGAAACTAAAGTCGATAGTCAGAACTGGTCAAAGAAAACACGATAACCAAAATCATGTGAAACCTGTGACAAAAAAAAAATATATCTTTGTCTCCCCCAGGCGCGGCCCCAGCGACGAGCGCCACCTGACGACGGCCGCGCGCGCCATCGTCGACACCATACGGAACATGCAGGCCAAGACTACATGTGAGTTGTGTTGCTTCTGTATGTAACATCAACTAAAAGAGTGTCCATGGAGTTTCTTGCCCGTTCTTCTCCATAGGTACCTACTGCTTTGGAATGGGCAACTAGCTTCATCTTTGTGATTAACTGACCCCTTGACAATTCAAAATGCCTTCTCAAATTCAAAGTTCTTCTTATTCAAAGTGCCTGTAATTGGTTTATTTGAAATAAATGGTTTGAGTTTGACTACGTTTGTTGGTGATTGATGTTAGATATGAAAACGCACTGCTTAGGTTTTTTTTTTTTCTAAGTTTCCAACATTCGCAGCCTCGCACGTGTTTTTTTACGTTTTTGCTTTGTTTTTTATTATATATTTTTTTCTGATATATTTCTTGTGCGTGTCTCCAAAAACATATTTTTCTTTCTTACTTTCTTAGTGAATTCATTAGACCAGTACTACTTTTTTCTGTGAGTTGGAAATCATGCAATGACTTCTCCCGCTCTGGGTGGAGCGGAAGGGAGTGTCAGACTCTTACTGACTAAAACTCATCCATGTTCCTTCCGTAGCTTCCGTAGCCCTTTATGTTCCGGGGTAGCGGTAACCCTTTCGGACAATCCCGCGTAGACAAGTACTCCATTATTTTGTACTCAAAGGTAGGTAGTATAATACAGGCTAATACCCGCAAATCCACGTCTATGTGAGTAATTCGCGTACGGGTAAGAAAAACGATTATTCGATCCACCTCAGCTCCTCAACGAAGGCCAGCAACGCCTTGGCCTTCCGTCAGCGGGACTGTCCGAATGGATAACCGGTGCCCCGGAAAATATTATAGAACAAAAAGGGGCTCCCTTAGTCTGCCTGACTCAGTTTGATCCAACCATAGTTTGTGATGTTCGTTTCGGGTGCGTTTCTTTACAAGATTGTGTAAGTACCCGAAGGGCAGGGAGTAGCGCGATGAGTTCAGTCGATCCATTCTGTTAAAATTCTCACCGTCAAAATGTAATTATATGAGTTTAAAGTGAGCTGCCAATCCCTAGTGACGGTGAGATGTTTACAGAATTGATCGACTGTCAATAGTGTTAGGTGCAAGGACAACTCATTTCACCTAAATTCTTGGTGAGATTTCAACAGAATCGACCGATAGGTCCCACTGGTGCAATACTCGACCATAATATGCGGTGGGTCATGTGTCAAAGCTATCACATCCTCCCACCAATTTATTTGGGGTCGATTTCTTCTTCTCATCATCTAAGTAGTCAAGTCCCTCTTTAACCATTATCATCTTTGACAAAACTTTTAATCTATACTATCTTAATCTTAATCTATCATATCTATATTATAAAGCTGAAGAGTTTGTTTGTTTGAACGCGCTAATCTATGGAACTCTGGTCCGAATTGAAAAAATATTTTTGTGTTGGATAGTCCATTTATCGAGGAAGGCTATAGGCTATGTAACATCACGCTACGACCAAGAGGAGCCAAGTAGCTGGTGAAACCGCGCGGGAGCAGCTATAATATAATAACTCTCATTTCACAGATCACGACAGCCGGCGCGAGTACCCGCGGCACGAGCACAAGTACTCGCGGCCCGAGCGGCCGGAGCGGCTGGAGCGGCCGGAGCGACCCGAGCGGCCCGAGTACCGGCGGCGCGAGCGGCACGACGCTCCGCCCCCGCGCGCCGCGCTGGGCCTGCCCGTGTGCCGCCAGCCCTATCTACTGAGACAGGCGAGTACCGGGGCTCCGGAAAAGGTTTGCGCTTCGGCAATCTCCGTATTTCCGAATTTGCACGAACGTTGCGCAACAGAGTAACCTTCACACACAAGCAAAGCTTCTATGTGTTTTACTGCATGCGTAAGCAATGATAGCCTAGTGCTGTGACTGTCGAACTACCAAGTCATAGGTCTCAAGTTCGAACCCAAACCTCTGATTTTTCGGCTTCATATGCGTATTATATGATTGTCACTTGCTTAAAATTCGGTGAAGGAAAGCATTGTGAGGAAACCAGCATGTCTGAGAGATATTTCTCAACAGCATGTGCAGCTAAGTCAGAGGCCCATGGGCAGCGTAAAAACTCTGACACCAGGTTAGTCACTAACCACACGAAGAAGAAGACTGCATGCACGTTTAAATGTAGATTTCTCTGTGTTGAATTGCTTATTCCAGTCACTCCTCATCATTTGACACTCAAAACTGTTCTGGAATTACATAGAGTTGTCAATCTCTACTCTTGTAACAAGGAACACAAAATTGGTATACACTTCCATGGTTATATCAACTCTGTATTAGATCTCATCATCGCGCGTTCGTATTTACCAAGACATGCGAGGGTCTTCGAAGCTGATACTTGGTCAGGGAATTCTAAGGCCCGTATTTCAGAACCTCACACTGTACTCAAGCATTGCTTGAGTCTCTATTAAAGCCATTTGATTAGTTGAAACTAGTTCTAAGCAATACTTGGGTCTTGAGTGAGGTTCTGTAATACGGGCCTGAGTGTTGCTATTACATGAAGAGAGAGAATAAACTTGAGATTATAGAACGTATGGAATAAGAATCTGACCCGTCTCAGAAACAACAAATTAAAAAGTACATGATATAACGACTCTATCCCCCAACCCTTGCTTGAGCCAGCCCGCGTTGCCGCTGAGCCTGCTTTAGTATTAAATACCCCCTCACCAGCTGACCCTTGCCCGTCGTCATGCACCTCACCCCCTACACGGGGGGTCCGCATGACCCCGCCCACCCGCCCCGCACCCAGCTGGTGACCGACTGGAGGAAAGTAAGCGAAAAGCTTAAATCCGACACTCTGTCACCACAGCTGGAATCCATCCCTGACCTCATTGTCTCTGTCGATGACACTACTGGCGCGATCGCCTCGTTTACAGAACACGTGCAATCCGTTTTGACGGATTGCTCACGGGAAGTCCCGGTGGTGGAAGACCACCGCTGGAAACTACCCGCTGACGTACGTGAGCTGATAACCGAGAAGAACGCAGCCATCTGTGCCTACGACTCCTTCCCCTGCGATGCGAACAAAGCCCACATGCGCAATTTACAGCGTGCTGTTAAGAAACGCATTGCGGAAGCTCGTTCGGACAACTGGGACAAGTTACTCGGTGAACTTGAGTCCAATCACCATGCCTTCTGGAACCTTCAGAGGAAGCTTCGCGCTCCCGAAGAATCTTCCACCCCTCCACTCATCCGTCCCGACAAGAGCATCGCTTTCGATAGCTCTGAAAAAGCCGAGCTCCTAGCCGACAGTCTCGAGTCCCAATGCTCCCCCAGTTCCCTTCCGGTCGACCCAAAGAACCTCGCCAAAGTCGACGCCGAGGTCGAATGTAGAGCCTCTCTCCCGCCCGTCGAAGATCCAGATGATCCTCTGCCCCCCGTCACCCCTGACGAGGTGCAAGACATCATCAAGGGTCTTCAGGCTCGTAAAGCCCCCGGCTCAGATGGAATTACCAATAGGGTATTCAAACTCTTCCCCGCCCAACTGATCATGCTCATGACCGCCATCTTCAATGGCGCCATGAGTAATAACATGTTCCCACAAGCCTGGAAAGAGGCCTCTGTTATAGGTATCCCCAAACCCGGCAAACCCAAATCCGACCCCATCAGCTATCGCCCCATCAGTCTGCTCAACGTGCTCGGCAAAATCTACGAGAGGCTTATTTATAAGCGTCTAAAGGACTATGCCGAGGCGAAGAGCCTGATTCCGGACGAGCAGTTCGGGTTCCGTACCCAACACTCGTGCGTCCAGCAAGCGCACCGCATAGTCGAGCACATCAGTGCCGGCTTCCAGCGTGGCGCTATGACTGGCGCCCTGTTCTTCGACATAGCGAAGGCTTTCGACAAAGTCTGGCACAATGGCTTAATATATAAGCTATACTAACTCGGCGTGCCCGACCGTCTCGTGCTCATCTTACGGGACTTTTTGTCGAAGCGCACCTTCCGCTACCGCATCGAGGGCGCTCTCTCCTCCCCCCACCCGATTCGCGCCGGAGTCCCCCAGGGCTCCGTTCTCTCCCCCCTAATCTTTACCCTGTTCACTAGCGACATCCCTAAGAGTAAAAAGGCCCAATTGGCGTTATTCGCCGATGACACGGCCATTTACTACACGGGGATCAGTCCGCTAGCTATAGCTCAGACTCTCCAGAACTCGGCCAACGCCCTAGGCGCTTGGTTCCGGAAATGGAGAATCGAGGTCAACCCGGATAAAAGCCAGGCTGTTCTCTTTAGGAGAATTCGTAGGGCCCTCCCCAACCCCCCTAATCCGATCACCATGTACGGCAAGCCGATCCCTTGGGCGAAGCATGCCAAGTACCTGGGTGTCACGCTCGACCAACACCTCAGTTTCGCAGAGCACTCAAACTCAAATTCTTTATTGCATTCATGTGTACATATGTACCTACATGTAACACCTGTTACAGAGGTAAATAAGTTCCAACATGAAACCCTCACATAAAGCAGGTCCGTTCGCGGGCCGCTTTCGCTCTCGGTAGGCTTCAATTCATGCTTACAGAACGCAGCAAATTGTCACTCCGGTGCAAACTGCGTCTCTATAAGGCTGTAATCCGTCCCATCATGACTTACGCTTGCGTTGTCTTCGCGCACGCCAAACCCAAGTATCTGCATCGAATGCAGACACTACAAAACCGGTTCCTCCGTAGGGTCTCAGGAGCTCCCTTTTACGTCCGTAACATGGACCTTCATGTAGATTTTAAACTCCCCACAGTTCAGCAGTTCATGAAACGCCTCTCGAAGCGTTTCTTTGACACTGCCATAAAGCACCGCAATCCCCTGATAGCGGCCGCCTCCCGATACACCCCGTCCCGCATCAGTAAGGTTCGCCGTCCAAGGCATACCCTCATTGCCCCCGACGATGCCACCACTCTCCTCCAGGAGAGCAGCCCGGCTACTAGCACTGTTAGATTAGCACACAGATACAAATTTCCGTCGTTCCGTCCTCGCCGTCGAGGCCCGTCGCGACGACCCTGTCCACTCTCATCCCCCCGACCCTTGCTCGAGCCAGCCCGCGTTGCCGCTGAGCCTGTAGCTTTAAAAACCCCCGATCCAGCTGTCCCTTGCTGTCCCCCCCCAGCGCCGCCCTAAGCCGAGGTCCGTACCCCGCAGGGGGTACCCTTAGCGTGTAGTCGCTTAGTTTTGTAAGTTAGGTTTAGTTTTTTATTAAGCCCTGGCTGGAGGCTACAATTCTTTTGTGGCAGCCACAGGCAAGCCCGGTTAAGCAGTAGACAACCCTTTGGTTGAACTGCGAGATGCCATTTCAAAAAAAAAAAAAAAAACTGACCCTTGCTGTCCCTTGCTGTCCCTCCCCCAGCGCCGCCCTAAGCCGAGATCCGTACCCCACAGGGGGTGCCCTTAGCGTAGAGTCGCGCTGTTTGTACGTTTTATTAAGCCCTGGCTGGAGGCTGCAATTCTTTTATGGCATCCACTGAAAAGTCCGTTTAAGCAGTAGACAACCCTATGGTTGAACTGCGAGATGGCATGTTAAATAATATATATAACTACTGTAGTTAGACCTCACAGCTGCCCTGCGCTTGCGCATAGCGGGGAGCACGTGTAGTGGTATGCTATAACTTTAAGCAAATGATTAAATTTGATGGTATTTCTAGATGACACCCGGGACTTGGTGCCGTCGCTCGCCAGGACCTGTACATCCAGGTAAGTATCTAATCTATTTTCAAGGATGATTGCAAGGAAAAAATGTACTCTGCGCATTAATTATTTGAGTACGATTAGGGAGGGCCCTTAGGCGGAGAACTTTTGATGATTCTAATATTTAATAGAAACACAAAGTTATTTTTAACACGCAGCTATATTTCTCACAAAAGGACAGGGACTACAAAGAGAGATTGCACAGATAATAGAAATCACCATAGACTTAAACAAATATTATTTAAATAGAAAATAGTTCCTTAGTGTTGCCACTTGATGGCACTTGTATTTATACTATACTGCAATTTAATCAAATTATTTCGATATCAATAAATTACAATTTCCCACCCTCAATAAAAAAGTCTCGATGTTGATAACATTTTTTTTTCTTTCCAGTTTTGAACCAGCCCCGGCGGCCACACCCGGACACACGCAATCCTCGTCGTTAACTCAGCACAACATATTCACAAGCAATAATTCATGTACATAAACGTATCGTATGGGGTAAGCAGAGATATAGCTTCCAAGCAAAGTTATTAAATCCTCTAAAATCTTTTTCGTTTTTGAAGAATTTGTTTATTCGAAGTTGATTATTGTATGAATATCTTTATAACAAATCTGTAATATACAAAGTTAAAGTGAATTTTTGGTTCTAGTATATGCTAAATTTCTCACGGTTTTCTTTAGGATAGGAAAAATGATAGTATCTGAATGTTTAAACTTTTTGTTGAACGCATTCTATGTCAAAGTCAAAGTCAAAACATTTATTTCAAATAGGCACAAGAATGGCACTTTTGAACGTCAAAATGAACAAGAAATAGAACTGATTCTAGTCGTCTATGAAAAAAAAAAACACAAAACATACATAGAAATATTATTAAATTTATTTAGACAACTGTCGGTTGTACTAAACCAAATGCTTAGATAGTAGTGTTAAACTACGATAACACAGCCCGCCCCTACAAAATTCAAAACGTTTGAAAGTATTTGTGAAAGTAATCACAAAGTCTCTCAAGACTCACAACGCATGTCGCTGCCGGCCTGCTACTGAACACGAATACTTACAACTACATACAAACTGTTTCGTAAGGATGTGACTACAGACATTGGAACGAGTCATTTGGAGGGGCGCGTGTTATCGTAGTTTATCTATACATATGAATTGAAAAACTCACATTGGTGCTTGCCTTATTTAAACCTAAAATCTCGTGCATGCCAGGCGAGGTTTCATCCACAGAGTCTTCACACATCACAGGGCTATTTAAAAAAAAAACTCATCGCAAACAAAAGCGACATATCTCTGCCTACTCTCCTACATAAAGATACAAGCGAAGTCAAAGGAATCTACGTAGTCTTAAAGATCTCACGCATAAACCGGATCTAGTCATTTTTTTTTAAATAAAAACAATCATAGATTAGTAATAATTAAACTTTGTTTTTTTTAAAGGTTTTTTTTTTAATAACTACGAAATATCCTTTGACTATTGTTAGTGTACCATAAGTTTTAACTTATTTAAGAGTTTAGGTTCTTCCCTTTTTGTTTCATTTTTGCGTGGGATTGAGTTTTGTGTGCGGAAAAGTATTTATTTTAATTCTACAACAAAAAAAAATATTTCGAAAAATTCATAGTTTTCTTACGTTTTTTTGCTATTTGCTGGTCAGTGTCATGTTGTGTGTTGATCAAAATACGATTCGCAACTAAAAATTGTGTTTTTATATAGAACTAGCTGACCCGACAGACGTTGTCCTGTCTTAACTATGATACCTACCTTACCTACTCTACCTACCAACTTACCTACCCTACCTACCCTACCTACCCTACCTACCCTACCTACCCTACTTACCCTACCTACCCTACCTAAACTACCTACCCTACCTAAACTACCTACCCTACCTACCCTACCCTACCTACGCTACCTACCTATGCAAAAATGTGCAATAAAAAAATTGTTCTCATACAAACTTTGCCACCCCTTGTAACCCTTTTAAGGGTTGAATTTCCAAAAAATAATATGCCTATGTCCTTCTCATGAATGCAAACTATCTACATACCAAATTTCAGCAAAATCGGTTGGTTTAGGCGTGAAAAGGTAACAGACAGACAGACAGAGTTACTTTCGCATTTATAATATTAGTGTGGATTGTCATCATTTAAATCATCGAAAAATTTATGAAACTAGCTTATGCCCGCGGCTTCGCCTGCGTGGATGTCGGGCATTGTTACTTAATCCACTTGATTTTTATTTAATTTACAAAACTGAGGTACAATCACAAATGCAATGAAAAAAGTTACTGACCTGCAAATTGCAAAAAAAAATAAGTACGACAATTTGATTTTCACGGGCTACTCTCTAGCTACCTTTGAAGTAAAAAAATCTAGACTGACAGATTTCATACTACCTTATATTCCAGATATCTTGCATAATTCTAAAATGCGGGTCGAAGATGTCTATATAACAAACCATTTAAAAACCACTGAAAATATATAATACCGGTTTGTAATTTTTTTTCTGCACGCCTTATTATCTGATATATAATAATTATTTCCTCGTCTCACTGAATCGTTCACACAATTCAACTCCACGTAAACTCACTTTATGTTAGTTCTAAGTTACAGGTAAGTTAATAACTTAATACACACGGTAACTGAGTTATATTCTATTTAGTGGACACTTTACAAAAAATTGACAAAAACAATGTGAGTTATGTTGGAAGAAAAGAATCAAGAGCTTGATGTAGTAGCTGTCACAAGTTTAGGAGCTACAGTAACACAGACAAACACACAGACACTTTCTTCACTAAATAAAATAAAACTTTCACGACAATTAATACGAAACTATTGAAAGTAAGCAGAGTTTTTAAAACCAAACAAAAACAAAATGAGTAGAATGTAATGGCGACACGTTGTACTGAGACATATTCAGTGTGTTAGGTTAAACGAGGGACACACTTTCAGGGGGTACTATACTCATGAAAATGAACAACTTTGACGATGGAACTATACTTACCTGAAATCACGAAAAAAAAATCAGCTGTTCAGTACATTTATGTTCGCATTATTCGTAAAAATGTAAGTATGGAACAGCTGATATTTTTTTTTTCATATTTCAGTGTTGGTCCCATGGACAAAGTTGTTGATATTCATGAGTATTATACTACCTGAAAGTATGTCCCTCGTTTAACCTAATACACTGATAAAATATCTCGGTTTATTAAGAACTGTAATATAATCCGGACTAAGCCTTTCCCTAACTATGTTGGGGTCAGCTTCCAGTCTAACCGGATGCAGCTGAGTACCAGAACTTTACATGGAGCGACCCGACTTCCTCAACCCAGTTACTGGGTGACACGACTCCCTTGTTTGTTCCACTTTGACATGAATTACAGTAACTCTAGTATAAAACCCGGAAACACGAAGGGTATCAGAGTATAGGCAAAGAGTATATAAATGTTAGACAGTAGATTTTTGGTGTCATAAAATAATAGATAGATCGCAATAATTCTTTGTTTAACCTTGAATTTAATCACAGTACTGACAGCATCCCAATTGCGTAACACTTTGTTTCACAATTCTAAGGTTTTTTAAGGAAAATCATATCATAATACATTGCAAAGGCCGCGTCCTAACCGTGAGCGTTTGCCGCGCGAGTAGGCGGTCGTCGCGCTTGTTCACAAAATACATCTGAGTTGTAATAGAAAGCTATTGTCGAGCGATCACGCGTTCGTCACGTTCATAATGTCACTTTTTGTTTGAAAAGGGCCCTCTGTCGGCGCAAACACGCGTTCCGTTTCACTGTACAAAAATTGGCATGTACACGACTATTGTTTTATAAGTCCCTAGGCCTGGCCTGGCGCTACCCGGGTTGTTAGAAAGCGGGCAAGCCGGGGCCTGTGGTGGCCTATCGTCGGCATGGCACGAACCGCGACAAGCCATGACAGGCCTCGACAAGCGTACAAACTCCTGCCACGGCCTTTCAGCTAACAAGCCATAGTACCGCGGCTTTTGATAGCGCACGCTTACAATAGGCGCCTACGACATCCTGCCTCGATCAATTTAGTAGCGTATTAACTTAATTATTCAGTTTAAACGACCGCACAATCGCATATTCTCGCGGCAGTCGCGTTCGGTTAGGACAAAGGGTCATGTTGGAAAATTCTTCTACTCGACAGTGTAAATAACGCAATGTAAATTGTCGAATTGTCTAAATTAATGTCATTGTCGTTGTGAGTGTTACGCAATTATCCCAAAAGTTAGTTTATTGGTGGCTGGGTGCTCTTACTAGGACGGCATTAAACCGTCCTAGGTCTGTCCTTACCTAGCCTTCCCCTAGGAATCTATTTTCCTAGGATTTCCTGAATGATCAAATGTAACAATCTAATAAGAGAAAATTTTCTGATCAATAATTTTCAAATGATTGTCAAATTGTAACTTCTAAAAACATGCAACTTTCTAACTCCTGTGTGATTTTAATTTCACCACTCTGCTTATCTTTCTGTAGTTAACACGAAATTAATGAAAATAATTAAATGAAACAATAATACTTAATTATGAAATTTTCAATGTACCAAACAAATACAGGCAGTTGTTTTTTGTTAAAACAATCTTATTAACAAAATATTACCATTCGTAAAAGAAATTCATCATTTTACGAATATCACATTGCCCTTACAACAATAAACAATCGCCTGTATTTAAAAATAGATTTTATTTAATGAAAATCTCTTTCGTAAACTTTGGAAAAATTGTATTCAGCCGCATAATGATGATATGGCTACGTTGTTCCAACAATAACTATAGACTAAAGACCTTAGATTGCATAATACTCGGATAGACACTCACTATTCCTGAAAAGACGTCATAAAGTAGTCATGGAAATATTTTTTTCAGCCAACAGTGGACTACCAACTTAAACTATCCGTGTATTCAAATGACACCTGGCTGTCATTCTTTGACAGTTCCATAGCACGTCAAATTGGAACTGCACAAACCTGACAAAAAGCAATGCCAAACAAATATAAACACTGCCCTCATTGAAATAAAGTCGTAAATAGATCTACGGGAAAATCAAAGCGTTCATCATTGTCTATGTTTATCTGTTTTCGATCTTTTAGTTTTAATTACAAGGGTGATCTTTGTATAGCTATAAAATTTGTGATTTATCACACATATCAGTGCTAGTTCTGACTTTGCTATGGTTTCAAAAGCGGTGGCAAAACAAAATGGCCGCTGTGTCATGGAAATATGATGGCATAAAACTGATTTAAAAAACGCTCTCTAGGGACACACCAACTTAAATATAAATAACGATTCAGTGACATCATCCGCTCGTAAAATTGCGACCGCTATGTAGCGGCCGCTCTTTTAAAACCGTAACTTAAGAAATGCCACAGATATTGATAGACTACTAATAGTCTCGAACTAACGTAGCCTATCATCACAATATGGTGGAATTCCAACAAAATTATAAAGAAGTAATATTCAATTTAGCGGTATTGTTATCAATGATTGATTAAAAAAAATAATTGTTACAGGATAATTCCTATATTTAGTAGCAAGTTTAATTAATTTACAATTTAACTATCTTGTGGAGGGTCTCGGTCCAACCAGATGCGCCCGATATTTTACTGTTGGTAACCCATCTTAATTCACACACACTGCTTATCCTCCCATCAATAAGTAGGCTAAATACATATAGCAATGTCTTCTAAAGTTACAAAAAGTCTCATAAGGTGTCGCTGACTGATTTGTGACTAACACACTTCGGCATCCTTATTAGCACGTTACATTTTCAATTCTAGGCGCTAAGCCGAGGTTTTAAAATGGAACAGCACGCTTTTATTCATAGTGAATGGATCAAATTGATTAAATTGCTACGACAACAAGCAATATACAGGATAAAGGCAGGAAGATAATTATTTAGAAGTTAATACTGTACCATATCAACTTTCTACTCGTGAAAAGCCGTTGATCTACATTATTATTGTAAAATTGCTACTAAACAAAGGAAGAACTCTTTATAATTAAATATCTTTCATTTTACCGCCAAAAATATTGTCCTGTCATAATAATGATGACGTAACAACATCTTGACAGTTGAACTGTCATGGCGTACGATTGTAGGGCGCTATTTGTAAGAAAGTTTATTGTAACATGTAGAGTATATTATTGTTAATAATAAAGATTTTAGCCTATAACTTGTGTGTTTATTTCACTTCTTATATTTGCCCAATTCTGGGCAAAATGGGCTATATGTTTTAGCTCTATCAATATAAACAAAAATAAAAATAGTTTATTCTACTCAAATAAAATTCAAAGTAAGAAATTATACACGGTCATTCTAAAATAACCCGTGAGAAATTTATAACAAGATGGCGTGTCAAATATCCTGAGAACTAGTTGTTCTTCATAGCGTGTCGTTATCAATAATAATCCTTACATATTTTATTTTTTATAGTTGTTGAAAACTATACTATCTAATGTAAATAGCCACTATATACAGTATAGACTTGCACAAGCCTGCGTGACACCGAATGGCTCGCATAATTGTACTAATATACTAGTATATAATAAGTAATTTGCCCAAGTAATTAATATACTTGGGCAAATACGTACGTCTGTGGCCTGCATTATAGTACTGGAACGAATACGAATTTCCGAAGCTACTGACTTTATTCTGTCTTTCAACGCCGAATCTTCCAGAAGAAGCACGACGCCGAATGGGGAATCATGATCTGCCTAGCCTTTTCCCAACAATGTTAGGGTGGGCTTCCATTTAACCGGATGCAGCAGAATACCGGTATTTTGCATGGAGGGACTGCCTACCTGACCTGGGTTCAACATACATAGTGACAGCCGAAGTTTAAAAGTAACCACACTGCCATCTATTAAATTAAAGTAGAACTACGAAGACTTTAAATAGCGATATCTAGCGATGCATATCAGCAACCGTCGAAAATTACTGCCATCTAGCGGTCAGAAGTTGTACCAAAACTTTACTTTTAATTAAGTACATCTAGTAGCGAAAAGCTGTACTACATGTCTGATTAGTTTCGGAAAAATAGCAACAGATGGCAGTTTTAGGTTTGATTCCAAAGATTCTCGACTAGAAAATTAAAACTAAAAATAATTATCTAATATATTGCAAATAAACTAATTACAGGCACTTATAAATTTTCAAGTACTCTAAAAGCCGGAATTGTTAAAATTTGGTAAAATGGAGTTGGAACCTATTTTGGGATTTATGAAAAGTAACCATTTAGTCAAAAATAATGTAATTTTCATCTCCTTTTAATTGATGATTTATAATATATCCCCTTCAACGAACTTGCCGTTCTTAATTAGCTTTCATCTTAGAATGTCGAGTTTTATCTTTGAAAATACTTACATGTAATTTATTGACAAATCAAACTTTTTGGACAAAAAACAGGCCAAGTGTCGTTATTTTCAGATACATTTTACAAATATAAATCTGTGCAGAGGACAGCACAGTCTGCCAAATTTCTTTAATAATTTTTCAACTTTATTACAAAAGTTTAAGGTTCATTTTCAATTGGGAAAATTTGACAGTTCAGGATAGCTTGATAAACTGACGTCAGTACTTACGAGAGATTCAAGATCAAAGTCAGAACTTTATTTGCTCTAAATGTAGGTACTAGGTACAGTATAAGATTAGGTAATAACATAAATTAATTAATTTAGCTACATCTTACCTTGCGGCCTGACTGCACCTTAGATTTCTAGGTTCTCCTCTTATTTTTTATCATAAAACTATGTTCAGTACATTTCAAAATAACGCTCAGTAGTTTCGAAGATAAGGCACATCAAAATGTATTTATTTTAAAATTATAAAATAAATATTTGAGACCACTTACAGTAAATCCTTGCATTTGGTATGTCCAAAAGTGACCCCGTATTAAGAATTAATTTGGGTCAACGTTTCATATGGTGTAATTACAAAATTTCAACTTAATCGATCTTAATCTAAATTCGGAGCAAATTGACTGTCACAGACGGACAGATATATACACGAGTGATCCTGCAATGGTTCCGTTTTTTCCTTACCCCTAAAAACAAACACACAATCTCGCTTCTCCATCAGTCGGTTAACTTCTGACGCCCGAGTTCGTCCCCTTTGGCTCACAACAACAGTCACTTGATTAACGCTACCACTGCACCCGTCCCGCTCACTCACATACACGCATCGTGCTTTGTCTCGCTCGCACGGGAGTAGCTTCACTTCTATTGTCTAGTTATTTTTTTAATTGAGATTTTTATGTGAGAATTAATGACCTACAGCGCTTTTAGTGACTGAGTGAGCGAATATACATATATAAATAAAACCATTACGTACTAATGGAAGACACCCAACCATATTTTCCGACGAATTGAAGAAATTCGTCCGAAGAAGTACTACTGGTTACCACCTAAACCGTAGGTACGCACGAGCGATTTTGTCCCGCGACGATTTTTTTTCAACGCTCTGTCTAGAGCGCGAGAGTTGAAAATCAATTCAAGTATTTTTTTCGACGCGATAGGATGCACTTTATTGCAATCTCAATGTTCGGCTAAACACCGAGAGTTGAAAATCCATTGCACGAAATATTCCCGCGGCAATATTTTGACGTTTGTAGGAACGTGGGTTGATTCTCCAGCCAAACAGCCTGCCAGGGTTCAGGGAAGGTATGGATGATGTCAGTTTAAAAGAAATGACATGACAGCATTGTCTCTGGAATGTTATCCGTCATAACTGCCTTTGGTAAATTGCAGATGTCATTTGAGAGGTATGTTCATCATCAACACGCGGCGGCTTCAATAATTGACTATTTTAAACGGTCAAAAATAAAATATGAAATCACATAGATAAAAGACCCTTCGTCTTAAAAACTTCCATCACCGTACAGAAATGAAATATTATGCGAAGATATACAATTGTAAAATTGCATTTAATGCTATTATGTATTCCATTTGATTCTAAAAATCTGTGACGTCACATTATTATATTTCATTCAAATCACGTACAAATGCCGCGTTTTGACAGTTCATAAAAGGTAACGTTATTGACTACCCTTTCAAATACCCAATTAAGGCATGTAGCTTCCGACTATGTTCTATGTTCAAAACTTTAAATCTGATTTTTTTTAAATTCTGTTTTATGCACATGATTGTGTTTCTGAGACAAATTCATCAATTTTTATTTCTTTCTATAAAGGTTCTTATTTCAAATTCTGTTCTATTTTCACCGACCATGCGGCCAGTTTGCTTGTTCGCCATCCATTATCAAATAAAAAACCATATAATAATAAAGATTATTAAAAAATATATATATTAATGTTTTTTTTTTATAATAATCATAAACAAAGTTAACCATCAGCTAGTAATCGAACCGGCACTCCCCGGTGTCTCGTCGCTCCCTCATCCACAGTATCGTTGGGTACATCGTCTGTTTCGTTACGTCTCATCTTTAATTTGTTCGTTCTGTCGGCCCACGACACTCGCTGGACCGGGAGCCTGGCCTCTAGTCTAGAAGACTTTTAAATAATACTTTGTAAATTTGTAATAATAATATGTATTTATGACATAATTAATTTTACCTGTCATAGTTTTATTTGTTTTTCTTTTCACCTTTTTGTGGTGTAAGTAGTATTTTTATTCTGGGTTCACATATTATAATATTACAATTCATGTAAAAAAAAAATACTTTTCTTGCCCATTCTTCTTCATACGACGACACGGTTGGCGCAGTGGTTGAGCGATTGACTGCTGCGCACTATGTCGCGGGTTCGATTCCCGCACGGAACAAATATTTGTACAACCTGCAAGTATTTGTTACGAGTCTGGGTGTTTTTCTATCTATAATATGTATGTATGTATTTACAAAAAACAATATGTATATAAGTAGTATATCAGCCATCTCGTTACCATAACACAAGCATTAGGTTGCTTAGCTTGGGACGATATGGCGCTGTGTGAAATGTCCAAGGATATTATACTATTATTATTATTATTATATTATTATACGAAACTAACTTTTAGAAGGGGCAACTAGAATCAAATATATTGCTTGTTCATTTTGACTTTCAAAAGTGCCTTTCTTGTGCCTGTTAGAAATAAATGATTTGACTTTGATTACGACACCTTAAAAGCATAGATTAGTTATTTTCTTGTAAGCTTGAAATTGCCTGAATTTTCTGTGATATGTCATCAAACAGTCAGTTACCACAATTAAAAGGAAAAAAATAAAAACTTTTTTGTTTTTTTTATTTTTAATTGGTCTTCTGAAGATCCGTAACGACTGTCAAAGATCCCCAAATGACAACTGGGACCAACGGCTTAACGTGCTTTCCGAGGCACGGAGGAGTCGCGGTATGTAAAAATGGTTACCCATCCACGGACCAACCCCGGCAAGCGTAGCTTAACCTGAAGGATCGATCCGTGCGGCTGTTATTACTTAGCCACGAGCTCCACCATTAACTGCATCGAATACACCCAATAAACTTTTTTTTTTAAACTAGTGAAAATAACTATTCTGTATAACTATTCTGTATCTTAAAATACATATCTACCTACCTACACAAAACAAAAGAGTAGATTAATAAAATACATATTGAAATTGTAAAAATTTATAATAGCCCTCTTCTTATTAATTGTTTTTGTTATGCCCGACAGGCCCACAATGCTCTAAAACTAAATGTAGGTATCTACCACCTAAGTTCACATTGTGGAATGCAAATAAACGTATTGAGTATTGAGTGTCAACAGATCTAATCTACTAGCTTTCATTTTTGTTGTGTTTCAAGGTTACTTCTCATCAGAAAACGGGTTCCATCTCCCGTTCCCCGCCATACCTACTCCACATAGCTCACCAGTCTGCTAATTGTCGCAATTACTGAAAATGCTCTCTCATTGCTGCGAAACTCGCTGGCTACCCCCTACCCCGCCCCACACCCCCGACGGGGGATTTAGGCAATAATGTCACATTACATAGACTTATGGACACTACAATCGCTAGATCTCTGCGGTTGAGGCAAGGCTTGGACTCGGATGGGTGGGCGTAATTATGATTTGTTTGTGTAATTTGGGAGTTTAAAATTGTTATTTGGAATTAAGGTTCGTTAAATACGTTCATCTTTTTTTGGTTTTGTGTTTTTTTTGCGTCTTGTTTACGACAATTACGTTTTTTTTTCCAGTGTCATTCTAATAGGTAAAAGTTCGTTTTAAATCGACAAAAAGAGAAGGAAGTTCTCACGTGTAGGTACTCGTTTTTATACTTAACGCATAACTTTTTGTACAAAGTAATCCGATTCTGTTTTCGATATTTGATTTTGAAATTCACCAATGAAACTGAACGCGATCAGCTCACAAACGTTTAATAGCTGTCAGTGTCATTATTATCTACAGAATATTGACACATTCATCATTCATTTGGTATAAATTGATCCTAAGATTTTTCTAATCCTAAAAAAAGGGCTAATGTTTTCCATTGTTTTAACTAGTACCTATGTATATATTGCTCAATTTATTAATAAGAATACATAACACGTTTTCCATGGCAATTAGCTCCCCCTACGAGTGACTGACGCAGCGGATAAACTCATACCTACTTAATGCCATCCTCTAATAGAAGTGAATTGATCATCATTGTACCTATAGCGTTACTCATTCATCTCATCTACATAAATCAGCCATTACTCTCATCTGTATTAACTGATAAAAATATTCTAGTTTTATTCATTAAACCATTTTCCTAAGTATCGTGGCTAAGTATTAATAGCCGCACAGGTCGATCCCTCAGGTTAAGCTACTCTTGCCGGGGTTGGCTGTGGATGGGTGACCATCTTCACATACAGAGACTCGTCCGTGCCTCGGAAACCACGTTAAGCCGTTGGTACCGGCTGTCATTTGTGCATCTTTGACAGTCGTTACGGATCGTCAGAAGCCCGGAAATCTGACAGCCAGTCTTACCAAGGGGTATCGTATCGCCCAGTTACTGGGTTGTGGAGGACAGATAGGCAGTCGCTCCATGTAAAATACTGGTATTCAGCTGCATTCGGTTAGACTGGAAGCCGACCCCAACATAGTTGGAAAAGGCTAGGCAGATGGCATGTTTCTAAGTATCTATAGCCCGACCGCTTAACTGAGACCGTTCCTAAGGTAGATGCGCAGTGCGGGGGGGGGGGGGTGACAAGTTGGCACAAATTGACGAATCAGTGAGCTGAGTGTGACGTCACCATACTCCTCCCGTACCTCAGGAATGGTAGGTAAAACAATGTTTTATTGGTACAAAAGCTTACATTCCTATTTCAGTTTTCAAAACCCAAAATAAAAGTGCAGTTGTAGTTTCAAAAAAAATGTTTACTCGTTTTTTTTCTAAAAAACTACAATAGCCTAGAGGACCATTGTACGAATCACGTATAAACCATAATTTTAGTATCTACACTATCAGAAGTTAAAGCATCACAAAACAATTCCCTGTAACTTTAATACAATTAATCCCCCAGCTCCCCCGCTCAGAGTCCGTCCCTGGCCCCCATCCAATTAGCGATGAGATTAAAGATATGCCGGGGGAGCTATTACCTAACAAATTACCTCTCGACGGTGGAACAGCCGCGCCCGGCCGCTCCCCCGCCCGCAGCCGCGCACGCCACGAGCGGCAGCGGGAGCGGGCACGGGGGCGGGAACGTATTTTAAAAATACCTCTTTTCTAGGGCAAGTGAACAAAGGATAGGAGACATGATCAACTTCTGGAGGGAAATGGGCTGGCTGGAATAATTATTAAAGGCCGCCATGGCCCACGCACAATGGTCCGCGTAAGGACTGAGTGCGGAATTAAAACCTCAAGATAGATAGGGCAAGTGAAACAACGTTGCATGTTCCATGTCGCACATAGCACGTTCCGCAGTAGCTGTAGTGCGAAGCACGAGAAAAGAGACCCTGACCTCCGAGTTTCGACATTTCTTTCCAGGGATCACTAGATCAGTCAGCTAGGTAAATATTGACGTGTAAAAGTGTTTTAAAAGAATTTAACATTGCCTTTCTTTTTTTTTTCTTACCCTATGCTGTCCCACTGCTGAACAAAAGCCTCCACCCAAATTCTTCCAGACACCTTTCTCTTGAGCCATCTCAATCCATCAAATCAAATCAAATCAAATCAAAATATTTATTTGCTAGAATACGGTACATAAGGTGTTACAGTAAATTTGTTTCAGCATATCCTGCCATAACATGGCGTGCAAATGTATTCACACTCAGCGATGTCAATTTATCTAATTTACAGATACTATTGATTTGTCTTCTAGATAGTCCTTAATGGTATAATATCTTTTAAATATCAATAGTTTGAAAAGTATATTTTTAAATTTGGTCAGCGGTAAGTCTTGAAAACTATTTGGTAAATGATTGTAAATAATAATGGACATGCAGTATACATTTTTCTTAAATAATTTTAGTTTTATCGGTGGCAGCCGAAGTCTATCTTTATGCCGTGTTCGGCAATGCGCATGGCATCCTTTGAGGTATGCGTCTAGGTCTTCTCGTCACCTTTTCCTGGGCCGGCCTCGACGGCGCCGTCCATCCTCATGCACCCACCTTGTAACGACTCTTGCCCACGACGTTCCCACGTTACTCATGTTTAAATTTCACGTTGCGCGATGGATCTAGCCTGTAGCACTTTACGTGTAGCGGTCCACTGCTGCTACTCCCACAGATGGTAGGTGACTCACCAATCAATCTGCCTAGCCTTTTCCCAACTATGTTTGGGTCGGCTTCCAGTCTAACCGGGTGCAGCTGAATACCAGTATTTTACATGGAGCAACTGCCTATCTGACCTCCACAACCCAGTAACTGGGCAATACGATTTCCCCTTGGTAAGTCTGGCAATCTGACTTTCGGCCTTCTGACTACACGTAACGAGTATCAAAGATCCACGAATGACAGCCGGGACCGACGGCTTAACTTGCTTACCGAGACACGGAGGAAAGAAAGAAAAGTGTGTTTATTGGCATTATCTACATATAACATAAACAAAAACCTTAAACTACCTACTTAAAAAGAAAAAATAAATAAAAATATAATACAGAGAACAAGTATAACAATGCCAAAAGGGCCTCAGCTCAGCATAATGTCAGATGGCAACATGGTATGCACCATCTGACGCTGATTTTCAGCTGCAACCCACGAGTACCATACGCTAGTATAAAAAAAAAAAAAAAAAAGAACCAAATGATTAATTCTGTGTCCGTAATAATACTACATTAAAAAAAGTAAAATAAATAAAATATAACGTGTGTGAGTGTGTGTTTTCGTGAAATGTACTGTAAAGTCAACTACTGACGCATAAGAATAAAAAATAAAATAAAAATAAAAATCAATTAAAGCTGATTAGCAAATAAATACTAATATAATACCTAATAATAGATTATAAAATCAATAAAAAATAAAAATAAATAAATATAAATAAAAAACAGATAGGAGTCTCGATATGTAAAGATGGTCACCCATCCACGGACCAACCCCGGCAAGCGTAGCTTAACCTGATGGATCGATCCGTGCGGCTGTTATAACTTAAACACGAGCTCCTCCTCGGGGTTGATGGCTCACCATAGTGTAAATAAACATACAACTATAAGGATGTTTAGAAATCATAGTCACATGAGATAATATTATTTCATTCAAAATAAGATCCTGTATTGGCAGAACGATTGGAAAACGATTATTTCGCTAGCGCTATGCAGAATATGCAGGTTGGCAATTTCAATTTCCAGAAAGGCTCAAGTTCTTTCTTATTTAATCAGTAATTGGGTCAGCGTCCAGGCCGAAAAGGTTACTGCTACCTTGGAAGCGGAACACAAAGGGTTATGGAAGGGACATGGATGGGTTTTAGTCAGTAAGAGTCTGACACTCCCACTCCACCCATAGCGGGAGGAGTCCATTGACGATTTAACATACTTCAAAAAAAAAATACTCACTAAAAATAGACATAATATGTAGCTCTTTGAAAATGTTGCGTAATTGTCACGTAAATATAAGGTAAACCAAAAATTATCCAAAAATCGCCTCTCACCCTTACATTGCACCACCATCGAAACACAGTACGTTTCATTCACTGTTAATTGTTTTAATCGCACTCACCTACCGTTATATACGACTCTACATAGCGACACTCTGTACATAGGTAGAGATGACTCTATATACGTGACACGTTGCAAATACGGGTGGATGAAGAATAGGCTGTTGTTGACTTTACATTCTCATTCACACGGATCGATCCATCAGGTTAAGTTACGCTTGCCAAGGTTGGTCCGTGGATGGGTGACCATTTTTATATACCGTGACTCCTCCGTGCCCGGATAGCACGTTAAGCCATTGGTCCCGGCTGTCATTTGTGCATCTTTGACAGTCGTTACGGGTAGTCAGAAGCCCGAAAGTCTGACAGCCAGTCTTACCAAGGGGTATCGTATTGCCCAGTTACTGGGTTGTGGAGGTCAGATAGGCAGTCGCTCCATGTATAACACTGGTATTCAGCTACATCCGGTTAGACTGGAAGCCTAGGCAGATTGATTGTAATTTCGCTTAGTTTGTAAGTTTTTAAGCCCTGGTTGGAGACCTTAATTTATTCAGGCATCCACAAGCAAGCCCAGTTAAGCAGAAGATAACCTCCCTGGTAGAACTACCGAGATGTCTATTAAAAAAAAAGTATTTTATGCCGATACAAGAGAAGACCACTTCCCATGAGGTATGTCGTGGCGGCTTGATTAACAACCCTATATAGATTTATGTACATCATATTTATATTGCTACATTACTTATTGCCTCAGATAATACGCTGAATTGAAGTCCATTGCATCCATATCAGAGTATTTTATTATTATTATTATTTTATCTTGATTACTTACATAAAAAGCTTTGCATTTTCGACATTTACTCGTCCACGGTGGATCAACGCTGCATAAACAATAACGTGGGTGTAACGAACCTTGATTTAAGCATGTGGTTCCGTACGCTTTAAAATTTACGTGGATTTTGCAACTGGGCCAAAAAACATTTCATTTATTTTAAAGGACCTATGTCTCACTAGGACACCAGACAAACTCAAAGCATTTATTTCAAATAAAACAGTCGACTATTTGAAACGGTCAAAAATAAAATATGAAATCACATAGATAAAAGACCGCTCGTCTTAAAAACTCCCATCACCGTACAGAAATTAAATATTATGCGAGGATATACAGTGAAACTTGGTTAAATGGGACCTGGATAAGTGAGAAACCTCCATAACTGGAACTCATGCTGAAGTCCCAAAACTTTTGCACTGATTTACCTCTGTTAGTGAGACGAAGCAAACCTCTATATCTGGGATTCGTTCTTTCCATTTTATTTTTCGTTCGTCGAATTTAATGTGCCAAAATTCAAATAAAGTTTAAAAATCACGTATAATATTTACATAATACGTTATTTTATTTAATATTCGCACCTGTATTACTGAAATAACCTGTTTTCTGACCTCTATTAATGAAACCCTCTGTAAATGAGACAGATATTTATTTATACCTGGATATCTGAGACACTGGGTAAGTGGAATACCTCTATAAATGAGACAAATTTGCAGGTCCCTTGATGTCCCACTTAACCAGGTTTCACTGTAATTGTAAAATTGCACTTAATGCTAATAAGTATTCCATTTGATTCTTAAAATCTGTGATTGTTACATTGTTATATTTCATACAAATCTTGTACAAACTTCGCGTTTTGACAATTCATAAAAAGTAACGTTATTGACTACTCTTTCAAATACCCAATTACAGGCACTTTTGAATTGTCGGGGGGTCGGTCAGTCAGAAAGATGAAGCTAGTTGCCCATTCCAAAATAGTAGGAACCTATGGCGAAGAACGGGCAAGAAATTCCATGGACACTCTTCTAAATCACAATATGGGTTACATCATTCATGTAGAAATATACATTCTGAGAACGATGCAGAACGTAAAAAGCGTCCGTAATAAAAGGATTAAAAAAGTAATAAAAACAATTAAAAATTAAATTAAATTTAAAAAGAGCCGTGGCAGCTAAGAGGTGGCCAGTTCCTACTGACGGCGCGCGTTCACTAACAGTAGCTGTGCAATCATGGTCGCACTGCCAATCAATGTATGGTTGGTTGCGCAACCGATTGGACTCTTGGTAAATGCTGGCAGCGTGACTATGATTGCGGTGTTCTCGTGAGATTCAACCCTAAATCTTAATCAGTAGTAGTTTTGTTAGGGAGCCAAAATATTTACCAAACTGTACTGAATTAATAACACACTAAGACTTCTTTTTTTTTTTTTTTTAGGCTGGGAAATCATCCAATGACTGCTCCCGCTCTGGGTGGAGCGGAAGGGAGTGTCAGACTCTTACTGACTAAAACCCATCCATGTTCCTTCCGTAGCCCTATATGTTCCGGGGTAGCGGTAACCCTTTCGGACAATCCCGCTTAAACACACTAAGACTTAAAGAAAATATTTTAAAAGAGTTGTTGTAAGTTCTCCATACGAAACGAACTTTTGTAAGGGGCGGCTAGAATAAATTCTATTTCTTTTTGACTTACAAAACTGCCTTTCTTCTGCATATTTGAAATAAATGATTTGCCTATGACTTTGACTTACTCTCCTGTAAAATACACCAACATTTCGTTAGTTATATTGAAGACCGAGAAAGCCGACTGCTGCTAATATATTTCGAATGGCTAAACAATTTTCTAATGGATAAACACTTTGCCCGACCTGGATAATACACCTAGGAACTCAGCCGTAGCTCTTGCATCGTCTAGATAAGTTAGTAGCCATACATAGGTTTATATGATTACTAGCCGCTGCTCGGCTCCTATTGGTCGTAGCGTGATGTTACATATTTTGTTTGTATGAGAAATCCAAAATCCACGCGAGTGAAGCAGAAGCTATTTTAAACTATATAGGTAGGTACTATAATACACACATCAAAAGTGTCTAGGGATCAACATATATTTTTGCAATCACTTTTCTCTTGATTGATATTAATTTAAATTTTCTTTAAGGATTCATCAAATAAAGTGTTTTCGTTTGTCACAGTAACGATAAACCAAGTCACCTTTGCATTAATAAAGAAATTTGCCATTTTCCTAATAAAGGGATTTTTGACATTTGAACCACTAACATTAAAGTTCGAAAAAAAGACTGAAATAACAGTTTTCTTTAAAATTTTATTGGGTAACTTAAACAATTAATAATCCGTGTTTCTACCGCGAACACTAACAACACAAGAACATCGGTTTGGCATACTCAAAATGAGTTCATCCAAATCACGCTGTGGAATGGCCGCCCATGTTCGTTGCAACAACAAAAAAAGGTGTTATCAGTCGACTTTGGACACGTTACCGAAGCACTGGTACCGTGGCTGAGCGCCATGAAGGACGGTATCGCTGCACCACACGGAGACAAGACCGATACATTCAAATCTTAACTCGAAGAGCTCCAACAATAACCGCCATGATGTTAGCCGTGAGGCTTCATCACTCTTCAGGGAACTTAATTAGCGACCAAACAGTCAGAAACCGCTTGCATGAAGTGAACCTTCATTCCCGAAGACCGCTACGGGTACCACCTATAGCAATGCACAATCGTAGGATTCGATATCAATGGGCTCTTGAACACAGAAATTGGGCAGAAGAACAATGGCGTTTCGTGTGCTTTTCTGATGAGTCTCGTTTTGGTATGAGACCGGATACAAGACGTATACGACACTGGAGAACCCCTGGACGCCAACAGCGATTAAAATCCTGCCAGGAAGTCCATCCTTATAGTGGTGGAACCATCATGGTATGGGCGGGTATTTGGATCGGCGGAAGAACTGAGTTGATTTGGATCAGAGGCAACCTCAACGCTCAAATTTATGCTCAGACGATTGTATCTGACGTCATCGTTCCTCTACAAGTGCAAATCGGTCCCTTATTTCAGTTAATGCATGATAATGCACGACCGCACACCGCAAGAGTTGTAAGACAGACTCTCGCCGCAGCTAACATCAATGTCCTGCCCTGGCCTGCTCAGTCGCCAGACTTGAACCCGATTGAGCATGCATGGGATATGCTACAGAGAAGAGCTCTGCCGAATATGGAGGGTATCCAGTTGCAAGAAGACCTTTTTTTGTTGTTGCAACGAACATGGGCGGCCATTCCACAGCGTGATTTGGTGACTGTTATTTCAGTCTTTTTTTCGAACTTTAATGTTAGTGGTTCAAATGTCAAAAATCCCTTTATTAGGAAAATGGCAAATTTCTTTATTAATGCAAAGGTGACTTGGTTTATCGTTACTGTGACAAACGAAAACACTTTATTTGATGAATCCTTAAAGAAAATTTAAATTAATATCAATCAAGAGAAAAGTTATTGCAAAAATATATGTTGATCCCTAGACACTTTTGATGTGTGTATTATAAAGCTAAAGAGTCTGTTTGTTTGAACGCGCTAATCTCTGGAACTAATAGTCCGAATTGAAAAAATAGTTTTGTGTTGGATAGTCCATTTATCGAGGAAGGCTATAGGCTACTGTAACATCACGCTACGACCAAGAGGAGCCGAGCAGCTATGAAACCGCGTGGGAGCAGCCAGTTTAATTATATGTATCACTACTTAACTGTCTACTTATGTTGGCATAATTCTGTGAAAATTCAAATTTTGACACATGAGCTTGAAATTGGCTGTCAATAGTGTCAATCCCTAGCGATCCCAGTCAGTCAGTCAGACAGCCAGACAGTCTTATTGTCAAATTTCTCCAAATAATTTTAAAACTTAAACCGTTTTTCGTTAAGTTTAAAATCGATCGAGAAAACTTGACAGCTACTTGAACTATTGCCTTAAATACGAGAGGTATTATTTCATTCAAGACTACGCATCCCTTTATCTTCTTTTCGTGTGGTCAGTGACTAACCTGCTGTCAGAGTTTTTAAGCTGCCCATGGGCCTCTGACTTAGCTTCACATGCTGTTGAGAAATATCTCTCAGACATGCAGGTCTCCTCACGATGTTTTCCATCACCGATTTTAAAGCAAGTGATAATTATACAATACGCACATGAATCCGTAAAATCAGGTGCGTGTTTGGGTTTGAACTCGAGACCTATGACTTGGCAGTCCGACGGTCACACGACTAGGCTATCACTGCTTAGAATTAGTAAAATCAGAGGTGCGTGCCTACGGAACCCTAAAGTGTACCTTTCAGTGTTTTATCCTTATCAGTAGTTATCAGTGTTCAGCTAATTGACAGTAAGTGACGGCAAGTGTCCGGAGTGATGGCAAACAATAATGGCTACCGTTTGGACATAACATGTGTTTTTGTGTCA
The DNA here is from genome assembly GCA_951799385.1 of Hyppa rectilinea. Classification (NCBI taxonomy): domain Eukaryota; kingdom Metazoa; phylum Arthropoda; class Insecta; order Lepidoptera; family Noctuidae; genus Hyppa; species Hyppa rectilinea. The sequence goes on from OX637328.1 coordinate 898,306, forward strand.
ATAGCTTTAGGCTGGGGTGGCTTAATGGCTACTGAGCTAAACGATAACACCTGAGCTGTGCTCAGAAATGCATTGTTTTCATTTCGGGAACAATTCAAGTAATTATATAAATTAGTAGCGACCCGCAACGGATTCGCACGGGTGCAAAATCAAAATCAAAAGTCATTTATTCAAACTAGGCTGAAAATCAGCACTTTTTGAAGGTCAAAGTTACATATGACCGTCCCCCAACGCCCACCGTTTACCACTTCCTAGTGCTTTAGCTGGGAAGAAGAAGTGGCGCAACAAACTTCCCAGTGCAGGTGCAATATAGATACTCTCGCGCGAGCAAAACCGCGTGCGTAAGCTTGTCAAACAATGCGAATATATCTTCCTCTTGAATTACTCTATCTACTGTTGATCAGTTTCATTGGAGAAGCCCATAGTACGGTGAAAGCAAGTCATACAATTCAAATCTTTGCTCAATTGACTGCCACGCTGACTGGCCATTTTAGAACATTGTATTACCGCGAGGAACTCGTGGCTACGTAATAACAGCCGATCGATCCATCTGGTTAAGCTACGCTTACCAGGATTGGTGGATCCGTGGCTCTTCACATATCGAGACTCCTCCGTGTCTCGGAAAGCACGTTAAGCCGTTGGTCCCGGCTGTCATTTGTGCATCTTTGACAGGCATTACTGGTCGTCAGAAGACTCCCTAAAGATGGTCACCCATTCACAAACACACAGACACAGGTTAATCTGTGCAGGAGGTGGCGGGATGGGAGAGAGAAAGATCCTCCCGTCCCAGCCGCCGCGGGAGACGCCCCGGGCGTCGGGAGCCACGTGACGACTCCCGGCCACCGTAGGCGCGGGCCTGCGGACGGTGAGTAATGGGTGACTCACCGTCCGATCAGCACCAGGCCCGTGTCGGACGGCGCGTATATGTTCCACGCGCGCCTCAAAGAGATGTCAGCATATGAAGGGGCCCGTCTGGGCCAAGCCTGCCGGGTAAGCGGGATTGTCCGAAAGGGTTACCGCTACCCCGGAACACAAAGGGCTAAGGAAGGAACATGGATGGGTTTCAGTCAGTAAGAGTCTGACACTCCCTTCCGCTCCACCCAGAGTGGGAGAAGTCATTGGATGATTTACCAGCCTGAAAAAAAAAAGGTCAATCTGTGCGGCTGTTATTACTTAGCCACGCGCTCCTACTGCGATTACCCATTGTTACTATTTTTGTAAATATATCGTTGAGTGCCTTAAGGTTGATGTTCCAGGGTAGCCCGCGAAATTCAAATTTTCTTAAGGTTCCGGAATGACTTTGACCTTGTAAAAAGTCATTTTTACACCTTTATGAGCTCGGAGGGTTGTATTAATGATTTTGATGATTATAATTCTGTAACTACATACGTCTTACAGCCGCGAATCAAATGTTCATCAACATACAACCTATCACTGGCCTGCAAATTGCAAAAAACTTAAGAAAATTTGAATTTCGCGGGCTGGTTGGAGCATTCACCTTAAGCAATAAATAAAAATAAATAAATAGCCCGACCGCTAATGGGGGATGCATCAAGACAGCCCGCGAAATTCAAATTGTCATAGGTTTTATTCGTAGTTTCATAGGAATCGGTGAAGGAAAACATCGTGAGGGAACCAGCATGTCTGAGAGATATTATTTCTCAACAGCATGTGAAGCTAAGTTAGAGGTCCATGGGCAGCATGAAAACTCCGACACCAGGTTAGTCACTAACCACACGAAGAAGAAGAAGGTAATTCCTTGCAGTTTGCAGGTCAGTGTCAGGCTATACATATATTATGTTGATTAGAATATGAATCGCGGCCGTAGCCAGTAGATACGTATTCACAGAATACCTATTTTACGTCTAAAAAAATTGCACATGTTTGAGTCGCCCACCGAGGGAGGGTTCCGGGTCCGGGCAAACTTTTTTGTATTGATTGGCTTTTTTTTATTTAATTACAAATTAATAGTTATCAGATTTTTCTCTGTACCTACCTACTTGTAGTTTATGACGATACTAACTTGCCAAATTTCATAGTTCTAGATCAACGGAAAGTACCCTATAAACTTTGATTCCATTGAGAGTGTCGAAATTGTTTTCCGGCATAAACGCCCGTATCTTTTTTTTACGTCAACTTAGTAAGTAGATTTTTTCACAGCTCAAGGGATTGTAGACCTGAGGTGGTTTTAATTTCAGCTCGATACCAGTTCAGACCGATAAAAACGGTCATAACAGTCTCTCGTGACCGCGGTTGACAGACAGACGGACGGGCAACAGTGATCTTACAAGGGTTCCGTTTTTTCCTTTTGAGGAACCCTAAAAACGGTCATAACAGTCTCCAAACACGGCCCACAGACTAAATATTGCCTGAATTTGTGTGCCATAGACCACAGAGCAGGTAATTACTTTCCCACCGCGCTTCGACCACATAATATGTGTGCGCTGTATGTTTGATTTGCAGAGATAAGCGCCGCACAGCAAACACGGCGCCACCGCTGTTTTACGTGTTAGATTTATTAAAATATGATTATGGGAATCAGGCCGTGGGATATTTAAATGGACATATAGTTAGATAGTAGTTTTGTGGATTAATCTATATATATGTATAAGTATATAAAAGCGATAGTTCATTCAATCACTGCTGAATCGCGAAATCCCAAAAACAACTCAACCTACGAAGATGAAATTTGACATAGATGTGGAATGTGTGTGTGTATGTGTGTGAGTGTGTATTTGGTATGAGTAGGAGTTGTCAGCTTAGATAGGATTTTAAGAAACTCCTCCCATAAAGGGGTGAAAGTTTGAAGTGTCAGTGTCTTATGAGGAATGTGCCATTGTAGCCGGGTTTATGTATTTGCCTCGCCTCGTGAACATAACAGGCGTAATATGAGGTACTCTCTACAGGTACCATCACAGCCCACCCCTTCGAAGATAAGAGTCGTGAATTTATAAACATTGGAAAATGAAAGAAATTCTGTGGTCTATTTATAGTAGGTAGTCTTTTTATTTTAAGAGGGAAATCATCTTCTCGTAAGTTACCTAGTCCATGGAAGTACTACCGTGACAAATAGGTATATACTTCCATGCAGTATCAGTTTTTTTTTTAAGGTGGGAACTCATCCTATGTCTTCTCCCGCTCTCGGTGGAGCGGAAGGGAGTGTCAGACTCTTACTGACTAAAACCCATCCACGTTCCTTCCTTAGCCCTTTATGTTCCGGGGTAGCGGTAACCCTTTCGGACAATCCCGCTTGGCGCTTATTCATATAGTAGATAATCTATGGTTCTGCTTCTCAAAAGCAAAAATAAATGTCTCAAAAATCATCATCTTACTCAAATAACCCATAGACATTCACACGCAGATAATCTCTTAAAAATAAAACTGTTTATCGATCGAGCGTTTCGTCAACAAATCGTGGAGATACAGTGCGACACTAAAAAGTAAATAATTCATACTTATGCTGACGTTATCAGTGACACCTGTCAATTTGCCCGCCTTAACTGACATGTGGTTGGGTTGCCCGCTCTCGGAACTATCTACTCTAAAAAGGTTTGTCTAGATATTAAAATTCGATCAAAACTTTGAAATCATATCCATAGTTTTGAAGTACCTACCTAGTAATTAACGTACAGACGCCAGCACATCAAGCTATCCCTAACTGTCAAATTTTCTCAATTAAAAATGTCTTTGCAATAAAGTTGAAATACTATCAAAGAAATTTGACAGATTGTGGTAACTTGATGTGCTGGCCTCTGTACTTTAAAATAATTTGCATGCCCTTAACAGGCAAAATATGGATTGTGCATAAACCACCAATTTTAACAAGTGGTAAACTGTATTTTCTGCAAATAAATTATTCTTATTCTTGCAAAATAGTAATATAATAGGTAGTGTACTTATCAAAATAACATAGGTGGGCATGGTGGCTGCCGACAAGAGTATAAACGTAAAACTAGGTATATACCGTGAAAATACTGTTAACATTCGCAAGTCCGGGCCACGTACCCGTAAGATTGTTGACCGTATATTGTTAATAGTGCCTAAAGAACTGTTCCCTACAAAAAGTAATAAAACTTCCAACCAATATGAAATGAAGGAAACAGTCAACTGCCGGTTACAATCCCTCCTTAAATGTGTTGTTTTTCTGATGCCCTATGTAGGTAACTACTGCTATTTTCTATGTTTGGGTAGAAAAAAACAATAATATAAAAAAAAACAGACATCACATTATCTGGCAACACCATTTATCTTAAGAAAACCCAAAAACGACTCGGAAATTACATTGTGATTCATTGCATCTGACAAGAGATGTGTTTATCTTTATCTTTAAAGATAACAGATATCAGACATGTTGCGACATGCTGAACAAGTTAACATGTTTAAATAGGCTAACTTATTTGTTAGTTACAAATTGATGTCATTTAAACGATGGGAATTTGGAAATCTGATGCATTTGACTGCGTAGCAAGTGGCGCCATCTAGCTTTGTTACGAAGTTTCTGGAATAACCAAAGAGGTCGGATTCTTACCTATTCGGTGTCCTCTTGTAACACTGGCTGGAGACAGTCACTCTAGCAGAGCGTCGCATCAATGTTTGTGCGTAGATATTCAGCGTCTTCTTCTTATCGTGTGGTTAGTGACTAACCTGGTGTCAGAGTTTTTATGCTCCCATGGGCCTCTGACTTAGCTTCACATGCTGTTCAGAAATATCTCACAGACATGCCGGTTTCCTCACGATGTTTTCCTTCACCGTTTATAAGCAAGTTATAATTATAAATATATCTAATACTATCTATCTTGATTCTTGAGGTTTTGGTTTCCGCACTCAGTCCTTAGGCGGACCATGGTGCGTGGGCCATGGCGGCCTTTGGTGGTAATTCCAGCCAGCCCACCTCCCTCCAGAAGTATAATACGCACATGATTCTGAAAAGTCAGAGGCGCGTGCCTTAGGTTCAAACTCGAGACCTAAGACAAGGCAGTCCGTCGGTCATACCACTAGGCTATGACTGCTAACAGGTAATTTCCAAGAATTAATAAAAGCTATAGCAGTCAACTGCTAGACTTAGGCTTTTCCAATTGCACGCCATTCTTCTGGATTCTTGGCAACTCTCTTCCAGCTGCTACAAGCCACCCTGCGAAGATCGTCGGTCCACCTAACCTGAGCGAATAAGGAAATCTTAAAATAACAAATTAATAAGTAAAAAAAAATGCTATGAAGGTTGTTATTCTGTTAGTAGTTAATGAAAAACAAAAAGCATTTGCTATGTCAAAATTCGCCACCCCTAGGTATCTTAATTTTCCACCCCAAACATACAAATATCAAAACTCGAATACATTAAATACATTTATATCAAACCTCCTTACCTCCACACCTCTATAACGAGCTACGATTGTCTATGGCAATCCCCCTAATGGCGCCAATTTAAGTTGAAATGAAATTTTCATCCATATTTCTCATCCCAGCGCATCCGATGCTCCCTCGCTAACGGCCGGTTATTAATTATAGCCCGAGCAGACTAATTTCTGCGACATTATATAATTTTATGTAGATTGCGATTTGCGCGCGAAACGAGTTTTGAAAGATCCGCCATATTTGTTTTCCAGATATCAATTTTTGACAGATTAGGGTTTATATCTGCGAGGATCGCCCAGAGGACACGGTAGAACATACGGTGCAAACCTGCCCCGCTTGGGTGGAGCACCGCCGTGTCCTCGTAGAGGCGATCGGCGGCGACCTCTCGCGCCCGGCCCTGGTGCAAGCTATGGTCCGGGGCGAGAGTTAGTGGGAGGCAGTCACCTCCTTCTGCGAAAAAGTTATGCTCGCGAAGGAGGTGGCGGGATGGGAGAGAGAAAGGTCCTCCCATCCCAGCGGCCGCGGGAGACGCTCCGGGCGTCGGGAGCCACGTGACGACTCCCGGCCACCGTAGGCGCGGGCCTGCGGGCGGTGAGTAATGGGTGACTCACCGTCCGATCAGCACCAGACCCGTGCCGTACGGCGCGTATATGTTCCACGCGCGCCTCAAAGAGATGTCAGCATATGAAGGGGCCCCTCAGGGCCAAGCCTGCCGGGTAAGCGGGATTGTCCGAAAGGGTTACCGCTACCCCGGAACATAAAGGGCTACGTAAGGAACATGGATGGGTTTTAGTCAGTAAGAGTCTGACACTCCCTTCCGCTCCACCCAGAGCGGGAGCAGTCATTGGATGATTTCCCAGCCTTAAAAAAAAAAAGTGTTTATATATTTCTTTGGATAGACCCCTTGGTAAGACTCCGATTTTCAGGCTTCTGATGACTCGTAACGAATGTCCATGATCCACGAATGACAGCCAGGACCAAGGACTTAACGTACTGGCCAAGGCACGGAGGAGTTTGGGTATGTAATGATGGTCACCCATCCACGGACCATCCCCGGCAAGGGTTGCTTAACCTGATGAACAGAACTTTGCGACTGTTATTAGGTACTTAGCCACGAGCAATTAATTACCTTACGTGAGTTAAACAATCTTATCCACAAATTATACTTATGAAAATGACAGATTTCCAAGATGGCCGTTATATTTTGATCCCTTTCCTAGAATACCAAAAATTAGGTAAGTGTCATCAAAAGCTACTATTAAAGTATTAACACATTTATTTCTGTAGGTACAGAGGCCAGCACCTCAAGTTACCACAATCTGTCAAATTTCTTTGATAGTATTTCAACTTTATTGCGAAGACATAAGGTTCATTTTTAATTGAGTTAATTTGACAGTTAGGGATAGCTTGATGTGCTGGCGTCTGTACTTACATCAAGACATTATTCCTTCCGTCTAGGTACTCATACAACAAACTGAAACAACTACTTACTTATTCTAGATCTTTGTACCTATATAATCACCTATATTTGACAAATAAATTAATCTATTCTATTCTATTCTTTTTGCCATTTCAAGAAATAAGCTTTCAGAAAACCATATTCAGACTACCACGGAAAACATGACCAGACAAATACAAAATACAAATACAAAATGTTTATTTCTGTACCAACTAGTTTACATTAGTTAGGATTGAAGCATGATGACGCAAAAGGGTCCATTCCATCCATTAGCTCGTTCTAAAACCAAAGAAATTCAACATGGCAATGCTGCCAGTCTTCTAGGCACGTTTCTAGATGTATTCTACGGAGTACTTCAAAGCCTAAGTTAGTCAGGCTTTTAATTTGGTACCTACCTAGTGGCTAGTGTAATAATTAGTTGTGTTATATTATTGTATAACCACGAAGTGAGTACAATTTTAAACAAATTTAAAAAATGATGGTGTTCAATTTTATCAAAAAGTAATCAAAACTAGACAAATAAAGCCTTTGTACGATACGGATCTAATCTCTAAAAACAAGGTAGCTTAGAAAAGTTCAAAATACACGCTTCAAGAAAAAAAACACTTTTAAACTTGAATCCATAGTTAAAACGTAATTTTCCTAGGCTTTTCAGTCCAATGTTTTTGGACTGAAGATTCACCAAATTCCAGTTATATAATAATAGATACAAAACAATAATGTTGTATACGTCATTTTTCAGAAGCCGACAACCCGCGGTCAAAACCAACACAGCGTATTCAAAATCCAGTTCCAAAGAACACCATCTTACTCTGTCTATAACTCAAATAAAAGTATCCATCCGTCTCATTCTCGCACATTGCGATTGGGTTGAAAAGTTCCCGCCTTACGTCAAAAACAATGGCTGGAAGAAAGAAAAAAGAATAGCGCCGTCTCCGTCGCACGGCGTTCGGATATTTAGTGGAAGATTGTGAAATTGTTTTTTATTTTGTTTTGTGTTTGTTTGTTTACGTGTTTTTATTATAATGGTAGCGGTTAAGTTCATTTACAAAGCGATTTGTTAATTTAAAGATCGGTTGACTACTGCAAGGAGAAATATATTAAACTATTTCTGTAAAGGTGGGTACTGACCAACGTTACGAGGTGTAATGTAACATTCGCATCCATCGTGTTACGCATCGAGCATGTTTACGCTGAGTTCTAAAATCGGCGTAACATGCTCGTCAAAACTCTGTTCTCCGTTTTCGTAACCGCGTAACTGTCAAAGGATTCGCCAAAAAACCGACAGCCGGGTGGAGCACTCAAAGCGAGCAACGAGCGGCTCGTTGCTCGCTGGTTTCCCCGTAACACGACGTACTGACTGCACGAATGCTCGCTGTGTAACATGTTACATTACGCTCCGTAACGCCGGTCAGTACCCAGCTTTAGGGTTTAGTTGGATTATTACCTAAATAGGGCCCATAAATATATGAAATTAAGGAAAGTAATGAATGAATGAGGGATGTGTGGGGTGTGTTCCGCGAATAGATAGAATAAGGAATGAGTATACATATAAGAGGAAGTCTGAAAGGGACACCGGTAACTGAAAAGTTGTGTGGAAATCAGTTGTCATGGTATGGGCATGTTATGCGGAGGAATGAGGAAAATGTTGTCAGGAAAGTTGTGAGCATGAATGTGGATACCTATACAAGTAGAGGGAGACCAAAGAAACGATGGATGGATTGTGTGAAAGATGATATGGCTAGGAAGGGAGTGACTACCGAGATGACGACTAATAGAGAAGTATGGAAGAAGAAGACATGTTGACTTTGACTTTGACGGGCACCAAACCGCACTGGGCCCGCGTGGTGGTGATGCCCACTCCCAATCACAGAGAGGAGGCCGTGTCCCAAGAGTGGGAAAATTATAAGCTGATTATGATTAAAAAGTCATTAAACACAGTAGTAATACTTGCGCATCTGACTTTCGTAGGTTAAGTTTCTTACTAATAAGCTGGATTGTCCGAAAGGGTTACCGCTACCCCGGAACATAAAGGGCTAAGGAAGGAACATGCATGGGTTTTAGTCAGTAAGAGTCTGACACTCCCTTCCGCTCCACCCAGAGCAGGAGACATTGGGTGATTTTCCAACCTCAAAAAAAAAAAAAGTGTCTTACAAAATGATAATTAATGCATGGAAGTATATACCTATTTATCACGGTAGTACTTCCATGGACTAAATACTTAATTACAAGTATAAACGCCAGCACATCAAGCTATCCCTAACTGTCAAATTTTCTCAATTCAAAGTTAACCTTATGTCTTTGCAATAAAGTTGAAATACTATCAAAGAAATTTGACAGATTGTGGTAACTTGATGTGCTGGCCTCTCTACTAATATGAATTAATCCGTCTAAAATGAGTTTACAGCTTGAATAAATAAATACCTAGCTATTATAATGGGAAAGCTCTTGCTTGCTTTCCAAGCTGCATACACAAGCTTTAAAGCTACTACTTAAGTATGCATTAAACATAACTTTATACAAGGTAGTTATTCAGGCTCTCTTCGGCCGCTCGTGGCTAAGTAAGGCGCGCTTGGGGGAGCTCGTGGCTAAGTAATAACAGCCGCACGGATCGATCTATCAGGTTAAGCTATCCTTGCCGGGGTTGGTCCGTGGATGGGTGACAATCTTTAGTCATAATATCAAGACTCTTCCGTGCCTCGGAAAGCACGTTAACCCGTTGGTCCCGGCTGTCATTCGTGGATCTTTGACAGGTGTAACGGATAGTCAGACGCCCGAAAGTCTGACAGCCAGTCTTACGAAGGGGTATCGTATTACTACCATAGTTAGGAAAAGGCTAGGCAGATTGATTCAGGCCCTGCTTGAGCTGTTTTTGGCGAAGTCTTTTTTACAGACAAGATAACAAAAAACTATGAAATTGTAGGTAAAAGACCTAAGTAAAGACTTTATATATTTAGTAGTTTTTGTCTACGAGTTCGTCTGGGATCCAAGATGAAAAGCCTATGTCCTTCTACAGCTCATGGTCTACCCATGTTCCAAATTTCATCTAAATCCGTTCAGCCGTTTAAGCATAAACTAGCTTCCGCCCGCGGCTTCGCCCGCATAATATGTCGACAAATTATACACATAAACCTTCCTCTTGAATCACTCTCTCTATTAAAAAAAACCGCATCAAAATCCGTTGTGTAGTTTTAAAGATTTAAGCATACATAGGGATATAGGGACAGAGAAAGCGACTTTGTTTTATACTATGTAGTGAAGAGTAACAAACATCATACATAAATACATACTCATAAACTTTCAAATTTTATATAGAACTTTATCAGTGTCTATGTTTGAGTTGTTGGCACGGTTATTAGGGTGTTAATTCTTATCAATAGTTCGTGACTTTTTAGCATTTCGAACCAAAATATTACGATCAATTTATTCACAATGATGTATTCAACCGTCTAAGTGAATTCTGATTGCCGGTCTAATGGACAAATAGTCAGAGAAGTGTCATATTAAACATTTAATGTTGTGTAATACATTGATATCTGTGTCAATATTTGTTTTTGTGTGCTTAACTTATGCTTATCTGATGGGTGGGCGCCACTTCTTGGTTGTGAGAGCCGAAATGTAGCGTGTTTCTTCGAATGACGAACACTTTATATGTTTTTTAGACACAACTTGAGTTTTGGAGCTTTCTTTGAGTAAAACTGTTAACAGTTTCAAGCTTAGATGGGCTTGATTTTAAATGACTACAGAAAAAGGGGGTTATTGCATTCCATGAGTTTTTCTTGCTTTTTTTAATTTGAGACCAAGATTGTAATGTATAAGGATAAAATACAATAACTTGGCGCGCCCCACCAAATGGCTGTTTCAATGTTTGTAGTCACATCCTTACGAAAGAGTCTGTATGTAGGTAGTTGTAAGCATTCGTCTTCAGCAGCAGGCCGGCAGCGACATGCGTTGTCAGTCTTGGTGGCGTTTGTGATTACTTTCACAAATGCTTTTAAACGTTTTGAATTTTAGAGGCGCGGTTCGTGTTATCGTAGTTTATCTCTACGACACGTCTCTTCACAGACTATGGCTCACCTCCCATCTTGCAGCGCATGCTCTGTCTCCTGCACACGTGAGGACCTAATGGCTGCCACAGCGAACGGTATATTAGCGTTGCTGAATTTTGGGCCAAATGGCTGAATTTTTTTCACCGACATGCTAAGAAGAAGAAGACTGTAGCGCTATTTTGTAGTATGCTGTCAGAAGGGTTGGCTAAACTTTCCATTACTGGACTGGGATTTGAAAGTTCCATATGTTGTTTGTAGATAATACTCACAAATAGAAAGCAAGCACACAGTTTTTTTTTATGCGAAATTTCACGGTTTACGAGATATAATTATTCAAAGTTTCCATACAAATTCAATTTTTAGGTTAGATAAATTACGATGGTAGACGTCAATTTGTCATTTCACGTTCCGTTTACAGTAAAGGTGTATTTTATTTGACCAAATGTAATTTTTTTTATTTAATATTATGCAATTACATAGTCTTTTTTACACAAAAAATAACGAATTTTTGTTTAGGTACACTTGGAACGGAACGTAAAGTTGCCTTTTGTTTACCGCGTTTTTTTGTGTTGCTGTCAGTGTCAGTCATCGTTTGTTGCACTTGCAGTTGAAATCGTTTTACGTACTCCTGTAAGCCTTACGTTTGACTACCATGGCGTCTCCGAAGCCCTATGCTTCTGTGTCTGAAGAGTGTAGTGAAGTGCAAGTGTTGTGAATATCCGAAAAATACCCAAAACCGCCTTGCCCTACCCCGACTCGGACAGGTTAGGTTAGAAGGGTCCCCTTCGTGGTTATTCCTTTTTAAACCATTGAGCCCCGAAGCGGGGCTCAGACTACGCTTTTTGAGCAACTTTTGAGTGTTTTGAGGTTAGGTTAGGAAAAGTAATTTTTCTCGGAAATGGTGAGTTACCTTATCATGGGAGTGGTGCCAGAGTGGAGGGGGGCACCCCTCGCAGGTACAAGTGGGGCCCCGGACATCCCCGCACCATAAATCGATGGAAATTTATGGATTTTGTTTTCTAACCTCAAAAACTTTAACCATGGATATCTCCATAACCATGGGGTTTCGCGGGGTGGGGATGGTACAGGGGGGTAGCCCCCCCCCCCCCCCCCTTTCCCCCCTCCCCCTCCCACCACATAAATGCCAGTCCAGTAAAGTAAAGTTTAACCGAGATCAGCATCATGGACGAAGCCTGTTAGGGTCTACACCAGATGGTTCAACAGGATTGCCCGAAAGGGTTACCTGCTGCCCCGGAACACAAAGGGCTAAGGAAGGAACATGGATGGGTTTTAGTCAGTAAGAGTCTGACACTCCCTTCCGCTCCACCCAGAGCGGGAGGAGTCATTTGATGATTTTCCACCCTCAAAACAAAAGTTCAATTCACCTAAGTTATCAGTTTCTCACGGTGAAATTTCTATAGAATATCCTTTTTTTATAGAAAGCGATAGCCTAGTGGTGAGACCGTTGGACTGCCAAGTCATAGGTCTCGAGTTCGAACCTAAGGCCTCTGATTTTACGGATTCATGTGCGTATTATATTAAACACTTGTTAAAAAATCGGTAAAGGAAAACATCGTAAAAAAACCAGCATGTCTGAGAGATATTTCTCAACAGCATGTGAAGCTAAGTCAGAGGCCCATGGGCAGCATAAAAACTCTGACACCAGGTTAGTCACTAACCACACGAAAAGAAGAAGAAAGAATTTTTAGGTTTATATCTACAAATCAATCATAAACATTTTTTCATTCATATTAATAAGCTTGTCATGCTTATTATATGAATGACAAAATGTTTATTATTTCCTGCCTTAGCATCTCATCGAATAGATAAAGATCTTCAAAATCCAGCATCGTATTTATGAATCACATTGTATTTAACATCTGAATAACCTTGAGACATGAATCACTAAAATGTGGCAATGTAGGTGGGTACGTTGACTGAGTAGTGGGTAGGTATATTGATTGTAGAGCTGAGTAGCTAAGAGTTTGGAAGCGTAACATAACAAATTATTTTTAAGCATAAAAGGCATTGTTCGTATGAGGACCAACCGTCATACAACGTAGCGCTACAATGGTGTCATTGATTTAATATACATTTTCAGAAGAGCTTTGGCTAAGTAATAACAGTAGCACGGATCGATCCATCAGGTTAAGCTACGCTTGCCGGGGTTGGCCTTGGATGGGTGACCATCTTTACATACCGAGACTCCTCCGTGACTTGGAAAGCACGTTAAGCCGTTGTTGGTCCCGACTGGCATTTGTGAATCTTTGACAGTCGTTACAGGTCGTCAGAAACCCGAAAATCTGACAGCCAGTCTTACCAAGGGTATCGTATTACCCAGTTACTGGGTTGTGGAGGTCAGATAGGCAGTCGCTCCTTGTAGAATACTGGTATTCAGCTGCATCCGGTTAGACTGGAAGCCGACCCCAACATAGTTGGGAAAAGACTAGGCAGATGATGATGCTTAAGGTTATTTTATTACTAACTCGCGCACGAAGAGTTCCGTATCTATAAAAACGTTTTGTTGCCGTTTTTAGTGTGGAACCCCATTAAATATTTTTTTTATTCTGTTTTTAGTATTTGTTGTTATAACAGCAACAGAAATACATCATCTGTGAAAATTTCAACTGGCTAACTATCACCGTTCATGAGATACAGCCAGACAGACGGACAGACGGACGGACGGATAGCGGAGTCTTAGTAATAGGGTCCCGTTTTACCCTTTGCGTACGGAACCCTACTAAGCTACTCTATAAGAAAATAAATAAGTAGATAAGCTCTAAGATTGCCAAGAATATTACCTATCTCTAATTCTAAATTGATAGAAATAGGAAAAACCAGAAACATATTGACAAAAGACATTGAACAGTCTGTCTTACAGGTGTCCTTAATTCCGAACTCTATAATTGTGAAAGTAAGTTTGTCAGTTTGTTTGTTACCTTTTCACGCCTAAACCACTGAACCGATCATCCTGAAATTTTGCATATACGTTGTCAGGTGTACAGAAACGGACATAGGGTACCTTTCATTTCGGAAAAATGTACTGTTTCCGAGGAAAACAATAAAAACGTTCTTATAGATGGCGCCACGTGTACGTTACGTTCTGAGCCCATGATTGCAACGGCCTAACAAAAAACAGAGTAGGTACAACCCGAATTGATTGTCAAATTCTAAATTAACGCGAACATTTATAATAGTTCAATATAATGTGGAGAACACAATACGACCATAAATGAAAAGACTGATAATACTAATGAATAGGACTATTTTGGAACTATCAAATAAATCCTAACACTGAAATTTAAATCCTAACACTAAAATTTGAATGTAGGGTCATCGAAAGACAGTAATAGTTCGTAAAAGTGGAATGTAGAGTCATCGAAAGACAGGAGTCAGTAAAAGTAAAATGTAGAGTCAACTAGAGGCAGGAGTCAGTAAAAGTAAAATGTTGAGTCATTTAAAGACAGGAGTCAGTAAAAGTAAAATGTAGAGTCATCTAAAGACAGGAGTCAATAAAAGTAAAATGTAGAGTCATCTAAAGACAGGAGGCAGTAAAAGTAAAATGTAGAGCCATCAAATGTCAGGAGTCATTAAAAGAAGAATGTAGAGTCATCTAAAGACAAGTCAGTAAAAGTAGAATGTAGAGTCATCGAAAGACAGTAGTCAGTAAAAGTAAAATTTAGAGTCATCTAAAGACAGGAGCCATTAAAAGCAGAATGTAGAGTCAACTAAAGACAGGAGTCAGTAAAAGTAAAATATAGAGTCAACTAGAGATAGGAGTCAATAAAAGCTTCACAGTTGATCACGTATATATCATACTCTTTGGTCCACCTAAAAATTTTCAAACGTGTGTCAATAATAGAAATCCGAATTAACAGCATATGAGTGTCATAGACAAACCAGTTAGCAATCGCTGATCTATTTGTTAAACCTATTTATCTACGAAAGCTAAATTTCGATTACGCATACTCAAATGAATTCGACCGTGACACATGGAAAGCTCATTACTTAAATATAATCTCAGTATTTACAAACTAAGAATTGAAGGAGCTTCTTCAAAAAATAACCGCTCTTCATTTTAAAAACCGAAAGCGCTGTCCGTTGTCTGAAAAAAAAAACAAAAAAAAAAAACTACCGTGCAAATAGGTCGTTAAGAGAAAATAAGCGAGCTAAAGAACATTATTTGGTTGTACAAACATAAAATCTGCTGCGGTTTGGATAAACGGGTAGAATAAGACGATTCATGCGTGAATCCCTTCGAGCTAGAGCGAGAAAGACAATATAAATGTGAGATAGGACACAATGGGGGTGGGGCGTGCGAAAAACCAGCCAAACTTGAGCTTTGGTCGTCTAAAAATTTGTTGGCTTTGAATAGAAATGTCAGTGTCAACGTTATCTGGGTGCAACGCCCAGTCGTTTTGTCCACACACGGCACAATATGACGATAATCGGTGCTACTCGTCGCCTTAATAAAATAATTCAGTTGTTTGTAACTACTGCTCTCGGGTGGATATCCGAACGCGTTCGACATTTAAATTTTATTATTTCGTTTTTATTGCGCGGCCGCTAAACTGTTTCGGTGTGTGCTTATTTTTGTTGATTAAAAAAAAGTGTGAAGTGAACTTTTTTGTCTGTGTTTTTTTGTTTTTTAAACTTTTTTTTTGTAGTTGCTAGGTGAGTGTTGTTTTTAAATATTAGTAGCAAGAAAGACCCATTTAATTTATTTTTTAAATTATCTGAAACTTAAAAGATATTTATTTATTAATGATTTGATTATTGATAAAAGCAGCTAAATACGTAATTATAAACATATATAATTATGTTGTTTTATTAGATTCTTACAAGAAAATATTTGTAGAAGTCGTCTATAGACGTGTTTGAAATGGACGAAGATTTATTAAAAACCTTTTTAGATATATCAAGTAATACTAGCTTATATATATCCGCACCTTCGCCCGAGAGAAATTTCTTGTTTTAACAAAGAATATAATATCTTATGACACTCCACAATACTGTAGCTTCAATAAGTAAAAGAATTTCGCAATCAGATCAGTATTTCCGAGGATTACTTCCTACAGACGAGCTCACATATTTTATACTTCTTAATAATTAAGCATAGACTAGAAAAAGCTTGGGAAAATAGACTTTATGCTTGATTACCTGCTGCCCGCGACTCTAACCGCGTCAATGTTGAAAATTGTTCATACAGACTTTCAATTCCTATTTCACCCCTTTACGGGGGGAGTATCCTAAAATCCTTTCTTAACTAACGACTCCAACTCATAATCTACCTCTGTGCCAAATTTCATTTTCGTAGCTCCTGTAGTTTTTGAGATTTCGTGATTAATCAGTGAGTCAATGAATGAATTAGTGAACATTTGCTTTTATATCTATCCCCATATATAAAAAACGGTAAACTGACTGGGTGATATTATATCAACGCACAGCCCAAACTGCTGGACCTATAGACTTGAAATTTTGCACATTATGTACATAATGCAGGCACCCACTTAAGAGGGATTTTTCAAAATTCCACCCCTAAGGGGGAAAGATAGAGATTGAAAGCTTGTAACAAAAATCTTATTCCTTGAGTTAATAAACTTGAAACTTAACATATAAATATTTATCGAACGTAACTACAAACTTACAAAGTTTGTCATTTTTTATTTTTCTAAACACGAACTCCACGCAGACGAAGTCGCGGGAAAAAGCGATTTTATTTTAAAGATGAAAGAAATAATTGACACACATAGATACTGTGAGATGTAGACGAAGCCTTAACTTGAGGAGTGCTCGGTAAATAGGTGTTATATAGGACGTAGTCACGTGAAAATACTTTTCAATCTGTATTTAGTTACATTTAACAAGAACAAACATGCGTACAACCCCTTCATGATCAGTGTCTAACCTACAATTCGTCTACGAAGCAAAATGCCTAAAATTAATAGCTACGCAGCAAATTGCCTTTTTTTTTTGACGGTGGGAAATCATCCAATGACTTCTCCTAATTAATTTAAAAGCTTAAATGTTGCCAGAGCATTCATAATATAATGCCAGAGTTATTTTCCTACCAGCCAGTTACAACAAAAGGTCGCCTCAAGCATAAAACCCAAACAGTACGTGCCGTATACGCACAAATCCTTAAAACACACAAATGTCATCATCTGCCTAGTCTATTCCCAACTAAGTTGGGGTCGGCTTCCAGTCTAACCGGATGCAGCTGAGTATTTTACATGGAGCGACTGCCTATCTGGCCGCCACAACCCAGTAACTGGGCATTACAATACCTCTTGGTAAGACTGGCTGTCAGATTTTCGGGTTTCTGACAACCCGTAACGACTGTCAGAGATGCACAAATGACAGCTGGAACCAACTGCTTAACGTGCTTTTCGAGGTACGGAGGAGTCTCGGTATGTAAAGATGGTTACCCATCCACGGCCAACCCCGGCAAGCGTAGCTTAATCTGATGGATTGACCTGTGCGGCAAAACATACAAAAGTAATGAAGATAATTTATTTTTTTATTTAATACTTTAAGCAAAGAAATATACAGAAGCGGACTTAATACCGTAGATATTTCTACCAGTCAACCTTTAGGTGATGCAGAGATAAACATAAACAGTGCAATAGACAAAACTCACTGCAAATACACACTTAACGTAGGTACTTTAGTGTCCAGGATAAGTCCTATTGACATAGCTTAACCAAAGACAAACATACAGACTGCAAATTCCTAACGACAGTCAAGCATTCCCTTTAGCTACTGATGCATGGAACAAGAAATATCCGTAGGACGTGCAAATATTTGATTATCTGTGGGGCACGAACCCACAATCCTTAGTTGACTTCTAAACTTAGTAACGGCAGACATTTAATTACGGTTTCCCAGCTTTTTAGAATTGAAAGCAACAGCTGTCCGTATATTTAGGTCTTCATGATTAACTGAATCAGATTTTAGTATATTATATCATCATTCAATCTGCCGAGTCTTTTCCCAACTATATTGGGGTCGGCTTCCAGTCTAACCGGATGCAGCTGAATACCAGTATTTTTCATGGAGCGACTGCCTATCTGACCTCCACAACCCAGTCACTAACTGGGTAATACGATACCCCTTGGTAAGACTGGCTGACAGACTTTCAGGCTTCTGACTACCCGTTACGACTGTCAAAGATCCACGAATGACAGCCGGGACCAACGGCTTAACGTGATTTCCGAGGCATGGAGGAGTCTCGAAATCATTATATATATTTTATATCATCATTCTCCTGCCCTTATCCCAATTCATTTGCGGTCGGCGCAACAGGAATATTTCTACCTTGATTGTAAATACTATCGCACGTGTGAAGCCATTGGTGAAAGCTAGTTAAACTATACGTATAAATCTTCCTCTTAAATGACCCTATCTATTGATGAATACCGCATTAAAATCCGTTGCGTAGTTTAAAAGATCTAAACGTACAAAGGGTCAGACGGCGGAGAGCGACTTTGTGTTTTACTATGTGGAGATAAGTAACATGCCGTACGCAAAAAACGCGTTTAAACTTTCGAACGCCAGAGCATAAACGCACGCGCGTGCCCTCCACGCCAAGCTACAAATTTATTTCCTCTTGTTATCATGAATTTCCCAATATCCATGGTGTCTTTAATTTGTTTCATGTCATTAAAATACGTATGAGAGCTTCAATTTTTAAGATATCTGTATAAACGCTCACAAAAGTAATTATTTAATTGTTTATTTCGCGTTTATTATCACATATTTGTGTCGTTCGCGTACAGGGCATGCGCTTGTTTGTCACGTATATGTGACAATAGCGTTCAAAAGGTTTACGTGGAGTCGCGGATCAGCCCGTCTTACCACTACTTGTAACTCATATAAATAAAAAAGAGGTAGGGAATCATACGGATTCTAAAAGCGAATGATTGAATTATGGTTACATTGTAATTTTTCTTAACAACCTAGATTCAATCGTTCATAGTGAGGCTCACGTCCGGCAGTGTTTGGTAATACAGACCTATAATAAGTAAGCGGGATTGTCCGAAAGGGTTACCGCTTCCCCGGAACATAAAGGGCTAAGAAGGAACATGGATGGGTTCCCTCCCTTCCACTTCACCCAGAGCGGGAGAAGTCATTGGATGATTTCCCGACCTCAAAAATAAATAACATAAAAGACCTAAAATAAAGTCTTAGTAGTATCCAAAAAATAAAACAATGTATTATGTGTATGTATGTCTAGTTCTGATGGTAAAAGGAAAAGAGGCAGGCAGGTTAAAAGATGGATGGATGACATAAAGAAAGTCGAAGACGCTACCTGGTCAAGAAAAGCTAGAGACAGAAAGGAGTGGAAGCAGCTGGAAGAGGCCCGTGTGTCACAGGACACGCTGATCACTAAACCGGGAAACAGATGTGCTAGTTTATAAGTTTGTTTAATTATTACTTTTTGTTTAGTTGCAGCAATAAAGGCTTATTATTATTATATTCTAGTTCTGACAACCATAGACATGCTATGATTTGGGAGGTTCAAAAGCCAGCACATCAAGCTACTCCAATCTGTCAAATATCTTTGATAGTTTTTTAACTTTATTACAAACTAGCCGCTGCCAGCGGCTTCGCTCGCATTTGTATCACTAATGATCCCAAGAGACCGTACTACCGGGATAATTAGTATCCTGTGTGTTAATCCAGGTCATAAACTACCTCTGTGCCAAGTTTCATCCAGATCCGTTCAGCCGTTTGAGCGTGAAGGACGGATAAATATACAAACACACACACACAAACTTTCGCTTTTATAAAATTAGTGTAATTATATTATAATACTAGCTGTTCCCCGCGGTTTCACCCCCGCTGCGCGGCTCCTATTAGTCGCAGCGTGATGTTATATAGCCTTCCTCGATAAATGGACTATTCAACACAAAAAGAATCTTGCAATTCGAACCAGTAGTTCCTGAGATTAGCGCGTTCAAACAAACTCTTCAGCTTTATAATATTAGTATAGATTGGTATATTAGTATAAGCAGTGATAGCCTAGTGGTTCGACCGTCGGCCTGCCAAGTCTTAGGTCTCGAGTTCGAAGCCACGCACCTCTGAGTTTTCAGATTCATGTGCGTATTGTATAATAAAATAATAATAATAATAATAATAAATTTATTGAAATAATAATAAGTTCACAGAAAAAATAAAAATTGTATGTATCGATCAGTAGTAGGTATGTATAAATCTAGGTCTATTAAATAGAATTATAGAAATCTGGATATAAACTATGGTATGACAAATATGAGATACAGTCAAAAATAGAGCTACAAATGTAATGTAGTGCGTTGCCTGATCTAGGTTTATTTAAACCTGTGTTTCAGGCCATCTCTCTACGAAAGTACTTGGTAAATAGTACAGTCATTAAATTAAGTAAACTATTAACTATTATGAATTAAGTAAGCTAGTAAACATAATGTATGTACAATATCTAAGTTATACAATATTTTGCGTAACCTTATTATAAGTTAGGCTTATGGGATATATTAATATCAATAAACTATTACAAAATAATATTAGGTTAGGTACGAAATTACAGTTAAGTCAGCTTTTTTAGTTCAGCACCTCTAGTAGCTTTTCCGTGTCCGAGTAATTTAGTTTTGCTAAATGTATGTATGATTATCACTTGCTTAAAAATCGGTGAAGGAAAACATCGTGAGGAAAACCGGCATGTCTGAGAGATATTTCTCAACAGCATGTGAAGCTAAGTCAGAGGCCCATGGGCAGCATAAAAACTCTGACACCAGGTTAGTCACTAACCACACGAAAAGAAGAAGAAGATTTGACAGTTTGGGATAGCTTGATGTGCTGGCGTCTGTACGAATGATGGATGACATTTAACCCTTTAACCGCCCGACTAAGTATCAGTTGTCGTGCCCCCAGCGCCCAACTCATAAAAAAGAAACTTTTATTTCAGACGAATATGGTCTTGCAGTTACATAAACAACGAAATCCGAACATAGATTCTCAGTCGTATAAACACGACTCAGGCGGCACGGGCACGACAACATTTGTCGTATTAATCCGACTGGGGCGGTTAAAGGGTTAATGCGCAGGGTACATTCCAACTTAGCTTCAAAAGACATCAACGCGTCTACAAGCCTGTTGTAATTGATGTCTTTACCCATTAGATGTTCGCCTATTAGAAGCTGTTTGCTTATAAGAGCTCAACGATTTATACGGTTACATTTATTGTTGTTTCGAGATCAGTTTTCTTATGAACCTATGGGGTTCATACGACATTTGAGGGGTGAAATCACTTCACATCAAGTTGAACGACGGACTATTTATATTTTCTACGCTCCCTAGGCCCTATTACATGGGACTTATATACATATAACTAGCTGAATGTGGGTGTATTATACGTTCAATAATAGCTTGGTGTCGCTCTTCTAAAGATTGTATACTTTTGTGAATAGTAGAGCGCCAAGACAACCTGTGTAAAGCGAGCCTCTCCCAACCTGTAGGATCAATAGCGCACGCGTTAAGATGCTTTCGGAACACATCCTTATAGTGGAGATGTTGACCGCCAAGCTTCCGTTTACCTTCTGCCATCACGCAGACGCACGCAGAGATAGACCTAAGCCCTCCTACACGCCCTGCGGACGGTGAGTAATGGGTGACTCATCGTCCGATCAGCACCAGGCCCGTGCCGGACGGCGCGTATATGTTCCACGCGCGCCTCAAAGAGATGTCAGCATATGAAGGGGCCCCTCAGGGCCAAGCCTGCCGGGTAAGCGGGATTGTCCGAAAGGGTTACCGCTAAACCGGAACATAAAGGGCTAAGGAAGGAACATGGATGGGTTTTAATCAGTAAGAGTCTGACACTCCCTTCCGCTCCACCCAGAGCGGGAGAAGTCATTGGATGATTTCAAACCCTTAAAAAAAAAGCCCTCCTACACGTATACATACAACACTGCAGGCCAACTCTATTGCTCCAGTTGTGACCGGGTGTTCAAAAGGAAATTCGGTCTAGCAAGCCATCTAAGGGCTCACGCAAGGAAGTGATTTGAAGGGTCGCCGTTATCGAAATCGATAAGGAGGACTATATTTATTATACCACAAACCTTAGCCCCCTCCCCCCTCCCATTACCTTTGTTTACCTATGTTTCACAAATAAAATATTTTGATTTGATTTTGATTTTATACGTTCTACTCTGCCTAACCCTTCAAGATTACAGGCGTGATGTTTTGATATAGTTTTGAGTCACGTTCTTGTTAAAAGGTCTTAGAAAACCCCCTTTTTAAGATGCCGTACCCAAATTGTAATACGGGATTCTCTTACTAAGACTCCGCTGTCTTCCGTCCGTCTGTCCGTCTGTCTGGCTGTATCTCATGAACCGTGATAGTTAGACAGTTGAAATTTTCACAGATGATGTATTTCTGTTGCCGTTATAACAACAAATAGATATTTAAGTGGGCTCCCATACCAAAAACGTGAACTTTTTACCGTTTTTTTATTAAATAATGAGATAGACCAAAGAAACGATGGATGGATTGTGTGAAAGATGATATGGCTAGAAAGGAAGTGACGACTAATAGAGAAGTGTGGAACAATACATGTTGCGCCGAGCACTAATAAATTGGGATAAAGGCAGGAGAATGCTAGCATGTGGCAAATGATTGATTTTAATGTGATGTGTTTCGTAATGTTAACTACTTCTCATACGATAAATGTGTAGAGTCAAGTTCTTCCAACTGGACAGACAGCTGTGCTGCTGGGGAGTTTGTTGCGCCACTTCTTCTGCCCAGCTAAAGCACTAGGAAGTGGTGAAGGGTGGGCGTTTTTGGGGGACTGTCTTATGTAACTTTGACCTTCAAAAAGTGCTGATTTCATCCTAGTTTGACTACAAGACTTTTGATTTTTTTGATTTTGATTTAATGACGATGGTACAGAACCCTTGGTACGCGAATCCGACTCGCATTCGACCGGTTTTTAAGCCCAAGTATTAAAAATGAGGACAAAAATCAATCAAAAACTGCCAACTAAGTTAATCGGGCAACAAAAATAGATTTTAATGAACAGATAAGCGTGGAGTGGTGACCTAAGTACATTAAAAGCTCCTCAGTGGTGATCGAGCGCATTATCACTATATTAATAAACGTTATCTAGCATTTAGGCGCGTGTTAGCGCATATCAGTGGGCTAATTTTATCAATAAGCCCTATTTATTTTAGAATCATGAAATTATTCAAAGTTCACTGTTGGTAGGTACTTTTTTCATGAAGTATTCAGTCGTAGCTAAGTTATAACAGCCGCACGGATCGATCAATCAGGTTAAGCTACGCTTGCCGGGGTTGGTCCGTGGATGGGTGACCATCTTTACATATTGAGACTCCTCCGTGCCTCGGAAAGCACGTTAAGCTGTTGGTCCCGGCTGTCATTCGTGGATCTTTGGCAGTCGTTACGGGTAGCCGGGAGCCCGAAAGTCTGACAGCCAGTCTTACCAAGGGGTATTTTTATTTTATTACCCAGTTACTGGGTTATGGAGGTCGAATAGGCAGTCGTTTCATGTAAAATACTTGTATCCAGCTGCATCCGCTTAGACTGGAAGCAGGCACTTTTGAATTGTCAAGGGGTCGGTCGGTCAGAAAGATGAAACTAGTTGCCCATTCCAAAGCAATAGGTACCTATAGAGAAGTACGGGCAAGAAACTCCATGGACTTTTATACTAATAACGCCACTGACCACCTGACACGCGACCAAACCAAACAGGCACCCATTTAATAGATAGATAACGAATTATTAATCATGATAATGCGGTTAATATTGATTAATGGTGGGGACAGAATAATCGATTCTTTTCATGGTGTATATGATTAACAACAGTAGCTCATGCACTTTGAAAACCTTAGTGTCCTTGCCCGTTCTTCTCCATACGTACCTACTGCTTTGGAATGGGCAACTTCGTCTTTCTGACTGACCGACCCCTTGACAATTCAAAAGTGCCTGTAATTGGTTTATTTGAAATAAATGCTTTGAGTTTGAGTTTACTGGGGGCCGCCCAGCACCACTGAAAGCTGAGACAAAGCAGTGTTATTTTAATATTTCTTCATAGTGGGATAGAGATGGAATCAAACGTCATGTATAGCTCCGTTTCATTCTCACACTGAAGTTATCCTTACAAAAAAAAATGCGAAAGTTTGAATGGATGTTAGTTACATTATAATTACGCTGATTTATAATAAAGGTGAAAGTTTATGAGTGTGGGTGAGTTTCTATGTTTGTCCGTTCTTCACGCTCAAACGGCTGAACGTATCTGGATGCATCTTGGCACAGAGATAGTTTTTTACATAATTTAGGTAAAAAACTAACATATAGGATACTTTTCATAGCATGTTCCCGTGGGATAGTTTCTGCCATCCACGTGGGCGAAGCCGCTGGCAGTAGTTAGTATTGAAATAATACTGCTAGAAAAGGTAGCGATTCAGGTCCAGATAGTAGTTAAAGCTAATTTAGTTACCTATTAACCTATTCGGTGACGGTGAGTAATGGGTGACTCACCGTTCGATCAGCACCAGACCCGTGCCGGACGGCGCGTATATGTTCCACGCACGCCTCAAAGAGATGTCAGCATACGAAGGGGCCCCTCAGGGCCAAGCCTGCCGGGTAAGCGGGATTGTCCGAAAGGGTTACCGCTACCCCGGCACATAAAGGGCTACGGAAGGAACATGGATGGGTTTTAGTCAGTAAGAGTCTGACACTCCCTTCCGCTCCACCCAGAGCGGGAGCAGTCACTGGATGATTTCCCAGCCTTAAAAAAACTTTTTGTGAAAACTTAGTTTGCTAAATGCAATATTTACCGATATCTAAAGTTATACTAGTAAATTCGGGCTGATGCTGAAGAATTGACGATGGAAAAATCCTAACAAACCGAAACAAACAAAAACACACACACACATCACCTGCCTAGCCTTTCCCCAACTATGTCGGGGTCGACTTCCAGTCTAACCGGATTCAGCTGAATACCAGTATTTTACATGGAGCGACTGCCTATCTGACCTCCACAACCCAGTAATTGGGCCATACCCCTTGGTTAGACTGGCTATCAGATTTTCGGGCTTCTGACTACCCTTAACGACTGCCAAAGATCCACGAATGACAGCCGGGACCAACAGCTTAGCGTGCTTTTCCGAGGCACGGAGGAGTCTCGATATGTAAAGATGGTCAGCCATCCACGGCCTACCCGGCAAGCGTAGCTTAACCTGATGGATCGACCTGTGCGGCTGTTAGTACAAACAATTGCAAAGAAAGGACACATGGGTAGGCCGCATAAAGTACAAAAACATGTATAAAATAAACAAGAACATTGATACACAGATATCTATGGCTTTCAATATTTGTTTCTTGTGTCATTTGTTTACTTAAACTATCAATATGTTTGTTTACAACGTGGCGCTACAATGGTGACATTAATTTAACACACATATACGTTTTCACATTTTGTGTATCTTTGACAGTCGTTACGGGTCGTCAGAAGCCCGATACTCTGACAGCCAGTCTTACTAAAAGGTATCGTATTGCCCAGTTACTGTGTTGTGGCGGTCAGATAGGCAGTCGCTCCATGTAAAATACTGGTATTCAGCTGCATCCGGTTAGACTAGAAGCCGACCTCAACGAAGTTGGGAAAAAGCTAGGCAGATTGATCTGATATACGTTTTCACATTTTCGTTTCATGAAAACATTTTATTTCCATTAAACGTTATTATTTACGGATTTATTGAAAATGTTAGAAAATAACATCTTAGAGCAACCTGTACATAAAGAACAGTCGCGCAGCGGTCATTTGCCGGATCATAACATTCGCATCAATGAACTTAAAACGAACAAGCAATACTATTAGTATGAAACAACTGCAAAAAGTAGGCGAATTGATTTTATCATTTAGTTTTTTTGTACATGGTAGTGTATGGGCTAGACCAATAAAGCAGTCCTAAAAGAACCAAGGAAAGGAACATCCTATTGGGAGTTCATATTATTATAATTCTGTTGAACAAACAAATAAAGTGACCTGAGCGCGCTATAAATTTTCGTAGGTGGCCGGCGTAGACTCGTAGACCGGCTACGAAATTCGTAGACCTGTCCTAATTACGTAGCAATTTTTAAATCAAAATAGAATAATAATTGTAACATTCAAAAAACAGTTATTGCGTTGTTTCTAGGTACTTATTGTTTTTAAATAAAGAAAAATGTTTTAGTTTTTTGTTATAGCGATCTTAGTACTAAAGAATACTAAACTGTTATTTAGCTTACTGTTAATAATACTCCAAAAACAGTGTATTATTGTTTTAAGCAGCTAAGAACCAGCAGTCATCTGAAAGACAACCATTTAGCCTACAACAAATAGTAATATCTTTATAGTTTTATTTAAGTTACTTTATTATATTTTTGTTCTAATTTTGAGTCATCATAATAGAATAGAATATAATGTTCCCACTGCTGGGGCGAGGGGGAGTGGGCAGTAATTCACCACACAAGCCCGGGTTGATGGATGTCTTTGTGTGATGATTGTTTTGATTGATATGTTTTCGAAATTTTCGTTCCCAGACATGCTTCTGGCGTGGTAAAATAATTTTGAGTACGTACAGCCTGCACATCAAGTTACCACAAACGGTAAAATTTTCTCAATCGAAATTTAACTTAACCATAAACGTATTAAAGTTTAAAATAATTTGGAGAAATTTGACAATTTGGTATAACTTGATTCACTGGCGACCGTACTCGACATAAGTTAAACGAATTAAGCCTAACAACTGTTTCTTTCATTCCACAGGTACATAATGTAATACCAGCCACAACACAACAATGTCTTCCCAAATCCTCCCACACGGTATTTACCGCCGAGATTCAAACGACATCCAAGAAAAACCCTTAGAAATCGACACGGAATCGAATCCGGACCGCAGCCGATCCAACAGCCCGAAAAACATGAAATACTACAAACAAATCGACGAAGACAAAACTATACTAAACCAAGGGAAAAAATCATTCTGCATAGACGCGTTATTGTCCAGACAATTACCAGAAAGTAGCTTACAAGACAAAATGGCGCAACAGAAATATTTGACGATCATTCATAATAAGAACTACATAGGAAGGTATCAGGAGAATTATGACTCCCAAATTGAGCAAAATATGATAAATAAGTGCGAAGGACGGGAGAGTCCAAGGTCTGGGCAGAGGAGTCCGAGATCTGGGCAGAGCAGTCGATCTGCGAGTCCAGGGTCTGATGATGGGAACCGGTCTGGGAGCTATAGTCCCCCGATTTCGCCAGGAGTTGAGGGGGGGAATGAGGAATATGAGAGCTATAGACCAGGTAAGCGCATTTATTTATAAACCATTATTATTGTAGCTTTAAACTTCGACAACACAGCCCGTCCCTCCAAAATTCAAAACGTTTGAAAGTATTTGTGAAAGTACAAAGCGCCACCACGACTCACAACGCATGTCGCTGCCGGCCTGCTACTGAACACGAATACTTACACAACTATATACAAACTCTTTCGTAAGGATGTGACTACAAATATTGGAAGTCATTTGGAGGGGCGCGCCATTTTATCGTAGTTTATCTCTTCCTATGTTCAACAAATTAAATGATGACTTTCTTTCATAGAGAAGATACGCACATGAATCCGAAACGTCAGAGGTGCCTTGGGTTCGAACTCGAGACCTATATCTTGGCAATCCAACAAACACATCACTAGGCTATCACTGCATTCAAATAAGGACTTACAACTAACTAAACCATCTTATTTCCTCCTCAGGAATAATTCCAAAGCCCGGCCTCCTACCACAGAACCCTGCCCTCGTCGCTGCCCAATCCGCCGCCCTATTCAACTACCCCCAGCTGTCCCAGCCGGGAGCTCTGCCCCCCGGGACCCCGCTGCCGTCTGCCTTCCACCACCCCGGGGACCGGGTACTCCATCACATGCAGCTGGAGTGGCTGGCGAGGACCGGCATGTTTTATCACAGGATACCCGAGCTTGGAGGTACGTGGTTATGTATGTGAACTTATAGATTATTTTGTGAGCTGGATAATGTGTTATTTCGTGTATTCTTATATGTTTTTTATAGGGTTCTCTGTACATAGTATAACACATAGTCGCTCCCCACCGTCTGTCCCTCTGTACGTCTAGATCTTTTAAACTACGCAACGGATTTTAATACGGTTTTCGTCGATAGATAGAGTGATTCAAGAGGAAAGCTTTATACGTATAGTTTAAAACTAGCTTTCTTCAGCGTTATGCCGATATAAAAGTAGACTAAATCTTTTCCCGGGGTTCAAAGTATCCCCATACCAAACTTTATCAAAATAGCATCGATCCATCAGGATAAGCTACTCTTGGCAGGGTTGGTCTGTGGATGGGTGATTATCTTCAGATATCGAGATTCCTCCGTGCCTCGGAAAGCACGTTAAGCCGTTGGTCCCGGTTGTCATTCGTGGAGCTTTGACAGTCGTTACGGGTAGTTAAAAGCCCGAAAGTCTAACAGCCAGTCTTACCAAGGGTATCGTATTACCCAGTTACTGACTGGGTTGTCGACTAAAATACTGGTATTTAGCTGCATCCGGTTAGACTGGATGCCGACCCTTATATAGTTGAGAAAAGGCTATGCAGATTAATTGAAAACTCAACAAAAACTCTGAAAAAGATAAAGATAACATGATTCAGCATGCTGTTGCCAAATCTACCATTCATCTTATACTTATTCTTATCTTTTGTGCAACAAATGGAAGTATTTACAATACATGATCTGTAGACGAGTTAAACTTAATCTGTCATCAAGATAAATGTGATCGATCAAACTACAAAATAATAATACTTACACACAATTGATTTGTCTGTCAAAATTTCCATTAACAACAAAAATTTGTTAACAAATTGTCAAGCACGTGTTAACTGCTGAGATTGATTTAATTATGAATTATAATCAACCATTCGTTTCAATGATTTACATTAAAATGTGACAAGTTGATAATCTAAATAGGACGCGTCAATATTTTAACAGACGCGTCGATAATTTGAATATGTTTCGGCGATAATTTGAATATGACGCGTCGATAATTTACGTTCTGTTGGTCTTGCAATAACTAAACGCAAACTGACCCTACGATTTGCGGCTGGGACTCTTGCCTCTTCTCTGGGAGTGTTTAACGATTTTTAATTCTAGAAAAGGCCGTTTTCCTTCAAAGATTTTCCAAATAAATTTGAGTAATTAACTATATTTTCTACAAATAAAAAAGTATCTCTTTATTGCAACTATATTAATATAATGTTAATCTAATCATATTTACATTTAAAAGCTAAATATTCATAATAACATGCACAAAAATAAGTATAATAATCAAAGAGCACCAAAAAATTCGTCCACATCGCTGTCAACAGCAAAAGTTCCCAAAAGGCTGGCAGCATTGCTGCGTTGTATGGCAATGCTGATTCTTTGACCAAAAAATGGGCCAGCCCTCTGGTCACGTGAAGAGTCGATCAGCCGCTTGGTGAAGTCTCGAAGAACAAAGTGGGCACTCGACCCCATTTCAACCCCTAAAAAAAATACCTAATACAGACAGCCATATCCACGAATAAAAACTATCATATCATACGTAAATTAATCAAATTGTCACACTTACAAGAAAAAATACAATTGTTATCACTTATCGCCACAATCAGAGGCCTTATTCAACAAATAACATATCCATCTAATATCGCTGTCGAAACAAATATTATTTTCATCTTAACTATTGAAGATACATTATATTCTTATCACCTGTCTAAGAGACGATCCCATTTTCTTTGTCATACAATTTGAAGATTGCGATAAACAAGCGGTTGATAGGCTTGAGGAGAGCCATAGGCCCCACCCGCGACGCTACACAGAGGCCCATGGGCAGCATAAAAACTCTGACACCAGGCTAACCTGGCAAATCACTAACTACACGACAAGAGAGAGATACTCAAAGGTATCGCATTGAAGGGTTTTACAAGTATAGTGGCCAGCACATCAAGTTACCACAAACTGTCAGATATTTTCAAACGATTTTGAATTTAACAAACAACGAATGAAGGTTTAAAATCATTTGGAGAAATCTGACAGATTGGGGTAACTTGATGCCCTGGCGTAAGTGAGATATTTCAGCATTGAAGGAAAAGAAAAGAAATTATAAACATCACTACATAGTATAAAACAAAGTCGCTTCCCGCGTCCTAATGTCTGTATGTATGCTTAGATCTTTAAAACGACGCTACGCTACGGTTTTCACTAATAGATAGAATGATTAATGCGAAATG
The DNA here is from genome assembly GCA_951799385.1 of Hyppa rectilinea. Lineage (NCBI taxonomy): Eukaryota > Metazoa > Arthropoda > Insecta > Lepidoptera > Noctuidae > Hyppa > Hyppa rectilinea. Next base: position 928,479 of record OX637328.1, read on the forward strand.
TTTATCTGTATTATTTGTCGACATATTATGCGGGCGAAGCCGCGGGCGGAAGCTAGTTATTATATAAACTTAAGAAAAAAATCAAAACATTTTTTGTTTTTCTTTTCCTATTCGACGCTAAAATCTCAGCATGATGCTGCGACATTCAAAAATAAGTGTAGGGATATTCAGGGTCCTTTCCTTCACCGATTTTTAAGCAAGTGATAATTATACAATACTCACATAAATCCGTAAAATCAGAGGTCTTGGGTTCGAACTCGAGACCTATGACTTGGAAGTCCGACGGTCACACCACTTGGCTATCACTGTTTTTTGCGAAATTCAATGTCCCAATTTTTACCGCCGGGTTTTACACATTAATCGGTAAGATTATTTTCTGTTTAACATCAGGTATTTATATATCAGGACCATATGCCAATTCCGTCATGTTACCAAAAAAAAAAAAACATTTGTATAATCCAATTCTTATCGATTAATTCGTAAAAACGATGACATATGTGTCAAACATGATTAGCAGTATTAAACGACCCCTAGGTTAAATAATGTTTAGCGGGGGGTAACGTTGACAGGGGACATTCGTTATGGGTAAATAAAATTAAATAAATTAGCCGGCACTTATTTTTATGGGGTCATTTGTGTTTATTGGTAGATTTGAAGTAAGTAATTTTGACGATTTGGAAAGTGATGCTTTTTTTAATTTTCTCCGCGTGGTTAGTGACTAACCTGGTGTCAGAGTTTTTATGCTGCCCATGAGCTTCTGGCTTAGCTTCACATGCTGTAGAGAAATCGGTTTCCTGACGATGTTTTCCTTCACAGATTATAAAGCAAGTGTTGCAATACGCACATTAATCCGAAAAATCAGAGGTGCGTAGCTTGGGTTCGAACTCGAGACCTATGGCTTGACAGTGCGACGGTCACACCACTAGGCTATCACTGCTTTTTTTTTAATGAGAAGTCATCAAATGATCCCTCCCGCTCTGGGTGGGGCGGGAAGGAGCTACAGATTCTTACTCTTAAGATGTTTAATTTGTGTTTCACTTCCGAAACGGGAATACTATGGACCCCAATATTGCATCTATAGACAAATAGATAAAACATTTTTTTTCTCCTACCTTTAATATCAGTGAAATCGTACGTTATGTACGCTCGCCAGCGCAAGTTATACCAAACTGTCAAATATCTCCAAATGATTTTAGACCTTTAAACGTAGTTGGATAAGTTCAAAATCGATTGAGAAAATTTGACAGACAGACAGTACATGTTCGCATCGCTTCCCATAGATATATGGAACAGAATATACAACTTGATGACAGTTTATTAACATTTATGGTAATTAATTCGAATTAATTGGCAACAATAATTCATGATAGTTTGTTTACTGATTGGTAATTAGTAATTATACGTCAGGAGTTGGAGTATAGCTTAAATAATATTGTTATATGCAGTAATTGGTTTTTTTGTTCAGCATTGGACATTAACTTTCTTAATGACTTAATGAATAACTAACTTCTTAATGAATATACAGTGAGCACCATGTACTTATGACAAAATTAAGTTTACCAGCCATTGCTATGTGTGTTTTCACCTTTTGTGGTGTAGTGTTTTTATTCTGGGTGCATCGTCTTCACATATAATGTTATAATTCATGTATACAAAACATGTTAAAAAGTAAAGGTGGATTTTCTTGCCCATTCTTTTCCATGCGAAACTACGTTTTGGAAGGGGCGACTAGAATTAATTCTTTTTCTTGTTCATTTTGACGTTCAAAACTGCCTTTATTTATTTAAACTTAGACCCACAATAGAGGTACAAAGGCGGACTTAATGCCTGAGGCATTCTCTACCAGTCAACCAAGGGTGGTGAAGAGATTAGATGGTAGATTCTTAAAAAAACAGGAACAATGATAGACAACAAAATATTAAACATAGATCAATGACAATTGTTAATAAAATAAGTAGGTATATAAATAGGTTATAACCGTATAATACACGTATACATACATATTTACTATGATAGATAACTATAATACATATAGATTATAAGTAGTAATTGGCATCTTTGTCCAGCATTGGACATTAACCTTCTCAAAGTCAAAGCATTTATTTTAATATAAAACCATAGACAAGCAATTTTGAACTGTCAAAGAGTAAGTCAGAAAGTCAGAAAATTGACTCTAGTTGCCCATTTCAAAACGTAGATCTTTATTGAGAAGAACAAGTCAGAGGCCCATGGGCAGCATACAAACTAACACCAGGTTAGTCACTTACCACACGAAAAAGAGAAAAAGCCCAATCAATTCTCACAAAACAACCTGCCAACCCATCCAAATCCGAACCTGCCGACATGACAGCTTAACTGCACAATAGTTAATCAACCCTTGTTTGTAGACTACCCTCACTATTTGCCGTCAACACTGCCTGTGATGACACCTACCCTTTATATCGACCCCTGTTGTAAAAGACTGGCTGGAATAAACTAGAGTGAAAAAAAACATGGTGGTAATCTGTCGTGATTTTTAATAGTTTATGGTTTGAAGAAAGATAAGTGGATATTATGTTGTGTTCTTTTTTTAATAGTAATCGCATAAATTGTTTATGGTATTTCGTGTACTTATAGGTTATGTTTTTTTTTAAGTAAAGAAAATATGAGGAATTCTGTTTCATATATTATTATGTAGAATAGTGACTACCTATATAGTTTTTGGCCTCGCACGGTCTTTATTTTTTTAATATTTTGTTTTGTGGTAAATTTTTTTCTCTTCTATGTCCCGTACATGTCCCGAATAAAATATATTTCCTTTCTTTCGGGATATAAAAAAATTGTTAAATCGTTACATTTATGTCTATGATTAGCTTTTTCGCGTCTGGAACTGTGATTCGTTTCAACATTAAACACGCCATGAATCTCAAAAACAGTGCCCTCATTAAAATATTTTACATCTAACACACCATTTCTAATTCCCAATTACAATATTCACAACCAGCGATGGGCAACCCCTACAATTTAAACCGTACATTTAACGCAAGATTAGTCCAGCATCCCAACTTTGCCCAGTAATAAAAATCATTCAATTATGTGATTGCTAACAGGTGCCGCTACCCGACGGTCCCGACATATGGGGCTGCAATAAACCAGCCACCCTACTTAGTTAGGGTCACCCCTGTTTAACCTTTTTAGTAGAAAAGATAAATTGAGATAGATTATTATCTTCTTAACTTAGTAATGTGTGATTTTTTAGGGTAATGGGTTATTTGCAAACTCAAACTCAAAGCATTTATTTCAAATAAACTAATTACAGGCACTTTTGAATTGTCAAGGGTTCGTTCAGTCAGAAAGATGAAGCTAGTTTCCCATTCCAAAGCAGTAGGTACCTATGGAGAAGAACGGGCAAGAAACTCCATGGACACTCTTTTAAATCAAAATATGTTTACAAAAACTGGGTTACATCATTCATGTTGAAATATGCAATTGTGTAATATGATAATATCACTACATAGTATAAAACAAAGTCGCTTTCTCTGTCCCTATATCCCTATGTATGCTTAAATCTTTAAAACTACGCAACGGATTTTGATGCGGTTTTTTTAATAGATAGAGTGATTCAAGAGGAAGGTTTATGTGTATAATTTGTTGACATATTTTGCGGGCGAAGCCACGGGCGGAAGCTAGTAATCTATAAAATATATTAAAAGCGAAAGATCACTCATTCATACATTCACTCTCACTGATTAAATACGAAATCTCGAAAACTACTGGACCTACGAAGATGAAATTTGGCACAGATGTAGATTATGAGTTGGAGACGTCAGCTAAGAATTTTAGGAAACTCCTCCGGTAAAAGGGTGAAATAGGGGTGGAAGTTTGTATAAATAATTGCCACATTGTTGCGGGCTGACCGGCGGACAGCGGCTAGTTAATATATACAAAGTGCAGACTACAATACGATCATAAATTAAACTGCGTATATCTAATGCTGTCCCCAGCCTGTGTGCGAAAATTGAATCAAATATATCCAATAGTTTAGTCGCTATAGCTAGTCAAAGATTGGCAATACTCATAGTCGGCCCGTCACTATTATTTAGTTTGTTTGAAAAAAAAACACTTTTTAAATTTCGGTGTTAGGCTTCTTCTTCGGTGCTAGGTCAAAAAATGGTCCAAAATGTACAAAATGGTCCATTGTTGTCAAATGTTTTCTCTATATTGTAAAATGGTAAAATATTTACCAATATAGAACCAATATGGAAGTATTTCATTTCAAATTAATGCGGTTGATAAATAAATAAATAACGGAATCTTGAGGCAACAAACATTAAAAAAAATACAACTTTTACAACCTCCTTTTTTGAGTTTTTTTTTTAAATAAATATTCTATTATTTTAAAAGTGAGTTTGTGCGGACGTATTATGGATGTATGGATGTTTGTTCCTGTTTCACGCAAAAACTTCTAAACGGATATGTATGAAATTTACGGATCTGGATATGGGTATGGAAAAATTTACGGTTCCCGTGGGATAATTTACTACATACACACGGGCAAAACCGCTGGCAAAAGCTAGTATAATTAAATAAAGAGGAGCTGTACACAACACAGTCTAATTAACTAACTGATTATGCAATTAAATAATTAGTAGATAAATCTTAACATGTTCGCTACAGAAGTTCATTTAAAAATCAACAGAGTCCCGACTAGAACGTAATTTGTTGATGGTGTGTGGCTCCAGTTGCGGCGGCCATTTTGTTTATTTTGAAAGTTTTTTGAGAACACACATAACATAGCCTAGTGGTGAGACCGTCGGACTGCCGAGTCATAGGTCTCGAGTTATAATCCAAGACACGTGCTTCTGATTTTAAGGATTCATGTGCGTATTGTATAATTATCACTTGCTTTAAAATCGGTGAAAGAAAACATCGTGAGGAAACCGGATTGGCTTCCAGTGTAACCGGATGCAGCTGAATTTAAGTACTTTACTACTTTACTTTACTTCTGATGGCTCGTAACATTGTAAAACATTTTAAAAGAGTAACGGTGGAGTTTCTTGCCCATTCTTCTCCACACGAAACTACCTTTTGGAAGGGGCGACTAGAATCAATTCTATTTCTTGTTCATTTTGACGTTCAAAAGTGCCTTACTTGTGCCTATTTGAAATAAATGATTTGACTTTGACTTTGACTTTGTCACCGATGCACAAATGACAGCCGGGACCAACGGCTTAACGTGCTTTCCGAGCCACGGAGGAGTTTCGGTATGTAAAGATGGTCACCCATCCACGGCCAACCCTGGCAAGCGTAGCTTAACCTGGTGGATCGACCTGTGCGGCTGTTAGTACTTAGCCACGAGCTCCTCTACCTTCTAGGAGGTATTCCTAATAATATGTTGTGTGATAATGATGATTATTTTTTTAAAGTTAAATATCTTTTAAAAAGCGAAGTAATCATCACAAGCGTGATTCCCCCGCCGGCACTCAGTCCCCCATGCCCCCAGCCCTCGGGGACTTTAAGCCAATTATCTGGCACCAATTTGTTCTCACAAACAAAGCCCGGCCCTTGCCAAATTAGATCCCCGTGTGTGAGTGAGGGGGCAGTATCGATGTGTGATGTTATCGATAGATTTAGTTCTAACTGTTTTTTTTTACAATTATACAAAAATGTTGATAACTTGGCCTTCAAAACAAAAGACACGATGAAATAAAGAACAACATTTTAAAGTAATTGCATAAAAATGGAACATGCGTTGTTTGTTGCTTGATTATAATGTGAGTTGACAGTACTTTAGAATAAATTAATAATCATTTTAATCAGCATAAAACGCACGGCGCCTATAACTTTGATAGTTCTGTAAGTTTTATACTTTTTAAGAAAATCAAATCAGAGTGCCAAGTTTGCTGGTGGCCCGGTTTATTTGCTCTCACAGTAAAGAGTGCTGACAGGTACTGTTTCAAGTCAATTTATATATTTTTTGTTTTTGTGTGAATATTGGGCATTTGGGCATTAAGTCCGCCTTTGTACCTTTATTGTGTGCGATAAGTTTAAATAAATAAATAAATATTAGTTGCCTTCACTTTGGCCAAATAAAATGTATTTTCTTACTTTCTTTCTTATAGCAATAGCATCGTGACGCTCGATACGATACACTTCGATATTGCTCATATTAGCCAAGTGTGTAGAGTATAACGTACGATAAAGCAATTCATACCACAAAATCTGTGTCACCGACCCCGTCGCATCACTAGCGAGCTCCGTCGGGCGGCTCGCGGGTAAAATTCACAGTTTTAGCAAAGAATCTATTTCGCTGGCGATTTTGATAGCCGCCATATTGGATTTTGGGTTTTAACTGTTTAAGGCTTGCATAATGTTAAACTTAATTTTGTGCTGATTGAGAAAGGCTTTAGGTGAAATAGGTAGGTGTGTATAGTCATACTAATTGTACTGGTAAAACCTCCTTCAACTTAAAAGAAATAAATAAAGAACATTTTGGGTGAAATGTCCAAGGATATTATATTATTATTAATAAAGAAAGAACATTTTTTTATTTTGCATAAACAAAACGCATGTTTCAAGCAAAAAAAAACTTAGTCACTAAATACACAAGGAGCAAAAAACCTCGTATTCGGAAAAAAAAAACTGTCTAGCCTTTTGCCGCTATGTTAGGATATTATTATTATTATTAGTATAGATAAAAGCTTTGAGTTTGAGATAGGCAGCCGCTCCATGTAAAATACCGGTATTCAGCAGCATCCGGTTAGACTGGAAGCTAACCAGGGAAAAGGCAGACAGATGATATAGATGTAGTAGTTCTTTACATCCATCAAAGAGATTGAATCTCTACTGACCCCCCATTTTTAAGAAAGGACAACGATACATACATTTACCTTAACATACAGGGGGTGGATATTAGGTAGGCGTGGTTAGTTCACGCATGCGCTGTAGTGTCTGTCTCTTGAGAAAATCCTTTTGTTCAAAGCAGGTTTTATTTCATGTAAATTATTTTATGTGGTCCCTCGTTTTTGATGGTATAGTAAAGATTTTAACGTGTGGTTGTGAATTTATTTGAAGGGACAGATCTTTGAAATTTAAATCTATCTTCTTCTCGCAAAGCAAATCGAGGTTTCTAGGTAGGAAATAATGCCAAATTAGTAATGAATAGTTGCTCCCGCGCGGTAACACCCACTGCTCGGCTCCTATTGGTCGTAGCGTGATGTTACATAGCCTATAGCCTTCCTCGATAAATGGACTATCCAACACAAAAAGAATTTTTCAATTCGGGCCAGTAGTTCCAGAGATTAGCGCGTTCAAACAAACAAACTCTTCAGCTTTATAATATTAGTATAGATTTAAGAGGGAACGTGGTCAAGTGGTTTCTAGCCTACATGATATACCAACGTTTTTCTCAATTTTCTTCCTGGTTAAAGATTTTAAACAGTGTTGACAGTTGGGTATTTGAAAGGGTAGTCAATAACGTTACTTTTTATGAACTGTCAAAACGCGGAATTTATATACGTGATTTGTATGAGATGTAACAATGTGACGACACAGATTTTTAGAATCAAATGGAATACTTATTGGCGTTAAATGTAATTGTACAATTATGTCATCACATGATATTTCTGTACGGTGATGGGAGTTTTGCCGAGCGTTCTTTTTTGTATGTGATTTCATATTTTGTTTTTGACCGTGTCAAGTTGACAAATCAGTGAGCTGTCGCGTTGCGTCACCCTCCCCCCCCCCCCCGCACCGTGCAACTACCTCAGGTACGGTCATTTAAGCAGTAGGTCTTTTTTCTTTCCTCAAGATTTAATTTAGACTATTACGAACATAAGAAAATAATTGCCAAATCTGTCCAGCCCTTCTCAACTTACTATTACCAACGAACAATATGTCATTTTTATTTTAAAGATTAGATTCCGCCAGAGACTTCGTTTCATGAAATTTCTTGTTCCCTCGACCGTCGCATCGCCTCTCGCTCTATTACTAAGTTTTCGCTTAGCGTTCTTTCTGCTTTATTTTCCTTTTTGCTCGCCTCCTAACGGTCGTAGCGTGATGTTAAATAGCCAATGACCTTCCTCAAGAATTCGGCTATCAAATGCAAAAAGGACTTTTCAAATTCAACTGAAAGTTCTAGAGATTAGCGCATTCCAATTCAAACAAACAAAACACATTTTATTAGTATGGATAAGGCCTAGTGCACAATTGCATATCCTAGGCCGCCGTGAACGAACAATTACATGGCTAAAGGAAACATACACCGTGATAAATATCCTGGTCTTTTTTCTATGAGGTTGGGAAATCATCCAATGAGCTCCCGCTCTGGGTGGAGCGGAAAGGAGTGTCAGACTCTTACTGACTAAAACCCACCCATGTTCCTTCCTTAGCTCTTTATGTGCCGGGGTAGCGGTAACCCTTTCGGACAATCCCGCTGAAATAACCCGGTCTAGTATGTAAGTGTAGCTTGCGACCCGTAACGCCGAAACAACAAAATCTTCACAACTGCGCTATATATGAAATAACTATCGCCCCAATCACAATTTAAAACTTAACACATTTAAATCGCTAATCACCGGCTTAACAATCACCGAAATATCACCATTTGTGATTGTAAGTACAAAAATAAACAAATTAAATTACTATAGGGCTAATTGTAATCACCCTATAGGTGAACCCCTAGTTAATCTTCCACTGCAAAATTCAACCTTACTATTTCAACAATAAGATTCCAAATTGCTTAAAATATTTTAGGGTAGTGTAAATCGAATGCTGCTACGGCAAAATGTACCTTATGGTTTTAAAAATAAGGCCGAGAATTTTCTGTCATAGAGAATAAGTGGTGACATATGATTAGTTTGTCGCAATTAATTTCATTTATACTATTAATGCTTATTTTAATTAGAGGGGAGGGGACATCTTGAATAAAATCACAATAAACATGTAATTATTTCAATTTCATCAAAATGTAGGTATGTAGTTTCTCTTATTACGATTTGAAAAGAAAGAAAATGTTTAAATTCTGTTCAAATAAGACGCACCTTACAGAAAAACCGACATAAAATCATCACCCCTACAAATGGGTAAAAGTCTCAATCAAATCAAAAAAAAACATGTTCAATCTTTTGTCTATTGCCATTAGCATGTCAATGTCAAACAGGAACCATAGACAAATGACAATTCACACAAATAAACATTGCGTAATATCTTTGAAAGGTCAATTTCAATGCAATTGAAATGAACTTCTATATTAATAACCTGTAAAATTAAGGATCTCGAGACGACAATATTTACGTTTATTTAGTAAATATTTGGGTAATGTTACTACTGTGCCGATGTTAATTAAATATTTTTAAGATTATAAGATTTAAAAACTTTAAGTATTCATCGACTTTTTTCGTTGGCTGTACGAATATTTGGTAAATAGGTATCTGTAGGTAAACTTATAGTTAATATTCGGTTAATTTTACTTCTGTTCCTATTATAATAGAATATTTATTTCTATAATTAAGACTTAAAAAACTTGAAGCGACTTGTCTCACCGGCTGTGCCTAAATAGATACATTTTTACCAAAAAACAACATAAAACGCGATCTGAACTCTCACTTTTCATACAAACTCACCCTACACCACCATTGCCACTTGCCCAAGCGTGAAAGTGCCAAAATAACACTTCTATAATAGGATCAATTTGGTACGAAATTAGGGAGGACATGGACTCCACATGCCGACATTATGATCGACCCTATTTGATGGGGTGCACCATAAAAATAAAGTGGTACATACAAATCATATGTTATGGACTTTTGAGGGCTGTGTCAGTTAGGTTGAAGCCACACTGGAGCTTCGCTTGGTGCCACGCTTGGTGAGTAGCTCGAACAAGTGACAAATTCAGTGTGACCAAGCGTCAGTGTGGCGCTATAGGATCGGGTCTCCCTTGTTTTACCGAAAAGAAATTTCCAAATTATCACTTCCCAAACAAATTTTCGCATAATTTCATTTGCCAAATTATTACTTACCAAAAAATCTCTTTACAAATAATTGTTATGAAAACCTATGTTTGGCAAGTGAACGTTTGAACAATAACTTGTTCACCAACTAGTACTTTTACCATTTTTTATCTAGTCAAATATTTCAGTTGGTATACTTAACATATTTTACGCAAAATTAAATAAGCCAAATATTTGGTGTCGTCAATTTTAAACTTTCAATTTCTGGTACCAAACAGGTAATAATAATGTTATTATTATTATATTATTTCTCTCGATAGCCTCCTAAAAATAATCTCTTTTTTCCATATTTTTTTCTATATAATGTAGTCGTTTCTGGCCTTCTAGTCGTAGGTGGTCACAGTTTTAACCTAACCTAACCTCACCATTTTTTTTTAATTAATAACCTACTGTAACTAGTTCCATGTATAACCTAATGTCTAGTAACCATAAATTTGACTTGTTTCAGACAAATTCAAGCACATAAGCTTACAAAGAAATACGCGAATGACATCAAATTTAACAAACAAGTAAAATGTTCATTTTTAATTATACTATTCCCAAAAAAATCTTATTTTTGTCTTTATATTTTTTGTCATAATAAATCATTTGACTAAACGTTTATTGTCTAAATATTGTTTGCTGTAATAAATCATTTGATTAAAGACCAAAAGCCTTAATGACATTATCCTTGGTAATAATCTGCCAAGTAAACATTTGACCAAATGAAAATGTGCGTATTAAAATTATTCCAAATATTACATTGGTATAAAAAAAGGTTGCTAAAATTTGTTTGGGTAATGAAAATTTGGCAAAATCTTTTCGGCAAAACGGCAGGATCCCTATAGGATCCCCTTACAACATTTTTATACAAGACATATACATGGTATACGCTATGATATATTTCGCTTAGTTGGGGTCGGCTTCCACTCTAACCGGATTCAGCTGAATACCAGTATTTTACATGGAGCGACTGCCTATCTGACCTCCACAACCTAGTAGCCGGGCAATACGATACCCCTTGGTAAGAGTGGCTGTCAGATTTTCGGGCTGACCCGTAACGACTGTCAAAGATGCACAAATTACAGCCGGGATCAACTGCTTAACGTGCTTTCCGAGGCACGGAGGAGTATCGGTATATAAAAATGGTCACCCATCCACGGCAAACCGCGGCAAGCGTAGTTTAACCTGATGGATCGACCTGCGGCTGTTAGTACTTAGCCACGAGCTCCTCCTACTTAGTTATAGAAACTAAACTATGCTTTTAAATAAAACAAAGCTGACCGAAGCGATCTCTCCTCCAATCTCAAACACCATATTTTACAGTCCCCTAAAATTATTGACACAAGATATACACCATACATACATATAGGTATTCTCGCCATAGCTCGGGGGGCGGGAATCAAATTACGTTGATTGGCGTCTTGCGCTCGACGGAGCGACTTAACGCTATTGTGTTGATATCCGAATTGACGACATTTCAAAACTGGCACTACGTTAAAACAAAAATACCATTTCTTTATTTTCTTAATCTGAGTTCAAATATATATTTTTTATATTTTTTTATTTCTTCATTTCTGAGAAAAAAAATGAAAACCAAAAAACATGTAATGACGTCACATATACGGCAGAATGAGGTAGTTGCCTTTGCTTTCAAGGCATCCAAAATTTTAGATGAAAGACTGTCAAACATCAAGACATGTTAAATGTCAATGTCACTTAGTGCTCTCTGCTTGGCAACTCGTACTTACTCAACATTCTTAATAACAACTAAGTATATAATTACTCAATACTCAATTCTTTATTGCATTCCATTCTAATTATTGATTTATTTTTTTATTCTAATTCTTACTGAAGTTGAATAATATCAACTTTTAATTGTCATTTCGCCAATAAAATGGATCCCAATCAAACCTACACGCCAATGAAGGAACCAAAATATTGTTTTGTACCAGCTTGCAAAAACAATTCTAGAGACACTCAAAAAACATTTTTTGTGGTGCCTAGCTCAGCAAAACAAGAGTGGTGCAATGCTGTGGGTATATCATGTCCTAAACGAGTTATATATATCTGCGAAGATCATCTCAATGTAAGTACCCGAATGACAATGATTTTTATAAACCCTGTAAACCTCAACACTTTTCAAATAACCTGAACTTTAACTGAAGACTTGTAATTGGTTATCAGTGTTCTTTTCTAATTCTTACTCTCTGTTTTGTTTATTTGTAAGTTTTCCCCATTGCTATCACATAGCAGCAATATTTCACTAAGTACTATTTTGTAAAGTAGGTAGGAACTTATGATAGTGTGGTAGGTGGGACACATAAAATAAATATTAATTATAATTTATTTTTTAGTTGGAGGAAGATATGGAGAACTACCGGTATTGGAAAACAATGAATGTGCGACCAAAGTTGAAGTCTCGGCTACCACATTCTCTTGTGTATTCATTCTTTGATAGGTCAACTGATCATCAAGAAATTAATGAACCTAGACCCAGCACATCTTCAATAAGTTCTTCATCATTAATGCAAATTAATATCGATAAGGGAACACTTTGTGAAAATCCTTTTACTACAAAAGCCAGCAAAGGAATACAAGTGAAGCCAAGAACATCCGATCGAACTACTTATTGCTCTATTTACAAGAAGAAGACAAATAAACCTTTTTTTGAAGAAGATGATGAGATAGAAGTGATGTTACCTTCAACACAAGGAAGTTCTGCCTCTGCTGAAATGTCTGAAGTCTCATCAGACATCAACATTAAAACTGTGATGCAGGGCAGAAGCTTTATGCTTGACCTTATTAAAAAGAAATCACAAAACTATATAGGCTTACCAAAGAATTATTATTGGTTGATTAACTATTTAGAAAGTAAACTGAATGTAAAATCCTTTAATATAATAGTAACTTTGTACAAAATTAAAAATAATACCCCCTTTTACCAAATCTCAGATATGTTTGAGGTGTCATTAACCACATTATGGAGAATATTTTTCAGAACTTTATGTATTCTATCCAAGTTCTTCAAACAATTAATTTTTACTCCCTGTGTATATGATGTCAAAAGAAACTTGCCAGCCTCCTTCAAAGCCAATAAAGAATATTCAAATGTTTTTTGCATTATTGACTGTTTCGAGATAGAAATTGAAAAGCCGTCAAATCCAATTAACCAGTCTCTAACGTGGTCACAGTATAAAAATGCAAATACTTTAAAATACTTGATAGCTACAACACCTGATGGATTTGTCAACTTTGTATCTGTTGGTTTTGGGGGTCGTATATCTGATGCCAATATAGTAGAAAACAGTGGTTTCCTGGATGTGTTGCCACCAAATTGTACTGTATTGGCAGACAGAGGATTTAAACATGTTGATGTCTTACTAAGTAGAAATCAGAATAAACTACTTCGACCACCTAGTGTTTCAAAAGACCAAAAATTAACTAAGCAGGATGCTATCAAAAGCAAGGTTATTGCCAGTCTACGTATCCATGTTGAGAGGGTAATAAGAAGAGTAAGACTATTTAAATTTTTAAAACCACACTCTGTAATTAATAATAAACTAATTCAACATGCAGATGATGCAGTTATTGTGGCATGTGGGTTGATAAATCTACATAGTTCTATTATTAAGAATGAATAAAAGACATAAACCCTATATTGGTTTTTATTTTGCACTTTGTAAAACAGTCTTAAAAATAAAATGTTTCCAAAATTCTTCAGCGGAATCTAATAAACCTTTCACATATGTTTCATCATACTCCACCCAGTACTTGTGTAGGAGTTTAGTTTGTTCAAAACTAGGATCAGCAATACAAAATAGTCCTTTTATTTTTTTTGCAGCATGCATTTGTACCATTATTTGAGCTTTATATTTTTCATAGAGTACACCATCTTTCACATAACTTTTCATTGTTTTATCACTTATAGGGCATTTTATTTCAACCACAAAGTCCATACAAATCCCGTCAGGTGAAACTCCAATGATAGGGGATATTAAAATCAACCCTGTGTGTTGGATTGCTCCAAATTCTTTTTCTAACTCCTTGAGCACTTCTTTTTCTAATGCCTTGCCCCTTTTGATAGCATTTGTTTCTGGTACCTTGTAACCTCCAAGAATGCTTTGTACTAAAGCACCATTCTCGGTTTTACAGTGAATAGCTTCATAGATCCTGGACCCTGTGACTCTTCCTTGACGCATAGAATGCCACAGTTTTGAGTCTGCTTGTGCTTTTGTAGCTTCAGCAATAGTTTTAACTACATCCATGGTAATAGATGTTGCAGAAAACAATTTAAATTTGTCATAGCAGTGGTCATCTTCTTGGTGTACAAACTGCAGGACTAAATTAAACACACTAAAGTCATTTAAATTAGGCTGTTGATTCCCACAGTAATTTAAAACCATTCCTGTTGTAATTTTACGTCTCTTGCATTCTTCGGAAAACATGGAAATATTGACACTCATGTCCAAATTATCTGGGGTTCTTTTCATTTTGCCAATGTTTTTTGCCAATATGAACTTCTGGTTACCTACAGCTCCAGCAAGTTTTGGTTTACTCCAATAACACTTTGTTGACGTAGTTGAAGGTTCGTCGGACCTTTTTATGAGCCAAATTGCAAAGCAAATAGCGTGTTTGCATCCTCCTGCAGAAGCTGCACAGTCGTTGCATTCTATTGTGATAATCTTTTCGTCAGATTCATCTATTACAGCTGTAACCTGATATAATTTAGATTTAACTTTATGTTCGGGTGTTACCCTGCAGTTGACAGTGCATGAGGTCCCTTCTCGCTTGACTTCTACATACCCTACAGCTGTATCAACATAAGCTTCCCGTGATGCTAATAATGCCTTAGCACTACGTGTTTCCGCAACATTGTAGCATTCATTTTCGTGCATATATTGTAATAGCATTAAATAGTCTACTTTCGGCAAGTTTCTGCTATCAGCTACTAGAAATCCTTCCGAAACTTTCATGGTAACTTTATAAAAACAAAGTATGGATAATAACACTTGAAAATAAGAAAATTTATGAATTTAATTGAAAACAAACAAGCTTCAACCAACGAGTTTGACAAGTTTGACATCTAACAGTTGTTTTACGGGTCACGCAGTAAAGCAAAGGTATTATCGTCAATCTGCCGTATGTGTGACGTCATTAGGCGCTTACGTCTTTTTAGAATACACCGAATTTCAAAGCTGAAATTATGAATGAAAAGTACATAATTTTGGAAAACCGAAAAATATGGGTGCCCTAATTTTGGATTTACTTTTATATAACGCAATAATAAATGCATGTTAAAAATATGAAATGTTGTCAATTGTGCTAGACTGTGCGTTTTGACAAACGTATTATATTATTGTGTTTTAGAGAACTGGTTATGTATTGGATACAGTTTGATAGTAAGAACATAGCACAGAGAGAGAAAGAACCCAGAAGTTATTCCGTGAGATAAACTACCATAACACGGCCCACCCCTCCAAAGTTCAAAACGTTTGAAAGTATTTGTGAAAGCAATCACCGCGCGCCACCAAGACTCACAACGCATGTCGCTGCACTCGCTGCCGGCCTGCTACTGAAGACGAATACTTACAACTACATACTAACACTTTCGTAAGGATGTGACTACAAACATTGAACAATTTTACATAATAATTATAAGGAACACTAACTTCTGTCATCAATTTGCTCGGTTATTGAAAATAATATCACAAGATTCGACTTTAGAGCTTAATTCAATAAAATTGAAAAATAACAAACCTTTTACTAATACTTACCGCCAAAATTCGTAACAATGACCCGCGCCCGGCGAACTCGCCATCTTTTCCATAGAGAACAGACCAAAGCCGTTTTCCCATAGACAATAAATGTAACCTCCTCCCGTTAGATTAGAAGCACACGTATTCATTGCTCAGGCTATAAATCTGCCAAGGGTGCGTTGCACTCTGAAAGTTGCTCCACTTCCGATATACGATTTATATTGTTGAGTTTGTTGTGTTAAGTATAGTTTTGAATTCGTAAGCTTCTACTGAAGTTGAGCATGTGAATGTATTACGTTAGAAATGGATGAATTGGGAATAGAATGTATGGATACCGCACTGCACTATTGAGTAGTCCTGTGTCGTTGAAAACAAAGTTCTGAAATTTAAACCTTGAAGAGTGCGCATGCCTTTTGATTTGATAGCTAGTTAGTTTACATAATAAAGATTACTAATTTGTTCTCTATGTTCGTGTCCATGATTTTATTGTATAATTTACGCTTCATCGCGTTTAAACCAGTATTAAAGTAAAAGACTGCCTGAAAGTATGTTATTTTTGCTGGAAATCGCCCTAAGCTTAGCATATGACTTAGTTCCTCAAGGTTTATTTATACTAAAACTTTATGTAGGCGAGACAAAACTTGCTTCTAAAACATTAATCAGCTAAACAACCTACATTCATGCATCACAATTATTAGTTACATTCATCAATTTACATTATCCTACAAATTCAAATTCACAATATCGCAATCGTCCATAATGTAAGTAGTTTCATTGGCATGGAATTTAATTACTAAGTAAGGTAATCCATCCATGACATACCAAGATACCTCCAACGTCGGCCACGGCTTTCACTTATACGTCTTTGACAGCCGGTACGGGTCGTCAGAAACCCAAAAGTCTGACAACCAGTCTTACTAAGAGGTATCGTGTTACCCAGTAAATGGGTTGTGAAGGTCAGATAGGCAGTCGCTCCATGTAACATACTGGTATTCAGCTGCATCCAGTTAAACTCAAAGCCGACCCTAACATAGTTGGAAAAAGACTCGGTAGATGAAAAAAAAACAAAAGAAAGATGAGTTACTAAGAATAGGTAAGGTAGATACTCGTAGAGATGTCAGCATAATTACAAGGGGCCCATTAGGGCCGAGCCTGCCGGGTAAGCAGGATTGTCCGAAAGGGTTACCGCTATCCCGGAACATAGGGCTAAGGAAGGAACATGGATGGGTTTTAATCAGTAAAAGTCTGACACTCCCTTCTGCTCCACCCAGAGCGGAAGAAGTCATTGGATGATTACCCACCCTCAAAAAACAAAAGGTAGATACTCGTAGGTAACAAAAACTCGAAGTAGAGCCACTATCCATCGAGTTGGCTGTCCCAACTATTGGTATATACAACATGTCCCAAAATTCAACGATAAGCCGGCACCAGAGGATGGACCTACTAATGACTACTCGAGAAAAAAAAAGAAAAAAAAAATACCTCTACTTTTTTTTAAATTACTTAAAAAAAATGGAAATTCTTCGAAAATGTATACCCCTTATGACACTTTTAACTACCATGACCACAATTTTTCAAATATTTCAGTTTTTTTGTTTGTATCGGCAACCTAAGTAGTACTACTATTCACCATAATCTTTGAAAATTACAGAATTTTCGTAGTTTTATACAAAAAAAACAACCAAAAAAAATTATTTCCCTATAATTTTGAAAGATTTTAACGTTCAGTACACTTTAAGTCATCGTAGTGTAAAAAAAAATATGGACACCACTATGGCAAGTTTTTTAAAAAATTAGCGCAACTAACCTAGATTTTAAAATGGTATAATACTTTATTAAAACTAGCCACAAAAAATAAATAATGATACTTTTTCTAATCAAGAACCAAATTTTATAAGTTGTTGTTAATAGTAATTACTTCTACTATGTGCCCAAAATAGATTTCTTTCGCAAATTCTTAGAATTTGGAAGGGACATGTGCGTAGTCAGTGAAGTTCAGAAGTCAGAAAGAGATAGATAGTATACGTTAGAGAGAGATAGATAGAGAGCGATTATACGTTAGAGAGAGATAGATAGATGTTTGTTGTTAAATAACAATAGGGCAGGTAGGAATGTTGCTGTTCTCTACAAAGTACAAAGTCAGTACGCTCTGCTTCTTTGTTTACTGTGCACCGTTTTGTATTCAATTGATGTGACTCTCGTACTAACGACTTTTGGCTTGGCTTTTTGGACTGGATTAAGTGATCTGCAAACTGTACTAACCTGGCATTATTTTGAACTGGACTGTGTTTTGTGAATTGGACTTTTGGCGTATTTTGGACTGTTTAGCGTTTATCATGCCGCTACCATACACACCGTTGGAATACGCTAATATGCACCTCATTTATGGAGAGTGCCGATGCAATGGTAGTGCTGCTAGCAGATTATATCGAGAAAGGTACCCAAATGCTCAAAGATACCCGAATTATCGAGTATTTATTAACGTGCATCAAGCGTTTTCGGAGGGCCGTTTACCATCTGACAGGAGAAATGCTGGAAGACCTAGATCGGAACGCGACGAAGACGTTCTCAATGAAATTGAAAATGATTCAACTACCTCGGTACGTGCCATAGAAATAGCTACGGGAATCCCAAAAAGTACTGCACATCGAATCCTAAAACGTCACAGACTTCACCCATATCACTACAGGCGTGTGCAGACGTTATTACCGCGGGACTATCCACTACGAGTCGCATTTTGCCGTGTGATGCTGCAAAAACACAGAGAAGATCCCCAATTCTTGGATAATATTCTATGGTCGGATGAATCAACCTGCAAGAGAGATGGCTATTTAAATCTTCACAACCTACATAGCTGGAGCAATGAAAATCCGCACCTGATGAGACAAGACAAATCCCAATATCAATTCAAGGTTAACCTATGGACGGGCATATTAAACGGAAAAGTGATTGGGCCTTTTGAATTACAAGGAAACTTGGATGGCAATAGTTACTTGAACTTTTTACAAAATGACTTGCCAGTATTATTAGAAGACATGCCCATTAGTGATCCACAAAACATATGGTTCCAAAATGATGGCTGCCCAGCTCACTATGCCCGTCCTGTGCGAGAATACTTAAACCAAGAGTATCCAGGTCGTTGGATAGGGCGACTTGGTCCTATTTTATGGCCACCCCGTTCACCCGATCTAAACCCCCTGGACTTCTTCTATTGGGGTTGTCTCAAAGACAGAGTCTACTCGAAACCCATTGCAACACTGAACGACCTTCGCCAAAAAATCACTCAGGCTGCGGATCATATCAATAGTAGAAGATATGCACGACGAATAAAACGATCTTTTTTAAGGCGATGTCATGCTTGTATTAATGCCGGTGGTAAACAGTTCGAACATTTATTATAATATTATTAATAATGCAATAAATTTACATTTATTGACACCATTTGTTTCATTCATTCAACATTTTCCAACAACAAAAATCTATTTTGGGCACATAGTAGAAGTGATTACTATTAACAACAACTTATGAAATTTGGTTCTTGATTAGAAAAAGTGTCATTATTTTTTTTTTGTGGCTAGTTTTCCTAAAGTATTATACCATTTTAAAATCTAGGTTAGTTGCGCTAATTTTTAAAAAAACTTGCCATAGTAGTGCCCATATTTTTTTTTACACTACGATGACTTAAAGTGTACTGAACGTTAAAATCTTTCAAAATTTTAGGGAAATAATTTTTTTTGGTTGTTTTTTTGTATAAAACTACGAAAATTCTGTAATTTTCAAAGATTATGGTGAATAGTAGTACTACTTAGGTTGCCGATACAAACAAAAAAACTGAAAAATTTGAAAAATTGTGGTCATGGTAGTTAAAAGTGTCATAAGGGGTATACATTTTCGAAGAATTTCCATTTTTTTTAAGTAATTTAAAAAAAAGTAGAGGTATTTTTTTTTTCTTTTTTTTTCTCGAGTAGTCATTAGTAGGTCCATCCTCTGGTGCCGGCTTATCGTTGAATTTTGGGACATGTTGTATAACAAAAGATGTTCAGTAGTCTAGAGGGGAATGTCAGACGACAAAATATACGGATTTGTTTTATCCTGGCTCCTACTGCGGCGTCGGTCGATGTTTATACTGGGCTCTATGTCCACATCGAAGGTTACAGGCACTATGAAAAGTATTTCATACTGCCTTCTTCTTTTCATGTCCATGGAACTCTTTCTGGATGTTATTTTTTCTTTTCGTGTGGTTAATGACTAACCTGGTGTCAGAGTTTTTATGCTGCCCATGGGCCTCTGACTTAGCTTCACATCTTTTGAGGAATATCTCTCAGACATGCTGGTTTCCTCACAATGTTTTCCTTCACCGAATTTGAAGCAAGTGATAATTTATACAATACGCATATGAATCCGTAAATTCCTTGGGTTCGAACTCGAGACCTATGACTTGGCAGTCCGACGGTCACACCACTAGGCTATCACTGCTGTATGCTGCCCATGGGCCTGACTTAGCTTCACATCTTTTGAGGCATATCTCTCAGACATGCTGGTTTCCTCACGATGTTTTTCTAAATATTATTCAATTGAATGCGGCCAGTAGGTTGCCGCATTGATCGCGGCATCAATGGTATTCTTTAGGTCATCGGAGTTGCAGGTGTACGGGCACTTAGGAAACTCCAGCAGGTGGGGCATGATCTGGTCAAAAGTACCGCACTCTAGGTGTTGGGTGGGTCATTAATCCTTCCAAAATTGTCCCTGCAGCGGTCTACTTGGGTACGCAGTCGATAGAAAGCTTTCTTTATAAGCCACTGCTGAACACGCCCGGGAGACAAATGACCGTATGAAATTAAATGGGACGAATCATCGATGAATGAGTTTATCTGATTTTAAGACATTACTGCTGTTATTTTCGTCAGACATGGGATTTGAGAGTCAATTAACCCCTCAAATCTCGTATGGGGTTAAACCGACATTTGAGGGGTTAATTGACTCTCAAGTCAAACGGTTCATAAGAAAAATTCTCTCGAAACGACAATAAATATAACCATATAAATCGTTGAACTCTTATAAGTAACCGGCTTCTATAGGCGAACATCTAATAGGTTAAAAGGTAAAAAATAGAGTGTTCATGGCGTTTCATATACGTTCTTCTCCATGGGTACCTGATGATGATGAAGCTAGTTACCATTCTGGAGTGTAGACGCTTTGGAATGGGCATCTAGCTTCATTGTCGGTCGGTTAGAAAGATGACAATTCAAAAGTGACTAAGACTTGTTTAAAAATAGTCTCTGCCAGCGGCTTCGCCAGCGTGGTTGTCGGAAATTATCCCAAGGGAACGTACCACCGGTATATAAAAGTATCCTATGTGCTATTCCAGACTATAATCTATATCTGTGCCAAATTTCTTTCAAATCCATTCTGCCGTTTGAGCGTGAAGGAGTAACAAACGTACAAACACTCATTCTCACAAATTTTCGCCTTTATAATTTTAGTGTGATTAAAAGCTAAAGCATTTGATCAAACCGAAAAGTTTGATTGACTAATTGGGCACTTAAAGATGTACCTAAGTTGGTGTTTTTCTACTTAAGTGTGGTTTTTGACACAGTAATGTCAAACCTCACCGCCATTTTCATGACAGTAGTAGCTTGACAGCTTAGAAAACATAGAAAATTAAAAAAGCAAAATATCATAGTTTAATTTAAATCAAGAACTTCCACTAACAGGTACTTACCACTATTGAAAATTACCGTTATCATACCAATAAATTATAGTAATTTACAATTCCAATTATAAATAAATAACAAATAGAAGAAGTCGTTATATCTTTATTATACGAGAACAAACATATTTACCAGGATGGGAACAAACACTATTTTTAAACTTAACCAGAGTTGGGCACAGGAAAGTCACGTACTGCCAACATGACTAAACTATTTATTTATCATATATCGACACTTGAGCACGATTTTCTATTTATTTTCTGTACCTACATGTAGGTTTTAATGCATTTATAAGTTATTGAAAGTTTAATTTTGGCTGTATGAGTGTTGACTTTTGCCCTTTGTGTGAGAGAAAAAAAAGTTGAAAGGGTTCTTTTTGGTTGAACGTTGTGTGGGCGTGTAATAGGCGTACAAATGAGAAAGATTATATTTTATGATTTATAAATTCTTTGTGTTGATTAATACAATTATAAAATTAAATTGATAAACCCGTTAGTTAGTACTTTCTAAACGTATTATAGGTTAATATTGTTTTATTACTATTTTATACTTCGTCAGCAACCGAAGGAAGCTTTAAAGCAAATCTTCTTAGCGCGTCGCTAATAATGGGTTTTCACTATCTTATGTATCATAATAATCCTAAGTGTGTATTTGAATTCCGATTTCTTTTTAACTAAGAATTACAATAAAAAATTATATTGGCAAAAGCTCTTTATTTATTAATCGAACTAAGTGGTACAAATCATCATATTACCACCATTTCTAATCCCATTCACCCCAAAAGAGCAGCAATAAAAATAATACAATAATCAAACACCCGAAAAAAAAAACATGGTGGTTCGCGCCAAAATTTGACAGATGCGTTCATGACATTATCGTGTTGGACAAACAACGCCAAATGTCGCGTTCGTGTTACAGTAATTGTTAATTATCATTTTTATAAGCTTAGCGGCGGCGGAACTTTTGATGCGATAAATTAGTTATATTAACGTTCGGTTCAATAAATAGTGGTTAAGTGGTTCGTGTTTTTATTATTGATTTGATTAATTGAGATTGGCTAGGAATAGATTGATTCAATTACGCGAAGGATACAATATCAACTTAATCCCTTTTTGTGTTACAATACCAATTTGCTAAATTGCTTATTTTTCCTACATAAAATATCAGCTTGGCCGTCGGCTTTTAAGCCGTTCAATAGCAATTAAATACTTTGTGGACAGCAACTTATCTGTGAAAACCATGAATATATTTCTAATTTTTAAATTAAACATTATTTGCCAAGACCCAAGTCTACGTCAAAGCCGCGATAAGCCTTAACGATACAAAAATCAAAAAAGGTTTTCATACAATTCCGATAAGTAGGTACAACTATTCTCAAGTCACAACTGACCACTACCTTCCTATCCTCAGGTGCCCCGCACGCACTCCTGGGTAAGACACGAAGACCCCGCACAGCCTTCACGTCCCAGCAACTCCTGGAGCTGGAGAAGCAGTTCAGGATGAACAAATACCTCTCCAGGCCCAAGAGATTCGAGGTAGCCACCAGTCTGATGCTTACGGAAACACAGGTAAGAAAATTGTTTCCCAATGACTTAGCCAAGATTTTATCAATGAAACTGAACGCGAACAGCGCATAAACTACATTTAAGAGCTGTCAGTGTCATTATATTATATATTTTCTGTAGAATATTGACACTGACTCTATTGCTCTTGGACGCGTTTTTGATGTGCTGATCGCGTTCAGTTCAAACTCAAAAACTCAAAGTATTTATTTCAAATAAACCAATTACAGGCACTTTTGAATTGTCAAGGTGTCGGTCAGTCAGAGAGATGAAGCTAGTTGCCCATTCCAAAGCAGTAGGTACCTATGGAGAAGAACGGGCAAGAAACTCCATGGACACTCTTTTAAACAATATATGGTTACAAAAAATTG
This sequence comes from Hyppa rectilinea, assembly GCA_951799385.1. NCBI lineage: Eukaryota > Metazoa > Arthropoda > Insecta > Lepidoptera > Noctuidae > Hyppa > Hyppa rectilinea. The sequence continues at coordinate 951,850 of OX637328.1, forward strand.
GTTACATAGTTCATATTAATATTATACATTCCCATTCACAGTTCCAATGAAAATGGTGAAATTTGCACGGCAATTAATTGAATTTTTTCTAATGTTGAAACATGTAGACTTATTCGTCATGTATGAAGATATTATGTGCCATGTTGAAATAAATAACACAGACTTTGCCAAAACAGTCAGTAAATCTTTATCGTAATTGAGATTTTTACATTGTAACAAATTCGGTTGCATTCACCATTTATTGAGATTTATCTAATATGAATATTTCATTCTACTCCATTTTCTAACCTGTGGAGCAAGCCTAGTGTTTTTGGAATATTCGCATTAGTAAAAAAATATGTTAAGCACGACGCAAAGAAAGAATGCAAACAGAAAAAGTCAGTGGAAAATATGGGTTGTTGTACATGCGTCACAAAGTAAATTCGTCACAAAAAAAATATGTGTAAATTCGTCACAATTCCCAATATATTAATTTTGTTTATTGTAAATTCGTCATATCGTTATAATCCGTACCGATAGTATATTTTGCATAATCCCAGAACGTTTACTAATTTACCTTACATCTGCACAAAAATCACAGTTTTCAAGTGAATGATTTGAATAAAAATTTTGGTTGCAATCGCTACTTTAAGATTAAAATTTTTGAAAAGAGGGTTTGTTACGAATTTACCCATATTTTAATGCGTGTGACGAATTTACTTTCAATGTATGGATTTTTCAAAATATGACGAATTTACTTAGTGACGAATGTACAACAGAAAATATGGGTCATATCCACGCAAAACAGCCATCGCATTCTAATTTCCATCAGTCAAAAATACAATATTTGTCGCGGAGATAAAATTGCGACTACATGTAGTTTCACAGATAATACCTCTGACAGCAGCAATTATAGGTAATTATTATTGTAACGAGCCTAAAGATCACCGTGGTTTTGACAGTGAAATAATATCAATTGACAAACATAGAACCTCTTTCTATTTTGAAGTCATTTAAAACACGGTGCGGACTGTGGGTTAAGAACGTATTTAATTACGGGATTTGACTTTCAGCTTACTAATAAGTATTGCTACGGCCAGTTCTCAAATGCAATTAGCCAGATAGGATACCCCGCACTACTCACGCTCCTTTTTAAAACAAACAAGTTCGCATTTATTCGCAAAGAGTGAGTCATTCCAAACACAAAAAAAATATATTGTAAAGCTGTTTTATTTTTATTACAATCACAAAGTACTAAATGACGTATTATGACTATTGACACGGCAAAATTGATATCACATTTCAATGTATTCCATGAAAAATTGAAAACGTTATCTGTGCCTCTTTTTTATCACAACAAATAAATTAAATGAAGAAATGGCTCACATTAGTGTTAAATTACAATTTTTATCAAGCGCTACTGCTGAGCATGTGGTCCTGGGGTTCGATTCCTGGGAATTTCTCAGCAGCAACCTTTTTTTTTTTTGAGGGTGGGAATTCTTCAAATGACTCCTCCCGCTCTGGGTGGAGCGGAAGGGATCAGAGTCTTACTGACTAAAACCCATCCATGTTCCTTCCTTAGCCCTTTATGTTCCGGGGTAGCGGTAACCCTTTCGGACAATCCCGCTTATCAGTAGCAGCCTAGAGTCGTGATTTGTGCCCGGTTTATGAAAATGGGTTCGCCTCCATTTCAAAAGATAAAACATAACTGGCAAAATGGTTGCATTTAAATATCTGTTGCAAACTTGTTTTTATTTCAAACTATCTGACCCGACAGACGTTGTCTTGTCTTTACCTACCCTACCTAACTTTTCTCACCTTTTAAACCTTCCCTGGACTGCGACAAACATTTCAACACCAAAATCAGCTAAATCGGCCCAGCCGTTCTCGATTTTTAGCGAAACTAACGAACAGCGATTGATTTTTATTTATATACTAGCTGTCCCTGCGAACTTCGTTCCGCCTTATAATTTTTTTTTTTTTTTTTAATCTAAACCATCCTCAAAGCCACTGTAACACACACAACAAATTTCATTAAAATCGGTCCAGCCGTTTAGGAGGAGTTCAGTGACATACACACGCACAGAAGAGTTATATATATAAGATATAGATATATAGATAGATCAAGGAAAGTTGCTTAGAGGTCCGATAAAAAAGAAATATATATATAAAAGCGATCTTTAAAGCTTTATCGATATTTAAGAAACTGCCACAGCAAAAGAAAATATATATAGTTTTTATATTTTCATATCTTTTCAAACTAAACAATCAAAAACCGAGACACTAAATAATATTCTAATATCAACACAGATCGCAGACACTACAAACAGCCCAATTTTGACATTTGTTTTGGCGCCAACACCTGTCAACATGGCGGATTTGTGCTTACAAATTAATGTATGTCAAGATTACAAGGGTGGAATCGTAAACGTTACGGCTTTGCAGGTTTACGAAGGTTTAAAGATTAATCTCACACCCTCGGGGTGGGTCTTAGAAATTTATACGATATTTACACCTGTTTGGATTTATACGAGTAGGTACTTGTATGGTTTTATGGGCCAAGGGGTGGGGGTTTAAATGGGATAAAAATATGAAATGCCGTCTGTAGGTTATATTTATTTGATTCCACGAAACGTATGTTAACTGTTGTTTTTTTTGTAGAATGAAAAGAAACTCCATTGTTTAATTTACAATACTTTAAAAGGAGGTTTTCCTGATTTATTAATATTTTTTTAACTCATTGGAAGGCAAGATCAGCACACAGAACGTCCAGATGCGTTTATTATTCCATTCACATTACATAGGTATTTAATCACGGTTTATTTTGTCCACAGGTAAAAATCTGGTTCCAAAACAGAAGAATGAAATGGAAACGTTCGAAAAAAGCCCAACAAGACTCCAAAAACAAGGACACACCACAGACTGAAGAAAAAAAACCAAAAGAAATACAAAATGAACAAGAAAAGCCGTCTCCGATGGCGGGAGATTTGACAGCTGTCAAACCTATGTTAGACAGGGACAGAATTATCGCGTTAGAGAGAGAAAGGGCGATGGCTGCCGCGAATTTTAATTCGAATATGGAAAATAGGCGCGGTTTGGTCGTTATGAATCAAGATGGTGGACGACCTATGGATATGTTTAGGCCGTACGTGGTATGAGAGTAAATTAACTTTTCATTTTTTATTCATCTGTTTTTTATGTATATCTTTTACGGAATTTTCCAAGCAAAACACAATTTTTTTTTAAAACCATAAACACATTTTTAGCGTCAAGTAATCAGAGTATGCGAAAATAGTTCCCTAAAAAACCGTTGTTTTTTTTTTTTATTACGCTATCTCGCTAAAGAGAATGTCACAATGGTCAGCAGAACGTATACTATAGTTAACTAAAATTAGGTAGGTAATAGTCTAAAAGTAAGTTAGCATACCTTTCCTAGTCAAGCATATATAGTGTATATTTCTACATTTATTGTTAAATAATAGTTAATAATGTACATAATAATTATTATTGTAATGTAACAATTAATTTAAGTAAGTATGAAATTATCTTTCACGTTGAATTTCAACTGTTGTGGCTGAAATACCTTAGATGACACCAACGTCCCATGCTTTCCAAGGCACGGAGGAGTCTCGATATGTAATGGATGGTCACCCATCCACGGACCGACCGCGGCAAGTGTAGCTTAACCTTAGACTGACACGCGCGGCTGTTATTATGTAAGTAACCCTTTTAAACATTCAACCAACCCATTAAAGTCGAAATATACTTAGCGCTTTATTTTTCGGAAGAATGGCCGGGTCTGACCTATTTGATGACAAACTATTTTACACGACACACACATCACGCTTGAAGTCCTCGAAGAGTTGGGGCGAGCCTATTGCCGTAACTGGGTACAATAAAACTGCCGATGTATGTCAGTAAAAATGCATACTGTCAAAGCTAAGGTGAAGTTACCTGTCAATAATGTCAACTGTTGACAGCTAACTTTAAACTCACTTCAGTTTAGTTTTCACTGTGAGATTTTTACAGAATACAGGCTATTTTAACATAATTATTAGGACTGATGCAGGCCAAATCTAGCTTTAATGTAAAGATCGGTGTACATTATTGTAAACAGTTTCTTCGTTTATAATTTCTTTACTTTTAATGGCCACAAAACATTATTTTAAAAGACGTAGAGGTATCCAAAATGTGCTACAAAGTAATTCTATTATTTATAAATTAAAATTACGATAGAAAATGCAGTAAGAAGTTCTGTCAAATGTGCTGGCCAAATAATGTAAAAAAAACCACACCGAGGGTTCCGTACAAACCTGTAGGTATATAAGTAAAAGTTCACCCATCACGAGAATCGAGTCATAGTTACGGTATTTTTATATTTTGAAAAAAAAAACTTTTTTTTTATTATATGATGTAACTAAAAATTTACGGTTTTCGCATTTTTTCCTTTATCTACACTGTAAGACGTTACTTTGTACCCAATTTCAAGATTCTAAGTTCACGGGAAGTACCCTGTAGGTTTTGATTCCCGTGCGAGTTTCGAAAATTTGCGGCATAAACAGCTGTATCTTTTGATTGCTTTGGCTTAGAAATTTGATTTTTTCACAGCTCCAAGGGACAGTAGACCTGAGTATCAGATATAAATTTCAGTTTGATACCTCCACGCGTGCCTGAGAAAAACGGTCTTGACAGACGGACGGACGGACAACAAAGTGATCCTATAAGGGTTCCGTTTTTTCCTTTTGAGGTACAGAACCCTCAAAAACAATAAAAAGTTTTTATTTTCTATGAATTATTTTGTATTTGTAAGGAAACGAGTCAGTACTTAGTAGTTATTAATTATAATGTAAAAACTAACAAATAAGACATCTTTTCAAACAGTATTATTGTGTTTAAGTTACTAACGAAAACGCCAATTTGTAAAAATGTAATTATACATAAATATAGTTTATTGGGGGCAATTACTATAATGGGTATATTTTTATGATAATTTCTACCATACGCAGCGGCATTTTATATAGCGACGTAGAAAGGGCCGGCGATAAAATGGTGTCGAATCATTGTGTTGCCAATATAAAAATACCACTGTGATTGGTAGAAATTATCATCAATCAGAATAAACCCACTATCGTTATAGCGCCAATGCACTTTATAGTTTTAAGATTAGCTACTGGCCATGCTTATGTGCAATATTTTACAGAAATATTTGAATGACATACTTAAGTTTTTTAAAAATAAATAATAAAGATAAAATACGATAACATGGCGCGCCCCCCCAAATGACAGTTTCAATGTCTGTAGTCACATCGTTACGAAAAAAGTTTGTGTGTAACTACACAAACCATGTGTTTGTGTGTAAGTATTCGTGTTCAGTAGCAGGCCGGCAGCGATGTATGCGTTGTGAGTCTTGGTGGCGCTTTGTAATTGTAATTACTTACGCAAACACTTTCAAACGTTTTGAATTTTGGAGGAGCGGGCCATGTTATCGTAGTTTATCTCTACTTACTGCACTCCTAATTGCGTAAAACATTTTCTACCACATTCCGAAGGTTATGAAGGAAATGCCTAATACATTGCTTCATATATTAGGTAAAATTCGTGTGTTCCACAACGCAAAACACAATGGACGAGGCTAAACTGTCAAAAATGAAAAGCATTTCAATCAACTGCCATTTATGTGTGTTAAGCAATACTCTTGAATTGCTTGAATAATATAAAATTGAGTAGCAAACATGTATTTCAAGCTAATTAGTTATTAAGTTTATTTAAGCTTCCATGAAGAGCTGTTGGTAATTTTATTTTATTAAAAGAAAATTGAAATCATGTAACAAAACTGTACAAGTGTGGCCACACCTTTAGTTACTATTAAGTAATAATATAAAAATAGCATTAATAAAATACTTTAATCAGTGAGAACAAGTACAATTCAGGTCTAAATAAATGGGCAGTAAACCAAAATTCATTCAGTCATCACATATATCTCGGCTGATTCCAGGTAATACTCTATCAGTATTTTCCTCTTTGCCCCAAAAAGATAGCATTTTCCTCTATGTCCCAAAAAGATAGCATTTTCCTCTATGTCCTAGAAAGATACAGAATCACCAATCCTTCTTTCTCGTTTTCGTGCGGTTAGTAACTAACCTGGGGTCTTAGACAAAGTCACATTTTCATTACCAATAACGAAATTAGATAAATTTGAAATACGATATATATGGAATTGGCATAAGCTTTCGATATGTCACGTGATCAATCGTTTTTGATCGCTAAGTGCTAGACAATGTCAAATTGTGTACCGAAACTCGATCAATATTCCCATACAAATGCATTGACAAGTGGATCGTTCTTGACAGTCTGGATCGCTGAGATAACGAATTGTTCGACTAACAATTTTTGGAAATCGAATCGATACGGAGCGATTGACACTTGTCTAGGCCCCCTGGTGTCAGAGTTTTTCTGCTAATACCAATCCCTACAATAGTGGTTATTATAACAAACCTAAATATCATTTACGATAACGGTCTATGGTAGACAGTTAGAAAGATGGGTCATTTATTCTGTCCTGAACTGTACGCCTATCACAATTATTTATAAAAAAAAACTGTATATGTTACTAAGTGGAGTCCTGTACCATACTAATAAATAATAATCGTAAATAGTAATAAATTATATGCAAATTATAAATAAAGATATAGTTGATATGTTGGATTTTGACGTTTTATTCCTTCGTTTTTTTACTTCTCCAACCGCCATATTGTTTTCGAACGGATTTTTCTTCAACTGCCATTTTGTTTCCCGAACGGGAATCACTCAGCTGGATTATAATAGCGTGAAAGAGAATGGTCTGCCGGTCCATTCTTTAAATATCTCACCGTAAAATCTTAGGTGAACTGACCTCAATCAATTTTATAGTGTTAATCCCTAGTTGTCATTCCACCATGGGAATGACAACTCAGTTCATCTCAGCGGGATTGTTCGAAAGGGTTACCGCTACTCCGGAACATAAAGGGGTAAGGAAGGAACATGGATGGGTTTTAGTCAGTAAGAGTCTGACACTCCCGCTCCACTTAGAGCGGGAAGAGTCATTGATGACCTCAGACCTCAAAAAAAAAGCTTTCTTCTTCTTAGTTTTCATGGGGAGGTTTTTCAGATCGGGTGGTTATATTTAGCCTCTTCACAGAACGTGTTGCCTAGCCTAGCTCCAAGCGATAAATGTTTTACGAACAAGATAGTTCAAATGAAGAACTTCTTATAAAGGCGTGGCGCTGCTGGAGGCACGAAAATCTGAAACTTTTATTTAAGAGCTTGGCGTTGAAAAGGTTAAGGGCAGGATAAAGGCTATCAATATGAACAACTTTATCCTACATTTCTTTGCATATAACCAACGTCTAATCTCGAGAAAACTTTCAACTGCCCTGATGAAGTAAAAATTGGTTTTAAGTAAGTATCCAACAAGCATAAGATTCTATCATGCACAATAGATAACCTACTGACATAAGGCGCAGCGGCGGCAAATCTTTCGAGAATTAGGCCGAGACTCCACCAAAGCGGAGACGAGACGAGCGGAGACGAGATGTTTTTTAAACAACCAATAGAATTGTGTTATTGACACATCTCCTCTCCGCTCAGCTTCAGTGGAGATCGCTGTGCGGAGACGGTGATGTGTAATATTTTTATGGCGCGATGGAAGCGGAGATGTGAGCTGTGCGCGGAAAACGCGCAGTGGAGACGAGAGATGTGAGCGGCGTGCAGTGTGTGCGCGTACTGAGCTCTCAACACACCGCACACATCTCCGCTTTGGTGGAGTCCCCTAAGCTGAAAACATTTCTTCTCGCACAGCACACTACGCACATCTGAGCTTTAATGGTGGGCCAGGACTCCACGTCATGGCCTAACGCAACATGAGAAAAAAATAGATAAAAACCGTTAATTGCCCATCGATGGCGATAGCAATTCCCAACACAGCAAATACTGAATACTGGTAATCAGCTGCATCCAGTCAGACTGGAAGCTGACACCAATATAGTTGGGCAAACCCATACACTGCCATGAACACAGCTGTGTGGTTTCTGTTCTATCTCACAGTGACAAACACATACGTGCTCAATACATTTTGATCCATTCTATGCTCAGTGCCTTCAACACAAATGTGTGTTTATTGTCCACACATTGCAATGCGTCTTGAAGGCACTCAGTAGGGATTTTGGCGACACGTATGCGTGTTGAAGGCACTGAACTTAGAATAGCATCTGACGAAAATAGTGCCAGTGTTTGCGTGAAGGCAGGTAGATTACAATTTTCTCTCTTCGGAAGGGTTAATCTGCCTATCCTTTTCCAAACTGTGTGTTGGGATCAGCCTCCAATCTAACCGGATACAGCTGAATACCAGTATTTTACTTGGAGCGACTGCCTATCTGACCTCCACAACCCAGTCAGTAACTGGGTAATACGATACGACTGGCTGCCAGACTTTCGGGCTTCTGACTAGCCGTAACGACTGTCAAAGATGCACAAATGACAGCTGGGACCAACGGCTTAACGTGCTTTCCGAGGCGCGGAGGAGCCTCTATATGTAAAGATGGTCAACTATCCACGGACCAACCCCGGCCACCGTAGCTTAACCTGATGGATCGATCCTTGCGGCTGTCATTACTTAGCCATGAGCTCCTCGGGCTCCTGCTCTCTTCAGGAGGGTGGGACCTTATCCACCACGCAGGCCCAGTGCGGGTAAGTAGATGTCACAGGTCTTCGAATTTTTAGTTCTAGGTCATCCCGGTTTCCTTACGATGTTTTCCTTCACCGTTTTGAGAGCTGTGGTGATGGAATTATTAACTCAAGGCAGTAGGTAAAAGCGGGATTGTCTGAAAGGGTTACCGCCTAGCGCCTACCCCGGAACATAAAGAGCTAATTTTTAATTAATTTAATTTATTTCAAATAAAACGTTTACACAAAGTGTACATGTAGCCAATAATTAGTTTTCCATACAATTAAAGTGCCTAAAACTAAGATTTTATTATAGGTGCAAGTAATGGTTGTTCGGAATTGCAATTTTATGTAGCGACCAGCCCGATCTAGGTTAATTTAAACCTGTGTTTAAGCTAAGGAAGGAACATGGATGGGTTTTAGTCAGTAAGTCCGACACTCTCACCCCACTCAGAGCGGGAGAAGTCATTGGATGATTTCCCAAACTAAAAAAAAAAAAAACTAAGTCGATGCCCTTGTCTCTGGGCCACCACTGCTCTATATCCATAGACAACAACAGTATACAAACTATCTACTGGTAGAAACAGTTAAATAACAAGCGACTGGTAACGGTTCGCTTACAACACTAAATTAAGCCAAGGGGGGAAGGGGGGATATGTAGGGTGACGGTGAGGTACGGAAAAAAGTGCGGATCAATCTATATAAATAAAAATCAATTGCTGTTCGTTAGTCTCGCTAACTGGGTGTCCTGCGTGAGCGACGCATACGACGCGATACGATGCTGGGGACGCGACGAACGCGATCAACTCAACGCCATACCCTGCTTGCGGCCTATATGGGAGTCTGCGGCAAGACGCGACGTTACGCGTACTTGTTTTGAGAGCGATCAGACGAACTAAAACAAAATTGTACTGTACTTCTCCATGATTCGAGAAGTAATGACCAAAGTCACGGAGGACATTTGTCGCGTGTAGCATCGCGTCGCATTGCATCGTGTCATGTCGCTTCGCGTCGCGTCGTAGTCATCGCTCACGCAGGACACCCCGTAAAACTCGAGAGAAGATTTTGGTGTTGAAATGTTTGTCGTAGTCCAGGGAGGTTTAAAAGGTGAGAAAAGTTAGGTGGGTAGGTAGAACAAGACGACAACAACACAACGTCTGTTGGGTCAGCTAGTATGTTAAAAAGAATTTTGCCGACGACGACGCAAAGTGTGGAGTGGGTGAGTGGAATTGAGAATATGATATGTTGTTGTTGTTTAAAGTATGTTTCTTAAGTGACATGGAATAGTACAGACTTACTAGTTTTCGACATAAGTTCATACGCTTGTGAGCCCTTTAACATAAACTGGGTGTAAATCCAGACTGAATACTATGAATTCCTGATGGAAACATCCAATTTACTGTGCTTTTCCAGACCTAAAGATCGAACCGCATGTTCAGCGGATGTACAGAGGCCAGCACATCAAGTTACCACAATCTGTCAAATTTCTTTGATAGTATTTCAACTTTATTGTAAAGACATAAGGTTCATTTTTGATTGAGAATTTTGACAGTTAGGGATAGCTTGATGTGCTGGCGTCAGTCTGTACTTCCAACCAATCGACCAAATGAGACAGGCAACAAGCTAAGCATAATAAAGTCTTTTATTTCTTAAAAAAGTCCACTGTTGCACTTATTGCAGTAATAATACGGATTTAGGAGAGTATATGGGGCTGACTCTAAAATTTGAAAAAAAAAGAGCACCTAGTCCTAACATTTTGTCCAACACTGAGAACAAAAATGTATGGAGCAGCAAGTTAATTTCTTCATATTTCTGAGTTGGTTGGTTACAAAGGGTTGTAGAAGTAGTTCATTGTCATGAGTTCTTCACTACCCAAAAGATGTCCCTCGTTTAACCTAAAACACTGTATTTTTTAATATTAAACCATTATAGTCCCACAGCTGGGCAAAATGAAAAATAAATAAAATACTTGTAAAACATTCCATTCATAGTCAGCAGTTCACTGTTGGACAAAAGCCTCTTCAATTCTCGGCAACTTGACAGTCCGTGAGTCACAAAAAATTCAAGACAATCCCCCATTTTCCTTAAACACAGTCACCCTATATTCCGAAGTGATGTTGGCTGTATAAATTGGTGTGGAAAAACTCAGCCTCTCTGTATTCTGTACCCGTCGGAGAGGGAGAGGGAAGTAGTGCCGTCTCGCTCTCACGGTGCCTGTTATGGATAGCGGGGGGTATTCATAGTGAGGTCGGGATGGTTTTGAAAAAGGAATGTAGATTGTTTTTCTTTGTTGGTTTGATCGCGGTAATCTATGAAATTGCCTGTTGGATTTTAAAAATCTTTTTGCATTTGATAGCCCAATTCTCGAGGAAGGCTAGAGGCTATTACATCACGCTAGGACTCTTAGGAACTGAGACAAAGGAAGAAGAAAGAAGAAATCTGAAAAAACGCACGCACGACCACGAACGCAAAGATGGAGTGGGTCGGAGGACAAGAAATTTCATTCACGCAGAAGCTGAAGAAGTATAAGATATAGTGACCATTTTAAAGATGACCTAATTAATCTACACGATGAGACAATAACAGTTATTAATTTTAATAAGTAGGGAAAGGGCAGTACCTGAAGAAGTATAAGATATAGTGACCATTTTGAAGTTGACCAAATTAATCTACACGTCGAGACAATAACAGTTATTAACAGAAAAGCTTACAAAATAGAATGTAGCTCGTAGCACGAAGATTGAAGTGTGTAACACGTAATTGCGTAGCATAGGTTGTAGCTGTAGCGCGTAGCACGGAAACCGTAGCACGGAGCGTAGCAATAAGTAATCTTGAAATGTAGATTGAAGCCCATTTCAAAGAATAATGTATTAATTATTATTTCGTTATTTCTATTCATTATTTAATAATATTTATTATTCACTATTTTAATAAAACATAATGGCAAAATAAGACAACATTTTCCCCATCGCAACTTTACACCTAGACTATAGCTACCGCCAGGGGGCGTGTCCGCAGTGATTGATGCCTTTTGTTTAAACAACTTACCGCTGTTTGCAGCCACTGATACTTACGTCGATAACTTGAGACTGTTTTTCAGTTCAGGGGTTTTAGCTTATATTACAAGAACGGCTGGATATAGGCCTGCATTAAAATAGGAGGTGACCTAATAGGCTAGCGACTAGCTATTAAGCGACCTCTTTTTCACTATGGTTTGAAATGCAGAGACAATTTTTTTTTTTATTATGGGTAATCATCAAATCGTTGCTCCCGCTCTAGGTGGAGCGGAAGGGACTGTCAGACTCTTACTGACTAAAACACATCCATGTTCCTTCCTTAGCCCTTTGTGCTCCAGGGCAGTGGTAACCCCTTCGGACAATCCCGCTGTCAAAAAATGCGAGCTGTCGTGTGACGCCTGGCAACATCGAAAATATTTTGTACTGGTAATCTATATATAATATATAAAAATCAGTTGCTGTTCCACGGCTGGGCCTACTTAGCAGATTATGCTTTTCAAATGTTTGCCATAGTCCAGGGAAGGTTTAAAAGATGAGTAAAGTTAGGTGGGTCGGGTAGGTAGGTAGGTAGGAAGGGTATGTAGGTAGGTAGGGTAGGTATCATAGTTAAGACAGGACAACGTCCGTTGGGTCAACTAGTAATATACATAAATGTATAGTTTATGAAAGGAAATAATGAATAACTAACACGTCACCACACCATACTAGATGTTTCATACTGTCAAATGTATAACATGGCGACGCATGACGTGCGATGCGTCAAGTCAGTCCGACCCGCCGTATTTCATATTTCACATTACAAGTGCTGACAGCGCATTGGCTTCACTCCTGCAGGGTAATTGACTATTTGAAACGGTCAAAAATAAAATTAGAAATCCCATAGAAAAAAGACCGCTCGTCTTAAAAACTTCCGTCACCGTGCAGAAATTAAATATTATGCGAATATATAATTGTAAAATTGATATTCCATTTTGATTCTGAAAATCTGTGACGTCACATTGTTAGATATATTTCATACAAATCACGTGTTTTGACAATTCATAAAAACTAATGTTATTGACTACCCTTTCAAATACCCAATTGCGTAAAACACTAACAGTAACAATAGCTTTGATTTTCACCGCAACAACATACATTGCGTTATTTACTTTGTTGAGCTAACAAAATTTTCCAACATATGAAGCAATGGATTAGCAGTATTCTTCAAAATCATTACGATTGTGATCAAAAGACAAATGGCACAATACTGTTGTTAAAATATATTAAAAGCGAAATTTAACTTACGCTGAAGTAGGTACAGACCACGAAGTAAATACAAAGGTACAGACGCTAGCACATCAAGCTATCCCCAACTCTCAAATATTCCCAATTGAACATGGACCTTATTTTTTGTAATAAACTTAAAATTCATCAAACAAGACCAGATTAGGGTAGCTTGATGTGCTGCCCTCTGTACATACTTATCTGAAGCATACAAACATAGCCTATGTTTGACGACACGGTTGGCGCAGTGGTTGAGCGATTGACTGCTGCGCAGCATTTCGCGGGTTCGATTCCCGCACGGAACAAATATTTGTACGACCTGCAAGTATTTGTTCAGAGTCTGGGTGTTTTTCTATCTATAATATGTATATATTTAGAAAAAAAAATGTATACAAGTAGTTTATCAGCCATCTCGTTACCATAACACAAGCATTAGGTTGCTTAACTTGGGACTATATGGCGTTGTGTGAAATGTCCAAGGATATTATTATTATTATTATATTATATTCGTCCGAAGAATCTACTCACCTGAATTTATTGTTTGTGCTACCATGAAGCATTGCTGCACTAGTGGGTACCCAGTACAGCATACACTGTGCTGGGTACCCACTAGTGACATGACACAAAACTCATATGTGCATGGACAATAGCTGCGTTCTAATAGCCTGAGTCTAAGAGTCTGGCCAACGAAAGCTGACCACGAATTAATTTCTAAACTTTTGATATGGCAATAATTTAGCACTGTCAAAATTGAATTGAATTTCGACTATGATTCCTAGCCCCTATGTTTGTGTTATGAAATAAACTTTTAGTTATAACTTTTTCTTTAATGCTACCTTTTCGATATAATGTCGTGTCAGGAAGTGGAGCTGTGAACTACAATACACGCAGAAGTTAAAAAAATGCCATATATGTATACTAATATTACGAAGAGGAAAGATTTTATATAAATATTTGATTGAGTGGTATATTATGACAAGTCCCATGTAATAGGGGGCGCGCCTATTGCCATCAATCGGGAACAAATCCAGACTCCGTGACTGTTACTGAGAAATTCGAAGCAGTGTAAATATCGCTTATTAGTCTTGAATAATAAAAATATCAAGTCCGTTTAAGCAGCGTATAACCAGTGTTGGCAGTTCTTGATTTTTTAAAATTGCCGCTTATTTTCTTGGACTGCCTCCGTTGGCCACACTCTAACTACTAGTAATAATGTTATCCATCAAGAAATAGTCACCACAACATCTCTATATTATCTTTACCTACACCTCTATAATCTGTGGAACCCACAGATCTATACTATAGAACGCCAAACAATGATGACAGACGCAAAACTGTAACAAGTAGAAGTGCAAATAGTATCTACAAATTCAAACAGAATACAAAATCGAGGAGCGAATATCAATATTTGATATTTGGTATTGTAACGACACCCCGCTCTCGGCTGCGGCCATTTTCGGTAGGTACGCGTTCGCGCGCTTTTTGACATTTCAATGACATTTTCTTTTTTTTGTGACCATAAATATATGTTTTTTTTTGGTGGCTGATGTTATTCTAATAACCTCGCCAATATCCGTTACTATATTTAGAAGAACAAGGCATTCACTCAGACCAGACACGAATACCGACTTTGTTTCATACTAACTGAAGATTTGATTTGAGTCATTATTTATCAAACCTTTATTGATGTTTTTCGTTATGCTTGCATAAATAAATGCAAAAATTTACTAAACTCAAGTCAATATTAACTTAGCGTCAGCGTTAGTATTTAAATTAACGCTGACGACTGATTTATGAATCAGTCCCCAAGTCCCGTATTGCAAAGTACCAGTGATTGGTTCATAGTTTTTACTTCGCCACAAATTGAGTGTACTGAAAATGCAACGAATTCCATCGTGAGATATAAATGAAAAAAAAAAAATCTTTTTGCTGATATTATGAATCTTTTCGTCATATTCTGTAACTCTGCTCAATTTTTATTCGAAAGCCAAAAAAAGCATGTATAAACCACCCTTTTTTTTTTTTTGTTTAAGTCTGGGAAATCATCCAATGACTTCTCCCGCTCTGGGTGGAGCGGAAGGGAGTGTCAGACTCTTACTGACTAAAACCCATCCATGTTCCTTCCGTAGCCCTTTATGTTCCGGGGTAGCGGTAACCCTTTCGGACAATCCCGCTTAATGTATAAACCACCCTGCCAACACCCTTCAGCTTAAAAGAACATCATTATCACGCACGAACAGCTTTTCACCAATTTCTACAAATAAAATGGCATTTTTCCAGCTTTTTCCATTTTGGTCGGGTTTTCCTCAAAAAATCTCTCAAAGTTACATCCATGTTTACATTGGTTTTTCTTCATTAATTAAGTAGGTACCTGTTTTTATTTCATTTAATAGGTGTTTCTAAGAAGCCAAAAGATAGTCTTTCTTTCCGGTTTTCCATTGTGTATCATACTCCTACGTTTAATCTACGAAGCAAAAACATAATTTACCACAAGCCATCATCATAAAAAAGTAGCATTCGTCTAAAAATGGTAAAAAAACAACAAAAGACAAAAGACATTACACCAACCGCAAACAATCAAAGACAATAGGGACGATATTTAAAAAAAAAACAACAGCTCGTCACGTCGTGGGAAGGCGGGAAGACGGCGGCCGTTGATTGGTGCAAATTGAATTTGGAATCAAGGAGCGCCGGCGGGTGTTCGGGGCGGGGAGGGGTGTTGTCGTGTTGGCGATCGCTCGCTGATTGCCCGTTTGCGGTGCGACTAGACTAGTGTGGATATGACGCATTGTTTTGAAATGATTTGTTTTATTTTGTACGAAAAGGGATAATAATTTTGCTGATCAATAAAAAAAATCATGTGGATTTAAATATTCCACGCTTTTTATTACTGAAGATAGTTAAACTAACTACTGCCTAACAAATAGCGCTAGACTTCACGCTATAAGACGGAATTTCTAGAGAAGACATTTTGTTGACAAATACTTACGATAATTTACTATCCGCCACCCCAAAAAAAAAGCAAAAAGATAAATAAAGGCTGGAGTTTTGCAAGTACCTATAATACGCGTCAAACTACTTACATATATTATAAGGTGGCTCTGAAGTACGCTCGCTGCGTAGTACTTCACATCTCACTCCCGCCGACACACGAAATGAATTACCTATACCTAGTTACTGCACGGCGACTTAGACATATTCTTAGCCGCCTCAAAGTTTGGATCGGTCTAGAATTCAAAAGTAGATTATACGGTACGTAGACAGGATAACGACTGTCAAAGATCCACGAATGACAGTCGGGACCAAAGTTCTCGATATTATAAACAAGGTAAGGTTCATGGGTAATATTTTAAAGGGTCGTTGTACTCATCATTATGAACACTATGGGAACACACCTGAAATCGCAAACAAAAATCAGCTGTTCCCTTAATTTTGACGAGTTATGCTAGCATAATGTACGGATGAACTGTTTTTTTTTTTGCAATTCGGTGTAAAAAGAACTGAAATAAACGTGATATTCAGATTCATTTGAGTAGCAGTAGGAAAAGTACAGTTTTTCGGTAGAATAACAGTTACAGTAGTAACAATGCCGTCAAGTTCCAAGAAGGCCAGATTTGGCGCGAAGTGTGTGAACCAATTATAACTAGTCATTACCAATAACACGTTAAACCTTTTTTTGTGTAGTATTTGGTACCTTTATCATTAGCCGGATAGGTATATGAAGATCCTTTTTGAGTATTACCATAAAATACAAATAATGCAGGAATATCTCCACTTAGATAGCGAGCTGTGTCATCGTGCATACTCCACTCTGTTCCAAGCATTCAACATTCACACTTCTCTGTTGGCTATGGTAGGTATGTTATATGAGCATGAAATACCTAACAAGGAATCTCCTTTGTCCTTTCTCGAGAATTTGTGGCCAGCCAGAATTATTTTTTTGTCAGAAAATTCTAGCAAGATTGATGTGAACCAGCTGATACTTTGAATCTATCTATTATTATTATTTAGAAGACTGTATGACATCTTTTTTTACACATGCATGCTTGCTTTCCTAATTTTATGTAGGTACAGTCGCCAGCACATCAAGTTACCACAAACTGTCAAATTTTCTTAATCGATTTTGACGTTTACTTTTTAAGGTTTAAAATCATTTGGAGAAATATGACTGTTTGGTATAACTTGATGTGCTGGTGACCGAACAAAACATAAGAATGTGCATGAACCACGATGAGACTGAAACATTACTCTCCCTAAACAACTTATAAATAAACCAATAAAAATATAAACAAGTACTAAACAAAGCACGAAATAATAAATTAATTCCACGCTCCATTTCACATGAAAAGGCTGGACAGAATTAAATCACGACTAACGCCATCTAGCGACGGCCCTCATGAATACAACATGAACTAGTGACTGCTAGATGGCGGTGTTACAAATTTATCGCCACTTTTATTGTTACGACCACTTTGGCCGCGTTTCGCGGGCTTTTAGCTAAATTACTCTCATTACTTACATACTACGTTAACATATTGCTGTTTGTGGACTATGCAGCGATTTAAGCGCTGCTTTACTTTGTCTGATATTTTTGGTAGCGAGAGAAAATCTGCACTGAAAGTTTGGCAAAGCAATGCCAAGGAAAATACCCATTCAGTTCAGATAGATTTTTTAGAAAAAAAAGACTAGAAATCGTGCGCTATAAAAGCATAATGTCCCCGAAAAGTTTCAATTTTCTAGAGACCTACCTACTGTTCTACTCTTAGGTTCTACTTCATAGGTAAGATATTATTTCTTAGTTGCTTCCAATGAGCCACCCAGGGATTAACGTCAAATTATGGACTAGATCTTTTGATGACTAAGACTGAATCAATCCAAGCTTTGCAAATCTACCGTAAAATTTTCGCTTTGTGTCCTGTCATCGCTACAACATCGCTTTAGCAGCTAAAAATCCAAACTCTCGCGATAAACACAAACAAATCGCACAGATAACATTTGCCGTCGTAATTTGGCTAATGTATCATAAACATTTTTGCTTCATCTGTTTCACTAGGCTGAGTGGGCAGTTACCGTTGCCCGGCGGCGCGGAAGAATATATAGATACCCTTTGTTTATGGTATTCGTTGATATTCAAGGCGCGTAATTTGTGGGGGTAAGCAGACTTGAGTATAAGCTTTGACGCATGATAGGTTACGAATAATTGAATTAGGTATGTGTTTTCTATAAAGATAGTGTGATAAAATGAAGTTATGACGAAAATCTTGGCCGTTCTTCTCCATAGGTAGCTAGACCTACTACTCTTTTGAATGTGGAACAAGATTCATCTTTTTGACTGACCGATTCCTCGATAATTCAAAAGTGAATGGTTCAATTGAAATAATTGCGATGAGTCAGAGTTTTTGGAATTGCGAATTTTCACTGTCTTGTAATTGATTTAATTCACCGAGCGACCCACTCAGCCATCTCGTTCACAGACAATTTGACAAACATAACCGGCCCGTATGTTGATGCTATGGTCTTTTTATGTAAATCTGCCATTGTGCGAGTGCGGCGGAGGATACGGATTTCTTTAACCATACTGAATCAAGTGTATTTGGGAATTCTATAGAGATGTTGAAACCACAGAAGTATTTATGTTCAAGGGTTGTCTTAAAATTCTTAGATTTACATGGAATTAGTATGTGATAGTGGTTTATGGAATTTTTGGTTAGGGTATCTGAAAATACATGAAAATAAATGTTGAGTGGTAAGGATCTTGAAGATACTTGGAGAGTGAAAAGACTGCCCTGCTGCTGAAGGTAGGGTAGGTAACGTAGTGGTCGTCCGCAAAATTCTAATGTTCTAGCGGTTTTTGAAATTTACAAAAATCCAAATTTATTAGACCAGTTAAGGCAGCTTATCTGCTCCTACTTTCCAGTTACCACGATAGAATATGATTTACAAATTTGGTTATGGCTACATGCCCAAGAATCCAGGAGACACAGATTCAACTTAACAAATTGCTACATCTATTTCATGGCATTGGACTTGGGATCATCAACTAAAATGGTTTTTCATAGACTATTCTGGAACTCTGTATACTTCCGGCCAAATTTAATCTGTATAATGTTTTCCGATTTCCGACTTGACTTGTGGCAGGCACTTACATATTAACATAGCAAATCTATATTTACCGAAGAAACAAGCCAACTTCGACCTTATTTCAGTCCAAATTGATACATTTATCTAGTTCTGTATGAAAATATAAGATTGTAAGCGATCTTTCTCAAATATTTTAATGGCGGTCGAAAGCGCTCGCAAATCGGCCATATTGGATTGGTTTTCCCGTTTCTTTTGTATTGATTTGAATTCGTTATCTTGTTATTTTCGCTAGTGAGGTGATTTTCTTTAGATTAGATTAGATA
Organism: Hyppa rectilinea; assembly: GCA_951799385.1. Classification (NCBI taxonomy): domain Eukaryota; kingdom Metazoa; phylum Arthropoda; class Insecta; order Lepidoptera; family Noctuidae; genus Hyppa; species Hyppa rectilinea. The sequence continues at coordinate 971,213 of OX637328.1, forward strand.
AAAATATGTTTTTCACCAAGTAATGTTAATTGGGTAACAATAGCACAAAAAAAAACATTCTTTAAGGTTGTTTCGTAAACGTAATTTTGAAAAGCGTCTTTCTTGTGGGCCAATCACTAATTGTGCAACACAATACAAAATCTGTTCATAAACCCTTCCACTAAGTGTCTAACTGCCTGTTTTTTTTTGCTATTATTTATCTAGTTTTGCCTAGTTACTTAGTGCTGAAACAAAGGAGAGAGAGAGAAGAATCATTACTTATTATTATTATTATATGAGCCCTTAGACATCAAAAGTAGATTAAAGACCAATTTGATAGTAGGTACCTCGTAAATTATAAACTACTCTCGTCTACTCTGTAGTGTATAAAATAATATTTTATGGCGCCAATCTCAGTGCCCTTACCCATCTTATAGCAATCACTATAAAATAAAACTCGTAAACTATTAACTCGATATCGCTATTAACGCTGGGCTATTAAGTGGGCAATCATTGCTTTTATGTTACTAAAGACTATACATATTAAGATACTTCATATTTAATAGCCGATAGTCAACTATTAATAAGTTACCAGGATCTTTTTGGTAAACTAAGTTAGCTAAGAAATAACTTCAGTATGAATTGGACATTCAGCTAACGCAAGTGTGTGCTAAGGCAGACTTAGATACTAACTAACTAAAAAAATAAAATAAAACGTAAAATAAAACCTTATATAACCAGATAACTTTTAATACCTATCCTACCAGCGCCATCTGTAATTACTGCTCATTAAAGTTACCAACAAAGTGAAAAACGCCATCTACTGGGAGATACGAAACAACAACAATGACATTATCAAGAGCCTGCTGCGACTGCTACCATAGACACCTACGTGCTTTATAATATTACGTACAGATGTCGCTCAAAACTAATTGAAATTGAAACAGATAACCCTACCAATTTAAAACCGTCATGGCTATACAAACAAACCGCTTCTGTTGATTGATTTTGAAAGTATTCTTGATTTATTTGCTTTATCATAAAACTTTTTTCTTTAGTTTCGTAAAATTTGTCGAGGAGAAAACATGTATCGTGTCAACTGATAATGTATTGTTTATTTACACGTTTGAATGTTCGTAAAACAATGTAAAGTGTTATAAATATCGTGTATTTGTTATGTTGTTGTGTTTGTGTACAAAATGAAAGTTATTGAAGCTAAAATTGTAGTTTTAGGATCGCAAGGTAAGTTGAATACATTTTGACTTCTTTCAAGTTTTTCTCATGATGTCGTAATTTGTACTTCAATTAAATCGGATATCGTATTGCTATCAGTTATTTCGTCATATTTGTGAAATCTGAAGAAACAACCTAAAACAATCACAAATAATACTTGATTGCTTTCCACTTTTAACGCGTCCGAGTTGATTGTTTATTGTTTTAATACGATTAGATAATAATAGGCATTTATCTTCATCATTGTTCTATTATAAAACTAGCTTGTGTGTCGGTAACTAACTAATTTCCACCAAAAATCAATGAAGTTGAATTTCGAAAACCGGCCAGCGCAATCTGTCGGCTTTGAAAACTTTTTGGAATGTCATAAAGTTTCGTTTTCAACTTTTCAGTATTCATGTACATTTTAATCAATAGTCTATGTTCCAAAATGTATTACTTAGTGGAAAATAAATTATTGTTTTATTTTTCACATTAATCAAAATAATTTAAAGGTCCCTATTCGATTATTTTGACTTGACATTTAGAGACCTGTAACACAGGTTTTTTTTAGCCTACATCAGGCACCAGTATGCAAATAAAAAAATGACAATAAGCTGTATTAGCCAAAACAATATTAATTAATAACCAATTGTGAAGAGTGAATAAATTATATTATATTAATTTATTTAGGTATTATTATTATGCTATATTTTGTTTGACATCTAATTTGGGCCATTGTAGACCATCATAATTATGCCTAGCCTTTTTCCAATTTTAACAAATGAGGATCAATTAATTTTTAAATATATTGCTGATTGCTCCCTAAACCACACTGGGCCAACCCTATGCCCTACAAAATGTTAAATTATGCTTACATTAACACACCAAAAAAGCCCATTACAGCACAAGTGATTCATTGGTTGTTAAAATCAATAAATAATCAGGTTTTATTGGAGAGTTCCTGTGCTGTGGTTATGCTATTATTGATATCTACAGTACAATTACTGATATCTATGGTACCATTATTGATAACAATTATTTACATAATGAGACTCCTCAGTGCATCTTTGACCGTTGTTACGAGTCGGCAGAAACCCGAAAATCTGACAGCCAGTCTTACCAAGGGGTATCATATTGCCCAGTTACTGGGTTGTGGAGGTCAGATAGGCAGTTGCTCCATGTGAAATACTGGTATTCAGCTGCATCCGGTTAGACTGGAAGCCGACCCCAAGATTGTTGGGAATAGACTAGGCAAATGATTACAATTATTGATATCTATGGTAATAATAATTTGAAAGATCAGGTGCATAGCACTTGTAACTGTGGTACATGTATGACCTGATGTTTGAATATAAATTCAGCAAAACGAGAAAAGGGCACTTAAGGGGTCCTTGGGTTAAGCAGGATTGTCCGAAAGGGTTACCGCTACCCCGGAACACAAGGGGCTAGGGAAGGAACATGGATGGGTTTTAGTCAGTAAGAGTCTGACACTCCCTTCCGCCCCACCCAGAGCGGGAGCAGTCATTGGATGATTTCCCAGCCTTAAAAATAAAAAAAAAGCGGTCCTTGGGAAGAAGACATGAGTTCAGGGGTTTCCAAACTTCAACCACTATCTGGATGATATTACAAATCGCCCCTCAGCCTCTACAAAATGCCTCCGTTTTTTTCTGGATCTCTTACTGCTTCCCTTTAGACCTGCAGCGCTCACTAGGGGGCGTTGTCGCCCACTTTGGGAAAGTTAGCATTCATTCGTGTATCATGTATGTACAGATGCCAGCACATCAAGCTATCCCTAACTGTCAAATTTTCTCAATTAAAAATGAACCTTATTTCTTTGCAATAAAGTTGAAATACTATCAAAGAAATTTGACAGATTGTGGTAACTTGATGTGCTGGCCTCTGTACTTAATCATTTTGTTATGTTGTCCAAATGATTTTAAACCTTAAAATGTTGACTGTTAAGTTCAAAATCCATTGAGATAATTTGACAGTTTGTGGTAACTTAATGTGCTGGTGACTGTACTTTCTTTAATAAAGTCAAAGTCAAATCATTTACTTCAAATAGGCACAGGAAAGCCACTTTTGAACGTCAAAAATGAACAAGACATAGAATTGATTTTAGTCGCCTCTTCCAATGGGCAAGAAACTCCACTGTTACTCTTTTAAAATGTTTTGTATACTTTACTTACATGAATTATAAAATTATATCTGAAGACAATGCACCCAGAATAAAAATACTACACCACAAAAGGTGAAAAGAAAAACAAATATAACAATGGCAGGTAAAATTAATTAAGTATGTCATAAATACATGGTGCTCACATATTTACAATCATTCTAAAATTTAATAATAATAAATCAATCATGTGTGAGTTCAATCATCATTTAAATTATATGCTTATCATCCTTTTTCCTTTCAGGATGATAACTAATTGAATAAATATCACAGTTACTAAATTAAACCTTTTCCTGGAAAAACATAATATACATATAACACGTTTTTATTATAAATGTCTACACTTATAACTTCAGTCGCCGAATTTTAAATGTACAGTTAAATATAATGTCTCGATCAATCAGCCTGCCTTTTCCCAACTAAGTTGGGGTCGGCTTCCAGTCTTAACTAGATGCAGCTGAATACCAGTATTTTACATGGAGCGACTACCTATCTGACCTCCACAACTCAGTAACTGGATAATACGAAAACCCTTGGTAAGGACTGGCTGTTAGATTTTCGGGCTTCCGCCGACCCGCAACGGCTGTCAAAGATGCACAAATGACAGCCGGGACAAATGGCGTAACGTGCTTTCTATGGCACGGAACGGAGGAGTCTCGGTATGTAAAGATGGTCACCCATCAACGGTCAACCCCTGCAAGGGTAGATTAACCTGATGAATCGACCTGTGCGGCTGTTAGTACTTAGCCACGAGCTCTTCGTATATATAAGGTACTTAATTTAATAAAAAAACTATTTTTTCTGTCTATTTGTTCCGGCTTCCCTCCCAAATGACTGGACCGATTTTGATAGGACTTTCCCTGGGCGATATAGCTGAGCTTATGCTACTTTTATGTTGGAAAAAGCTATAGAAACCACACAGGCGAAGCCGCGGGCAGCAGTTAGTTATTAAATTAAAGTCTGAATAAATATTTATAATCAGCAATTTATTTTACCAGAGCTATAATCAAATGTCGTCAAGTTGAACTAACTTTTTCTAGTCCAAACATAAATATTGTTATTAGCAACTATATCAGTACCTACAATAAAACAAAGTCGCATTATCTTCAATAGGAAGTAAAAGTATTTATTATTATGATAACAAAACATTTAATTTTTACGATAATTCATCACAGAATTAATAAATAATCAGTCAGATTAAGATCAAATAGGTACCGTACCAAACTTATCATTATGATTTGATAATTATTTAAATACCTTTTTCGACTTTGCTGCATAATTACTGTGACTTGATAACTAATTAATCAGTTCATAGTTCTGAAATGGAGTATTATTTATTTGATTGACATTTTTATTCTTATTTAGTGTATTTCACTTTTGACTTGTTTATTTTTTTGTTTGGTGTAATTCTGAGTTCTGACATTTAGGTTTCATTCAAGTTTCTAATTTAACTCTGACATTTAGGTTTAGCAATAATTTATGTAAGTATTTGTATTTTTATCTGTCGTTATTTTATATGGGTCTCGGACCTGAAATAATTGAATATTATTATTATTATTTTAGTATTTTTTTTGATATTTAGAGTAGAATAAATAGTTACCTACAAAAAAAGTGTCTTATCTAATGCTAGCTACTGCCAGTGGCTTCGCCCGCGTGGTTGTTGGCAATTATCCCAAGGGAACGTACAGAGGCCAGCACATCAAGTTACCACAATCTGTCAGATTTCTTTGATAGTATTTCAACTATATTGCAAAGACATAAGGTTCATTTTTAATTGAGAAAATTTGACAGTTAGGGATAGCTTGATGTGCTGGCGTCTGTACTATCGGGATAAAAAGTAGCCTTTGTTTTAATCCAGGTCATAAACTAACCCTGTACTGTGTCCTACGTAAAGGACGGGCAAACATGAACGAACGGATCGATTCAGCTGCATCCGGATAGACAAAGTTGGCCCGGATGTAGTTAGGTACCTAAAGGCAAGGTGGTGGGCTATCTAGTGGCGTAGCGTGGGTATCGGCTGCCCGGGCGGAAGACAATTTTGCCGCCCTCTTAATTAGGTATTTCAATTTAATGTATACTATACATAATATACTATACATTATGTATATAATATTAATTCTAGAGAACTTTTTGGAAAGAACAGTTAAGTAGGTAGTGTTGCCATTCGCTACAAAATATCATTCAAAGAAAGGGGATTTCCCGAATTCGTCACAGAATAAGTAATGAAAAATTCCGTGCTCTTTTCAATCGTTCCGAATTTATAGTTGCGTTTAAAATATGAAATGGTTCAAATGTTTAAAACGTATGTTTATTTACTGTGAAATTTTACAGCCCCATACAAAATGCCGCGCGGGCCGGGCCACCTCCCTGCCCCCACTACGCTACGCCACTGGGGCTATCCCTTACAAATATTATGTGTTAGGGTCATTGACTGGCGTATGTGTGCCAATAAACATTTACAAGCTGATAATATGACTTAAATGATAATTCTAGTACAGGTGGCTAGAGTGATGTGCTAGCAGCACATCACTATCCAAATCTGTCAATTTTTTTTGATAGTTTTTCAACTTTATTACAAAATCATTAGGTTCATTTTCAATTGGGAATATTTGACAGTCAGAATCAGAATGCGTTATTGGTAAACATAGGTCAAATTACAATAGTGTGCGAGATGTTTCAAATAGGTTTTTCCTCCATGTTTTGCCCTGAGGCGTAAAAATACATTTAAATAACATAGTCAATTTTTGACTTTTAGTACTTTGGCTAAGTACTAACAGCTGCACAGGTCGATCCATCAGGTTAAGCTACGCTTGCCGGGGTTAGCAGTGGATGGGTGAAGCACGTTAAGCCGTTGGTCTCGGCTGTCATTTGTGCATCTTTGACAGTCGTTACGGGTCGTCAGAAGCCCGAAAATCTGACAGCCAGTCTTACCAAGGGGTATCGTATTGCCCAGTTACTGGGTTGTGGAGGTCAGATAGGCAGTTGCTCCATGTAGAATACTGGTATTCAGCTGCATACGGTTAGATAGGAAGCCGACCCCAACGTAGTTGGGAAAAGGCATGCAAACTCTAAGTATTTATTTCAAATAAACCAATTACAGGCACTTTTGAACTATCAAGGGGTCGTCAGAAAGATGAAGCTAGCTGCCCATGCAAATGGTTTGGTCTGATTCTAATTAGTGTTTACCAGTGTAGCAAACCAGACCAGACATTGGTAGGTAAATTGTTAGATAAGGACAGAATTTTATAAGATAAACAGCTGATTTTTTATCGCAATCGACCATTGCAAGGTCGACAGAAAAATAATTCAATGACTTACAATAAACTTGAATAAATTGCACGTTTGCGATTTTTTAATTTTATTAAATACTAGCTTCTGACAGCGGTTTCGTCCACATGGTAGTCGGAAATTATCCGAAGGGAAGTTACTACCGTGATAAATAGTATCCTATGTATTAATCCAGGTCATAAACTATCTCTGTGTCAAATTTCATCCAGATCCATTCAGCCATTAGAGCGTGAAGAAGTTACAAACATACAAAAAAAAAAAAAATCTACCGGTACTAATATACCAAAGAGGTAAAATTTTCAATTCAGTGGTATCAACATCAATTTTTTGTATTTTAATAAAATGCATTAGGTAATGTCAGGTAATGTCAATATTTAATATAATACGATAATGTCAATAATAAATAGTCATGATGTCATAAGTTATAGATATGATACAAATATTTAAAACTGATATTGTCCACAGAACTGTAAGAGTCGTCATGCTTGTATAGTTAATTATTCATGTTACAAATATAATTATGTAAAAGAACTGTCATCAAAGTAGTCGCTGAGACAATAGTAACATTTCTGTATTAATACATATAGTACGTAATTTATGCTCGAAATTGACTAAATTTAGATTTTTTATTGAGCAAGTTAACTTATTAAATATTCTTTGGGCCATACAAAAAAAACTCTTCCTCCTTAGAGCCGTACCTGCATATGGCACTTTAAGTTCTAAATTATTTCTATTATTAATGTAATCTGTATTTTTTAGCCTACTAGCTGTTTTGTTTTTGAGGGTGGGAAATCATCAAATCACTCCTCCCGCTCTGGGTGGAGCGGAAGGGAGTCTAAGTCTTCGGTTTAAAGAAATTTATTCTCATAAGAACTTACAGTCCACTTATAATGAGATACAAAGTAATAAGTATAGTACAGTACAATTTCCTCCACAGTATTAGAAATTACAATGTTGAAACATGTTTTTTAACCGACTTCAAAAAGGAGGAGGTTCTCAATTCGGATGTTTGTATTTTTTTTTTTATGTTTGTTCGCGCATAACTCCGTTGCTTGCCAACCGATTTGAAAAATTCTTTTTTTGTTGGAAAGGGTATACTTCCCAAAAGGTCCCATAAAATTTTTATCGAAATCGGATAAGCGGTTTTTGAAAAATCAACAAAAATCTAAAAAAAATCCTACTTAATATATGTGGACGATGTTCTAATAACTTCCTGTCACTGTAATTTTCATACCAGGTAGTGGTATTAAAATAGGGGGGGGGGGTAGTGTTATATGTTCTTTCTGACGTAATTAGTGCGTGCGCTGACTAAAACCCATCCATGTTCCTTCTTTAGCCGGTTCTTCGGTTCGGTTTGGTTCGTTCTTCGGTTGTTCCGGGGTAGCGGTAACCCTTTCGATCAATCCCGCTTACCCGGCAGACTTCGGTCCTAACGGGCCTCTTTATAAGCTGAAACAACAGACGGACAGCGGAGTCTTAGAAATAGGTTCCGTTTTATCCTTGGATAACGGAACCCTAAAAAAACAGCCAGTAAGTACGCAGACTTGGTTAGACCATAAAGATTCCAAAGCCAAGATATCAACTGAACTAAGTGAAACAAACTCACTTTCTGATTTATAATATTACCTAGATAGTTCTGTCTTAGAAATCAGCCCGGCAGAGCGTTAAACCGGAACGAGCAAGTCTGCTATATGATACCTATCTTATTACTTACCTGTGTATGTCGGTCAAGGGAGGTACTGAGATCTGACTTGAAGACCCTTGTTGGTGCATACTGGTATTCAGCTGCATCCGGTAAGACTGGAAACCGACCCCAATATAGTTGAGAGAAGGCAAGGCGGATTGATTGAAAACTCAACAAAAACTCTGATATAGATAACATGATTTAATAATATTATTATTATTGTTGTTTAAAGAGTGCCCATGGAGTTTCCTACCCGTTCTTCTCCATAGGTACCTACTGCTTGAGAATGAGCAACTAGCTTCATCTTTCTTTCAAAAGTGCCTGCAATTGGTTTATTTGAAATTAATGCTTAGAGTTTGAGTTCTTTGAAATGTATCAGTGTTATATCTGTTAGCGGGATTGTCTAAAAGGGTTACCGCTACTCCGAAACACAAAGGGCTACGGAAGGAACATGGATGGGTTTTAGTCAGTAAGAGTCTGACACTCATCCGCTCTACCCAGAGCGGGAGCGTCATTTGATGATTTCCCATTCTTAAAAAAAAATGTGCTATATCTGTATGTTATTGAAAAATTACTACTACTATAAATATTTTTGTCCCGAAGCCCGAAAATCTGATAGCCAGTCTTATAAAGGGGTCTCGTATTGCCCAGTTACTGGGTTGTGGAGGTTAGATAGGCTCCATGTAAAATACTGGTATTGAGCAGCATCCGGTTAAACTAGAAGCCGACCCCAACATAATGGAATGGAATAAAACATAAATAACAAAACCTACATTTCGCTAGTTATGTTAAGTCCCAAGTAATAGGGGGCGAGCCTATTACCAGAGAAAAGTTAGGTAGGGTAGGTAAAGACAAGACAACGTCTGTCGGGTCAGATAGTTTGAAATAAAAACAAGTTTGCAACAGATATTTAAATGCAACCATTTTGCCAGTTATGTTTTATCTTTTGAAATGGGGGCGAACCCATTTTCATAAACCGGGTACAAATCACGACTCTAGGCTGCTACTGATAAGCGGGATTGTCCGAAAGGGTTACCGCTACCCCGGAACATAAAGGGCTACGGAAGGAACATGGATGGGTCTTAGTCAGTAAGTCTGATACTCCCTTCCGCTCCACCCAGAGCGGGAGTAGTCATTGGATGATTTCCCAGCCTAAAAAAAAAAATCCAGTTGTAAAAACCAAGAACACTGCCCCAGCCAGGAATCGATCCCATGACCTTATACCAAATATTCCAATCAACGAAGCGATAAACGAGATCAGTACTAAAATCGAAAGTAAAACAAAACCATCGTTATCTATACATAATACTATACAAGTAACCTCACAACTCCCGGTCAACATCTCAAACGCAATTCAACAAGCATGCAATAACTGAAGATAATACGTTATTGACATTATAATCAAAAGGATTTATTACTGTGGATGACTACTGTTCCTTATCTCTTATCAGATTAGATAGCGGCGAAGAGGGTAGACGGAGTTACGAGCCTTTTGTTTGATAAAAATGTGCGATAGAAATTGCATACTAATTCTTTCAAGTTGAGGGCTAACCACCATTTCAATGATCTATCTATCTATATCCGAGAACTACAGCCGAAATTGCAAAAAAAAATCAGCTGTTCTATTTTTTTGTTTCATTTTTTGTCTCGTGACTCGTCAAAATGTAGGGAACAACTGATTTTTTTTCATGATTTCTGAGTTGGTCCCCTAGTAAAAGTTGTTCAGTTTGGTTGTCTGTAGCATATGGTTTTGTATACATATACCCTTTCGGTTACACCCAGTATATTATATTTCAATATTTAAACCATCAGACCTCTTTTTTAATTTCGAACTATATTTTGAATACGTTAGAAAAGAATCGTTATCACTATTTATCACTCAAAGTATAAAACAAAGTCACTTTCTCCGTCCCTATATCCCTATGTATGCTTAAATCTTTCAAACTACGCGACGGATTTTGATGCGGTTTTAAATAGATAGAGTGATTCAAGAGGAAGGTTTATGTGTATAATTTGTCGACATATTTTGCGGGCGAAGCCGCGGGCGGTAGCTAGTACAGTATAAAGCAAAGTCGCTTCCGCTGTCTTAATGTCTGTATGTATGTATGCTTAGATCTTTAAAACTACACAACGGATTTTGATGCAGTTCTTTTTAATAGATAGAGTGATTCAAGAGGAAGGTTTATACCTACGCGGGCGAAGCCGTGGGCAGAAGCTAGTAATATTATAAATGCAAAAGTAACTATGTCTGTCTACTTGTCACCTTTTTACGCCTAAACCACTGAACGGATTTCGATAAAATTTGGCAGAGAGATAGATTGCATCTTGGGGAAGGACATAGGCTACTTTTTGTCTCAAAGACATCTCCCTATATCTCTACTCTGCATATCGCAATATATAGAGTTTAATTGATGTTTTAAGGGATCATTATACTCATCATTATGAACAACTTTCACTATGGAAAAAAACTGAAATCGCGAAAAAAAAATCAGCTGTTCCCTACATTTTGACGAGTTATGCTAGCATAATGTATGGAACAGATGATTTTTTTTTCGTGATTTCAGATTTTCAAGGAAAAGGTTTCTTCTCTAAGCAAGCGTGCTTCACCGACGACCACATCCTAGATTGAGAGTGGTCAGATAGTAGTCAAGTGCGAGCCTATCGATAATTTAAAAAAGTAGACTCGGACTAAAATTAGAACTAGTTTTGTAATAAGAAGGAAAGTGGCCATATACAGTACACTCGCTAATTCGCCGCTAGACTGTGTGACAACTACTTTCATCCGCCATTTTCTCGAGTCTAGACTGGTCGATCACACTCTGTTATCTGCCGTAAGCCTTGGCTCGATAATCCGCCGTCCAACGACCCTTTAACTAACTAGAAATAAAAAAATATTTATTACAAAATCAAAAGTCAATTCAAACCTGACTGAAAATCAGCCCTTTTTGAAGATCAACGTTACATAAGACAGTCCCCCAAAAAGACCCGGAAAACTTCCCAAAAGGCTGGCAGCATTGCCGTGTTGTATGGCAATGCTGATTCTTTAACCAAAAAATAATAATCAAGAACTATGATAATAATATATTTATTTTGTGTGACGACACGGTTGGCGCAGCGGTTGAGCGATTGACTGCTGCGCAGCATGTCGCGGGTTCGATTCCTGCACGGAACAAATATTTGTACGACCTGCAAGTATTTGTTACGGGTCTGGGTGTTTTTCTATCTATAATATGTATGTATTTACAAAAGAAAAATGTATATAAGTAGTTTATCAGCCATCTCGTTACCATAACACAAGCATTAGGTTGCTTAGCTTGGGACGATATGGCGTTGTGTGAAATGTCCAAGGATATTATTATTATTATATAATTGTCAATATTTTATGACCTTCCCTCGAAAAGAAAACAACAATTTAAAGATTTAAAGTACTTCAGAAAACAAATCTTAGATGACCGATGTTTTCTCCATTTGCTAAACACCTGACCTAGACCAAAATAACATAAATCCTTTTACTAAAAATGCTTTATTTATGAAATCATCACAATAGTTTTTATAATAACTAGTAATGCTAATACTTCCGCCTTACATCACTCTCCATAACGGGCTAACAAACCAGTTTGAATAGAAATACCACAAATGCACAACGACCATTTTATCTTGAGATTTCATGCCGGCATCGACACAACGTTACTAGTATAAAATATATTGTATCTAGATCGTTTGGTGAGAATTTAATAAAATAGAATACAATAAATATTACAGTAAAAACACATTATATAATGGGAGACAATCTTCTTTCTTTCTCGTGTGGTTAGTGATTAACCTGGTGTCAGAGTTTTTTATGCTGCCCTTGGGCCTCTGACTTAGCTTCACATGCTGTTGAGCAATATCTCTCAGACATTACCTTACGATGTTTTCCTTTACCGGTTTTTAAGTGATTCTTAAACAATATGCACATGTATCCGAAAAGTCATAGCGAGCGCGAGCTTATCTATACATTACACATATAAATAAAATTGGAGTGTCTATTTGTAATATTGAAATAACCGTTTTTTACTACATGTGTATATGAATATAATACGGGACATACACCAAAATAACATTTTTTTTCAATTTTTGTCTGTCTGTCTGTTTGTTCCGGCTAATCTCTGAAATGGGCAAATGGCTGTACTTAGTAACTTAGACGTTTATTAAAAAAAAATTACTGATAGGCGGAACGAAGTTCGCCGGGGCAGTTAGTTGTTAATATTAATTAATTATTCGATCGCAGAACACGTCCAAGGTCAGCCGGAAGGGGTCATTTGTTGATTTCCTACCGTCAAAACAAAACTACCCCCCCTGCCTATATACGCCCAGCTTTATTTAGACATAATTAGTATGTCCCAGACATAATTAGTATGTCGAAGTCTTTTTCAATTAGCACCACATTTAGTAAATGTACTAATGTTAGTGTGGTTAGCTCAAATAATTTAAACTAGTTTGTAAGACAACAGAAGATACCACTAACAATATAATTTCACTTAATAATAAAAAGGTATTTTCTAGCACCAAAACTAACTGTAAGAAAGGGGCTAAGCAGAAACAGAAATCCTTGACATTATTTCATCAAAATATTCAAGGTTTTTCTTCCAAACAATTGGAGATTGAATTGTTTTTGGAAAAAACAATGTATGACATTATTTGTTTTACTGAGCACTGGTTAAAAGATTATGAAATGTTAATTAACTATGAGAATTATAGTTTGGCCAGTTGCTTTAACCGTAAATCAATGCTGCGTGGTGGTTCACTAATCCTAATTAAAAGTTGTATTAAATCAAAAACCCGTGAGGACATAGTTGAACTATCGGTTGAGCATAGCATTGAACTGTCTTGTGTTGAGCTCGATAAGCATGTTATAGTGTGTGTTTACAGACCCCCTAATTATCAAAACTATCCGATATTTGAGGCAGTAATGGAAGATGTTTTGGCAAAACTTGCTATTGGTAATAAATCAGTAGTTATCTGTGGGGACTTTAACATTAATATTTTAGAAAATAATTCAAATACGAGTAGATTATTAAATTTGTTTAAATCATTTAATTTGTCAAATGTGTTTGTAGAACCAACCCGAGTAACTATGTCTACTGCTACATGCATTGATAATGTTTTTTGTTGTTGCGACTATTTAAATAAATCCATCATTAATTATCTCCCTTCTGATCACAGTGGTCAAACTGTAACTTTTCAGTCCAACACACCTATACAAAAAATCGAAATACAATCCAGACCAATAACATCTGTTAATTTAAATAAATTTAATATCACATTAAATTGTAAGTTAAGCGATCAGGAACTTTCTTTGAAAAATATTAATATTTTATATAAAGAATTCTTTACGGTAGTGCAAACCGAATTTAATAATTGTTTCAAGAAGACCACTAAAAGTATCAACCCTAAATTTATATTTAGTGACTGGGCCACTAAAGGACTCAGGAAAAGTAGGGAAAGACTTTTCGAGCTTTATGGCCTTAAGCCTTTTATTAACACAGAATCTTTTAATAAGTATGTTTCTAAATACTCAAGAATTTTTAAAAACACTTGTAAAGCAGCTAAAGCCAAATACATAAGTAACAAGGTTAAATCAGCTGAAAATAAAATAAAGACGGTTTGGAAAATTATCAATAACGAAACGAACAGGAGCAAAAGACATAGTTCTGATTACGTACTGGAGACGTCATGTGGTCCCATTTGTGATAGCAAACAAGTAGCTCAAGAATTTGTAAATTTCTTTACCAGTATTCCCCTAAAAACTACTGAAACTCTAAATTCCTCGCCTTCCCTCTCTTTTGATTTATTAAAGGCAAACGTTTCAGCCTGCCTAATTGAATTCAACTTTAAGCATGTTAACCCCATAATAGTACTTAAAACTTTTAAACAAATTAAAATCAAATTGACCGAAGATCTTTGGGGAATGTCCAGTAAAGTCTGTACCTCGATCATTGAGACGATAGCACCTTATTTAGCCTTCATATTTAATTTATGTGTGGATCAAGGCATCTTCCCGGATTTAATGAAATACAGTAAGGTAATACCACTTTTCAAATCCGGGGACAGTAAAGACACCAATAATTATAGACCCGTATCCGTGTTGCCGGTTTTCAGCAAGATCTTTGAAAAGATAATGCTTAATTAAATGCTTAATCATTTTAACACGAATAAAATACTTAACGATCAACAGTATGGTTTCACCAAAGGACGTTGTACAACTGACGCTGGTGTGACCTTATTAAAACACATTTTCAATGCGTGGGAAGAGGCTCAAGACGCCATCGGAATCTTTTGTGACCTCTCCAAGGCATTTGATTGCGTTGATCACGAAACCTTGCTGTTGAAGCTAGAGCATTACGGACTTGGAAAACTTGCGCTTAGTTTGGTAAAATCTTATTTAAACGATAGACAACAGCAAGTTCAAATAAAAGGTGTCAATTCACTCGGTTTAAAAGTAAAAATGGGTGTGCCACAAGGTTCTATATTGGGTCCTTTCCTCTTTTTAGTATACATAAATGATCTTCTCCATTTACTAAAAAATCAACCACAAATGGTGTTATTTGCTGATGACACTTCTTTAATTTTTAAGATAGATAGACGTGCAAAAAATTTTGACGACGTAAATAACGCCCTACTGCAGGTCCAAAATTGGTTCACTGCAAATAATTTAGTATTAAATGGAAAAAAACGAAGTGCATTAGATTTTCTTTACCAAATGTAAAAAGTAGTGATTGTGAGATAGTATTGAATCAAGAGAAACTTGAATTTGTCGATAAAACTGTTTTCCTGGGGATCACGCTCGACTCAAGGCTACAATGGGGTCCTCATTTAACATCTCTTGCAGGACGGCTAAGTTCTGCAGCATATGCTGTCAGAAAGATCCGTCAGTATACTGATGTAGATACCGCGAGGCTAGTCTATTTTAGTTATTTTCATAGTATTATGTCTTACGGTATTTTACTTTGGGGACGAGCTGCAGACATCGAGTCTATTTTTATTCTGCAGAAAAGAGCTATCAGAGCCATTTATAATCTTCGTAGGCGCGATTCTCTAAGGGAACGGTTTAAGGTTATTAACATCATGACTGTACCTTGTCAATATATCTATGAAAACATCATGTACGCACGGAAAAATCTGCATCTTTTTAGTAAAAGAGGTGAAAGACACAACTATTTCACTAGAAATAGGGACCAATTAGTTCAACCAGGTTTCAGGCTGGCTAAAGTAGATTCATCTTTCATTGGGTACTGTTTAAAATGTTACAATAAAATACCTCCCCACATTCTTGAACTTAATGAAACAAAATTTAAAACTTGTATAAAACGCACACTATGCAGCCAAGCGTATTATAAATTGGGAGATTACATTGCTGATAAAAATGCTTGGGTCAATGCTAGTCCAGCTCCATAAGGGCGCATCAACTAATTTATTAGACTACTGAAAACTGTTGGAGCTGCGGAAGATCAACAACAACAAAAAAACATCTTTGCATTGTATAAATTCAATCTCTTAATATTGTATAACTGCTTAGCACATATGTGAGTACTATGTACCTACTATAAAGCGACCAGTCTCTGGGTGCGTCTTTCATTGACTTGAATATGCCCTGGCGGCTGAGAGTATGCCATGCTCACTTTAATGTCTCGCTGATGGTGGCGTGTGTGTTGGATCATTTAGCTCCCTTCAAAATGGTTGAGCTGAATGGTGCTAATATATGCGTCATGTTCGTGAACGGGCGCTGTCAGTAGAGACTGGTCATCTCTTAGCGGCTAAGGCTTGTTTTAATTTAATTATTGAATAGTTTTTACATATTTTATATCTGATGCTTTTAACGTTCTGCATCGTTCTCACATGTATAATATTAATATGAACTATGTAACAAATATTTTGTAACCATATTTTGTTTAAAAGAGTGTCCATGGAGTTTCTTGCCCGTTCTTCTCCATAGGTACCTACTCCTTTGGAATGGGCAACTAGCTTCATTTCTCGGACTGACCGACACCTTGACAATTCAAAAGTGCCTGTAATTGGTTTATTTGAAATAAATACTTTGAGTTTGAGTTTTTTTCTTTTATAAATCGTTTCAAAATATACCTACCGGCCAACTTTATACGTATAGTCGCATAGAATATGTGTTACTAGGTGAAGATAAACTAAACCAGTTTTTTTTTGGTCATTATTGAAATGGGTAGTATTATAAACTGGTTACAACTGGTCGCTCTGAACATTTTAGTCGTTAAAGCCATTTTTGTCGCTGACCCAATTCTTTGCGTCAGATATACGTAAAACCGCGTGCGTTCAGCTGTTCTCCCATCTGTCAATCCGCGGATGGGTGGTCATTTTTTACCTCAAACTATTCGTTCGTTTTTATACATTGTTCTCACATTTAGAAGCAACAATAATAATGTACCCATGATTTTGTAATATCTTGATTTAAAAGGGGTATCGTATATCCTGGGCTGTGGAGGTCAGATAGGCAGTCGCTCCATGCAATATATCGGTATTCAACTGCATCCGACTAGATTGGAAGCCGACCCCAACATAGTTGGGAAAAGGCTAGGCAGATGATGATGATCTTGATTTAAAAGAGTGTCCATGGAGTTTCTTGCCCGTTCTTCTCCTTAAAGATCTACGTTTTGTAATGAACTAACTAACTACAACTTTCTGACTAACTTGACGGCCGACACCTTGACAATTCAAGGGTTTCATCTATACATATAATAAAATTGTAGAAAAGTGGTATCTGTACAATGGAAATATATAAAAAAAGTAGCAGGGGTTGTTATTATATCGATGCCGAACCCGAAATTTTAATTAAATATTTTTTTGTCTGTTTGTCGGTTTGTCTGTGTGTTTGTGCACGCTAATATCAGAAACGGCTTATTCGATTTAGATGCGGTTTTCACTAATATATTTAAGTTAGCTTCACTTAACATTTAGTGTTTATTTCATCTCAATGGGTTCATAAATAAAAAAGTTATGTCAATTTTAAGAATCACGGCGAACATTGTCACTATTCCACGCGGACGAAGTCGTGGGCACAGCTAGTTGCAAAATAAATGCTTGAGTTTGAGTTGGAGTCTAAAAATAATAATATATAAGTATATTAATATAAAAAGGGACAAGAAATACTAATAGAGCGTAAAATAATTCATCCACATCACTGTCAAAATGAAAAGTACCCAAAAGACTGGCAGCATTGCCACGTTATATGGCAATGCTGATCCTTTGACCAAAAAATAGGCTAATAACTACCATGTTTCTGTTCAAGGAGTAGGCAAGACCAGCCTGGTGGTGCGGTACATAGGCAAGATGTTTTCTAAGCACATATCACCCACGATAGGAGCCTCCTTCTTCACCTGCAACATTAATCTGGAGAATGCCAGGGTCAAACTGCAGGTAATAAACTGTTTTTATTAAATACTAGCTTCACCCGGCCTGCATCGCACGGGTAGAAGTCTTTTTGAGCAAGTGATAATTATACAATACGCACATGAATCCGAAAAGTCGGAGGCCTTGCGTTCGAAGTCGAGACCTTCGAGAATTGGCAGTCCGTCGGTCATCACTGCTTGCTTAAAAAACGTTGAAGGAAAAATCGTGAGGAAACCGGTATGCCTGAGAAATATTTCTCAACAGCATGTGAAGCTAAGTCAGAGGCCCATGGGCAGCATAAACACTCTGACACCAGGTTAATCACCAACCACACCGACCGGCCTTTTTTCTGATAAACGCGAACAAAACAAAAAAAAAACAGACCGCCGTCCTTCCGCAAACCCCAGCTGGTTCCGGCCCACCGCCGCGGGCCTCGTCTCGGTCAAGCCTGGTTAAGCAGTAGACATCCTCGTCGGACGAAATGCGAGATGCCATTCCAAAAAAAAAATATCTAAAGATCAGTTAAATAGTATACTTATGGTAGCCATTCAGAATTCTGTAATAAGTGGTGAAAATCCGATAATCCTATTTAGCACAATTGACGAGGTACTACGTCGGTTAGTAAAAAGCCGAAAATAGAAGCCGTTATTGTGGTATTTCTGTAGAATTGAATCCACAATTTTTTATCTACTTTTCTGCCTAGCTTGACCGGAATTTCATATAGAGCAACTGACGGTCTGACCTCCACAACCCAGACATTAACTGGGTAATACGATACCCCTAATTTTTTTATCTACTTCACTACATAGTATAAAACAAAGTCGCTTTCTCTGTCCCTATATCCCTATGTATGCTTAAATCTTTAAAACTACACAACGGATTTTGATGCAGTTTTTTTAATAGATAGAGTGATTGAAGAGGAAGGTTTATATGTATAATTTGTCGACATATTATACGGGCGAAGCTGAAGAAACTAGTATCTATATAAACGCAATTTTTCTATATTTGGTACATCGACAGCAGTACTGGTATGTATGCCTATTAAGGGTTGGACCTCATCTGGCAGCACGGAATCGCCTTTTTCCGTCGCCCTTTCTCTTTCTGTCGCTTAGACCTGCCATTTGCTAGACCGAGACAGAAAGCATAATGCGATAGCACGCGGCGGAATCCTCGAGGCGATCGGCATCACGGACAAAATGCATACATACATACTGCAGCACGTGGTAGCACAGGCGGAACAAATGCGATTCCGTGCTGCCAGATGTGGTCCAACCCTAAGGGTATCTATACACAGTATTCACCTCAAAACAACATGGTAATTAAGTAAGAAAAAAAATGATGGAGAGATAAAATATAATTAAAATCTGACAGCCAGTCTTACCAAGGGGTATCGTACTAAACAGTGTCTGAGTTGTGGAGGTCAGATAGGTAGTCGCTCGATGTGAAATACTGGTATTCAGCTGCATCAGGTTAGACTGGAAAAGGCTAGGCAGATTGATTAATTTATGAAATACAATTTAAGAAATATAATTAAAATTGTAAGTGTCACAAAATGTGGCAGGTGAAAGGGTACGAATGTGTGATATCTAAGATTTTTTATTATTATGTTTATTGGCAAACAATCGAAGGCACACAGTATAGTCACCATACCTATTATGCTAAGGTTTGGCAAGGCATTGACGACAATTTAGATGTGTTCTGAAATGTCTTATGTGGGAAAAACCATACTGCTATATTTATTTAAAAATGTATTTTATGTGGAAGAAAGATGAATAAACGAAATTAACCTTTTGAACGCCATTGTCACATAAACGTGGCAAGCAAGCGCATGCCCTGTGCGCCAACGACACAAATATATGACAATGCGATACACTATATCACGAAATAAACAATGAAATCATTACTTTTGTGAGGTGTTTATATAGATAGATATCTTAAAAATTGAAGCTCTCGTACGTATTTAATGAAATGAAACAAATTAAAAGACACCATGGATATTGGGAAATTCATGATAACAAGAAGAAATAAATGTGTAGCTTGGCGTGGAGGGTACGCGCGTGCGCTCTGGTTATGCTCTGGCGTTAAAAAGGTTAATAAATAATATGATATTTCAGGTATGGGACACCGCCGGCCAGGAGCGGTTTCGTTCGATGGCGCCCATGTACTACAGAAATGCTAACGCTGCCCTACTAGTATTTGATATTACTAGTGTCAACAGCTTCGTAGCTATTAAGGGATGGGTCAAGGAGTTACAGAGGTATGTGTACATTCTGACGCTAATAGCTCCCTCACATCATAACAATCTAAATGATTTTGAAGGATATTGCTAATTTAATCCATTGCGTCATATGTTCGAAAAATGTGTTTACCGGACAACGTCAAAAAACGCAATGAATGTTGTCGCGCTAATTTTAAACCTTAATTTTTAATACCTTTTTTCTTTTCTAACAATTTTTATTTACATCAATTGACTCCTCCCGCGCTGGGTGCAGCGGGAGTGTCAGCCTCTTACTGACTAAGACCCATCCATGTTCCTTCCTTAGCCCTTGGCGTTTCGGGGTAGCGGTAACCCTTTCGGACAATCCCGCTGACCAATGGAATAACCATGCTGATAACATTTAACCTTAATTTTAAAGCATTTTAAAAAAGTAACATTTGCTTTTAACGGTGAAATGTCTTCAATTGACTCCTCCCGCGCTGGGTGGAGCGGAAGGTAGTGTCATACTCTTACTGACTTAAACCCATCCATAATCCTTAGCGCTTTGTATTCCGTGGCAGCGGTTCCGGACAATCCCACTGAAAATCTAACAATTAGCCCATTAGATGCTCGCCTATTCAACGATTAATACGGTTATATTTATTGTTGTTTCGAGAGAATTGTTCTCATGAAATGTCCTATTGGGTTCATACGACATTTGAGGGGTCAAATGAACAAGTCTGATCACAGTGACCTTTAAAAAAATCATAATTTTTTTGGAACAAATAGTCTATCAAACAATATATCTCCCATACAGTAACGTCCCCGAAGCAATGGTCCTATCAGTGGTAGGCAACAAGAGTGACCTCGAAGAGTTGCGCGCAGTCCAGTCGAGCGAGGCGGCTCAGTTCGCCGCGTCCATCGGCGCGCAGTACTGCGAGACGTCCGCCTTGCACGATCAGGTAACTATCATATCAGGTTATAGGATCCTGCATCCCACAGGATCTGTTTGTATGAACTCAAACTCAAAGCATCATCATCTGCCTAGCTTTTTCCAACTATGTTGGGGTCGGCTTCCAGTCTAACCGGATGCAGCTGAATACCAGTATTTTATAACGAGCGACTGCCTGTCTGACCTTCACAACCCAGTAACTGGGCAATACGATACCCCTTGGTAAGACTGGCTGTCAGACTTTCGGGATTCTGACGACCCGTAACGACTGTCAAATATGCACAAATGACAGCTGGGACCAACGGCTGCACGTTACTTTCTGAGGCACGGAGGAGTGTCCATGGAGTTTCTTGCCCGTTCTTCTCCACAGGTACCTACTGCTTTGGAATGGGCAACTTCATCTCTCTGACTGACCGACCCCTTGACAGTTCAAAAGTGCCTGTTATTGGTTTATTTGAAATAAATATTTGAGTTTGAGTTTTTGTGACTGAAATAAAAATCGAATAACAATAAATTATTTTATCTGACACACGCTCTATTTATAATGATTTTCCAGCAGGGAATCGACCAAGTGTTCATGACCACGGCGGCGGCACTCCTCAAGCTGTCCAGCTCCAACCTGGTGTCCTCTCTGCGGTCCTACGACTCTGCTGACGTGGACACCACTAAAATACCCACAGGTCAGTGCTGGACTGCTGATCACATATAATCAGCCTATAATTTTCCCACTGCTGGGACACTGCGACACACTCTCTGAGAGAGGGAGTGGGCCGGAAGTAAGGCTAAGAAATCATCCAATGACTTCTCCCGCTCTGGGTGGAGCGGAAGAAGTCTTCCCCTTAAGTTTAAGGGGAATGCGGGAGTCACAAATTTCCCCCCGACCCTTGCTCGAGCCAGCCCGCGTTGTCGCTGAGCCAGTAGTTTTAAAAACCCCCGATCCAGCTGTCCCTTGCTGTCCCCCCCCAGCGCCGCCCTAAGCCGAGGTCCGAACCCCGCAGGGGGTGCCCTTAGCGTGTAGTCGCTTAGTTTTGTAAGTTAGGTTTAGTTTTTATTAAGCCCTGGCTGGAGGCTACAATTCTTTTGTGGCAGCCACAGGCAAGCCCGGTTAAGCAGTAGACAACCTTTTGGTTGAACTGCGAGATGCCAATTCAAAAAAAAAAAAAAGGAGTCACAAATTGTTCGCGTGACCTGCCGCCATTTCATCCACCCAGTGTTAATTCTATGCTTAACGATCTAACTAACTATACAAATAAATACAAAAACAGAAAGGACACTTAGGCGTCGAAGTACTCATCCGCATCGCTGTCGTCCGGAAAAGTGCCCAGAAGACTGACAGCATTGCCACGTTGGATGGCAACATTTTTTTAATTCGGTTTTCTATAAAAAGCGTGTTTTAGAGTTTTTTTTTAACTATTATTATTATTTTTATACCGTATAGAGTTAATACTAAACACGTATAGTATTCGTAGTGTAATTTAACGCCCCTCTGTTAAATCAACTCTGTATATGGGATTCTTTATTCTTATTTCAAGTATTATTCCTCTATTGCAGGCACTCCCACTGAAGAAGATGCGACACACACAGGAAAAGTAGAACTACCCGCTTGGAGCATAGACAGTATCGCGCATGGCGATGTGCAGAAAAACATGTGTTGTTGACCTAAGTTCAATACTAGCTATACCTAAGGCTCCGCTAAAAACTGGCGAGAGATAATATAAAAAGTAGAGACTGGTTCGTTAACTTATTTCAGAAAGATTCAAATCAAATCAAAAGTATTTTATTCAATTTTATCGACGCCTAGCACTTTGCCCGCGGCTTCGCTCCCGTGGTCTTTTCCGCGGAACCCGTTATTTTTCCCGGGATAAAAAGTAGCCTATGCTACTGCCTGAAAACTAAGCTTTCTAATGGAGAAAGAATTTTTGGAATTGGCACAGTAGTTTTTGAGTTCATTCATTACAAATATACACACAAAAATACAAATCTTTCCTGTTTATAATATTAGTATAGATATATTACAGGAAATTATTACATGCTAATATAACTACTTAATATATGCAACCTAAAACTAAAATATATATATCCATTATGTACAAGTGGTAAAATAGGGAAAAGAGCTCATAGGGCGTCAAAAAATTCATCCCCATCGCTGTCAGTGGGGAATGTGCCCAAAAGGCTGGCAGCGTTGCCACGTTGGATGGCAATGCTGATTCTTTGGCGTAAAAATTGACCAGCCCTCTGGTCGCGTGTAGAGTAGAGACTACAATACGATCACAAATTAAACTGCGTACCTATGTCTAATGCTGTCCCCAGCCTGCGTGCGAAAATTCAATCAAATATATATCCAATAGTTTAGTCACTATAGCTAGTCAAAGATTGGCAGAACCCATCGTCGGTCCACCACTATTATTTAGTTGGTTTGAAAAAAATCACTTTTTAAATTTCGGCTATGTCGCGGGTTCGATTCCCGCACGGAAACAATATTTGTACGACCTACAAGTATTTGTTACGAGTCTGGGTGTTTTTCTATCTATAATATGTATGTAATTACAAAAAAAAAATTATATAAGTAGTTTATCAGCCATCTCGTTACCATAACACAAGCAATAGGTTGCTTAGCTTGGGACGATATGGCGTTGTGTGAAATGTCCAAGGATATATAAATTTAGGTGTTAGGATTTATTTGATAGTTCCGAAGTACTCCTATACATTGTCAGTGTTTTCATTTATGGTCGTATTGTTTTCTCCACATTGTATGATAATCTACTTTTTTAATATTTGTTGTTATAGCGGCAACAGAAATACATCATCTGTGAAAAATTTGACTCTCTAACTATTACAGTTCTTGAGATACAGCCTGGTAACAGACGGACGGACCGCGGAGTGTTAGGAGTAATAGGGACCCTTTGGGTACGGAACCAAATAGGAAAAAAATTGGAATTGTATAGAGTTATTAGTTGCTCCATGTAAAATACTGGTATACAGTTGTACCCGGTTAGACTGGAAACTGACCTGTATATAATTTTGAAAAGGCATGCATTGTGTTGGAACCTGCCATGGTTTTCTCTCAGCATCACCCATAGGTTGACTGGTAGAATATTTTAATGAATAAAAGAATAGTAAAAAGTTTGTAAAACTATTTAATTATCTTTATAATTAAAAATTCTTTAATGAAGAACAGAAAGTCAGAAATCAGTTTGTCACTTTGACACACCACCGTCAATGTCACAAGTATCCATCAAACATTTTTCAATTCTGCTTGGGCATACATTTACCTGTTTGGCCTATTGGCCTATAAATAAATTTCAAAAAAAACCCTGACACAAAAATGAGAGACTAAAAAAACCCATTTCAAGCACATTCTGATAGTTAAAAACCAAAACAGAAATGAAAATTAATCTAGATTTTGTAAAGTTCACCGTCCGAAGAATTTACATCCCTATGTCTCTTATAAAGCATAATATGAATGAAATTTTTGAATAAGGCAATATGGCGCCTCATTTATAGCTATCAGGTTAGTATTTTACTTGATACCTAACATAACATCACGCCTATAAATTACCTACGGGTTAGACAGCGGGGACCTATGGTTCATCCGATTTTGCCACTCCTTGTCAACGCCAGAGCATAAACGCACGCGCGTGCCCCCTCCAAGCCAAGCTACAAATGTATTTCTTCTTGTTATCATGAATTTCCCAATATCCATGGTGTCTTTTAATTTGTTTTATGTCATTAAATACGTACGAGAGCTTCAATTTTTAAGATATCTGTATAAACACTCATATAAGTAAGGATTTAATTGTTTATTTCGTGTTATAGTGTAGCCGCATTGTCACATATTTGTGTCGTTGGCGTACATTGCTTGCGCTTGCTTGTCACGTATATGTGACAGTGGGGTTCAAAAGCTTAAGTCCCATGTAATAGGGGGCGTGCCTATTGCCATCAACAGGGTATACATCCATACTCCAGGTATTTAAAAAATCTAGATGGAAAAACCCAATAACACTGCCCAAGCCGGGAATCGAACCCAGGATCTCACGGTCAGCAGCAACGCTTGCTGGATTATGTAAAAAGTAATTAAATTGATATATGTATAGAATATTGTATACACACGTGTTAGTATATTCATATGCCTGACTTTTCCCAATTATATTGAGGTCAGCTTCTAGTCTAAACGGAGCCAGATTTAATTTTGAATTGTTTTAATTTTCTCACTTATAGAAGCAACATAAATGATGTACCTACGATTTTGTAATATCTTGAATTAAAAGTTTCGTTGGAGTTTCTTGCCCGTTCTTCTCCATATATATCTACGTTTTGGAATGGGCAACTAGCTTCAATTTTCTGACTCTGACTGACTCATGACTTTTAATTTTCTTTTATCCTTTCAGGAGATGAGAGTCCTTATAAATCTACATCTGTTTCATACATTTTCATCGATTAAATATTGCATATTTGTATGAAATAGCCGATTTTTGTTTCTTTATTTCAGAGTTGGTCTCATAGTGAAAGTTGCTTATAATCATGTGTTTTCACAACATTTTTTATTTAAGTCATTGACTGCCGCGCAGCAGACAAAATAGAAAAACTATTGTTTGTCGGACACACGGTGACCGCGTTGGCGTTCAACGTGTTTAAGGATGAGATATCATCCTGCTCTGGGTGGAGTGGAAGGGAGTGTCAGACTTTTAATGACTAAAACCCATCCATGTTCCTTCCTTAGCCCTTTCGTGTTCCGGGGTAGCGGCAACCCTTTGGGACAATCCCTCTGACCACTTTCGCACCCTGAAAGGATAATAGAAATGAAAATCACTATGTACAGAGTTGATACGACGGAGGGCTTTCCTTTAAACTGCCTATACTAGGGACCATTTTCAAGCTCTGTACCAAAAATCAATTAAATAGGAGCAGTAGTTTAGTGGCAAATGATTTTTTAAGTTTTTGCCCCGTTTGAACACGATGTATCTTTCCTAAGAGCTGATTATGTTTATACACATAGGTTCGATAAAACTTAGTATAACCTACGATGCGTTGTTACGAGGTCAGTTTTGTTTACAAAGGGTGGTTGCGTTTTTCTCTGATTTGTAAGCTAGGTATTTAGTTTGTTTGAAAGAAAAAAAAATCATCTTTGGTGCTTTTTATTTTCATACTGTATCGAATTAATACTAAACACGTGTAGTATACGTAGTGTTATTTAATGCCCCTCTGTCATATCAACTCTGTATAACTCTTATATTTTGACACGTAATACATTCCATTATTTTATAGTTTTATGAACACAGGTCTGTATTATAATAATTAGCCTTAATTAAAATATTCTAAGTTAAGTTTTTACTTAAAATCACACAATTTTATTAGCCTTAATTTTTTTATTTACCGACAACTTACTAAAATTGAATCAAAAGTAACTTTATTCTTTTTACAGATGTAATCTTTCATGATGGTTCAGAGATATAACTATGTTGTATAATGACAACCATTATTTTAGACTCCGTTATTATTGGAAAAATTTAAAACATGGACACTTCAACAGAGCTCAATACTGCCTGTCGCACCATCTCTGGAAAACACAAGCATAACATAATTCTTGGAATCCCAGAAGGATTGGGCAGAGATGTACCCATAGTACCTACAACCACATTTTGTTAGGTTTAAGCCCCATGTGCATATGTCGCCCTTTTTTGCAATTTTCAAGTCAGTATGAAGTTATATGTTGATGAAAACATGATTCGCGGCCGTGGCAAGTATGTATTTACCGTATAATTCATTTAGATCACAAATACAACTACCGTAAAATGGGGTGACTAAGGATACAGGGTTGAATCGAGACGTTAAAAAGGAATTTTAATAGTGAAATAATACAGTTTGTGAGCACAAAGGACTCTTATATGTTCACTGTATTATATTTTAATTCAGTGCAATTAGCAAAATACATGAATAATGTATTACTAACTATATACAACCTAAAACTAAAAAATATATCCATTACGTACAAGTGTTAAAAAAGGGAAAGAGCTCATAGGGCGTCAAAAAATTCATCCCCATCGCTGTCAGTGGGAAATGTGCCCAAAACGCTGGCAGGGTTGCCACGTTGGATGGCAATGCTGATTCTTTGGCCTAAAAATTGACCAGCTCTCTGGTTACGTGTAGAGTCGACCAACCGCTGGGCGATATCCTGAAATACTCGATGAGCACTCGGACCCCACGGCCCTAGTGTTTCAACCCCAAACGGCACGAACATATAACTTCCAATAAGGTTGTTATACTTGCGCCGTTTGAGGTCTTCCTGTATTATATTGCACGATCAGGTGTCCTGGTTCTCAAACAACTATATTATTTCAGCGTTGAAATCTATTATAAAGTTTCGTTCTGATTCACCCTTACATCCCTATACACCCCGTTTTACTATAAAGTATATTTATTGGCTTCAAATGTCATGATTTCAAGAACTCTTTGTAACTAATAGGTTTTACGCACAACGCGCTAAGACTTGTCGCACTTGAACAAAAGTGGTCGTGCGACCAAGGGGTTTCTGCGACCAACATTTCCACTGATAATGCGACTAGTCCAGGTCTAGTGCGTGATGCCTAAGGCCGGCGCACTTCTAGCGAAGCGCAGCGCATCGCGGTTGTCGCTTCCAAACAAATATCGACCTTATCGTGCTTGCAATAAAGTTGAAAATAAACTTCCAATAGAGCGCGTTCAAGGGGAAAGGCCACGCGTCTCAGGTATTCTATTATCAACTTTAGTTTTAGGCACACAACAGTGATTTTTGTTAGGCAGCTGTCCCACCGTCAACGAGGAAAAATTATCAACTATGTATTTTCTTGCTCTGTAATATGGAATAATATTTATAATGTCCCAAAAATATGGTACAAATAAGATCTTAAATATAATATGATCTATTACCGACACGGGATAATGATAATGCAAGTTTCTTGAGTTTAATAGTCGATACCTACTCATTTCCTCGTTGTCGGGGGGACACGGGGGAATCTTATGAATTGAAGTTAGTAACATGTAAACAATGAGGATGAGTGAGATACTTCCGCATTGTCTCATATCTGGTGACAACTTCAGACGTGATGACGGTCGAGTATCGGTAAAATCATTAAATTCCTTTTTTGAATGTCCTAAAATTATTAGTAGAAAACTGCTGATTGATGATGTAGATCGGTTTTCCGCAACGACTTGACGGGGTAACTTTGTATAGGTTATTTAGAAATGCCATCCGTGTCATGGTCAGAGCTTTTGCGGTTATGGCCACGACCAGCTGATCGTAACGCGAGGTCCGTTAAATTGCGTCTAGTGCAAAAATAGCCTAGGTTTTATTCGGCCCGATAACTTGTCATAGGTAACTTGAAAATTGCAGAACATTCTGTTGCAGAATTTCAGTAGATTTGTTGACATTGCAACGCTGATACTATAAGCCCATAACGGAAATTTTATAACGCCAAAAATAAAGAATAAAATCTTACCTAAAAATATGTAAAATACAGATAATTAAAACAAAAAAATTGGACCTAATCGCGTCGCCATAACTGAGATTATTTTTTTTACATTTACACTATTATGTCTTTCTTGCCAAATTATCACAAATGCTCAATTTTGATATTATGTTATCTATTTTAAATCCTTATAATAGACTTACGCTAGAAACAGGGTATTGTAAAATTATTCACAGCAAAAATAACCAAGATTATTATAGTAATTTAGAAATAAGATTGTATTTGTAATATACAGTTATATTTTTGATATTAATTACTATTTTAATAGAACGTTCAATTGTATGAATTAACTGTGTTAACACACCGTTTTGTACGTATTAAGTTTATTAATAAATAATTTTATGAATAATGTTCATTGATTGTTTAATTTTTTGATAATCATCATTTTTCTACCCATCATCCATTATCTCAATTTGTTGGTGGTCGGCATAGCGCGTCCTCTCACCCAATCTTGATAATATTTGTGAATGTACCCAATCACAAAGCGCCACCAAGACTCACAACGCATGTCGCTGCCGGCCTGCTACTGAACACGAATACTTAGGGTCGATTTATACTAGCGCAGAGTCGAAGAGCATCGAAGCGTCAAATTTTTTACAACTAAAGCGAAGCCGCACGAATGCGCGCGTATTCGCCAGAATACGCGCGCAAAGTTTTTAGATACGCTGATTCTTGCATGCACGTGCCTGCATAATTACACTTTGGAAGATTTTGTGTCTGAAGACGTTGTCCTGTCTAATAACAACATTTTACGAAATTATTCATTTGACAGCCAAGACATGGACATAACCGGTAATCAAAACGTGGACGCGATGAATATCAGAGAGAACTTCAAAACGTATTTCATTTCTGAACATGGGGCAGTACCATGGCAAAATGAAATGATAACACGATGTTAAGCAAGAGATAATTGTCAAAAAGTTTTTTTTGGCGCCACCCCGCGCCGCACCACAACGGCAACATCGCACGACAGCGAAAATATTGCGTAGTAAAAGATACTTGCTTTACTTACCAGTTAGCACATATGTGAGTACTATGTACCTACTATAAAGCGACCATTTGTTGGGTACGTATACATTGACTTGAATGTGCCCTGGCGGCTGAGAGTATGCCATGCTCACTTTAATGTCTCGCTGATGGTGGCGTGTGTGTTGGATCATTTAGCTCCCTTCAAAATGGTTGAGCTGACTGGTGCTAATATGTGCGTCATGTTCGTGAACGGGCGCTGTCAGTAGGGACTGGTCATCTCTTAGCGGCTAAGGCTTGTTTTAATTTATTTTTTGGATAGTTTTTACATATTTTATATCGGATGCTTTTAACGTTCTGCATCGTTCTCACATGTATAATATTAATATGAACTATGTAACCAATTTTTTGTAACCATATATTGTTTAAAAGAGTGTCCATGGAGTTTCTTGCCCGTTCTTCTCCATAGGTACCTACTGCTTTGGAATGGGCAACTAGCTTCATCTCTCTGACTGACCGACACCTTGACAATTCAAAAGTGCCTGTAATTGGTTTATTTGAAATAAATACTTTGAGTTTGAGTTTGAGTTAATTTAATTTCCCCGCTAACTTTTTCCCAAGCATTATTTTTGAAATGTTTGTCACTGTAATTTTTAGCTTTTGGATTAAATAGGCATTCATATTTTTGCACCAGGTAAATTAATTTTTCGTCCGAGTCCATTGTGATTAACACCGACACAGGCCAATTTCCGACTGATGACGCGTTGGTTCGCTAGTGGGCGCGTGGATACACGAGAATGCGCGCGCACGCGCGCGCACCAATCAGCGTTGTTCGCGCGCAGACGCGCGAATTCCGACTAATGCGCGCGTCTTTTTAAAATCTCCGAAGTAATGTGTGCGTTACGCTGTGGAGTTAAGGTTGAATTTGTTATGTTCAGTTTTGGAT
This sequence comes from Hyppa rectilinea, assembly GCA_951799385.1. Taxonomy (NCBI): domain Eukaryota; kingdom Metazoa; phylum Arthropoda; class Insecta; order Lepidoptera; family Noctuidae; genus Hyppa; species Hyppa rectilinea. Next base: position 1,001,520 of record OX637328.1, read on the forward strand.
AGACGCTTCGACTGCGCTATTATAAATCGACCCTTACAACCGCTTATTCCCAGTTGTCCCCACCGTCGGTCGTCGCGAAAAAAAAGTCCCATTTGTCACCAGGGGTGAAAATTAGAAGTGAAGTGGCTATTCTTTTTGTTCCCAGTTGCCATCAGCGGTGACATATGGGAAAAATAAATTAATACGCCCCCAGTAGTGACGGTGGGGAAATCTGGGAATAACCCCTTACAACTACATACAAACTCTTTCGTAAGGATGTGAACTACAAACATTGAAACAGTAATTTGGAGGGGCGCGCCATGCTCTCGTAGTTTATCTCTAACTGTGGCTGCGTCTGCGCATATACTTGTGCACTACAAAATCTCCTAGCCCAATTACTGGTCTATGATGTAATTGACCACCGTGACCGAAATTTCAGTAAAATGATAGAAATTAAACAAAATTTTATTCAAACAAAATATTTAATACCCTTTTATAAATCACTCATATAATCACAACATACATAATAATAATAGAACATGCTTAAACTCATTGTAGGTAACTGAAACCTTAAAATATAAGTTACTTGTATTTTAATTCTGTTTTATAGGGATGTAAATGCCAGATTGATAGAAGATCAAATTAAAGACGCTAGCGAAACTTCACATGATGAGTATCGGTATAAAATAATGACAATAAATCTAAGATTTGCGAGGTCAATGGCCGCTGGTAGCCTAGTTACTTAAAATACGAGTTATTTTTTTTTGTTTTATGTCATCATTCGCAATTGCATTGCATTGCATTTTTTCGCATTTGTGTAAGTTTCGCTAGCTAATCTAACGTTACTCTGTCTTAAAGAAAGACCAGGCATAAACAGAAGTCTTGATCATACATAAATATGGATTTGATATAAAAAAAGCTTATTGGGCAGTCAAGAATATAACTAAAAATATAATTATTCCATAATAAAATTCACACAATTCAAAAATTCCTTAAATTCTCACATTCGACTATTGTGTAGTCAATTTAACACAAATATTAGATATATAACGAAATATATATAAATAGTTTACATACATTTATAGTCTATGGCAATTGTATATCGTCGTTATAACCTATAAAAGACACTAACGAGTTGACAAGGCACTTTTTGTGGACTTAAATTCCTTACGACAATTTTATAATAAGGCACAATACATGATAGTAAAACCTAAAAAATATAAGGTTTTTAAGATTTTATAAATATTATGATATATATATATATGATGATACAGGCTGTATCACAAACACTGCCACTATTTTTTGTGCTATTCTAAGCTAACATCGACACGCATACTCAATCTGCTACTCTTTCCCACGATGTTAGGGTCGGCTTCCAGTCTAACCGGATGCAATTGAATACCATCGGATACTATCACTACGAATTCAGCTCATGACTACACCACGAGCATAGATTTTTCGTCACTTAAAAAAGGATACACTTTGTTTCATTTTGTCTGTGTTTCCACCACATAAACAGCTGATTTTTGTTTTAATAACTGACGAACATTTTCTACGCTGGGAGGTGACTCATGGCGCGTTTACATAAAGTCGGTCACCGGACGGTTTTAACCGAATTGATTCATCGAATTTGCTGTTGACACGTCGTCAACGAATACGGCGACCGTATAACTTGTTAGTTTACCGGATTCGGCGATGATTCCAATGAGTAATGAGTGACGCGTTACAAGAAATTAATCGTGTTGTCAAAAACCTGTTTTCCATAAACCGAATCGGTCAATACAACCTAAATGTAAATGAGACATCATGTGCTGAATTTATGGTGACAGTATACAGTATGCATGTCGATTGCCCTTGTAGAGATAAACTACGACAACACTGCCCGCCCCACCAAAATTCAAAACGTTTGTAAGTATTTGTGCAAGTAATCACAAAGCGCCACCAAGACTCACAACGCATGTCGCTGCCGGCCTGCTACTGAACACGAATACTTACAACTACATACAAACTGTTTCGTGAGGATGTGACTACAAACATTGGAATAGTAATTTGAGGGGCGCGCCATGTTATCGTAGTTTATCTCTAATTCTCTACCCCGTATGAACAATTTATTATCATTGCACATAAATATTCTATAGCAAAATATGAAGAAATGGATTGTTTAGCTCTCAGATATGAATATTGTTAGATAAATGCTCTTCTACTACGTACTTGGTACCGAATATAAATTAAAATAAGTACTAATGCCAAATATTTTTTTAAATAATAAACTCCAAATTTTGAATAAGGACAACTTCTTTATCTCTTAGAATAATCCTAATACTAAATAAAATGTTACTGTATGTATAACTAGCTTCTCCCGCGCAATTTCACCTATTTCTCCTATTGGGCTTAGCCTTCCTCGATAAATGGACTAAGCAACACGAAAATAATTTTTCAATTCGGACCAGTAGTGCCAGAAATTAGCGCGTTCTAACAGACAAACTCTTCAGCTTTATAATATTAGTATAGATTTTTATATTGAAATAGATGCTATACCACCTAAGGCAGAATGAGCAAGAATTGGACGCAATCTTTACACTATAAACCTTGTAAAGTGAACACAAATAAATGTATTGTAGATAAATATTGTAAATGAATGGAAGACTTCACAGATAAACACAGTTTTTTTTTATAATTATATACTTATTGCGTATCCCGTGCGTACTATTTTTAATATGTAATTGTTTGGAGCTTGGTCTTTTCAGACTTTTAGACATACATCTACATTTTGCGACCGCGTATTGCACCATTACATAATTGTTTATTAACGAAAAGCGTTTCCATTAATCCGCAACAGTATAGCGTTTATACAGGCAAAAAAAAAATTACCATAAAAAATTCAAGGAAAAAAATCTGCTACTCCCTACATTTATGTTCGCATAACTCGTCAAAATGTAGCAAATCTGATAGCCAGTCTTACCAAGAGGGATCGTGTTACCCAGGTACTGGGTTTTGGAGATCAGATAGGCAGTCGCTCTATATAAAATACTGATATTCAGCTGAATCCGGTTAGACTGGAAGCCGACCCCAACATAGTAGGGAAAAGGCTAGGCAGATGATGAGTTTCAATAACCGTCTTTCTCGAAAGTTAGGGTGAATTTTACCAATGAAACTACGCGATCAGCACATAAACCCGGTTTAAAAGCTGTAAATCTCATTATTTTTTTGTAGAATTTTGACATTGACAGGTCTTGAATGTGGTTTAGACATGCTGATAGCGTTCAGTTTCACACAAACATTACCACTATTTTTTGTGCTATTCTAAGCTCAGTGTCTTCAACACACATGCACGTACAGAGGCCAGCACATCAAGTTACCACAATCTGTCAAATTTCTTTGACAGTATTTCAACTTTATTGCAAAGACACAAGGTTAATTTTTAAATGAGAAAATTTGACAGTTAGGGATAGCTTGATGTGCTGGCGTCTGTACATGGCAGTGTAGGGGTTCATTGGGCAAATTGGCACTTAGGTTAAACTCGTGAAAATGTAGGGAGGAGAGCAGCTGGTTTTTTTTTTCGATTTTTTTTTAGTGGCAACATTTTTTTTTGCCTGAATGGACGCTTTACCCTTGAGGGTTAAGGGCAACGCCTTTCGTTACCTAACATCCTGTATATAAATTAGTTATAACTATCTACAGCTCATCCTTATCCGGCTCAGCGGGGATATCAAACTCGTCAGCTTGCGCGGCGGTGTCGTCGTAGTCCTCGCTGAAGTCTGGCATCTGGGACTGTGGCGGCAGGCCTCCGAAGCCGTACGGGTCGGGCCCGTGCACCTGGAGGGAGGGGGGGGGGGGGAGAGAAAGTCACATCATTAATAGAACGACACTTTTGAATATTGGAGTTTCTGCCTACCATCATTACAAGATGTGATGTTATGTATGTATTCTAATCAAAGTTATAGTTAAATAATTTATTTCAAATAGGCACAAGAACGGCACTTTTGAATTTTGGAGTTTCTGCCAACCCCTATGAATTCTGATGTTATATATGTATTCTAATCAAAGTTATAGTTAAATCATTTATTTTAAATAGGCACAAGAACGACACTTTTGAATTTTGGAGTTTCTGCCTACCATTATGACAAGATGTGGTGTTATGTATGTATTCTAATCAAAGTTATAGTTAAATCATTTATTTTAAATAGGCACAAGAACGACACTTTTGAATTTTGGAGTTTCTGCCTACCATTATGACAAGATGTGGTGTTATGTATGTATTCTAATCAAAGTTATAGTTAAATCATTTATTTCAAATAGGCACAAAAAAGGCACTTTTGAACGTCATAATGAACAAAAAATAGAATTGATTCTAGTCGCCCCTTCCAAAAGGTAGTTTCGTATGGAGAAGATCAAGAAACTCCTCCATTACTCTTAAATATTAAATAAAATGTTTTTGTGTACGTTAATTATGAAATTATATGCGAAGACATATTTTGCGTTAATTCCGGCTTGCTATTTTTGCTCGTCTCCTAAAGATTCTTTTTTTTGTGAATGGTGGGAAATCATCGAATGACCCCTCCCGCTCTGGATGAAGCTGAAGGGAGTGTCAGACTCTAACTGACCAAAACCCATCAATGTTCCTTCCTTAGCCATGTATGTTCCGGGGTAGTGGTAACCCTTACGGACAATTCTGAATTAATGTAATGAGATAAAATCCTAAATATAATGCTTCCATACCTTAACATACGCCGCCTCCATCTCATGCGTCCACGTGGTGTCCTCGTCGTTGGGCAGCATCCACTCCTCGCAGTACTGGGCGTGGTTGAAACAAATCTGTAAAATAAAAATCTTTCTTGTAATATGACCATTTATTTAACCTTTTAACGCCCCAGTCGGATAAATACGACAAATGTGTTAAAATCAAATAACAAAGCGCCACCAAGACTCACAACGCATGTCGCTGCCGGCCTGCTACTGAACACGAATACTTACAACTACATACAAACTGTTTCGTAAGGATGTGACTACAGACATTGGAACAGTCATTTGGAGGGGCGCGCCATGTTATAGTAGTTTGTCTATACACTGCAACCGGGCGAAGCCGGGGCGGGTCGCTAGTCGAATGATAAATCAATCTGCCTAGCCTTTCCCTAACTATGTTCGGGTCGGCTTCCAGTGTAACCGGATGCAGCTGAATACCAATATTTTAAATGGAGCTACTGCCTATCTGACCTCCACAACCCAGTCAGTAACTGGATAAAACGATACCCCTTAGTAAGACTGGCTGTCAGACTTTCAGACTTCTGACTATCCGTAACCGACCAGCGGAGACCAACGACTTAACGTGCTTTCCGAGGCACGGAGGAGTCTCGGCATGTAAATATGGTCACCCATCCACGGACCAACCCCGGCAAGCGTAGCTTAACCTGTTGGATCGATCGTTGCGGCTGTTATTACTTAGCCACGAGCGCTAGTCGAATGGTAATATAGAGCTAACACGTTACCTCTCTCTCTGCGTCAGGCATGATGTCATCGTTCGGTCGGTTCTTGTACAGCGACGTGATCTCGTCTTCGTTCTCTTCAAACATGCGCTCGCACTGGAACATGACATCAATTAATTATATTAGGACAAGGTATATATCGATGGGATCCCCCGTTGATATAGAGGTGGAAGTAGCTCCACGCTGTACTATTATTGTATTTTTACACGCTTTATATTAGCTTCACTTGTATGTATGTTTGTAACTGACTTCTTTGAGCGCGATTTTGACCCACTTTAAACGGCCAGATTTCATTCAAACTTTGTAGATTTATCGAGGACCGATGACATTAATTTGAACTAAAAAGTATGAAATAAATAATAGTTTAAAAAAAAACTAAAAAACACGCTTTTTATAGAAAACCCTATAAAAAGCGTGTTTTTTAATCTTTGTCTGTAGCCTAGCGACACTAAAAATTACGGTGAATGCGCCAGGGTAGCCCGCCAAATTAATATTTTCATACATTTTTGTAACACTACTCCATACCAGGGTTCGAAAATATCCGATATTTATTATAAATATCAAAATATCGGATATTTATGATATATATCCGATATATATCAAGTTTGATATATTATTATATCCATTTTGTATGAACGTCATGTTATTTTATAGTATTATTTATGTATTTTTTGCATATTATGTTTTACATAAGCATAATAAATAATTTAAAAAAAACTAAAATGTTGTTAATCCTTTCTTTGTATAGGTAAATACTTAAAATCAGACAAATGCATCAAAAACATAAAATCTTCTTCTAGATCAGGCAAAATCAACTAAAACTTTTATAAATAATTCTAATTAGTCAATAATCATACCTACACTTAGGTAACAAAACTATAATTATTATTATTTAATTGAATATTTATAAAACATTGATATATATCACAAAAAGTCATTGGATATATATCCGATATATATCGGATATAATATATCATGATATATATCCATTGATATAATATCCTTCGAACCCTGCTCCATACACTGCCATGAACACAGCTGTGTGTTTTCTGTTCTATCTCACAGTGACAAACACATACGTGCTCAATACATTTTGATCCATTCTAAGCTCAGTGCCTGCAACACAAATATGTGTTTATTGTCCACACATTGCAACGCGTGTTGAAGGCACTGAGCTTAGAATAGCACCTGAAAAAAAAATTAGTGGCAATGAGCAACCTGACATGGATCTTCTATGTTGACCAAAATATGATTCGCGACCGTAGCAAAAACATATTTATGGAACTGTTATTATTAAAATCATCGATACTACCCTCTAGTTCATGTTAGTATGGTATGTTTTGTTTTTTACTATACTTTTTTCGGTAGCAAAATTTTATTTAAAAAAAATAAGCTCACATAGTACTCCAGACTCTTGTTCAAGTCATCGTCCGTAACGAACTTGGTCTTGGAGAACTCGGGGTTCATGCCGCCCTCCTTGGTGATCAGCTGCATGATGGCCAACTTGTTGGTAGCCTTGTAGTACACACGGACGTAGTCGTCCATTTTCTTGCCTGGAATATAGAAAGTTATCAAAATCAAAAGTCATTTATTACAAATTAGGCTGAAAATTATCACTTTTTGAAGGTCAAACTGACATAAGGCAGTCCCCCAAAAACGGCCACCCTTCACCACTTCTTAGTGCTTTAGCTGGGAAGAAGAAGTGGCGCAACAAACTCCCCAGCAGCACAGCTGTCTGTTCAGTTGGAAGAACTTGATTCTACACATTTATCGTGTGAGAAGTAATTAATTACGAAACACATCACATTTGCTACATGTCAGCTAGCACACGCCAATATATGAATTAAAACATTAAAAACTGACTGTACTCAAGCGTAAATTGAAAAAAAAAGACCTCCTGTTCAAAAATTCTTAATATAGATGGTTAAGAAAACTTAGAAAATAGTTATTTTAGAAGAGCTCGTGGCTAAGTAATAACAGCCGCACGGATCGATCCATCAGATTAAGCTACGATTGGTCCGTGGATGGGTGACCATCTTTACATAACGAGACTCTTCCGTGCCTCGGAAAGCACGTTAAGCCGTCCCGGCTGTCATTTGTGCATCTTTGACAGTCGTTACGGATCGTCAGAAGCCCGAAAGTCTGATAGCTAGCCTAGCCAGGGGGTATCGTATTACCCAGTTACTAGGTTGTGGAGGTAAAATACTGGTATTCAGCTGCATCCGGTTAGACTGGAAGTCCGTCTGCCACCTGGCTGTATCTCATGAACCGTAATAGTTAGGCACTTAATTTTTTCACAAATAAAGTATTTCTGTTGGCGCTATAACAACAGAATCAAACAAATATTATGTAACGGGATCCCATACAAGCAACGTGATTTTTTTTGCCGTTTTTTATAGATAATGGTACGGAACCCATCGTGCACGAGTCCGACTCGCACTTGGCCGGTTTTTCCTATTACGTCTACTGCGGCAATGATTTAAACAGCCGACAAACTCTACTGGTAGTAAAAAAAACGCACAGATCTCATCAATCACTTCGGAGATGTACACAGCCGAGCGGTGGGCAGGAACCTTCTCCTGCATGGTGTTGCCACTCGCGTCCATTCTGAAGTTGCCAACCTGAAATAACAAAATTTTTATTTATATTATTTTTTTTGTTTTAATCATGCCAAGTGTTGACTTCCTGCTATAAATTAATCTTGATTGAACTCTTCTTTTCGTGTGGTTAGTGGCTAACCTGGTGTCAGAGCTTTTTTGCTGCCAATAAGCCTCTGACTTAGCATCACATGCTGTTGAGAAATATCTCTCAGACCTCTATTATACTACTAGCTGTCCCTGCGAACTTCGTTCCGCCTTGTAATTTTGTTTTTTTTTTTTTTTTTTTTTAATCTAAACCATCCTCAAAGCCACTGTAACACACACAACAAATTTCATTAAAATCGGTCCAGCCGTTTAGGAGGAGTTCAGTGACATACACACGCACAGAAGCGTTATACTATACATTCAGTCAAAAAAGTATCGGGAATGGATGATTTGTTTATGGTTCCAAATTCAAATGTTTGTTTTTTTGTAGTTGTTAGATTGGCACAACTGTTTGCCATTTTGGCGCGGAGTTTGAGTTGCATCTGTTATTTATATTAAATACAGTGCTGGTTTTAGTAATATCATATATAGTTATATAGTGTGTATTGCGAATTTCATAATGGCCAAAAATATCGAACAAAGAGTTTGTCTTAAATTTTGCATCGCCAATGGAATTTCGTGTTCGGAGTCACTGAAAATGTTACAGAAGGCTTACGGTGAATCGACTTTATCAAAAACTCGTGCTTATGAGTGGTTCAAAGCGTTCAAAAGCGGTCGAGATGTGATGGAAGATTTGCCTCGCTCTGGTAGGCCGTCAACGTCTGCAACTGAAGTTAACATCGCAAAAGTGAAGAAAATAGTGACTGAAAATCCCCATTCAACTCTGAGAGAGATAGCCGCCGAACTTTCTGTATCTCACGAGTCGATCCGTACCATTTTAACTAATCATTTGGGTATGAAACATGTTGCTGCTCGGCTAGTCCCAAAAGATCTCAATTTTCTCCAAAAACTCAACCGCATGAAAGTCGCTGAGGACATGCTAGAACGAGTCAGTTCGGACCCAACATTCATGAAACGCATGGTTACTGGTGACGAGACGTGGGTTTACGAGTTTGACATGCAAACTAGTCAACAAGCTTCGGAGTGGCTCCTTCCAACTGAACCGAAACCGAAAAAGGAGAATTCGCGGCGAGAACTGAACTCAATTCCGGAAGCAGCGTTTAAAAAATGTTTTGATGAATGTATTATTCGTTGGCGCAAGTGTATCGTTTCTAAAGGAGCATACTTTGAAGGTGATAAAATAAATTTGGATGAATAACAGACATTTTGTGTATTATTGATCTTTTCCCGGTACTTTCTTGACAGAGTAGTATATAAGATTACAAACAGAGTACAACCCAAATTGATTGCCAAATTCTAAATTAACGCGAGCGAAGTAGTGGCAAAAGTTAGTTTAACACCTCAAATGTCGTATGCACCATAATAAAAATTCTCTCAAAACGACACTAGTATAAATCGGTGACCTCTTATAAGCAAATGGCTTCTAATAGGCGAACATAATGAATGAGAGATGATATTGCTAGAAAGGGAGTGACTACCGAGATGACGAATAATAGATAAGTATGGATATATTTGTACGCTGGAAACAAACGGCCGGCCGGCCGGATTCTGACAAATAAATGAATTCTATTCTATTCAGAATTCTTCTATTCTGGAAGAAAAAGACATGTTACGCGACCACAAAATGAAATTGAGATAACGACCTCCAACGCGCAGTTCCAATGCATTATTATCGAAAACGTAAATCAATGTGTAATGCTACATTCACTTCATGAAGTTATGAATGTACGACACACGCATGCGCGACGACCCGTTGTTATTTACGTTCGAAGCCTGACACACTCGCGGAAAGCCGGCTAGAGTCACGTGGGGAGCCCTAATCGTGTTTCGTGTATGTTTTGTAAACGAATAAATAGATAAACTACGATAATATGGACCCGGGCCTCCAAATTCGAAACGTTTGAAAGTATTTGTGATTAAAAAGCGCCACCAAGACTCACAACGCATGCTAAATCATTTTATGAATAACTAGCTTCTGCCCACGGCTTCGCCCGCGTGGATGAGGGAAATTGCATGCTAGTATACATAAAAACCTTCCTCTTGAATCACTCTATCTATTAAAGCAGTGATAGCCTAGTGGTGTGACCGCCGGACTGCCAAGTCATAGGTCTCGAGTTCGAGCCCAAGGCACGCACCTCTGATTTTTCGGATTCATGTGCGTATTGTATAACTATCACTTGCTTAAAATCGGTGAAGGAAAACATCGTGAGGAATCCGGCATGCCCGAGAGATATTTCTCAACAGCATGTGCTGCTAAGTCAGAGGCCCATGGGCAGCATTAAAACTCTGACACCAGGTTAGTCACTAACCACACGAAAAGAAGAAGACTCTATCTATTAAAAACTGCATCAAACTCCGTTGTGTAGTTTTAAAGATTTAAGCACACAGAAACCGACTTTGTTTTATAATATGTAGTGATGTTCATTGATTGTTTAATTATCTATACTAATATTATAAAGAGGTAAAATTAGTAAGTTTGTATGTAGGGGGTAATCTCCGGAACTAATGATCCAATTTCAAAAATTTTTATACACTGATAGAAAGCTACATTATTCCTGAGTGCTATAGGCTATAAACTATATTTATATCATACATATTAGCCGAGCTATCGCAATTTTCGTCTAGCAAGTCGGAAAGAAATACCTCCGAAAACAGAATTATTTGCATGCGCTGCCTAAACAGTTACAGTATATCGCAATTTTCCGCGGACGAAGTCGCCGGCAGAAGCTAGTTTGATAATAATTATCATCATTTTTCTACCCATCATCATCATCTTCATTTATTTATGCTCAGCGTAACATGTCTTCTTACATACTTCTCTATTAGTCGTCATCTCGATAGTCACTCCCTTTCTAGCCATATCATCTTTCACACAATCCATCCATCGTTTCTTTGGTCTTCCTCTACTTGTATAGCCATCCACATTCATTATCTCAATTTGTTGGCGGTCGACGCAAACCTCCTCTCAACCAATCTTGACAATATTTGTGAATGTACCGAATCGCAAAGCGTCACCAAGACTCACAACGCATGTTGCTGCCGGCCTGCTACTGAAGACGAATACTTAATAAATGTAGTTACATACAAACTCTTTCGTAAGGATGTGACTACAAACATTGAAACAGTCATTTGGTGGGGCGCGCCATGTTATCGTAGTTTAGATCTACAGTCACGAGCATCAAAATGTATACACTGAACAACTTTAAAAAGTGATTTTCTCCTTCTGCATTTGTTGTAATTATATCTTGTTACGGACATAGTATTTGGGAACCTATACTATTATGAAATAGGTTCTATTATCACAAAGTTATCGTTATTCTACGAGAAAATCGCTTTTGAATGTTTCTAAGTATATACATATTAATAATAATAATATCCTTGGACATTTCACACAACTTAATGCTTGTGTTATGGTAAAGAGATGGCTGATAAACTACTTATATACATTTTTTTTTGTATATACATACATATTATACATAGAAAAACACCCTACATAGGAAAACACCTAATATTGGTGCTCGTGACTGTACAGACGCCAGCACATCAAGCTATCCCTAACTGTCAAATTTTCTCAATTAAAAATGAACCTTGTATCTTTGCAATAAAGTTGAAATACTATCAAAGAAATTTGACAGATTGTGGTAACTTGATGTGCTGGCCTCTGTACATCATTCTCTTGATGCTTATTGAAGCATCACTCTTCCTACCATCACATCAGTATTCAGCCCCTCTTTCTAATCACTTCGTCTTTCATCACACAATCCATCCTGTTTATTTGGGCTTCTTCTAGGTAGATTCAAACCGTTTAACAGAGGGTGTAATATACAGTGTGTTAGGTTAAACAAGGGACACACTTTCAAGCTGTATAGTACTCATGAAAATGAACAACTTTGCCTATGGAACTATACCTGAAATCACGAAAAAATATCAGCTGTTCCGAACATTTTGAAGACTTTTTTCAAAACTTTTTTTTTATTTAGCCTACTCTGTCCCACTGCTGAACAAAGGCCTCCCCCAAATCCTTCCAGACATCTTTCTTTTGAGCCACCTCAATCCCTTTGAAGACATAGGTAAACATAAATGTACTGAACAGCTGATTTGTTTTTCGTGATTTCAGGTATAGTTCCAGGTATAGTTCCGTCAAAGTTGTTCATTTTCATGTGTATAGTACCCCCTGAAAGTATGTCCCTCGCTTAACCTAACACACTGTATAATACAGTTTTTTTCATTTATGTTTTTGCGGGTGGGAAATCATTAAATGACTCCTCCCGCTCTGGGTGGAGCGGAAGGGAGTGTCAGACTCTTACTGACTAAAACCCATCCATGTTCCTTCCTTAGCCCTTTAAGTTCCGGGGTAGCAGTAACCCTTTCGGACAATCTGCCCTTCTCCAAATATATTTGTGGTCGGCACAGCATGTCTTTTTTCATCCATACTTCTCTATTAGTTGTCAACTGGTCATCAAGGTAGTCACCTTCCTATATAACCATATCATCTTTCACACAATCCATTCATAGTTTCAGCATTTTTAATTATATCCACTGATTAAAATCTTAAAAAAACCCTACCGTAATATGACTAAGATTATCAATAACTTTACAGCTTATATAGAAAGATAAAGTGTTATTAATCTACATGCTTTAATGACACATAACTTTAATAATTTGATTGTTATCTTAACTCAAATACATAACATAATATGACGCCTTGTTTACCCAGGAGTTAGAATGAGTATATGTATAAGAGGACGCCTGCAAGTGACACCAGTGACTGAAAAGTTGTGTGGAAATCGGTTGTCATGGTATGGGTATGTTATGCGGAGGAATGAGGAAAATGTTGTCAGGAAAGTTGTGAGTATGAACCTGGATGGCTATACAAGTAGAGGGAGACCAAAGAAACAATGGATGGATTGTGTGAGAGATGATATGGCTAAAAAGGGAGTGACTACCGAGATGACGACAAATAGGGAATTGGGATAAGGGCAGGAGAATGATGTTTACCTAGGAGTTAGGCAGAGGTGCACCCATAATACTTCACTAGGGGACTCTGGGTTGCTACTGAGAATTTTCTAATGGAAAAACCTGATAACACTTACCCAGACCGGGAAATTGAACCCAGGACTTGATGTTCAGCTGACTAACTAACTCAAATAATGACAAGAAAATTTTTGCCCTGGTTAAGACCCTTTGGTAAGACTGGCTGTCAGACTTTCAGGCTACTTTCAAATTTTTTTCTTAGGGCTTGTTATTAACTACACACAGTTACTCTACTACTACTACTCTACAGCTGCTGCATGTAAAATACAAGTATTTAGCTGCATCCAGTTAGTCTGAAAGCCGACCCCAACATAGTTGGGAAAAGACTAGGCAGTTTTTTTTAAAAATCTGATTTTAGCTAAAAAAGCCAGTAGATTATGAGGAGAAAAAAATTAATTATACCCATAAAAGTTTGACATTACATGTAGTGGCTTAACACACATGTTTAAACGAATGAATAACATCAGTAATAGACACTATACTGTTGTTTAATGCCATCATATTCTTAACCTTTTGAACACCTTTGTCACATATACATGACAAGCAAGTGCATGCCCTGTACACCAAAGACAAAAATATGTGACAATGCGGTAAAATAAATATCAACACAAAGTTAACAATTAAATCATTACTTTTGTATGTGTTCATATAGATATCTTAAAAATTGAAGCTCTCATACGTATTTAATGACATGTAACAAATTGACACCATGGATATTGGGAAATTCATGATAACAAGAAGAAATAAATTTATAGCTTGGCGTGGAGGGCATGCGTGTACGTTTATACTCTGGCGTTTATGTATGTTCAACATGAATGATGTAACCCAGTTTTGTAAATATATTCTGATTTAAAAGAGTTTCTGGCCCATTCTTCTCCATAAGTAGCTACTGCTTTGGAATGGGCAACTAGCTTCATCTTTCTGACTAACCGATCCCTTGACAATTCAAAAGTGACTGTAATTGATTTATTTGAAATAAATGGTTTGAGTTTGAATATCTCTGGTTAACTGTTAAAGACTTCAGAAGTGATAAGAAAGTTATTAATTAGTTAATTATTAATCAATTATTGTAGTTTTTTCTGATAACAGAGGAATTTATTGTTAGACTGATGTTGAAATTGAAATGACTTTTCTACGGCTTACAATAAATGAACATAATATCTTAAGTATTTTTTACGACCAAAGAAGTTGCAGTGATTGAGTACTGTGCAAGAAACTGAAGAATTCAATAGTAATAAAACTTTGTACTGAAGTTGGATCATTAAAATGTACTACTTACATCGACTTTTTTCCATTTATCTACTTTTTTTATCACATCGTTAAGCTCCTCGAAGGTCGTCCGGCACACTGAAATAACAAGATAACTACAATTAACCATCAATTTTATACAAATTAAGTTTTACAATTTAAGCAAATATACACACCTAAACACTTCAAGTTTTTTGGGTCTATTCGCGCAGTTACCGCTACAAACAAAATTGTAAATGCAAAGAATAGGCTTGCTGAACGCATGTTTAACTCCTTATTATCTAACTAGCACAATTATGTGTTTAATTTACAAGAAAATCCAGTTAAATGTCGGGAAAATTTCAATACGTGTTGAAGAAGTTTATCTTTTTTCTGTCATACACGATCTCTATTCTGATTGGTCGAGAATAAATCATATTTTTTTAGGAAGAAGTATTTAATTTTCATTGGTTGATCTCTGACAGCAATAAACCGACTAAATTATAATGATACCAGCGCTGATACATCTCACTTGCAATAATAAGTCTATTTTTTATTTTGGGTTAATCGTGAATTATGATTAGAAAAGAAGAGATATAGATCCTTTTTGGTTATTTTATCAAAATAAATTAAGATGTTCCAAAACTAAGTAGAGTTTAGAGCTTAACACCATTACTAGTCCTTTCCTTACAGCATTACAAGTTTCTATTTGAAATAGTTAAAAAGAATCAAAATCAATGGAACTGTAAACACCATCGTATTTTTTAATTTGGAAACACTGTAGCAATAAATCATTGTGTTTTTGGTTTTTGTCTATACTTGTCTATGTATTGTGTGTAGTTCCGAAGAGTTCGAAACAGGAAAAACATCAATGTCAAGACAAACACTTATCACATTTTTATCACATGAGCTGAATTTAGTATTGAATGTAATGTATCCAAAAAATATTTTATAATTTTTAATGGGTGGCTGGTTATTAATTTAACCAAGTAAATCAGTTAAAAATTATTTCAATTTTGCCCTTTCTGACTCCCTCGATTGCCCGTTCTCCGGTTTTCCGCCCGCCGCCCCCCACCTATCAACCGACCCAACCAAACCAAACTTACCAACAGTTCGCATTCGGTCTCTATGCGCGCGGGACGTTTGCTCAACGGCATGTATAATTTTTTTATGCACATCAAATTGTTTAAAAACCTTAAAATACCTTGAATATTACTGTTGCATTGTCTCGGAGTGACGTTCCAGTGAGTTTTGTGAAGAAACACGCACGTTTCGTGTAAAAATTCAGGTAAGTGACTGCTTGACAGATTGCGTCTTTTCCTATTCCAAGCTTATTATCTGGTTTTTTTAGTTACTTTTGATTGCTTTCATTTGTGAAATACGCGTAGTGGCCAAATAGGGATATGATGGATAATGCCATATTGCCTGTTACGACTTGTCCGGCGCATCTGTGCCATGACCATACGCTACTCCTCAGTCCAGTGTAGTATTGCATATTTTATGTAACCTTTCAAAAAATCATCTTATCAATCGACTGCGTCATGTGCAGTTAGAAAATCCCAATTTCATAATGAGAGAGCGCGCGATCGGCGCAACCTGACGACTTGGCAACGCGCTGCCACCCGATAAAAACTTGTTAAAAAGTTAATTTATCAAACAAAAAATGTGTTATTATCCGTGGACCGGCGTTTCCCTTTGTTTTCCGTGTGAAATCGTCCCTTTGTCCTTCGATAGGGCGCGCTGGGCGCGACGCGGCACAGGAATTTCGACTCTAGAAAAGTGCCATAATACAATGATGGTATACATTGGTAGGTCGCGCAGCTCGTTTGCTTGCTCGCGTCGTTTTCACAACGCCTGTGTTCGTGCGTATCTACGTGGACGACGTCAGTGTGCTCGTGCGGTAGTTTGTTTATAGTCACTACCGGACGAATACGAAATCTATTATTACAGCAGTAAGGCTCAGTATCGTATGTAGGTCGGCGTCCTCGTCGGTGTTTGTCTATCGATCTCTGCGGTGGCCAATGGCACATGTCGGCGCGGTCCTGCGCGGCCGCGCCTCGCTCCGATCTTAGTGAAAGCCGGGCGCGCTCGGACGATATATTACAATTCATGTACATCTATACGTTGTCTATAAGTACTATCTTATCATTGGAAACGCTGTTATAACACCCCCCCCCCCTCCCTTCCCCTTCACTCTGCCACCCTCCCCTCCCCCCGTCCGCGCCTGCCGGATCCGAAGGCCTACTAGATCATGAGTTTTTCAAATAAGAACCCGCGAAGTTGATGTATAAATTGAAATCGTGAATGTTTTGTCGAGCACTGTTTGGCGACCTCCGGCGTCACGGTGCGCGGGGGGAGGTCGACAGAAATAGAAGTGCGGATTGGAAACGTGCGACGTGGCAACGTCGCGCGCTCGTCCGCGCTCAGTGTCGGTTCAAAATGGCGTCTGTGCGTGATCGATACCGCGGAATTTGCGTTGAAAATGACCGTATTTGTGATGTATCTGGTTGTGAGTCGGCCGGAGGGCTACCCTGGCAGCACGGGGCGAACGCCCCGCATCCGGCGCTGGCTCACGAACCTCTCGAAGTACGTATGTCAACCATATTGCGCCGACACTTTACCCCCTACATAAATATCTAGGTATGGCTAGGGCACGCTTGCAATCTCGATGATCTAGACATCTACAGCATATCCGATATTCGCTATTGAGATATCTTGAACTTTCAGCCTGCAGTGTACTCTATGCTTGAGGTAAACTCTCATGCATTTTACAACGTTAGACAACTTCCTAAGGTTACGTAACATGCGTGTTTTTTAATGCGGGAAAGTGTGGTTACTATCTAACTAGCTTTCTTTGAATGTGTTTTATCTATGAATCTGTTGGCCTAAACAAAAAGAGAATAAATAGAGTCTCATCATTCGTAAGTTGCATCTGATAAATGGAAACAAAATGGCGGCGGACTTGTAAAATTAAGACGCAGTAGCGCGCTGAATGTTGGCAACGTCGCGCTTCACTGTACGTAATTGTGTGTAGTCGTCAGTCGACTCACTTGTTCGATAAGAAGTTTCAAGGCTATACGTTTTGTATCCTCCGCTTAACAATGGGATAAATTTAATACAAACTATAAACGAGTTTAATACTTAATGCCAGCGTATTGGTGTTGTAATTAAATTTTAGTAATAACTTGAGTTAGTGTGTGCCACTCACACATAGATGAGCTAATTGAGGTTAATACTTGGCGTGCCTGTGTTGTCTGTTGATACCTGCTTACCACGCACACTTACATATAATCCAACAAACTAGGTTGTTATTGAGTGGACTAGAACCTTAGATATAATAATGATGCGGTCATAATCTGTATACACTTATGTTTACATCACTCCGGGCCTCAACTGTTATAAATAATAGTCATGAAGGATTCATTTAAACTGAGAATTGGGTAGGTTTTCTAAATATCTTGCGTGCGGTTGGTTTCATCATCAGATTGTTTAGTCAGTTAATTGTTACCTATTAGAATGGATAGAATTCCAAATTGAGGTCCTCGAACTATAGTTGCATTCGTGACTTGAAATAGATTCAACAAATGGTACCAATTTAAAAATAAACATTGCGATGGTAAATAGATTAGCGTGCTATGTTTATTGTCTTCACACATTGGGAAAGGTCTTCCTTTGGGCAGCGTCATTATCAGCTGATAGATGCTCTGCCAAAATTTGATAAATTTCTTCAGAAAACTCATTCAATCTCTTTTCTTCTACTTATTTTGCTTGTAAATAAAATGTTGGGGAAAATTACATGTTTTGCTTGTATTTGTATAGAGTTTTTGATACTTCCCCCAGATCATCTCAAGTTGGTCTTAATCTTTTATTAACACTTTGCGTTCATTTGTCGACTCGTCTCGTCTCCCCTTGCCTCACACTATTACAAAAATACAACTTTTCCTTTGCCTGATCTTGATGTAGATCTTTGACATCTAATTGAATGCCGAGTTTCATTGCATATTTAATTCAAGGCATAATATGACTTCTCTAATTGCCGACTGGAATTATTCTTATTTTTTATCCGTTGATGGAATAAAAAACTCCTATGGTCTCCCCTTTCTATGAATAAAATTTAGGGTGATCCTGAGGAACTTTAAGATGGCACAATGAAGCCATTCAGATATTGTATAACGTATGCCCAAGGGTAGTTAACAGAAATTGTTCACTACAACTTTTGGAAGTGGTTATTAGATGGGGGAAATTTTACACTAAAACTTATATACTTACAAAAAAAAGCAAGGATTTAGATTGGTATTGAATTTTTTTGTAAAAAAAACGTGATTTTTTGACCAGAAATGTGTTAAATTCAGAATTCTGTGAAAAATGCAATTTTTAAACTTAAAACCAAAGGCACTTTTCTACGTGGAAAATAGGGGAAGCGATAGTAAAAAGATAAACCTATCTCACGATAAGATAATATATATCCGGACTAACAGATGGAACAGTAACTGTAAAGTTAAGGAGTTCCAGTATTAACTATTAACAGTTTTCAAAAGATACTGAGAGATATAAACTCCTTGCATGAAAATCTTGCCTTCGATTGAAGAGTTTGTAGGCTACTTTGAAAACGGTTTAGAATTAGAACCTGTTTTCATTGCACTTACATTGTGGGTTACAAAACTGGTAGTCATAATCATAACGGTTTATGTTGCGTTTCTAATTAATTGTTATTTGCATACTAAATAGTTTTCATAGGCTATCAAAACATAATGACTGTAAATCGAAAGGAAACAAAGAAAATACATAGGTACACAAATTGTTTCCTAATTTAGAGAGAAAACTTGCAGCTAGTTCTTAATACTCATTCCCTTAAATCACCTGTAATTTTCTTGGCGAAGGTTCCTTCCACCTTCTGACCTTATAGTCGGTCTAAAACATGGCATTTGCCATTTAATTACCTCACAAACGCATGACTTGGCAAAACAATTTGTAGCAGTCATAGTGAGTTCTAAAAATCATGCTAATTTAAGACCAGCATTGAAAAAATCATTATGAGCTGAAATGATAAGTGTGATATTTCTAATTGATTGAATTTTGAATTACACTAGTCCATCATTTCACTTTGTATTTACAAAACGGTTGTTCCTTTACCAATATTGATTTGTTCCAATTTTGATTCTTGTTTAGCTGTAGTGTTAGCTCATCATTAATTCACACATAATAACTAAATTCCGTGAGTAGTTTTTACAGTTACTTCGTTAAAATGTACAGGTTGATTAGCAGTATTTCCTGTATTTTCTTATCATTTTCAAGCAACATGCTTGCTGTTTTTGATGGAGTACATTCCTCCATTCAGTTATTGACTTGTTAGGATTTATTTTAATGCTCTTTTTGTCATGTTCATTCATCAGGAGTTGTTTAAGAACTTGGTTCGTGTGGGCTGCCTTGTATTTTTATTCCCAATCAAATAATTCAAAACTGTAAAAAATTTAAGCTTTTATATAATTTTGCTTATTTTGATTTGATTATTTAGTGGTAGTTTTAGTATTTCCAATTACTTGTAGTTAGTAAAAAAGTTGGTTAGAAATTTATTTTTAACTTTTTGTTGAATATTTTAATACACTTTGGCCGAATATTTTTAGGTTTTGCTGAACCATAGGACAGGCAGCTAAAATAAATAGAAAACGGTATCTTAATAAAAATAAAATAACATAAGTATATCTGAATTTGTTTCTTTTCTGTTTTAACCAAATTTTCCCATATTAACCCTCGTGCGCAAATTAAAAAAAAAAACAAAATCATATGATGATTGGTTAAGTTTCCTAATTTTTTCATCTGAACAGCTGTATTTTTAACTAACTGATACATGACGTGTGAAAGTGATATCTTATTAACAGAATAAACAATTTCATTTCATTAAATGTTGTCAGAATTTGGTCCCATCAATCTGCCTACCTTTTTCCATGACACCTAGCAACAATAAAATGTAAAATTTTCTCTCTAATTCACTTGCTTTCATTTTCTGAATCACTGCAGTAATTTTATTATTCCCCTCACCAAAACCCCCCTCTTGTTGTCAAGCTACACACTGCTTCAGGCATCCATACACTGTCTATAGGAAGCAGAAAATCCATACTTCAATAAGCTAACTGATCGGGAACTATGTCCCAACAAAATGTAATCCTTTGTTCATTTCCTCCCAACTATTTTGATTTAATCAGTGCATTGTTTTTGGCGGGAAATAGAAGCCGAATGGCCCGGGTGTGCTCTCAATACCGACTGTTGTATAATTTTAGAGAAAGGAAATTTTGTTTTGGTCCGCCAGTGCCGCGGCACTGTTTCGTGGGCTCGTGGCATTTCATATCATCATTGCAAGTCCGTTTCGCTCGCTATTATTTCTATGGCGGCGTTGCCGTTCTGTCTCCTTGCTCGGGCTCGATTCTCGGTCGGGCCGCCGTGGTTGGAGGCGCTGTTGAGCAGTCAGTCGGCCGCGCAGCTCGGTGCGCGACGTTTGTCCGAGGAAGGGCTCCGCTTGCGTCCCTCCAGTCCCAGCGCGGCAGTATCGCGGGTGCGAAAGAGATAGAATTCAGCGCGAGCAAGATAGCGCGATGGCAGTGTCGCAACCTCGCCCACCTGACCGTGTTGACGCCGCGCTCGAAAAAGTTGCGCCGTTGCGCTATTTGGAGGCGCACGAATGTGCTCGCTCGGAGCAAGCCGTGACGCGCTATTATCTTTATTCATTGTCTCGAAACTGTTTTTTGAGTTATAAAAGGCGTTTTCTACATGTAATTGAAGATACCGACGTGTTGGCGTATAATATTCAACGGTATGTACCCTTTTTACAAATTTTTGACATCGATTAGTTCGAGGCCAATCGTTATCTGAATTGCAACAGATAGATAGCTCTCATCAGCTCCTCGTCCAGTAAATTGGGTTGACTTCTGTTCTCCTTCGTGTAACATTGATTCGCATTGACGTTCGTTGAGTCGCGCTGTGTAATTGTTGGTATTTAGTCGCCATTTTCTACCTCGGTGACGAATATCGCCGCACCGTCTTCGTTTCCCCCAGCCCGATGCAAACCGGACTTTACCGCTCTATTCTGAAAGATGATTATCCTTAACCGCTTTGTAACTTTTTCTTCAAACCGAGATCCGCTCGCCTCGCTATGATTCATTGAAGAAATAATAATACCTTAAGATTTTCGTGAGTGACTGTACCGTGAAAGAGGCGCGTCCGATATCTAAATAGAAGATTTCAGAACGTGGTCAAGTAAAAACGGCGGGACTTGTTACTGATTAATTCTGTTGTACTCGATATTGTTTGGTGGCCTGCGCTGCACATTTGAAAGTTTGAGTGAGTAGGTATTTTGCGCCGGCCCGGTCGCTGTTGTGCAGCTAGCTTAGGGTAGGGTGTTATCGATTTGTGTACGTTTTCCGCTATAAATAAGTACGAGTTTGTGTCATCGTCGCCGCTGCCGGACCGGTTTCTGAACGAAACCTGTGTGGGTGCTGTGACCGGAGATTCGAAATTCCAAATTCGAATGCGCCTCGCCTTCTAGCTGTCGAGTACCTTTATGTTCGTGTTTTAGTTGCGTAATATGTTTATAAAACTATATACATTCACCGTAGTACGTTGTTTTAGTCACGTTGCATATTTCGTTTCTTTTTTGGCGTCATTCAATCCACTTATACAATAAATTCATGTTATTTGCGAAATATTCCGTGTCATTTTATTACTTTGACCCTGAACGGCATGCTAAAAATGCTAAAGTTGTAAGAAAGTGGAACGATGTTGAATGATTTAGGACATGACGTCATTTCATAATACTTTTTTTCATTTCGATTTTTCGAATACAACCAAAAGTAGAAAAGTACTGGTAATTCTCCGTGTCTGACCCGACTGACATTCCCTCCTGCCCAAGGTGCCTGTCAAAAATTTGAATAAATGTTATTCAAGAATAAAGTAACATAGAAATTATTATTCATTAAGAAAATCAGATGGTGAGTTACATAATGCTATCATCATACTGTACATCGTACTGTAGTTAAATGAATGAAACAAAACAACTCTGCATGTGAAAATGGCGGGCGCGGTTATTATCACTACCTACTTGTTATTTATTCAGCAACTAACGGATCGATGAACTAGATTTGTCAAAGTGAGCTGTAATAGTCCAAGTACTGACTATCGAGTATTGTTGAAGAAAGTTTTCATATTGAAGCAAGTATTTGCCTCTGAAAAATCGTTATTTCCATAATCACGTGCGTAATTAGTAACCTATACGGACGCTAATTTTATCAGTGTTTCATGACGCGTGTTGTTTCCGTGTACAAAACTGTAAATTACTTAAGTTTCCACGTTTTCGGCCGCAACAGTTCCTAATTTACGGTTTTTACGGTAAAAAGTATTAAGCAATGTTTAGTCTTCGTTAAAATGGAGTAGGCGCGGAAGTTTATCAAATGTCATTAGTTTATCCATTTTATCAGCCATATTGGTTACTCGTGCCCGCTATACTTAATTGACAACCTTGGTTTCTGTCGAAAAAATAACCGAGGGACTAATTATTTGAAGTAAACATAAACAACTGCTTTTTTATTCTGTCAAATATTCTATCCCGTGTCTTAACTCGAGAGTAGCCAGAAGCATAAAAAGACTCGTGTGACTGACTTAGAACAAGTCTTGAGTAAAGAGGTTAGGCCAAGCACCATCTTCGACTTCATTGCTTCATCGATTTTCATGTGAGTGGTCTAGAAAATATTCGACTTAGATTTAAAAAAAATATCAAATTTATGTTTTATCAAAATAGAAAATGTACAATATATCATTGAAATACCCGTATCCTCATTAAAAAGTTAGGTTAAACCAGTTATAAGCATGGTTTTTGGGTTTAACCCATATCCCCCCCATCCCGTTGCTAACCTCAATAGGTTTGACAACTGCGTACAAGGGGGTATATCAAGTTAGCATTGGAAGCATTGCACAGTACTACACGACTTGCAGTGTGCCGAAAATGTTAAAACAAATTAAACAAAACACTGGCCACTAGTTTCTGAGAAAGTATAACTTATTAATTTAAATTAAGTGTTGTGATTGGCTGGAAGAATGTCAAATGATATAATATGGTTTTTATATTAAACCTTCTTTATAGCATGTGCTATGAGTAACCACTTATTGAATACAGCAAGCATGCTCAGTTACATTAATAATATTGATTATATTATCAGCTGAAGACAGTGTAAGTTAGTAGTAAGTAGTCTTATAGATTAGGCAGCCATTAATCAGATTAACATGTTTTTAAGTAATGAAGACTTCTTTATTGACATGTGGTTTTGCCACATGGTCACAAATAATCCATAAATTGGCTAAAAACTCAATAGTTAAGTAACACAAGCATTAGGTTGCTTAGCTTGGGATTATATGGCGTTGTGTGAAATGTCCATGGATATTATTTTTAATAGTAGTTATATGAAGAATTACTTCTTTCTATCATCATGGAGAATAAAGCAATAATGAGTGTTATTAACACAGGCCCTGCAATGAATGTATCTTGTGTTTGTACCATGTTTTTAATCCCCGAAGAGTTGTATGAAGAAAAGTACTAATACCCACATTTCACCTGTTATGTTAGAGTCCCATGTAACAGGGGGTGAGCCTATTGCCTTCAACTGATAAACAGCTTTTTATTAAGATAAAAATACCTTAGAACCCTTTCACTAGACTTTTCCTAACTATGCTGGGGCTACCTTCCTGTCTAACCAGATGCAGTTGAATACCAGTATTTTACATGGAACAACTCCACAATTATTCTGTTACTAGATAACACAATACCCTCAGGACTATTTATTATGATCATTTGGGTATTAATAAAATATGAAATTGTATAATATATATATACATCTGTTGTTTTCACCATCTCCAGATTTGTTAAAATCTGCCTGATATTTACAAACATAAGGTATCTGTCTAAACAACAAATAAATGATCTTTATAATTCGGAAATAACTAGTCTACAATAGGCCCCTCAATCCTACATATTTAAAACCACAGACTACAGAAAATGTAATAAACAGTACCTACTACAAAAAAGGTTGCGTAACATTTTAATACTAACTTATAAAAAATTATACCTGTGATTAAAAATCATACTTATAATATCATTCTCTATAATTCCAGGTGATCGTGTGATGGGAAATCGCTGATCATCCAAGATGATGAAACGGACAGGTGTCCCGAGGCTGGGGCCTGATGATACCTCGCCCATGCCTCCCCAGAATCAATCGCAGGTAAGATTTACTCAAATAAATAGGTAATGTCTTAATATGTAACCGGAATAAACTAGTCTTATTGTCAAAAGAGTCAAGAATCTAAAAGGTTAATTGGAGTAAAAATATTCGGTCTTGCGGTCCAAGGGAGAAAGATTAAAAAACTAGTCTGTTCTTCTTTTCGTGTGGTTAGTGACTAACCTGGTGTCAGAGTTTTAATGCTGCCCATGGGCCTCTGACTTAGCATCACATGCTGCAGTCTGTTGATTCGGTCAATTTCAGAGGAACAGCCTTCCAAATTGTACCCTTTATAATCAGAACATTTGAGGTGAGCTGTCGTTCCATCTTATGCTAGGGATTGACACTACTGATAGCTCACTTTAACCTGACTTCACCTTCGTTTTCACGATGAGGTCTCTTGATCTCAAACCTTGAAGAAGATGGTGAGATTATTACAGAATAGCGCTACAGAGCTTTTATGCAGAATAATAAAAGGTTTTGATCCTAAAGGGTGCAATTTGGAAGGCTCTTCCTCTGAAATTAAAACAATAAAAAATACACAAAATTAATCCATTCCTTGGTGAAATTCATAAATAGATATTACAATACAGGGTGGTCAGTATGATTTTTACCTAACTACCGAAAATGATGAAAGGCATTGATTTTTGACTAAAATGGCGGCTCTGATCGTAAAACAAAATGTCAACGATATATCAAATTCGGTACATCTTTAATTCTTTATTTTATCGTGTTCAAAACGTAAACTACATACATACTTTGGGACATGTTATTTTACCTGTAATCATATGTGTATCTAATTGTATAACATGAAGAAAAAGTACGTAAACGCCTGATTCAATTTTTTCTGCGCCGGTACCTAAGAGAAGTAACATGTCGGATGTATGATTAGAACGAAGTATATTTTTTTATTGCCTTCGTTGATGTAATGTTTCCTTTACTTTAAAAGACTGAAGATGGAACTTTATCTCTTCTTCCTTTCGTGTGGTTAGTGACTAACCTGGTGTCACAGTTTTTAAGCTCCCATGGGCCTCTGACTTAGCTTCACATGCTGTTAAGAAATATCTTTCAGACATGCTGGTTTCCTCACGCTGTTTTCCTTCACCGATTTTATCTCTTGACTTCTGCAGTCGTACTGCTTCATCATCATCATCAGCCTATAGCAGTCAACCACTGGACATAGGCTTCCCAGTAGTTCCACGCCATTCAGTCGAACTGCTTGGTATATTCAAAATCAGAGTCAGGTGTCTTCATCACTAAGCGAGATTGTCCGAAAGGGTTACCGTTACCCCGGAACATACAGAGCTAAGGAAGGAACATGAAGGTTTTAGTCAGTAAGAGTCTGACACTCCCTTACGCTCCACCCAGAGCGGGAGAAGTCATTTGATGATTACCCGCCATAAAAAAAAAGGTGTCATCACCCTGCATCATTGTAAAACTCAAGTCTTGGAACTAGGGCACCACATTTAATCCTATTCTTATGCGGACTTAGCCAGTTCTGATTCCAATGAGGAATAAGGGATGTGCTGTTGAATTTCCAAAATGGCCGAAAGACTGGTTCTAGGAAGGTTCTATAGAAATACGCAGGTAGCATTGTTTGCAAGTTTAATGCACAAAATAGTCCCTTAGCCTGTACAGAGCGTCAGCGGGATTGTCCGAAAGGATTACCTGTCCCGGAACACAAAGGGAAGGATGGGTTTTAGTCGTTAATAGTCTGAGACACTCTTCCGGTCCACCCAGAACGGGACGAGTCATTTGATGAATTCCCCTCTAAAAAAACGCCTGGACAGAAACGTCTTTCTCCTTAAAGTTAAGCTGACATAGTAAGTTACCTGTGTCCGAAAGATCAAAGGCACAAAGAGTCAATCAATCTGCCTAGCCTTTTCCAACTATGTTGGGGTCGGCTTCCAATCTAACCAGATACAGCTGAATACTCGTATTTAACATAGAGCGACTGTCTATCTGACCTCCACAACCCAGTAAACTGGGTAGTACGAAACCCCTTGGTAAGACTGGCTGTCAGATTTTCAGGCTTCTGACGAACCGTAACGACTGCCAAAGATACACAAATGACAGTCGAGATCAACGACTTACCGTGCTTTCCGAGGCACGGAGCGATCTCGATATGTAAAGATTGTCACCAATCCCGGCTATCGTAGCTGAACTTGCTGGATCGACTTTTGCAGCTGTTATGTACACGAGCTCTTCCAATATACTGCGATACAGAAGATACAAGTTCTGGTCGACGACGACCCGTTAGTCACAGGAATCGGATCATTAACGTGACGTTTATAGTTTGATTTATATTTTACAGTTGTATTTAACGGTTGGTAGCAAGTAGGTCGCGTGGAAATACAGAACAAACGTAAAATTAATTCTGGGAGAGAGATTCTTTGTTCTCAAAAGCATTATAATCTCTTCTATTGCTGGATTTGGGCCTCGCCTCTCCAGGGAACAAAAGCCTTGTGAGAAATTTCAACTGCACCGGCCATGCTTCTTCCAACTGGTATACCAGACGTCCTCAGGCGGCGCGGTTGTTAACATAAGGTGGGCAGTCTCACGCACCACTTACGAGAGCTAAGGGGATCATAATCAGCCTATAATGTTCACAACACTGCCCTCTCTGGAATGGGCAGTAAATTGCCACGGGGCCAGCGCGGGTTGGTGGATGTCACTTCGAATTTTTGGTTTTAGGACATACCGGTTCCCTTACTATGTTTTCCTTCATCTGAAATGAGTTATACAAAGTAAATCGGCTGCCCGGGTTCGAAGCCATGAACTACAAACTCGTCAGTCTGTCAAGTCCCATGCACATGACGGCACGCGTTCTTCGTACCGGAACACGGCATCACTGCGATAGAATTTAGAAAATAAAACCAGGCTACGATTATTCTAAAAATAATTTATATAGGACCCAGCATTTGCCCGCAACTTCGCCCGTTTGGACGTCGAAAATTATACCACGGAAACGTACTACCGCGATAAAAAGTATCCTATGTCCTTGACCAAGTCAAGACTTTTGAGCGTGGGATATCTTCAAATGACTCCTTCCGCTTTGGATGGAGCG
This sequence comes from Hyppa rectilinea, assembly GCA_951799385.1. Classification (NCBI taxonomy): domain Eukaryota; kingdom Metazoa; phylum Arthropoda; class Insecta; order Lepidoptera; family Noctuidae; genus Hyppa; species Hyppa rectilinea. Next base: position 1,029,277 of record OX637328.1, read on the forward strand.
GAAGGGAGTGTTAGACTCTTACTGACTAAAACCCATCCATGTTCGTTCCTTAGCCCTTTATGTTCCGGGGTAACCCTTTCGGATAATCCCACTGAAAGCCATGGTCTACCCATGTGCCAAATTTTACCCAAACCAGCTCAGCTGTTTTAGCGTAAAAGCGTAACAAACACATTTTCGGTTTTATAATGTTTGCTTGAGATTATTTCGCCACTTATTATCATACGTGCTTGATGTATTGATAACATTTTATTTAGAAATACAATATTAATCATGACTTTGATACTAATAATCTTTCTTTTAATGTTTTTGTATTGTTGTGTGTATAAAATGTTATCATAAACAGTCTACGAGAACGTTTTGTGTAAGTTGAACGCTCCTCTGAATGTTATCGATTGTGACGGTTATTCGCAAGGATGAAAAGGAATTGTTTTTCCGGAAATTGATTCTGGCTTATAAAAGTTAAGTCGGGAAATAAGGGGTGGGCTTGCCAAAATATACCTTACGGAAGCAGTTTCTATAACGATGTCTACATGAATAAAGAATAGGCGTGTTGCCTCATAAAAACCTGTTGAGGACAATTTCTTTGCCTTGGATCTTCAATCTAATGAATAGACGTCACTGACCCCTTACCACCTTGTCAATAATCACTTGTTTAAAAATCGGTGAAGGAAAACATCGTGAGGATGTGTGAGGGATATTTCTCAACGGCATGTGAAGCTAAGTCAGAGGCCCATGGGCAGCATGAAACCTCTTTCCTATCGCAGTTCACTGTTGGAGAAGTGCCTCTTCAAATAATGTTTTATACGTACAGAGCATATCAACTACCCCAATCTGTCAAATTACTTTGATAGATTTTCAACTTGATTTCAAAAGAATAAGGTTCATGTTCAATTGGTAATATTTGACAGTTCGGGATAGCTTGATGTGCTGGCATCTGTACATAATAATGAGCTCAATGACACTTCAATTTAAAACAAAACACGTCAGTTTTTCCATGCGTATCTAAGTTGGAAACGTACCAAAAAGTTGTCTATTCCGTCCGTACCGTATGGGTGCTATCCTTGGCGACAACTCAATAGGGTGCAATGACACTGAAAATTACTGACTGTACTATGGTTGGGAATGTCATTCGTAGACCTTTGACAGTCGTTACGGGTAGTCAGAAGCCCGAAAGTCTGACAGCCAGTATTATCAAGGGTATCGTATTACCCAGTTACTGACTGAGTTGTGGAGGTCAGATTGGCAGTCGCTCCATGTAAAATACTGGTATTCAGCTGCATCGGGTTAGACTGGAAGCCGACCCCAGCATCGTTGGGAAAAGGCAAGGCAGGCCGACTATAGTTGCGAATGTCCTGGGATGGGTGACCATCTTTACATACCGAAACTTCTCCGTGCCTTGGAAAGAACGTTAAGCCGTTAGTCCCGGCTGTCGTTAGGTGTCGTCAGAAGCCTGACAGCTAGTCTTACCAAAGGGCATTACCCAGTTGTACAGTTACCATGTTAAATACTGTTCAGCTGCATCCGGTTAGACTGGAAGCCGACCCCAACATAGTTGGGAAAAAGCTAAGCAGTTTGATTGATCCCCTATATTTGTCCAACGCTACAATTATGTCCAGCTGAGGTCTTTAATCGGCTAATATGTGATGTAAGTAATTATCGTCGTAACTCCACTCCGTAACCGTAATTAAAATAACTACATGACGTAGTTATTTTAATTAAAAAATGTTAGTGGTCTTCAATTAGCGTCCCTAAAGTATGTGACCTTTTTATTAATTGAAACTTTTTTTTAATAGAATATCTATACAAAACGGTATTAATTGAAGGACGGTTGAAGGACTTCAACGCACAACGAGAGGGTGGGAAATCATTAAATGACCCCTCCAGCTCTGGGTGGAGTGGGAAGGGAACTAGAAACTTACAAAATTTACCGCCTTATAAATATTGTGGGAGGCCTTTACTAACCTGTGGGAAAGGGTAGGCAAAGAAAAAAACAAATGATGTTGGTTTAGATAACCTCTGAAAAAATTTAAACATACATTTATGTATTTGACGACACGGTTGGCGCAGCGGTTGAGCGATTGACTGCTGCGCAGCATGTCGCGGGTTCGATTCCTGCACGGAACAAATATTTGTACGACCTGCAAGTATTTGTTACGGGTCTGGGTGTTTTTCTATCTATAATATGTATGTATTTACAAAAAAAAAATGTATATAAGTAGTTTATCAGCCATCTCGTTACCATAACACAAGCATTAAGTTGCTTAGCTTGGGACGATACGGCGTTGTGTGAAATGTCCAAGGATATTATTATTATTATTATTATTATTATTATTTTAAAGGCACATGCTCAATATCGCCCCACGTGGTGATTCTTTCCCTCTTTAAGCATCATAAGTTCCACAATTACCTAGAAACGGTGACATGATATTTCTATTTACGTTTTTACGTAATAAAAGTTAACTTCGGTCTGAATTTGTTTGACGTAATCGCACGGCAAGTTTTAGTCAAATAAGCGAAATTAAAAACTTCTTTATAAGGTTTTATATGACCACTCGAGTTACTAAGTAACATTTCTGCGCGTTATATTAAGATTCTATTTAAAAAAACCAGACACTTCCCCTTTTTACTCAACTACGGCGGAAAGGGTTTTGTTTCATTTAAGCAGTTATTACACTGATGTTCACTACATAGTATAAAACAAAGTCGCTTTCTCTGTCCTGTCTTAAATCTTTAAAACTACGCAACGGATTCTGATGCGTTTTTTTTAAATAGATAGTGATTCAAGAGGAAGGTTTATGTGTATAATTGTCGACATATTATGCGGGCGAAGCCGCGAGTGGAAGCTAGTATTTAATAATATGATAAAATGTGCAAAGTTACACTAAAACTAATACATATTACGTATATTATTGTGATTCAAGAGGAAGGTATATGTGTCTAATTGTCGACATATTATGCGGGCGAAGCCGCGAGTGGAAGCTAGTATTTAATAATATGATAAAATGTGCAAATTTACACTAAAACTAATACATATTACGTAATTATTACAAATATATAAAACTATTAATTTAAGCAGGAAATAAGTATTTCCTATGTCTGTTACGAGTTGTCATTACGATAATTTAAAAATAACTATTTGGAATTGATGATTATTAGACAACGAGCCTTTTTTCTAGGGTGGGTTTTAGTCACTAAGAGTCTAACACTCACTTCTGCTCCACCCAGAGCGGGAGTAGTAATTGGATGATTTCCGTTCTTAAAAAAAAAACTGAATCCCGTAATGTTAAATCGTTTTACCCAACTGCCCCAGGAAGGCAATTGACAATTAAAAAGACATTTCACAATCAACAAATACTTTATTCTGTATCCCCCCCATCCCGTTGCTAACCTCAATAGGTTTGACAACTGCGTACAAGGGGGTATGTCGACAAATTATACACATAAACATTCCTCTTGAATCACTCAATCTATTCAAAAATCGCATCAAAATCCGTTGCGTAGTTTTAAAGATTTAAGCATACATAGGGATATAGGGACAGAGAAAGCGACTTTGTTTTATACTATGTAGTGATGAATTATTTATTTACTTAACCTATACTGTCCTCTCCCAAATCCTTCCAGATATCTCTTGAGCCACCTCGATCCTTTATGATGGTGACACATAACTGTAGATAATAAATGCCATCTTGCAAACTGTCCTATTGCAGCACAAAGCTATATAACTAGGAAATAAGTATTATTTTGATAGCATAAGTGCTCCCTGCCTCGAATCTTGCTCGAGGCAGCCTGCGCCGCTGAGCCTATAACTTCAAATTCGCGCAAAGATAATCGTCTCCGATCCAGCCTGTCCCTTGCTGTCCTCCCCCAGCGACGACCAAAGCCGAGGTCCGTACCCCACAGGGGGTGCCTTTAGCGTGTAGTCGCTTAGTTAATTAGCCTGGGCTGGAGGCCTTAGGCCAGGTAGCCACATACATTCAGAACTACTGATCAGATTTCGAAAATAATTTCAGTAATCACTCCTCCGACCTACACATCTCCGAGTGTCAGCTATATTAAAATTCGCGACAATATCACGAGGGAAGTCCTTACCAAATATACACGCAGACGAAAGACGTATTCACATCAAAAACCGCTAATACAATTTCCCCTCATTCAAAAATCAAGTACCTACCATACTAAGATGCAAAACTAAAACATTACAGTGCACAACAGATAGTGATGTGCATAAAACCATAAACAAGGCGAGGTTATCGACACGGTATCGATGTATCGACCTAGAGGTGTAAACATCTTGTTTGTGTTGCCTTATCATGGTTGGCGTAGGAGCTAATTGAACATGGAATTGTATAAGATTTTACACTTTGTATTTTGTGTACGATTTCTTGGGTGACGATAAAAAATCGAACTACCTATACCATTACTTTGTTAGGTTATCTGTGGTATTAATTATTATCTGTGTAATGCCTGTGATACGGGTTCATCCTAGTATCTTACAGTATAAATACCTTTAGAAATTATTTTCTAAGATTTTAATGTTTATATTTTACTAATTTAATTCTTTCTTTTTAATTTTTATATAAATTTTTTATTATTATTAAATCCCACAGATAACCTAGCATCACATTTTTATTTATGTCAAAAAATGTTCATATAATGTTAGTTGTTAGTATAACTGAAATGCTTATGGGAAACGAGTGTTAGTTATGATATAACTTACGCTTTAAAAGCTAAATACTTCACATCATACGTAATCAGCCTAAAATAGTCCCACTGCTGGGACACAGACTTCCTCTCTTAGAGAGGGAGTGGGCCATAATCCACCACCACAAATTTTTGGTGCCGATTTTCTCTCGATGTTTTCCTTCACCGTTGTTGAGATCAGCGAAAAATCTAAATACAAAAGAAAAATACCATGTTTATGACAACGTGCAACGTGGTATTTTCGACTATTAGAAGGGCTATATAAGGTGTTAAAAAAATAACTCTAAGAATTTCGTGGGAGCATTGTACTCATCGTTACGAACAACTTTTACTATGGGATGAACCCTGAAATCGCGAAAAAAATATGAGCTGTTCCATACATTTAATTGAGTTACGAGTGCATAAATGTATGGAACAGCTCATATTTTTTTCGCGATTTCAGGGTTCATCCCATAGTAAAAGTTGTTCGTAACGATGAGTACAATGCTCCCACGAAATTTTTTAACACCTTATATTCATCAATGAAAGTCAGCTAGTTAACAAATCCATTCTTCCCTCAATGTTGATGTTTAAAATAACAAAGACTCCTTTTTTTTTCTTAACATATTATAACGGTAAACGTTACTCTGCTTGACCCAGATACCGTAGTTTTAAATTGGCACTGATTCATTTTACTTTACTTACAAGAAAACGTGTCAATTGCCAAAATATTTCATTCTAACTGTGTATTTACTCACTGGTTTTCTAAATGTTGTGTTATGATACATTCATTGAAAATAATCTACGGAGAAAGCCCTTTGCCTTGTGTGGTGGGTGAACTATATTAACATTGAATGCTAGCTGCTGTCTGGGGCTTCGCCCGCGTGGTTCCTAATTATTTATTCTTAAATAAAAGAAGCCTAGGTTACTCCTTATAACATCAGCTTATTCTTTTCGTGTGGTTAGTTCCTACCCTGGTGTCAGAATTATTATGCTGCCCATGGGCCTCTGACTTAGCTTCACATGCTGTTGAGAAATCTCTCAGGCATACTGGTTTTCTCACGATGTTTTCCTTCACCGTTTTTTAAGCAAGTGATAATTATACAAGCTATACTACTCTGTCAAGAAAGTACCGGGAAAAGATCAATAATACACAAAATGTTTTGTTATTCATCCAAATTTATTTTATCACCTTCAAAGTATGCTCCTTTAGAAACGATACACTTGCGCCAACGAATAATCCATTCATCAAAACATTTTTTAAACGCTGCTTCCGGAATTGAGTTCAGTTCTCGCCGCGAATTCTCCTTTATGTCTTCTATCGATTGAAAACGGGTGCCACGAAGTGGTAATTTGAGTTTAGGAAAAAGAAAAAAAGTCAGCAGGAGCCATATCTGGTAAATATGGTGGTTGTTGGATGGTATTTGTTGAGTGTTTGGTCAAAAATTCGTTCACAATGGTAGCCTTGTGCGAAGGCGCATTGTCGTGGTGCAAAATCCAAGAATTTTCTTTCCACAAATCTGGCCTTTTTCGTCGAATTTGCTCTCTTAAACGCCGCATAACGCTCAAATAATATTCTTTATTTACCGTTAGACCTTCCGGTAAGAATTCAGAGTGCACAACACCGCGATAGTCAAAGAAAACAGTCAACATGACTTTGACTTTTGATCGACTTTGGCGTGGTTTTTTCGGTTTCGGTTCAGTTGGAAGGCGCCACTCCGAAGCTTGTTGACTAGTTTGCATGTCAAACTCGTAAACCCACGTCTCGTCACCAATAACAATGCGTTTCATGAATGTTGGGTCCGAACTGACTCGTAATTCTAGCATGTCCTCAGCGACTTTCATGCGATTGAGTTTTTGGAGAAAATTCAGATCTTTTGGGACTAGCCGAGCAGCAACATGTTTCATACCCAAATAATTAGTTAAAATGGTACGGATCGACTCGTGAGATACAGAAAGTTCGGCGGCTATCTCTCTCAGAGTTGAATGGGGATTTTCAGTCACTATTTTCTTCACTTTTGCGATGTTAACTTCAGTTGCAGACGTTGACGGCCTACCAGAGCGAGGCAAATCTTCCATCACATCTCGACCGCTTTTGAATGCTTTGAACCACTCATAAGCACGAGTTTTTGATAAAGTCGATTCACCGTAAGCCTTCTGTAACATTTTCAGTGATTTCGAACACGAAATTCCATTGGCGATGCAAAATTTAAGACAAACTCTTTGTTCGATATTTTTGTCCATTATGAAATTCGCCATACACACTATATATGATATTACTAAAACCAGCACTGTATTTAATATAAATAACAGATGCAACTCAAACTCCGCGCCAAAATGGAAAACAGTTGTGCCAATCTAACAACTACAAAAAAAACAAAAATTTGAATTTGGAACCATAAACAAATCATCCATTCCCGATACTTTTTTGGCTGAATGTATCATCAGCTATCGGTCAGTGAAAGTCCCGTCCTAATCGGTGCACCCGTTTGGGTGACTAGCCGGAACAAACAGACAAAACAATTATTAAAATCTTGTTTTTAAGTACAGACGCCAGCACATCAAGCTATCCCTAACTGTCAATTTTTAAAAAAATAAAAATGAACCTTAAGTCTTTGCAATAAAGTTGAAATACTATCAATGGAATTTTACAGATTGTGGTAACTTGATGTGCTGGCCTCTGTACCTTATACTTAATTAGCAAGCTGTTATTTTCTCATTACAAACACTTCAATTTTATTTGGGTTGAAAGCTTTTTACAATCAACCTAAGATTATATATAATTCTAGAGATTAAATAATTTTCAACTTCAACACTGACTTTAACACGTAAACAGGTAGGGTAGGGTCGTCTGAAGCCCGAAAATCTGACAGCCAGTCTTACCAAGGGTCTTACCAGTCTTACTTTAATTTTATTGCCCTGTAACTGAGTTGTGGAGGTCAGATGGGCAGTCGCTCCATGTAAAATACTGGTATTCAGCTGCATCCGGTTAGACTGGAAGCCGAACCCTAACATAGTTGGGAAAAGGCTAGGTAGATGAGGACTTTCACACGTAAACAATCGTACAATTTTCGACAGAACAAGGTATCTGCCAATACGACAAACTGAAAATGACTCATTGAACTAAAAATAAGTTACGCCAACGCTGGCTCCGAAATAGTTGTTATTCCGTTGCGGCCTTGGATTATGTGTCTACCTGTAGTTTTAATTTGTAAATACGACTATTTTTTAAACATTTGTTTATGATGGGTAGTAAGGTGATATGTGTTGAATTGCGCGTGCTACGGTGGAGTTTCTTGCCCATTCTTCTCATGCGGAACTACCTTTTGGAAGGGGCAACTAGAATCAATTCTATTTTTTGTTCATTTTTACGTGCGAAACTGCCTTTTGAAATAAATTATTTGACTTTGAATTTGAAATAAATTCTATATTTTTAGGAGATATTAACAGACTTCAACAAAAGAGGAGGTTCTATAATAATAATTTTAAATTTATTTATTCAGATAACAGAGATCCATTGGGTCTATGTTAGTCTGTTTTTTTTTTTTTTTTTGTTACGTGTTACTATAACTGGTCCAGTAAGTGATTGAAAATATCTGAGTAACCTTCAGAGAAGTTATTCATCATCTGCCTATCCTTTTCCCAACTATGTTGTGGTCGGCTTCCAGTATAACCGGATGCAGCTGAATACCAGTATTTGACATGGAGCGACTGCCTATCTGATCTCAATAACCCAGTCACTAGCTTTTAGGTTATTTCTCGTCTTGGCATTAAATGCTTTTCTTTTTGAATAATGTACAGAGGCCAGCACATCAAGTTACCACAATCTGTCAAATTTCTTTGATAGTATTTCAACTTTATTGCAAAGACATAAGGTTCATTTTTAATTGAGAAAATTTGACAGTTAGGGATAGCTTGATGTGCTGGCGTCTGTACATACATAATAAGCCTATAATGTTCCCACTGCTACACACAGGCGTCCTCCCTAAGAGGGGGAGTGGGCCATAATCCACCACGCAGGCCCAGTGCGGGTCGGTAGAGTCACGTCTTCGAATTTTTGGTAATAAAAATTATTAATATATAAAAATTCTTTGTTACAGATTCAACAAGCAGGTGCCAGCAATATGCACACTTTAGCCCAGTCTGCCCAACCGCAGATTTTAGGTGAGTAAATATTCGGTACTAGCTGCGCCCGCGCAGTTTCACTCTCTGCTCGGCTCCTATTAGTCATAGCGTGATGTACAGACGCCAGCACATCAAGCTATCCCTAGCTGTCAAATTTTCCCAATCAAAAATGAACCTTATGTCTTTGCAATAAAGTAGAAATACTATCAAATAAATTTGACAGATTGTGGTAACTTGATGTGCTGGCCTCTGTACATAGCCTACAGCATTCCTCGATAAATGGACTATCCCAACACAAAAATAATATTTCAATTGGGACCAGTAGTTCCGGAGATTAGCGCGTTCAAACAAACTATTCAGCTTTATAATATTTGTATAGATAGCAGAATTAAAATCCGGGATTGATTTGTAGCAGCCAGTCTGCATTTATTATTATTTATTGATCAGATTTCACCATGCTGCTTAACTTATAAAGCCCCACAAAACCGTAGCAATGGTTTGTCTGTGGCGAGTCCTTATACATGAAATACAAACCTAAAACTCACACTTTACACTAAGTAATTTAAACAATTTTCAAATTGTGTCTCTTTAATTTCATTTTATGACTTATATCTGCCGGTAAACTATTAAATTGATAATTATGATTTGTGCCCGGTAGATAGCAATAGGCTCGCGCGCAATTTCATGGGATATATACAGTGTGTTAGGTTAAACGAGGGACATACTTTCAGGTTGTATAGTACTCTTAAAAATCAACAACTTTGTCCATGGGACCAACTCTGAAATATTAAAAAAAAAAATATCAGCTGTTCTATACATTTTTGGTCACGATTTCGGAGTTGGTCCCATAGTAAAATTTGTTCAGTTTGGTGGTCTATAGTATATCCTTTTGTATGTATATACCATTTCGGTTACACCCAATATAGCTGTGTTGTGTCTAATGAAACTCCCGACCTGTCCAACAGACATCCGCTCGCCGGCCGGGCCCACCACGTTGCTGTCAGTGGGCGGCGGCAGCTTCGCCCGCACGGGTGCAAGGCCTGGTGGCGGTGGACCCGTCATCAACTACCTGAAGACCAGCGCCGTGCAGTACGCCGCCAAGCAGCCGCCCCCGCAGCCACAGAGGCTCAAGGTACGTGGAATTTTTGAGGGTGATAAATGTGTAAGTCAAGTTCTTCCAACTAAACAGACAGCTGTGCTGCTGGGGAGTTTGTTGCGCCACTTCTTCTCAGCTAAAGCACTAGGATGTGGTGATGGTGGGCGTTATTGGGAGACTGTCTTATGTAATTTTGATCTTCAAAAAGTGTTGATTTTCAGCCTAGTTTGAATAAATGACTTGATTTTGATTGGTGGGAAATCATCAGATAATTCCTCCCGCTCTGGGTGGAGAGGAAAGGAGTGTCAGACTCTTACTGACTAAAACCCATCCATGTTCCTTCCTTAGCTCTTTGTGTTCAGGGGCTTGCCGATTAGGTCAATATTTTTAAGGTATTCTTTGCTAACACACGAGAGAAGGGCTTATTCCACTTTTCCCCGTTGGATGATCCCCATTGATGGGGATTAGTGAACTTTTTGTTCACTATTCCCCGTTGACCCAAAATTTTTATTTAATGGGGATAATTGAACTAAAAAGTTCAATAATCCCCATTAGGTAGGTACGTTAAAAAAATGATGATTATCGAACTAAGGCTCCAGCAGACAGGCGCAAGTCGACTAGTTGTCTATGTAAATGGTATACCTTTGACTACCTGCAGTATTGTTTTCCCCTCTGCCTTAATCCATCAGAAGAACATAGATCGTCCATTATGTCACCCCTTGTAAAATGTTGGAGTGCACAATAAAGACTATTTCAGCTATATTCAAAATTCCAAATCTACACAGCCATTTTGCTCTGTTAAACTTTCACTTTTACAATATCTCTTTGGTTAACACGCGAAGAACTCATTACTCATTTATTAATCAATGTTAAACTAAAAATAAGAGGTAGGTAGTGAAACGAACACTGAATCTTTATCCCATTCAGGGACTGCACGAGACACGATATACGTTTTAATCTTATAACGCCTACGGGCATTTGTGTCCCGCAAAGTGTTAATATTGTGTGGGAGTTCAATTCCCATGTCGGGCTAAGTGATTTTCCACCCAGAACTTCTTTACCAGGCCATAGTGTTCATTTATTCCCGACTAGCTTCTGTTCGTGGCTCAACCCGCGTAGATGTCGAGAAAATCGGCCCAAGGGAACGTACTAACGAGATAAAAAGTATCCTATGTGTTAATCCAGCCTATAATCAATCTCTGTATCAATTTTCATCCAGATCCGTCCGTTCAGTAGTTTCTGAAAAAGTAACAAACAAATACACACTCACAAACTTTCGCCATTATAATATTAGTGGGATTAATGTTCTTGACCCCTATTATACAGAGTTGATATGATAGAGGGGCATTAAATTACACTACGTATACTATACGTGTTTAGTATTAACTCGGTACGGTATAAAAATAAAAAGCACCAAAAATGAGGTTTTTATTTTTTCAAACAAACTAAATAGCTTACAAATCAGAGTAAAACGCAGCCACCCTTTGTAAATAAAAACTGACCTTGTAACGCAGCGGCACCGACGCGTGCACGCCGGAGCGCTGTTAGGAAAGATACATCGTGTTCAAACGGGGCAAAAACTTAAAAAAACATTTGCGACTAAACTGCTGCTCCTATTTAATTGATTTTTGGTACAGAGCTTGAAAATGGTCCCTAGTATAAGCTGTTTAAAGGAAAGCCCCTCTGTCGTATCAACTCTGTATAGCACTTTGACTAGCGAAACGTGTGTGGCACCCCTACTAATCCCATTATTAAAATAGTGGCGTATTGACGTAAATACAAAGCCAACTTCGCCCAACTTCATGGTAATAAACAACACAAGTAAAAGTTTAGCATAACGTAAACCCTAAGAATTCTATAAATAGTTGTTTTCTTACGTGAGAATAATATTGTATTTAGTTAGTAACATTTATAAACAGTATTGTTTAAACAGTTGCGAGTGCGCTTATCTGTCGGCATAGTAGGTCAACGGGCTTTGTTTTGTCATAGGTTTTAAAATTTGTTATTGTTTTCTATATGTATTTACGTTTTCTGTCTGATTGAGTCTCATCTGACAAGCCTTTTCCAACTATACTGGTATTCAGCTGCATCCGGTTAGACTGGAAGTCGACCCCAACATAGTTGGGAAAAGGCTGAGTAGATTGATTGATTTCAGCCGGGACGAAAGGCTTAGGGCGTGCTTTTCGAGGTAAGGAGGAGTCTCGGTACTAAAGATATTTCCATAACCAGGTTCATGAAAGGTTGAAAGTCGTAAGAGTTGAAACAGAAACAAACTCAGAGGTCAGTCCTCCTAAAATCCAGACATTGTCTTGGTCAGGTCATGTAAGGACATGACAATAAAACCAACGTTAGAACAACATAAAATATCGCTAAGAAACAATGTATACATTGTATGCGTCCTTAGTGATACTCTGAATAACTTTGATAATAGATAGCTTATCCATGACCTGTATTATCGAATATGTAAACAATAATCGAGTTAATTTATTGGTCATTTGTTTTGTTTATGTAATTATTGTGTTGTCTTTCGTTATGTAATCGTACGCGCAAAGGTTGGGTGTGTATGTTAGCTTTAGTAGAACACTGGGTGACCCGACCCGGCTTCGCAAGGTGCTTTGTAGATACTATCGCGTTGACGAAGCCGCGGGAGATAAGCTAGTTAAAAATCTACGTATAAATCTTCCTCTGAAATCATTCTACCTATTGGTGAAAAGCGCATTAAAATCCGTTGAGAAGTTTAAAAGATTTATGTATACAGAAGGATGGGCCTAGAAATGTGAATCAGACATACAGGGTGGTGACAACAATACGACAATAAATTAGACTGTGTAACTCTAATACCGTCCCCAACCTGCATACCAAAATTCAACCAAATATATCCAATAGTTTAGTCACTATAGCTAGTCAAAGATTAGCAAAACCCATAGTCAAACCGTCACTGGTATTTAGTTTGTTTGAAAAATCACTTTTTTTTATTTCGATGTTAGGATTTGTTTAATATTTCCAAAATACTCCTATGTATTAGTGTTGTTAGTGTTTTTATTCATTGTCGCATTGTCATCACCATATTGTATATATGTATATTTGTAATTACTTCAAGCATCTCAGGTTATCACAACCCATTACCAGCACCAATTAATCAAAATCATTAGTCATTTATTCAAACTAGGCTAAAAATCAGCACTTTTGGAAGGTTAAAGTTACATAAGACAGTCCCCCAAAAACGCCCACCCTTCACCACTTCCTAGTGCTTTAGCTGGGAAAAAGAAGTGGCGCAACAAATAGACTCCTTTCCCAACAATTGTTCTGATCAAAACGATTTATTTTTGACAGAATCTAACAATATACATTTTTCCAACAGGCTCTACCACCGCAACAGCCGAATTTAAGCGCTTTACCAGCAGCGCTAGGGCGGCAGTCCCCGGCCCCCGCGCCCCTAGCGACCCCGCCAGGCGTGGTGGGGCCCGGCGTGGGCCCCGGGGCCGCACAGCAGCAGGCTGCGGGCCAGTTCCAGCGGCTGAAGGTGGAAGACGCATTGTCGTACCTCGACCAAGTCAAATATAAGTTCAACACGCAGCCCCAAGTCTATAATGACTTTTTGGATATAATGAAGGAGTTCAAGAGCCAGACGTAAGTTTCTTTACATAGTTTTTTTCCTATTGTTTATGGTTTTCACTATGCTGCGTTGAGGTTAGGTAAGTTGGGGGTAAGGCAGGAGGATGATGTTGTCTATGTCATGCATGTTTAGACTTTTTAAATTATTTAGTGTTTTGACCTTCATAGATGTGTGGGTATCGTTTAGTGTTTGTTTATATTTAAAACATGCTGCACTGATGCCAATTTAAGTAGGAAAAATTCAGGAGTTTGATTATGCATGTATATTTAAAAATTTATCGTATGTATTTTTCATACAAGTGTTAATTTTTCGTTCAATTTTTTTTTATTTCACAATTAGTATGTAGGATGTTAATTATTCTGCATGAATATTTAATAATATTTGCGTGTTAATACTTTTGATATTTTTTAAACAAATATTTTGATTCATTTTTTTTTCTTTTTTTAAATAAGTAAGTATTTGTTGTGGCTTAAAGCTTTTGTTAACAAAAACATCGCTAAAATCAATGTAAAAAACCATTAGCTTACTTCCAATATTCAAGCTACATTTGAAAATTAATAGACTACTTTTTTGCCATAGAATTTACTAATCTTTTTAACGAAATTTCACAAATAAGTTGGTACTAAACTAAAATGCTTGCATAGTTTCAAGATGCCTCACTAAATAGTATTTCCATAACCATTAGAATGATGAAAACAATTACCGTTTGAATACCATGAAAAAATTAATGGCTGCAATTTTAATTGTATCTGACTACCCACTTTACTACTTTCGACCGACTACTGACAATTATCCTCCATCTTAATTTTAGTTTATATTGCAGTATTGACACTCCAGGCGTGATCACACGGGTATCAAACCTGTTTAAAGGGCACCCGGAGCTGATTGTTGGCTTCAACACTTTTTTGCCACCGGGATATAAGATTGAAGTTCAGAGCAATGGACAGGTAAGACTACCGTTTATTATTTATTTGTCCACCGAATTGACTGGCCGGCGCGACTGTTGAGTAAGTCCTGGGTTGGATTACCTTGGGAAGTGTTATTGAGTTTTTTCCATTAGGAATCAAGTCATTTATTGTAACTAGGCTGAAAATCAGCACTTTTAGAAGGTCAAAGTTACATAAGACAGTCCCCCAAAAACGCCCACCAAACCTTCACCACTTCCTAGTGCTTTAGCTGGGAAGAAGTGGCGGACAAACTCCCCAGCAGCACAGCTGTATGAATATATTGACATTCAAAAGTGCCTTTCTTGTGCCTATTTGAAATAAATGATTTGACTTTGACTATGAGCCTTATTGGCAATAGGCTCTTCCCCTATTATATGAAAGAAATACAGCGTGTTAGGTTAAACCTTTTTCAGCTATTTTAGAGGGAATTTCCTTTATGAGACAAAATCTCCAGTGAAAATGTCCCCCCCCCATCCCATTGCTAACCTCAATAGGTTTGACATCTGTGTATATGGTGGGGCTATATCAAGTTAGCATTGGGAGCATTGCATAGTATAAGTATAAAATTGCAGTGTGTCGAAAATGTTAATACAATGAAAAAATAATTTTTACATAAAGGGTGGAACATGGATGGGCTATAGTCAGTCTTCTTCTTTTTGTGTGGTTAGTGACTAACGTGGTGTCAGAGTTTTTATGCTGCCCATGGGCCTCTGACTTAGCTTCACATGCTGTGGAGAAATTCTTAATAATCCAAAAAGACATTCTAAATTTTTTTTGGCGCTATCATCCACTTAATAGTGAAAGAGTTTTGAAAGACTGACTGTATTTTATTTAAGAAAAAGTTAGCTTTGTAGTACCACCTCATCAGGCACCATTGTTCCATTTACAAGGGTATGGGGTGCTGGTCACAGGCACAAGAAGTACCATCAGTTGGGCAATCTGTTTGTTGGTGAAAAGCCAAACTCAACTTCTTCAAACATGTCTAAATCTGGTTAGGGTTCAAATAGGGGACTTTGAAAACCAAAAAATTCAGCTGGCTTGATTCTGAATGGCCATCAACACAATTTGCTAACATTAATTAATTAGTCTGTGATACCGGAAAAACGCCACTAACCACTCTTCTTCTTTTCCTGTGGTTAGTGACTAACCTGGTGTTAGAGTTTTTATGCTGCCCATGGGCCTCTGACTTAGCTTCACAAGCTGTTGAGCAAAAATCTCTCAGACATGCTGGTTTCCTCACGATGTTTTCCATCACCGATTTTTAAGCAGGTGATAATTATACAATACGCACATGAGCCTTGGGTTCGAACTCGAGACCTATGACTTATCAAGAGTCACATTGCAATGTTGGTTGGCAAATTAGTGTTTATTGGTCATTTGGAAGCCGCCAGTGACAAAGAAGTTCTGACAAGTCGCGTTTCGCAGGTGTCGGTGTCTATGCCGTCGCCCACCGGCTTCGGCGGCGCCGGGCCCGCCGCGCTGCCGCCGCCGCAGCCCCAGCTGGTACACCTGCTGCCGCAACCACAGTGAGTATTGCCTAGCTAGTATCTATACACGGAATTCATTTCACGTAACACATTTCCGAAGAAAAATTACCTGATTGTAAGTCTGCTCAAAATTGCTGATATTTATCAACTTTCAATTCAATTTATTCAGTAGCAATTTACACTGCGTTTGAAATAATCCAGCATAGAACATTATTACGAATTTATAAATAGACAAACATAATTAAATTTCATTTCATAATAAATAGTACTAATAATTGTAAAATGTCATGCAACTAAAAATTACATACAACCATACCCATGTCAATAAATGAAAAGAAAATTAATAATAATTAAAAATTACACGAAACTAGCTGCTCCCGCGCGGTGGCTCAGTCGCAAAATGACCACTTCTCAAAATGACTACAGGTAGCAAAATGTCCCTTTCTCAGAATGTCCCTTTCGCAAAATGTCCCTTTCGCAGAATGTCCCTTTCGCAAAATGTCCCTTTCGCAGAAAGTCCCTTTCTCAAAATGTCCCTTTCGCAAAATGTCCCCTTCCTCGAACAGGCATTAAGGTAGGGTAGGTAGGAAAGGTAGGAGGATATCATAGTTAAGGCAGGACGACGTCTGCCGGGTCAGCTAGTATTAGTATAGATAACACAATCCATCCATCGTTTCTTTGGTCTTCCTCTACTTGTATAATCACTTTAGACTCACTTGACCTCCGTTATCGAGCTCTAAACCAGGGCTCGCAAACTTATTTTATCTGCTGCCCACTTTGAGGATACATTATTTTCTAGCACCCCCATTTTCTCACAAGACAAGAAGAGAAGAAAAAGACATGTTGCGCCGACCCCAAATAAATTTAAGCGGGATTGTCCGAAAGGGTTACCGCTACCCCGGAACATAAAGGGCTACGGAAGGAACATGGATGGGTTTTAGTCAGTAAGAGTCTGACACTCCCTTCCGCTCCACCCAGAGCGCGAGCAGTCATTGGATGATTTCCCAGCCTTAAAAAAAAAACCCCAAATAAATTGGGATAAGGGCAGGAGAATGATGATGATTTTCTCATCTATTTAAAAACCACTATCAAGATGAAGTTACAAATCGCCTCCGAAACCTCTACACTATGCCCCATTTTTTTCTGGGTGTCTTACTGCCCGTCTTTAGGCTTGCAGCGTCCACAAGGTGGCGTTATCGCCCAGTTTGGGAAAGGCTGCTTTACAGGAATCCTAAACAAAAGCTTTACGGATTGGTTAACGAAAAAAAAACCAAAGTCGAAGACACGTCTTCAAGTAACCCTAGGTCAATCACCAATTCACACTTAAAAACCTTTTTAATAATAAAACAAAACGTCAGTTATTCAGTATTATGTAAATCGGGAGTCGCTCGTATCGATGTAGGAGTGACGCAACAGCTGTTTGGGTCGTTCACCCTGCGCGGCGCCGTCCAGCGTACAATACACACGGCGCCAATGTTTTTGTTGCTAACTTCGATATTTGTGGGGTGGCTTACTATTTGATATTTTTATTATTGTTTATTTAGGCTACTATTGAAAATAGGCTATATATTAAAATACTGGTATTCAGTTGCACCCGGTTAGGCTGGAAGCCGACCCGAATATAGTTGGGAAAAGGCTAGGCAGATGACTTAGGCTACCATTGATGTCCGCGGGATTGTCCGAAAGGGTTACCGCTACCCCGGAATATAAAGGGCTAAGGAAGGAACATGGATGGGTTTTACTCAGTAAGAGTCGGACACTCCCTTCCGCTCCACCTAGAGCGGGAGAAGTCATTGAATGATTTCCTAGTCTACAAAAAAAAGGGCTAATATTGATGTAGGTCCCCCCGTCGCCTCGCCCACTACATGGGTCCCAAACATAAATAACGGAAATTTGCGTGAACTATAGATACACCTCTGCCTTGTGCTTCAGGGATTTCAGGCGTGATTGCCATTGGACCCGTGTGGTGAATTAGGAACATTCGATCACACGACGAGTATACCTATACTCCGTTTATTATAACACTAGCTTCCGCCCGCGGCTTCGCCCGCAAAATATGTCGACAAATTATACACATAAACCTTACTCTTGAATCACTCTATCTATAAAAAAAAACCGCATCAAAATCCGTTGCATAGTTTTAAAGATTTAAGCATACATAGGGATATAGGGACAGAGAAAGAGACTTTGTTTTATACTATAGTATAAAACAAAGTATATACTAGTGATTAGAAAAATAACGGCTAAATAACGACAGTTATTGTGTAATATTGTTGACATAACTGCAGTTTACAGTTGTTTTTTTAATGTAAATGGTTAATAGATAACATTGCTTCGTATGTAACGTGAAATAACGGAGTTTAATATACGTCTATGTAGAAATAACGAATGGGTGATAACTGTTATTTGTCTAATGTTATAACGAATAGAGTATAGGTCCCAGCAGAGTGGGATGGTGACACGCCGTGCGGTCCAATAGGGTATTGAACTTCTATACAAACTTTCATCCTATATTGAACATCCTTCTGGGAGATGAAATAACAAAAAACCTCTCTAAAAGCTTACCATTCTTACGTAACTCTTATGCAAGATATTCCCGCCCTTATTTTACCTTTAAACCCAGCAGTTTATCTATGAATGAAAGAATGAATTTAAGACATTTAATCATAAGATTGTCTATAGCATGACTCGAATCATGACATACATTTCTTTATCAAAGTTTTCGGACTTAAAAGTGAAGTACCATCTAAAAAACAAATCGCCTTTTATAATATAGTGTCTTAAAAATGAGTTCTTGTTTAACAGGGAGGTGGAAAAAGAAGTAGTCCGACGGTCGAATTACTCGAACATGGAAATGTAAGTATTTATTTACTCTCTAACTGGGTGTCGAGATAAACCACGATAATATGACCCGCCTCTCCAAAACTCAAAACGTTTGAATGTATTTGTGAAAGTAATTACCAAGCGCCACTCACAACGCATGTCTGAAGACGAATACTTACAACTACATACTAACTCTTTCGTAAGGATGTGACTACAGACATTGAAACAGTAATTTGGAGGGGCGCGCCATGTTATCGTAGTTTACTACACACCGGCCTCTGTCTAACTCTTACAGGGACTTATGTCATGTTTATTTTCTAACTTAAATCTATCATTATTACAGTGTATACATTTACACTATTGCGATAGTGTACTTATCTAGATTCCTTTTACTTGAAACTTGGTACAAACGGTGATTCAGTATATTGTTATTAAGCGGGATTGTTACCGCTACCTCGGAATAGAAAGGGCTAAGGACGGAACATGGATGGACGAACATGGACGGAACATGAATTCTAAACGGTATAAAAATAAAAAGCACCAAAAATGAGTTTTTTTTTTGAAACAAACTAAATAGCTTGCAAATTAGAGTAAAACGCAACCACCCTTTGTAAATAAAAACTGACCTTGTAACGAAGCGGCAACGACGCGCGCCGGACCGCTGTTAGGAGGAAAGATAGATCGTGTTCAAACGGGGCAAAATCTTATAAAATCATTTGCACATAAACTACTGCTCCTTTTTCATTGATTTTTGGTACAGAGCTTGAAATTGGTTCCTAGTATAGGCAGTTTAAAGGAAAGCCCCTCTGTCGTATCAACTCTCTATATCTTCATCAAGTGCTCATACACACGAGCGACACACTCCACATGCAGCGGTTATGCAACCCGCACACGTGTACGACAACGTACCGCTCGTGTGTTACAGCCGTGTGTTACAACACTATTTTGTATCTACAATGTGTCTGAGAAAGGTCTAGCGAAAAGTAAGCGTGTGGTACAGACCATCAAACGGAACAACTTTTTCCCGGGGACCAACAAAACTTCAATACCTACTTGACAAAATGTATGGGAAGTTTTTTTTTTTCAATTACGATGTTGGTCCCCGGGAAAAAGTTGTTCCGTTTGATGGTCTGTACCACACGCTTAATTTTCGCAACCCCCTTCTCAGACACCCTGTATAGTGAAATCACGGGGTTTATGAAACGTTTGTCACAAACACTGCCACTATTTCTTGTGCGATTCTCAGTGGCTAACACACATACGTGTTCATAGCTGTGTATGGGCTATATCGAAATAAGGAAAGGGTATTAATGGAGTGCAGATTAGATCTGTGTTTCCTATCCGGCTCTCAAAACAGTCTACTAGATCAGTCACATTAATGCGCACACAAAACACTTCTAGTATTTTTTGTCACGTGATATGCTAAGCTGAGTGCCTTCAACACGCATCGCGTCGCAAAAACCCCTATTGAGTGCCACATCCACACGAGCGGCGTTGACGGCGCAGACACAGGCCGCTCGTGCGTATGCGCACTAAGCCAACACTCCAGTCCTATTCTTACTTTTTCTTCGAAATAAAATAAAAATAAGTTTATTAACACAAAAACCTTAATATACAAAGCTCATACAATACAGATAGGATCATAATTTTTAGGAAACAAAAGTTGCATAAATAGTGAGATCCCTGCCTCCTAAGCTAGGGGGAACCCTGTGACTTTGGAGTCAGAGTGCCTAGTACGAGTTTGTTTTACGTTAACGGGATCGACACGTTTATGACGTTCGGTGCTCTGATTGGCCCGCTCCAAGCTCTTAACCAAACAGAGAGCAAAACGCGGTAAATGTTTCGGTCGCGTTAACGTAAAAACAACTCGCACTAGGTACCCACGTCAGTAGTCTACTGTTACATCATGTACAAAAAAATTAGTGTTATTTTGTTCTAACCATCCGTTATTCTTCTCAGGTCGGTAAACAACGCGATCGTACACAATCTGTCAGTGAATGCAGCTCCTACCAACACGCTGCATCAGATCTCTCAAGCTCATCAGCAGATTGAAGCGGCTGCCATCCATCATGCGTCTGCTCCCGGTAAGCACACCTTTGAAATACTGATTTTTATTACATACACACATTATTTTTCCATACAAGTAGGTAAAAGACACTGTATTCTCATGCCATTTCAATGTATTTATTCGTTTTCTAAAATTGTTATTTACTGGAGAGGCCCTCAATCTTTTTTATTCTGTGACTCCCTTATAAAAAGAAGAATAAAGAAAAGTTTTTATTATGCACAAATAAAACGTAGGCCAAAAGCCTCTTACTCAATTATGTCCGTAAATACGTTGACAATTTTAACTATTGTCTGACGATACCTCCGTGTAACCTCTACAATCTAGAGTCTAGACTCGTTAAAGTAATCCAGCTAATCGCTAGCTATATTATTTTATACAAAGAAAACTACAAATATTTTTTATTAAATAACAAAAAAAAACTATACTTAGTTACGTAGTACTACTAAGTTTGTTTCTAACCTCACGTTTTCGTAAACAATACATATTTCTTGTTATTGGAAAAGAGAATTCACTTTTCACTTTATACATACTACTACAAAATGCCTCAAACTACCTTCAAAATGATGAAATTAATTACCGTTCGAGCCCTAATGATAAAAACTTGCGGCTGCTCTATTTGAGTTCTGATTGCTATAGACACCCGGTACCCATCCATCCAGTTACCCATACACTGCCCAGTTCTTCAAGTACTATATCATCACGTTCTACTCCATAGGGTCTGCGCAACCGTCGAACCCGACGCACGCTGCGCCTGCGCCTTCCAGCCAGCCTGTGGAATTCAATCATGCTATTGAATATGTTAATAAGATTAAGGTGAGTTTTTTTTATGTTATTTTTATTTAGGCACAGTTAACAGCTACCTATTTAAAAATTAGGAACATATTATTTATCGCGGCCATATTTTTTTAGTACATTTTGGCACGCTGACAAATTGTTAATTGATTTTAACACTATACACGAAAAAAAAAATTAAAACCATATTACATTGATGATAGAATTGGACAAATAAATGCTTAATCACGAGTTATTGTGTAATATTGTTGAAATGACTGTACTTTAGAGTTTTTTAAAAAATGTAAATGGTTAACAGATTACACTAT
This sequence comes from Hyppa rectilinea, assembly GCA_951799385.1. Classification (NCBI taxonomy): domain Eukaryota; kingdom Metazoa; phylum Arthropoda; class Insecta; order Lepidoptera; family Noctuidae; genus Hyppa; species Hyppa rectilinea. The sequence goes on from OX637328.1 coordinate 1,051,219, forward strand.
TTGGTATACATAGTGAAATCACGGAGTTTATAAAACGTTTATCACAGACACTACCACTATTTTTTGTGCGATTCTCAGTGCCTTCACCACAATACGCGTTAATGGCACACAGACATGGGTTATATCGAAATAAGAAAAGGTCATAACCATTATTTGTCAGAATTCATTCTCTTCAATGCAAACACTTCCACTATTTTTTGTCAGGTGCTGTTCTAAACTCAGTACCTTCAAAACCCATACAAATACAAATAGTTTACAAAATAGTTTGAGTTAATTAGAATACATTACATTTTAATGTGTTTGGAGCCCCCCTTTAGGCAAACAATGCCTGTATTAGAAGGCTCAAACGTACGTGTCGCCAAAATCCCTACCGAGTGCCTTCAACACGCATTGCAATGTGTGGACAACAAATATTTGTGTTGAAGGCACTGAGCTTATAATGGATCTAAAATGTATTGAGCATGTATGCATTTGCTCTGTGAGATAGAACAGAAAACACCTTCAAAATGATGAAATTAATTACCGTTCGATCTCTAATGATAAAAACTTGCGGCTGCTCTATTTGAGTTCTGATTTCCAATTCCTACCCTCCCACCGTTTACCCCCTACCATCACAATAAATAACCACCATTTTGTTTTCACCACATACAGTCACGGTTCTCAAGGCAGCCAGACAAGTACAAGCGGTTCTTGGAGATCCTGCACGCTTATCAACGAGGACATCGGGAGATGAAAGAGCCGCAGGCTAAGCTGCAGACGGAGGCTGAAGTTTACTCGCAGGTTTGTGATCTTCATCATCAGCTGCCGCCTAGCTTATTTCCAAAGTTGGGATTGGGTTTCAGTCAGGCTTAATACACTGCGATTAATGTACGCGCCGTTGACGCCTGCGCATGGGCCCTAACCAGATGCAGCTGAACTCAAATATGGGGGTCAAATTCCGTCTTACTTTTCTTTTTCGTGTGGTTAGTGACTAACCTGGTGCCAGATTTTTTATGCTGCCCATGGGCCTCTGACTTAGATTCACATGCTGTTGAGAAATATCTGTCAGGCATTTATGTTTTCTCACGATGTTTAAATTCCGTTACATCCACGATTGGTTTAGGACTTTTTCATCATCATTTTTCTTTGCTTATCTGAATATATTTGGAGTCGGTGCAACATGATTTTCTGCTTGAATACTTCTCTATTAGTCAACAGAGCGTAAAGTAACGCTAAAGAGGGCAGTTGATTAAATGACAAAATGCATCTGCCGAGCCTTTTCCCAACTATGTTGGGGCCAGCTTCCAGTCTAACCGTATGCAGCTGAATACCAGTATTTTACATGTAACGACAGTCTAACTGACCTCCACAACCCGGGTAACATAAAACCCTTAGGAAAGATTTTTTGTCAGACTTTCGGGTTTTTGATGACCCTGCCAAGCTGTCCACAACTGTCAAGAAAAATTTTTTTTTTTTTATTGTGGTGTTGATATTAAAGAAAATCTTATTCATCAGGTTGCAAAACTCTTTGAGAATCAAGACGACCTACTGGCTGAGTTCGGTCAGTTCCTGCCGGACGCGAAGGCGGTCACGAAGCCCGTGCCCGAGGTGCGCGAGCGACACTACCCGCACGTCAGGTCCCCACCTGTCACACATCATCAGGTAAATTAGCTTAATGATACCGATTTACTGTTGTTATGGCAATCACAAACATAGTTAGAAGCTGAACCCATTCAAGGATACTGAGCAACGCATAATGAACTTTATTGTTATAATGTCTGGGCCATTGAGTGTCCCTTGGAGTTATCTAATTGTCTGGTTGCTTTAGACTTTTTATTTTGGGTTAAAAAAGGTGTTTAACTGTTGCTATGTGGTCCCGCAGGCACCGCGCGCGCCCAGCTCGCCGGAGCGCTTCCCTGCGCCGGGCGCGTCGCCGCCGCACGCGCCGCACGCGCACGCGCACCACGCGCCCGCGCCGCCTGTGAGTACATGTAGCTGTGATAGTTTTTCAACTTTATTACAAAAGCGTAAGGTTCAGTTTCAATTAGGAAAATATGGCAGTTTGGAACAGCTTGATGTGGTGGCATCTACATCCACCCGCAAAGTAGGCAAGTTTTCAACTCTTTTGCATCCATGACTCATTTCTTCCTCTTCCAAAAGGTAATTATGTATGGAGAGAATGGATAAGAAACACTACCGTTACTCTTTTCAAATGTTGTACACAGGGACCGGCCGGATACTCGTTGAAAGGGTTTATGAAGGGGTTTTTTTAAGCGCTTCAAAAAAAAACCCTATGATACATGTTACACCTTCAAACGGGTGTAGTTAACCCGTTACGAACGGGTTACCCTTTCAACACCCTGTAACACTGTAACAGGGTAAGCCATTCCAACTTAAGACTTTGTAATATGCACTGTTTACAATCGATATTAGTTTGAAAATTGCATAACCACGACCGCACGTGACATCGTACCGTGCCCGGCGGTCCGCCAATCTTGCGTGTACCGAGTCCGACTTGCCGAGCGACTTGTAAACATGGAATAATAACTATTATTTATATGATCTTATAGTTCAATTTTGCTCGTCACACATGCTAAACATTGTAATAATATTATTTATTTTTTCGTGTCTATACTGGTTTATTTTCATCATTCGTCATTTGATTCGGAACTCGGACGGAACTACGGAAGTAAAAGCAATTTAGCAGTGTTTATGTTGTTGTAGCTTACCTATTATACCTATTACGTATTCGTAAATCATAATAACTAAATAAAAATAGTAAGGCAATAACGCGCCGCACGGGTGCAAGTATCCCCCCACCTACATGCAGCTCATGTTTAGGTATTAGGTAATCCAGGGTAACACGAAAAAAAGCTTTTCGAGAAGGTAACCTCTTCAAAGCCTTAAGTCATTAAAGGGGTTAACCCCTTCACGTGGTTACCTTAATAAAGGTGTTAACCGTTTCGCTGGGTTTCGAGGATGTAACTCGAACAAAAGGTAACACTGCGATATGAGTTACCCCACGTACGGGTTACCCTGTCCAAAGGCTTAACTCTTAAGCGGGGTTGTCCGGTCCCTGGTTGTACAGTGTTCAGTACAGCAGTATTATAATTAGGCTGTGCATTCGTCGATCATGCAATCCGGCTCGATGGACCATTAAAATGTATGGTTAGGGACCTGACACCTTGAGTTGATCCTGATTGATACACTGATTACTGATTGATGCTGACATATTGATATGAAAAAACTGTACTGTGTTTGCACCATGGAGCAAATACAAAGAGGAGATGCCGTAACTGGATTTCCCTTTAACATAATGCGTGACACTTTACGGGGAGCGAGGGACGTTACAAACCACGCCCCTCTCTATTTTCCATCTAGCGGTGAATAGGACAATTAATAGATTAAGCTTTGTCGATTGTTACAATGTCGTTTTAGCTAGATTTCGCTAGATGTCACTAGTGTATAGGTGACATGATGTCATACAAAGTGGCGCCATCTTTTGTCGAGCAGTGACACTATTGTTAAGAGACAATGCACAGATTTTTCTAGAACGCTTCTAATAATTTATGAAATAAAATTACTTACACGTGAAATGTTATGCCGTCCAAGGCATCAGAACGTCTATCTGAATAGTTTTTACATGATAGCACACAACACTTCATCTTGTTCTTTAAAATAAGATAGAAAATAATAAAATAGACTGAACACTGGACTGTAAACATGTAGTTAGTACCTACGCAACGTGTGCCGCCAACTGACCGAGGCCACGCCCACCGTGATGACGTCAGGACACATTTATTGTTACAGTGCACATTCACATTATGACATCTCCTCTTTATATTTGCTCCATGGTTTGCACTGTACAGACTGTTCGATGGTTTGTATTAATTCTAAGACTAAAGATGAATTAGTAGACAGTAATGAACACTTTACTTTTTATGAATTGTCAAAACGCGGAATTTGTACGTGATTTATATGAAATATAAAAATGTGACGTCATAGATTTTAAAATCTAATGGAATACTTACTAACTTTAAATCCAATTTTTCAATTACCGTTGTATATATTTAATTTCTTAACGAAGAAAGAAGTTTTTCAGACGGGCGGTCCCTTTTCTATGCAATTTCATATTTTACTTTCAATTTTGACCATGTCTAATAGCCAATTTTGGACATTTTTGTGTCAACAACTTGTTTAAAACATTTTAAACATAATTACGACACTTAGTCAACACGTGACAAACACACCTCTTCCTGTTTGGGCGGCACGACTGTCATTATCAGATAACATAACATGTAGTTTTATTGACCGCGATAACATTGTTTACTCCCGTTGATATCGGAATAACAACGCGGTTTAGTTTTAGGGAATTTAATGTAATAGGATTGTGTTTAAAATTGTTTGTTTAGAGTTGATTTCCACTTTCTTGTTTTTAGGGTTCCGTACCTCAAAAGGAAAAAACGGAACCCTTATAGGATCACTTTGTTGTCCGTCCGTCCGTCTGTCAAGACCGTTTTTCTCAGGCACGCGTGGAGGTATCAAACTGAAATTTATATCTAATACTCAGGTCTACTGTCCCTTGGACCTGTGAATACAGCTGTTTATGCCGCAAATTTTCGAAACTCTCACGGGAATCAAAACCTACAGGGTACTTCCCGTGAACTTAGAATCTTGAAATTTGGTACAAAGTAACGTCTTACAGTGCAGATAAAGGAAAAATTGCGAAAACCGTAAATTTTTAGTTACATCATATAATAAAAAAAATGTTTTTTTTTTCAAAATATAAAAATACCATAACTATGATTCGATTCTCGTGATGGGTGAACTTTTACTTATATACCTACAGGTTTGTACGGAACCCTCGGTGTGCGAGTCCGACTCGCACTTAGCCGGTTTTTTTTTTACCGAGGCCGCGAGATTTGTAGTAGCATAAGCTATATTTTATAATATAGAATGAATTCATACAAATGTTCAGTTAAATTCAGCAAATCAAAACATTAATAAAAAGTACAGTTTTCATTCAAAAAATTTAAACCAACTCGGCTCTGAACGCATTAAAAAAACAGTTAAAGAACCAGTAGTCGTGACGGCCTATGGGCCAATGGCATAATAGCCAAGAGCCTCGACAACCACCTGAGGAGGCTCTTGTTAGGCAGCTGGATCAAGGGCTCGATCCAGGAAGCGGTACTCTTGGACACGGCACGCACAGTTACGAGGTTCCTCTCTCAGGAGCCCTGACCACCGGTAGCTTGGACCATGGTCCGGTGGGCTACTATATTGAAATGTTTTTTTTTATATCTATAATATAAAAATAAGTCGGGTTTTCCTTCCTGACGCTATAACTCCAGAACGCACGAACCGATTTCCACGGTTTTGCGTTCGTTGGAAAGGTCTCGGGCTCCGTGAGGTTTGTAGCGTAGGTAGGTAGGTAGGTTTTTGATTTAAAAGAGTGTCCATGGAGTTTCTTGCCCGTTCTTCTCCATAGGTACCTACTGCTTTGGAATGGGCAACTAGCTTCATCTTTCTGACTGACCGACCCCTTGACAATTCAAAACTGCCTGTAATTGGTTTATCCTACTACTATTATAAAGGCGAAAGTTTGTAAGTATGGATGTATGGATGTTTGTTACTCTTTCACGTAAAAACTACTGTATAGATTTGGATGAAATTTGACACAGAGATGGTTTATATCCTGGATTAACACATAGGATATTTTTTATCCCGGTAGAACATTCCTGTGGGATAATTTCCGACCTCCACGCGAGCGAAGCCGCGGGCAGAAGCTAGTTTGAAATAAATGCTTTGAGTTTGAGGTAGGGTAAGGAAGGTATGTAGGTAAGTTGGTAGGTAGAGTAGGTAGGTAAGGTAGGTATCATAGTTAAGACAGGACAACGTCTGTCGAGTCAGCTAGTTTATAAATATAAATAATATGTACAAAAATAAAACCCTAATTCTTCTTGCCAAATAAAATTATTATTATTATTATAAAATACTAACAAGTTACTCCTTTCTCGTTGTTCAGCAGCTGCCCAAGCAATAGTTAAGACAGGACAACGTCTGTCGAGTCAGCTAGTTTATAAATATAAATAATATGTACAAAAATAAAATACTAATTCTTCTTGCCAAATAAAATTATTATTATTATTATAAAATACTAACAAGTTACTCCTTTCTCGTTGTTCAGCAGCTGCCCAAGCACACGAGCTCTGCGTCCAGCACGGTGACCGCGCCGCCACAGCCTCATCATCATCTCAAGAGATCTCCAAGCTTCACTTCATCCAGCACTATGGGTGAGTTATGCTGGGATGTTGTTATCTCCTACTATTAATATACAGGGTTATTTGTAAAACACCAGAAACTTCTTAAGAAGTCATTGTACTCATCATTATGAACAACTTTTACTATGGGACAAAACCTGAAATCGCGAAAAAAATATCAGCTGTTCCCTACATTTATGTTCGTATAACTCGTCAAGTTTGTGAGGATGAATGTATGTTTGGATGCTTGTTACTCTTTCACGCAAAAACGATTGTATTGATCGGGATTAAATTTGACATACAGACGCTGTTTGGCGAAAAAAAATCAGCTGTTCCATACATTATGCTCGCATAACTCGTCAATATGTAGAGAACAGCTGATTTTTTTATCGCGATTTCAGATTTTCCATAGTGTAAGTTGTTCATAATGATGAGGACGATGACTCCTTAAAGTAATGCCCATGAATTCAATTTCACACTGTAGAATTGATTTTAGTCGCCCGTATGGACTGGAAGATAGCACATGTCTTCGAATTTTTAGCACATGACATGGCTTTATTTAAAAATATACTTTTCAAACTATTGATATTTAAAAGATATTATACCATTAAGGACTATCTAGAAGACAAATCAATAGTATCTGTAAATTAGATAAATTGACATCGCTGAGTGTGAATACATTTGCACGCCATGTTATGGCAGGATATGCTGAAACAAATTTACTGTAACACCTTATGTACCGTATTCTAGCAAATAAATATTTTGATTTGATTTGATTTGATTTAGTGGTTTATAATAAAAACAAGTCTATGACTAACGTGTGGTTTATAAACCTCATCCGCAGTTACTATTATTGTATGGAAACAACCACAGATATAGATAGACATAGATAACGCAAGAGCAACTACTTCGCGTGCCTAGCTTACGTACAAAAATCGTAAGTGGTCACTTTCGCGCTCAGTCTGCGCTAGTCGGATCATCATACATCACTAAATAGTGCTTGTGACGTCATGATGGGTAGTCAAAAAATGGTACGCTTGGTTTTCGATCATCATACATCACTAAATAGTGCTTGTGACGTCATAATAGGTAGTCAAAAAATGGCACGCTTGGTTTTCATACAGATCGTGATACTTGCGTTATCTATGTCTATCTATATCTGTGGAAACAACAATTCTATAGCATTAGGTTACGCCCTTGTTCAAAATCAAAAGTCATTTATTCAAATTACGCTGAAAAACTTAAGCTTTTTGAGGGTCAAAATTGCATAAAACAGATTCTACATGTCGCCCGCTTTTCACCACTTCCTAGTGCTTTAGCTGGGAAGAAGTGGCTCAACAAACTTCCCAGCAGCACAGCTGTCTGTTCAGTTCGAAGAACTTGATTCTATACAGTCAAAGATTCCGATTGATAAAACTCAAAGTTTACCATCAGTTCCGTCCACTTTAGTCAAGACTTAAATTCGATGTTACTAATGTTTTTATCCTTTATCACAGCTGTGGGAGCCCCTCCTCCCAAGAAGTCTCGTCTCTCCGGCCTCACAGGAGCCACAGTTCGCGATGTATCCTACGCCGAGGCGTCCAAACTCGCCACCGTACACGAGTTCAACTTCTTCGACAGAGCGCGCAAGGCTCTGCGCTCGCAGCACGTTTATGATAACTTCCTGAGGTGAGTTCTTGAGAATAGGGTTATGAAACTTTCAAAGTACACAAAATAAAATATACAATATGGACAAAACAATAAGACCATGAATGAAAACACTGACAGTACTAATGAATAGGACTATTTTAGAAGAAATAAATCCTAACACCGAAATTTTAAAAGTGATTTTTTCAAACATATAGTGACGGGCCGACTATGGGTTCTGCCAATCTTTGACTAGCTATAGTGACTAAACTATTGGATATATTTGATTGAATTTTCGTATGCAGGCTGGAGACAGCATTAGATATACACAGTTTAATTTATGATCGTATTGTAGTCTCCACTTTTTATAAAGCTACAAGGTTCTCTCCTATCTTGGTTTGTCAATGAAATGTATGTTACAATTTTTCAAACAACAATAACAATCTTCTAAATGTCGATTTAGGCACCAGAAGATTGTTGTAGCACTACTTTATGCAAAACTTTACTAAGTATTCTATCTAAGGGTGCATACAGATTATGTAGTACACATAAACATTTGTTATCTAACACATCCACATTATTTAAGCTTGCTCACCACTCTATAAAAAATATGTTACATAACTAAGTTTAACAAAATGTTATGTTATACAGTGTGGACGCACCTTTACTTACTGCATAGCAGTTTAGCTCAGGATGATGACCAAAAATCATCAAAACTAATAGAATTTTTTTACGCTACTAAAATGCGCAAGTTATACTATCACACCACAGAATTCACAGAACACACAAAATTTGTGGTGTTAGTTATCTCTGGTCAAACAAATATCACGAAGATAGTGGAACAAAAATATTTACCCTCTTCATGTTGAGACAATGATGACAAACCGTGCGATGTGCAAACGACAGAATGTCGGTGGTGATACACGCATGCTGCCTTCCTACTGATAGTCTCATATACTTAAATAAGGTCTTGTCAAAATAGGTGCTCAAATCAATCTGCCTGTCTAGCCTTTTCCCAACTATGTCAGGGTCGGCTTCCAGTCTAACCGAATGCAACTAAGTACCAGTATTTTACATGGATTGACTGCTTATCTGACCTCCGCAATCCAGTCACTGGGCACTACCATACCCCTTGGTAAGACTGGCTGTCAGATTTTCAGGTGCTCAAATTGAGTTCTTAAAAGTAAGTTCTTCAACTATTTCTGTCTTTGCTTTCATTGTTTACAAACACATAACATTGGGGGTGGCCAATCTAGGTCCAGCAATGGACTTCTTTAGTGGGCTAAAATATTGATGAATTATGATAATAAAGATGATATGGCTAGAAAGGGACTGACTACCGAGATGACGGCTAATAGAGAAGTATGGACAAAAACATGTTAAAATAATTAAATAAATTGGGATAAGGGCAGGAGAATGATGATTTAATACTATCAGTTATACAGTATAGATAACAATATGGTTACTTGTATGCAATTAACAATTTGAGCACTTGAGGACGTCATGGCTTAGTAATAACAGCCGCACAGGTCGATCAATTAAGTTAAGCTACGCTTGCCAGGGTTGGCCGTGGATGGGTGATCATCTTTACATACCGAGACTCCTCCGTGCCTCGGAAAGCACGTTAAGCCGTTGGTCCCGGCTGTCATTTGTGCATCTTTGACAGTCGTTACGGGTCGTCAGAAGCCCGAAAATCTGACAGCCAGTCTTACCAAGGGGTATCGTATTAATTACACAGTTACTGGGTTGTGGAGGTCCGATAGGCAGTCGCTCAATGCAAAATACTGGTATTCAGCTGCATCCGGTTATACTGGAAGCCGACCCCAACATAGTTGGGAAAAGGCTAGGCAGTTTTTTTTTTAACAATTTGAGCACTTTTTTTGATGGAACAATTTTCAATGCTTTTCCTACTAGCTAAGCGACAGTTTTACTCACAAACACCTTTACGATAACGACCCGTATCTTCACAGATGCCTGCTCCTCTTCACCAACGAGATAATCTCATCATCAGAACTGCTCTGCGTGACCGCTCCGTTCCTGTGCCGTCACCCGGAGCTGCAGAAGTGGCTGCAAGACTTCCTCGGCCCGCCATCGCCGCCGCATACACCGACGAACACTAATGCGTTGCATACTGGTGGGTTTTCAACAGATGAAAACTGTTTTGGAATGGGCATTTGTTACCTAATTACGCCAGAACGGCTGAACGAATCTGGATGAAATTTGGCACACATGGTTTACTAGTTTTTACCCACGACTTCGTCCGAGTGGAGTTCCACATTACACAATATCACTCTAGGACTAGGGCTCACATCCTTAGTGAACTTCAGAAGTACCAGTAATTAGTTTAATTTTTGTATGTCTTTATTCAACAAGTCTTCAAGCAGTGTGATTCTTAAGGTGTGATTCCTCCAAAATTGTGCTCAGAACATTTGGTCACGAACATTTTGTTCTGAACTCCAACAGTGCACATACTGAGCTGATTGAATTATACCTGCAATCATGAAAAAAAAACCAGCTTTTCAGTACATTTATGTTCGCATAATTAGTCAAAATGTATGGAATACTTCATTCAGTACTTCATATTTCATAGGGTATCATTTAAGCTATCACCAATTTAATTAGTTTTGTGTTTCTTAAATAATAGGGTTTGTCCTCAAAATAGTAGATCTGTCACCAAAATGTAGTCACCAAACAATGCAAAATCAGTTCCACAATAAATCACCTAAAGTCCTGAGATATAAGGTCTAGTACCAAATAAATGTTTTTGTATGTATTATAATAGGTGTGTCCTAATAAGTATTTAAGCAAACTAATTTAAAGAGATCACCAATAAATCATATTATGTTACTAGAAAATTGCATTAAGTTCCGTATTTACAACGGCGTCTGTCAAATAAAATTTCCATCGATTTATGGTGCGGGGATGTCCGGGGCCCCCCTTGTACCTGTGGGGGGTGCCCCCCTCCACTCTGGCACCACTCCCATGATAAGGTAACTCACCATTTCCGAGAAAAATGACTTTTCCTAACTTAACCTCAAAACACTCAAAAGTTGCTCAAAAAGCGTAGTCAATGGTTTAAAAAAAAATAAAGACCCCGCCATCCCCTTCTAACCTAACCTGTCCGAGTCGGGGTAGGGCAAGGCGGTTTTGGATACCCATCGTTGAGGCCGGATTGGTCAATTATTAAAGCGCGCCAATTTGTCTCCGCCCCTTTGATCATTTTTTCATTAAAATTATAAATTGATGTATTAAATTGGTAACGAATACTATTAATTTAACATCTGAACGAAATAAAATGTTACTACTGTATTGGTGACAAAATATCAAATAAAAAGGAGTCGCAGTCAGGGATCGATAATCGATTTATTTGGTGACAGATCTACCATTCTGAGCACAGAGCTATTATTTAAGTAACAAAACTGTTATTATAAGAACGAAGTTTATATTCATGTAATGCAATATAATTTTATTGGTTATCGATCTCTTATTTTACACATATATTAACATTAATTTGATAATTCATACCTGGGAACAATTTTTGTTTATCTGAGAACGAAAATATTTCGTGGCGATAGATCTATTTATTAGGTGATACAACTTGATGACAAATATAAATTTTGGTGATAGAAAATATAGTTCCCTATTTCATAGTTGGTCCCATGGACAAAGTTGTTGATTTCCATGATTACTATACAACCTTAAAGTATGTCCCTCGTTTAACCTAACACACTGTATAAATTCCTTTATTTTTCTCCCACAGGCTACAACAACACAGCCTTCGGAGCCGCAAGCAGCGTCCTATTCGAACGTGAGCGTCCTCAAGTAGAGAAACTGCGATACGAGCCAATCGGGCCGCTGGGCGCGCAGCTCCGTCATGAGAGGCCGCAGGGAGACGCTGCTATGGATATAGGTAAGTTTGTAATGTTTGGCCGTGTATGAAAGCAAAAAGATATCGACACAAGGATTATAAACTCCAATACAATGAAAATAAGATGCTTTATTAGAATAGCTAGCGAGAAAGACGGTAAAAATGATGTCCAGGACTTATTTTTAAGAAAATGTACATAAAGGGCTAAGGAAGGAACATGGATGGGTTTTAGTCAGTAAGAGTCTGACACTCCCTTCATGATTTCACACCCTGAGAAAAAAATGCCTTTTAAGTGCCCTGAGCCTAGTAAAGGATATATTTCAGCTAGTAACATTTTTCCATGACCCTTGGTATGATGAAGAGCTTTTACCCTCTATGTTCGCGTAAAATAGTGGATGATGGTTCAGTGCTTTAATTTTAATTAGGATTAAATTTAATTTTAATTAGGAAATTGTAACGGACTGACTTTGCTAACCTATACAGATAAACACACAGCATTTTGTAACCACACTTACACAATGCAACTACTATTTTAAATAATCACTAGCTTCCGCCCGCGGCTTCGCCCGCATAATATGTCGACAAATTATACACATAAACCTTCCTCTTGAATCACTCTATCTATTAAAAAAAACTGCATCAAAATCCGTTGTGTAGTTTTAAAGATCTAAGCATACAAACAGACATTAGGACAGACACGGGTAGTGAATTTGCTTTATACTACGTAGTGATTCTTTTCATATAGGATGACTAGTAATTAGTGACCGATATTTAAACAAGTGATTGTACTCATGATTACAATCAATTTTCCCAAAGAAACTTTTTTTGTATACTCAATAGTTTTATTTTTATCACAATATCAATACAACTGGTGCGCGCAAAGTTCAATGAACTTTGCACCGATCAGCTGTTAGCAGCTATTGAGTATACAAAAAAAGTTTCCCTGGGAAAGTTGATTGTAATCATGAGTACAATCACGTGTTTAAATATCGGTTACTAATTACCGGTCACCCTACATAATCCACTTGAAATGTCTCTGTGATGTGTAGTAACCATTGGACTCTCTCCCCCAGACCTGTCGTCGTGCAAGCGACTGGGCACGTCGTACTGCGCGCTGCCACGTGACGCGGCCGCCCGCCGCTGCTCGGGGCGCACGCCGCTGTGCCGCGAGGTGCTCAACGACACCTGGGTGTCCTTCCCCACCTGGAGCGAGGACTCCACCTTCGTCACGTCGCGCAAGACGCAGTACGAGGAGTACATCTACCGCTGCGAGGATGAGAGGTTTGAGGTGAGTCTCATCATTTTTACTTAACCTTTGCAACGCCATTGTCAGTGTGACAAGCTAGCGTATACCCTGTACGCTGACGACACAAATATGTGACAATGCGTCACATTAATAACACGAAATAAACAATTAAATCATTACTGTTTTGTGTTTGTATGAAACAAATTAAAATACGCCATGAATATTGGGCAATTCGTGATAACAAGAAGAATGAATGATGTAACCCAGTTTTTGTAAACATATTTTGATTTAAAAGAGTGTCCATGGAGTTTCTTGCCCGTTCTTCTCCATGGGTACCTACTGCTTTGGAATGGGCAACTAGCTTCATCTTTCTGACTGACCGACCCCTTGACAATTCAAAAGTGCCTGTAATTGGTTTATTTGAAATAAATGCTTTGAGTTTGAGTTTGAAATAAATTTGTAGTTTGCGTGGAAGGCACGCGCGTGCGTTTATGCTCATGCGTTCAAAAGATTTAATATAATTTGTCTAATTGGTATTTGATTTATTGAAATTCGTTTCATCAATTCATTGAATTAAAATACATAGTAGAGATTTGGCAACCTCATGAGACAATACTATAAATAAGCATCAACTGATTTTTTTCTGTCGCCGAACGATTTACTTGTGCCTTCAGTTCACGGCATATAATTTTTTTAATAAAATATATAAGTTAATCAAATTACTATCCTACATCTCTTAAGCCATATACTGCCGCGAAGACGTATGTGTGTGTTGAAGGCACTGAGCTTAGAATAGCACAAAAATAGTGGCATTTTTGGTATCCATAGACAGTTATAACCACTTATCACACGATTGTCCATCGCGTCATCTAATATAACGAACTAAAGCCATTTTCTTTTTATTATAAAACTAGCTTCCGCCCGCGGCTTCGCCCGCATCAAATTATACACATAAACCTTCCTCTTGAATCACTATCTTTTTAAAAAAACTCCATCAAAATCCGTTTTATTGATTTAAACATACATAGGGATATAGGGACAGAGAAAGCGACTATGTTTTATACTATGTAGTGATCACTCATTTTTAAATCGCTAACTTCTTTTTACTAATTAATCCTTTCTCATTCCAGCTCGACGTCGTCATAGAAACAAACGCCTCAACCATCCGAGTGCTCGAAGGTGTCCAGAAGAAACTCTCCCGTATGACTCCAGAGGACGCCGCGAAGTATCGCCTGGACGACTGTCTGGGCGGCCACTCGCCCACCATACACCAGAGGGCGCTGCGACGCATTTACGGTGATAAGGTGGTACGAACGAGTCGAGACTCCTAGGCATGCTGTGCTATACTAGCGGCTAGATTTGGCTAAACGGGGAGGTAGCAGGGTAGATTTTGTTTGGCAAGGGGTTAAATAGGTCCCTGTTTAAGTAGGGGGTAGATCTGGCAAAGGGAGACGACAATAAGTATAGGGGTCGATTTAATTTGGTACAGGGGTGATATTAAATGAAATTTATTGCTATGGAAAAGGCAGATTTTCGTGTTAAGATTGTTAAAAATAGATTGAGTAGGAAGGAAAAGTAGTTGCCTTTTTAATAATAAATAATAATTTTTATTTCAGTTGTGCATAGTTCTTTGTGGAAAGCTTTTTCAGACCAAGTTACTCCTTATAACATCAGCTATTGATAGTTCCGTCAAAATCGGTCAAGCCGTTTCAGAGATTAGCCAGCACAAACATTTTTTTTTGTTGTGTTTAACTTTCATGTGCATTTATAAAAAAGCTATTATTATTAGTAAAAAGCTGTTATTTTTATTGCATTACAAACTGTCACTTCAGTTTTATTTATTTGTTTACATTATTATGGAATCATGTTTTTGGGGATTGCCAATACAAAAAATTTTGAAGTTACTTTCGCATAGCAACACTATTATTACCAATGCTACAATTTAAATTTTGCAGTCCGCTATATTTATTTTGCCTTTTATTATTTGACACAGCATTGCATGCCTTCGTCTATGCTCTTTTATATTTAGTTTTAGTTAATTTTAAGTTGGTTATGGTTAATTGAGTAATGATTTTTTTTAATGCACTTTGCACAATTTCATGCCTTTTGGGGCATGAGGAGAATTTAGTCTAGTTGAAAGCTTATATTTTGAAATTTGCAAAGGAAATGCTTAAAAGTAGTGCATTTGAAGAATTGGAGCTATTGTAGTTTTGACATGGTGTTAATTTGATATTCAAATACTGGTATTCAGCTGCATCCGGCTAGAATAGATGCCGCCCCGAATATAGTTGGGAAAAGGCTAGACATATATTGAGCAAAGAATTTACTATACAAGGGTGAATTCTGTCCAATTTTCATTATTAATTAATTTTAATGAAGGGCGTGGCTAAGTAATATCAGCCCCACGGATCGATCCGGTTAAGCTACGCTTGCCGCGGTTGGTCCGTGGATGGGCGACCCATCTTTACATACCAAGATCCTTCCGTCCTCCACTCCGGGGCGCCATGTTATCCTAGTTTATCTCTATTTACCATCAGATGTGCCTGTTTTGCTGTCTGCTTGTTTTCTCAAATATTTAGTTTTTATGTAGGTATTTTGAATGCGCAGTGATAGCCTAATGGTTTGACCGACGGACTGCCAAGTCGTAGGTCTCGAGTTCGAACCCAAGGCACCTCTGACTTTACGTTACGTTTACGATTCATGTGCATATTGTATAATTATCACTTGCTTAAAAATCGGTGAAGGAAAACAGGCATGTCTGAGAGATATTTCTCAACAGTATGTGACAGTTTCACATACTGTCAGAGGCCCATGGGCAGCATAAAAACTCTTACAGCAGGTTAGTCACTAACCACACCAAAAGAAGAATGCACTCAGACCAGAATCGGTCATTGGAGGAAGCCTTTGTTCAGCAGTGAAGGTCTTCGACTGAAATATTGATATGTCATATCAATTAACACCATGTATCTTAGCATTTTTAGCTTACTATACAACATGGCTTGAATTCAGAATCTCAGATATTTTACATTTATTGGCCTTGCTCAACATTTGGGGGTTTGTGGTTAAGTAATAAAAGCTGCACGAGTCGATCAGGTTCGGCTACATATGGCAAGGTTTGTCCCTGGATGGGTGACCATCTTTTAAGTTATTGACTGCCATTTAGCAGATAATAGAAAAAACTGAATAAAGTCAGCAGTCAGACATTAAACCAACCCCAACAGTTAGGAAAAGGCTAGGCCGATAAAGAATTCAATTTGAACTTTGTCATGTACGACTTTCGTACCGCATTGTCACATATTTGTGTCGTTGGCGTACAAGGCATGCGCTTGCTTGTCACGTACATGTGACAATGGCGTTCAAAAGTTTAAATACCAACATATTTTTTGTTTGTTCAAAACTTATGAAAAATTATCAAATCTTTGCTTACCATCAGCTGGTGACAAAGCGGTCAAGCGCGAGCCTGAAAATAAAAAAAAAATATTCTGAGATTCTAAATTGAAGTTAAGCTATGTTTCAGGTAAGATAACAGTGTTTTCGTTGCAGGCGGTGGATATAATTGCCGGGCTCAAGAAGAACCCCGTGGTGGCCGTGCCCGTCGTGCTGCGGCGGCTGAAGGCCAAGGAAGATGAGTGGCGGGAGGCGCAGAAGGTACTTACTAACTCTATGATTATCTCATGTTAACTGTTCTGATTAAATAAGCAAAGTGATTACAAAAAAATCAATAATATTGACTACCCGAGTGACACTCCCTTCCGCTCCACCCAGAGCGGGAGGAATCATTTGATGATTTGAAAAAAAAGCCCGCGTGGGGATTTAATTTTATTATATTATTGATTTTTTGTAATAAATTATTACAAAAAATCAATAATATAATAAAATAATACCAGCTTTTGCCAGCGGCTTCGCCCGCGTGTATTAGGATTATCTCCGGGAACCGTACATTTTAGCTAGTAGCCGTAGCTAATATGCTATCCCAGACTATAATCTATCTTTGTGCCATGTTTCATCCAGATCCGTTAAGTAGTTTTTGAGTTTATTCGTTACAAACATACATACAAATCTTTCCTCTTTATAATATTAGTATAGATAATAATAATATCCTTGGACAATTCACACAACGCCATGTAGTCCCAAGCTAAGCAACTTAATGCTTGTGTTATGGTAACAAGATGGCTGATAAAACTACATATATTCAATATTTTTTTTGTATATACATACGTATTATAAATATAAACAATCAATTCTCGAGACAATGATGACAAACCGTGCGATGTGCAAACGACAGAATGTCGGTGGTGATACACGCATGCTGCCTTCCTACTGATAGTCTCATATAGAATCTATACATCATGCTTTTTGAACCAAAAATCTTGCAATACAAACTTCTCGAACAAGTTGGCAATAGTTTTATAGAAAACATCGTCTGAAATCCATCCAATTTCATCAACATCTATGAAAGCGTGGTGATCGATACTCGTGTATATATAATGACGATAACTAGACTAGTGTCGTTGTGGATTCATAGCAGAGGCCTAAATCCAGCTATGACTGCATTATCGCTGTAAAGATGGTTATTAAACTCTTGAAAAGTATTTTTCGCCCCCTATTACATGTGACAACAACAACGAAACACAACAAACACACACGACAACAAAACACAACGAAACACAACAACAAAACACAACGAAACACAACAAAACACAACAAACAAACAAACAAAGAAAACAAACAAACAAACATAACTGGTAAAACGTGAGTGCACTATAGCACACCTCTGCTTAACCCTTCGGGGATTAAAGGCGTGATGTAAAGAAGAGTTTTCCATGTCGATCCCACCGTCTTCGAGTAATCGGGGAATGTGCAGCCATATCAAATTACCAAATTTTCGCAATCGATGTTGAACTTAACTGTTACCGTTGTAAGGTTTAAAATCATTTGGAGAAACTTTACAGTTTCGTATAACCTTATGTCCTGGCGACCGTACCTAATAAAACCTATAAATTCCGATGAACTGAGAAACTCCTCGTTTTTTAAAATCGGTTAAAAAGCATGGTGTATACTGAAGATTCTACAAAAGAAATTACCATTTCCAATATCCATATACAATCAAGTAATTATCATTAATTAATCCATCACAGGGTTTCAACAAGCAATGGCGCGAACAGAACGAGAAGTACTACCTGAAGTCCCTCGACCACCAGGGCATCAACTTCAAGCAGAACGATCTGAAGGCGATGCGCTCCAAGTCGCTGTTCAATGAGGTGGAGTCGGCCTTCGCGGCGCGGCGGCCCGGCCCACACGTGGTGCTGGACTACAACATGCAGAGCCGGCAGGAAGGTAAGCAGGGCTTCAGCTCATCATACTGTGTTAGGTTAACCTTTTCTACCGGGTAAGCGGGATTGTCCGAAAGCGTTACCGCTACCCCGGAACATAAAGGGCTAAGGAAGGAACATGGATGGGTTTTAGTCAGTAAGAGTCTGACACTCCCTTCCGCTCCACCCTGAGCGGGAGAAGTCATTGGATGATTTCCCAACCTTAAAAAAGTTGCCCATTCCAAAGCAGTAGGTATCTATGGAGAAGAAAGGGCAAGAAACTCCATGGACACTCTTTTAAATCAAAATATGTTAACAAAAACTGGGTAACATCCATTCATGTTGAAATATACACGTGAGAACGATGCGGAACATTAAAAAGCGTCCCAATTACAAGATTTATTAACAATTCAAAAAGTTAAAATCGCAATCGGTAAAGTTTTATTTTAGCGTTAGGCTGTACGCGTCCGACCTTGAGTTGAAGGTCGCGCGTAAAATATGAACGTAAACAAACTACGCGGCAATTTTAATGTTTTTCCTTCTTTACACTTTATGTGTTATTATGTAATGGAAGCTTTTGTGTTAAATGTTATAATGGTTTGTTACGTTTGTTACTTTTGAAGGTCAAGGCTATTATTTTAATAAGAATAAGTTCATGCCTTATTGTGTTGTTGACGATTATTCTACATACTGATTTCCTTATGTGACTAACTAAAGCGTCATTGCTTACACTGCTAGGTAGCGTGGCGTGGAGAAGTGTACAGACGCCAGCACATCAAGTTATCCCTGTCAAATATTCTTAATTAAAAATGAACCTTATGTCTTTTCAATAAAGTTGAAATACTATCAAAGAAATTTGACAGATTGTAGTAACTTGATGTGCTGGCCTCTGTACATGCTTTAACAAAACCAGCTGTTTTTAAAGCCTGGTTTTTAAATATTTCTTTGTTTATTTCTGTTAATAGAAAGGGAAGGGAGTGTCAGACTCATACCGCCTAGTACCCGTCCATGTTCTTTCTTAAGGTCGCTATCCATTTTTGGTTCTTAAGAAAATTTTTAGTAGGTTAGTTTAGAGACAATGATGACAAACCGTGCGATGTGCAAACGACAGAATGTCGGTGGTGATACACGCATGCTGCCTTCCTACTGATAGTCTCTAACAAAATATATAATTAGGAATATGTCAAATTAACCTAGAAGAGCTCGTTGCTAAGTACTAACAGCCGCACAGGACGACCCGTCAGGTTAAGCTATGCTTGTCGGGGTTAGCCGTGGATGGGTGACCATTTTTACATACCGAGACTCCTCCGTGCCCCGGAAAGCACGTTAAACCGTTGGTCCCGGCTGTCATTTGTGCGGTATGTAAAGACGTTCACCCATCCATGGACCAACCCTGGCAAGCGTAGCTTAACTTGATGAACCGATCATTGCAAATGTTATTACTTAGCCACGAGCTCCTCACTAATCACTAATATAGTCACCCATCATATAAAAATGCATGTAAAACACTGGTATTCAGCTGTATCCGGTTTGACTGGAAGCCCGCCCCAATATAGTTGGGAAAAGGCTAATTTCTAAATGTATCCTACTATTAATAAATTGCATATTGGAACAAACATAAAAGGAAACACGTTTTCCTAATCCTGCTATTAATAAATACAGTACCTTCCTTCCGATTCAATTATCAGTATAATTGAAGCACATAGCTTCAATTAAATTATTAAATTTATAATTGTTTCCTCATTAATACAAATTTCTAGGTATCTAGTTAATAGAGGTAAATGCTTGCTGTGTTTTGTAAACATTGGTGATTCAATACCTGGTAATTTTTTGTAATTTACAACAAAACAAATTGACTAAAATATTGATCTCAATGTTTATTATGTAAAATGACGATGAATTCGTTAAATTCTTGAATAGTTCTTCATAGTTTCATGTTGACTGTTGTAAAGGCAGTATTTATAGTGAACAGAATTTATTCATCGGAAAATATGGACGTTTTCGCGCATTAAAACATAGTGTTAGTCATTGCTTTCATTGTATTACTAAGAAAACATTTCGCGCGCACTTCAATCTATCTTCAGCTCAAGATATCATTGCAATTTAAACCTTAATTCAACGGCAATGCTCATAATTTGCACAACTACCGTCTTTTCACAGCTATTTTACCTCTGACAGCTTTGGACAGACTTATCATTCTCAGTGGCGGCAACCAAATATCAACCTTATTTTAACGAATATAAAGATCACTCAGATATTGACAGTGATGCAAAATCAGAGGCATAAATAACTGCGAAAGAAATATTACTTATTTTTATTCCCACGTACTCCATAATATTTCCTCTTCATTATAAAGATATCAAGAACTAAACGACCATAACTAAATACCACCTATATCCTTTGTCAACAGCAATAAAAATCCTCCGCGACACAGCTGAGCTGCTAATCCACCACGCGCGCCGTCAGACCGCTATACAGAAGACGGAGAAACGACGCATCAAGAGGCTCCTGAGACATTTCCTGCCAGATCTCTTCGCGCATCCCAGGCAGCCGCTCTCTGATGATGAGAGGGACGAAGGTATGTGCCCTATTCATTCTTAAAACTCACTTTTGTCTATGGTTTTTTACCACAGTTTCTGAAAGCGTATTTTACTAAAGCTTACCTACCTTACACTGTCTTTATATCCCATACTCTAGGATTTCCTTACTAATATTATAAATGTGAAATGACACTCTAGGATTTCCTTACTAATATTATAAATGTGAAATGACTGTCTGCCACCTTTTCACGCCTAAACCACTGAACAGATTTTGACTAAATTTAGCAGAGAGATAGATTGCATCCCAGGGAACGACATGACTACTTTTTGTCTCAAAAATATATCCCGATATTGCGATATCCACGCGGACGAAGTCGCGGACAAAAGCTAATACGAGTTAAAAATAAATTACAAACATTAGCAAATATTTTCTTTTCTCCTAACAGAATGTAAAAATTCGTGAAAATAATTTTGGTAAGCCCTTTGGCATAATGTATTGACCAGCAATTTGATAGACATTATGCTTTCAGAAACTTTGGTAACATGCTTTCAGGTACAATACTAATTTTACGAGCATTAAAATAGTTAGAATGATTTAATAGTTGTGTAAACGGTTCATATTCAATTGCTTAATCTTCACCTTCAGTTAGTTAATTAGTAAATATGTTGAGACAATGATGACAAACCGTGCGATGTGCAAACGACAGAATGTCGGTGGTGATACACGCATGCTGCCTTCCTACTGATCGTCTTATATACATAACCAAAATATAGTTATTACATTAATGTACACACAACAAGTTATACCAAACTGTCAAATTTCTCCAAATAATTTTAAACCTTAAAAAGTTAACAGTAAGGTTCAAAATCGATTGAGAAAATTTGACAGTTTGTGGCAACTTCATGTGCTGGCTACTGTACGTACTAAATCAACTCTTGAATTGACTCTGTAAATATTTTAGCATTGATATATGTTGGTTAAGGTCACAATGTACATGTAACAAACAAATTAGTATGTATTTGTATTTATCTTAGTCAATATTGGAACACGACTGTATGTTTATCGATTTACAAACATACTACTATATAATATTAATGATTAGAAAGTTACGAGTGATTAGTGTGAAGTAACGCATACACTGCCACTATTTGTTGTCAGGTGCTATTCTAAGTTCAGTGCCTTCAACACGCACACGTGTCGCGAAAATCCCTACTGAGTGCCTTCAACACGCATTGCAATGTATGGACAATAAACACATATATGACACAGACGACACCGTTGGCGCAGTGACTGAGCGATTGACTGCTGCGCAGCATGTCACGGGTCCGATTCCCGCACGGATCAAATATTTGTGGGACCTGCAAGTATTTGTTCCGATTCTGGGTGTTTTTCTATCTATAATATGTATGTATTTACAAAAAAAATGTATACTTATATACATTTAAAAAAAAAACTTTAAATAAAAAAACTACGAACTACTTATAGTTTATCAGCCATCTCGTTACCATAACACAAGCATTAAGTTGCTTAGCTTGGGACTATATGGCGTTGTGTCACATGTCCTAGGATATTGTTATTATTATATTTGTGTTGAAGGCTTGTAATGGATCAAAATGTATTGAGCACGTATACATGTGCTTTGAGATAGGACAGAAAATAGGGAGATTTTTACACTTATTAAAAGCAGCGAAATAGGCATTACTAACCTTGCCTGAATGCTTTATAGTTACATTAAATCAAATATATATTTTTTTTTTGAATATTTCTCCCAGCAGAAGAAAAAGATGACGCTGGCAGTCCGGGCAGTCCTAGCGGTGAAACTCCAGAGGACAAGAACACGAATGCCGTCAAACAGGAGAAACAAGAGGTAAGATTTACATTCTAGACAAACCCTCCAAACTAATATAAATAGCCTCCATCCATTATTTGTGAAACTTGGTTGGTTACCGCTACCTCTGAACACAAAAGGCTCTTTCTTTCCTTTCCGTGTGGTTATTGACTAACCTGGTGTCAGAGTTTTTATGCTGCCCATGAGCCTCGGACTTAGCTTCGCATGCTGTTGAGAAATATCTCTCAGACATGGTGGTTTCCTCACTATTTTTTTCCTTCACTGTTATATAAGCAAGTGATAATTATACAATATGCACATGAATCCCTTAAAATCTTGGGTTTGAACTCTAGACCTATGACTTGGCAGTCCGACGGTGGCTAGGTTATCACTGCTTACAAAAGGCTAAGGAAGGAACATGGATGGGTTGTCAGTAAGAGTCTGACACTCCCGCTCCACCCAGAGCTGGAGGGGGCATTTGATGGTTCCCCACCCTCAAAAAAAAAAGGTGTACAACTGTGAGGATGGCACAGAAATGTGGAGATTACACAAGTCTCTCATAGGCCTTTGCATATCATTTTGTGCTAGGAAAGGACTCACATTGATAAAAATCGAAGTCATATTAATCGCTTACATCATTTTGTGTATTTTAACTTGATAAAAGTAGTTTTGGCCCTGTATTGTGTTAAACTCACATAAAAATATTGATGTATAAAAGTCCTAAAACATCTACTGCCAGAAATAAACATTACCTGATTACATAATTTTTGTTTCTCGTCCACAGTCATCAGAATCTGATAACGCGTCGGATAAGAGCGGCAAAAACAACAAGAATAAAGAAAATAAACCGAAGAACAACAATAATACAGACAGCAAAGGTAAGATAAATATTTAGAAATTACCGCACGAGATATTTTTTAATTTTTTTGTATATATATTAAAATAACGGAGTTTATTAATCTATACTAATGATATTATAATGCTGGAGAGTTTGTTTGTTTGAACGCGCTAATCTCTGGAGCTACTGGTCCGAATTGAAAAATTCTTTTTGTGTTGGATAGTCCATTTATCGAGGAAGGCTATAGGCTATGTAACATCACGCTACGACCAAGAGGAGCCGAGCAGCGGCTAAAACCGCGCGGGAGCAGTTAGTTATTTATATAATGTTTATATTGAAATAACGAAAGAGTGTAATTTGTCTAATGTTATTCGTAAATTATATAATACTAGCTTTCGCCCGCGGCTTCGCCCGCCTAGTATGTCGACAAATTAAACACATAAACCTTCCTCTTGAATCACTATATCTATTAAAAAAACCTCATTAAAATCCGTTGCGTAGTTTTAAAGATTTAAGCATACATAGGGATATAAGGACAGAGAAAGCGACTTTGTTTTATACTATGTAGTGATTCGCACGCGGAACTTATACTGGCTATAGCTCAGCTGTCAGGTGTGACATTTCGGTTGGTAACTGGGGAACTGTCGAAATTAAAAAGAAATAACAATAAAATGAGACAATGATGACAAACCGTGCGATGTGCAAATGACAGAATGTCGGTGGTGATACACGCATGCTGCCTTCCTACTGATAGTCTCATATAAGATGATTCTTTTAAAATAGAAACGTAAAAACTCTATTTATTGTTAAAGTATTATTTATAACAAATATTATTAATTTACAGAGAGTTCAATCGCTTCTGCGAACAGTGTGAAGAGAACAAGCAGTAATGAAGAGATGTCGATGAAGACTGAGATTAAAGCGGAGCCCCAGGATCTCGAGGATGACTACAGAGATCATCCTGCAAATGTAAGTTTTGGAACTGTTTATTTTATAGCTTCTGCCCGCATATGTCGAAAAATTATACACATAAAACTTCCTCTTGAATCACTCTATCAATTAAAAAAAAGTGCATCAAAATCCGTTGCGTAGTCACTGAATTCACCGGCTTCGCTCCCGAAAGCCTGCAGTAATCGGAAAAGGCTGCTAGCTTTCTGGGAAGACCTGGGATGGTTGGAGCAAAAAGAGGTTTTCACACACGTATAATGGCCCAATAAAGAGGCTAAGTTTGGAAACAGCCCGGTTAACCTAACCTGACCTCCTCGCTGGGTTTAACTCACGACAACAACTAGAAAATCAGAGCCGATACCATTGGGCCATCACTGGTCGCTCTGGTACAGAGAACATTGACCGAATACCCGGCCGTGCACATTAATAGAATATGCAGTGATGGAAAAGATTGCTTGGGTGTGATGGACTCTCATTGATCCCCTCAGTAACAAGCAAGTTTAGAATGATGAAACATATTGTTTTGTAGTCACAAAGTGGCCACTTTCATTTAGAATGGTGTTCTAAACCCGTAAATTATTTGTGAACAGGAAGCCCGCTTTGTGTGCACCTCATCTTGGTACCTGTTCCTCCGCGTGCACGGCGCCCTGTGCCAGCGCCTGGCGGGCGCCCGACGCGCGGCCGCCGCCCTGACCCGCGCGCGCGACGCCGAGCGGCCCGCGCGCCCTCCCGTGGCGCACGCTCTGCGCCTCAAGCCTTCCAACCTGCCGTCTGACGCTGCAGAGCCGTCGCACTACTACGATGTGCTACTAGATCTGGTCAGAGCAGTCTTGGATGGGAATATGGATGCGCCTGCTTATGAAGATGCTGCTAGAGAGATGCTTGGTATCAAGGTAATTACCGAATCCTTAAAATAATTAGGAACATGTATTTCTCTTTTATTTATAAAAAGGTATGACTAAATGGTTTCTAAAATTGATGCATTTTCACATGAAATTAGTGTATTCCCATGCTCCTACTATCATAGAATCTGATTGTAGGTACATAGATAAATCTGAATTATAAATCTGATTATATATTATATGCAAGTAAACAAAAATGAAGGGTGGTGGGAATGTCTTTTCAATTCTTATGAAAAATGTTACTGATGTTGCTGAAAGCCGCACCGTACCCAAATGTACCAACAATAGAACAAAATAATATTGGATACACAACTAATTGCCCTTCTTATCTTCCAGGCCTACCCCGCTTACACACTCGACAAGCTCGTCAGCATCGCAGTGCGACAACTGCAGCACTGCGTGGCGGAGCCCTGGTCCGTGCGGGCCGCCGAGCTGGCGGCCGCCGGCGGCATGCGCGGCCCGCTCGCCTACGTGCGGCGGGCGGCGCGGTACCTGCGACAAGAACACACGGCTTTTCTCGTGAAATTATACGGAGGAGACTCCTGCCGTGTCACGTTTGAGCTACTAGCGGGAGGCAGCGAAGGGCGAGCGTCACCACACGAGCCAGAAAGACTCGACAGACACGAGAGGCACGAACCATGGCCGCTATTCCGGGAAAGATACGCCCGGCCAGCACCTGCGCCTGCGCCACCCAAACCAGTCTTCTTGTTGAGGAACGCCAGAGCGCGAGCGCCGGGTTATACGCACAACGCTCACTCATTACCAGCTCAAGCACATTCATCGCATACGGACCCAGCGCGGCCACACGCGAGACGCAAGCCGCCCCGACTACACGACGCTCCAGAGTGCACGCTCGGCCGCCTACTGGCGTTCAGACCGCTACAGCTATACCAGCGCGGCTCCCTCGCCGCCGCGAGAGCGTCTCACCCTACCCTGAGCGCGCGGCGACGGGAACGCTTCCGCGCGTGGCTACGAGCCCGTGACGCGCCCTAGCGTCACGTGCGTCACGACTGGCGCAAACAAGCGTCACGGAAGACGCCCGGTACCCCCGTCGCGGGCACGTTTTAGTGCTTGCAACACGCTAGTGACATAGGACCACTCTACGTTATACCGTGTCAAACTGTAAATATTCAGTCAGTGATAGTGTTACAATGTTGTTAACAGATCACAACACAATATTATTATATTTATAATAAAATTTTCTTGTTTCATTTTTTAACTAACTATATTTTTCTTTGTGATTGTGACTCTCACATTGGAAAGTTTTGAGTATGAATGTGGATGGCTATACAAGTAGAGGGAGACCAAAGAAATGATGGATGGATTGTGTGAAAATAGAAAGGGAGTGTCTACCGAGATGACGACTAATTGAGAAGTGTGGAAGAAAGAAATGTTGCGACGACACTTAATTAATTGGCTGTTCAGCATCAAGAAATAGAGCAAGAACATTAACATTAAAAAATTACAGCTATGAGAAATGTGTGACTGACACTGGCTTAGTCACCAACATGGATTTTAATTATAATAACAACGATTCGTCGCTAATTAAACATGCCAAAGATATGTTCAACTGAAAATGATAGCCATAATGCGTTGCATCTGCATCGTACGAAATTGTTGGTCTTGAATGAAACAGCAGTGAGTGTCCCTCTTGCTCAGTGTACCTAGTATGTTCATTATTCTACTAAATTAGTAGTTAGTCTCATTCCCTGGTAACATTAACCTTTTTACCGCCAACTTATATAAGACGCGATGCGTCGCCCAGTGCCAAAGTATAAATGCATAGGTACCAAACAAGTTAGTTCAAATTAAAAAAGTTCCTATTCGTAGCACGAAAATTTGGAACTTTTGGCTAAAAATGCGTGGATGGAAATCTCTAATGCTATCAAAATCTTTAAGGACGTGATATTTTGAAGACTACCACAGTTTTCCATATTAGCTTATAAATACTGTGTCGACGGTGACTAAAATTTAGCATAACTGTCAAAGTAGATATGGATACAAAAATATTATTAGTATGCTTGAATATACATACGTAGTAATAGTAGTCAATTCATTATGGGACATTAGAATCATGGCAATTAGTATTACGAGGTAATACTTCATTTTCAGACATTAATATGCATTACTTTAATAAATAATTAGGTAATTATACAATAATAAATAGTCATTATAGTAATTCGACAGAAATAATGAAGTTAACGACGTTTCCAACAATAAATTATTTATGACGTTATTGCTGACCTTGCGTAGAGATTATGGCATAGCAACAACCCGCTAGGTGTTGCGTATTTAATTTTGACAATTCGACTAAATTTATTGCGTTATTTACATTCTTCTTAGCGTGTCGATGGCAATCTAAATAGAGGAGTCTAGAATTCGGCTACGTGTTCGGCGCCATCACTAGCGTCCATCAGTTCCTGTAACATGCATATGGTAAGACATGCAGGACATGATGTTAAGTGCCCCATCGTTTGTGGAACAGCAACACATTTATACTCCAAGGCGGAGTTTTCTATGAATCCCCACCTGAGCAGGTTTTCTTTGCTTTGGCCAACCTGGGTCCGGAGTGTTATTTACGTTGTCGAGTAGACATACGGTGTTATGGATTAGAAAAGAAAACATTAGAGTTGGTAACACTACTAATACTGAGTATAATATATAATTAATAGATGGCGCTACAGATTACAAATGAGTTGATGCTGTAATGCTGTTGCCTTCAATGGCCGGTAGATGGCAGTGGTTGGTTACTCTAGGAAACGGCGCGAAAATTCCTTCCTTCTAGGATGTATTTTGTTTCATACAACGCTTCGGCCCAACAGTTTCATAGCTCCATAGCTGGCGAATCGTGGAATTATGTTATAAATCTAGAGACGGAGAATATAAATGCGGGACTAATTAAAACTAAAAAACCCGTCCTTTTTTAAGCCGCGTAACGAAAATCGCAAAGGATTTAAAAATAATAGATAATTAAAAATGTGTACTAATACTACCACGTTCCCAATGTATTATTTGACACTCGGACAGTATATAAAGCAGTGGATGACTGTCTAATTGAGGAAATGAAAAATAAAAAACAATTTCTTATGATCATTTTCCCAAAATGAATTGGACTAAGTATTTTTCTTATAATGTACAAAATACAGAATAAAACACAACAAAACATTAAAAGTTAATTTATTGAACAACTATTAGTTACAATGATCACGCTTTACGTTTACGGCTTCAGCAGACATTCAACTAAATATAGTAATATTGTCGTAAATACCATTAAAATGATATATGTTGCTTACATTAGGCCACCAAAACTTCCCTTACACATCAATAGACTCAGGAATTTAGTCAAATCACTGGAAAAACTATGAGCACCTTGGCAAAAAAGGTTAGAAACAAAAACAATTATTTTTCTATACTGGCAACACCGTTAGTAAAGTGTTAATCTGTATTCTATTCTTCCTCCGTATTCAAAAATTTCGTGAGGGATATTAAATATATTTCTTCTTTTATTTATTGCCAAATAGTGCCATAATTATCTACTTAAAGTTATAACAAAGCTATGATTTTTTTTTCTGCAAAGGGCTTTCTCCCCCTAAAATCTTAAACAGATAAAAAAACAAAAGCAATCAGTAATATTGATTTATAGTGCTTAACTAGCTGAACATTACCGAAAACTTGTCCTGTAGAGGGCGCTACAGGTTTTATTTGAAAAGACTTGAAAATAATACAAAAGCCCTCTATATTTTCCCATACTGTTGTCATAGAAGTGGTCTCAAAATCTCTATTGTAAATGTTTTCTGCATTATTTCGAAAAGTTGCTAGATTTAAAATTCAATGTCATCAGTTTTTGCTTCAATTTTGTAGCGATTCATCACTTAGAAATTGAAGTACAGTACCTCTTTTCTACCACCATCCAATTTTTTAAATACATATTTCGAGGAAACAAAACACAATTTTATGTAAGCTTTGACAGCTAAAGTGTAACCAACTTTTAAATTTTTTTAGTTGGAACTAATTGACAGCGATATTTCCCTTGGGCGAAATCACTACGGAAGTGTTAAGATCTGTCATGATTTTCAGACACCTTGACAGCTGGTGTCTGTACCAGGTGGGCTGACTGCACTATAAGCACAAGGATTTATAATTTAGCTTATGACCGAGCTTGGCTTGTCACAAAAAGCCGAAAACAGACTTCCTACTCACGCTAATTAAGCACTGCGCCTACACCCTACTAACACGGATTCAGCGAAGAGTTTACCCGCAAAAACGGCATGAAACTTGAATGAACTTCATAAGGCCCCATTTAGCATAGTTTAATATTAAAAACTTATCAAACTGTGTGTTATAAGGTGGGTACTTTTAAGGTGATGTTCTCGGCCTGCACTTGGACATTAACTGTCGACCGATTGTGTCTCATGTGTGATTTTACAAGATCTGAATTGACAAGCGCCGCCATTAGACTGAGTTCTCCCGCTAACACTGTAGCGCATATCAGTGACGCTAACCTTGCAGAGTTTTCTGCGGGCCGTGCCCCAGCTCCTTTAACTCCTAGGATATCTAAACAGGCACCTTGTCCCGTCAAAATGGTACCTCCACCAACCGTACCGACTTCTAATGACGGCATGGTACAAGTTACGTAAAGATCATCACCATTTTCGCCACAAACCTCCATGTTTGTTGAGCAATTTGAGCTGGTTACATTCTGAGCTGGATCTTGGCCTGTAGCTATGTAAATAGCTGTTACCATATTCGCTGCATGGGCGTTGTTCCCGCCTATGGACCCAGCTAAAGCGGATCCAGAGAGATTCTTTATTTTGTTGCACCTAGCCAGAGTTCTAGCATCAGTTTTGAAGATCGTTCTTAAACTATCATTGGTTATTGTCGTCTCGCAGACAACTCTTTTACCCCTTCCCTTAACCCAGTTAATGGCTGCAGCTTTTTTGTCTGAGCAATAGTTTCCAGATAAACTTATTACCTCCATGTCTGGGAAGTAGTTTTTAAGTAATTTTAAGGCGTTTTCTGCTCCCTTTGACACCATATTCATACCCATTGCATCGCCTGTAGTAGCTCTAAATCTTAAGTAGAGTGTTGCTCCATCAACTCCTATATGAATCTCTTGGAGGCGAGCGAATCTAGATGTAGAATCAAAGGCTTCTTTAATTACAGCGTAGTTGTCTTTATTATCTATCCATTGACGGCATTCATGAGCTCTTACAACGTTGGGGAGTTTGATTGCTGGGGCTCGTGTCATACCTACGTCTTCGACTACGCTGACGACTCCTCTAGTACCAATGGCTTTAGCACCCCTATTTGTAGACGCAACTAACGCCCCTTCTGTTGTAGCCATTGGGATCATGTATGGCTTGCCATCGACCACCAAAGGACCTGCGTAGCCGACCGGCACACCAACGTACCCGATCACATTTTCACAACAAGCGTTTAGAACTTTAGAATAATCATAATTTAGATAAGGCAACTGCTTGATAGCCAATTCAGTTTGGAACCTCGATCCCACAACTTTGCGGCGTAATCTTACGCCACGTAAAGGATCACCTAATACTGCTTCTAGTCTGTGTAAAGGTATATGGGACTGTTCCACGAGCATCACCACTTCCTCATCGCTAAGGGAGATGCACGCCCCCTCAGATCTGTATATTTCAAGGCATTCTGCCATTGGACGCTTTTTCATGTTAAGTTTGGCCGCAGAAGAACTTGGAGATAATGTAGGCCATTCATCTTCTAAAACTTCCTCAGTTTGCGTGGAAACTTCTGAATTCGAGTCATCCCCTACTGAGAATTTAGGCTTGCTTCTAGCCTGTTCTTGAACCACCTCTTTGACTGTCATATCATTCATGTCTATGACCCAGTTTCTTTGCTCTTCAAAGAACACGAATTTTATAATCAGAGCGCAGAGCAAAGTTGCTATGACGATATAATCGGCAGAAACTGAGAACCATTTGACGTATGAATGTAGAAGAATGTTGTCATTCGGAGCAGGGGTTAATGTGTCCGCCGGGCCCTCAATGATCCCGCTATCTGAACTCCACGGCCACCGGCTGGTCAGATGGACGCATAACAGTCCAGCAGCCATAATCATCTTCACTCTTTGTACAACTGGATTCGGTTTCAGATCAGCTTCAGAAAACGGACTGTCAGGGGACATTTCTTTTCGTCCTGAAGCGAAATCTGCTACCAAGGAAAGGCAGGCAGGATAGAAGGTGACGAATACTAGGTAGTCGACCAATAAGGCTAGGCAGGCGAAAGTACACATATGTTCTAGTCTAGGAACCCCAGATAGGGCTCCAACTCCCACTAATAGGACTGCTAGGAGAGTATCCAAGGTTGCTGTCGGTCCAAGCAAAGCCAATGCTCTTCCGACCCTTTTCCCCTGGTCCTCACCAGCAGACCACCCCGCCTTCGCCATCCTGGCGCCCCTAGCCACGTCAGCTACCAACAGAAACAGAAACGGGGCATCCTTAATACTCGCTAACTCGCTCCAGAACAAACTAGCGACCGCTGACGTGAAGATGAAGCTGGCGAATGTGGAAAACACCCCGGCAATGATGAGGAGGTACTTGGAAGCGATTTTGTGGAGATTAGAGATTTGGTAGTAAGCGTAGAGGAGGGCTGCGCAACGGACGAAGGTCATGATCACCGCGTCTGCGGCTTGGTATTCGGCCTCTAGTCCCGGGCAGGCTCTAGCCCATCCTGCACAGTGTTCTGATCTATTGCCCGGGCCATTTCTCTCGACGCTAGCGGCGCATGCGAGCAAGGCCAGGGTCGCCACGATCACTTCCCATTGGTGACGAGCGCAGAACTCGCCGTGAGCTCCCCACACTTTCATTTCTACTGCTTAGCTGCTTACACAGCTGATATCTGGAAATAAAGAGAAGGGAGAGATTAGATTTTGAGGTTTTTGAATGTGCAAAATCGGATATTTTTAGGATACATAACATGTTTTTCGGGGATGTCTTTTAGTTCAGAGAGCACGCGCTATAACCTACTTAAGTCAATCAATCTGCCTAGCCTTTTCCTTACGATATTGGGTTCAGCTTCCAGTCTAACCGGATGCAGCTGAATACCAGTATTTTACATAAAGCGACTGCCTATCTGACCTCCACAACCCAATCAGTAACTGGGTAATACGATACCCCTTGGTAAGACTGGCAGTCAGACTTTCGGACTTCTGACTACCCCGCAACGACTGTCAACGATCCTCGAATGACAGCCGGGACTAACGGCTTAACGAGGTACGAAGTAGTCCTGATATGTAAAGATGGTCACCCATCCACGGACTAACCCCGGTAAGCGTAGCTTAACCTGATGGATCGATCCGGGCGGCTGTTATTACTGAGCGAATTCTTATCTTTTGCCGTTATAAACAGAAAGCTTGTTAATTTTTTTTTCTTCCAAATATTGAAGTATAAAATGTATCGGATATGTGTGATGATTACTATTTGCTAGTATTAGACTTCAATGTAGTTTCTATTAGAAGTGAATAATCAGACTATAATGCTCCCACTCCTGGGGCACAAGCCTCATCTTCATGAGAGGATGCGGGCCCAATGCGGGTCGGTAGATGTCATGTCTTCAATTTTTTGGTTCTAGGACATGCTAGTTTCCTCACGATGTTTTCCTTCACCGTTTTTGAGAGCAGTGGTGATGAAACAATTTACACAACGTAAAGCGCTTGTCTGTGTTCGAAGTTGCGGATGTTAGCACTGTTCCCCCACTGCTTCTTCTTCTTTTCGTGTGGTTAGTGACTAACCTGGTGTCAGAGTTTTTATGCTGCCCATGGGCCTCTGACTTAGCTTCACATGCTGTTGAGAAATATCTCTCTGACATGCTGGTTTCCTCACGATGTTTTCCTTCGCCGATTTTTAAGCAAGTGATAACTATACATTCTCATATGGACTGTGCTGTAACTCAATTATAACTTCAGCTTATAGCTAGAATAGGGTGTTAAACAAAATATGACTAGCATGTTAATGCTATTTTTAGATTATTATGATTGATATTAAAGGTTTTTTTTAAACGCATAATATTCATTATTCAGCTAGTAACTAAACGAAAAAATTGTAGAAAAAAAAACTAAATATCCTTGAATTTCAATGCATCAAGGTAGTAGATATGATATTTAAAATAAAAAAGAATTTTCATTTCTTATTAATAATAATACAATTTTATTTCAGACATAAATCCACTTTGTTAGTAACAATTTTACTTATAAAATATGTTAGTACCTAGTTATTGTAGACCTTCAAATAAATATGGCATTTAATCATTTTCAAGAATGTCTTGATTGTAACTGAGGACAATATTTAAATGTAAGTAAAATTAAATGTTTGGACGTTGTCGTGTTTGACGTCGTATATATCTATCAAGCTATCCCAAACTTTCAAATATTCTCAATTAAACATGAACTATATTCCTTTGTAATAAAGTCGGATATCTTTCAAAGAAAATTTTCAGAATGAGGTAGCTTGTATCAAGGGTTGCCATCTCTAAACTTTGCCAGGACCAGGACAATACGCGTGAAAACCCCGGATTTTAAAGCCTAGAACCCGGTCATTTCAACAGGTTTTTTTAAACATACTCATGAAATACATACACTGTTATGAAAACAAAACCTTATTTAAATATTATACCTCAATTGAATTCGTTTTTTAAACTAAAATCTTAAAATTAGTATTCAGTCTTATTGTATGTATTCAGTCAGTCGGTTGATCGCGGCGATAATTTTCATCATCATTATTTCAGCCGAAAGAGGTCCAGTCCTGGACATAGGTCTCCTTAAAGCACCGCCACTTCAACCGACTCTGTGCTTACCGCATCCAGCAGATTCCTACGACCGAAGGTCATCGGTCTACCTCATGGGAGGCCTTCCAACTGTACGTCTTCCGGAAGTATTCATTAATTGACTAACCATTATATAACTGCCATTAAATAAGTCGAAATGAGAAACAAATTTAAAAAGGGCACGGAAAATAAAACGATCTAAAAATAGGATCTCAATTCTAAACTCGAAACACGTA
The DNA here is from genome assembly GCA_951799385.1 of Hyppa rectilinea. Taxonomy (NCBI): domain Eukaryota; kingdom Metazoa; phylum Arthropoda; class Insecta; order Lepidoptera; family Noctuidae; genus Hyppa; species Hyppa rectilinea. The sequence continues at coordinate 1,085,599 of OX637328.1, forward strand.
ATTTAGCCTTATCCAAACCCCGGCAATTCCGCTAACCCGTCACGCATTAAACACAACACTATTTATAAACAACGGATGCGATACACAGTTACGATTCGCTCGATAAACGATGTAAAACGACAACACTAGTGACCCATAAAAAAACCAGTTTTGGAGTTGCACGCTTAAAAACGGTCAGATGAACTTGATAGCTTTCTACGAAACATTGACATTTTAAAGGAGTATAAAAGTTTAGTAAAAATTTCCTTGTTCTCGTTCTAAGGTGCATTTTGTCTGTTTTTTATTTCCGGGAAGAGTATTCCAAGGGTTGTATAATCTGGGCACGCCACGATAGTGGCGGTAAGGCCCCTCTTTGAGGAGTGGCTAGAGAGGCGTCACGGCGCCCTCACCTACCGCCTGACGCAGGTCCTCACCGGACATGGATGTTTCGGGAGGTTCCTGCACATCATCAGGCGGGAGGAAACGCCCGGGTGTCACCACTGCGAGGATCGCCCAGAGGCCACGGTAGAGCACACGGTGCAAACCTGCCCCGCATGGGCGGAGCACCGCCGTGTCCTCGTAGAGGCGATCGGCGGCGGCGACCTCTCGCGCCCGGCCCTGGTGCAAGCCATGGTCCGGGGCGAGAGGGAGTGGGAGGCAGTCACCTCCTTCTGCGAAAAAGTTATGCTCGCGAAGGAGGTGGCGGGATGGGAGAGAGAAAGGTCCTCCCGTCCCAGCCGCCGCAGGAGACGCCCCGGGCGTCGGGAGCCACGTGACGACTCCCGGCCACCGTAGGCGCGGGCCTGCGGGCGGTGAGTAATGGGTGACTCACCGTCCGATCAGCACCAGACCCGTGCCGTACGGCGCGTATATGTTCCACGCGCGCCTCAAAGAGAAGTCAGCATATGAAGGGGCCCCCCAGGGCCAAGCCTGCCGGGTAAGCGGGATTGTCCGAAAGGGTTACCGCTACCCCGGAACATAAAGGGCTACGCAAGGAACATGGATGGGTTTTAGTCAGTAAGAGTCTGACACTCCCTTCCGCTCCACCCAGAGCGGGAGCAGTCATTGGATGATTTCCCAGCCTTAAAAAAAAAAAAACAAAAGGGTTGTATAATCTGGTTGATTTTTATATTATAACGTATGTAATTATTTGTTACATTTTTCATACAAACTTTTACCCACTTCCTTTAATTCTTTTACAATTTAACTAAAATCCTTTCTTAGCTTTTCGTGACTAACCTGGTGTCGGAGTTTTCATGCTGCCCATGGGCCTCTAACAGCTTCACATGCTGTGGAAAAATATCTCTCAGACATGCTGGTTTCCTCACGAATGTTTTCCTTCACAGATTTTTAAGCAAGTGATAATTATCCAATACGCACATGAATCAGTAAAATCAGAGGAGCGTGACTTGGGTTCGAACTCGAGACCTAAGACTTGGCAGTCCTACGGTCACACCACCAGGCTATCATCCGGCTACCTTTGTGATTAATCACTGAGTGAATGTATGAATAAGTGAGATTAAACATCATCATTATCTATATATATAAAAGAAAGACGGGTTTGTTCCCTTCGTTATAACTCGAGATCTGCTGGACCAATTTTCATGGTTTTTGTTTCGTTGGATTTGTCTCCGCCCTGAATAGCAGAATACATTTTTTTTTTTTTTTTAGGTGGTTTAGATAGGTAGGTAGGGTAGGTAGGTAGGGTAGGTAGGCAGGGTAGGTAGGCAGGGTAGGTAGGCAGGGTAGGTAGGGTAGGTAGGTAGGTAGGGTAGGTAGGTAGGTAGGGTAGGTAGGGTAGGTAGCTAGGTAGGTAGGGTAGGTAGGCAGGTAGGTAGGGTAGGTATCATAGTTAAGACAAGACAACGTCTGTCGGGTCAACTAGTATTCTTATATTTGGGGCTGGCAGAATGTGTATTTTTCTTTATAATATTATGATTATGTCAGCTCGGTAGTAACTCCAGTTTAAGCATTATCTTCTTTCATACAGTCCATACGTCACGTCAGTCCTTTTGTCAGGCGGCTTGATCAGATTTCAAAAATATTTTCATAGTTGGAAAATTGCAGTATTGTCGAATGCCTTAAGTTATATGGTAAAGTCGATTTCCACGCGGGTAAAGCCGCGGACCAATGCTAGTAACAAAATATGTAAATTGTATCCTCATTAAATTCTTCTCACGTTTTCTTCGCATAGAACTGTGAACAATATCAAAGCCTTGATGGACCCAAAGAATATCAAATTATTATGCTTTAAACGGGGTACAGTGGCAGAAGAATACAATACAACAATATAGAATAATATTTTTTTATTGAAATAAAGACAAACGATGTGTGGATATAATACGAGAACATTTTACATACTTCATATCTTTCAGCAGAAATGGAAAAACGCATGTTGCCGTCGAATGCGAAAATTTAGAGATTTTGAGCTTACTTTCAAGAGCAGCTCAGAGTTAAGATTTATGCCTCTTATAAGAATACTAGCTACTCGCGCGCGGTTTCAGCCGCTGCTCGGCTCCTATTGGCCGTAGCGTGATGTTACATAGCCTATAGCCTTCCTCGATAAATGGACTATCCAACACAAAAATAATTTTTCAATTCGGAGATTAGCGCGTTCAAACAAACAAACTCTTCAGCTTTATAATATTAGTATAGATACTATCACACCTTGTTTCCCCAGAGGGGGAGGCATTGGTGAGTACTATAGCACACCTATAATTCGCCAGTTATGTTTAAGCCCCAAGTAATAGGGGCGACCCCATAGCCATCAACCGAGGGAAAACCTAGGCTGTGATTGAGAAATTCCATATGAAAAACCCAACCATACTTTGCCCGACCTGGAAATAGAACCCAAAACCTTCATGTGGGTGGGTGCACTACTGCATACACTGCCACTATTTGTTGTCAGGTGCTATTTTAAACACAGTGCCTTCAACACGCATACATGTCGCCAAAATCCCTACTGAGTGCCGTCAACACGCATTGTAATGTGTGGACAATAAACACATATTTGTGTTGAAGGCATTGGTTTAGAATGGATCAAAATGTATTGAGCACGTATGTGTGAGATAGAACAGAAAACACACAGCTGTGTTCATGGCAGCGTATGGGCTACATTTCTACCAACTCTTTAAAGGAATACATGCGCAATTTTATGTTTATTTGAACTGAAAACGAAACCAATTCTACAATAACCTAACCTAGCTTCGTGCTTCGTCTATACCTTAAAATTCATACGACAATTTTTTTTGGTACTCACTGAATTGGCGTTGCCGTAAAAACTAGACACCAATACATTCTCAAGTAATTGTAAACTCTACCTGCATAGTTTTTGAGGTGATAATTGAGCGTTCAATAGCTAATATGTATTCTGAGAGGTATTTCATAATACCAGTCTGTGTGACCTTGTAACTTACTTAGAAGAGGTGTTGGCTAAGTCGTGTTTGAGAAAAAAAATGTTTAATTAAACTTAACAGCGGTTTTCATGCATTTTGAGGTTATAACGGGAGTGGAAGCTGAGGCCTACATAGTTTGGAAAAGGCAGGTAGATGACTTACGGTACTGCTGGTCCATAAATTCAAGGGAGAAGCTCGTTGCTCTGTAATAACAGCCGCACGGATCGATCCATCCAGTTAAGCTACGCTAGCCGGGATGGGTCTGTGGATGGGTGACCATCTTCGGATTTCGAGACTCCTCTGTGCCTCGGAAAGCATGTTAAGCCGTTGGTTCCGGCTGTCATTAGTGTCATTAGCTGTCAGTAGGGACTGGTCGCCTCTTAGCTGCCACTGCTCTTTTAAAATTTAATTTAATTTGTGAATTGTTTTCACATATTTTATATCGGATGCTTTTAACGTTCTGCATCGTTCTCACATGTATTAGATTAATATAAACTATGTCACCAATATTTTGCCATCTTCTTCAGACTCGGGTAAGCGGGATTGTCCGAAAGGGTTACCGCTACCCCGGAACATAAAGGGCTAAAGAAGGAACATGGATGGTCTTTAGTCGGTGAGAGTCTGACACTCCCTTTCACTCTACCTAGAGCGGGAGTGGTCATTAACCGACTTCTAAAAAAGGAGGAGGTTCTCAATTCGACTGTATATATATATTTTTATTTTTTTTTATTTTTGTTCGCGCATAACTCCGTTACTTGCCAACCGATTTGAAAAATTCTTTTTTTGTTGGAAAGGGTATACTTCCCAAATGGTCCCATAAAATTTTTATCGAAATCGGATAAGCGGTTTTTGAAAAATCAACAAAAATCTAAAAATTTTCTACTTAATATATGTGGACGATGTTCTAATAAGTTCCTGTCACTGTAATTTACATACCAGGTAGTGGTATTAAAATTTGGGAGGGGGGGCGGGGAGGGGGGGGGGTTGTGTAGGTACCACAACTAAAAAGTGAAAATAAAAACTTTTTTACAAAAAATAAAACCGACTTCCAAAAAAAAACACTACAAAGTGAAAAATAATTTTGATTTCGGAAGTCGGTGGCAAAAAATGAAAATACAAAACCGAAGACACCGACTTCCGAAATCAAAATTATTTTTCACTTTGTAGTGTTTTTTTTGGAAGTCGGTTTTATTTTTTGTAAAAAAGTTTTTATTTGATGATTTCTCATCCTCAGAAGATCAGATCCGGAACGAGACGACGGATCACCGGTCAGAGAACCAAAGTTGTCGACATAGCTTACAGAATAAGCAAGCTAAAACATAAAAACAGCGAACACAACACAACACAAACACAAGATCCCTCGACCAGCAGTCGCGTTTATAACCACTAAACTAACGAGAACGTCTATCAAAATCAAAAGTCATTTATTCAAACTAGGCTGAAAATCAGCACTTTTTGAAGGTCAAAGTTACATAAGACAGTCCCCCAAAAACGCCCACCATTTACCACTTCCTAGTGCTTTAGCTGGGAAGAAGTGGCGCAACAAACTCCCCAGCAGCACAGCTGTCTGTTCAGTTGGAAAAACCTCAATCTACACATTTATCGTGTGGTCGGTCTATCGTTGGTCGGTGGAGCGAAGAACTTCGCAGGGTGGCTGATAGGAGCTGGATGAGGTTTATGTCCGGCGGTGGACTGATATAGGCCAATGATGATGATGATGGGCAGATGGTAGTGGTAACTTGATAAGTTAGAAAGGTGGATAGAAAATGGAGGACAATACCGAAATACCCAGTCGTATGTGAAGGTGTTTGAATGATCAATTAAAATTTGTAATGAGTCTCAAGCCACTACAACAACAACAACCATCTTCTAACTTGTTCTTTTTTTACGTGACTACCACAGAAGGAGGATAATGTTTTTCGAATGTATGTATAATTATTTCCTTGGCACGCTCTGTAACCTAAACGGCTTGCTGGATTTTAGCATAATGAGGTGTTGCTACATTCGCCTTAATTGTGGGACTGACATAGTGTATAATAAGTAAATTATTTAAAGAAACAACAAAACACGACTTTAACAACAAGAATTTTGCTATCGCCCGCCGGCGGACAAACCAATTACCTGAAATATGGTGTAACATGTGATTGAGTGCGATAGAAAAATTCTATCGATTATTGTGGTTGTTTTTTCTTTTCAGTTATATGTTTTGGTCGTTGCATGCGTTGTTTTTCGTGTTAGTATTCTGCGTCACAAATAAACGTTTTTCTTTGTGCAGAATTTTCCATGCCATGATTGTCTACATATTTTTTCACATCCTACCTTTAGGACCGTTTTTTATCTCGATTTGAAGTGACGATGGGGTCGATTGTTCTTGCGTTAAAGTTACCTATTCGCTCGAGATTTAAGGACGACACTTAGCCCCAAGATATTAGGATATTAAAAAACTCGGTTTGCTACCACTACCTTCACTATATCTGTATGAAACATGTATGTTTGTACGGAAACACAAAGATTTATTCAGGACAGCAGCGGAAGTAAGCTCTGGGAATCGGCGTGACAAATTTAGACTTGTTTTGGATGAATTCCCTCGATTAACAAAATATAGTAAAAGTTGTGTAGGTATGGCTGTGCGTATATATAACAAATTACCATGTAAACTTAAATTACTAAATACCAGACTGTTCAAAATTCACTTGTTTAAATGGCTAAATGAGAATAATTTTTATAGCATTAAGGAATACCTTGAACATAAGTTGTACTAATCTTTTTGCATGCTTTAGTCTTAAGCAAAACATGTATGTTCTCATCTTTACTCATGTAACACCTTTATATACCGTGTTTTATGCAATTAAATAAATAAATAAATAAATACAGCGAGAGGAGTCACTTGATGAAGTGATCCTATTAATGGACAAGTTATGGGATATTGCTGGGGCTGCCTCGGTTTTGCAGTGCATCGGGCATGTTTGCGGAAGCGCGAGTAGATGACTTTCATGCCAAAAGGCAAAAAAACACGTTTGTTGTATGGAAGCCCCCTTCAATACGTATTTTATTCTTTTTTTTAGTATTTGTTGTTACAGCGGCAACAAAAATATATCTTCTGTGAAAATGTCAACTATCTAACTATCACGGTTCATGAGATACGGTCTGGTGACAGATGGACGGACAGCGGAGTCTTAGTAATAGGGTCCCATTTTACCATTTGGGTATGGAATCCTTATAGGATCACTTTGTTGTCCGTCCGCCTGTCTATCAAAACCTTTCATCTCGGGAACGTGTGGAAGTGTCAAGTTGAAATTAACGACACGGTTGGCGCAGTGGTTGAGCGATTGACTGCTGCGCACTATGTCGCGGGTTCGATTCCCGCACGGAACAAATATTTGTACGAACTGCAAGTATTTGTTACGAGCCTGGGTGTTTTTCTATCTATAATATGTATGTATTTACGAAAAAAAATAATGTATATAAGTAGTTTATCAGCCATCTCGTTACCATAACACAAGCATTAGGTTGCTTAGCTTGGGACGATATGGCGTTGTGTGAAATGTCCAAGGATATTATTATTATTATATTATTATTAAAACCATAGCGTCGTGCGTTGGGATGGATAACAACGGATTATAATTGAGTTAAGCTGTATGTACACACTCGTACCATGAGCGGTCGCTAGGTGAAAGTCGATAACATAGAATGTTAAGTGACCGCGAAACCAAAACGAGAATTTGTCCTGTAATTGTAAGTGGATGGACTGGAATTTCCTGCTGGAGTCTGTGGTTCCTGATAGCTATAATCTAGGGGTCTTTTTTAATCGCCAAAGTAATAAGGACGCGATGCCTCGCCCAGCGCTAAGCTACAAATTTTGCAAGTGCAGTCAGTTAATTGCAGTTCAACCATAGGGTTGTCTACTGCTTAACCGGACTTGCCTGTGGATGCCGCAATAAAATTATAGCCTCCAGTCAGGGCTTATTAAAACATACAAACTATTTTAGTCAGTACAAGTCTGACACTCCCTTCTGCTTCACCCAGAGCGGGAGAAGTCATTTGATGAATCCCACCCTCAAAAAAAAAACTTGAGAGGTGTCAAAGGACACCCGGGTGGAAAGAAGTTTCTTTCGATTAATTAGTGAAGGAATTGTAATAAAATTTTATTTCTTTTAAGTTATAATATTCAAAAAAAATCTGATCTAAAATTAACCAATCAAAAATTATTGATAAAAAGACAACATATATTACTTCAAAAAACGTGTCGTTACAACTTTTGGTCTTAATTTCGTCTGGCCCCCTTTCGCAACGGGCGATAAGACATTTCGTTCCAAAAAAGACCTTACGCCGCTACGAGACCGGTAGACCTATTTTCGTGACAGGCTAGCCTACGGATAATTACTAATTTCTAGACGATAAACAAAATATACAGTGTGACAACGAATACTCCACATAAATATTCGCTGGATGCCGTGATAAAAATCTATAACGTCAACCAACACAATACACCCATTGTCACTGGATGTTTAAGAAATCTGTGCAAGTTAAATAAATGAATTGTGATTCAAATGGCGACGGAAGCCAGTTTGCGTACCACCAAGTACTGATTTTTTCATTTATTTACGTTATGGAAGAATAATTATGTCAAATCAGAATATATTTACAGTACTACAGCGTATAACTGAAAGGGTATATACATACAAAAGAATATGCTACAGACCACCACACTGAACAACTTTTACTACGGGACCAACTCCGAAATCGCAAAAAAAAAAAATCAGCTGTTCCATACATTTTGGGTCACGTGACTCGTCGAAATGTAGGGAACAGCTGATTTTTTTTTTCACGATTTCGGAGCTGGTCCCGTAGTAAAAGTTGATCAGTTTGGTGGTCTGTAGCATATCCTTGTGTATGTATATACCCTTTCGGTTACACCCAGTATTTCACGTATGATAATAGTACAGACGCCAGCACATCAAGCTATCCCTAACTGTCAAATTTTGTCAATTAAAAATGAACCTTATGTCTTTGCAATAAAGTTGAAATACTAACAAAGAAATTTGACAGATTGTGGTAACTTGATGTGCTGGCCTCTGTACATAAGGTTATATATACCACGTGTTTTTTTTTATACGTCATTCTTAATTGTAGGGTTATTCTATGGGAAGGGGCCCGTTAGGGCAGATGCCGGGTCAACGGGATAGTCCGAAAGAGTTACCGCTGTCCCGGTACACGAAGGGCTAAGGAAGGAACATGGATGGGTTTTAGTCAGTAAGAGTCTGACACTCCCTTTCGCTACACCCAGAGCGGGAGGACCCATTTGCTGATTTCACATCCATAAAAGGAAAAAAAAATCTACTATGCGGTCAGTGTTATATGTAATTTCATTCACGTTACTAATAAGCGCAATTTTTTTATCGGAACCACTATAATGATAGAAAAATATCACACGAAACCCGGTTTTAAATAATTGTTATCAGTGTCCCACTTAAAAAAAATTACGCGTAAAAAACTCATTTAAACACGATGTAAATCGGGCAAAATCTCGCCTGGGATGTCTTTTGTCAACGAACTATTTAGGAGACTAAAATATAAATAACTAGCTTCTGCCCGCGACTTCGTCCGCGGAAAATTGCGATATACTGTAACTGTTTAGGCTGCGCATGCAAATAATTCTGTTTTCAGAGGTATTTCTTTCCGACTTGCTAGACGAAAATTGCGATAGCTCGGCTAATATGTATGATATAAATATAATTTATAGCCTATAGCACTCAGGAATAATGTAGCTTACTATCAGTGAAAAAATTTTTGAAATTGGATCATTAGTTCCGGAGATTACCCCCTATATACAAACTTACAAATTTTACCTCTTTATAATATTAGTAAGTATAGATTATATAATAATAATACTCATTATTACGCAAACCATACTAGTTCGTGGCTAAGTAATATTAACAGTCGCACGGATCCTTCAGGTTAAGCTACACTTGCCGGGATTGGTCCGTGGATGGGTGACATACTGAAACTCCTCCGTATCTTGGTACACGTTTAGCCGTTGGTTCCGGCTGTCATTCGTGGATCTTTTACAGTCGTTACGAGTAGTCAGAAGCCCGAAAGTCTGATAACCAGCCTTGCCAGGGGTATCGTATTACTCAGTTACTGGGTTGTGGCGATCAGATAGGCAGTCGCTCCATGTAAAATACTGATATTCAGCTGTATCCGGTTAGACTGGAAGCCGACCAACATAGTTGGGCAAAGGCTAGGTAGATTGATTGACAGTGGGATTTCTATCTCACTAAAACCCCTCGCTGGTCTCCATCTTGACATGACAAGGTCACCATCATGGGCGCGGGCCTGCGGCCGGTGAGTAATGGGTAGCCCACCGTCCGATCAGGACCAGGCCCGTGCCGGACGGCGTGTACAAGTCCCACGCGCGCCTCAAAGAGATGTCAGTATACGAAGGGGCCCGTCAGGGCCAAGCCTGCCGGGTAAGCGGGATTGTCCGAAAGAGTTACCGCTACCCCGGAACATAAAGGGCTAAAGGAAGGACCATGGATGGGTTTTACTCAGTAACAGTCTGACACTCCCTTCCGCTCCACCCAGAGCGGGAGAAGTAATCGGATGATTTCCCACCCTTGAAAAAAAAAAGTATCGTGCCCCTTTTTTTATGCACATCATACAGTACTTGTCGAATTTGGGTCAAAGACATGGGTATATTATCTTTCTTACTTAAGTAGGGTACTTAAAACTTTTCAAAGCTGTTTATTACTTTGAAAAAGCCGAATTTATAACAAATTTTTTAAGTTTTAAGCGCTTCAACAAAATTGGCAGTTTTCAGAGCTTTGTTCTCGTTGAAAAATGACGCTCATCAGTTTTATTGCATTCATCTGACAATTTTAAACGCTTCATCATTAAAAATGTATGTCCCACTGTACTTAAGTAAACGAAAATGTTTTTATTATAAATTCATGTGTGCGCGACATCACATAATACTAAACATTATGCTGACGTCTCATGGTACGGTAAAAGTAGACATGAATCAATCTGCTGAGCCTTTTCCCACCTATGTTGGGGTCGGCTTCCAGTCTAACCGGATGCAGCTGAATATCAGTATTTTACATAGAGCGACTGCCTATATGACCTCCACAACCCAGTAACTGGATAATACGATACCCCTTGGTAAGACTGGCTGTCAGATTTCCGGGCATTTGACGACCAGTAACGGCTGTCAAAGATGCACAAATAACAGTATTCAAATCAAAAGTAGTAGATTGAGCACTTTTTGAACATCAAAATAATATAAATATAACCGTCTCCCAAATCGCCCGCCCTTCACCACTTCCTCGTGCTTTAGCCCTTCAAAGTCAAATCATTTATTTCAAATCGGCACAAGAAAGGCACTTTTGAAGGTCAAAATGAACAAGAAATAGAATTGATTCTGGTCGCCCCTTCCAAAAGGTTGTTTCGTATGGAGAAGAATGGACAAGAAATTCCACCGTTACTCTTTTAAAATGATTTACAATGTTATGTATAAAAGGGAACGTACTACCTGGATAAAAAATAAGGTACCTAAGTAAAAAGTCCTATCCTAGTGTTAAACCAGGTTATAAACGACCTCTCGCCAAATTTCATCCAGTTCCGTTCAGCTGTTTGAGCGTAAAGGACGTGCAAACATTCAAACTCATTCACAAATTTTCGCCTTTATAATACTAGTGTGATAATTTAAATAAATTTAGTTTTTGTTTTGTGTGTAATCTATCACAAAATGACTAATGTAGTAATCATTCATTTACTTTATGTTAATTAAGATACAAATGATTGTTAATAAAACTGACTAACGACTACAAGATGTGCAGGGTGTAACCGAAAGGGTATATACATACGAAAGGATATGCTACAGACGACTAAACCGAAATCGTGAAAAAAAAAATCAGCTGTTCCCTACATTTCGACGAGTCACGTGACCAAAAATGTAAAGAACAGCTGATATTTTTTGTTTTGCGATTTCGGAGTTGGTCCCATAGTAAAAGTTGTTCAGTTTGGTGGTCTGTAGCATATTCTTTTGTATAATTATGTAGTGTCCCCGACACTTGCTCGAGCCAGCCCGCGTTGCCGCTGAGCCAGTAGCTTTAAATACCCCCGATCCAGCTGTCCCTTGCTGTGCCCCCCCAGCGGCGCCCTAAGCCGAGGTCCGTACCCCACAGGGGGTGCCCTTAGCGTTTGGTCGCCTAGTTTGTAAGTTAGTCTTAGTTTATTAAGCCCTGGCTGGAGGCTACAATTCTTTTGTGGCATCCCCAGGCAAGCCCGGTTAAGCAGTAGACAACCCTATAGTTAAACTGCGAGATGCCATTAACAAAAAAAAATAAAAAATAATATGTTACACCCAGTATAGCTTGGTGTGTCTCCGTGTCTTCTCCTCAAATGTGCCTCAATGCATACGCAGTAAAATGCATAACTTAAACAAAGATGACACTCGCGACTTTCTGCGAACTGCGAAATGAATTGACGTCGCTACCATTGTAATGTTTAGCTCCTTCGGCAGTTCCAATTCGAGGAAAACCGTAAACAGACCGCATGAGTAAACTTTTCCTGAATTATTCACAATATACAGGGTGGAATTTTGTAATGCCCCCTGGAGGGAAAGTACTCTTAATACTGTAGATAGAAAATTTTACTCAAAGGAAACATTCCTTTATTTTTGAATAGAAAGAAAACTGCATTCAATGATTTCCAAAAAATCGCTTGCCACACCCGGGAATCGAACTGACTAAAATCTGCAAAAAGTACACACTGTACTTTTATTGCCGCGATCGTTAGTATCAATTATAAGGATGAAATCTCTCAAATAAACTTGATAAATTAAATGATAGGAAAACCATAAAATCTTCAATTATTTACAAAAAATTGTAAACTAATTAATTAGTTGCTCGAAATGGGCTCCATTTTCTTGGATACACAAATGTATTCTTCTAACAAATTCATTTCTTGTAACCTTTAATAACGTGTTGTGGTGAATATTATAAATCGTATTCTGAACTTCAACTCTCAACTCGTTTACATTCGCATAAGATTTAAAGTAAATTTGGTTTTTAACATATCCCCATTAAAAAAAAATCGAAAGGGGTGAGAACTGGTGATCTCGCAGGCCATCTGATGGTGCCGTTTGTACCAATCCAGGTATTAAAGGTATTTATTTAGAAAAACACATTTGTGTATCCAAGAAAATGGAGCCCATTTCGAGCAACTAATTAATTAGTTTACAATTTTTTGTAAATAATTAAAGATTTCATAGTTTTCCTATCATTTAATTTATCAAGTTTGTTCGAGAGATTTCATTCTTATAATTGATACTAACGATCGCGGTAATAAAAGTACAGTGTGTACTTTTTGCAGATTTTAGTCAGTTCGATTCCCGGGTGTGGCAAGCGATTTTTTGGAAATCTTTGATTGCAGTTTTCTTTCTATTCAAAAATAAAGGAATGTTTCCTTTGAGTAAAATTTTCTATCTACAGTATTAAGAGTACTTTCCCTCCAGGGGGCATTACAAAATTCCACCCTGTATATACAAGGTGGATCATTGATCCTTTCTGAGAAACAGGCAAGCTTGCGATGGAGGTGGCTCCGGGCGTCGGGAGTTCCCGGCCACCGGAACGGTGCGGACGGTGAGTAATGGGTAGCTCACCGTCCGATCAGGACCAGGCCCGTGCCGGACGGCGCGTTCGTCCACGAAAGCCTACCGGGTCAGCGGGATTGTCCGAAAGGGTTACCGCTACATAAAGGGAACATAAAGGGCTAAGGAAGGAACATGGATGGGTTTTAGTCAGATCGGGAGGGGTAATGATGATTAAACATCCTCAAAAAAAAAGAAGGTGGATCATTGCCAATCATTGGTGTGAAATTCGTGGATCTTTAACAGTCGTTACGGAATCGGGAGTTGAATTGTTTAAGAAGGGGGTTCTTAGACGACCGACTGACCAAGACTTGTGATTTTAGAAATAATAATTATCCATTTAATTCCTATCAAGTATTTGATTTTTCTGCAGTCTGTACTTAGAAAACACATGTGGCGACCTATTTACAATACGCCCAAAATAATCAACTACAAAATAAAAAAAAGTGTGACGAATTTACAACACTCCAAAATAATCGACTACAAATAAATAAAAGTGTGACGAAGTGTGACATGCTTTTTTATGTGACGAATCGACTTTGCGGCAAATCGACACGAACCCTTTTATAATACTCCTGACATAACATCACGACTTGTTCCCCTGAAGGGTTAGGTAGCATTGGACCTAAAGTGCATCCACATTTGGTCAGTAATGTTTAAGTCCCATATAGAGCTCGTGGCTAAGTAATAACAGCCGCACAGATCGATCCATCAGGTTAAGCTACGCTTGCCGGGGTTGGTCTGTGGATGGGTGACTATCTTCAGATATTGAGACTCCTCCGTGTCTCGAAAAGCACGTTAAGCCGTTGGTCCCGGCTGTCATTCGTGGATCTTTGACAGTCGTTACGGGTAGTCAGAAGTCCGAAAGTTTGACAGTCAGTCTTACCAAGGGGTATTATATTACCCAGTTAGTTACTGGGTTGTGGAAGTCAGATAGGCAGTCGCTCCATGTAAAATACTGGTATTCAGCTGCATCCGGTTAGACTGGACGCCGATCCCAATGGGAAGAAATTTGGTGAAGTAAAACGTCGTAAGGAAACCGTCATGCCCTATTTTTTTTGCTTTCAGGGAAAACCGCCGAAATGCGCCTGGTCTTTTGGAAAAAACCAGAAAGTGTGGGATTTTTACCTCACAAAAACCGTGATCACCATCTGCACAACCCCGGGGGGTCCCCTCTAGGTCTACCTCTTAAAAGACCTCTTCGGAAAGATAACTCCTAGTTCATACACAGCCATGAACACAGCTGTGTGTTTTCTGTTCTGTCTCACAGTGCCACACACATACGTGCTCAATACATTTTGATCCATTCTAAGCCAGTACCTTCAACAGGAATATGTGTTTATTGTCCACGCATTGCGATACGTATTGAAGGCACTCGGTAGGGATTTTGGCGACACGTATGCATGTTGAAGGCACTGAGCCTAGAAAAGGCTTTTTTAAGCCTGGGAAATCATCCGACTTCTCCCGCTCTGGGTGGAGCGGAAGGGAGTGTCAGACTCCTACTGACTAAAACCCATCCATGTTCCTTCCTTAGCCCTTTATGTTCCGGGGTAGCGGTAACCCTTTCGGACAATCCAGTAGAAAAGGCCTGACAGAAAATAGTGGTAGTGTTTACACTAGAACCAAAAATCCGAAAATATGTGACATCTACCAACCTGCAGTGCTGGCGTGGTTGATTACCGTCCACTCCTCTCAGAGGCTTCGATCCCAGCAGTGGGAACTTTACAGGCTTATTAAGTTTATTACGTTATTCTGCTACATATTCGTGCTGTTTCGTACTAAAAACCTTCGCAAATCAAGTTCAAACAATCCCAGTCAGTTCAAGATCGCAAATTATAACTAAAATCCAATTTCATGCGCACGCTAATCAGTTCGTAAACACGATAGCATACGATTTACACCGGCCGGCCGCGACGGGCGTCATCGGAGCGCATTTTACAACGTGTTCTTCTTCGTTTCATTCCATCAATCTGCCTAGCCTTTTCCCAGTTACGTCGGAGTCGGCTTCCAGTCGAACCGGATGCAGCTGAATACCAGTATTTTACATGGAGCGACTGCCTATCTGACCTCCACAATTCAGCCAATAACTGAGCCATACTCCTTGGTAAGACTGGCTGTCAGACTTTTGGGCTTCTGACTACCTGTAACGGCTGTCAAAGATCCACAAATGACAGCCGGGACCAACGGCTTAACGTGCTTTCTGAGACACGAAGTAGTCTCTATAAGTAAAGATACGAGATGTAGAACCCGTCCACGGACCATCGGATACAAATCTCACCGTTAAAACAAAGGTAAAGGAACACGAAATGAGCTGTGAGTAGCGTCAATACCTAGCATCAGGTGGAATTACAACTCACTTCACTAAGTTATCACAGTGAGTTTTATACAGAACTGGCAGAAATTTCATGTAAACCTTCCTCTTGAATCACTCTATCTATTCAAAAAAACCGCATCAAAATCCGTTGCGTAGTTTTAAAGATTTAAGCATACATAGGGATATAGGGACAGAGAAAGCGACTTTGGTTTATACTATGTAGTGATACACCGGCTGGTCGCTAGTCACGATCTAAATATGGACTTTAGTCATAAACTTGACAGATTGTGTGCTGACCTTAGGTTTCAGCGGATTTTGTCTGTCAGTCGGGCGGAGTAGTCGGCCACTGCGTGCGCCCGCGCTGCGTAGATCCGTGCAGTGTAAATCGTACCTAACGAATACCTACCTCAATAATTAATTTTAACTAAAAAAATACTGGTAGCATACTGTTAATTGCATAAAAGAATCATTTCAATCATTGCTTGCTTTTGAGGTGGTAATATTCTTTTATTACCTGGTAACTGCATTATGAGATAGGCTGTCGATTCATGTAAAATACTGGTATTCAGCTGCATACGATTAGACTTATCAACTGACACCTGGTTAGTCACTAACCATACGAAAAAGGAAGAAAGACTGTATCTTGGATTTTTTTGGTTGAAGACATGCATGTTTTCTGACGATTTATTCCTGCACCGTTTTGAGAGCAGTGGTGATGAAATAATTTACGTGTAAAACTTCACATAAATACCTTTGCTACTATGAAAGATCTAATTGTAAAGGATTATTAGGGAAGCCCGCGAAATTCAAATTTTCTTACGTTTTTTTTAAATTTCCAGGTCAGTGTCTGGTTTTTTTCTTTGTTTTTATTAGGTATCTATAGGCACGCGCTTGACCACTATCTCACCAGATGGTAAGCGATGATGTACGCCGACGGTGAAGCACGCTTGCCTAAAGAAAAATCCTATTCAGTCTTGGCTTAAAGACCCTGGAATATGATATATTATAGCTAGCCGGAAAACTCAGACTCGGACTCCTGGTTGTGTGTTGATCGAAATATGATTCTCGATTTTTAATTTTTTTTTTGGTAATGGCATCTCGCAGTTCAGCCATAGGGTTGTCTACTGCTTAACCGGACTTGCCTGTGGATGCCACAATAAAATTGTAGCCTCCAGCCAGGGCTAATTAAAGAGTTACAAGCTAAGCGACTACACGCTAAGGGCACCCCCTGTGGGGTACGGACCTCGGCTTAGGGCGTCGCTGAAGGAGGACAGCAAGGGACAAGCCGGATACTGGCGTATTTATTACTACAGGCTCAGCGGCAACGCGGGCTAGCTCGCGCAAGGGTCTCGACCCTTATGATTCTCGACCATATTACATCTGTATTCTAACTATTCTAAGCGGGATTGTCCGAAAGGGTTACCGCTACCCCGAAACATAAAGGGCTACGGAAGGAACATGGATGGGTTTTAGTCAGTAAGAGTCTGACACTCCCTTCCGCTCCACCCAGAGCGGGAGTAGTCATTGGAAGATATCCCAGCCTAAAAAAAAAAAAAAAATTATATCTGTATTTATAGAAATACTAGGGACCGGCCCCTTCGAACGGATGCAATGTAGGTCGCGGTCTAGACTACCACGCGGGCACAGACAGTTAATCCGCACTAACCCATTAGATGTTCGCCTTTGCGTTTGCTTATAAGAGCTCAACTATTTATACGGTTATATTTATTGGTGTTTCGAGAGAATTTTATTATGAACCTTTGGTGCATACGACATTTGAGAGGTTAAAATGAGTAGTTTAAAAGATCTGAGCGTAAAGAGAGACAGACAGAAGTGAATTTGTTTTACACTATGTAGAGATTAAAAATTAAGCTACTATTACCGATTGGCACTTTGCCATTTTTTTTTGAGGCTGGGAAATGCCAATTGACCCCTCCCACTCGGGGTGGAGCATGAAGGAGTGTCAGACTTTTACTGACTAAAACCTATCCATGTTCTTTCCTTAGCCCGCTGTGTTCCAGAGTAGCGATAACCCTTTCGGACAAAACCGCTGATACCTTTTGTATTGGATGTGTTTTATTTTTAAACATAGATGGACTTGCAGAAGCCAGAAAATATATATTTCTAATAATCACTTTGTAGTTTAAATTCTCATAGAATAGAGCTAACAAACCACTATTTAAATAAAAACAAAAGAAAACTTGGTGAGTTTTCTTTTGCGGGATTGTCCGAAAAGTATACCGCTACCCCGGAACATAAAGGGCTAAGGAAGGAACATGGATGGGTTTTAGTCAGTAAGACTCTGACACTCCCTTCTGCTCCACCCAGTGCGGGAGGGATCATTTGATGATTTCCAACTACCAAAAAAAATATAACCCTAATGCCATTGACATGATACTGGAGTCTGGAGACTCCACTCTCCTACTGAGAAACACTAACACACACTAAATGTTATGTATGTTTTTGGAAAATAATGAACATCATTTTTATTGTACCATCTTATTTCTTATTAATATCAATAATTAACTTATGTTATAAATGAAAATCTGAGTGTCAGTCTTACCAAGAGGTATCATATTGCCCAGTTACTGGGTTGTGGAGGTCAGATGGGCAATCGCTCCCTGTAAATTACTGGCTGCATCCGGTTAGACTGGAAGCTGACCACATCATAATTGGGAAAAGGCTAAGCAGATGATGATGTTATAAATGAGAAAGTTTGGATGAATGTGTGGAAGTACATTATGTTTGGCTTTTTTAAAATTAATTTGAAGCAGTCCTATTTTACTTTTATTATGCAACATGCGTCTTAGATATAATTATGAATGGTATACCCTCCAAAATTGGTGGCCAAGACACAGGCTTGACTGATTTGGGGCCAATGTTAAAAATTTTGTTACCTTTTAGCAATAAAGTTTATTATTATTATTTATTGTTTGTTTTTTAATCAAGCCAGAATGGCTGAATGAATTTGGCACAGAGATAGATTACAGCCTGGAATAGCACATAAAATACTTTTTATCGCAGTGGTATGTTCCTGTGGGATAATTTCCGACAGCAAGCTGCGGGCAGAAGCTTAAGATTTCTGGAAGAACTGTACTAACAATTTTGTAGATCAATTATTTACATTAAAAACAAAAAGTTCGGTTTTTGTTTTGTAAAGACATGTCGGTCAGTGGGTCGTCTTAGAGGCGGTGTCAAAAAATTTATTTAAATTGTCTAGTTTTTTAAAAAATCTATAGAATAGTTCCCTCATCACTTTCTATTCATGTTTCCTTTGCTTAGTTTGAGAAAAATACATTAGGCACTAAATTATCTATGGTAGAAAGTGTGTCAAGTATCTTCCGCGCCGTTACTAGGTCAGTAGAGTTTATACACATACTTTTTATTTATCAACATGCAAAAAGTATTTTCTTGTAATCAAAACTTACGTGATAATATTTGCCGGCGGAACACACTATTTTCCTGCACGTGAGACCGTTCTTATGCTCACTTGAAACTGATTACTACACGCAATCCTATAATATATTTATGTAAACTACTGACTACGAACAATGTAATTTTTCATTCATTTCAGAGTGAAAAAGAACTGAATAGATACATCGACACACTGAGAAACGGACATAAATAGTATCAGAATCGATCGCAGTTATGATCTCTCTTTATTATTCAAATTAATTGAATAAATACATTGCCAAAGTTACCTCTCCGATTTCACTTTTCTTAGTCAAATAAAATATTTTTACTTACCAGTAGAGCGTTTTGATATGCTGGTATTTACGTTAACTTTCTACACGATTTTTAGAGTCTGAGCAAGTGATTTTCGCTTTGAAATAAAGCTCAGATTTATTTTTGAAATTATAAATAGTGTTAGCGTAACACACTTCTCGCCATTTTCGGGGTGACTGACGTAAAGGAATTCTTTTCTACCATATGTTATCTGTCAATGTCAAACTAAAAACGTCAGTGTTGTTGTAGTTTAATTTTAAATCTTCTAAAAGTGACAAATTCTACTAAAGAAAATAAAGCAGAAAATGCTTCATAATTTGTCTTTCGTTTCGTTACTTAACACTGATAATCGCAAACTACTCTTTTTTTTTAGTGAAGGGTCTTTCTCAGTTGTCTACTGCATAACTGGGCTTGCAGGGCGAACTGCTCAGTCAACAGTGAGTATAAATACCTCTTCATACCGGATAAGGTTCAATAAGCATACACAATAACACAAGCTGTACATTTCCTTATAAACTGACGACTCATCAATTTACGGAAAGCACAATGCGCAGTCCGCTTATATCATAAACTAGAAATGTAATGAGAAGCTTGATTGTGTCGTCGCGTGTATATGTACATAACGAATGCCATGATCACAAACTCGTAGTTGATTGTGAATTTGTGATTGTTAATTAAAATCAAAGTGAATAATTGGTTGTAGAGTGTATTATCTCAGAACATCATATATTAACACTTCAATTAAAAGTGATACTATCGTTACTGGGCCATTCTTCAAAGATACAGATGAATTTTCATATGGTGTATCAAAAATTTCACCTCTTCTAAAACAATATTTTCTGAAGGATAATCGTGTTGTATTTTTCTTTGTCGTGCCTTTTTCGTCTTCCATCCATGCCTCATAGTAAGCTACGAAATAGGGTATAAGAACACTTGTCCCGAACCAACGCCAAAGCATAACGAAGAATGCTGTTAAAAGTACGACTTGACAAAACATGTAGAAATAGTAAGGGAAGATGATAGGGTCTGGTGTTGTTAATTTAGTGATTTTACAGACTAGCCATTGTATCATCATCCAGTAGACGAGACATTGATTTGTGCCCGCGCATAGTGAGACGCAGCAGTCCCACAGTCTGGCCCCGAGAATGTATGGAAAGAAGAACACATCCCACCAGTTGTAACCGAAGACTTCCTCGATCTGTGCGTGGAACGCTTCGCCCTGGACTTCATCACATCGGAACCTTTGCTTTCGTGGTTGGTTCTTCTTGGGCGCCATATTTCAATTTATCCTTAAACTAAAAATTTTCCTTCACTTCAACTTCTAACTCATAATTTAGGATGAATTAATTTTGCTATATTCATGTGTAGGTAATGAAATTAAGAATTAATAAGATTAGATTAGATTTCGGCATTACAAATCCTAACGTCATTCATTTTAGACTGACAGATTCTCTGGCAGCTTCATGTCATTCTTACTTACTAAGTCATATATTTTTTTTAATACAAAGTTCGCTTAACACTCCTGCACTCGTGCGTAGCCATAATAAAACAGTACTCTGTGTGCGTAAGGTGTGCGTAGTAACAGTAACACACTTGCTGAAATCGCGGCGGAAATTCTTCTTGCTTAAGGTTTGTCTACGCTAGACGAACCGAGCACGAGCGGAGCACGAGCCGAACACAATTCGTCTAGTGTGGACCGACTTACAAGCCTCGAACGAGCGCGCTGCGAGCATTTCGTTCGTGCTCGGCTGCGTTCCGCCTGTTGTCGGTTTTATATAGATTTGTAGATCCCCATCGTCTTGGCCTTTTTCTGTTTTTGCTGACCGCCGCTATAATAATCGCTGCAACAGCAGCGGCTACTGCAATATTATTAATATCGTCCATATTCGCCAAGAGCCGCGAACTCACTGCGGAAAACTACGTTCTAGGACAGTGATCGTTGTAGGTTCGTTGTACGTCCACACTTGACGAAGCCGAGAACGGCTCCGCTTGTGCTTCGCTCGTGCTCGGTTCGTCTAGCGTAGACAAACCTTTATGGATTTTACGAAAGCTGTGGTTGCTCATTGGCAACGACTCCCGACTTACGAGTTGTAGGTCGTGGGAACGATTTTGATCCCAGACAGGTATCGTGTCTGTTTGAGTTGGCCTAAGTAAAATCTCTTTTTACTTATGCAAACTTAAGTAAACCCTGTATAATGCTAGATACACACACAGTGACTTTAGATTTGACGCCGCGCAGTCACTGGCGTTTGCTGTAGTAATATAGGTAGGTAGGTTAAATGCTCTAAGTATAGGAGAGATTTGAAATTGCAGGCGATCCGTGACACGCCGGTGACTAAAGTTGCTGCGTGTGTACCTAGCATAATAATAAATCATGGATTGAATCAAGTGTAATCATTAAGATTTAAGATTTCGATATCCAGGGGTGAAAATGGAAATTTATTATTATACCAAGCCTACCGACAGCGTCTGTTATGTCCGTCGGCCTGACTATCCATCTGTCTGTAACCAGTTTCACACAACGCCATATAGTCCCAAGCTAAGCAACTTATTGCTTGTGTTATGGTAACGAGATGGCTGATAAACTACTTTTTTTTTGTAAATACATAAGATAGAAAAACACCCAGTCCCGGAACAAATACTTGCAGGTCGTACAAATATTTGTTCCGTGCGGGAATCAAACCCGCGATTGACTGCTCAGCAGTCGCTCAACCACTGCGATTATGATTTAGGAACTGACACGCATTGACTGTTTTTTTCTACGAAAAAACATAGCAAATGGAGTTACTTAAATAAAAGACATTCGTACAAATTAAGATTATTTAAAACACCGCATTAACAAAACCTTCTAAAACAAAAGTAATTAACGTTATTGAATGAAACTGAGAAGCCGAATTAGGAGTATCTATGGGTGTGTCAAATATTTCGCCTCTCCTAAAACAATATTTCCTATAAGACCTTCGTGTTGCATTTTTCGGCTGGACAGTTTCATAATCATCAACAAACGCCTTATAGAATGCAGAAAAAA
This sequence comes from Hyppa rectilinea, assembly GCA_951799385.1. Classification (NCBI taxonomy): domain Eukaryota; kingdom Metazoa; phylum Arthropoda; class Insecta; order Lepidoptera; family Noctuidae; genus Hyppa; species Hyppa rectilinea. The sequence continues at coordinate 1,107,693 of OX637328.1, forward strand.
ATGGTAAAACAACAGTTTTACCGAAATAGTGCCACAATAAATAGAAGAGCACTGACAATAAAATAACTTGACCAAACATGTAGAAATAGTATGGGAAGATAAGGGGGTTCGGGGTCGTGGCGCGCGTGATTTTGCAGAGACACCATTGTATCATCATCAAGAGTATCATAAATTGGTTGTTGCCTGAGCATATTGTACCGCAGCAATCAAAAAACTTCGAGAATAAAGTATAGGGAAAGCAGAACACATCCCAGCAACTAAAACTGCTTGCGTCCTCTGTGTGTATGACTAATTTTTCGGCTTCGTAGTCGCCGCATGTCGGGATATCTTTATCTCTCGGCCGCATTATAGAGTTACATATACTCTTACTGTGTATAATTTGGATTTTACATAATTTATATTTTTTGCTTAAGGAATACTGAGAATGAATTCGGCAGTTAAGTTACTCTTGACGTAAAAAAGTAACTGAAACAAACAAAATGCATTGTTAGGAAAGGAACGTGCTGTATGTTGTTAATATAATGGTAAGACAAGGCTTTGAGATGAAAAACAACAGATTTTTATCTATGACTCGTTGAAATCCAGGGTCTGGTGTTCTGTTGTTCTTATTGAATTTATTCAGGCTCTGTTGCAGCCGTGGGGCAAACAATCGTATTTTTTTAGGATTATGTTTTATTTCAGTAAACCTATATATATTTGTACAGTAAATCACCTCCTATTGGGTTTATCAAATCTAACAAATCCGATAAATCCGTACTAAATGAAATACTTTAGTTACACGGGCGCAGACTTCTCAAACGTGATGTAAACAATAAATGTAAAACAAGCAGCGAATTGAATCATAAAATAGGATATTTTCGCAGGTTACGGATTGACAGTAAGGGATTGACAGACGTTTGATTAGATTTTTGGCTATGACAGCACAAATAAAAAAAATAAAAGTAAGTTGTCTATGGCTGGCGCTAGTTTCGTGTTGATCATGGTGGGGTGAAGTTACGCAGTTCTTCCAAGAAAATAATATTACGTGTTTATAACGTAATTATTATGATACGGATTTAGAAATTCACACATCAACTGCAGGATTTCGTGTAATCCATGTTTCTTCAAGGATTAAGCGCAGGTAGTGTGTTTTCATCTGATTTATAAGAAGTGAAAGTTTTGTCTTAGTTCGCTAAGTATTTAGAGGTAACTTTTCAAGGGAATCCGCAGCTATTTATAACATGTTAATAACTATTAATTAGCCGGATTTATATGGTCATTTAAGTTCTATATTATATTGTTACTTTGTTTATAGTAAAAACTGGTCTTTTCGACATTTAAAGTTGCAAACAGGTTAGAAATAAATAATGCAAAATATAGGCCTATGATTTGCAGCCTTGAGTGTTTTTTTTTCCGTCTTATTGTCCTTAAAAAGCTAATAAAAACTTATTCTTTGCTTATTTGCTACTGGCAACAAGTTTTATTTTAGCAGCAACTTTTTCTTTTGTGTTCGAAAACAAACAAACTTTTGCATGTATTAAATAAGTTTCACTTACAACGCGGTCACATTAACTTGACGCTTGGCGTTGATGACGTCATTTTGGCACTTAAGTACGGTGTGACAAAAAAGCGAGTGAGTTTAAATGTTTGTAAATGTATAAAAGAAATTATATAGGTAGTATCTACTACCTACCTATATAATTTCAGATCTTTATTTGCAGGACGTTTAGGTAGTAAAAAACTATTTTATTTTGATTGTAAAAAATATTTAATCAAAACTTCCAAAAAAAATATAACAACAACAGAAATCTAGCCAAATTATCGACGCGCGTATCGGTAACAAAGATGCTGACCATACTGACATGTGCCGGGCGAGCTAAGGGAACGCGGGGGGAAGCGGGCGGGGCGTCGCATTCCAGAGATGCGTCAAGTTAATGTGACCGTGTTGTATGTTCTCTTGTATGAGGATGGTATATTTTTTATACTTATAAAATACTTTGGCAAACCAAAATAAATGCTTTATTCAAATTAATATATTAATATGATAGGTTTTACTTGAGATTCTGTTCCACAATCCTGCAAGGTAAATCATGGCCTAAAAAAATCTGCACTGGCTATGTGGCCCAAATCCAATAAAAAGTTAATTTAATTTTAATTTAAAGTTTATGTACCAAAAAATTTAATCTACTTAATTAAAAGTTAAATAAATTTTATTTATTAAAACCTTTGCCCAGCATGCCAGCAATAGAGTTATAGAAAAAAATAATCAAACATTCGTTTTTTTTTGAAGTAGCTTTAGTTTGCAATAGACAAATGGCCCCGTCAACCTTAACTCCATAACTTATTGTTTAACATCTCAAACTCTTTATCAACCTTTTAACCACCAAACACTTGAATAGAAGTTCAGATTTTGTGGCTGCCAACTTCATATGAAATTTTTCATTTAAACCTTGTTTGTTATGTACCTATTTATAGTTTGGTGCTAGGCGAGGCATTGCCTCAAAGGGCTTGCAAATCTGACAAAATACTATTTCAAAATCAAAAGTCATTTATTTAAACTAGGCTGAAAACAGCACATCTTAATTTCAATTTTCAAGGTTCCATAAAACAAAAAATAAAAGGAACCATTGCAGGATCACTGTGTTGTCCATCCATCTGTGTGTCTAGAGACCCTTTTTCTCAGGAACGAGTCGACGTGTCAAGTTGAAATTTATATTAAATACTTGTGTCTATGGTCTGTTTGAGATGTAAAAAAATTAAACTTTTAAGTCAACTCGATCAAATGATATGACTGTTTATGTCACATATTTTGCGCATTCCCGTTCACCTAGAATCATGAAAGCAGGAAGTAATGTCTTACAAAACATAAAATACCTGAAAACCGAAAATGTGTAGTTTAATAACAAAAAAAAGCAAATTTTCTATAAAAATATTTTTAATGTTTTCAAGAATTTTGTTAAATTTAGTACTGCAATATCCACCTGGGTAAAAAAAATATATATTTAGTCCGTGAATGAAATAATAAAAAAATATAAAACACGTATTTTTTGGATTAACATATTAATAAAAAAAATACTTAAATGCATTAAAGTTGGGGACTGGGGGCGCGCAACGTCACAAGTGGGTTTATAATCTACAGACTTGTGACGTCATGCCACATTTTAACTCAATGTATCGAAGTAATTTTTGGATTACGTAAAAAAAGAGAAAATACGTGTCAACATTTTTTAATAATATAGCTTTCGGACTATAAAAAAAAATAGTAGTGGCCCCCTATTCCGGTATGTGGGACCGTGTGCGCCGCGCGGGTATAGTTGCTTTGTATGGAGGCGAAATTTTGTACCTATCCATTTTTGGTGATAGTGTCTCGCATTCTTATAGCCAGTAGGTTAATATAAAAAGAAATCTCTTCCTCGTTATAAATAAACTTTATGATAAGGCAATGACTTTTCAATTTGTTTTATTAATGTTTTAATTACTTATCGCCATGGCACCTTTCTTATTACTAGAACGCCAGAGCATAATAAACGCACACGCGTGCTCTCCACGCCAAGCTACAAAATTGATTTCTTCTTGCTACCATGAATTTCCATTTGTCATTAGATACGTACGGGAGCTTCAATTTTTAAGTTATTTATATAAACACATACAAAAGTAATGATTTAATTGTTTATTTCGATTATATATTTACGATTATAAATCTGTGACAATGCGGTACCTACACTATCAGTACCTAGTACCGCATTGTCACAGATTTATGTCGTTGGCGTACAGGGCATGCGCTTGCTTGTCACGTATATGCGATAATGGCGTGCAATAGGGTAAACTTTAATGGCGGCTCTTAAGCGGGATTGTCCGAAAGGGATACCGCTACCCTGGAACATAAAGGGCTAAGGAAGGAACATGGATGATTTTTAGTCACTAAGAGTCTGACAGCCCCTTCCGCTCCACCCAGAGTGGAAGAAGTCATTGGATGATTTCACAGGCTCAAAAAAAAAAATGGCGGCTCTGAAGTGTGCTACTCGCTGCGCAGTACCGCTCCCCTCTTCGCCGCTAACACTTATATGTGGTACTGCGCACCCACTCGCCTCATGTTCCGAGCGGCTATATTAGTTTGTATCAGGCTTGTTCATGCTGTAAACTGTAGGATTAAGTCATCACGTCAGCGACGACTATTGCTGAAAATTAGCGGGCTTTGTCTCGCATGGGGTCGAAGCATAATGCTGAACGATGGCCGTTTTGCGCGGATATGACGCATATTTTGCCACAACTTGTTTTTTTTTGTTGTTTTTAATTTTGTATTGCGTCTTGTTTGCCGCAAATAAACGTATTTCTTTTCTTTCTTCTATTTCCATTGAAAAGGAAGTTTAATTAATTAAGGGAAATAGTAGTAATACAGGTGTAACAAAAATCTTCTATTTTCAGATCCCTCACCCACAAAAATGGTCACAAAAATAATTTTCGTTCTGGCAACACTGCTTACCTACACAAACGCCGAGTACATACCGCCGGGCCCGGTCTACCCCTGCCCAAAAGACTCGACAACCACCCTGTTGTACCCGTGTGTCTGTGAGAAAGGCTCAGATACAGGCTTGTTCATAAAATGTGAGAACACAGGGATATCTGTGCTCAGTGTGGGTTTGGGCAATATCGCGGGGTTGGGGTTGCCAGTTGAAAGATTGTTGTTGAAGGAGTGTAAGATTTGTGAGTATTGTTTTTTAATGATTTGTTGATTTTTAGCTGGTTTATGTCACAGCAAAACATCGTGGAGATTAGGAAATAGTACTATACTAATTGTTTTTTTTTTTTGCGATTTTTTACATACAGTTTGAATTTTAATTCATGGGCAATATTTTAAGGAGTCATTGAACTCGTCATTATGAACAAATTTTACTATGGGAACAACTCTAAAATCGCGAAAAAAAAGCTGTTCCCATTTTGATGAGTTATACGAGCACAATGTATGGAATTCAGAGAACTAAGTAATAACAGCCGCACGGATCGTTCCATCAGGTTAAGCTACACTTGCCGGGGCTGGTCCGTGGATGGGTGACCATCTTGACATATCGACACTCCTCCGTGCTTCGGAAAGCACATTAAGCCGTTGGTCCCGGCTGTTATTTGTGCATCTTTGACAGTCGTTACGGGTAGTCAGAAACCTGAAAGTATGACAGTCAGTGTTACCAAGGGTTATCAGAATCAGAATCTTTATTTGTTGTCTTTATCGTATTGCCCAGTACAGTACTGCCTGTCTGACCTCCACAACCCAGTGGTTGTGGAGGTCAGACAGGCAGTAAATATAAAATACTGGTTCAGCTGCATCCGATTAGATTGGAAGACGACCCCAACATAATTGGGAAAAGACTAGGCAGATGATGATTTCTATAATTTAATGTACAGCATGCGTAGACAACGGCTATGTGAGGGGTATTGTTACACCTGTATAAAACCTTGCATCCTTTTCTAGCGAACCTCTTCGGGCCACTCTTCCATCGCTCCACAATCAGGGTTATAGAGATAGTGGACACTCCTATCAAGACGATAGACCAGTATGCCTTCGCTGGTGTGAACAGGACCTTACAGGAGCTATATATGACCAACACCAATATTGAGGAGTTTCCGAAAGATGCTTTTATGGTAAGTCTTCGAAAAGTGGAGATTCAGTTAATCTGCTGACGAAACTGAGCGATGCCCGTTTTGGCCGGATGTGACGCACATTTTCGCCTAACTTGTGCTTTTTAACTGACTTCAAAAAAGGGAAAGGTTCTCAATTCAGATCACTGCATATATTTATATAGCAGCACAGATAAAAGTGAAAAATAAAATATTTTTTTTTTTCCAAAAAGCCAGTGGCAAAAAACGAATTTGCAAAACCAAAGATCCAAAAATAAGGTTTTTTTTACTTAGTAGTTTATTTACAGGTGATCCCAATACAATAGCGGCTTGCCACAATCACTGTTACAAATTTATTTCTTCTTGTTATCATGAATTTCCCAATATCCTCTTAATTTGTTCCATGTCATTAAATACGTACGAGAGCTTCAATTTTTAAGATATCTACATATATAAACACTCATAAAAGTAATGATTTAATTGTTTATTTCGTGTTTTAGTGCTGTTACCATTGTCACATATTCTTGTCGTTGGCGTACAGTGCATGCGCTTGCTTGTGACGTATATGTGACAATGGCTTTCAAAAGGTTAAACGAATTTATGTTGGTGTTTATTATGTTACAATAATATCCTTGGACATTTCACACAACACCATATAGTCCCAAGCTAAGCAACCTAATGCTTGTGTTATGGTAACGGGATGGCTGATAAACTACTTATATAATTATTTTTTTGTAAATACATACATATTTTAGATAGAAAAACACCCAGACCCGGAACAAATACTTGCAGGTCGTACAAATATTTGTTCCGTGTGGGAATCGAACCCGCGACAATCAATCGCTCAACCACTGCGCTAACCGTGTCGTCAAATTTATGTTATTTATATTACAGATACTAAGCAATCTATCAGTGCTATCAATAGACGGACACAAGATGACGAAGCTGGGTAAGGATATCTTTGCCGGCAGCGAGGCGGTCGGCAAGCTGGAGAGGTTACACTTATCCAATGGATTGTTGACTGATATACCGCCGGAGGCCTTCCAGGTAAATGTTATAATATGTACAGACGCCAGCACATCAAGCTATCCCTAACTGTCAATATTTCTCAATTAAAATGAACCTTATGACTTTACAATAAAGTTGAAATACTATCAAAGAAATTTGACAGATTGTGGTAACTTGATGTGCTGGCCTCTGTACAAGGTGTTTTTTTTAATATTCCATAATTATAGGGGGGGGGGGGGGATAAGACCTTATCAAAGAATCCACTGACATATGAATTACTAGTTTCCGCCCGCGTGGATGAGGGAAATTGCATGTTATTATGTATATAAACCTTCCTCTTGAATCACTCTATCTATTAAAAAAAACTGCATCAAAATTCGTTGTGTAGTTTTAACGATCTAAGCATACATACAGACATTAGGACGCGGGAAGCGACTTTGCTTTATACTATGCAGTGATTTTTCAATTGTCATTTTTTGCGTGCATTTTTCATACTTAACAATAAACAATCAATGTAATATTTACACTTTTTTCACTTAACCTCCGTAAATACAAAAATTGTAGATCTTTTTATTACTAGCATCTTTGCCGTTTAACTTTTTTTCCATAGGACATGTATTTTTGCCGGAAATCGAGGTAAACCGTATTTTACCCATAAAAACGCACCTCCTTCCACTTCCCGACCTCAAATCGCCCGTTTATATTTCCTTTCATTTTTGTTATAATCTCTTCCTTTTCTAATTTGAATCTTTTAATAAGTTACATGAAAAATTAATGACTATATTATTATACAACCTAAAACTAAAAAATATATACATTATGTACAAGTGGTAAAAAAGGGGGAAAACCTCGGCGGGCGTCAAAAAATTCATCCCCATCGCTGACAGTGGGACACGTGCCCAAAAGGCTGGCAGCGTTGCCACGTTGAATAGCAACGCTGATTCTTTGGCCTAAAAATTGACCAGCCCTCTGGTCACGTGTAGAGTCGACCAACCGCTGGGCGATATCCCGAAACACTCGATGAGCACTCGGACCCCACGGCCCTAGTGTTTCAACCCCAAACGGTTCGAACATATAACTTCCAATAAGGTTGTTATACTTGCGCCGTTTGAGGTTTTCCGCTCCTGCAGCAGCCGCCCCAGCACAGCCCGCCGTGCTAGGAAGATGGGATGGCGCAAGGGTGTCGACACAGGTTGCATCCCACACCAAAGGCCTACCCAACTTCCAAGGCATTATAGTCATTCCGTCTGGCCTCTTATCGTCGTCTTTTCTAATGGGTTTGATCCCACTATATATTTTTTCACTTTTTACCATTTTCAAAGGCTTCAGCACTGCACTAAATATTTGATCCTTTTTCATGTTCTGATTTCAGGTGCTGAAAAAACTAAAGAAGTTAGATCTACACGGGAACAAACTGGTGACGCTGAAACGTAGTCAGTTCAAAGGATTAAGGGACACTGAAGTATTGGATTTGAGGTAATTTCCACCATTCAGTAAGGGGTTTTTTTTTGAGGGTGGGAAATTATCAAATGACTCCTCCCGCACTGGGTGGAGCGGCAGAGAGTGTCAAACTCTTACTGACTAAAACCCATCCATGTCCCTTCCTTAGCCCTTTATGTTCACGGGTAGCGGTAACCCTTTCGGACAATCCCGCTTACCCGCCAGGCTGCGGCCCCTTCCTAATTCAGTTTTTATGCTGCCCATGGGCCTCTGACTTGACTTCACATGCTGTTGAAAAATATCCCTCAGACATGTTTTCCTTCACCGTTTTTAAGCAAGTGATAATTATATACAGAGTTGATATGACAGAGGGGCATTAAATTACACTACGTATACTATACGTGTTTAGTATTAACTCGGTACGGTATAAAAATAAAAAGCACCAAAAATTAGGTTTTTATTTTTCAAACAAACTAAATAGCTTACAAATCAGAGTAAAACGCAACCACCCTTTGTAAATAAAAACTGACCTTGTAACGCAGCGGCACCGACGCGTGCACGCCGGAGCGCTGCGCTGTTAGGAAAGATACATCGTGTTCAAACGGGGCAAAAACTTAAAAAAACATTTGCGACTAAACTACTGCTCCTATTTAATTGATTTTTGGTACAGAGCTTGAAAATGGTCCCTAGTATAAGCTGTTTAAAGGAAAGCCCCTCTGTCGTATCAACTCTGTATATAAAAAAAAAATGATTATGATACACGCACATGAATCCGAAAAGTCTGAGGTGCGTGCCTTGGGTTCGAATTCGAGAGCTATGACTTGGCAGTCCAACGGTCACACCACTTGGCTATCAATGCTGTGGTGTACCTATTATAGATACATCTCAACTTAATCCTTCGGGGTAACAAGGCGTTATGTTATGCTATCTCTTATGTATTCTTCATCCCTTTCAGCCACAACAGTCTGACCAAGCTGGATGGCAGTCAGATCGGAGATCTGACTAAGCTGGGCTGGTGTAACGCCAGTCACAACCAACTTGGAGAGATACCGAGGTAAATAAATAAGGTTTTTGAATATGTAATCATTTCAATCTGCCTAGCCTTTTCCCAACTATGTTGGGGTCGGCTTCCAGTCTAACCGGATGCAGCTGAATACCAGTATTTTACATGGAGCGACTGCTTATCTGAACTCCACAACCCAGTCAGTAACTGGGTATTACGATACTCCTTGGTAAGACTGGCTGTCAGACTTTCGGGCTTCTAATTTCACGTAACGACGGTCAAAGATGCACAAATGACAGCCGGGACCAACGGCTTAACGTGCTTTCCGAGGCACGGAGGAGTCTCGATATGTAAAGATGGTCACCCATCCACGGACTGACCCCAGCAAGCGTAGCTTAACCTGATGGATCGATCGGTGCGGCTGTTATTACTTAGCCACGAGCTCCACAATATGTAATCTTAATAATAAAAGAGTATTCTATTCTATTTATTTTTCAGGGGCATGTTTGCAAGAAACACGGTTATAAAAGTGGTACATTTGGACAATAATAAGATCAAGAAATTGGACACGAACAGTTTTAGAGGGATGAGGTTTTTGAGGTATGTCTCATTGGTATATTTTTCTTGCTTTCATTATACACTAGTTTTACACGGCCGGCTTAGTACGGGTAGAAGTACTTAACTAACGGTGCACCTGCCTACCTACCCTACCCTATCTACACTACCTACCTATCCTATCTACCCTACCTACCCTTCCTACCTTCCTAATCACCCTACCTATCTTACCTACCTACCTATTCTACCTACCTACCTATCTTACCTACCTACCTATTCTACCTACCTACCTATCTTACCTACCTACCTATTCTACCTACCTATCTTACCTACCCTACCTACTCTACCTACCTATCCTATCTACTCTACCTACCTGCCTACCCTACCTACTCTACCTACCTTTTCTCACTATTTAAACCAATAAACTATTTAAAAATTTTGTGAGACTAACAAACGTCAATTTGTTTTTATATTCCAACTAGCTTCCGCCTGCTGCTTCGCCCGCGTAATATGTCGACAATTTATACACATAAACCTTCCTCTTGAATCACTCTATCTATTTAAAAAAACCGCATCAATATCCGTTGCGTAGTTTTAAAGATTTAAGCATACATAGGGATATAGGGACAGAGAAAGCGACTTTGTTTTATACTATGTAGTGATAATAATTGTAGAATTCATTCATATCTTAAAATAATATTTAAGTATTTAAAAGTTGCACGCCAACATTAATAGCGTTATAAGTGATCAATATAATTATCTACGAGCTTTCTTTGCCTAATTTATGCAAATGATATTGATACCAGCATAATATAAATATCTCCTTTCTCCAGACGTCTGTACCTCAACGACAACCAGATCTCAGACATAGGACGCGGCACGTTCTCAGCCGTGACGCGCATAGGGACAGTAGACCTGGCGAGGAATAAGATCAGCAAAGTGGACTTCCAGATGTTCCAGGCGGTCAAATATGCTGAGGTGAGTCAATCTACCTAGCCTTTTCCCAACTATGTTGGGGCTTCCAGTCTAACCAGATAGATGCAGCAGAATACCAGTATTTTACATGGAGCGACCACATGTCTCCACAACCTGGTCACAGTAACTGGGTAATGGCCCTTGGCAAGTTTAAATGTCAGACTTTTGGACTTCTGACAACCCTTAACAACTTGTCAAAGATGCACAAATGACAGCCGGGACTAACGGCTTAACGCGCTTTCCGAGACATGGAGGAGTCTCGGTTTGTAAAGATGGTCACCCATCTACGGACCAACCTTGGCAAGCGTAGCTTAACCCGATGGATCGATCCGTGCGACTATTATTACTTAGCCACGAGGTGAGTTTAAGTCTTTTCCCAACAATGTTGGGGTCGGCTTCCAGTCTAACCAGATGCAGCTGAATAACAGTATTTTACATGGGGCGGCTGCCTATCTGACCTACACAACTCGGTCAGCATCTAGGTAATACGATACCCCTTGGTAAGACTGGCTGTCAGATTTTCGGGCTTCTGACGACCCGTAACGATTGTCAAAGATCTACTAATGACAGCCAGGACCAACGGCTTAACGTGCTTTCCGAGGAGTCATGGTTTGTAAAGATGGTCACACATCCAAGGAACAACCCCGGTAAGCGTAGCATAACCTGATGGATTGATCCGTGAGACTGTTATTACTTAGCCACGAGGTGAGTGTTCTAGATATAAATTACGATAACATGGCCGCCCCTACAAAATTCAAAACGTTTAAAAGTATTTGTGAAAGTAATCACAAAGCGCCACCAAGACTCACAGCGCATGTCGTTGCCGGCCTGCTACTGAACACGAATACTTGCAACTACATACAAACTCTTTCGTAAGGATGTGACTACAAACTGTCAAATTTAGCCAATTAAAAATGAACTTTATTCTGTTTTAATAAAATTGAAAGACTAACAAAGAAATTTGACAGTTTACGGTAACTTGATGCGATACATAAATTAATAGACAATCTAAACTTTTTCTTTCCAGATGATAAATCTAGCGGAAAACAACATAACAATAATAGAGAACCAGGCATTCACTGACCTCTACCAAGCAATAGTGAACATATCCCACAACTCTCTATCGACCATAGAGACGGGCGCGTTCCAGAACTGCAACAATATGACATTGCTAGACTTTAGCCATAACAAGTTGTCTATGATCAGTCCACAAGCGTTTGATGAGAATAGTTATGCTTATACACTGCAGATGGCGCATAATGAGTTTACGGATTTCTCTCAGGTGAGTTAACAATATTAAATTACTAGCTTCCGCCCGCGGTTTCGCCCGCATAATATGTCGACAAATTATACACATAAACCTTCCTCTTGAATCACTCTATCTATTAAAAAAAACTGCATCAAAATCGGTTGCGTAGTTTTAAAGATTTAAGCATACATAGGTATATAGGGACAGAGAAAGCGACTTTGTTTTATACTATGTAGTGAAGAAGGATGTGTGAGGGTAGACCGCTAAATTCTAATTTTCATAGGTTTTTTATTCAATTACCCCTTCAGAGGTGCGTGGCTTGGGTTCGAACTCGAGACCTATAACTTGGAAGTCCGATGGCCACACGACTAGGCTATCACTGCTGTCTATAAATATACTGCTGTCTGTAAAACGTGCGGTTATGTTCTGACGCGGGGGCCAAGCAACCCACCTTGTATAACGTGTCATCATCTGCCTAGCCTTTTCCCAACTTTTTTGGGGTCGGCTTCCAGTCTAACCAGATGCAGCTGAATACCAGTATTTTACATGGAGCGACTGCCTATCTGACCTCCGCAATTAAATTAAATTAAAAAATTAAAATTATTTATTTCATCCACTTATTTAAATAAATTTACAATTTTTGGAATTACCTTTTAAGCAAGTTTTTGCTTGTGATAGGTATTTCCGCTTTTCTAATTTACAGTAACTACATACATAAGTGTGAAAATTAGCTAAAATCTAAACAGTTGATTAAATAAAATAAACATAGTAATTTTATCCTTTAGTTTGCGCTCTGGGTGTGTATGTGTGTGTGTGTGTGTGTGTGTGTGTGGGTGCGTGGGGCTGTGTGTGTGCATGTTTGTAGTATGTATGTTTGTGTCGTTTGTGTCCAAGTGTTTTTGGACTATGTAATTGTATGTAAAATTGATTCGATTTCATTGTAAGTTTTGTTTATCAGCCATTTAGCGATTGTTTTTTTGCAGTCGTGGTATGTCATAGGATATATGTTATTTTCTTTATTAACTACATTATATATGTGTGTTGATTGTTTTGTATATTGCCTTGAAGCAAAATAAGTTTTGACTGGGATTTCTGGAGCAACATTATTCTTCCTCCTGGCCTGTGCCCTGGCAGGGACAAAGGGAAGGGATTTATGTTTCTTTAAAACAATCTGAAGGATATATAGCTTCCTAACTGATAACAGATTTGATGTTAAGTATAGGCTTTCAGTGGGGAACCTCAGTGGTTTGAAGAACATCACCTTCAGAAGCGCTCTCTGCGCCCTCTCCAGTTCTAAAAATTTGGTTTTTGTTGCTCCGCCCCAGATTGGCAAGCAGTACATTACTATGGACTGACCCAGAGAGACGTAGATTTGCCTGATAAGTTCTTTAGTGGCCACATGTCGTAGTGACTTAAAGGTCCATATGAGCTTCCTGACTCTACTCATTATTAATTCTAAGTGTAAGTGCCATGATAACCTTTGGTCAAGCATAACACCAAGGTATTTGGTGTGACTAACTTTGGTAATATTTAAACAGGTACATATATTGTTGGAAGGTTCAGAGCATGTGTGGATTTTAATCTGAAGATCTTGTGATGGTTGCGTACTGTTGTAAATAGAGAAGCAGATATAATTGGTCTTAGAGACATTTAATGTTAGAAGATTGCGATTGAGCCAGGAAGCTATGATAGACAAGCCACGTTCCGCGGTACGGCCAACACTGTCCCAAGATGCTCCCGAGAAAACTATTGCTGTATCATCAGCGTAGGAGAATATATGAGCATCTTCTAAAGGCATATTACATAAGGTGTTTATGTAAATAAGAAACAGTGTTGGCCCCAGCACACTACCTTGTCCCACTCCGTAAGTCACAATTTCTTCAGAACTAGTGGCCAATCCAATCCGTACCACATATCTGCGCTCACTCAAGTATTCCTTGAAAAGCTTAAGTGGTACACCTCGCACGCCAATATCTTCTAACCTGTGTAGAAGTGTGGGAACAGAGACTGTGTCAAAGGCCTTTTTGAGGTCTAGAAAGACTGCCAGACACTTACTTCCGCTGTCAACTTTTTCAGTGACAGTAGAGGCAAGCGCCAAGATTGCATCCTCTGTAGATTTGCCCTGTCTAAAGCCAAACTGTGACGCTGAGAGAACGTTGTTTTTAGTTAGATATCTAATCAAGCGTTGGTTTATTACACGCTCAACTACTTTAGACAAGGACGGGAGGACAGATATCGGCCTATAATTTGACGAGTCAGCTCTGTTCCCACTCTTGTACACGGGTGTTATAACAGCTTGCTTTAAGGCAATGGGGAATGTTCCCTGTTCAAAACAAAGGTTAATAAGATGGGAAATAATTGGCGAAATAATTTGCTGTGCAGTTTTTAGAAAACTGACTGGAATTTTGTCCCAGCCGGTGGCACAATCAGATTTTAAACTTGTTATTACGGTTGCAACTTCATGAGGATCCGTGTTGAAAAATACAAAAGATGAAACTGGTGGATTTGGATCTCTTACGGGTATAGTGCTGTCATTAATAGCGACTCTTTCGGGGTTATTTAATATGTCGTCAGCCAGGTGCTTGCCTATTGTGGAGAAGTATTTGTTGACCTTGTTGACTGCTTCATGAGGGGTAACGGCTGATTCCAATAAATCTGTGTTGTGAGTTTTAGGTGGCTTACGTTGGGTAATAGTGTTAATACTTTGCCATAATTTTTTAGGGTTATTTTGTGTCTTGTAAAGTAGGTCACGATCATGTTTACGTTTCTGTCTTTTTAGTATACTATTGCAGTAGTTTCGGTATCTTTTAAAGGTGATTTTAAGAATGTCATTATATGGGTCTAGCTTTAGCTTCCTTTGCATGCTGTTGCGGTTATGTATGCAGCGCAGTAAACCTGTAGTCATCCAAGGTTTAATCAGCCTATATTTTACAGGGATACTTTTAACAAGAGTGCTGCCCGTGAGACATTGTTGAAGCAAGCTTATAAGGGTATCGGTAAGAAGATTAGGGTTGGTTAGGTTTAGAAGGTCTTGTATATTGTTAGATTTTAAGAGTTCCATGGCTTTATCTACGTTTATTATTGTTTTAGTTTTACTTAGTTGAAGTTTTTTCGTTAGATCGGATAGTTTTAGAAAAATCATATTGTGATCGGTAATTGTGGTGTCTAGAATACCAATAAAAGCAGATTTTTTATTAGGCGTTAATTTTAAAATGAAGTGATCTAAACAACTTTTATCTCTTGTTGGAAATGAGTGTCCAGGGAGTAGGCCGTGCATCGCCAACATATTTAAATAATTAAGTCTATTTGAACGCTCGTATGATTGTTCTTCTTGTTTAGAGATTAAATTTATGTTGATGTCACCAGTGATTATGACGTTTTTACTTGGTGCAATTGTTGCTAAGTGGAGAGATAAAGAATTAATGAAGTCATCTGCATTTGTTTTTGATGGAGAGCGATAAATACCTATGACGATAAGATCGGGCTTGATGGTTACTTGCAGGCAAGAAGCATGAGTTAATTTAATTTCTTTTATTTTATAATTATGTTTGTTACAGACGTAAATGACGACACCGTCAGCTTTATTTAAATGTTTGGTGGTGTGGTGTGCCGAGTAGTTGTTTAGTTGGGGGATGTTTTTATTGGGGTTCAGCCTGCATTCACTCAGCACAACAAGGTCAACAGCGAAATTAAAATTAGCTAGGTTTAGTTGCAGGTCAGTGAAATTTAAGTAGATACTTCGTATGTTCTGAGAGACAATCGTAAAGTCAGTGTTTTTTATTTCAATTGATGTATTAAAAGTGTGTAGTGATAAGTTCGATACTTGTGCTATTTCCGTGTTATCAATTTCAGTAATAGTTTCTAGAGTGTTATCCATTATTGTATGTTAGGTTTATCGATATAGGAATATGAAGTAGTTTGGGAAATTGAGATGTGTAAGTGTTTGTGTATGTTTGAGTGTATCCGTATGTTTGAGTGTCTATGCATGAGTGAGTGTATGTGAGTATGTAGTTTATGCAAGGTAGGTTAGATTGTAGTAAAAGTTTATTAGTGTGTGTTATTAGTGTGTAAGAGCGTATTACAATTAAGTTATTTAAACGTGTTAGTATCATTATGTTAAACATATCAATCTTTCTATAACATGAATTTAATTTGTAAATATCAATATACATAAACAATAGGCATATAGCACAATGATTCAATAGGACTAGTCATATTTGTTGCATAAGTTTGTTCACTTGCATTTCGTTTTTAATTATGATTTTGGGTGAGTTGTCGTCCTTTTTAACGCATACCTGACCAAAGGTTGTCCAGCAGTATTTATAACCTTTCGATTTAGCCAAATCGCGGGCGAGAAAATGCAAGCGTGCGCCCTTGCTGGTTAGCTGCTCCGATACATAGATGGGTGAGTATTCATCAGTCTTGAGTCCTAAATGCTGTGCACACAATTTACCCTTGTTTGTTCTGTTAAAGGTCCGAGCCGATTTCAAGAAGTCTGTCTTTAATATAGCTGATGTTAGCTCGATTATGATAGGTCCAGTTTTCATGTCGCCTCGCTTGTTTGGAACCCGGAAAATGTCCTTGATGTCGTTTTGTGGGATAGGACAATTCACTGCATTTGACAGGTGCTTGAACATTGTTATTAAATCATCCTTGGTTTCTTTATTAATTTTCGGTGCATTTTTTATTTCTAAATTCGTTTTTCGGCTCCCTCGTTGCAGGTCTTCGATTTTATCTTCAAGTAAGACTATCTGGTCCTCATCTTTCTTAGTCTTGACTTCTAAGTGTTCAATTTTCTTCCTCAGTTCTTCATTTTGGGCGGAGAGGCAGGCCATGGCGTTTTCAATATTCCTGTTCGTATCCTTGATCTCCATTAATGTAGAAGACATTCTTTTTATTTCTTCGTTCTGGGTTGTAATTAACGACGAGATGAGATTTTTGATTTCCTCTTTGAAGTTGCAGAAATCCAAATCGTAATCAGGCTCCCGGCCCCGCTTAGCACGGTGGGCAACAAAGTTGGGCGGAGTATGTTGAGTCTCCATACAGGCAGAGATGTTCGATTCCGATAGAGATTTATTTGCCGAGTGCTCCATTGTAAGTGCTGTGTATTTGGCCAAGCTAGTTGTTGTGCTATGATGCCTTTCAAAAATGATCAGGCAATAAGTTGCAGGTTAATAACGCCTTGTAGATTTTAATAGCAATACATGCAACTTGAATTTGCCCACACTATTGATTCAGGCGTTTTTGGAAAATGTTTGAATAGTTGAGGGTAACCAAACAATGTTAGTAAAAACTAGTGACTGGATCGATCGTTTTGAACGTTTTAATTCACGTAACAACGCACAAACGCCGCCACCGATATGTCCACAGATCACTAGTCACTTAATAAGTCCACTCACACCAAGTTTTCGCAATTTTAAAAAGTTCTGACAGCAAGAAGTTTTTATTTAACGAGAGCTCAAATCACGCACTATGTATGTATGTGACGTCACATGACGCAATCCATTCAGTAACTGGGTAATACGATACCCCCTGGTAAAACTGGCTGTCAGACTTTCGGGCTTCTGACTACCCGTAACGTCAAAGATCCACGAATGACAGCCGGGACCAACGGCTTAACGTGCTTTCCGAGGCACGGAGGAGTCTCAATATGTAAAGATGGTCACCCATCCACTCCCAACCACGGCAAGCGTAGCTTAACCTGATGAATCGACCTGTGCGGCTGTTTGTACTTAGCCACGAGCTCCGCTTCCAGAATTTCAGAAATGACAATAGTCAAAAAAAAGCTATCTCTTTTTTTTCTGGGTAAAGTGCCCAAAAGTTTAATTTTAATGCTAGCATTTTTGTTTCTTTTGTGAGAAATCTTTACCCGTCATTTGGGCCTAAATAATTTTGATACAGGGCAAGCTACGCCACCGCTCTGAAGTTGACCCATACGCTCCCATGAACACGTATGTGTGTTGAAGACACTGAGCTTAGAATAGCATAAAAAATAACAAATAATAATAGCAATAATAGCAGTGTTTGTGTTAAAAACGGTTAAAAAACTTTATCTTCTTACAGATACCCATACAAAACATGTCAGGCATACAAGTCCTAAACGCATCATACAACAAAATAGAATCCATACAAAAGTTGGCATTCCCGAAGCTGTACGAGTTAAATACAGTGGATTTATCTCATAATAATCTTAGCCAGATCTTCAATGCTGTGTTCCAGAATCTATTTTCTATAAGGTAAGCCTACTGACATAACTACACGCTTTTTTTTTTTTAATGCTGGGAAATCATCCAATGACTTCTCCCGCTCTGGGTGGAGCGGAAGGGAGTGTCAGACTCTTACTGACTAAAACCCATCCATGTTCCTTCCTTAACCCTTTATGTTCCGGGGTAGCGGTAACCCTTTCGGACAATCCCGCTTACCCGGCAGGCTTGGCCCTGAGGGGCCCCTTCATATGCTGACATCTCTTTGAGGCGCGCGTGGAACATATACGTCCGGCACGGGTCTGGTGCTGATCGGACGGTGAGTCACCCATTACTCACCGTCCGCAGGCCCGCGCCTACGGTGGCCGGGAGTCGTCACGTGGCTCCCGACGCCCGGGGCGTCTCCTGCGGCGGCTGGGACGGGAGGACCTTTCTCTCTCCCATCCCGCCACCTCCTTCGCGAGCATGACTTTTTCGCAGAAGGAGGTGACTGCCTCCCACTCCCTCTCGCCCGGACCATGGCTTGCACCAGGGCCGGGCGCGAGATGTCGCCGCCGCCGATCGCCTCTTCGAGGACATAACTTCACGCTAGTAATCCCCGAAAGATTAGACAGTGGTCTAACTGTAGTACACCCACATTCCGCCTGTTATGTTTGAGTCCCATGTAATAGGGGGCGAGCCTATTGCCTTGAACCGGGTATAATAATAATAATATCCATGGACATTTCACACAACGCCATATAGTCCCAAGCTAAGCAACCTAATGCTTGTGTTATAGTAACGAGATGGCTGATAAACTACTTATAAACATTTTCTTTTCGTAAATACATACATATTATAGATAGAAAATAAACTATATATATATAAACTATATTGTATGAATCCAAACTTCGGGCTTTTTTTTTTTGAGGCTGGGAAATCATCCAATGACTTCTCCCGCTCTGGGTGGAGCGGAAGGGAGTGTCAGACTCTTACTGACTAAAACCCATCCATGTTCCTTCCTTAGTCCTTTATAGCGGTAGCGGTAACCCTTTCGGACAATCCCGCTTAAAACTTCGGGCTACTACTAAGAAATCTAGAGCTCAATAACGCTTTCCCTGATCCTGGAATGCTCCTTATGTTCCGCGAGCCTGCGGACGGTGAGTAATGGGTAGCTCACCGTCCGATCAGCACCAGGCCCGTGCCGGACGGCGCGTACATGTTCCACGCGCGCCTCAAAGAGATGTCAGCATATGAAGGGGCCCGTTATGGCCGAAGCCTGTCAGGTCAGCGGGATTGTCTGAAAGGGTTACCGCTGCCCCGGAACACAAAGGGCTAAGAAAGGTTCATGGATGGGTTTTAGTCAGTAAGAGTCTGACACTTCATTCATCTCCACCCAAAGCGGGAGGAGTCATTTGATGATTTTCTATCATTAAAAAAAGGGCCTTATGCTCAGAAGTAGTGCTTGCGACCAATATGACAACGAGGCAATACAGGGTGAAATTGAATTCATGGGCAAAAAAATCTGCTGTTCTATACATTAGACTCACATAACTCGTCAAAATGTATGGAACAGCTGATTGTTTTTCGCGATTTCAGGTGTGTTCCTATTGTAAAAGTTGTTCATAATGATGAGTACAGTGACCCCTTAAAATATTGTCCATGAATTCAATTTCACCCTAAATATAATAGATAGTTTAATTATGTTTTAATTTTTCTCCTCCACAGATTTCTTAACCTAAGCTACAACTCCTTAGAAGTGATAAAACCAGCGACTTTCGGCACTATTCCTACAGTATTAGAGCTCGATTTGTCTCACAACAAACTACGCGACATTTCTAGAGGCAGCTTAGCTAAGCTAGTCAGCGCTCGCCTTATTGATATCAGCTATAATCATGTGGAGAAGCTATTCCAAATACCTATCAGTTTGGGGTGAGTATTGTTTTATGTACTTACTAGCACTTTGCCCGCGGCTTCGCTCCCGTGGTCTTTCCCGTAGGACCCGTTATTTTTCCCGGGATAAAAAGTAGCCTATGTTACTCCTAGAAAACTACGCTTTCCAACGGTGAAAGAATTTTTTAAATCGGTCCAGTAGTTTCGGAGCCTATTCATTTCAAACAAACAAACAATTAAATCTTTTCTCTTTATAATATTAGTATAGATATAGACTAGCTTTTGCCCACGGCTTTGCGCGCGGCCCAATAGGGAATTTGCATTTGTTTCAAGTAAGAACCGATTAATGGTGTTCAAGTCATCATCTGCCTAGCCTTTTTCAACTATGTTGGGGTCAGTTTCCAGTCTAACCGGATGCAGCTGAATACCAGTATATTACATGGAGCGACTGCCTACTTGACCTCCACAACCTAGTAACTGGGCAATACGATACCCCTTGGTAAGACTGGCTGTCAGATTTTCGGGCTTCTGACGACTGTCAAAAATGCACAAATGACAGCCGGGACCAACGGCTTAACGTGCTTTCCGAGGCACGCAGGAGTCTCAGTATGTAAAGAAGGTCACCCATCCACTGCCAACCCCGGCAAGCGTGAATTCCATAAAAGACAAGATATAAAATTAAATTGGTTCAAAATATAATTTTCTATTATTACTCCACAGTGAACTAAACGCCGCCCACAACAACTTAACAGAAATCAAACCGAACACCTGGCCGTCAATGAACGCGCTCCTCCGGCTGAACTTTTCGTCCAACATGTTGGGCGACACGTTGGCGTCCGATAGCTTCTCCAGCCTGTTGACGCTACAAGCTCTGGATTTGTCGGACAACGGCTTGACGAAACCGCCTTGGGAGTCGCTGTCAACGCTAACTAGTTTGCAGTATTTGTATGTGCAGGTAAATATATAATTCTCTAAATAATATAAAAAGGCGTTTTTTGTGTCCGATTTGTTGGTTTCCAACTTGTTAGCTTCCAACTTGTTGGCCGATTTGTTGGCGTCCAACTTGTTGGCCGATTCGTTGGGGTCCGAAAAGTTGGGCGATTAGTCAGCATTCAACATGCTGGATAGTCGAAAGTAGGATCCTTCGATTCAACATCGGCCAACATCCGATTCGTTGACAACTTGGTATAAATAAGTTGGGCGACATGTTGGCGAGAGATAGCTCCTACAGTCTGTTGATGATACCTTCTCTGGATTTGTCGATCGAGGCCACCGTGGGAGGCGCTGGCTACGTTTAATGACTGCAGTATTTTTGTTGCAAGTAAATATGTATTGAACAATTTGTATGTATTTCCCGTCACATATAATTTTAATGTTATGATACATGTATACAAAACATTGTGAAACATTTTAAAAGAGTAACGGTGGAGTTTCATAATTTTAATGTTATGATACATGTATACAAAACATTGTGAAACATTTTAAAAGAGTAACGGTGGAGTTTCTTGCCCATTCTTCTCCACACGAAACTACCTTTTGGAAGGGGCGACTAGAATCAATTCAATTTTTGTTCATTTTGACGTTCAAAAGTGCCATTCTTGTGCCTATTTGGAATAAATGTTTTGACTTTGACTTTGACGTAAAGTTTGGCAGAGATGTTATAACATAGTATAACATCACGCCAGTAATCCCCGTAGGTACCTAATAGTACACATACATTTTATCAGTAATGTTTAAGTTCCATGAAATAGTGGGCGAGCCTATTGCTATATATATATAGACCGGACGCAAATCCAGACTCCGGCCTGGTAATGTAAAATTCCAGATGGTAAAACCCAATAAAACTTCCTGACCAGGGAATCGAATCGAGGACCTCATGCTCAGTGGTAGTGCTTGCGCTCACTGGACCTATTGCTGAAATAAAATCTTTTTCTCAAAAGATAGTTCTTTTTTTTTTAAATCTTTATGTATGGAGCATTGTCAATCAGACTAAGTCGCTCCGTAGTTCTTTCTTTGTCTATGAAACAACAATTCTAGTTTTTTAAGTTCTCCTATCTCCCCACATTCCAGGACAACAACATAACAGAACTAAGCCGCTCAGCATTCGGCAACTTACCAACAATGTTCAAGCTAGACTTATCGCGCAACCAACTGACAACTATCGCGCAACGCACGTTCAACGGCCTGCAACAGTTGCTCGATCTGTCCCTCAGTGGAAACAAGCTTGAGCATATACCTAATGAGGCTTTTAAAGGATTGGTGGCGCTAAGGTATGTTGAATATTGTTTTATGACAAATCAGTCGGGAAACTATCTTGAATCAGTCGGACAACTATCTTGAATCAGTCGGGCAACTATCTTGAATCAGTCGGGCAACTATCTTAAATCAGTCGGGCAACTATCTTGAATCAGTCGGGCAACTATCCTGAATCAGTCGGGCCACTTTCTTAAATCAGTCGGGCAACTATCTTAAATCAGTCGGGCAACTATCTTAAATCAGTCTGGCAACTATCTTAAATCGGTCGGGCTACTATCTTAAAACAGCCGGTCAACTGTTTTAAATCAGTCGGGCAACTATCTTAAATCAGTCGAGCAGCTATTTCACTATAAAAAATAGTACAAATAAAAAAAAATGGGTCTCTCGGATAAAATGTGGTTTGATATGATTTAAATATTTATCATTTCACAGGAAGTTGGATCTATCACATAACTTCTTAGAAAAGATTGATAACAAGACGAATGGATTATTGGACGATTGTCTGTCTTTAGAAGAGGTGAGTTCCTTATTGTATGGCCTTGAATCAAATTTGGATTAGCATACAAGCCACAGATATAGATAGACATAGATAACGCAAGAGCAACTACTTCGCGTGCCTAGCTTACGTACAAAAATCGTAAGTGGTCACTTTCGCGCTCAGTCTGCATCGGTATACAGCGCTAGGCGGATCATCATACATCACTAAATAGTGCTTGTGAGTCATAATAGGTAGTCAAAAAATGGCACGCTTGGTTTTCGATCATCATACATCACTAAATAGTGCTTGTGAGTCATAATAGGTAGTCAAAAAATGGCACGCTTGGTTTTCATACAGATCGTGAAACTTGCGTTATCTATGTCTATCTATATCTGTGATACAAGCTGACACTGACCTGCAAATTGCAAAAAAAACTGTCGAAATTTGAATTTCGCGGGTTGTAGTTTTCACCTTAAGGTCTGAATATGAGGTACAGAGGCCAGCACATCAAGGTACTCCAATTTGTCAAATTTCTCGATAGATTTTCAACTTTATTACAAACGCATTAGGTTCATTTACAATTGGGAAAATTTGACAGTTTGGGATAGCTTGATTTGCTGGTGTCTATACAAATAAGCGTACCTTTTATTCTATATTACTTTTCACCTCACAGGCTCGGAAAGAGTCTGTTTGTCATTCGAAATCTGAGCCGAAAATCGATTTTTGCTCTCTAGCGTGGAAAGAGTTTTTAAAATTCGAACCTTTCTATTTAATAATTTTCTATACTTGGCAGTCCACTGAAAATGCATGACACGGTCTAAAATAAAATATTAAATAATACCGCTCACCTTAAAAACTTCCATCACAGTACCGAAATTAAATATTTTGCGAGGATATAATTGTAAAATTGGAATTAATGTTAATAAATATTCCATTTGATTAAAAAAATCTGTGACGTCACATTTGAATATGCCATAAAAATACTACCCTGTCAAATACCCAATTGTGTAGTAATTTAAATTTAATTTTTAAATAAAATAAATACCAAATTAATATGTTATTTAATCCTTTGCTTGGCAAAAATAAATATGTATTAAATTAAATTAGTTAGTTATTTGTGTTAAATTAGTTTTTTTCTTTCATTCTCCTTAGAGGACAAGTAGGATATAGAACAAAATACAGGGTATTTAATTTTGGAGATATTCTATGTAACTCATAAGATACCTACATTGCCAAGTATCTGTTATTTTCTTCACATGAGTCAATGTATCCGAGACGCCCGAACAAAATAAAACTCAACAACACCTGTTTTCTTGCACCTAGCAGTTTCCTCGCTGTAGTGAGGTGAAAAATTGTGTGTTGCGCTCGGCAGCAAAGCTTTTCTGCGTCTCGTACCTTTGAAACCTTCGTTACGCTCAGGATTCTATATTTGAACCACTCGCTTCGCTCATGGTTCAACCCTAGAATCCTTCGCTTACTCAGGTTTCAATAGAAGTACTCGCGCCAAAAATCAACTTTCCAGCCTTGCATAACAAATAACTATTTTCTAATCATATTTGTTTTCCATTATACAAATTGTTCTTTGTATGGTATCAATATTTTAAATTATTTTCTTTCATATTTTTCGTGTGGTTAGTAAGTAACTAACCTGGTGTCTGAGTTTTTACCCTGCCCATGGGTCTCTGACTTAGCTTCACATGCTGTTGAGAAATATCTCTCAGACACGGTGGTTTCCTCACGATGTTTTCCTACAATAGGGGTGTTTACAGGGTAAAAACCAAGAAATTATATTGAGTCTGTCCATCAGATAATAAAAAAATATCAGTCTTGTATTTTCAGCTTTATCATATTAATAAAATTTACTTAGATAAAACGCATTAAAGTTGGGAAGTGGGAGCATGTTACGTCACAATTCAGTACAAAATCTATCAAGAAATGGCGCCATGCCACATTTTAACACAATGTATCGAAGTAATCTTTTGATTACGTGAAAAAAGAAAAAATACGTATTCATTTTTTTTTATAATCTAGCTGAAGGACTAAGAAATAAAATTTAGCCAACATCCTTATACGAACATGAATCCAAAAAGTCAGAGGTCCGTGCCTTGGGTTCGAACTCGAGACCTAATACTTGGCAGTCTGACGGTCACACGGAGGCTATCACTTCTTATTGTTGTTTCAAATGTTAGTTTATAATAAAGTATTTTAATTTTCCAGGTAATTCTAAGCCACAATAAAATAGGTTTCCTAACAAAGAAGATGTTCCCCGCGAGCCCCTGGATTCCCTACAGACTGCGAGAAATTGACCTGAGTTACAACGAGATACCGGTGTTGACTCATGACCTCACGTTAGGGGCTCAAAAAGTTAAAAAATTGAATCTGGCTGGGAATTTTATTAATGATATTAGAAATAGTAAGTTTTTTTTTCATATTTTTTGTTGTTATATTATAATTTGATAATGTATGTGTACAAAACATTTTAAAAGAGTAACGGTGGAGTTTCTTGCCCATTCTTCTCCATACGAAACTACCTTTTGGAAGGGGCGACTTGAATCAAATCTATTTTTTGTTCATTTTGACGTTAAAAAGTGCCTTTCTTGTAGTTATTTGAAATAAATGATTTGACTTTGACTTTATAAAAAATAATTAGCATCATCTGCGTAGCCTTGTCCAAACTATGTTGGAAAATATTTTAGTGGAATATTCCATAAACTTTATTTTAAATATTTTTAAAATATAAATTTAATTGTTTTTTGGTCGTTCATCTTTTTTTCTTATAAAATATATTTTTAATATTTCTTTAAAAAATATAAAAACAATGTATAAGACAGCCGATTTGTTTTCGATATTTCAAAGTTGGTCTCATAGTGAAAATTACTCATAATCATGGGTTCTGTCACGCCCTGAAAGGTTAACAGTGAATTAAAAATTACTGTGTATTATTCAATTTATTTTGTAATTATTACTAACTTTTATTTATTGGATGTCCTTATTTTTCAGATGTCCTTGGAAATCTGACATCTTTGGAAGTACTGGATTTATCTCACAATAATCTGAAAGATATGATATCAAGAACATGTAAGTGTTTATTTCTGTTGATTTTAGATAAAATGAGATAAAACTAGCTTTGCCAGCGCTACCGTCTGCGTGTATTACGATAATTATCCCACAGTAGAGTATGTGCTATTCCAGACTATAATCTAACTCAGTGCCAAATGCCATCCGGATACGTTCAGCCGTTCTGACAGAGACTGAGTAAACGAACATGTTTCCAAACATTCACATGTTTATAATAACGGGACAACACATGTGGTTAGTGACTAACTTGGTGTCACAGTTTTCATGCTGCCCATGGGCCTCTGACTTAGCTTCACATGCTGTTCAGAAATATCTTTCAGGCATGCTGGTTTCCTCACTATGTTTTCTTTTACCACTGTTATAATAAAAAAAATACACAGTTGTTTAAATATACAATTCGCACTTGAATCTGAAAAGTCAGAGGTGCGTGCGTTGGGTTCGAACTCGGGACCTATGACTAACGACTAAAGTAATATTTTTTACCATTCCAGCCGAACTCAAGTTCAGCTTCCCAGAGAACATAACAGAGCTACATCTCAGAAACAATTCCCTGCAAACATTGCCTACTGCAAACATCATGTCGGCTAAACAACTCAAGTTGTTAGATGTACGACAGAACGAGCTGACGAGCTTCGAGCCTCAGTTGGTGAGGAAAGTCAGACACGAAGGGCTGACGGTCTTATTTCAAGGTAAGATACAGAGATAAACTGACAAATCTGACAGCCAGTCTTACCAAGGGGTATCGTATTGCCCAGTTACTGGGTTGTGGAGGTCAGATAGGCAGTCTCTCCATGTAAAATACTGGTATTCAGCTGCATCCGGTTAGACTGGAAGCCAACCCTAACATAGTTGGGAAAAGGCTAGGCAGATTTTAAGCGTCATGTATACCGTAAATGAACTTATTTTCTTTCTTTTGATATTAATGTTTTGTCATGAATTACAGGAAACAGCCTAAAATGCGATTGCTTCACGCGTCCATTAAAACACTACCTAAATCACATGCGACCATCTTCACTGAAAATGGATGAAAAATATCAAAATCTAACCTGTGCTGAACCAGTTACATTACAAAATGAAAATCTACTAACTGTAGACGAAGATAGATTATTGTGCACTGGCAACACTGAAGTGGACGCTCAGATTTTGGAGCATAGCAACACTGAGGGCGAGAGTGCGTTCGATTTTATTTCTGAACCGGATTTGGCTTTCAGAGATGTACAATAGTAAGTATTATTTATTAATTTAATTATCTACGTTGGAAGTCTTTAAACAGACTACGGGCCCAGGTTGGCCGAAGCAAGGAAAACCTTCCCAGGTGGAGATTCTTAGACAACTCCGCCTTGGACGTGTCTTGTCGTGTGCGCGTTACAGGAACTGATGGACGCTAGTGATGGTGCTTAACACATAGCCGAATTGGGTATTTGAAAGGGTAGTCAATAACGTTACTTTTTATGAACTGCCAAAACGCGGCATTTGTACGTGATTTATATGGCATCTTGAAATGTGACGTCAAAGATTTTTAGAATCAAATTGAATACTTATTAACATTAAATCAATTTTTACAATTATATCCTCGCATAATAATTAATAATTAATTTATGCACGGTGATGGAAGTTTTAAGACGAACGGTCTTATTTTCTATGTGATGTCATGTTTTATTTATGACCGTGTCAAATAGCCAATTCAAATGAGGTGATTAATTTGCCTAACTTTTGTTGAAAAAGGTGTTAAATTTACCATTACTTTGATTTATAGGTTTTACGGACAATTAGAAACAGTTGTTCAAACAATTTTTGAATACATTCACCGTTTTATACCAAACAGGAAATGTCTTGAACCACTGTCGCGCACCTGATTTAGGGCGAATATCAACAATGAAACTGTATTCAAAATTTCCCACTGACAGCACTTGAACTCAAACTCAAAGCATTTATTTCAAATAAACCAATTACAGGCACATTTGAACTGTCAAGGGGTCGGTCAGTCAGAAAGATGAAGCTAGTTGCCCATTCCAAAGCAGTAGGTTGCTCTTAGAGGAGCTCGTGGCTAAGTACTGTAGAGGATGGAAGATCCTCTATTAAGGGGGCTCAGTGGTAGAGCGTGTAATGTGTGTATTGGGTCTTTTCTACACTAAGAAAAGAAACACGGATGGACACACATGTATTATATTTTCACTTTGTTATAACGAATACATCTGTTTAGCTTCGCTGCCTGCGGTCAAGTCTAGAATATGTAAAAACCTAACTATCTCATAAAATATTTGAAAGGTTCGAATGCCGTCAGATAATTTCCAGCCTTGTACAACATAAGGTTTTACTCTAAGGCTCTACAGTACTAACAGCCGCGCTGGTTGATCCATAAGGTTAAGCTACGCTTGCCGGGGTTGGCCATGAATGGGTGACCATTTTTACATAACGAGACTCCTTCGTGCCTCGGAAAGCACGTTAAGCCGTTGGTCCCGGCTGTCATTTGTGCATCTTTGGCAAGTTGTTAAGGGTTGTCAGAAGTCCGACATTCAAACTTACCCAGGGGCCATTACCCAGTTACTGACCGGGTTGTGGAGACAGGTGGTCGCTCCATGTAAAATACTGGTATTCAGCTGCATCCGGTTACACTGGAAGCCGACCCCAACATAGTTGGGAAAAGGCTAGGCAGATTGATATGCTTGTGCGACCCCGCGCCCCTTACGTTTATCAAATGACATCTTATTCACGGTTTTTACGTATTTTAAAGTAATATGCTAGCAACAATAGTATCATTGGATATGTTATTTCGGCCCTTCTGTCACATCTTCGGTAGTATAGTGGTAAGTATCCCCGCCTGTCACGCGGGAGACCGGGGTTCGATTCCCCGCCGGAGAGATTCTTTTTGTGATTTTAAAACATTTTTCGGCAATTGTTTTTACATTTTTTTGTAGTATTTTTTTTTGTTTTTTATTTTTAATCTTCATAATTTATATTTTTGTAATTTTGTGATTTTAAAACATTTTTCGGCAATTGTTTTTACATTTTTTTGTAGTATTTTTTTTTGTTTTTTATTTTTAATCTTCATAATTTATATTTTTGTAATGTTTTCAGTCTCTTTATAACTATACTTAGCTTACCCGTCTCATTTTTTACATAGTTTTAATATTTTTTTTGTGAGTCGGGTCGATTGATCAGGTTAAGCTTCGATTGCCGAGGTTGGTCCGTGGATGGATTACCATCTTTGCCTCGGAAACAACGTTAAGCCATTGGTCCTGGCTGCCAATTGTAGATCTTTGACAGTTTTAAGAAGCCCGAAAGTCTGACAACCAGTCTATCCAAGGGGTATCGTGTTATCCAGTAACTGAGTTGTAGAGGTCAGATAGGCAGTCACTCCATGTAAAGTACTGGTATTCAGCGACATCCGGTTAGACTGGAAGCCGACCCTAACATAGTTGGGAAAAGGCTATATATAATATAACCAAGTTTGAAAACTGTGAATATACTTATCGGATTTGTATGCTGCGTTTGGCAATCCATACTATATTAATATTATAATTCACTGAACGGAATTCGAATTTTTTAGGCAGAGAGTTAGATTGCATCCAGGGGAAGGACATAAGCTACCTTGTCTCAAAATATCTCCTGAAATTGTGGTATAACCAAACGCCAAGCGGACAAAGTCGCGAGCGGTCATAATTATATATATTTTTTTAAAGAGTTTAGGCTATCCGCGCCTATAGGTTTCAGATTTCGGCACTCTTTACACATCTTCGGTAGTATAGTGGTAAGTATCCCCGCCTGTCACGCGGGAGACCGGGGTTCGATTCCCCGCCGGAGAGATTCTTTTTGTATTTTTTGTAATCACAATTTACGGGTATTTTTAAGAAAAACGTCAAAATAAGTAGAAATTGCGATACATAACTGTGTTTTTTTTAATTCGTTTTTTTTTCACTATTATTTTAGCAGTAACACAAAATATTATTTGTCTTTTTGCTAATGGCTCGAAGTTTAATTTAACCCGCTTATGCCAAAACGAGGTTTATTCGCAAAGCCAAAGTATAATAAATCAATGATTCTATCATTGGAATACTGATAGCCATATAATTATGAAGCTAATTATTTCTTTGAATATGGCTGTCAATATACCTGCTAATAATTCTTGCTTTCCTTGTTATTATCTAATTTAAAATGTTTTAATTAAATCTTGTTGTTATTTAATGGTTGAATGAGTACTTTTTCCTTCGTAAGTGCCTGATATAAATGTTTTTTTTATCTTGTATATTTTTTTATTATTATAATTCTTTTTTAATTTTGAGTATGAATGTGGATGGGTATACAATTAGAGGAAGACTAAAGGACCAATGGATAGATTGTGTGAAAGATGATATGGCCAGAAAGGGAGTGACTACCGAGATGACGACTAATAGAGAAGTATGGAAGAAAAAGACATGTTGCGCCGAGCATAAATAAATTAGGATAAGGGCAGGAGAATGATGATGATATATATTTTTATTTATTGATAATTCAATTTTATTGACATTATTTTGATAAATTTTGTTTCTTTTATTGCTCCTCTTACAAACTTAAACACCTGCCATCTAATCTCTTCACCACCCCAAATAAAATAATGCACAAACAAAACTTCAACCAATTTCAAATCTTTTTCAGTTCCCAAGTATCGATCTATGCCCACTGGTTCATCACATCGAACGAAGACGTCGGTGATTTCATCCTATACATTCGAGACAACACAAACAAGCTCCAGTACTCCTCAGACGTGGCATACAACCTAAGATCCTTAACCATTCCCATCGACGAAGAATTCAAAAAATCACTACAAGATGGAAAAACACATGAAGTTTGCATTCAAGCGAAAAATTCGAATAATACTCCCCGCAAATGGCATCCCAGTCAATGTCAAAACGTGCCCACAGATTATAATTCGTGGCCCAAGAAGTTGATAGTCGATAAAAGGAGGTTGACCAAGAAAAAGGTTAAGTATAGCTGGTTTGGAAGCAATAGCGTTATTGGGTTGGTTAGTGATTCTATTTTGATAACTTTGTGTATATTTTTGAGTGTTTGTTTTAAAATTACTGATGATTTGTAGATGTGGAATTAAAATAGGTTGATTGGTATACAATATGGAGACCACATATTTGCAATTAATGAAACCACAAGTAATATTAGTTCCTAAAAGTATTGCAAAGCTAAAAATTGAAGTACAAACCGTAAATTAAAAAAATAATTCAGTCAAAGTACTTACTGTTTAGAAAATTTAATGTCGCTAGCTACCACAATCTGTTAAATTAATACATAATAAATAAATTTCATTGCTAGATTTTCAAAAAATTTACAGTTTGACGCCAGCACATCAAGCTATCCCTAACTGTCAAATTTTCTCAATCAAAAATGAACCTTATGTCTTTGCAATAAAGTTGAAATACCATCAAAGAAATCTGACAGATTGTGGTAACTTGATGTGCTGGCCTCTGTACCTTGAGCTCAGAAGAGCGGCAACGCAGTCGGAAAATTCATTGAGTCATTGACCAATAGTGGTCCAATCCTAGTGTTCAAATTTGCAAAAGAGTAACGGTGGAGTTTCTTGGCCATTCTTCTTTATACAAAACTACCTTTTGGAAGGGGCGACTAGAATCTGTTCTATTTCTTGTTCATTTTGACGTTCAAAGGTGCCTTTGAACGTCAAAATGAACCTATTTGAAATAAATGACTTGACTTTGCTGAAAATTAAAAATCTTTTCGACCTAATTACTGGACTGATTTCGTTAATTTTTTGTATATCATCAGAAAAGCATGACAAGTATGTGGTTTCATGTATTGCATGTATGTTGTATCCGTATTTTATATATTGTAATATTTGTATGACCAAGATAATTAGACAACAGGGTCCAAATGTCTGCTAAGAGCCGGCGCACATAATATGCCAAACAAATATCAATCTTATACTAGTTGTGATAAAGTTGAAAATAAATATCATTCACACCTCCATTTGGTCGGCGTGTGTTAAAATCTATTCTCAACTTAATTTTTAGGCTTTCAACGTTGATTTTTGTTTGGTAGCGACAACCGCGTCGCGCTGCAAATAACTGCTGTTTTAATATAGACCATCGTCTGTCACTTATATGTATGTCGAACACTGATGACATTGACACATTTCCATGACTGCCGTTATACAGAGTTGATATGACATAGGGGCATTAAATTACACTAAGTTTACTATACTTGTTTTGTATTAATTCGATACGGTATAAAAATAAAAAGCACCAAAAATTAGTTTTTTCTTTCAAACAAACTAAATAGCTTACAAATCAGAGTAAAACGCAACCAACCTTTGTAAATAAAAACTGACCGCCGCGCCGGAGCGCTGTTAGGAAAGATACATTGTGTTCAAACGGGGCAAAAACTTAAAAAAAGTCATTTGCGACTAAACTACTGCTCCTTTTTAATTGATTTCTGGTACAGAGCCTGAAAATGGTCCCTTTTATAGGCAGTTTAAAGGAAAGCCCCTCTGTCGTATCAACTCTGTATAAACACGCACACGCTCTTAGAACACCCAAGCTTTGGCGGGTATTTTTGCAACATTTTACACAGTAACAGTAATTATTGACGATACAAAGCAAATATTAACATATTTCTAATCGACTTCAAAAACAGGAGGTGTCAATTGGAACGCATTAAAAAAAATGATTTCCAAAAAAAACACTGCAAAGTGAAATATAATAATCTGTTCACAATTGACGGTAAAATCGGTGAATATACATAAAACAAAAACATAGGTACATACAGTCGAACAAAGAACCTCCTCTTTTTCGCAGTCAGTTAAAAAGAAACAAATCTATCGAATTAGTATATCGAAATCTTTGGTCAAGAATTTTCTTGATCGAAGTATCAATGAAAAATCATGACTTCGTTATACCATTTTTCGGCCCTTGTCGGCACAACATGTTTTCTTCTTCCATTCACCCCTGTCAACCGTCCCCCAAACAAAATTCAAAACGTTTGAAAATATTTGTGAAAGTAATCACAAAGCGCCCCCAAGACTCACAACGCATGTCGCTGCCGGCCTGCTACTGAACACGAATACTTACAACTACATACAAACTCTTTCGTAAGGATGTGACTACAAACATTGAAACTGTAATTTGGAGGGGCGCGCCATGTTATCGCAGCTCCACTATTCACTACAGGTCTTTCTTATAATTCCCATCCATCTTTCTTTGGCTTCCCTGCCCTTCTCCATCCATCAGCTTTTTCATCACTCTTTTAGTCACATGGGTTTCTTCACTCAAGTAAGGAACAACATATCTCTAGGGACTACCCTAGAGATATGACATTAAAAAAACACCTTGATTGACAGTTGAATTTTTGATATGGTCTTAGGTATCAAAGAATCAACTGTCAATCACCTCAATAACCATAGAGTTCTTATGACATAAAAAAAACACGTTTTATATTTTTTTATAATGCAGTATACAGACATGACGAATATTATTATGAAATTGATAAATAATTTTCTTCTAAAATATATTTAATTAAAAAAAAACCTTTTTGGTCATAAGCTTGAAATGAAAAGAACTAGACGATTTTAATGTTGAATAGACATATTTGCTGAATAAGTGAAGTTTTTGATAAAAATGAAAGTATTATCACTGCCATGTTACATTGACATTTTTTTTAAATATAAAATTAATTTATTTTGTGATATATGTAAAGGACTTTTCTTTCATCACAATATGTAGCTTTAATTTTAATTGTATAATATTTAGGCACACTGCAACACAAAACACTAAACCGCCAGGTTCCAAGTTTAAAAAATTCATCACGTTAAGCTACGCTTGGCGGGGTTTGTCCGCGGATGGGTGACCATCTTTACATACCGAGACTCCTCCGTACCTCAGAAAGCACGTTAAACCGTTGGTCCCGACTGTCATTCGTGGATCTTTGACAGTCGCTACGGGAAGTCAGAATCCCAAAAATTTGATACGTCTCACCAAGGTGTATCGTATTACCCAGTTACTGGGTTGTGGAGGACAGATAGGCAGTCGCTCCATGTAAAATACTGGTATTCAGCTGCATCCCGTTAGACTGGAAGCCGACCCCAAAATAGTTGGGAAAAAGCTGGGCAGATTTGAATTATGTTTAGCGCTAAAGGTTTATAGTGAGTGCTCAAGTAGGCCTAAATGTGTTAAACTGTAACAGTATGTGATTATATGAGCTCAAAAATTTAATTTTTATATACAAAAGTTGATGTTTGGTATTTTATATTTTGATATTTTTATAATTATATAGTTTTGTATGATAATATAATATTCTAGTGACTCTTGTATAATATTTTGACTTGTATAAAAGATTTTTGTATAAATAGGGATCGAATCTCAATATTTACATTCCGAATTGAGCTTTATTCTTGATATTTTTTTGTAAATTTAATACTCTAACGAAAAATCAAAGTCCGTCCGTTTTTTGATACATTTTTTATTGCAATTAATAAAGTTACCTTTATAAATTATAAATGCAGTTTTATTATTAATTAATTACGACCCGCCCATATTCTGTTCGAACGATGTACAGAGGCCAGCACATCAAGTTACCACAATCTGTCAAATTTCTTTGATAGTATTTCAACTTTATTGCAAAGACCTAAGGTTCATTTTTAATTGAGCAAATTTGACAGTTAGGGATAGCTTGATGTGCTGGCGTCTGTACAGTTCTAAATGTAGTTATCTCTTAGTTTCAGGTTGCGATTGAGCACTGTTCCAAAACTATTTTTTGGTAAACAGGGACTAAAATAGCTCATTAATCCCTAGGGACTAAAAGTGATTAGAATTTGGGATGTAGTTATTGTTAGTAGACATTCCAATCACTCATTCGAAATTTTACTAGGACAATATTTATGTATTGTATGAACAAGTAACTGGCTGTATAATAAAGGATCCGTGCGCGAGCCAAATTAAATAAAAAAAAGAAAAAATATGAAACGCGCTAAATGAGTTCGCAATTGTTTACCTACACAAATTAGGATTTGTTCCTGTTTTACAAAAGGTTTGTATGAAAATAAATAAGAAGTTAAATAAATTAATATCGTTTTCACCTCACTGGCTCGGAAAGAGTCTGTTTATCATTCGAAATCTGAGCCGAAAATCGATTTTTGCTCTCTAGCGTGGAAAGAGTTTTTAAAATTCGAACCTTTCTATTTAATAATTTTCTATACTGCCAGTCCACTGAAAATGCATGACACGGTCTAAAATAAAATATTAAATAATACCGCTCACCTATAAAACTTCCGTCACAGTACAGAAATTAAATATATTTGGCGTGGATATAATTGTAAAATTGGAATTAATGTTAATAAGTATTCCATTTGATTAAAAACATCTGTGACGTCACATTTGAATATGCCATAAAAATACTACCCTGTCAAATACCCAATTGTGTTGTAATTTAAGTTTAATTTTTTAAATAAAAAAATGTTATTTAATCCTTTGCTTGGCAAAAATAAATATGTATTAAATTAAATTACTTAGTTATTTGTATTAAATTAGTTTTTTTCTTTCATTCTCCTTAGAGGACAAGTAGGATATAGAACAAAATACAGGGTATTTAATTTTGGAGATATTCTATGTAACTCATATGATACATTGCCAAGTATCTGTTATTTTCTTCACATGAGTCAATGTATCTGAGACGCTCGAACAAAATAAAACTCAACATATAACACCTGTTTTCTTGCACCTAGCAGTTTCCTCGCTGTAGTGAGGTGAAAAATTGTGTGTTGCGCTCGGCAGCAAAGCTTTTCTGCGTCTCGTACCTTTGAAACCTTCTTTACGCTCAGGATTCTATATTTGAACCACTCGCTTCGCTCATGGTTCAACCCTAGAATCCTTCGCTTACTCAGGTTTCAATAGAAGTACTCGCGCCAAAAATCAACTTTCCAGCCTTGCATAACAAATAACTATTATACAAATAAATAGTCTTAAAATAATTAAATTACTCTGAACCGATAAGCTTCTAAAAGCCTGAACTAGATTAGTATATAACTAGAATAAATGCAATAATAAGGCTAAATAAATAGTTGAACGCAAGACGTCAGCATATCGAGTTAGCCCTGTCAAATCCCAATTGAACATTACCTTACGCTTTTGTGATAAAGTTGAAAAACTATCAAAGAAATTTGACAGATTTTTTTTTATGTGAAAAACGAAAATGAAGACCGCCTTCTGCAAAAATGTTATTTTACACGTTGTATTGTTTTTTTTTTGGATGCCGGTTACAAGTTACAAGCAAGCGCGTGCCCTGTATGCCAACGACACAAATATGTGACAATGCGTTGCACTAATAACACGAAATGAACAAAATGAAACGAAAAAGACACTACAGACGAAATTAAAAGAGACTATGGATATTGGGAAATTGATGATAACAAGAAGAAATAAATTTGTAGCTTGGCGTGGAGGGCACGCGCAGGCGTTTCTGCTTTGGCGTTCAAAGGGTTAATTAACATACTATATAAATACAATTATGACTAGATCGTATCAACTATGATGTTTACTATCTTCGGTATACTCCGCATCTTCATATGTTGGTTCATGGTGCTTGTACGTGGGGATGGTCTTGTACGGCGGGGAGACGTCGTTGAGCTCCGGACTGTAGGAGTTCCAGTCTGCTGGGTAGTAGGAACCTGGAGTAAAAAGGAATGATGCAAGGTTTTTATAAAAAAAAACATGCTGGTTTCCTCACGATGTTTTCCTTCACTGATTTTTAAGCAAATGATAATTATACAATACGCACATGAATCCGTAAAATCAGAGGTGCGTGCCCTGGGTTCGAATTGGAGATCTATGACTTGGCAGTCCGACGTTGACACCACTAGGCTATCACTGCTTCAATGGCCCACTGTCTCTCACAGAGAGGAGACCTATGTCCCAGCGATGGCCAAAATTGAAGCAAATGGACCATAGCAGAAAAAATATATCAGAAGAAAACTTATAAAGTAGAATAGCAAGAGTTATATTAACGAAATCTCATTTAATTCCATTGCATAATATTTAAACAAATAAAATATTTCTTACCGAGATCCGGTAGACTTCTGTCATACCCTGAAATGAGAAAAAAAAAGATGCAATAGTTTTTTAAAATAAGATTTTGTTAGATAACTCATTTAGCAAGGATAAATCGAACAAACCATGGTGTTCCGAAGGTGATGGCCAGGAGTACTCGTGATGATGACCACCTTGCTTCGCCTTTAATGCCGTGAAGAATGATGCTACCTGGAAAATAAACAATTGAATATTAATTATCATTTTTGATTGATTCACTAATGTAAGGCTAAAAGGCTCGTGGCCAAATAATGGCCACACCGCATTGGTCGAACAATATATATGTCGCAGAATCAACACAGAAGCACAATTATTAGAATCACTATTGATTATTGTCAATTTAGAATAATGCCTTCTATTATCGTTTCGTCGGAAACGTCAAGCAGTGTCTGTGTGCTTGGGTGAGGTCGATACAGGGTGGAGCAGGTTGACAGATGTCAATTGTCGTTGGACGTTGGACATTGGAGTGGTGAGGGACACTCAATGAGTAAAATAATAAGACTGATCGGGACACTTTTGAGTTAGACACGCGGGAGGTCGTCCTGCCAGCCTGTATCGAACTTACCGCGTTTCCATACTTAAATCCGTTTCCAACATCCTGATTATTTGTGATTTTGCTACTTTGTGATTGCGAGTTAATTAATAGACGGTTTTAATCAGTGCTGAGACTATTATTTCCTACCTACACCATGTCAAACTTGGACTCTGATAGTGAGGTACCCCAAATGGGCGAACTCCCTTCGTTATATATATTTATTTATCGTTTATTATTAGGCAACGAAAGCCCATAAAACACAGTACTTACATATTATAAGCATAAAAATAATAACTACAAACTAATACATATTTTAAAACAAACGCCGATACAGCCGGTGTTTTCTGTATAAAACTCACCGTGTTAGCTTAAGGTTGATGTTCCAGGGTAGCCCGCGAAATTCAAATTTTCTTAAGTTTTTTGCAATTTGCAGGCCAGTGATAGGTTGTATGTTGATGAACATTTGATTCGCGGCTGTAAGACGTATGTAGTTACAGAATTATAATCATCAAAATCATTAATACAACCCTCCGAGCTCATAAAGGTGTAAAAATGACTTTTTACAAGGTCAAAGTCATTCCGGAACCTACATACAACCTATCACTGGCCTGCAAATTGCAAAAAACTTAAGAAAATTTGAATTTCGCGGGCTGGTTGGAGGATTCACCTTAAGTGAAGTGAGCTGTCATTCGACATTTTGCAAGGAATTGACACTATTGACAGCTCTCTTCAAACTCACTTCAGTTACGTGTTCACGGTCAGAGTTTCAGAATAACCCTACACCTCGCCCAAAAATCTTCCTTGAGGAAGGTCACCAAAATGGTGAGTCACAACGACCGACTTGAAATTACTAATTAGTGTTATGGCGTGCCTCCAACTTCTCCACCCTCAAGGTCCAGTTGGTCTTCACCCGAATGTAATCTATGCCTCTATGTCTCTATAATACCCTTGCCCAGGTCTGGATATATGTATGTAACCACTTATTTTATATAGAGGGTATCCCGGCTTTGAGTCTTCATCTTTGACAGTCATTACGGGTCGTCAGAAGCCCGAAAGTCTGACAACCAGTCTTTACCAAAGAATCGTGTTAACCCATTGATTGCCGGAACGCAGATCTACGGGAGATACAATGGTTTTATAATTGTGTCTGTAATTACGGTATACGAAAGGTTATGGGCCTGCCTTGTGGAGAAGGTCAGATAGGCAGTCGCTCCATGTAAAATACTGGTATTCAGCTGCATCCGATTAGACTGGAATCCGACCCCAACAGTTGGGAAAAGGCTAGGCAGATTGATCGTTCTCACATGTATAATTTCAACATGAATGATGTACACGTAACCCATATTCTGATTTAAAAGAGTGGCCATGGAGTTTCTTGCCCGTTCTTCTCCATAGGTACCAACTGCTTTGGAATGTAGGTACAGCTAGCTTCATCTCTCTGACTGACCGACCCCTTGAAAATTCAAAAGTGCCTGTAATTGGTTTATTTTAAATAAATGTTTTGAGTTTTGAGTGACCTTTCGCTTGTATATCCCTTCGAATATATCTGAAGAATATATTTATTTATATCGGAGGAGGTGGCTACTTAGCCACCAGTTCCCCAGCAATCTTGCTGGGAATGGCCGTGGATGGGTGACCAACTTGGCATAATGAGACTCCTGCGTACCTCGGAAAGCACGTTAAGCCGTTGGTGCTGGCTGTCATTTGTACATCTTTATGACAGTCGTTACGGGTCGTCAGAAGCCCGAAAAATATGACAGCCAATCTTACCAAAGGTAATCGTATTACCCAGTTACTGGGTTGTGGAGGTCAGATAGGCAGTCGCTTCATGCAAAATACTGGTATTCAGCTGCATATGGTTAGACTGGAAGCCGACTACAACAAAGTTGGGAAAGGGCTAGGCAGATTGATTGATCCCTTCGAATATACATATTTTAGATATTATTGAGTGCACACGCAATAATATAAAAAGTGAAACCCAAGCTCAAGAGAATAAAAAAAGGACGCAACTACTTAAAATGCTTTTAAAACTGATGCGGCCTCAGATATCAATCAAAAACTTTTAGGCCTAGTAACAAAAAATTCAATTTCAGTTCCAATATTCAATATTATCACCACGCACTTACGTTTTTGCATTTCACCAATGCTCGTCACTGTAATTTAAACCTCATATCGAAGGTAATAGAGCAGAAATCACGCATTCACGATTTACAATGACTAGGCATTTTTTATGATAGAACATTTTTCTTTTACGTCTTTATCATCGTATACAAAATTGAATTTGATAATGTGGTCTATTTTGTATTGTTAATTATTAACAACACAAAATAGACAACATTATAGGTGATTGTGTGTTGCGGTTGTTTTATGGAAGGATCTTAGTGAGTGATGCTTTCTCTAATCATCCGTCCAGCATTTTCCTAACTATGTTAGGTCAGCTCCCAGTCTGACCGGGAGGAATTTCTATCTGATCTGCACAACCCAATTACTTACTGGGTAATTAACATATATGTCTACCTACTTTTTTTTCTTTTTTTTTTACTTAGCCTACTCTGTCCCACTGCGGAACAAAGGCCTCCCCCAAATCCTTCTAGACATCTTTCTCTTGAGCCACCTCGATCCATCCTTTGCGGTATGCGTCTAGGTCGTCTCGCCACCTCTTCCTGGGCCTCGACGGCGCCGTCCATCCTCAGGCACCCACCTTGTAGCGACTATTGCCCAGCGGTCACTATGCATGCGGCTAACGTGATAAGCCCAATCCCATTTTAACTTGGCAGCCTTTTTGCCAACGTCAAGGATCCTAGTTTTGGAGGTCTACCTACAAACATGGTAATTACCCAGTAAGTTTTATTAATAGGCCACTGAAGACCACGTTGGGCTGATAAATGTTCCCGGGACTTAACGAAGTAGTCATCATCATCATCATCTACCTAGCCTTTTCCCAACATAGTTGGGGTAGGCTTCCAGTCTAACCGGATGCAGCTGAATACCAGTATTTCGCATGGAGCGAATGCCTATCTGACCTACACAACCCAGTAACTGGGCAATACGATACCCCTTGGTAAGACTGGCTGTCAGATTTTCGGGCTTCTGACGACCCGTGACGACTGTCAAAGATGCACAAATGACAGCCGGTACCAATGGCTTCACGTGCTTTCCGAAGTAGTGATCATTTCCCTAAAATAATACTTATTCTTTTTTTTTTCGTAGTTTCTGAACATGTTACGGTAAAGCAGTGATAGCCTAGTGGTGTGGCCGTCGGACAGCCAAATCTTAGACCTCGAGTTCGAACCCAAGCCACGCACCTCTGACTTTCCGTATCCAATGTGCGTATTGTATAATTATCACTTGCTTAAAAAGCGGTGAAGGAAAATCTGTCTAAGAGATATTCCAACTGCATGTGAAGCTAAGTTTGAGGCCCATGGCCAGCAAAAAAATCCGACACCAGGGGCCTTAGACAAATGTCAATCGCTCCGTGTCGATTCGATTTCGAAAATCGATGTCACTTGTCATCAAGTGTGATCGAATAATTATTCACTATTTCAGGAACTCGGATTATCACG
This sequence comes from Hyppa rectilinea, assembly GCA_951799385.1. Classification (NCBI taxonomy): domain Eukaryota; kingdom Metazoa; phylum Arthropoda; class Insecta; order Lepidoptera; family Noctuidae; genus Hyppa; species Hyppa rectilinea. The sequence goes on from OX637328.1 coordinate 1,148,581, forward strand.
AACGCCACTTGTCAACGCATTTGTATTGATCGAGTTTTGTTCCACAATTTGACATTGTCTAGCATTTACCGAACGAAAACGATTGAACACGTGACATTTCGAAAGCATATGCCAATTCTATACATTTCGGATTTATCCAATTTCGTTATCGTTAGTCAAAATGAGACTTACAAGGCCCCCTGGTTAGTCGATAACCACAAAAATGTGTAAAGTCAAGTTCTTCCAACTAAACAGACAGCTGTGCTGCTGGGGAGTTTGTTGCGCCACTTCTTCTTCCCAGCTAAAGCACTAGGAAGTGGTTAAGGCTGGGCGTTTTTGGAGGACTGTCTTATGTAACTTTGACCTTCAAAAAGTGCTGATTTTCAGCGTTTTAATAAATGACTTTTGATTTTGATTTGATAACCTCCAGAAGGAGAGGATTTTTTTTTTACACGTATTGAAAAGGGACGTTTCCATTCATTTATTTTCTCCTACTCAAAACTTATCAGGTTACTCGCATTTATAAGCGTTGTAGGTCAAACATGTTGATTGACACGCCTAATGCAATACAATAAAAGTTTAAAAATAAACCGGTAGCTCGAGTTACAAGAATGGATGAGCGTAAGTGGAGCTTCAATCCTCATAATTATACATCCATCATTAAAAGTATGGACAATGAACAATAGCTAATTGACTATTTGAAACGGTCAAAAATAAAATATGAAATCACGTAGAAAAAAGTCCGCTCGTCTTAAAAACTTCCATCACCGTACAGAAATTAAATATTATGCGAAGATATAATTGTAAAATTGCATTTAATGCTAATAAGTATTCCATTTGATTCTCAAAATCTGTGACGTCACTTTGTTATATTTCATACAAAACACGTACAAATTCCGCGTTTTGACAGTTCATAAAAAGTAACGTTATTGACTACCCTTTTAAATACCCAATTGAGTATCGCACTCATCCGATCCAGCTAGTCTCTGGTCCTCCCCCTGTGACGCCCTAAGCCGAGGTCCGTACCCCACAGGGGGTGCCCTTAGCGTGTAGTCACTTAGTTTGTAAGTTTTTAAGCCCTGGCTGCAGGCCTTTATTTTATTGAGGCATCCTCAAGTAAGCACAGTTAAGTAGTAGACACCTCCTAGGTTGAACTGCGAGATGTTATACACAAAAACAAAGCGCAATACAGCTTTTTTTTTTTGTTGCTGGGAAATCATCGAATGACTCCTCCCGCTCTGGGTGGAAGTGGTTAGTCAGTAACAGTCTGACACTCCCAGACTGTTACTGACTAAAACTCATCCATGTTCCTTCCTTAGCCCTTTATGTTCCGGGGTAGCGGTAACCATTTCGGACAATCCCGCTCACACTAAGTACAGAGGCCAGCACATCAAGTTACCACAATCTGTCAAATTTCTTTGATAGTATTTCAACTTTATTGCAAAGATATAAGGTTCATTTTTAATTGAGAAAATTTGACAGTTAGGGATAGCTTGATGTGCTGGCGTCTGTACAATCAAAAGCGATTTTCTTCGAAAGTGGAATAACGATAACTTTGTGATAATAGAACCTATTTCATATAAGTAGGTATGGGTTCCCAAATACTATGTCCGTAACAAGATATACCTAATTATAACAAATGCAGAAGGAGAAAATCACTTTTTATGGTTGCTCAGTGTATATGTCGCAGGGATATGATAAAAACAGGGATTTGGTCAATTCCCTAAGGGATTTGATGAAATCACGGAGGATGTTAAAATAACAACACGATTTTATCATTTCCCTAAACTTTAGTGATTTGAACAAATTCCTAAATTGATTCAGTGAAATGATAATAAAACGATGTCCAGTTGTTGTTTACGTCGCGCTCGCGCTTGCTTGTTGCCCCCTGCTCCACCGCGCACCAATTTTTTAAGAAATTGTTGTTCATTTTTTTCAAATAATTATGTTCTAGTGGTGATTTTTGAGATCAATATTGCATTGTACACCTGATTATTATGATTATGTTGGTAATCTTACAAAATAAACCTTTAAAATACCACAGAAAAGTTATTTTTGTCATTTCACTGAACCAATTTTGGGATTTGTTCAAATCACTAGATTTCTTTAGTGGGATTTGTCAAATCACCAGATTTGCTTAGGGAAATGATAAAATCGTGTTGTTATTTTAACATGCTCCGTGATTTCATCAAATCCCTTAGGGATTTGGCCAAATCCCTGTTTTTATCATAACCCTGCGACATATACATATTGGTTCTCGTGGCTGTACTTGTGATGATAATTCTGGCATGATTGAGTAACAAACATCCAAACGTCTCCACAAACTTTCACATTTATAATATTAGTACTTAGGATTAATTCTAATTTAATAAGTATGTGACTGAACTAGTCTCAATTATTCAAGAATGTAATGGTTTGTTACTATGTTTATCAACACAAACATATTTAAAACTCAAGTATGCATACTACTGGCAATTATATAAGTATTAACATATTTTTTATTCAGTCAGTAACAAGATAATAAGTATCCATACTTAAAACGGTCGAGTTGTTTTATCCTTTTTTCTTGCAACCTACGAATTAATAACATCCATATACATACATAAAAAAATCCCAATTACTGGGTTGTGGAGGTCAGATAGGCAGTCGCTCCATGTAAAATACTGGTATTCAGCTGCATCCGGTTAGACAGAAACCAACTACAGAACGTTCTCTACTTCGTTTATGTTCATATGACTGTCTAGTAGACGCAAGCGTTACTGCTCAACAGGAAGTCCTGGGTACGATTTTGGAGTCGGGTAAAATGAGCGAGCCTATTTATATGTGATTTCATATTTTAGTTTTGACCGTGTCAGATAGCTTATTGGACAGGTGCTTAAACAATAAACGGCAAAAATTAAAAAAATACATTTTGGCGACCGTTGTTTTCAGTTCGTGAACAATGGCTTCCAATCCCGAAATACCGAGATCTCGGTATTGCGGGATCCCGCGTCATTTTCCAATCCCGCGTGATTTGCGGGACTTATAAAAAGGGTTGAGAATGTGTTTTTTTTGGTTGATTTTTTTAATTCTGTTGGCGTATTTTTATAAGAAGATAGATTTTTTGTTTTTTCAGTATTTGTTACTGTTTTTTGTGACGAATAAACGGTGTAATTTGATTGATCTCATACTAATAGTGAATCGTAAAAATAAATGTAGAGTTAGTTGGTTAATTCATTGTTTTATTTGCCTTATATAAATAATAATATTTTCAATATGCGGGATCCCGGAAATACCGACATCCCGCGAGATTGAAAATTCGTAGTCCCGGGAATACCGAGATTGAATTTAGCCTGCGGGATTGGAAGCCCTATCGTGAACTAAGTACAAGAGCCAACAACCACTTTAGCAAGAGCTGTTGTAGTCGCTCTAAAAACTAGAATACTTACTTTTTGTATTCCATACAATTATTGAGTAGGTACGTTAAACGATCAGTTTAATAAAAAACTGACCTTTCTCAATGCGAAAAGCTACGAAAAAATCGATTTGAAATGTATTGTCTTGTTTTTTATGTTCTAAAAATACACGGTTGTTACTATCATGAATCATATTTTGATCAACACAAAACTGAATTGACCAGCAAATTACAAAAAAACGCAAGAAAATGTTAATCAGAATTTCGCGCTACCTTTACGCGTTCACCTTAATAAAAAGGCATACACATTCACTGTTGTTAAATTACACTTTCGTTCTAGACTTAGCTATAAATCTAGGTCGTAAATTATAGTCTAGTGCATTTAAATGCCTTTCTTATTATAATCTAGATTTAACGAGTTGTTCTTACAAGTCTAGAACTCAATTACAAAACCATTATAATTGCAGTAATTTTTAATGTTTTGATGTTTATAGAAAATTAATTTAAGATTAACTAGACTATTTAAGACTTCTATTAAGGAAATTAGTTTAATATTAACTTATTAAGGTGAATCCTCCAACCAGCCCACGAAATTCAAATTTTCTTAAGTTTTTTGCAATTTGCAGGCCAGTGATAGGTTGTATGTTGATGAACATTTGATTCGCGGCTGTAAGACGTATGTAGTTACAGAATTATAATCATCAAAATCATTAATACAACCCTCCGAGCTCATAAAGGTTCCGGAATGACTTTGACCTTGTAAAAAGTCATTTTTACACCTTTATGAGCTCGGAGGGTTGTATTAATGATTTTGATGATTATAATTCTTGAAACGATCAACAATAAAATATGAAATCACATAGAGAAAAGACCGCTCGTCTTTAAAACTTCCATCACCGTACAGAAATTAAATATTAAGCGCAAATGTAATTGTAAAATTGCACTCATAAGTATTCCATTTGATTCTAAAAATCTGGGATGTCACTTTGTTATAATTCATAAAAATCACGTACAAATTCCGCGTTTTGACAGTTCATTAAAAGTAACGTTATTGACTACCCTTTCAAATACCCAGTTGCCAGTAAGCATTATCTTCTATACATCTATATTAACCCTCATATCAGTATACCTCCCTTTCTATACTTAATTATTTTCCATACAATCCATCCTTCACAAAGATTCAAATTCCAGTACAATAAACGCATTTTGATTGAAAAAAAACTGCAAAAAAGAATCTATGGCACGTTGACCCAGTATTTTTAAAGTAATCAGTGTAGCTAACACGTTTCCACCGAGTCGTAAAAAAGGTGTAAAAATGACTTTTTACAAGGTCAAAGTCATTCCGGAACCTTTATGAGCTCGGAGGGTTGTATTAATGATTTTGATGATTATAATTCTGTAACTACATACGTCTTACAGCCGCGAATCAAAATCAAAAAAAAATCAAAATCAAAAGTCATTTATTCAAATTAGGCTGAAGATCAGCACTTTTTGAAGGTCAAAGTTACATAAGACAGTCCCCCAAAAACGCCCACCCTTCACCACTTCCTAGTGCTTTAGCTGGGAAGAAGAAGTGGCGCAACAAACTCCCCAGCAGCACAGCTGTCTGTTTAGTTGGAAGAACTTGACTCTACAAACATTTATCGCATGAGAAGTAATTAACATTACGAAACACATCACATTAAAATCAATCATTTGCCACATGTCAGCTAGCACACGTCAATATACCAATTAAAACATTAAAACTGACTGTACTCAAGCGTAAATTTAAAAAGAAAAAAAAAGAGCCTCCAGGTAAAAGTGCGTGCCCGCTTACATGTGCAATGCTGTACTATGTCCATACAGCCGTAACTCGAAGTTAAAAATGATAAACTAGGACCATCGAAGTAAAATCAATCAATTAATTGCTAATGATTACTAACTAGGATCAAGATAAATAAATATGATCAACTGTCGAGGTCTCTAGCTAACCACATTTGGCAATACAACTCATTAAAAAAAAAACATTGTAATGAGTAGATTATGTCAACAATAAATGGCTAATAAAAAAAATAAAAACAACCAAAACAATGAATTGAATACATAATAAAAATAATTTTATGAAGCTAATTCTGGAGAAAGAACATAAACATTGTCTTGTGTTAATCACAGCGACCAACTATTCTTGTCATTTAAGTAGTCGTTGGTAGTATAGTAAGCCTTTGAACAAAGGATAGATTTTACTTTAGATTTAAACGTATTAAAAGGCAATTCTAGCAAAGAAGAGGGCAGCTTGTTATAAAAGGTTATACCAAGCCCCACAAATGAGTAATGAACCTTATGAAGCCGATGAAAGGGAGCACGTAGTTTATCCTTATTTCTAGTATTGATGTTGTGAATATCACTGTTTTTAGTATATAAGTGTAAATTTTGTCTAATATATAAAATGTTGGCGAAAATAAATTGTGACGCTACCGTAAGAATACCAATTTCTTTAAAAAAATCTCTCAGAGATACTCTGGCACCTAGCTGGTAAATTGCTCGAACAGCTCGTTTTTGAAGAACGAATATATTATTTATATCTGCGGCTTTGCCCCACAGCAGAAGGCCATAGGACATAACGCTATGAAAATAGCTAAAATACACTAACCGGGCTGTATCAAATGTTCATCAACATACAACCTATCACTGGCCTGCAAATTGCAAAAAACTTAAGAAAATTTGAATTTCGCGGGCTACCCTGGAACATCAACCTTAATAAATAAAGAAAAGCGAGAAATCTTAATGTCAATTAAATTCACACAGACAGCACAGACAAAAAAAAACCATAGACAAACATTGCGTGTCGGACAATACTTTTTACTCTATGTTTTGTATACATTTTCTATCATTAAATTTCGTAGATAATGCTGTGATAAACGACTCGGTGGAAACGTGTTAGCTACACTGATTACTTTAAAAATACTGGGTCAACGTGCCATAGATTCTTTTTTGCAGTTTTTTTTTCAATCAAAATGCGTTTATTGTACTGGAATTTGAATCTTTGTGAAGGATGGATTGTATGGAAAATAATTAAGTATAGAAAGGGAGGTATACTGATATGAGGGTTAATATAGATGTATAGAAGATAATGCTTGCTGGCAACTGGGTATTTGAAAGGGTAGTCAATAACGTTACTTTTAATGAACTGTCAAAACGCGGAATTTGTACGTGATTTTTATGAATTATAACAAAGTGACATCCCAGATTTTTAGAATCAAATGGAATACTTATGAGTGCAATTTTACAATTACATTTGCGCTTAATATTTAATTTCTGTACGGTGATGGAAGTTTTAAAGACGAGCGGTCTTTTCTCTATGTGATTTCATATTTTATTGTTGATCGTTTCAAATATTCAAAACAGAATACTTACAAAATACCTCAGAAAGGAAAAATAAAACAAATAATTTTCCTAGGCGAACACTACAAAAATTGACTTACAACTATCCTGATGGAGGACTCACTCCCTCTCACATAGAGGCGAGCCTGTCACCCAGCCCGCAATGGAAACATCACAGCCTTTTTTTTTAAGGATGTGAAAACATCAAATGACTTCTCCCGCTCTGCGTGGAGCGGAAGGGAGTGTCAGACTCTTACTGACTAAAACCCATCCATGTTCTTTCCTTAACCCTTTGTGTTCCAGGGCAGCGGTAACCCTTTCGGACAATCCCGCTGACCAAACAGCCTGATCAAACTTACTGCTAAAAAGGATAAGTGGAATTGCAGAGTTATTTTCATAACAAACTGCGTAGAGTCATCTCACCTCCTGTCTTCCCTGTACTTATACATATGTTTGTATGAATATCTTCACTACATAGTATAAAACAAAGTCGCTTTCTCTGTCCCTATATCCCTCTGTATGCTTAAATCTTTAAAACTACGCGACGGATTTTGATGCGGTTTTTTTTAATAGATAATATAGTGATTCAAGAGGAAGGTTTATGTGTGTAATTTTTCGACATATTATGCGGGCGAAGCCGCGGCCGGAAGCTAGTATTATATATATTATAGTAGGTACAGAGGCCAGCACATCAAGTTACCACAATCTGTCAAATTTCTTTGATAGTATTTCAACTTTATTGCAAAGACATACGGTTCATTTTTAATTGAGAAAATTTGACAGTTAGGGATAGCTTGATGTGCTGGCGTCTGTACATATGTAGGTATGTTATCTACAGTATAAACAGTTATTATAAGGTTTAACCCATTTATGTTCCTATTTTATTCAAGTCTCAATGTTTTGTATGTTCCTACTCTTTAAAGAACCTACCATGTAATCTCTTCACCACCCTTGGTTGACTGGTAGAGAATACCTAAGACATTAAGTCTGCCTTTGTACCTTTATTGTGTGCGAAGAGTTTAAATAAATCTATCTATACATGTAATAAAATTGTAGAAAAGTGGTGTCTGTATAATGGAAATTAAGTAAGTATGGAAGTAAGTAAGTATGGAAAAGTAGCAGGGGTTGTTATTATATCGATGCCGAACCCGAAATTGTAATTATTATTTTTTCTCTGTGTGTTTGTGCACGCTTATACCAGAAACGGCTTATTTGATTTAGATGCGGTTTTAACTAATATATTGCAGTAAGCTTCACTTAACATTTAGTGTTTATTTCATGTCAATCGGTTCATAAATAAAAAAGTTATGTTAGTTATGTCAATTCAAAGAATCACGGCGAATATGCGAATCAAAATATGCTGCCCGAAAAGTCACTATTCACACAGTAAATAAACAAAGACAAACCTTGGCAGAACTAACAGCAATCTTGAATACCAGTAGCATCAGTCCGATGGCAACAGACTTGGCAGCCATCATACTGGTCAGGAGCATCCAGGTGGAGGTGGCTCCCACGTGGAAGATTACGGGGATCAGCGCCATGCCCATTTTCTTCATGTTTTTGCCTTCTTTTGGTGAAGAAGGATAAATGTTAGAATTAGTTTGTTGTCAATTTTTCGGTTTAGGTATTTTTTTAACACGCTTTTATTAGCTCGGGTTGTATCTATGTATGTATGTATGTAACGGAATCTTTGAGCTTAATTTTCACCGGTTTCTAAAAGTCTGATCAACTTGAAACTTTGCACACGTCTCAAGGACCGATGACAATGCAATAATTTGATAATAGTTTTTTTATATGTATGTATGTATGTTTGTAACCGACTCCTTTAGACGCGATTTTCACCCACTTTAAACGGCCAGATTTCATTCAAACTTTGTAGATTTATCGAGGACCGATGACAATACATTAATTTGAACTAAAAAGTAGGAAATAAAAAATAGTTTAAAAAACTAAAAAACACGCTTTTTATAGAAAACCGAAATAAAAAATAGAAAATAAATTTTACTTTTTAAAAAGCGTGGGGTGCATGGTTATGGTGAATATTACCTTAAAAAGCACCCCAAGCTTTTAAAAAAGTAAAATTTATTTTCTATTTTTTATTTCGGTTTTCTATAAAAAGCGTGTTTTTTAGTTTTTTTAAACTATTTTTTTTATAATGGTAAGGCTGCAATAACGGTTTATTAGTCGGTTCGCACGAATTTGCGCGTCTGAAAAGGACACGTATTTTTTCTTTTTTTACGTAATCCAAAGATTACGTCTATACATTGAATTAAAATGTGACATGACGTCGCAAGTATGTATTTTTTATACTTACGTGTGACGTAAGTATAAAAAACCCCCCACTCCCCAACTTTAATGCGTTTTATCATATTTATAAGTCATTTTCTATAAAGCAAAAAATACGTGTCAAATATTTTTTCTTATCTGATGGACGGACTAAATATAACTTCATTTTTTTACTTATGCATCATCCCTATTTGGATTTTAAAAATTTTCATTTCAGTACATAGTTAAAAGCGTCATTATCTAAGTCCGTGGTGTACCTATTGAGAGTATTATGGCTTATAGTTTTAGGGGAACATTTAATGATTGTGACTCTTTTCGTAAACCTCAAGTAACTCCTATTTTGACGTAGCACCCGTTCGTATCTTTTACGATACGATGCGATGCGAGCCGTTTGATGGAAATCATCCTTTAGATACTCAATGCTTATTACTCAATATATTTATTGCTTCCACAATGTACAGAGGCCAGCACATCAAGCTACCACAATCTGTCAAATTTCTTTGATAGTACACACATCAAAAGTGTCTAGGGATCAACATATATTTTTGCAATAACTTTTCTCTTGATTGATATTAATTTAAATTTTCTTTAAGGATTCATCAAATAAAGTGTTTTCGTTTGTCACAGTAACGATAAACCAAGTCACCTTTGCATTAATAAAGAAATTTGCCATTTTCCTAATAAAGGGATTTTTGACATTTGAACCACTAACATTAAAGTTCGAAAAAAAGACTGAAATAACAGTTTTCTTTAAAATTTTATTGGGTAACTTAAACAATTAATAATCCGTGTTTCTACCGCGAACACTAACAACACAAGAACATCGGTTTGGCATACTCAAAATGAGTTCATCCAAATCACGCTGTGGAATGGCCGCCCATGTTCGTTGCAACAACAAAAAAAGGTCTTCTTGCAACTGGATACCCTCCATATTCGGCAGAGCTCTTCTCTGTAGCATATCCCATGCATGCTCAATCGGGTTCAAGTCTGGCGACACGGAGACAAGACCGATACATTCAAATCTTAACTCGAAGAGCTCCAACAATAACCGCCATGATGTTAGCCGTGAGGCTTCATCACTCTTCAGGGAACTTAATTAGCGACCAAACAGTCAGAAACCGCTTGCATGAAGTGAACCTTCATTCCCGAAGACCGCTACGGGTACCACCTATAGCAATGCACAATCGTAGGATTCGATATCAATGGGCTCTTGAACACAGAAATTGGGCAGAAGAACAATGGCGTTTCGTGTGCTTTTCTGATGAGTCTCGTTTTGGTATGAGACCGGATACAAGACGTATACGACACTGGAGAACCCCTGGACGCCAACAGCGATTAAAATCCTGCCAGGAAGTCCATCCTTATAGTGGTGGAACCATCATGGTATGGGCGGGTATTTGGATCGGCGGAAGAACTGAGTTGATTTGGATCAGATGCAACCTCAACGCTCAAATTTATGCTGAGACGATTGTATCTGACGTCATCGTTCCTCTACAAGTGCAAATCGGTCCCTTATTTCAGTTAATGCATGATAATGCACGACCGCACACCGCAAGAGTTGTAAGACAGACTCTCGCCGCAGCTAACATCAATGTCCTGCCCTGGCCTGCTCAGTCGCCAGACTTGAACCCGATTGAGCATGCATGGGATATGCTACAGAGAAGAGCTCTGCCGAATATGGAGGGTATCCAGTTGCAAGAAGACCTTTTTTTGTTGTTGCAACGAACATGGGCGGCCATTCCACAGCGTGATTTGGATGAACTCATTTTGAGTATGCCAAACCGATGTTCTTGTGTTGTTAGTGTTCGCGGTAGAAACACGGATTATTAATTGTTTAAGTTACCCAATAAAATTTTAAAGAAAACTGTTATTTCAGTCTTTTTTTCGAACTTTAATGTTAGTGGTTCAAATGTCAAAAATCCCTTTATTAGGAAAATGGCAAATTTCTTTATTAATGCAAAGGTGACTTGGTTTATCGTTACTGTGACAAACGAAAACACTTTATTTGATGAATCCTTAAAGAAAATTTAAATTAATATCAATCAAGAGAAAAGTTATTGCAAAAATATATGTTGATCCCTAGACACTTTTGATGTGTGTATTTCAACTTTATTGCAAAGACATAGGTTCATTTTTAATTGAGAAAATTTGACAGTTAGGGATAGCTTGATGTGCTGGCGTCTGTACTTAGGTGGTAGGTACAAAAGTTAGATCTTTGTGGACCCTGTCGGGCACTGTAAAAGTAGGAGAGAGGAAGAACGCTTTAAGCCGCGCGCGATAAGTCTGTAAAGTGCTGGTTCTCAGACTATTTGGACCAAGTAATTGTCAATGTTGCCAGTGGAGGAGCGGAGTATCCTAACACAGGCGTCATTATGCTTAAAAGGAGGCTCCAATCGTAGCTAATTTAAACTATTTGGTATTGAAATAAACATTTATTTTTATTGTTATTTTCAAAATCCATTTTCATGTTACCTACGGAACATTGTCTTGTAAATTGCGTTCATTAAATATCAATTCGGTTACGGTATGCAATGAGTTGTTAATCTTTAAATAAGTGCTAAGATTACTGTTGTGACTATGTTTCAAAGATGTGTTAACTTCACATTAAGGTTTAAAATGCTGTGTCCATAGAGTTTCTTGCCCGTTCTTCTCCATAGGTACCTACTGCTTTGGAATGGGCAACTAGCTTCATATTTCTGACTGACCGACACCTTTTTTTACTATTCTAGGATTTGAATAAGACCTTATCAAAAAATAAACTGGCATATATGAATTATTATTCGATTATCTTTTTTTTTTGTTTTCTTTATCAATGACGTAAAACACTCTTACGTGAAGTATTACTATGTCGCTTTTTATTAGCTTTTATTATGAATGAATGTGTTTGAATGAAAATGAATTACTACGTATTTATCAATGAAACTAAGATACTTACACTCCACACATCGAGATTTAAGAAATTATGACAATGATGATAATATCTTCATAAATAATTAAATATGGTATTCCCGTTTGTCCCTTCGACTTCGTCCCTCTAGTGAGACGAACAGGAATTTACAAAAATAATATTAAATTTGTTCCGGATCGTCCCAATCGAGATTTTAGAGGGACGAATGGGAATATATGTGTCCCACTCAATAAGTATGTGTATTTTGAAACCTACGTAGGTACGAAAAGTTGATTCTGTGATTTTTATTCCTTAATAAATGACTGATTTTTATTTTAAAATTTGTTTTTTACCATTAACACAGCTAGTCTGAAATTATTTGATGGGACCAATAGAACTAATAAAATACCAAAATAAATTATTCCAGTTAGTCCCATCAATAAAATTAGTGGGACGATCGGGAAAAAAAATAACGAATTCCACGTTCTTCCCACTAGGGGGACGAAGTCGAGGGAAACGAACGGGAATACACGCATTTTTGGACCACATAATTATTGTAGGACGTTTTGTATTATTTTTACTTAATTATATATAGAGATATTAGATTATTATTCTTTCGCCAGTTCTCTGGTCACGTGAAAAATCGACCAGTCTTCCTTAAGACGACCCGCAAACCCAGAAATTTCCTTAAAAAGTAGACGCGCTCGGCCCCATGGCGCCCTGCCTGGAGGCCTAAATTTAATGAGGCACACATAGGCAAATCCTAATTGATTTAGGCTTGGTAAAGCAGCCGGCAACCTCCTAGGATGATTTGTAAGATGACAATACAAAAAAAGGGCCCCATGACCCCAGCGTTTCGACCCCAAACGGCTCAAAACTGTAGCCTCGTTTGACGAAAATATGTATGTGCATAAGATTTATTTACATTAAATCAAAGAGGTCGTACATCATAACATTAGAAATTATTAAAAAAAAAACTTACTTCTCGATGATTCCACACCAAACTTAGGTTTCAAATCCTTGTAATGCAGAATCCTCCCCAAGTCACTGTTCCCCAAATGTTTATCATTAAAATCTTCTAACCATTTAGCTACATAATAACTGCCTTCACTTAATTTATCTTGAAACTTTTCTTCAAAAGCTGTCAGTAAATTATTTTCCTCTGCCATACAAATTTTGACATTACAACAGAAAAATAAAATTATTAATAATTTTGGTAGCGACTCCATTTTGGAATTTTTGAATTTTGAATGCGCGCGTTCGCTCGCGTTCTGTAAACGCGACTGTGCGATTATTATTTACTTCGAAAGGTATAGGAAGAATGACCAACTTAAGTTGCTCCCTAATTTTGGTTTATTTAAATGAGGGTGAATGGGTCTATGCAAAATGGCCGTAAAATGCCAATATACTTATGTTCACCTGTTGTTTGGTATATCTACCTATACTAATTCAACTACAACTAGGCCTCATTAAAAAGTGAAATTAAATTTATGTACAACATAGCAACAATGAAGTGAAAGAAAAAAAAGTGTTTATAAAATCATGTAAGTAAGTAAGTGGGTAGGCAGATTGAATTTTTTTTTGGCAATACTGACCCGTCTGTAGACATGCTATCAACACTAAGAGAGGTCTAATTAAAATGGACCTGTCAATTTATCTTTTTTATTCAGTGAGCTGTTGATCTTATCATTAGAATTTGACGAGCCTTGTCGAACATTATAATTATCATTTCTATTACAATTAGGTTATATTTTTAACTAGATTCAGCCAGCGGCTTTGCCTCTGTGGATGTCGGAAATTCGCATCAAAAAGTATCCTATCTGTTAATCCAGGTTATAAACTATCTGTATGCCAAATTTCATCCAGGTCCGTTCTGCCGTTTTAGTGTACAAAATATTCATCCAAACTTTTACGTTTATATTAATTACAACATAACTGCCTATTTTTTTGAATTATGAAACAGTTTTTTCTAAATATATCCTAGGTTTTTATAACGATATTAAGCGGAGCAAAGAGGTCAATTTTAAATGTATGGACCTCGGTCATCATTCTGACGTTTTGTTTCCCGCCAACGCAAGGCGTTCTTATTTTGAATTACTTTATTACTTTTTTTTAGTACCGCATAATGTCCATCGAGTAATGGACTGCCTCTTTGGTGTAGTGGTCGCAAGCACTACTTAACTACCTGATCATGAGTTCCTCGGTTCGATTCCCAGGTTGGACAATGTGTTATTGGGGTTTTCCATTAGGGATTTCTCAGTCTATCAGAATATCAGTCACTCACAAACTTTCGCCTTAATAATATTAGTGAGAATAAATAATGTAAAAAAAAATATAACAGTTTAACGGAAACGGTGGAGTTTCATTCTTCTCCAAACGAAATTAATTTTTGGTTCCTTCTAAAAGGTAGATACAGTCCGCGAGGTATAAGCTGAGCTTTGCATTAGTGTGAGTGATCACCAAAAGTACAGTCAGAATGGCGCCGCGCCTCAGGCCGGTTACCCAAAATCAGTTTAAACCGGTTTTTACCGGGCGAAAATGGCGCCGCGCCTATGGCCGGTTATCACACCTACACTATCCATGTACACTCACACAAATGCAAAGCTCAGCTTATACCTCGCGGACTGTACTATTCTATGCAATTCTAAAATAGAATGAATCCCACTTTTTGGTAATTTTGACGTTTAAAAGTGCCTTTCTCGTGTCTTTTTGAAATACCTTATTGATTTGACTTAAAGAAAACACAAAATCTAGACATGAACGCAGTAAGATCTAGGTTATGTTTATTTCTACAAATATACGTAGCTAAATCTAGAAACAAACCTAAACTAGCTCTTGGTTAGGTTTGTTTTTAGATTTTTTGTAATAACTAATAATATTATGATTTATACACAATTATTACGACCCCATTTTAAAATGAACCAATTAATTACTGAATTACAATTAAATTTATGTTGTGTGTTTGGTAAGGAGGTTAATTAATTATCACTTGTTAATTGGCTTTTTGATACTTGCAATTATTTACGGTAACTCAACACTAGTTTTCACTTTTTCGAAATTGAAAACTCGACGTTTTGGAAATGCGTTTTTTTGTGTCTGTGGCGATGGCTACAATTTTAACTTATAATAAAATACAAAATTGAAAAAAAATATAAGAGACTATTACCTACGTAACTAAATTATGGCGTCGAAAGATTTCTTCGCATCGCTGTTGACTAAATGTACAGATGCCAGCACATCAAGTTACCCCAATCTGCCAAACTTTGATAGTTTTTCAATTACAGAAGCAGGTCCATTTACAATTAGGAAAATTTGACAGTTAGAGCTTGAAGTGTTGGCGTTTGTGCCCAAAAGACTGGTGGTATTGCCACGTTGTATGGTACTGATTAGCCTCTGGCCAAGTTATAAGCCAGCCTTTGGGTCACTGGTAGTGTTAACCAGCCGATTAGTGAACAAGCAAGCTATAAGCAAGGTAAACAAGCTATAAGCACTTGACCCCACGGCCCGAGGGTTTCAACCCCAAACGGCTCGAAAATGTAATTGGATTAGCTTCTTTCTTTTTCGTGTGGTTAGTGAGTAACCTGGTGTAAGAGTTTTTATGCTGCCCATGGGCCTCTGACTAAGCATCTACTTACTTACTACTTCTACATACTGTAGAGAATATCTCTCAAGCATGTCAGTTTCCTCATGATGTTTTCCTGTTTGTTTGTTTAGCAATCCCTATATCGATTCCTATCCTACAAAGGTTTAACTGACGCTCATGTTTTTATAAATCTATGCCAGTTGATCTGTCTAAGATGACTGATGTGAAAACTGGTCCGTTAAATGCCCTTAATATCCTTTGTCCAAAAAGCTGTCATAATGCACAGATGACAACAAAAAAACCAATGATTTTCCGCTACGCTTTTATAAGAGACGATTACGGTACGATTACGAAAAACTACCATGCCTGGTAGTTTTTAATTGGTATATTGTCAAGCCGTACAATTCCCTTTAAATATACCAATTTATTTATGCTTGGCACAACATGTCATTTTTTACAATACTTCTCTCTTAGTCGTCATCTCAGTAATAAGACCCATTCTAGCCATATCATCTTTCACACAATCCATCCATCGTTTAGATATTGCCATCCACATTCATACTCAAAAATTTCCTTACGACATTTTCCTCATTCCGCCGCATATCATGCCCTTTCGCTAATCTTTTACTGTAATTATAAAGGGTGTGTGTGTGTGTGTGTGTGTGAGTAAGTGTGTGTGTTTGTGTGGAGTATTGTGTTATTATAGTGTCAGTGTATCTGTTGTAGAAGTGATTCAGTCTCAATACAGTTTAGCTTTCTTATCCATTCCGTTAGTATTTTTTTGCATTCATAATAATTCTTAGGGCAGATGTAAATGTGTTTACTTTTTACTTACTTTTTACTCATGAAAATGAATATAATAAATGACTATGGAACAATACCTGAAATCATGAAAAAAAATCTGCTGTTCGGTACATTTATGTGTTCGTATAATTCGTGAAAATGTATGGAACAGCTGATATTTTTTTTCATATTTCAGAGTTGTTCCCATGGACAAAGTGGTTGATTTCCATGAGTACTATACAACCTGAAACTATGTCCCTCGTTTAACCTAACACACTGTATATCTACTACTGTCAAATTATGTGGTACACCTGAGTGTGCGTGACTCATCACCCGAAAATTTTTAGCTTGCTTGCTTTTGTGCTATGTAGCAACATAGCACATGTTCTACGTAGAGTATTCCAGACTTTTTTTTTCTTATTTTTCATTGCTCTTTCAGGACCCTTACCACTATCGCTACATACTCGTAGTATAAAGCAAAGTCGCTTCCTCATGTCTGTATGTATGCTTAGATCTTTAAAACTTCACAACGGATTTTGATGCAGTTTTTTTTAATAGATGAGTGATTTTAGAGGAAGGTTTATATGTATAACTAGCTGTGCCTGCGACTTCGTCCGCGGGGAATAGTAACTTTACAGGCAGCATACTTTAACAAATGTTCGCCGCGATTCTTTAAATTGACATAACTTTTTTATTTATTAACCGATTGACATGAAATAAACACTAAATGTTAAACGCATCTAAATCGAATAAGCCGTTTCTGATATTAGCGTGCACAAACACACAGACAAACCGACAAACAGACAAAGCTTGAGTGATCTCGTATCGTACCCATATCGTATGGCATAAAAGCAGTATCTAATTTCTTTACAAAAATCCAGTGAATTTATGTGGTTTTAACTATTGTTGTTGTGATCTATTGTGCGTGGTTAGTGACTAACCTGGTGTCACAGTTTTTATGCTGCCCATGGGCCTCTGACTTAGCTTCACATGCTGTTGAGAAATATTTCTCAGACATGCTTTACAACCAGCAACACTAGATTTGCTGATTATTTATCTCCATGTGTATGCATTAAATTAACGTAATTCACTAAATTATCACCGCGCACGTCTGATTTCTAAACTTGTTGTAAATATCATTTTATAATGAAGAAAGAAATTTTACTCCTCCGTGCCGGAGCACGTTAAGCCGTTGGTCCCGGCTGTCATTTGTGCATCTTTGACAGTCGTTACGGGTCGGGCTATCGTATTGCCCAGTTACTGGGTTGTGGAGGTCAGATAGGCTGTCGCTCCATGTAAAGTACTGGTATTCAGCTGCATCCGGTTAGACTGGAAGCCGACCCCAACATAGTTGGGAAAAGGCTAGGAAAATGATGAATGAAGAAAGAAATTTTAATATACCGACTCTAAAGAGTTTGCTGTAGGTACAGACGCACATCAAGCTATCCCTAACTGTCAAATTTTCTCAATTAAAAATGAACCTTATGTCTTTGCAATAAAGTTGAAATACTATCAAAGAAATTTGTCAGATTGTGGTAACTTGATGTGCTGGCCTCTGTACCTAACCTGTCCAGATTTCAAGATAAAAACGCAATTTATTGCCTAAATTAAACAATTATGTATGTCCACGTTGCAAAAAAGGCTAATTTTGGCGAAATTTAAGTAGGTACTTATCTTTTTTTATAATCCACGCTTGGAGTACTTTTTCGGTAGATTTTATCATAACAAGAATAATTTAGAGACTTAGTTCAATGCGGTGGATGAGAGCTAAAGATACATATAGGTACCTACTTATTTAGCATCACGCTTGTATGGTTTACAGAATGTATGAATGTATTTGTTACTAATTTTTTTTTTTTAGAAATTTGCGTTTCGTTTGTGCACAATAAACATTTTTCTTTCTTTCTAGAATTACACATTTCATCAATACTACCGCAGTGATAGCCTAGTGGTGTGACCGTCGGACTACCAAGTCATAGGTCTCGAGTTCGAACCCAAGGCACGCACCTCTGATTTTACGAATTCATGTGCGTATTGTATAATTATCACTTGCTTAAAAATTGGTGAAGGAAAACATCGTGAGGAAACGTCTGAGAGATATTTCTCAACAGCATGTGAAGCTAAGTCAGAGGCCCATGGGCAGCATAAAAACTCTGACACCAGGTTACTCACTAACCACACAATTATACACGCTGGATTTTTTAACCTCACCTGGAAGAAAAGAGATAGCAAATTTTACGCAAAGGAGACATTCCTTTATTTTTAAAAGAAACAAATACTGCATTTAAAGATTTTGAAAATTGGCTTGCAATTTCAGGAATCAACTGGCTAAAATTCTTAAAAATAACATCCTGTACTTTTATAGAAAAAACTAGCTGCTATTAGCGGCTTCCTCGGAATGGATGTTGGAAATTATCCCAAGGGAACGCGCTACCGGGATAAAAAGTATCCTATGTGTTAATCCAGGTCATAAACTACCTCTGTGCCAAATTTCATCCAGATCCGTTCAGCTGTTTGAGCGTGAAGGATGGACAAATATATAAACTCACACACACGCACCCACAAACTTTCGCCTGTATAATATTAGTGTGATGGATAGGGTTAATCATAAGCAGTGGCGGCCTTAGGGGGTGGCGAACTGTGCCATCGCCCAGGGCCTCGCGCTACAACCCAAACAAATATTTAAAAAAAATGTAAAAAATCTATCTAGTCTAAATTAATAGTACATTGTGTAACTTCAGCGAGGGTTTTTAATGAACCGAGGTTCGTAATTTCGTTACCGTCCGTGATACATACAATGTTTTATATCATACTTGCGAGGAATCAGCTCAGAAAAATAAGCCAAAAATACTTCTTCAGACAGAGAGTTATTAGCCTTTTTGTTATTTCCCCATAGAATACATTTTTCGTGAGCGGTCAAATATCTTTATCTGGATTTATCCGGTAATAGGTTTTTACTGACCAATTTTGCCGCGTTAACTATTTCGGGCGGTGGGTGTACGAGCAATTTCGGGACTAGATGAAGACGATGACATATTTAAATCAGACGTTTTCACTGATTGAAAATGACAAAATGTACAAAAAATACTCGTGAAATGGCGCGTTTTGCATTTTCAAATTTTTTTTTTTCAAAATTTGTCAAAGGTAAACTTCCTTGTACAGCCAACTGACTTTGCATTGAATTTAATTCTTTTTTTTCTCTGATTGAAAATGACAAAATGTACAAAAAATACTCTTGAAATGGCAGACTTTTTCACTGATTAAAAATGACTAAATGTACAAAAAATACTCGTGAAATGGCGCGTTTTGCATTTTCATATATTTTTTTTTCAAAATTCGTCAAAGGTAAACTTCCTTGTAAGTACAGCCAACTGACTGTGCATTTAATTTAATTCTTTTTTTTCTCTAATTGAAAATGACAAAATGTACAAAAAATACTCGTGGAATTGCGCGTTTTGCATTTTCATAATTATATTTTTTTTTTTTCAAAATTTGTCAAAGGTAAACTTCCTTGTACAGCCAACTGACTGTGCATTTAATTTAATTCTTTTTTTTTCAAATATGAAAAAACATTTGATTTTTAAGTAAATTAATTTAAATCACATAAGAAATTACGTGATGAATGATTCGATGACACAAGATCGACTTTCAGCCCTTGCTATTCTTTCGATCGAAAATGACGATGCTCATTCATTAGATTATTCTGCTTTAATTAAAGATTTTAGTCTTAAGAAAAGTCGCAAGCATCAGTTTTAAAATGTATCATTTTTATATTTGTTAATTTGGTGATTCTTTAAATATAAATTATTGTAAAATTCTAATTTTATTTGTTTAACTTTAGCATTTCTCCTCAAACATGACATTTAGCTAAATCAAAAAACCAGACCTACTTTCGCAACACATACTTTTCACGAAGGATAAAGGGCCTCGCATAGACCTGCCGCACGTAGCCTCGCAATGGCTAGGGCCGCCGTTGTCATAAGGATCAAATCAATCTAACAAACATCATCATCATCTGCCCAGCCTTTTCCCAGATGTTTTGGGGTCGGCTTCCAGTCTAACCGGGTGCAGCAAAATACCAGTATTTTACACAGAGCGACTGCCTATCTGACCTCCACAACCCAGTAACTAACTGGGTAATACGATACCCTTGTTAAAACTGGCTGTCAGATTTTCGGGCCTCGGAATGAGTGACCTTTCGCTTTTATACAACGTGCAACGTGGCGCTACAATGGTGATATTCATTTAACACATTTTTGTTTCATGAATACATTATATTTCTATTAAACGTTATTATTCACGCATTTATTTAAAATGTTAGAAAATAGCATCTCAGAGCAACCTACACTTAAAGAACTGTCGCGCAGCGGTCATTTGCCGGGGTCACGGATCATAACATTCGTATCAATGAAATCAAAACGAATAAACAATACTATTAGGATGAAACAACAGCCAAAAGTAGACAAATTGATTTTATTATTTTCAAACTCAAACTCAAAGCATTTATTTCAAACTCAAACTCAGAGCATTTATTTCAAATAAACCAATTACAGGCACTTTTGAATTGTCAAGGGTTTTGTCAGTCAGAAAGATGAAGCTAGTTGCCCATTCCAAAGCAATACAGCTTATACAGCTATGGAGAAGAACGGGCTAGAAACTCCATGGACACTCTTTTAAATCAAAATATGTTTACAAAAACTAGGTTACATCATTCATGTTGAAATATACATGTGATTTGAATGATATACATGAATTTCAATTTGCAATTTATTTTAACCTATCAACATTTATATGATTAATGCACCCGTGTGTTAAATTAATGTCACCATTATAGCGCCACGTTGTATGTAGATAGATAGATAAAAAACCTACGTAGATTATTGCTAATGACACATCTCCAATCATTTGAGACCGCAGACGGACCAGTTTTATCCAAAACACTTAATCTCGCTAAGTACCTACGCCAGCATATTAAGCTATTCCAAACTGTCAAAGTTTGCAATTTGAAAATGAACCTTACATGTTTGTAATAAAGCTGAAAAACTGTCAAAGAAATTTGACAGATTGGGGTAGCTTGAAGTGCTGGGTACATGTATTCAAGTTTCAGTAATAATATCCTACATACTGACAGGTCTGTCATTTTGACAGCAACAAAAAAACGGACACAACCATTTTTATTATGTCGTATCAGGTTTTTACTTTCTAGAAAAAATTAAAGTGTCTAATTGAAGGATTAGATAATTAATAATACAGGGCGACCCACGACTTTACCACATTGAGAGAAGTTAGTTAGGAAACGTCGACTTTATCTAGTTTTAAAAATATTGTTGAGGTGTGTAAAAATGTAATGTCAAAATGATTGTAAAAACAGAAAAAAATATGTCTTTGGAATCGATTGAGAAGATTTGACGGTTTGTGGTGCTTTTTCTTACAATACTTATTTTTTCTATACTATGCTATTTTGGTGAAGTATTTAAGTAATGTATCTGTGTTTATAGGTACTGTAGCAAAGACATCGTGCGTGATGCGCGTAAGATAACAAAAACTCGGCACATTATTAGGTATAGAATTTATTACTCTGTACTTCAACCCGCACTCAGGTACGAAATATCTACAAACATAACTAATATATATATTATGTAGAGTTGTCAAACAGGAATGTTGCCAGACCCAAAAAAAAACATGTAAAAAAAACGAAACGAACTTTTTATTAAGTTTTTTATTTGCCGGAAGCTCAAGCCTGAAATGATCAAAGCTGTACTAATTATAATATTTTTAAGTACCATAGATTATAGACACGGATATTGGCGCTATAACTTAATCGTACACCGGTTGGTAATCCAATTACGTTGAAAAAACTACACTAGCGGGCAAAAGTATGGAATCATCTACTTGTTTCTTTAACCGATCTATTTTAAAAACTAAATATTTAAATGCTACCATTTTTTAAAATGCATTTTATATATATTTTTTGGTTTTTAATTTAAAGACAGATGCCACAACACACTGTATAATTTGAAATTCGTGCATTTAAATGAAACCCATATTTGAAGAGCTATGCCTGATTAAGTGAAGGAGTTAAATTTTTGCGTTAAAATGGTAGCATTTTCATCACTTTTCTTACCAGTTAGGTATATCTATACTTACTAATATTATAAAGCTGAAGAGTTTGTTTGTTTGTTTGTTTGAACGCGCTAATCTCAGGAACTACTGGTTCGAATTGCAAGATTCTTTTTGTGTTGAATAGTCCATTTATCGAGGATTTATAACATCACGCTACGACCAATAGGAGCCGCGCAGCGGGGGTGAAACCGCGGGGAACAGCTATAATTTATAAAATCGCTCGAAACAAGAAACAAGTGATTCCATACTTTCGCTCGCGAGTGCAATTTGGTTCTTTTGAGACCAGTGTTAGTGGGTGTGTCAAAATTGTAGCACAAAATAATGTTGAACTGAATGTCCCGACGCCAGCACATCAAGCTATCGCTTAACTGTCAAATTTTCCCAAATCAAAATGAACCTTATGCTTTTGTAATAAAGTTGAAAAACTATCAAAGAAATTTGACAGATTGGGGTAACTTGATGTGCTGGCCTCTGTATCCAACTATCTCGATGTGTATAAGAGCTAATACTTAATACTATGAATGAGGTTAGGTCTTATTGTAAGATGAGCGTTAAGAGCGATCCATAGACCATAGAGTAGGTACTTTTTGACACAAAAAAAGGTTATTTATATGTTATATCCTATTTTGCGCTGCTAAACTATTATTGTACAGTAATATTATGCGTTTCTTTTTGAGAAATTATTGTAATAATTCCAATATTGAGGTCCAAAAATACTAAGTATCTAGCCGTTTGGTCGGGCTACCTAAGGGGACCCTAGCTTAGTTACTACAACAAATTATTAGAAAAACCAGAAAGTTAAAAAGAGAATCAATTATTAAAAAAACTGGCCAACTGCGAGTCGGACTCGCGCACGAAGGGTTCCGTATCATTATCTATAAAAATGGCAAAAACATCACGTTTGTTGTATGGGAGCCGTCTTAAATATATATTTTACTAGCTGACCAGACAGACGTTGTCTTGCCTTAACTATGATACTTACCCTACCTACCTACCTATCTACCTACCTACCCACCTAACTTTTCTCACCTTTTAAACCTTCCCTGGGCTACGACAAACATTTCAACACCATAATCAGCTTAATCGGCCCAGCCGTTTTCGACTTTTATCGAGACTAACGAACAGCAATTGAATTTTATTCATATAGATTCTGTTTTTTAGTAAGTATTTCTTGTTATAGCGGCAATAGAAATACATCATCTGTGAAAATTTCAACTGTCTAACTATCACGGTTCATGAGATACAGCCTGGTGACAGACGGACGGACAGCGGAGTCTTATGCACATATTACAGAACGTCACTCAATACTCAAGCATTGCTTGAGTCTTGATTAAAGCCATTTGATTAGTTAAAGCTAGTTTTAAACTATGCTTGGGTCTTGAGTGAGGTTCTGTAATACGGGCCTTATTAATAGTCCCGTTTGAGCCTTGGGTACGGAACCCTAAAAATGTCCATCATTAGAAGTTCAATGATCTTTTAGAGGATCAGTCATATATTTCTCATTTCTAGTTCTTTCATCTCCGTTCATTTCTCGCTTAGCTCACACTGTAACCTTCACATAGTTAATTCAAAAGCGCTCAAAATGTTACCTAACCACAGGTACTTTCTCTTTCAAAATAAGAAATTCATAACGGAGTGAAAAGAAATAAATTAAATATCAAATGAGTTAAAAAATATTTTGGAGATTGTCTGTGATGTTGTTTTACTTTTTTCAAAATGGCGGCCGATATAATGACTACTTTTGAAAAAGCCACAACAATTTGAATTTTGAATTTAGAATCTAAGTATTCTTAAGGTGAAAAAAAGTGAAAAGGCCCCAGGTTAGCCCGTGAAATTCAAATTTTAATACGTTTTTTGTAATTTGCAGATCTGTGTCAGGTTGCAGGTTGATTAAAATATGATTCGCGGCCCTAGCAAGTACGTATATGTATAGAACTGTAATCATGGATATCATCAATGCAATCTTCTAAGTTCATAATTATTTCGGTATGGAATGAATATTTTATGAAATTATGACTGAAGGCAATTCTAATTATGAGACTTGTATTGATAATTTAATTCTATAAATTCAGTAAGAATTTATAGAATAACATTTTACATCTATAATATAATAAAACAGTAAAAAAACTGTGTCTACGGGTCAAAATCAGAGAGGTGAGCATTATGCTTCTGACAAACATTTCTGAATAAAATAACTCGATACTACTAAAAGATTTATTTCAAAATAAAGGTTCTGTGCATAATTACACGGCACTTAGCTTATTTATCTTTCTGTACTAATGTTTTATTTGATTTTAAACAAAAAAAGGTGGAAATAGTCATTCCGGGAACGCGTCCTTAAACCATGTTTCATAGTTCAAACAAGTCAAAAATGTTTATAATTAAGACTTAAAATTGTCATATTTTAATTTTAACTTTGAAAATGATTAAATTAAGAATATACGTATAAAATACATTAATAGCAGTTTAATTTATTCATATTTTGACTATTCAAATGCTGTCTGACGTTTAATAAATCATTCCGTGAACGCAGTCGATGTTGATCGATGTAAATAAAAGAAAACACGCTAGGTGGCGTTAGCGAGCAACAGTGTGAAGTTCGCTAGTCAAAGCAAAAGGCGTGTTTCGTGTTTACGGAAAAAAATAATTGATTTTGTTGGTAAGTACCTTTTAAATTGATATGTGTGAAGCGTACTTTAATTCTCTGTCACTACGGGAACGCTGTTTGATGATTAGTTTTTCGAAAATTTGCATATTTTTTGCAAAAATCTTATAAATATTAGAGCTCACTTGTTCATAACCTCTAAAACCTATATCTAAGATGGCGGCGTCAAGCGTGACAACAAAATAATTATCAAATAGTCATTTCGGGAACGGTCATTTCGGGAACGTTCACCTATATGACGGGCGTTCCCGAAATGATACACCAATTGAAAATTTATGGAGAGTACTTTGAAAAATAAATGTTTTCAATAAAAAAATATATAAATTAACAACATTATCCGATTTAGAAACAGGTTAATTACAATTTCTTAAAGGTGATACTTAAATGCGTTGGTTATATTATTATTAAAAAAAATAGTAAAAAGTGTTCCCGAAATGACTTTTGTGCCTGGCATTTTTCTTATTAACTGGTAGAATTTCTAAAATATACATTTTTGTGCGTACCTTTTCACAGGAAAGGTTCATGACAAATGACACAACAGACTCCACTTGTTAGTTTTCTTCAAAAGAAAACTTAATTTTTCAAATATTTGAAAACCTAAGATGCTCACCTCTTTGATTTTGACCCGTACATTGAATATAATTAATAAAATAATAATTGTGGGGGGTTTAGAAACAGTAATAGAGCACGAATCCAAAAAAAAATTTTTGTCTGTTCGTCTGTATGTCTGTTTGTTTGTACACGCTAATCTTCGGAACTACTGGACGGATTGGAATGTTTTTTTGTTGTTGTATAGGTATTAAGTCTGGGCAACATATAGGCTATAATTTTTCTTGGAAACTTGAACACCTGATGCAGACCGCAACAGACCAGCTAAACTATAAGAGATACAAAAATGATACCATGGATAGCAAAAATTGTTCCACGTGATTAGCATTTTCTGCTGAGAGAATAAATTTGAAGATCTGGAACACCTGATGTGGAACACCAAAAGCCCAGCTGCTGCTACACTGTAACATATATAGGAATGACGTCTTAGCAAAAGTTGTTCAGCCTGATGAGCACTCTCTGTTGACGTATAAAAATTGAAGATCTGGAACACCTGTTGTAGAACTTCAAGAGCCTAGCTACACTATAACATGGTTCTCTGCCTGTTCGCCGAAAATTGTTTGCCAAATTTTCACTTGCCAACCAACGGCAACGTTTCGCAGAATTTTATTCCGCCGAATAATCATTTGCCAACTTATCATATAATTTTGTTTTATTTCCCAACCTCACAGTTACCAACTGTACGTTTGGTCTGCTTTTCATAATGACACTTTTTAAAATGCCAACTTTCATTTAGCAGAATTTTTTGCAATTAGTTATTGTAATTATTATTTTTTTTACTTTATCTTTAATATACTGTAACCTAACTGTTTCCTTTTACAAAAGCGATTCGCTTCTGGCACATCGCCGGCCGCTGCCGCGGCACGCTCGCTTCGCTCGCTCGGCTCGTGCGTTGTTTGTCATACTCTAACCTAACCTAACTTAACTGTTTCCTTTTACAAAAGCGATTCGCTTCTGGCACATCGCCGGCCGCTGCCGCGGCACGCTCGCTTCGCTCGCTCGGCTCGTGCGTTGTTTGTCATACTCTAACCTAACCTAACCTAACACCCTTAGACTTCTATTGTAATAGTTGTGTGGCCTAGTGAAATGGTTGACAAATGATAAATGTCCCAAACGTTTTCTGTCATTATAATAATCGGCTTAACAATAATTCTACCAAATGAAACGTTGTCATACAAAAATTTGCTAATCGTTAGTTGTCAAAGTGAAACATCGGCGAGGCGAACCAACGCTTCGCCGATGTTTCACTTTGACAACTAACGATTAGCAAATTTTTGTTATTGTAATTATTATTTTTTTTACTTTATCTTTAATATACTGTAACCTAACTGTTTCCTTTTACAAAAGCGATTCGCTTCTGGCACATCGCCGGCCGCTGCCGCGGCACGCTCGCTTCGCTCGCTCGGCTCGTGCGTTGTTTGTCATACTCTAACCTAACCTAACTTAACTGTTTCCTTTTACAAAAGCGATTCGCTTCTGGCACATCGCCGGCCGCTGCCGCGGCACGCTCGCTTCGCTCGCTCGGCTCGTGCGTTGTTTGTCATACTCTAACCTAACCTAACCTAACACCCTTAGACTTCTATTGTAATAGTTGTGTGGCCTAGTGAAATGGTTGACAAATGATAAATGTCCCAAACGTTTTCTGTCATTATAATAATCGGCTTAACAATAATTCTACCAAATGAAACGTTGTCATACAAAAATTTGCTAATCGTTAGTTGTCAAAGTGAAACATCGGCGAAGCGTTGGTTGGCAAGTGAAAATTTGGCAAACAATTTTCTGCGAAAAGGCAGGACACCCTATAACACATATAGGAATGACGTCTTAGTGAAAGTTGTTCAGCCTGAAGAGCACTCTCTGTTGACGTATAAAAATTGAAGATCTGGAACACCTGTTGTGGAACTCCAAGAGCCTAGCTACACCATAACACATATAGGAATAACGTCTTAGCACAAGTTGTTCAATCTGATGAGCACTCTCTGTTGACTTATAAAAATCGAAGATCTGGAACACCTGTTGTGGAACTCCAAGAGCCTAGCTACAACATAACACATATAGGAATGACGTCTTTGACGTCTTTGTTGTTCAATCTGATGGGCATTTCCTGTTGACTTATAAAAATCGAAGATCAGAAACATCTGATGTGGAAATCAAAGCTATCACTAATTTTAATGTGTAATTATAAAATAACATAAACTGGGAGTACCTGCACGCGGTGAAGGCGGTAACAGTTTAGGACTGATTTTTGATGACGATGGTATATCATTGAAAATTTGACTCTACTGGCCAAAACTTCTATTGATCAGGTATCTTCACAATAAAACTATGACCATGCCTAGAAAGAGGTCAAATCTTTCCCAATGTTCCAAGAGAGCTAAAAGATTGAGGAACATAAGATCCCAAGAATCTACCGAAGAGCGTCAGGAGAGACTTGATGCTGTTCGAGAACATTAGGCTGCAACTCGCTCCGTGGAATCTCTTCGGGTCGCGAAGCACGCCTGCGTTCTCAGCGTATTCATTAGGTCTCTAGAGACCAGTGAAGAATATGATGCGCGACTGACCGCTGATCGTGAACGTCATGTATTGTCTCGCGAGTCAGAGACGTTCACGGAAAGAGAATTACGCTTGAGTTCCAAGCGTATCTACGCTTCGACTTCTAGGTCTCTAGAGACAAGTGGGGAACATAATAATGCGGTTACCAAAATGAAAACGATGACAAATGGACTGTATGTTTTGGTGGTTGTTGGAATGAAATAAAACTAAAGCTCAGTGTGATAAAAGATTTAAATGGGAAAAATGATAAAAAATAACATAAATGGCGACCCCGTTGTTGCTGGCATAAGCAACAGGGTCCGCGTACGAAGTCGCGGGCAGAAGCTAGTTATAAATACAAGCGTTACGGCGGCGAATAATATTTTGATCAACATAAACCCTTTTTTTTAAGGCTGGGAAATCATCCAATGACTTCTCCCGCTCAGGATGGAACGGAAGGGAGTGTCAGACTCTTACTGACTAATACCCATCCATATTTTCCTTCCTTAGCCCTTTATGATCCGGGGTCGCGGTAACCCTTTCGGATAATCCCGGTTAAACATACACCCTGATATTGATCCGCTAATTATAAAAGCGTATGAAAATTTGAATTAACCGGGCTACCCCAGCGCATCCTCCTTAGAGCTCCTATATTTTTTGGGGGCTTTAAAAAAAAATATTGCAAGGAACTTTTAGTGGGGGCTGGCAACACTGACTGGAATATGTCTTTGCACCTTTGATCAAAGCCGGGCACCGTTTCCAGAGCAGTGGTAATCAAAAGAAATATACAAAGTATGCCTGCTTGGGTTACAACTCGTAAATCGGAGCCGATACCACCTTCTTCTTTCTTAGTGTGGTTAGTGACTAACCTGGTGTCAGAGTTTTCATGCTGCCCATGGGCCTCTGACTTAGCTTCACATGCTGTTGAGAAATATCTCTCAGTCATGTCGGTTTCCTCAAGAGGTTTTTCTTCACCGTTTTAAAAGCAATTGATAATTATACAATACGCACATGAATCCGAAAAGTCAGAGCTGCGTGTCTTGGGTCGAACTCGAGACCTAAGAATTGGAAGTCCGTCGGTCACGCCACTAGGCTATCACTTCTATACGATACCACTGGGCTACCACGCTCTAGGATAAGCATAGAAGGGGAAATAAAACACACACACCCAAAATTACAATTTATTCTTAAACACGAATTATAACAACATCAACACCAGGTTCATTAATACAACGGCACAGGACGTCTTAAGAGCCTCTGAAGAGCCTCGCTGTGGCGCGAATAGAGCCACGTCGTGGTAGTTAGAGCTCCATCCAATGAGAGGCTCGTCACGGTTCTGTACTCGCAGCCAGAGCTCTAGGGGACGGAAGTATCTAGGAAAGATAACATACATAATTAATATTACAAGCAATCTGCTGGGTTTTACCTATTATAGATACATCTCAACTTAACCCTTCGGGGTAACAAGGCGTAATATTATGCTATCTCTTACGTTTTCTTCATCCGTTTCAGCCACAACAGTCTGACCAAGCTGGATGGCAGTCAGATCGGTGATCTGACTAAGCTGGGCTGGTGTAACGCCAGTCACAACCAACTTGGAGAGATACCGAGGTAAATAAATAAGGTTTTTGAATATGTAATCATTTCAATCTGCCTAGCCTTTTCCCAACTATGTTGGGGTCGGTTTCCAGTCTAACCATATGCAGCTGAATACCAGTATTTAACATGGAAAGACTGCCTATCTGACCTCCAAAACACAGTAACTGGGTAATACGATACCCGTTATTAAGACTGGCTGTCAGATTTTCTGACTTCTGACGACACGTAACGAATGTCAAAGATGCACAAATAACAGCCGGGACCAACGGCTTGCTTTCCGAGGCACGAAGGAGTCTCGGTCACCCCCCATCCACCGACCAACCCCGGCAAGCGAAGCTTAACCTAATGGATCGATCCATGGACATGCCGGTTTCCTCACGATGTTTTCCTTGACCGTTTTGAGAGCAGTGGTGATGAAATTAAATGCACAAATCTAAGCGCCTGCTGGGGTTCGAACTCATGACCTGTAATTCGTAAGTCGAGGCCGATAGCACTGGGCCATCATTGCTCCGGGTTATGTAGGTATGAAACGGATTATTTTTGAAAATCTGCAATTTAATACTGTTCAATCTGGGGATTGAACCCGAAACCAACACTCGAAAATAAACCAGTCATAGTATTCTTTATGTTATGGTCTTCGTCTATTCATACCTAACAAGAGCCTCTGGTGATATCCTGTTGGTCTTCCCACGGGTCATAGATTTGATGATTTCCGAAGCGGGCTTCGAAGAGCCGGCCTGCATGATTTCACTGAAAACAAAATGAGTATTTATTTGAAGAAAATAGCGAACGTCGAATAGCGTTTCGTCATATATGAAACGCGGACTGCATCTAGCATATAGTAAATTATATTCAGTACCGTCTTTACCATAAATACTGGTAAAGAGGGGCCTGGGCCCATGTATCATGAAGGTGGCCCTGAAACGCCTAACTAATTTGTAACTCCTTGCACCATTCATAGCGCCCCTTACGGCTACACTCCTACCGAATGATGTTTTTGTCATTCATATGTTTTACTTCCCAACAGGAACTCCAATTCTTGCTATTTCGTAGAAAAGTACAATACCTTTGTTTTTTTAATTTTAGGAAGGCAAATCATCAAATGACCTCTCGCTCTGGGTGGAACGGAAGGGAGTGCCAGTCTCTTACTGACTAAAACCCATCCACTTTCCTTCCTTAGCTCTTTATGTTCCGGGGTAGCGGTAAATCGGCAGTCCCGCTTAAAAGTACAATTACTCCATGAAAATATATAGAACAGCTTTCACATACTGCTATAAAGTCCTCTCTTTTCTTGTGCCAATCCCCACACGCTTTTTTTTTGTTATAGGGTGGAAAATCCTCATTGATGTCCTCCGCCCTGGAACACCGCCCTGGGGGGCAGGGGTC
Organism: Hyppa rectilinea; assembly: GCA_951799385.1. NCBI lineage: Eukaryota > Metazoa > Arthropoda > Insecta > Lepidoptera > Noctuidae > Hyppa > Hyppa rectilinea. Next base: position 1,179,767 of record OX637328.1, read on the forward strand.
TATCAAACTCTTAGCTTCATCTTTCTGACTGACCGACCCCTTGACAATTCAAAAGTGCCTGTAATTGGTTTATTTGAAATAAATGCTTTGAGTTTGAGTTTGAGCTTACTGACTAACAACCCCCCACCGGTGTTCTCTCTCACACCCGTCCCAGGGGGTGCGGGAACAGGCCACCCTTCCGCTACCCCCGGCTGGATCCCCACCACAGTGCCAGTCTCATTTCGAATTAAGGGTCTTGAAATTGTTCATAGTGTCCGGTACTAACCTTAAAACTCGACCTGCATCTCTGCTCCTGTAGATATCACATTCATACAAGTGCCCGGTATGTCCCGAAACTGAACACAGCTGCTCGAAGATCTGGAACTCCAGGATCGTTGCCAGGAAGTATTTGATGTACTCCTGGAATTAGACAAGGAACGTCTTTATTCAAGACAATGTACATTATAAAAAATCTACATTAATGCCCGTATTACAGAACCTTACTCAATACTCAAGCATTGCTTGAGTCTCGATTAAAGCCAATTGATTTGTTAAAACTAGTTTTAAGTAATGCTTGGGTCTTGAGTGAGGTCCGGTAATACGGGCCTAAAACTCTTTTCACTGACAAACAATGCACAGCTCAAACAGCTGGGTATAGCAGTGTAGCGACATCTACATTGCCACATACGAACTACACGTCACAATGACGTCACTCAATAACCTGAATCGCGCAAGCAAAGTTTACCGCGCGACTATCATAATATAAAACATCCTGACATAGTCAGGCAGTAGCACCAAGACACAACACATGCCCGATCCAGCCTGACCCTTGCTGTCCTCCCCCAGCGACGCCCTAAGCCGAGGTCCGTACCCCACAGAGGGTGCCCGTGCAGTCGCTTAGTTCGTAAGTTTTAAAAAAGCCTTGGCTGGAGGCTACAATTTTATTGTGGCATCTACAGAAAAGTCCGGTTAAGCAGTAGACAAACCCTTGGATGAACTGCGAGATGCTATAAAAAAAAAGAAAATCGACACAGCCGTCTGGTCGGAAGATACCCCCTTTTCGGTGGAGTATGAGTGAACTTTACTCGCTGATCCTCATACCTCTAGACTAGTTCTTAAGTTAGTAAAATAATAGTATAGTAAAAATATGATAGATGTAACCAATATTTTGTAACCATATTTGTTTAAAAGAGTGTCCATGGAGTTTCATGCCCGTTCTTCTCCATAGGTACCTACTGCTTTGGAATGGGCAACTAGCTTCATCTTTCTGACTGACCGACCCCTTGAAAACGTACCTGATCAGAAATGATGTGGTATTTGGAGCCAGGGTCGAAGTCACCTTCGTGTCTTGCAAGGGGTGGTATTACTCCCTGAAACATAAATACATCATCAGGCTTGTAATCTCTCAAAAGGTTAATCAGAGCTGTACCTATAGTGGGTGTAAGCAGTGATAGCCTATTGGTATGACCGTCGGACTGCCAAGTCATAGGTCTCGAGTTCGAACCCAAGGCACGCACCTCAGATTTTTCGGATTCATGTGCGTATTGTATAATTATCACTTGCTTAAAATCGGTGAAGGAAAACATCGTGAGGAAACCGGCATGACTGAGAGATATTTCTTAACAGCATGTGATGCTAAGTCAGAGGCCCATGGGCAGCATTAAAACTCTGACACCAGGTTAGTTACTAACCACACGAAGAAGAAGAAGTGGGTATACGGTACCTCCACATTACTCCAGTTTTTTTTGTTTTTTTTTTGTAATAGGGGGGCGCCTATGCTATCAACCGTGCACTACTCGGAGCAGACGTGATCCTTATGGACTAGTATTAAATGATTTACCAAAGCTAACCAAATATAATAAAAGCTGTCAAGCAATGTGTGTGCGTATTTATAATAAAATACCAAACAATCTCAAACTATTAAATGTAAGATTATTTAAAAGCAAATTATACAAATGGCTAAATGAATGTAGCTTTTATAGTTTAAAAGAATTTATGGATAAAAAATATTGAAATTATAATTCTAACAATATTGTACGTACTTAATTATAATTACCCTGTAACATTAAATTTTTGCATGCTATGTTTTATCCTAGCGAAACATGCTTGTGTTACTCTGACCTAATACTTAACACCATTTGTATACCATGTTTTACGCAAATAAATTATTTTATTATTATTCTTTTATTTATTCCATTTCTTATCTTATATATTTTTAAATATTTTTATAAAATGCAAAAATAAAAAAAAACATTTAAAAATATAAAAAATAGTGGTCCGCCGATGTCGGGAGCAGAGTCCAAGGCACCGGTGGTTAGGGCTGCAGAGACAAGAACCTCCTCACAATGCGAGCCGTATCGAGGAGTACTGCCTTCTGAATCTGGCTCTTGATCCAACCGCCTAACGAGAGCCTCGAAAGATGTTGGTCGAGGCTTTTGGCTATCAGGCCATTGGCTGTTACGACAATCGGTACAATGACAGCCGAGCTCACATTCCACATGTCAACAACCTCGTGTGCTAAGTCGAGATATTTTATTTATTATTATTATTATTATTAATACTAAACCAGACAACAGGCTGCTACTTAAAAATTCTAGATGGAATATGATGAAATCAGGAAGAAGGTTTTTTTTTTTCACAATCTTCTTTCCCTGTGGCTAGTGACTAACCTGGTGTCAAAGTTTTTATGCTGCCCATGGGCCTCTGACTTAGCTTCACATGCTGTTGAGGATTATCTGTCAGACATGCTGGTTTCCTCACGATGTTTTCCTTCACATTAGGCTCGCACTTGACTCCAATCCCACATGATGGTAAGCGATGATGACGTAGTCGACGGTGACGCGCGCTTGCCTAGAAGAAACTTATTCACTCTCGACCTAAAGACTCCTAGCTATCGGGAAATTCAGACTCCGGCAGGGAATTCCACTCCTAAGCTTTAAGTCATAAACACCATATGTATACACTTGGAAACATTCATAGGCGGCATTTCTCGTTGAATAACGATAACTTTGTAATAATAGAACCTATTTCATATTTGTATGGGTTCCCAAATACTATGGTCTTTAACAACATACAATTACAACAAATGCATGAGGAGAAAATCACTTTTTAAAATTGATCAGTGTATACATGTTGGTGCTCGTGACTGTACGCAAAATAAAAGTATTCCGGAAACGTTTTTACCTGATATCTTAGCTTCATCTGCCACCATTTTGTGTTCATATTTTGAACACCGTCTTCAAATATTGACCATCGCCACTGCAAAAAATAATTAGCCATAGAAAAGGATTATTTAAGGAGGAAGCACCAGGGTAGCCCGCTAAATTCGAATTCTAATAGGTTTTTTGCAATTTGCTGGTCAGTGTCAGGTTGCATGTTGATCATAATATGATTCTCGATCGTATAATCAATAGAATCATCAATACGGCTCTCTAAATTAGAATTTTCCTCAAATGTTGCGATTTCGTAAAATAGTTATACTTTGGGTAGGATTGTTGATTTTAATTATTACGGTTCTGTAAATACGTAAATGCTAGTCCAGCGCATTCACCTTCCGTCATCTACCCCGGTCGCGATGGGGAATGGAACCGGCGAGAGATGTCGTGCGGTGTCCCACAGGGATCGGTTCTGGGGCCGCACCTGTGGGACATCGGCTACGACTGGGTGCTGCGGGCCGACCTCCCTGACGGCGTCAGCGTAATTTGTTACGCTGACGACACGCTGGTTCTGGCGCAGGGAAGGTCGCATCAGGCGGCGGCCGACGCAATGACACGCGGGGTTGCGATAGTCGTTGAGAGGATCCGGCAGTTGGGTCTCGAGGTGGCATTGCACAAATCCGAGGCCATGTCCTTTCATGGGCCTCGGAATAGGCCACCATCGGGATCCCAACTTACGGTAGGAGGGGTTCACATCGGCGTCGAGACCACGATGAAATACCTAGGTCTGGTCCTCGACAGCCGATGGAATTTCGTGGAGCATTTCCGACGTTTGGCCCCCAAGCTGGAACGGACTGGGGCCGCCTTCAAGCGGCTCTTGCCCAATTTGAGGGGGCCAAACGCCTCCTGCCGGAGGCTTTACGCGGGAGTCGTGCGGTCCATGGCCCTTTACGGGGCCCCGGTGTGGGCGCGTTCATTGCGGCGGCGAGCCGCCCACTACCTGAACGCGCCCCAAAAGGTGGTAGCCATTCGGCTAATCCGGGGGTACCGCACGATCTCGGGCGAGGCGGCAAGCCTCCTTGCCGGACTGCCGCCGTGGGATCTGGAGGCGATAGTCCTCGCGCGCCTGTACGAGTGGCGCGCGGAGGTACTAAGCCGGGGGGAAACTCCGTTTCCGCAGCAAATTGCGGCGGAGCGGACGGACCTCCGGCGCGATCTCATGGCGGCCTGGAATCAGCGACTGTCGCAACCCAGCGCAGGGCACGCCACGATAGTGGCGGTGAGGCCCCTCTTTGAGGAGTGGCTAGAGAGGCGTCACGGCGCCCTCACCTTCCGCCTGACGCAGGTCCTCACCGGACATGGATGTTTCGGGAGGTTCCTGCACATCATCAGGCGGGAGGAAACGCCCGGGTGTCACCACTGCGAGGATCGCCCAGAGGACACGGTAGAGCACACGGTGCAAACCTGCCCCGCTTGGGCGGAGCACCGCCGTGTCCTCGTAGAGGCGATCGGCGGCGGCGACCTCTCGCGCCCGGCCCTGGTGCAAGCCATGGTCCGGGGCGAGAGGGAGTGGGAGGCAGTCACCTCCTTCTGCGAAAAAGTTATGCTCGCGAAGGAGGTGGCGGGATGGGAGAGAGAAAGGTCCTCCCGTCCCAGCCGCCGCGGGAGACGCTCCGGGCGTCGGGAGCCACGTGACGACTCCCGGCCACCGTAGGCGCGGGCCTGCGGACGGTGAGTAATGGGTGACTCACCGTCCGATCAGAACCAGACCCGTGCCGTGCGGCGCGTATATGTTCCACGCGCGCCTCAAAGAGATGTCAGCATATGAAGGGGCCCCTCAGGGCCAAGCCTGCCGGGTAAGCGGGATTGTCCGAAAGGGTTACCGCTACCCCGGAACATAAAGGGCTACGGAAGGAACATGGATGGGTTTTAGTCAGTAAGAGTCTGACACTCCCTTCCGCTCCACCCAGAGCGGGAGCAGTCATTGGATGATTTCCCAGCCTTAAAAAAAAAAAAAAAAAAAAGCGCATTCACCTTAAGTACATATTCTAAATTCAAATGTTTGTTGCTTTTTTTTAAGTAGTCATTAGATTGATCGCCATTTTGTAACAAACAAAACAACATCACATACTGCTTCCAAAATATTTTAAACTCTTTGATACATTTAAGTATTTTTACTCCGTTAAAAATATTTTTTTTAAGAGAAATTGTCGGTGGTTAGGTTTCATTTAGAGCGTTTTTGAACATTTTGTTCCAAGGTTGCAGTACAAATCGACAAACGGGTTACTTGGAATTTCTTTTTCTAAAATAAAGCAATCAAAGGAAAGGAATTTGTTCTTTTTATCTGCTAAGATTTAGAGACACCATTTTAACCCCTCAAATATCCTATGAAAAAGTTCATAAGAAAAAATCCCTCAAAACGAAAATAAATAATTATAACCGTATAAATCGTTGAGCATTTGAGCAAACGGCTTCTAATAAGCGAATTAGCGAACATCTAGTAGGTTAACACGATTTCCTTAAAAACGATAACTCCTTCAACATCGTGCAACATATTGCATTGAAGACTTTATCAGGCGTTTTTTTTGTGACAGTTTTAAGTCTACCTTCCAAAAATTACTATGTTTTGATTTCTTTTCTACTTTAAACACGTCGTCTAAATCTCTTGAACAACCCGTTCACTTCACAACAACAACACCGCTGCAGACACACTTTCGCAACAAGGATGATGATATAGTGAAAAAAACACGTTGTTCTTAGAATGTTCGAAAAAGAGTTCATATTTGCACAACATCAATTCACTACCCTAATTAAATGGCAAAGAAATAACACCGCGATTCAGAAATAAACCAAAACTAAACACCGCCATCTATCGGCACACTGGTAAACTATTTACTCAAACATCTCGCTTTACTTATCTACTTTCCTATCGTAGTTATGTTGGAAGAGATTTCTTTAGAAATAAGCATCACCTTTGTACAGAGGCCAGCACATCAAGTTACCACAATCTGTCAAATTTCTTTGATAGTATTTCAACTTTATTGCAAAGACGTAAGGTTCATTTTAATTGAGAAAATTTGACAGTTAGGGATAGCTTGATGTGCTGTCGTCTGTACGTATTTTCTGTTCCTTTCTTCTTGTTTGCTTTTATGTGTACATAAATGGTTAAATAAATAAATTAAAGTACTCCAATGAATAATGACACAAATGCTGGCGCCGGCGCCGACCACAAATAAATTGGGATAAGGGCAGTACTGAGAATTATTATGATGTTACCTGGTCCACCATAAACGCGAAGGGTAAGTACGCCACCTTCTCCAGCGCCATGGTCATCAGAAAGTTCATACCCACCTCGTATGAGTCGTGACTCCTGGAGGCAAACACATAATGATAGAAAAATCATGCAAATACGGGCTACAGTAGACAAAAGACGGACTTGAAACTTGGGAAATCTAAGGGCGAATTTCAACAATTTTAATAATTATTATGTTTGTTTATTTTATTTCGAACTAGCTTCTGCCCGCGGCTTCACTCGCGTTGATGACGGCAATTACATGTTATTATAGGTACATATAAACCTTCCTCTTGAATCACTCTATCTATTAAAAAAAACTGCATCAAAATCCGTTGCGTAGTTTTAAAGATTTAAGCATACATAGGGATATAGGGACAGAGAAAGCGACTTTGTTTTATACTATGTAGTGATAAGGAATGAGTATATAAGAGGAAGTCTGAAAGTGACATCGGTGACTGAAAAGTTGTGTGGAAATCGGTGGTCATGGTATGGGCATGTTATGTGGAGGAATGAGTAAAATGTCAGGAAAGATTTGAGTATGAATGTGGATGGCCATAACAGTAGAAGAAGACCAAAGAAATGATGGATGGATTCTTTGAAAGATGATAGGGCTAGAATGGCAGTGACTACCGAAATGACGACTAATAGAGTATAGAAGAAAAATAAAGTTGCGCCGACCATAAATAGATAAGGGCAGGAGAATGATGATTTATTTTATGTCATATTTATGTTTTATTTTTGACACATGCTGCGCCGGTTGACATAATCTTGTCAGCACCGGCTGTCGCTATAAATCAGCGCTGGAGCTCTGTCTCACATAGCGTCAAGCATTATGCTGAGCGATGACCCTTTTGGCGCTAATGTGACGTATATTTACTTGTTGTTTTTTGTTACTGCGTCATGTTTGCCGTCAATAAACGATTTTCGGCTTAATTTAATCTTGGTAAATATAGCCTAGTTCTTACGAAAACGACATTTAATACCCTAGCTGCATCCGGTTAGACTGGAAGCCGACCCCAACAAAGTTAAGACTTGGCTAACCAGATGCTGATGAAATTCAGAACCGCAATTCCAAGCTTTGTAAATTGCTATGATAAAAATGGTAGGAGTAAATAACAAAACTCACTTATTCTGATATAGTCCAACTCTCTGAAGATGATGTAAGTTGTATACTGACAGCGTGGCTGCGTTGGCTACTGCCTCATGGAAAGCTGAAAACAAAACAGTCTTAATTTTACATACACTGTATTAGGTCAGACAGGCAGTCGCTTCATGTAAAATATTGGTATTCAGTTGCATCCGGTTAGACTGGAAGCCGACCCCAACATAGTTGGGAAAAGACTAGGCAGATTGATTGACACTGTATTTTTTAGGGTTTCGTACCCAAAGGGTAAAATGGGACCCTATTACTAAGACTCCGCTGTACGTCCATCTGCCCGTCTGTCACCAGGCTGTATATCATGAATCGTCATAGTTAGACAGTTGAAATTTTCACAGATGATGTATTTCTATTGCCGCTATAACAACAAAATACTAAAAAACATAATAAAATAAATATTTAAGGGGGCTCCGATACAACAAACATGATTTTGTTGTCATTTTCATAGTTTTTTTTTGTTAAGAATGGAAATCAACAAATGACTTCTCCTGCTCTGGGTGGAACGGAAGGCAGTGTCAGACTCTTACTGACTAAAACCCATCCATATTCCTTCCTTAGCACTTTGTGTTCCGGGGTAGCGGTAACCCTTTCGGACAATCCCGCTGAACTTACATTGTTTTGTTCGACTGCATTGTTGGTTGTTTGCAAGCAAGCGGTACTGCTAAGCCAGCTACTCCGTACATACCACCCGGGAATCTAACCCAAGACTTCATGCCCTGGGTTCGGTTCCCGGGTGGGGCAACATGTGAATGAGTTTTTCACAGTAGCAAACCGGAGTCTAGATTTGGAGCTGGTTGATGGCAATATCCTATCAATCTGCATAGCCTTTTCCCAACTATGTTGAAGTCAACTTCCAGTCTATCTGGATGCGGCTAAATACCAGTATTTTACATGTAGCGACTGCCTATCTGACCTCCACAACCCGCTCAGTAACTGGGTAATACAATACCCCTTGGTAAGACTGGCTATTTGACTTTCAGGTTTCTGACGTCCCGTAACGACTGCTAGGCTCCTATTATATATATGGAACTAAAATATAATTGGCAAAATGTCTGCCTGTCTGCCTAACATTTTGGGGAATACAGTCGTAATGGTATGTTAAAGTTAAAGCATAATTATGTCACTATTCAGCATACAAACATTCATATTATAAATTCACGTAAATTTTTGTCTTTAAAAACTTTTGTCAAAAAGTCAAAGCAATTCAGCCATTTTTTATTTCTCTGTAAAAAAATCAGACTAATAAAGCTTTTATTGACTTCAAAATAAGAATAAAAACCGAAATAAACGGTTGATTAACCTAATTTAAGGTTTAGAAGAAAAAAATAGGTATAGAAAAAATACAAAAAGAATCTCTCCGGCGGGGAATCGAACCCCGGTCTCCCGCGTGACAGGCGGGGATACTTACCACTATACTACCGAAGATGTGAGAGACATCGCAAAATTTACGTACTGTTGATGCGAAGTATCAGGTTTGCTAATCCAGTTCTTGATATTTTTGTACTTATATTTTGTTGATGTAGGTGCTAGTTATCTTATTAAATAAGAATTTTATAAATTTTATAAAATTCTCGTGTCACAATGTTAGTTACAATACTCCTTTGGCTTGACCGATTTTTATGAAATACCTAAATGCATTTTCAGTAGGTATAATAGTAATCTGACAGTCAGTCTTACCCCTTGGGTATCGTATTGCCCAGTTACTGGGTTGTGGAGGTCAGATAGGCAGCCGCTACATGTAAAATACTGGTATTCAGCTGCATCCGGTTAGATTGGAAGCCGACCCCAACATAGTTGGGAAAAGGCTAGGCAGATGATGATTCAGTAGGTCTGAGAATCGGCTACTATCTATTTTTCACACCCCTAGGTAGGGTAGGTAGGGCAGGTAGGGCAGGTAGGTGGGTTTTTGTAAAAGATAAAATAAAAAACCAAAAACTTGGTTATTTGAGGTTATGTGAAAATGTGTAAAAACAAAAGTTGTACTTAGATTTTTTTACTACCTACAATATTGCCCTTTAATTTTTGTCCATAGGACTTGACTCTGGACTGATATCTGTGCCAAAACCTTTGTAATATTAGTGTGAAGACCCACCAGGGTTAGCTCCATCCCTGAAGAGTTGGGGCTGTTCGGAGTACTGCAGGTAGTACTGCACGTGCGCCATCTCGTGGTGAGTGGACACCAGGTCTTGCATTGTCACTTCTGTGCATTGCTTAATTCTGGAGACAAGAGAACACATTTAATGGCGTACGGTAGAAGGACTGTCATATAATATAAAGGGTTTTTCAACAAGAATTTGTTTTCTAAAACAAAGAATTTAGATGAAGATGATACAAATTTTTATTGTATTACCTACGAAGAGAAAAGTTTAGCAATTATGAATGAAAATGAATGACGCCCTCGCTGATATGTGAATTTTTTCATCAAAGTTTTTAATCACTTTTTGGCAAAATGGCGAGTCTATTTCGTTAATCACATTGCAAGCTGCAATCGATTCGATTGGCTCCGTATATAGACTCTGTCCTTAACCCCCACAAAAAATAATTCAGTGGTGTTAAATCACACGATCTGGCTGGCCTCTTAACAGCTGTCGTGAAATTATGCGATCGGGATCGGGATATTTGGTTTGCAATTGAGTAAGTATTTGAATCGGTCAAAAATAAAATATGAAATCACATGGAAAAAAGCCCGCTCGTCATAAAAACTTCCATCACCGTGCAGAAATTAAATATAATGCGACAATATAATTGTTAAATTGCATTTAATGCTAATAAGTATTCCATTTGAGTCTAAAAATCGGTGACGTCAAAATGTTGTATTTCATACAAATCACGTACCTACAAATGCCGCGTTTTGACAGTTCATAAAAAGTAACGTTATTGACTACCCTTTCAAATACCCCATTCAAAGAAACTCCTTCTGGATTTTATTATATTGAATGAGCCCAGTAGGACATTGATCACGGCATCAGTGTATTGACGACACGGTTGGCGCAGCGGTTGAGCGATTGACTGCTGCGCAGCATGTCGCGGGTTCGATTCCTGCACGGAACAAATATTTGTACGAGCTGCAAGTATTTGTTACGGGTCTGGGTGTTTTTCTATCTATATGTATATATAATATGTATGTATTTACAAAAAAAAATGTATATAAGTAGTTTATCAGCCATCTCGTTACCATAACACAAGCATTAAGTTGCTTAGCTTGGGACGATACGGCGTTGTGTGAATGTCCAAGGATATTATTATTATTATTGATCGAAGCATCAGTGGCATTTTTAGGTCATCCGAGGTGCAGGTGAACGGGCTCTTAGGACACTCCAGCCACTTCTTCCTCAAGTCTTTCTTGCCTATTCTTCTCCATACGAAACTACCTTTTGGGAGGGGCAAGTAGAATCAATTTGATTTTTTGTAAAGGATGGGCATTTTTGGGGGACTGTCTTATGTAACTTTGACCTTTAAAAAGTGCTGATTTTCAGCCTAGTTTGAATAAATTACTTTTGCTTTTGATTTTTTTCATTTGACGTTCTAAAGTGCCTTTCTTGTGCCTATTTGAAATACAAAGTCAAAGTCAAAGCCAAAAAGTCAAATTATTTTGACTTTGACTTTGAAGTGCTCCAATCTCATGTGTAGTTTTTACCTATAGTCGATCCTGTTGCAGAGATCCCAGGCACTGGCTGTGCACTGCACACTGCGCTGTGCAGGCCGCACTAACATGGACCCGCGCCAGAACTCGGGAGGGACAGGCTTTAGGCCCATTGATGTGTAGAATTCTTCGGCCATTTGGAACATTCTAGAATAAATAAGAGGTTGGCAGTTAAAGAGGAGCCCGTGGCTAAACGGATCGATCCATCAGGTTAAGCTACGCTTGCCGGAGTTGGTCTGTGGATGGGTCTTCATCACCATCTTCAGATATCGACACTCCTCCGTGTCTCGGAAAGCACGTTAAGCCGTTGTTCCCGGCTGTCATTTGTGGATCTTCGACAGTCGTTACGGGTAGTCAGAAGCCCGAAAGTCTGACAGCCAGTCTTACCAAGGGGTATCGTATTACCCAGTTAGTGACTGGGTGGTGGAGGTCAGATAGGCAGTCGCTCCATGTAAAATACGGGTATTCGGCTGCATCTAGTTAGACTGGAAGCGGACCCCAATATAGTTAGGAAAAGGCTAGGCAGGTTGATATTTATTTATTTATTGAAAGGAACAACAAACAGTTACATTATAAGGACTTACAACTAGTTTAACAAAATAGCAATTTGGTTATAACGTAACCCACAACGTTGTCCACAAGTAGACACAGAAGTTTAAAAAAAGAGCTAATCGCTAGGAACATTGATAGCAGTACGTGTAGCAAATACTTCGTTTAAGATAAATGGATGTTAATGTTATAACAACTATTAGAAAATATGTTCAAAATGAAAGTGAAAAGACAGATAACATAATATATAATAAAAATTAGTTAGAGGCAATTGTTATATTTAATAACGTACTGCGAACGAGGCTTTTAAATATATCTACCTAAAAATATGTTGCTATGGCCTAGCAGGGTTCATGTTTCTCTATCTTAATCTTATAAACAACATGAATGCAATAAATAAATAAATTTACCTGAGTGGAGTGAACCCTTGCCTCAACATCTCAGCGGTGACATCAACGTTGGGGGACTGCGGGAACGGCATCACCAGGTCCATGATCGATTTCCAGTTCTGCGCCCACATGTTACCTGGAGACCAAGGTAGGAGATTAATAAAATTTCATGATATAAGGTGGCGGCCCACACTTGTGGTATTGGCCCCCACTTCAGAATTGTGGGCCTTTGCTCCCGCTCTGGTTGGAGCGGAAGGGAGTGTCAGACTCTTACTGACTAAAACCCATCCTGTTCCTTTCTTAACTCTTTATGGTCCGGGAACCCTTTCGGACAATCCCGCTGACCCGACAAGCGGAGTTGTAGGCCTAGGGTTCAAACTCTGTAATTTGTGTACATAATTTCATCAACACTTAAAACGGTGCAGGAAAGCGGTATGTCCTAGAACCAAAAATTTAAAGAAAAAAGACAGCTAGGAGTTCCTTGCCCAAAGTCAAAGTCAAATCATTTATTTCAAATAGGCACTTGAAAGGCACTTTTGAGCGTCAAAAATGAACAAGAAATAAAATTTATTCTAGTCGCCCCTTCCAAAAGATACGTGTGAAGTATGGGCAAAAAACTTGACCGTTACTCTTTTAAAATGTATAACAATATGCCCGTTCTTCTCCATAGGTTTCCAAGAACTACGCTTTGGACCGGGCAACGAGCTTCATCTTTCTGACTGACCGACCCTTGGCAATTCGAAAATGCCTTTAATTGGTTTTTTTGAAACAAATGCTTTGAGTTTGAGTGCCAACAAATGACATCCCGATCATTCTTTACATGCCACGTGCCTTTTATGCGAGAAATGCGAGAATCGACATGGCGAGAATAGCTCGACTGGGTTTTTACGAGGGATGAATATAAATTAAATCTAACGACAATCACGCATGCGCGAGAATTGGTTTGGAAACAGTTTTTGATGGAATGGATGCCTCTAAGTTTATCGAGGCGAATGCAGCAGACTAAAGCAGTGATAGCCTAGTGGTGTGACCGTCGGACTGCCAAGTCATAGGTCTCGAGTTCGAACACAAGACCTTGATTTTTCGGATTCATGTCCGTATAAAATAGGTGAAGGAAAAATTGTGAGGAAACGAATACATATTTCTCAACAGCATGTGAAGCTAAGTCAGAGGCCAATAGGCAGCATTTAAACTCTGACACCAGGTTAGTCACTAACCACACAAAGAACAAGATCTAGGTGAATGATTACAGAAGGCTGTTCCTGTTGCTAATACATACCCAATAAATGCGCAGGTATCGGCCCATCAGAGCGCACGCTGGTTTCCCCGTACCGCTGCACCAAGCGCCTCCTCACGTAAGTGAACAGCTGTTTGTACAGTGGCTGTATCTGGTTGTACATCTCCTCGACGCTTGCTCTGAAGGACTGGTCCTCGTATGCTGCTCGCATTTGGTCGCCTGCGTCTCTGTATCCTGGGGAATGAGGAGCTATTTAGTAGTAGTAGAACTCCTAGTGATAGAACTAGTTTGTGAAAGTGCTCTTTTTTTAGCTTAGGATGAGACGAGGTCAGCGGGATTGTCGGGATTGACCAAAAATAAATCTGCCTAGCCTTTTCCCATTTTGGGTTCAGACTCTAGTCTAACCGGATGCAGCTGAATACCAGCTTTTTACATGGAGCGACACAACCCAGTAACTGAGTAATTTAATACTGTTGGTCAGACTAGCAGGTCAGATTTTCGGGCTTCTGACGACCCGTAACAACTGTGAAAGATGCACAAATGACAGCTGGGACCAACGGCTTAACGTGCTTTCCGAGGCACGGAGGAGTATTAGTATGTAAAGATGGGCATCCATCGACTGGCCAACCCCAGCAAGTGTAGTTTAACCTGATGGATCGATCCGTGCGGCTGTTATTACTTAGCCACGAGCTCCTCAATATTATAATATTAATATTAATCTTGACCCAAGATCAGGGATTTAAGTAATACATACCAGTAGCTACAGCGGCCTGATTAGCTAACTGCACATATCTCATGAAGCGATTCCTCAATTTCGGCCCCGTTTGGTCCCGAAAACTCTTCCATACATACAGCAGTTCACTCTCAATCCTCGAATGTGCCAGAATCCTGGAGATCTCCGGATCCAGCTGCATATCGCAGTAGTTCGATTCCGTGGATTCCGTGTAAGGTTGGTAGTGTTGGTATGGTTGGTTTGCTAGCTGGTAACCCTGGCTCATGTCCTGGTACTCGTTGCTGTACGGGATCCTTGGTATGTGAGGGTCGTAGGGCTTCTGGCCGTAGGGACAGATCTTCGCTGAGTTGTAGATTTCTTTCATTTCAGAGATTAGTTGTTGGAGCTGGAAAGATAGGCTTGTAAGAAATTATAGGGATGCTGTCTAAAATATTTTTTTAACCTTTTAAACGCCATTGTCACATATTCGTGACAAGCCAGCGCATGCCCTGTTCGCCAGCGACACTAATATGTGACACTGCGGGTACACTAACACGAAATAATTAAATTATTACTTTTGTGTGTATCTATATAGATATCTTAAAAATTGAAGCTCTCGTACGTATTTAATGAGATTAAACAAATTAGACACCATAGTTAGATATTGGGAAGTTCATGATAACAAGAAGTGCGCGCGCGTGCGCGTGCTCTGGCGTTCAAAAGGTTAATTAAGTCCGTCAGTTGGGTTTTTTATTCGTCGATTTCAAAGATTAAAGATCTGGGGGTCTTTAGTAGAAATCTTACAAATTTTCAACACTTAAGAGTCAGCTATAAGGCGATTTACACACGGCACCGCGCTCCGCCGCGGTAGGCGGTGAAGCGGATCTCATGTCGCATTGGTCTCTAAGAAATCCGTTGATGCCTAACACACGTACTCCGCCCGACCGCGCGGTCGAGCGGTGCTCGTTTCTACCGCAAACTGCTCCTACCGCGTGGTCGAGCGGTGCCGTGTGATAATGGCCATTAATTACTTGCTCGTGATAATGAACTCAGTTCTTTCTCCTCGCTTCCTGAAGATCCCTTGATTGGTAGGTAAACAACGCCCTTGTCCCGGAGTGGTATTTTAAGAGGTAACGGGCCCCATTCCACGTGCTGATGATGATAACCAGTGTAGTTTTAATGAGGAAAGAATCCCACACCCCTGGTCTTTTCCTCAAAAGACCAGGCGCCTTTCGAAGGTTTCCCCCCATCATCATCTTCTAGTAACTCCAGGTATACCTTACCTCAGAATACTTATCATCAGGCAAGGCCGCCCTGCTAGCCTGAACGATCTTCATCAGCTGTCGTCTCCCCTGAGGGTCCGACAGCCTGGAGGAGTCATAAGCTGCCGCCTTCCTCCAGGAGAGCCTCTCGAACTTGGAGCTCAAAGCCAGCTCCTCCAGCATACGGCGACGATTGTAATCCGTGATGTTGGTCACAAACTTCCACTGGGACATTGTTACTCTGGAATTGGATTAAGGCACTTAAATCGATTTTAAAATGCTCAAAAAAATATTATTTGAACCAAACAAAATATATTTTTTATAAAATTAAAGGAATACGGTAGTAAAAATTATTATAATTTAAAAAAAATATTTCGAAGGAAGTCTTTATGAAAGACGGACGAATGAAAGATTCCCGGATGCACTAAGAGTCTCTGAGCTAAGCAAATCTGTGGCCGGACAGACGGCGAAACGAAACTGTGAGGGTTCCTTGTTGACCACGGGACCCTAAAACGAATGTGAAAGAAACAATGAGATTACATTTCTGTATTATTCGTGGTAACAGAGTTAAAAGCTTAGTAGTTCCTTTTTTTTTTGAGGGGAAATCATTGATTTCTAACCCTCAAAAAAGGGATATCCGAAAAGGTTACCGCTACCCCGGAACATAAAGGGCTAAAGAAGGAACATGGATGGGTTTTAGTCAGTAAGAGTCTGACACTCCCTTCCGCTCCACCCAGAGTTGGAGGGAGGAGTCTTTTGATGATTCCCCACCCTCAAAAACAAACGGCAATCTTACCTGTAGCACATTCCAGATGCTTCCCTATCATATTCACGAAGAAACTGGGACGCTTCTGCTGTGTTTGTGTTGACACCCTGAAAAATTGAATCAGGTGTAATTAGATGATGGCTTGGGTTCGATTCCTTGCTTGGGCAAACTGTTACTGGGATTTCCATAAAGAATTGTGAAGTGTGAAAAAAGTGAGAACCGCTAGATTTGCGCCGAGATCATAGCACTAGGTTTGCCCTCTAAGTACTAGTACTCGTACATTATGTACTAGTACTTAGAGGGCACATAAAACGTGTACATAAAACGGTAGGGAAAAAAAAATCAAAGAGCATCAAAAAATTCGGCCAAATCGCTGGCAACAAGAAAAGTTCCCAAAAGGCTGGCAGCATTGTCACGTTGTATTTATTTATTTATTTAAACTTTTCGCACACAATAAAGGTACAAAGGCGGACTTAATGCCTTAGGCATTCTCTACCAGTCAACCAAGGGTGGTGAAGAGATGGCAATGCTGATTCTTTGACCGAAAAATAGGCCAGCCTTCTGGTCACGTGAAGAGTCGACCAATCGCTTGGTGATGTGTCGAAAAACATAGTGGGCACTCGGACCTATGGCCCTAATGTTCTAGGTACTTATATTACATGGGATATATAAATATAATTCTATGTATAATATGTACGAGTATGTATTTACAAAAAAAAAAAGTATATAAGTAGTTTATCAGCCATCTCGCTGCATCCGGTTAGACTGGAAGCCGATCCCAACATAGTTGGGAAAAGGCTAGGCAGATGATGATGATGATCAGCCATCTCGTTAAGCGCAGATACCAAAGCCGCCGGGGCCGGCGGCATGTCAGCGGCTCGACATCAGAAACTTATTTAGCAGTTAGTGATTGCCGTGCGTCGAAAGAGCTTGTGTCATATAATTTTTGTGCCATTGTCAAGGATAATTCAGTAAATAAAACACGGACGATGACAGTGATCTGTTGATAGCAGCTTGTGGAATTATTATTGCTGGATCGCTCCAAAGTGAACGAAGCTGTTGGATAAGACCTAGTTTATTGAGTCGCAATTATTACAGTAATAGCGAAAGATTAAGAGATTTGAAAGCAGACGATTTGATTGTAGCACGAATAAATAAAATAAATACTAGCACGTCACTACAGCTCAAATGTCGCCCGGGCAATTGAGCGCTTGCGTACGCTAGCCGCCGGCAAGCCTCCGACGTGCCGGCGGGCAACACGCGCGCGCGAATGTTGCCGACATGCTTCTTTCAACATAAGCCGCCGGGGTTGTGTCAGCGGCCTGTGTCGGCGGGTCGGCGGCTTTGGTGTGTAGCGCGCTTTACCATAACACACGCATTCAAAGTCAAAGTCAAATCATTTATTTCAAATGGGCACAAGTAAGGCACTTTTGGACGTCAAAATGAACAAGAAATAGAATTGATTCTAGTCGCCCCTTCCAAAAGGTAGTTTCGTGTGGAGAAGAATGGGCAAGAAACTCCACCGTTACTCTTTTAAAATGTTTTACAATGTTTTGTATACATTAATTATAACATTATATGTGAAGACGATGCACCCATAATAAAAACACTATACCACAAAAGGTGAAAAGAAAAACACATAGTAATGGCAGGTTAACTTAAGTAATAGTACTACTCTGTCAAGAAAGTACCGGGAAAAGATCAATAATACACAAAATGTCTGTTATTCATCCAAATTTATTTTATCACCTTCAAAGTATGCTCCTTTAGAAACGATACACTTGCGCCAACGAATAATCCATTCATCAAAACATTTTTTAAACGCTGCTTCCGGAATTGAGTTCAGTTCTCGCCGCGAATTCTCCTTTATGTCTTCTATCGATTGAAAACGGGTGCCACGAAGTGGTAATTTGAGTTTAGGAAAAAGAAAAAAGTCAGCAGGAGCCATATCTGGTGAATATGGTGGTTGCTGGATGGTATTTGTTGAGTGTTTGGTCAAAAATTCGTTCACAATGATAGCCTTGTGCGAAGGCGCATTGTCGTGGTGCAAAATCCAAGAATTTTCTTTCCACAAATCTGGCCTTTTTCGTCGAATTTGCTCTCTTAAACGCCGCATAACGCTCAAATAATATTCTTTATTTACCGTTAGACCTTCCGGTAAGAATTCAGAGTGCACAACACCGCGATAGTCAAAGAAAACAGTCAACATGACTTTGACTTTTGATCGACTTTGGCGTGGTTTTTTCGGTTTCGGTTCAGTTGGAAGGCGCCACTCCGAAGCTTGTTGACTAGTTTGCATGTCAAACTCGTAAACCCACGTCTCGTCACCAGTAACAATGCGTTTCATGAATGTTGGGTCCGAACTGACTCGTTCTAGCATGTCCTCAGCGACTTTCATGCGATTGAGTTTTTGGAGAAAATTCAGATCTTTTGGGACTAGCCGAGCAGCAACATGTTTCATACCCAAATGATTAGTTAAAATGGTACGGATCGACTCGTGAGATACAGAAAGATCGGCGGCTATCTCTCTCAGAGTTGAATGGGGATTTTCAGTCACTATTTTCTTCACTTTTGCGATGTTAACTTCAGTTGCAGACGTTGACGGCCTACCAGAGCGAGGCAAATCTTCCATCACATCTCGACCGCTTTTAAACGCTTTGAACCACTCATAAGCACGAGTTTTTGATAAAGTCGATTCACCGTAAGCCTTCTATAACATTTTCAGTGACTCCGAACACGAAATTCCATTGGCGATGCAAAATTTAAGACAAACTCTTTGTTCGATATTTTTGTCCATTATGAAATTCGCAATACACACTATATATGATATTACTAAAACCAGCACTGCATTTAATATAAATAACAGATGCAACTCAAACTCCGCGCCAAAATGGAAAACAGTTGTGCCAATCTAACAACTACAAAAAAACAAAAATTTTAATTTGGAACCACAAACAAATCATCCATTCCCGATACTTTTTTGTCTGTATGTCAAAAGTACATGGTGCTCACATATTTACAAACATTCTAAAAGTTAATAATAATAAAAAAATCAATCAATGTGTGAGAAGTTATTTCAACATGTAAAAATAGTATTTTATGAATAATAAATTATTACCTAATTTACTTAGCAACCAGTTTGATTTTGTCTAGGCACTAGATTGTCCTGTGGAGCAGGACCAGCATGTTTCCAAGCATCCTTATCCTTTATATAATCCTCTAATTTGTAATATGCTTGTTTACAAAGTGTATTTTTAATGTGAGTTTTAAATTTTCTTTCATTTAATTGCAGAATGTCACAAGGTATTTTGTTGTAACACAGAACCCCATAAAAGATGTATTACTTTTGATAACCTAAAAAAAGGGTTGATCTATTTTATCTTTATTTCTAGTATTAAAGTTATTATGCCTATCACTTATTTTGTTAAAAAGATGTCGATTTTTTCTTACATACATAATGTTTTCATATATGAATTGGCAAGGTACCGTCATAATATTAATACTTTTAAACAGTTCCCTAAGCGATTCGCGGCGACGTAGATTGTAAATAGCTCTGATAGCTCGCTTTTGCAAAATAAAAATGGATTCAATGTCAGCAGCCCGACCCCACAGTAAAATGCTTTACGACATAATGCTGTGGAAGTAACTAAAGTAGACCAAACGCGCGGTTTCTACGTCTTTCAACTGCCTTATCTTTCTAACAGCATAAGCGGCCGAGCTTAGCCGTCCCGCAAGAGTTGTTATGTGGGGACCCCATTGTAACTTGTCGTCTAGCGTGATTCCTAGGAAAACCGTCTGCTTAGTAAATTCTAGCTTTTCTCCGTTCAACATGATGTGACAATCGCTACTTTTAACATTAGGTAATTTAAATCTAATGCATTTGGTTTTTTTTTCATTAAGTACCAAAGTCAAAGTCAAAACATTTATTTCAAATAGGCACAAGAAAGGCACTTTTGAACGTCAAATTATTTACCGTAAACCAATCTTGGACCTGAAGAATAGAGTTTTTCACGTCGTCAAGATTTTGTGAGCGTCGATCAATTTTAAAAATTAATGACGTGTCATCTGCAAATAACACCATCTTCGGTGGATTTTGAAGTAATTGGGGTAAATCGTTGATGTAAACTAAAAATAGGAATGGACCCAATATCGAACCTTGAGGAACGCCCATTGTCATTTCCGACCCCAGCGAGTTCACACCATTTACTTGAACTTTAACCTTTCTATCTTTCAGGTATGATCTAATAAAAATTAATCATTAGGTTGCTTAGCTTGGGACGATATGGCGTTGTGTGAAATGTCCAAGGATATTATTTTACTAGCTGACCCGGCAGACGTCGTCCTGCCTTAGCTATGATACCTACCTACCTTTCCTACCTACCCTACCTACCTAGGGGTATGAAAAATAGATAGTAGCCGATTCTCAGACCTGCTGAATATGCATATAAAATTTCATAAAAATCGGTCATGAGCTGTTTCGAAGGAGTATGGTAACTAACATTGTGACACGTGAATTTTATATATAAGATTTATTTATTTATAAATTTGGACTCCGGCTACAGTTTGGCCGAAGCAAGGAAAACCTGCTCAGGTGGGGATTCATAGACAACTCCGCCTTGGAGTGTAAATGTGGTGCTGTTCCACAAACGATGGGACACTTAACATCGTGTCCTGCCTGTCCTGCCGTAGGCACGTTAGAGGAACTGAAGGACGCTATTGATGGCGCACGTACCGAATTCTAGGCAGAGTACATTTAGATTGCCATCGACATGCTAAGAAGAAGAATATAAATTTTGTACTGGCTTGTGACTTAGCTAGCCCCCTCTCCCCAACTTTAATGAGTTTTATCTGAGTATTTTTTTAGGGACCCTATTAAGACTGCGCTGTCCGTCCGTCTCTCTGTTCGTCTGTCATCATGCATGTCCCATGAACCGTGGTAGTTAGAAATTTGAAATTTTCACAGATGATGTTTGTGTTTCTGTTGCCGCTATAATAACAAAAACTAACAAACAGAATAAAATAAATATTTAAGGGGCTCCCATACAACTAACGGGATTTATTTGCCGTTTTTATAAATAATGGTACGGAACCCATGGTGCGCGAGACCGACTCGCAATTGGCCGGCTTTATAAAAAAAAAGTTGTCGAATATTTTTTTATTATCTGACTTGCGGTCTAAATATAATTTCCTTTTTTACCCACTCAACATCCCTATTGTTCTTCCCACTTTAAATATGTGCTAAGACTGCTAAATCTTTCTGGTCCACCCACCAGCCCTTGGGAAAACCCTGACAGTTCCACAGTTGGTTATGTTACTCAGAAAAAAGGCTTTAATGCACAAGAAGATTGGAGCAAAATCGGCGGAAATCCTTTGATTATTAGATGAATTGCTAGCGTTACAATAATCGTGATTGTAGATGACCTTGCGATGGTAACAATGTCTTTGTGTTATGTAGAATGATGGTCCTACAGCCTTGTAGCGAAGAAAATATAATATACTAGCTTCTGCGCACGGCTTCACCCGCGTGGTTGCCTACTGTTCTACTCACAGAACAGATAAAAGAGTTTTATCTGTTCTGTGGTTGTACTAACGGGATGAAAAGTATCCTGTGTGTGGTATACTAGGTTATAACTCAAACTAAAAGTATTAATCTATACTAATATTATAAAGAGGTAAAATTTGTAAGTTTGTATGTAGGGGGTAATCTCCGGAACTAATGATCCAATTTCAAAAATTTTTTCACTGATAGAAAGCTACATTATTCCTGAGTGCTATAGGCTATAAATTATATTTATATCATACATATTAGCCGAGCTATCGCAATTTTCGTCTAGCAAGTCGGAAAGAAATACCTCCGAAAACAGAATTATTTGCATGCGCTGCCTAAACAGTTACAGTATATCGCAATTTTCTGCGGACGAAGTCGCGGGCAGAAGCTAGTTCCAAATAAACCAATTTCAGGCACTTTTGAATTTTCAAGGGGTCGGTCAGTCAGAAAGATGAAGCTAGTATAATCTATCTCTGTTCCAAACTTCATCCAGATCCGTTTTATTGTTTTTGCGGAAGATGTAACAAACATACAAAGACACACACTCACAAACTTTCGCCCTTATAATATTAGCACAGTATAAAAAAGATACAGTACTGTAGGACGACGCCTTTGATCTCGTGGTAAATGCCGACAACGTGTAGGCAGTATTCTTCTTCGTCGTGTGGTTAGTGACTAAATCTGGTGTCAGAGTTTTAATGCTGCCCACGGGCCTCTGACTTAGCATCACATGCTGTTGAGAAATATCTCTCAGGCATGCCGGTTTCCTCACGATGTTTTCCTTCACCGATTTTAAGCAAGTGATAATTATACAATACAGGCAGTCACAGCCTCTTTAAAAGTTCAGACATAATCTTGGTCAGATCATGTGAAGACCATGTAGGTTGGTGTCTGAAATGGTCTTTTGAGGAAAGAACCATACAGTGTTCGTATGTAGCGCAGCGCGTCTGTGCCGTGGCTTTCTGTCGGGCCGAGCATTACGGTTTGATTATGGTTTCATTCCAAGTGGTATGGTACAGAGGCCAGCACATCAAGTTACCACTATCTGTCAAATTTCTTTAATAGTATTTCAACTTTATTGCAAAGACATAAGGTTCATTTTTAATTGACATAATTTAATTGACAGTTGTGCTGGCGTCTGTACAAAACTTTTACTATGAAATCGCGAAAAAAATATGAGCGTTCCATATATTTATGCACACGTAACTCAATAAAATGTATGGAACAGCTTATAATTTTTTTCTAGGTTTTTCATCTCATAGTAAAAGTTGTTCATAACGATGAGTACAATGCTCGCCCACGAAATTCTTAAAGTTAATATTTTAACACCTTATATGAACAAAAATCAATCTGCCTAGCCTTATCCCAACTATGTTGGGGACGGCTGCCAGTCTAACCGGATGCAGCTGCATACTCGTATTTTACATGGAGTGACTGCCTATCTGACCTCCACAACCCAATACCTGGGTAATGCGATACCCCTTGGTAAGACTGGCTGTCAGATTTTTGGGCTTCTCACGGCTCGTAACGACTGTCAAAGATGCACAAATGACAGCCGGGACCAACGGGTTATTTAAAGCCATTTAAAGCATATTATTTATTTTACTAGAACACATCTATTGTACAAAATTTGTAACCTATTGTTAGCCGAGAACAACTGCCGACAGACTATTATGCAGTTTGGCAGTCTTTATGTAACATATTGTGAAAGAGATTTTGAATAAATAAATAAGAAAAAATTTAACACTGCGCAACCCGGGAATCGGACCCAGGACCTCTGCTCAATAGCCGCGATTGCTTCCACAATACCAGCGGAGCAGAATGGCAGAATAAGTAGTATAAAGTTAATAAAAACAAGCGAAAGTGTCCCTCCATTGTCAGTAGGACATCCGTCTGTCTATCATACCTCAGAAACAATGGTGCAATGAAAGTGGTCAGCTAAACCACGTGGTTTATTAGCGGTACCGTTCTGAGGTCAATTAGTTACCGGAAATTATGTGTTTGGAAATTTGTTACAGGAACCTATATTGATTTTGTTTTAAGAAAAAAATATATTGTTGACTAAAAGAGGACTCAAATAATGTGATGGAATGTATGCTTCATCATCTGCCTAGCCTTTTCCCAACAATGTTGATGTCGGCTTCCAGTCTTAGCCGGATGCAGTTGAATACCAGTATTTTACATGGAGCGACTGCTTAACTGACCTCCACAACCCAGTAACTGGGCAAAAAACAGCTAAACTAACAGCCAGGACCAACGGCTTAACGTGCTTTCCGAGGCACGGAGGAGTCTCAGTATGTAAAGATGTTCACCCATCCACGGCCAACCCCGGCAAGCGTAACTTTACCTGATGGATCGACCTGTGCGGCTGTTAGTACTTAGCCACGAAATCCTCAGAACACGCCAGTAATCATATATTATTGTTTATTCAGTCCTCTAGATCTCAACACGGACAAACTATTAAATTCATACTCTTTTGTCACTACATCTTCATTAAAACCGGTCAAGTGCGTCTCGGACTCGCGCACGAAGAGTCCCGTACGTAATCTATAAAAACGGCAAAAAATAACGTTTGTTGTATGACAGCCTCCTTAAATTCCTATCCTCTTTCTATTCTATTTGCTTCCTTAAATGAAATAATATTATTTTGTTTTTACAGCGGCGACAGAAATACATCATCTGTGAAAATTTCAACTGTCTAACTATCACGGTTCATGAGATACAGCCTGGTGAAAAACGGACAGCGGAGTAAGTAATAAGATCCCGTTTTATTTTTAACTAGATTTAATGAACTAACTAAAGTAGTAGTAAACCTTACTGTTGCTGAATAAATAGGTTAAATTCTAAAGAAATTAATTTATAGAAGATTTTCTTTTTTATGCTAACTCATAACTGTATACAGCAAAACTTGGTTTCTGTGTTCATAAAGAAGTGGTTTGAGGAATTTGATTTTAGCTTGACTTTGCACAGTGTTTTTTTGGACCTCAAAATCGGACATGCCCTTTTTATTCCAATAATAGGTGCTAAAAACTATTTGAAATGCGAGAGTAGAACACCCAGAGCTCAATTATATTTAGAACTAAAGTTATAGTCGTTTTTATGATTTTTCTATGGAAACCAGAGAAACCACAAAATTATTAATATTAATAAAACTATTCAATTATTCTTATATATTATTGTACATAATAATAAAACACCACTTCCTCTTAATTTTAAGATAGTAATTGTAATTGTAACTGCATTCAAATGGGAGTTATGGAACTTTTAGCTTAATTTAGTAATTTATTTTTAATTTTTATATCCTTTCGAATATGGATTTTATTTCTTAATACAGTTATTAATTATATATTTATCCATTTAAATTAAAAATATCTAATCCATATCTAGCAGGATCTCGAAGTTATCGTATTTTGAAAAAGTCGACCTCAGAAAATGAAATAATCAATAAATTAAGATAGCTACTAAACGATCCGATTTTTCATAATATTACTTCGAAGTTTATTTTTCAATTAAATAAATGTAACAGAGACAACCCTAAAACCATAGAAATTCTATGAGAACTTTAGAAGTATGTTTCTCCGAGATCCTGCTAGTTATGGACATGGTTATTTTTTTGGGGTTTCATTATATCTTGCTTAATATAATAAGCTAGAAAGAATTTCCATATTCGTTTGGATATGTCATAAAAAAAATAAAACCTAAATAAAAAAAAAAACCGATACTTGGTTTCCTTGCGGAGATAAAGTCTTGAAAATATAGTCATAAAATGCTTAAAATATACCGTTAATTGACGATTGTTACAAAAATAAGAAAAGCTTTTCCTGAGCCGTGTTTTTTTCCAATTTATCAAAATACCTAAACAAATCAAAATGGCTGTAACTTTGGTTCTAAATATTTTTGAACTCCGGGTATTCTACTCTCGCATTTGAAATAATTTCCGGCATCCATAATTGGAATAAAAAGAGGGCATGTCCGATTTTGAGGTCCAAAAAAACACTGTGCTTTGGGATAAATTCTACTAAGTAAAGTATTTTCTTTTATGGCAACACGCTATTAGCTGTCAAATGTCAAGAATTTTACGCAACTATCCTTTTTATTTGAGTATTCATAGAAAAATTGTGTTAGTAGTTACAATACGGCTAACGGGCACAACAGCGTGTCCTATGAAATACATTTGCAACCAGTGGTTTTATTGGGTTTCTTACAATTATCTCCATAATTTTCTACCAGGTATTTTTTTTCAACTAAAATTTATTAATAGGAACACGCATTGTTGGTACACTGACATAAGCACCTATTTGAAGCACAAAACCATAAGGCATGACGAAAAACTAATTTTTAAAGCTTTAAAACACACTTTTTTAAGGTTAATCTAAAAAGCAATTGGCCAAAATGACTTTTTGTGCATCTTCCGACTAATTTGTCATGTCGGTCATGCCTTGTGCAGACCACGAAGGTTGTAAGACAAAAAATGTCACATGTATAATGACTTGGGTATATACTGGTACATTTAAGTATGGTCATAAGCGTGACTAAACACAATAAGACTATTTGGGTCATGTTTACGGTGGGGTTTCGTTTGGGTTTCAGATAAGGTGCTTAGTATATTTTAGTAATTATTCGATTATATCATATAAGTTATGGTTTTCATAAAGGCAGGATTTTATTCCACCTAGAGTATTAACTATTCGATGATTTTCCTTCTTTCACTTTCTGTATTTTTTTATTTTGATCATCTTTTTTTAGATCTTTGCAATCAACAACTTTTGCGAAAAAAATATGAGCTGTTCCATAATTATATTATTTTATGCACACGTAACTCAATAAAATGTAAGGAACAGCTCATATTTTTTCGCGATTTCAGGGTTCATCCCATAGTAGAAGTTGTTCGTAATGATGAGTGTAATGCTCCCACAAAATTCTTAGAGTAAAAGTTTCAACGCCTTATATACCATTCTAATGAATTAATTTGTAATATTTGAAATAAAAATTTCTATATTTCTTACTTTGGGAGGTCCCAATTTTACCGAATACGTAAACACCCTCTTACGATCGGACAGCACCAAATTTATCTTTACCTGGCAGATCCAGCTATTTTCTTTGTTACTATTAAGCTGACCAGCATTGGTGTTCCTAGTCATCATTTATCATTCGCCAGCCCTTATGCCAATTTATTTGTGGTCAGCGCAACACGACTTTTTCTTCCATACTATTACTATTAGTAATAGTATGGAAGAAAAAGTTGCTGGTATGGATGGTATTACTATTAGTCGTCATCTCGGTAGTCACTCCCTTTCTAGCCATATCATCTTTCACACAATCCATCCATCGTTTCTTTGGTCTTTTTCTAATTAGCCACATTCATACTCAAACTCAAAGTCGAAGCATTTTTTTTCAAATAATTATAATATCCTTGGACATTTCACACAACACCATATCGTCCCAAGCTAAGCAACCTAATGCTTGTGTTATGGTAACGAAATGGTTGATAAACTACTTATATACATTTTTTTTGTAAATACATACATATTATAGATAGAAAAACACCCAGACCCGGCCCAGAACAAACTTAAGCACAACCCAAAAAGAACTTGAGAAACTGCAGCGACTTGCTTGTGTAGCTATTACTAGCTGCATGAGAACGACGCCTACAGCAGCCCTACAGGCGATGCTAGGACTGCCGCCTCTACACCTCATCGTGCGAGAGGAGGCAACCATGGCCGCCTTTCGGCTAAATATAACAGGAACCCTAAGCAAAGATTCCAGAGTAAAGCACACACGGGTAAGGGATGACGCAATCAGACATCAACCGATGCTAGCGTCACCCTGCGATAGAGCCCCAAAACAACACCAATTTCAAAAACACTATGACATATCACTTACTGAAGAACAGTGTGACTACTCTGGTCCGGAAGAACTAAGAGTATACACCGACGGGTCGAAGACCGACTCCGGAAGCGGAGTCGGGGTGTTCTCACGAGACCTTAATATACACATATCCAGCCCACTGGGCAAGCACAACACCGTCTTCCAGGCGGAGTGTGTGGGCATCATACAGGCAGCACACGCAATAGAAGCCAGGAAAGTCACGGATGCGCAAATACGCATAGTTTCCGACAGCGCCTCGGTCCTGCAATCCCTAAAGAAACAACACCACACCTCAAAACTAACACTAGAATGTCACAACGCACTAGAACGTATATCAGTACTCTACCGCAATAAAGTGACACTACAATGGATAAAAGGACATAGCGGATCATTGGGTAACGACGCGGCTGACGAGCTAGTGAGGAGAGCCTCCAGTGCGCCAGCCTGCGGACCGGAACCCATGATACCAATTCCCTTTACCCAGCTACGCAGATGGCTACAAGAAATCACCCACACACAAGCGGAGAGCTGGTGGACCTCGGCACCGGGCTGCAGACAATCCAGGGAGGCCATGCCATCCCTGGATAAAAGGTTAACCAGACGGTTACTCCGCCTGAACGGAACTGGCCTGCGCCTGATGACGGGGACCATCACGGGACACTGCTCACTAAACAAACACTTCCACACAATAGACATAACGGACAGTCCTCTGTGCAGGGCCTGCATGGAGGCTGAGGAAACCGTCGCGCACGTACTCTTTGAGTGCACAGGCGTCACACAGATTAGGACACAAACTATAGGAACACCTAAATCTTTTACAGATATATTACACAGACCAGGAGACGTCATCAACTTCTGGAAGGAGGTGGGCTGGCTGGAATAACCGCCATAGGCCGCCATGGCCCACGCACAATGGTCCGCCAAGGACTGAGTGCGGAAACCAAACCCCCGAAGAAGAAGAAGAAGACACCCAGACCCGTAACAAATACTTGGAGGTCGTACAAATATTTGTTCCGTGCGGGAATCGAACCCGCGACATGCTGCGCAGCAGTCAATCGCTCAACCGCTGCGCCAACCATGTCGTCCAAAACCAATAAACCAAACCAACCAAATAAACCAATTACAGGCCATTTTTAAATTTTCACATTCATACTAAAACTTTTTAAAGTCCTCATTTTCACTCCTAGGTATAGTCGATCTATTTTGTATTAAATCCACCAAGAAAACTTAGGTGAAATGAGCTTATATTTGGATGTATTTTCACCTAACGCTAGGAATTGACCCCATTGACAGCCCAATTCACTTACATTGACAGCCCAATTCACTTACATTGACAGCCCAATTCACTTACATTTTCACGGTGAGATTAATAAAGAATTCCTAAGTAATAACAACCGCACGAATTCACCTATCAGGTTAAGCTACGCTTGCCGGGTTGGTCCATGGATGGGTGACCGTCTTTACATATCGAGACGAAACGAATTAATAAAATATACATAACAAAATATATAAAATAATAAAATACAATATTTAATACAACAAATATAAACAAATAAACTACAATAATTAATAGAAGTAAACAAATAATCGAATTACATATTGATATTAATTAAAATAATTACCTATTAGTATAACTATAATAATTACAATTATTGTTTAAAGCTAGTGACTGGATGCTTCTTTTATCCAATATTAATATGTTGCCGTGCCCTAACCGGGTTTCATGTTGGAACTTATTTACCTCTGTAACACCTACATATGTACACATGAATGCAGCAATAAAGAATTTGAGTTTGAGTTTGACTCCTCCATGCTTTAGAAAGCACGTTAAGCCGTTGGTCCCGGACTCCCGGCTATCATTCGTGGATCTTTAACAGTTGTTACGGGAAGTTAGAAGCCCAAAAGTCTGACAGCCAGTCTTACCAAGGGGTATCGTATTACCCAATACTGACTGGGTTGCGGAGGTCTGATAGGCAGTCGCTCTTTGTAAAATACTGGTATGCAGCTGCATCCGGTCAGACTGGAAGCCGACCCCAACATAGTTGGGAATAGGCTAGGCAGATTGATTGACCTCTACAGGTTTGAAAATGCAGGGAAAATTACATACAAATACACACCACGTGAACACAAATACATACAATTCTAAGTATTAGCCGTCACGCATCTATAGTTCTATCGGTAAAGTTGTGTAACTGTTTAGCATTATACTATTCATGCATAATTCTGCATGGCCTATGTCATACGTAATTGTGTAGAGAGTGCACGTCTATTGAATGTTGCCCTAACAGGAAAATTATTTTCGTACTATAATGGTAGTTTTTACAATAGCAGTGACGTCATTGGCTAAGTATTCTTACCTAAGATCTTTAAGTCTCTAAGTCTTTTTTCAACTATTTTGGGGTCGGCTTCCAGTCTTACCGAATGCAACTAAATACTAGTATAGTTACATCGTACATGAAGCAACTGCCTATCTGACCTCCACAACCCAGTTATTGGGTAACACTATACATCTTGGTAAGACAGGTTCTAATGGTTCTCAGATTTTCAGGCTTCTGACGACCCGTAACGACTGTCAAAGATCAACGAATGGCAGCCGGGAGAAATGGCTTAGCGTGCTTTCTGAGGCATTGCAGGTCTTGGTTATTAATCATAGACACTCAACGTAGACAATCACGGCACGGCTGGTTCATAAATTCAAGATCGCTCAGCGAGCTATCGAACGGGCCAGCTTGGAGTCTCTCTCAGGGATCGAATCCGAAACGAGGTGATCCGCCAGAGAACCAAAGTTGTCGACATAGCTCACAGAAAAAGCAAACTGAAGTTGCAATGGACAGGCCATATTACCCGTAGAACCGTTGGGGTAGACATGTTCTTGAGTGGAGAACGCGAATCGACAAACGTAAGGTATACCTATCGAATAGAGTTGTCAGGAAAGAAATTAATATCAGGAAAATTGTGAGCATGTATGTGAATGGCTATACAAGTAGAGGGAGACCTAAGAAACGATGGATGGATTGTGTAAAAGATGTATGGGTAGAAAGGGAGTGGCTACCGAGATGACGACTAATAGAGAAGTGTGGAAGAATAAGACATGTTGCGCCGACCCCAAATAAATTGGGATAAGGGCAGGAGGATGATGGCGATGAGTTATCGAATAGTCCATATGACCAGTCCTTGTGTTATGTCGATATCGAATAGTCAAAAGAAGCACAGCCCAAAGTTAGATGCACTGTTATAGATGACGTGGAAGGCAGAGAGAAGGGAGATATGGTACCAGGGGTGGATTGCAAAACCGTTTACTTCGTTGGCTAGACATATGGCCACTCACGGATACCTCACGTGTACTTCAGGACTCCAGAAGCAGAATGAGATGATATAATAACCTCTGAAGATGTACAGACGCCAGCACATCAAGTTGTCCCTAACTGTCAAATTTTGCCAATTTAAAATTAACCTTATGTCTTCGATATAGAGCTGAAATACTATCAAAGGAATTTGACAGATTGGGTTAAGTTGATGTGATGGCGTCTATATTTACATACCTACCACAGGATTTCAAAGTATATGAGATGTATACCTAATGCAGTTTTGGCATGCGTGAAGCCAATAGGTACTTAATTTATAAAATATATAGAACAGATATAGCTTGGAACAGCTTACAGTACAGGGGACAATAGTGCTCATGTATTCTTGATTTTGTAATCTAACTAAACGTCGCTGTATGTAGTACGGTGAAGTTCAACAGGATTGTTCGAAAGGGTTGCTGCCCAGGATCACAAAGGGCCAGGGCAGGAACATGGATGGGTTTTAGTCAGTAAGAGTCTGACAGTCCCTTCCGCTCCAGGCAGAGCGGGAGGAGTCATATAATGATTTCCAACCCTCAACAAAAAAGTACCGTGACGTGGCATTCAAGAGACGGCAAAACATAGAATGCGACTTTTAGATTTTAGACTTTCTCAGGCAGAAAATATAAGAAGGTACTTATGTATTTAATATTTTCACTGAAGCTGACTCAGGGATCGAATATTAGACTTAACAGTCAGTAACTGAGGTTTCTACTCGTTAATATAAGGTAGTAAAAACTTCGTAAGATCTTATAACAATACAATAGAATATACATAATGTTTCTTTTGCAAGTCTGTCTGTCTTGCACACAATCTTACATAAGCGTAAGATTCTGCATCACAATGCACTCGAACGAAGATTTAACACGATAAAAACTTTGCTGTATAAAATTTACATATAAGAAGTCGTTAATCAGTGGAAATTCAAATTGAAAATGGATTTAATTGGTACACTTACCATTCTAAAGTAGTCCTGAGATAGCGCATACCGTGTGAAGAAAGCAAAAAATACTAGACGCACTGCCGCGCCTTTGCCAGCGTCCATCTTAATAAATATAAATCCCAACTGTCAGTTACAACATCAATTCAAGCACTTATTAAACAAAACAACTGTTTTTAAACTTTTAATTAACTTGTCGTATTATGTGTTTAACGTAAGACATTTTCATGTATATTCATTTTAAATACAACTTTGAAATTAAAAGGTCATCTGATTAGCATAAATATTTTTGGCGGTAATTTATGACAGGTTATGTTTTTAAATTATTCTACTAGTAGGCAATGGTAAGCTAGCACACAGCCGAGGTTTTATTTGAATTATTTAAGGATTGTGATTAAGTATTTTGTATAGAAAACTGTCCTCTGGGCTTTCTTGTCGTCGACTGGAGTAATATTTCCGTTGCTTTTGTTTTCTGCATGCTTTGATGAACACGGCGCGACTTGCGAGGGAACGGCACGAGCCAAGATTCATTCATTTATCTTCAGATTGTTTTACCAACAGGATTGATTATGGAGGCATGAACAACCAAGCAGATTGGAGATTTTAGTTTGATGCTTGCTGTTTATCTGAATATGACTGCAGAAACCTTAAAAACTGGCGAAATGTGCTTGGAAATGTGGTGTGTGGTACTATGAGTACGCCTCTGCTTAACCCTTCATTGAAATAAGGCGTGATGGTATGTTTCATAATAATATATAACTCATAGTAACTATACTAATATTATAAAGAGGAAAGATTTGTATGTAAGTAGATTTGTAACGAATAAACTCAAAAACTACTTAATGGATCTTGATGAAACTTGGCACAAAGATTAATTATATTCTGGAATAGCATATAAGCTACTTTTTATCCCGGAAAAATGTACGGTTCCCGTGGGATGATTTCCTACATATACGCGAGCGAAGCCACTGGCAAAAGTTAGTTGTTAATTAAGAATATTCTATTGTAATATCATCATCTCATCTCCCTAGACTTCCCCAACTATGTAGGGAACGGTTCCACCTGTCCTTAGACCTTTCTCTCCTTATTCTGATAAGTGACACCAGTACCTTTTATTAATCTTACCGTCAATATATCTTCAGACAACCCATCAAGTATATCCCAAGCTAGTAACCTCGTCTGCGCCGGCGCATGCGACGCGCCATCGCGTGCGTTACTGCGACATACTTGACCAAGACTAATACTTTGTAGACAAGACATTGGTATTGTATATTGTACAGTATGTCTATCTACCTAGCCTTTTCACAACTATGTTGAGGTCGGCTTCCAGTCCGAGTGGACACCAGTATTTTACATGGAGCGACTGCCTATCTGACCTCCACAATCCAGTCAGTAACTGGGTAATACGATACCTCTTGGTAAGGCTAGCTGTCAGACTTTCAAGCTTCTGACTACCCGTTACGACTGTCAAAGATCCACGAATGACAGCTGGTATCAACGGCTTAACGTGCTTTCCGAGGCACGGAGGAGTCTCGATACGTAAAGATGGTCACCCATCCACGGACTAACCCCGGCAAGCATTGCTTAGCCTGATGGATCGATCCGTGCGCCGGTTATTTCTTAGCCACGAGCCTGTATTATAATATGGAAATAGAAATTGATATCAAGCCTGTATTCCTAGATAGATTACGCAGAGGAGGATCATACCATACCCACTTTTCGGCAGTTATATTAAAGTGAAAGCTACAGGCTGCCCGCAAAACTCGTGTCAGGGATCAGTGGTATTTTCCTAAAGGGTTACCGCTGCCCCGGAACAGAAAGGACTAAGGAAAGAACATGGATTATAGTCAGTAAGAGTCTGACATTCTTTTCAGCTCCACCCAGAGCGGGAGAGGTCATTTGATGATGCCCAAACATAGTTTAGCGCCTGACAAACATAATATATACAACATCCCGATATCATTCGTCGGGCAGTAGCCACCAGACCCGACGTACGTCAAAATTACATAAGACAGTCGCCCATGTTGCATATAATGCTAGATGTGCGGTAAATTACATAAGACAGTCCTCCTTGTTGCATAATTATAATGCTAGATGCGCGGTAAATTCTGCTTACGCGATGCAGGATTTTGCATGACGTCCTTTTTCTAGCTATCTCTATGATAATACCTAAGCAAAAATAATAACCTTGATCCAACAGACAAACTATGTGTATAGTTTTGTTGGACATAATTTATGTTACAAAGCCTAAAATGTACCTTTTTTAGATAAAATAAATAAAAAAAAAAAAAATCTCATCCTTCGTTTCTTGTTTGGTCTTCCCCTATCCATAAAATCTTCCAACTTAGTGGTGTGATCGTCGGAATGCCAAGTCATAGGTCTCGAGTTCGAACCCAAGGCACGCACCTCTGACTTTTCGGATTCATGTGCGTAGGTACTGTATAATTGTCACTTGCTTAAAAAACGGTGAAGGAAAATATCGCGAGGAAACCAGCATGCATGAGAGATATTTCTGAACAGCATGTGAAACTAAGTTAGAGGCCCATTGGCAGCATAAAAACAAAAAGAAAAAAGAAAGACTTAATAAACCTAGATCTCATTCTAACAAAATGTCCTGTCTATACTTACTAATCTTGGCTTATATTTATGTAGGTCCGCCACAAGATGGAGAGAGCTTAATGATTTGATATATCGCTAATAACAGTAAGAGAAGAGATGTTTGGTTAAATTAAGTATCTGATACACGCGATGTTGCAAGACCTGCTGGCAATGACTTCTGTTTGTATGCTTAACTTGACTGACAAGACATGCAATTAAAAGTAGTTACGATGAATAAGAAGAGCAGATGTTAGTGGAAATGCCGAAACGACAACGACGGACAGTGAGGTGTTCAACTCCTCCCGCGAAGTCTAAGAGGGACACGGGTGGAACACTGCGCGCCGCCACCTCGGGTCCTAATGTTCCCCTTGACCCATTTAGGGGGGCGGGAAGAGGACTTTGTTGAATTAAGTTCTTCCAACTGAACAGACAGCTGTGCTGCTGGGGAGTTTGTTGCGCCACTTCTTCCCAG
Source organism: Hyppa rectilinea (assembly GCA_951799385.1). Classification (NCBI taxonomy): domain Eukaryota; kingdom Metazoa; phylum Arthropoda; class Insecta; order Lepidoptera; family Noctuidae; genus Hyppa; species Hyppa rectilinea. Next base: position 1,214,683 of record OX637328.1, read on the forward strand.
CTAAAGCACTAGGAAGTGGTGGTGGCGTTTTGGGGGGCTATCTTATCTAACGTTGACCTTCAAAAAGTGCTGATTTTCAGCCTAGATTGAATAAATGACTTTTGATTTGATTTTGATTTTTATTGTTTGCCCTTCGCCGACGTCTGGTGCGGGCCAGGTGAGTGGATGTGATCTCCCTTTCCACAGCCTTCGCCTGCGAGATGACTGTTCCGCAGAAGGTTTACCATCGCGTTAATGATAATGCAATTTAGATGTGTCTTTACCACTACTTTCAAAACGGTGAAGGAAAACATTGTGAGTAAACTGGCTTATTATCATAGAACCTGAAAATCATGTGACTTCTACGACTTCGAAAGTAACTGCAGGGTAATTGCGTAAGGCAATAATAGTAGCTTTCATTTGTTGAACAACATTCGTTGCGTCATTTACGTCGTTGAGCGGACAAACTCTTCGAACTTATGTAGCAATGGATAATGATAAAGATGGATTTATGTATAAATGTATATATCAAATGCAATAACTATTTTTTCAATCCGACTAGTAGTTCTAGAGACTAGTGCGTTTAACCCATTCGATGTTAGCCTATTATAAGCCGTTTGCTTATTTAAGAGGTCTACGATTTATACGTTTATATTTATTGTCGTTTCGAGAGAATTTTTCTTATGAACTTATGGGGTTTATACGACCTTTGAGGGGTTAAAAAATCTCTTCAGATTTATTAGTAGGTACTTATAGACCTGACGCCTTTTTAAATTTAAGATTACCCACATTTTCCCTCAAAACGAACACCGCTAGAATGGGCGACAAGCTCCGGCAAACGGTCAACAAAACAAAAGCCTAGCGACACGACGCCACATCAACAATACAAGATTGCAGACCGTAGCGTCGTGTCACGTTTCTATTGTACTCATAGGAATTTTATTAGAGCGAGAATAACCTAAAAGTAACGTCACATCACGGATATATTTCTTACGGATAATGCTGGTCCTGCTCCCCAGGTCAATCTAGTGTCTAGACAAAATCAAACTGGTTGCTAAGTAAATTAGGTAATAATTTATAATTTGTAAGTACCTACCATATTGGAATAACTTCTCACACATTGATTGAATTATTATTATTAACTTTCAGAATGTTTGTAAATATGTGAGCACCATGTACTACTTATGACATAATTAAGTTTACCTGCCATTGCTATTGTGTTTTTCTTTTCACCTTTTGTGGTGTATTGTTGGAACGAAGTTCCTTATTGTTTTTATTCTGGGTGTAGGTATCGTCCCCACATACTTATAATGTTATAATTCATGTATACAAAACATTGTAAAACATTTAAAAAAAGTGGAGTTAACGGTGGAGTTTCTTGCCCATTCTTCTCCACACGAAACTACCTTTTGGAAGTGGCGACTAGAATCAATTCTATTTCTTGTTCATTTTTGACGTTCAAAAGTGCGTTTCTTGTGCCTATTTGAAATAAATGATTTGATTTTGACTTTGGAGATGGGCAGATGTATTGAGTTATACCCAAAATTCGCTGATTATAAATTGGGGGCGAGACTATTGAGAGCAAACGTGAATCATGAATCGAGGAGCCAGGCAGCTGTAGAGAAAGCTGTATGCTCGCGAAGGAGGTGGAACGCGTGAGGGAGAGGGAATCTTTGCGCCCTCACGCTGCTAGTCGCCGCAGGAGATGCCCTTTTTTTTGAGGGTGGGCAATCATCAAATGATCCCTCCCGCTCTGGGTGGAGCTGGAGTGTCAGACTCTTACCGACTAAAACCCATCCATCTTTAGCCCTTTACGTTCCGGGGTAGCGGTAACCCTTTCGGACAATCCCGCTAACAGATCCTCTGGGCTTCGGGAATCGATTTCCGATTTTCGGCCACCGTAGGCGCGGGTTTGCAGACGGTGAACAATGGGTAGCTCGACGGCGCGTTGTGTACCGCACGCGCCTCCAAGAGATGTCAGCACTAACCGATGTGGTCCGCTAGGGCCGATGCCTGCCAGGGTCACGGGTTTGTTTGAAAAACTTACCGTGGCTCCTGACACATGCGACTGAAGGAACATGATGAGTTTAAGTCAGTAAAAGTTTGACACGCCCAGAGTGGGAGAGAAGATATTTGACGATTTCTGACCCAAAAAAAAATGGCCGCTACAGAGAAATTTTATAAAATGGTTATGCCGAATAACACTTTTCCCAACATTGGAACCGAATCCCGGAACTCGCGCTCCGGAGTCGCCTTTCGACGAAAACCAACGTTAATTTTATTAGGAGGTTGGGTGATAGAATACGATACACCTCAATTTTTTTTTTGAGGGTAGATAGAAAACAACGAAAATGAAAAATACATAATATTGCTTTATTTACTTACATAAGTACGTTAAGTATAAGTACAATAATGGTTAAATAAATCAATTAATAATATTTACAACAAGGGCGGAACACATGAGCTAACTAACAATATTATTTTAAATAAAACTTAAAATGCAGCAGTCTTGTAACGACTATAAAGTAAGGTACATTTAAGCGTACTTCTAATAATAATAATAATTTTACGCTCCTAAAAATATTATTTGACCCTCTAATATAATGATTGAGCCTCTTTTTGAATTGAATCACTTGTGATTTCTATTTTGGAGTTCTATAAATACTAAATAGCCAAGTAACTGCGATCAATTTAACAGCCTAACCCGTTTGGTCGTGGTACTCTAAAGTACGAGCCACGAGAAGCTATAAATTATGTAAACAAACATCTTTTACTAAGTAAACATTTTATACTGCGAGATAATAATAAATTGACCATTTTCAATCGACATGAAATTTAGACGGGTTATATGAAAGTAACAACCTATTTAATTTAGTCGGATCATATTTTAACGACGCAAAGCGCTATCGTTTGTGTTTCTTGGTACCGGAACGCGTCCGTCGCAGGGATTGTAAACTATCGGGACGCCATTTTGAAATAAACGCGTCATTCGAGTTTCGAATGCGTACGAGTTTGTTTCACACAGAAATGGAAACATCTGAATCTGACGAATAATTATTCTTAAATAATATATGTTAATTAATATTTGTTACTTAATAATTTATTAAATCTTAAACAAATTCATTTTTTTTGTTGGCCCAAATGTTGTGAACTCCTGAACACTTGTTTACAAAATTTATAGCTTCTCATGTCGCTTACTTTAGCTTAGTTACTGCGACTAACTGTGAAAGAAGACCAAAAAGTTAAAAAGAGGCTCACTTATTTAAAAAAGTTTGCATAGATAGAAGCGCAAATGGCTTTTAAAATTCATTAATTTCAAAAAAGTGTCCATGGTTAGAAGGTCAATAAATTTGGGTTATTGTAAACTCGACATAATGAAAATTTGCCACAAGTAAAAATTATAGTAAACTTGCCACAGTGACAAAATATTTCACAACAGGTATAGTAAACTCGTCACAGGTAGGTCAAACTTGTTTTGAATGTACCGACAGTAAAACGATATTCGTTCAACATTATTGTTTAGTAAAAGTAATGTAGTTTCCGAATAAAAAAAAGAAGAAAACTGTATCAAAAAACATGATCCATGGGCCATGTGGCATGGCCATTAAACACTACTACTTCGTTTGCTATCGGTACTTTTAAAGCTGTGGCAAGTTTTCCTGAGACAGATAAGACTGTGGCGAGTTTACTATAATTTTTACTTGTGACAATAACCCATAAATTTTCAGAGCATCAGTTAAAATAATCCCGTTTCTAAAATGTGCATACCTATTTTTAAATTGCTGAAATGTTTTTTTTAACCATAACAATTTTAAACATTTTTCTTCAAGCTGATTTACATGGAATGAACAAATAACTAATATGAAAAGTAAAAAAGGATCGAGTTGAACAAATATTAAAAAAAAAAGTTAACCAGTTGTAATACGATACCCAGTCGCCAGCACATCAAGTTACCACAAATTGTCCAATTTTCTCTATCAATTTTGAACTTCTTCTTCTTTTCGTGTGGTTAGTGACTAACCACACCACAGTTTTTATGCTGCCCATGGGCCTCTGACTTAGCTTCACATGCTGTTGAGAAATATCTCTAAGCCATGCTGGTTTCCTCACGATGTTTTCCTACACCGAATTTTAAGCAAGTGATAATTATACAATACGCAAATTAATCCGTAAAATCAGAGATTTGGGTACGAACTCGAGACCTATGACTTAGCAGTCCGACGGTCACACCACTAGGCTACCACTGCTGTCAATTTTGAATTTAATTATCAAAATTTTAAGGTTTAAAATCGTTTGGTGAAATTTGACAGTTTGGTATAACTTGATGCGCTAGCGACGGTACCTTTAAAGATTTACATCATTGTGTCTATTCTTGCGTATCTATTTAGAGGGGAACTTGACACGCCCAACGGACAACACATACTAAGAATGCTTATTAAACTTATTCGTAAGAACAGAACACAGTCGTTACGGGTAGTCAGAAGCCCGAAAATCTGACAGCCAGTCTTACCAAGGGGTATCGTATTGCCCAGTTACTGGGTTGTGGAGGTTAGACTGGAAGCCGACCCCAACATAGTTGGGAAGAGGCTAGGCAGATGATGATTCGTAAGAACAGAACAACATCACGCATATAATCTCCGAAGGGTTAGGCTTATTGTACCTACAGTGTGTTAGGTTAAACGAGGGACATACTTTCAGGGGATACTATACTCATGTAAATGAACAACTTTGACTATGGAACTATACCTGAAATCACGAAAAAAAGTCAGGTGTTCCATACATTTTGACGACTTATCCGAACATAAATGTACTGAACAGCTGATTTGTTTTTTGTGATTTCAGGTATAGTTCCATTGTCAAAGTTGTTGATTTCCATGAGTACTACACAACCTGAAAGAATGTCCCTCGTTTAATCTAACACACTGTAGGTATAGTCAACCCACTGTACGCCATTTCATTCACAAGAACTTCTATAGTAATCCATCATCATTCTCCTGCCCTTATCCCAATTTTTTTTTCTATAGTAATCCATTCTAATAAAATAAACTGGCTGCTGCTAGCGGCTTCTCCCGCGTGGACCCTTTTTTCAAACAATAAAAGTAGCCTAAGTACTGCGCTCCAAAACTGGGATCGTTGACGTTGGCAAAAAGGCTGCCAAGTTAAAATGGGATTAGGCGGGTCACGTTCGCCGCATGCATAGTGACCGCTGGGCGATAGTCGCTACAAGATGGGTGCCTGAGGATGGACGGCGCCGTCGATGCCCAGGAAGAGGTGGCGAGACGACCTAGACGCATACCGCAAAGGCTGGATCGAGGTGGCTCAAGAGAAAGATGTCTAGAAGAATTTGGGGGAGGCCTTTGCTCAGCAGTGGGGCAGAGTAGGCTAAGTAAAAAAAAGGGTCCTTTTAACTTCAGCTATATTCTGCCAGTGTAAGTCCTGTCAAAATGCCCGGAAATGATTTTTTCAAAATTGTATGTAATATTTCCGGGCTTTCTTCACTACATAATATAAAGCAAAGTCACTTCCCGCGTCCTAATGTCTGTATGTATGCTTAGATCTTTAAATCTACACAACGGATTTTGATGCAGTTTTTTCTAACACGTTGAGCGCCAACGCGGTCACCGGTGACCGCGAACAATAGTTTTTCTATTGTGTCTGTTGCGCGGCAGTCAATGCCTTATAGAGTGATTCAAGAGGAAGGTTTAAGTGTATAATTTATTAAGGTTTGTGGACGAAGTCGCGGACAGGAAGCTAGTAATTAATAATATGAATTCTGGAGAGGAATTCTGAGGGTGTGAGTCCAGCCTGTGATGTGTTGATTGCGGTCAGTTTCTCTGGTGAAATTAACACAATGGCTGTTTCATATTCCGGGTAATTATGTAAAAGTGTGTATACATAACAAGGGCTTATGTACATGGAGCTATATATTATTATTGCACCATCTTATTAAACTTGACAAATATATATGCACAAGATTCTTGTACATATTTATTTGGAGTTGTAAAACAATAACAATACAAGACAATTATACTAAACGTAAAGGAATTCTTACTTCGTTCATTCCACATTAAAAAGCTTGAAGAAATAAATACATTAATTTATCATTAACAAAAACGGTATCTATGTTTGATTTGTCTCAACGTCACTGTGTTCCAGACTTGGTTCATTCTCAACAACATTCGTGCTGTAACGCTTTCTAGACGTATCAATATTATGTCTACGCTTCATATGCTTCTTAAAATTAGACCCATTAGTGAAGTCCCGTTGACAATACACACATTTGTAAGGCTTAGCACCTGTATGCTGTCTTACGTGTAAGTTCAAACGGGTTTTAAACCTAAAAGTTTTGTTACAATATTCACAAACATAAGGCATTAAGTCCGTATGCACTATGGAATGGGATTTTAAATGTCTTTTTACACGGAAGCTTTTACCGCACTGCTCGCAAACAAATGGTTTGGCTCCGGAATGGAGACTGAAGTGGGATTGAAGATTTCCTCGAGCCCGGAAGGCCATCGGACAGAACTCACATTTAAAAGGTTTTGTGTCATCATGCGTCATCATGTGAGTACTCAACGTACCTTTTGTAAAGAACATTTTACCGCATATATGACATGAGAAGTCTCTACTACGCTCAGTGTGTATTAGCTTGTGCTGCTGCAAGTTACTACGGGACTTGAATTCCTTTTGGCAATGTTCACATTTAAGTTCGAATTCTAAAGTTTCACATTTCATTCTTTTTCTGTAATTTTTTGTGTATAATAATATATGGTCTTGTAGTTGTTCTTCGTTCTCGAATGTCGAACCGCAGTTTTGACACATTGTTCTGTATGCATTATTGTGACAAGTGTTTTTATGCTTTTTCAAAATAGATGCCATCGCAAAACGCTTGTTGCAAAACTCGCAGCAGTATCTAAGCCACTTTTTGTGTGAACGTACATGGTTGACAAATGATTTGTAATTATTAATAACTTTACCGCAGTCTGGACACTTAAATATGCAGCATCGGGTGTGTATTTGTAGCGCATGTAAGCGTAGAGACATGACATTCTTGCATTGAGCGTCACAGTCCGCACAACGGCACATGTAGTCCTCCCAAGTCAATTTTTCTGTCCCCTTTTCGTTACTCTCAATGTTTAAATCGGAGCTGTACTTCAATTTCTTTTTCTTTTTGAGTTTTTTCTTTTTAACGGACATGTACAGAGGTGCGTCACTGTCTGTGGTGTTAAAACCATCGGAATTTTGGAGGATTACATCAACACTCAGCCGTTCAACTTTTACAGCAGCTGCAGCTAGATCAATCAATGAATTAGGGTCTACAGTCACTATCGGCAGATCTTCATTGTTAATTTCCGTTTTTACATCTCGTTTAGTGTCTTCAAAGTCTTCCCAATCTTCATTTACCGGTTTTCCTTCATTACTTGGGTCTATTTTGAAATCTGAATGCGAATTCTCTTTGTCATCTTTTTTCAAGAATATCTCATTCAATTTCGTTTGTGCAGTTCTCACATTGTGTAAAAAGGACCATGTACGTTCTAGCAAGTCGAAACACGAAAAGCAAATGCTTTTAGGGAGAGCTTCTGAGGTATTAACATCGATATTTATCCACAACAATTTCGTAGCTATTTTGGAGTTGATTCCTACATCTTCGTCTGGCGATATAAGTGTTTCTTTTGTAGTTGGTTCGGCGCACAGGCGACAGTAGGCTTCGTCTTCATCACACATTGTTAATCATCAACTGAATTTATGTAACATTTAATTGGAAAATGTTTATTTTTCGGAAATTTGTGAACACTATCGATGATAAACAACCATTTTGACAATAGACGCGTCGGTATTGCCACTTCTTTGTAATAAATATCTACTCTACTATTTCATTACTACTAATTCTATGGCTAAATAACAGCAAATCTTATATCTAATAACAGTTCTAAATAAACAGTTATTTCAAAATAAATTATGAAAAAATAAACAGTAGTTTAAAAAAAATTGTTCACACACACCTACAGTTCTGAAACTATAATATTATGGATAAAAATTACAATTTCCTAACTTCAGATGTCGCTACTATCAATGGTCTTAGAATTTCACAGCTAGCTGCAGAGGTGCGCCGTTCTAGGTCCACCTAGACGAGTTATGAAATATACTTAGTCCAAATATCTGTTAGGAAGTAAAAGCTGACGTCCCACGCAAGATATAAACGTTCTTTTCAAGCAGCTAATAAAGTAAATTCGTGCGTCGCCGTCGCCGAAATTGAGCGACTTTATTATTTGAATGCACCCATGACATTGAGAATCTGTCTACTGTTAATGTCATTACTGTCACTCTTGCTTGTCAGTCAAACAAGATTTGCTACTTGACTTGTCAAACTCAAAAGGCTGACGCTATCGTGCGATGACTTTGTTAGAGAGCTGAGTGTTGTTTTTATTTGTATTTTCATGTGTTATATTTCACCAAACTGTGTATTGATTAATAAATATGGCACCAGAACAGCGTGTAAGGCAGTGTTGTGTTATAAAATGCACAAACACCTCCTCAAACAGCAAAGTGAACTTCTTTAGTTTCCCCGAGCAACGATTTCGATCATATCAAAGAAATAAATGGGTACAGGCTCTCAAGAGCGTAAAGTAAGTAGGAATTAGTTTAAACTGTTATTTCGTGTGTACTGTGAAATTGCCCCTGTTTATCCTGGCTGGATATAAGCCACACACACAAGAACTGACCATTGCATTGCAATGTTCTCAATGTTTTTATTTGACTTCCATGATGGTAGATACGAACAGCACCTCCTCAGAGGGTCGTAGGCTAATCATTCTCTTGATGTAATCTGCTAATAGTGAAAATTTTGGTTTAAAACCACAAATACATTGTTTTGAAGGATTATTATTCTGTACGATCAGTCTGTCACATACAGCACTAGACTGCACAGCCTAGCTCCTAAACAAACTATATTATGAAAATTTTTATGTACAGATGCCAGCACATCAATCTATCCCAATCTGTTAAATTTCTCTGCTAGAATTTCAATTTTATTACAAAAAGTATAAGGTTCATGTTCAATTGCGAATATTTGACACTTTGGGATAGTTAGATGTGGTGGCGTATGTACTTAACCAATATTCTGAATTTAATGTTTAATATAGTCAAACATAGACAATGCTCACTTCATTACTATAGATAAAAACTTTCAGTAATTTGATATTTCACCAAGTTGAAAGTAACTGAGTCACGCAGTCTTACAGCAAGTTATAGACTGAGAGCAGATTTCACAGAGGAAACTGAACGCAATCAGCGTATTAACAACATTTAACCCGTCAAATGTTGTATGAACCATGGTTCAACATAGTTTTCTTATGAACCATGGTTCATGAAGAATTTTAAGAAAATTCTCTTGAAACTACAATAAATCATCATCTGCCTTGCCTTTGCCCAACTATGTTGGGGTCGGCTTCCAGTCCAACCAGTGCAGTTGAATACCAGTATTTTACATGGACTGACTGCCTATCTGACCTTCACAACCCAGTAACTAGGCAATACAATACCCCTTGATAAGACTGGCTGTCAGATTTTCGGGCTTCTGACGTCCCACAACGACAACCGGGACCAACGGCTTAACATGCTTTTCCGAGGCACGGAGGAAACTTGGTATGTAAAGATGGTCACCCGTCCACGGCCTACCCCGGCAAACGTAGCTTAACCAGGTAGATCGACCTGTGCGGCTGTTAGTACTTAGCCACGAGCTCCTCCTATGTCATAAAACACTGGGGTGAATTTCACAAATGAAACTGTCAGATAGGCAGTCGCTTCATGTAATACTAGTGTTGAGCTGCATCCGGTTAGACTGGAAGCTGACCCAACATAGTTGGGAAAAGGCTAGGCAGATGATAATCTTTTATGACATACAAGTGACATTCAACCTTAGGGTGGCAAAGCAATTCAAATTCAAAGTCAAAGCATTTATTTCAGTTAAACCAATTATAGGCACTTTTGAATTGTCAAGAGGTCAGTCAGTCAGAGAGATGAAACTAGTTGCCCATTCCAAGTTTAGTAGGTACTGTACCTATTGAGAAGAATGGGCAAGGTACTTCACACTTTTTTTAATGAATTAAGTTAAATCTAATCATTTGTATCAAAGAGTGTCTATATAGTTTCTTACCCATTCTTCTCCATAGGTATGGTACCTACTAAACTTTGGAATGAACAACTAGTTTCATATTACTGACTGACTGATCCCTTGACAATTCAACCCCACCGTTCTGCAGTTCATGAAACGCCTCTCGGAGCGCTTCTTTGACACTGCTATAAAGAACAACAATCCCCTGATTGCGGCCGCCTCCTTATACACCCCGTCCCGTATTAGCAAGGTTCGCCGTCCAAGGCATACCCTTATAGCCCCCGACGATGCCACTACTCTCCTTCAAGAGAGTAACCCGGCCACCAGCACTGTTAGGAAACCCTACAGGCACCGATTTCCGTCTTTCCGTCCCCGCCGAGGCCCATCGCGACGTCCCTGTCCAACCCCGTCCCCCCAACTCTTGCTCGCGTCAACCCGCGTTGCCGCTGAGCCTGTTTTAGTTTTAAATACCCCCGATCCAGCTTGTCTCTTGCTGTCCTCCCCCAGCGACGCCCTAAGCCGAGGTCCGTACCCCACAGGGGGTGCCCTTAGCGTGTAGTCGCGCTGTTTGTAAGTTTTTATAAGCCCTGGCTGGAGGCCTCAATTCTTTTGCGGCTTCCACAAGCAAGTCTGATTAATCAGTAGGCAACACTAAGAATGGCTTGCGAGATGACTTTAAAAAACAATTCAAAAGTACCTTCCTTCCGGCGTCTCTTGTCAGAATAGTCTGTTAAAAAATTTTGACCTCATGTAGTTTCCAAAATATTATTGATGTGTAAAAGTGTTTGTAGAACCTATTAACTAAAATAAAATCATTTATTGCCAGCGGGCGCCCATGGATGCCGACTGCGTACAGTTTTGTGTGTGGTGAGCACTTCATGAGAGGGCAGCCGAACCCCAACTCTACCGAGACCGACTATGTGCCTACCAGGTTTATCAACAAGAGAACAATGGATATCAAGTAAGTAACATATGTATATTGTAAGAAAGTCCTCAAGGAAAAGGGTTACCGCTGGCCTGGAACATAAAGGGCTAAGGAAGGACCATGGATGGGTTTTAGTCAGTAAGAGTCTGACACTCCCTTCCGCTCCACCCAGAGCGGGAGGAGTACTTTGATGATTTCCCACCCTCAAATAAAAAGGGGGATCCTCACCGGGAACATACGCCTGTAATGTAACATTCATTCAACCTAGCCGTGTTTCTTCTACCTATTAAATAAGGATGATCAACAATCCCTAATATGGTATTAGGAGCCGTCCATTAATCACGTGAGGCTGGAAAGGGGGGGGGGAAGGAGTCTGGGGGTGTAGTAAGATATCACGTGTATTTATTACTAGCTGACCCGACAAACGTTGTCCTGTCTGAACTATGATACCTACCCTACCTACCTACCTACCCTACCTACCCTACCTACCCTACCTATCCTACCTACCCTACCTACCCTACCCTACCTACCCTACCTACCCTACCTACTCTACCTACCCTACCTACCCTACCTACCCTACCTACCCTACCTACCCTACCTACCCTACCTACCCTACCTACCCTACCTTCCCTACCTACCCTACCTACCCTACCTACCCTACCTACCCTACCTACCCTACCTACCCTACCTACACTACCTACCCTACCTACCCTACCTACCCTACCTACCCTACCTACCCTACCCACCCTATGTTCTTTTCCTGGCTCTAAGCTACCTCCCCAACAATTTTCAGCCAAATTGGTTCAGCCGTTCAGATAGTGTAACTAACACGACTTTCTTATAAATATATAGATTTCATTAAACGCGTTATTTCTAAACCGAATCGCGGTGTGTAGTGTGACCTTGACTCGCCGTTGCCGGGCAACGAACGAAGCCCCGCGCGCATCATGTATTTTTCTAAAAAATACACGTGATTTTGGGTGGGGGGTGGGGGGATAGTCTTATACCTCACCACGGGGGACGGGACGCCCTTATTAGATTTAAATAATATGTAAGTTAATTTAATGATTCCTCTCCTATTTTTTTGCTGTACCCGACACGGTCCATAATGATCTCAATTTTCTACCTTACCACCTAAGTGCACAATGTGGAATGTGAATAAAGATTAAGGAGTATTGATTATCACAGGGTAAAAAATAAAAATGTAGTCAGTAAGTAAAAAAATATTAGACTCGTTTTTGTTTTATCATATTAATAACGTATTAAAGTTGGGGAGTGGGGCGCGCTACGTCACAACTTAGTAAGTCTACACAGAAGTGACGTCATGCCACATTTTAACAATGTATAGACGTAATCTTTTGAATACGTGAATAAGAAAAAATACGTGTTCAATATTTTGTAATAATCTAGCTGATGGACTAAAAAATATTGAGTATAATAACTTATTTAAAATAATGTATTAACTTATCCTACTGGTTTCATTTCTCTACACTAAGTAGCAGTTGGCGCCCGCGCAGTCTAATTGCAAAGTTACAGTGGAATCCTGGATTGTTATAATACAAGCGGATGCTCCCGGTGGAAAATGCCCTGCACAATACTGGCAGTATTGCCACATTCCATGGCGATTCTTATACTTTGACCAAAGAATAGAACAGCCTTCTGGTCACGTGAAGAGTCGACCAACCGCTTAGCGATGTCCAACCAAGTGGCCACTCAAACCCTATGGACCAAGTGTTTTAACGTACAAATGTAACTCCCAATAAAGTTAATATTATAGTACCGTGAATAATGCAAACTTTGCCAATCAAGGTATCGTTGCCATAAAAGAAAAAGAAATAGTTTTATGGCAACATTTATTATTTAGGTGGAAAGTTAATCCACTTTTTTTTCTTGTACTTATAAGGTGTTAAAAAAATAACTCTAAAAATTTCCTGGGAGCATTGTCCTCATCGTTACGAAAAAAATATGAGCTGTTCCATACATTTTATTGAGTTACGTGTACATAAATGTATGGGACAGCTGATATTTTTTTCGCGATTTCAGGGTTGATCCAATAGTAAAAGTTGTTCGTAACGATGAGTACAATGCTCCACGAAATTCTTAGAGTTAATTTTTTAACACTTTATATATTAGCGTATTTGCTTATAAAATTCTTTTAGGGCAAAGATACCTTGATTATTGGCAAAGTTGGCATATTTTACGGTAACAGTTGACGACACGGTTAGCGCAGTGATCGACTGCTGCGCAGCATGTCGCGGGTTCGATTCCCGCACGGAACAAATATTTATACGTCCTGCAAGTATTTGTTCCGAGTCTGGGTGTTTTTCTATCTATAATATGTATATATTTACTAAAAAAAATATGTATATAAGCAGTTTATCAGCCATCTCGTTACCATAACACAAGCATTAGGTTGCTTAGCTTGGGACTATATGGCGTTGTGTGAAATGTCCAAGGATATTATTATTATTATTACTTGATTACGAGTGGTTTGTGTGCACAGGACCCGCACGGTGTCAGTGAAGAAGTTCGCGCTGGAGTACATCAAACATGATGCGTTGCTGGAGAAGCTCTCCAAAACCAATGCCAACAATGTAAGTCTTTACTGTTTCATACAATAGAATATTCTTTAGTATGTACAGTCACGGACTTTAATTGGTGAGTCACTTACAAACTTTTCAATTTTGCAGATTGATAGATTCACCAGATAACACGACTTTACACGATAAAACACGAACTGAAACCGCATGCTCGCAAATAAGATGACAAATTAAAAATAATCGGAAATAGTCTTATCCATAGAGGTTTATAGTTGTAGAGATTATAAAGTAGGTTGAATACGTCTATCCAATCTATTTTGCTACTGACTTCTTTTGTATTAGAGAGTCTTTATTTCTGAAAACCTATCCGTGACAGTTAAAATATCGATGTCCAAGAAGAATTATAATATTTCACCGCATGCTAACGTTACCATGGCTACGCTAAAACACGTTTCAGTTCGTGTTTAAGTCATTAACTGCCACGCAGCAGACACAATAGAAAAACTATTGTTCGCGGTCACCGGTGACCGCGTTGGCGCTCAACGTGTTTGTTAATCGTGTAAAGTCGTGTAATCTCGTGAATCTATAAAACTGCAATATTGAAAAGTTTCTAAGTGGCTCATCAATTAAAGTCCGTGACTGTACATTGGTCCAAGAACAGCGCAAGCGCATGTCAGTGAAGCCGAAGTACATAACTTTAGTGCTAGTACTTTATGACTTTACTACTGAGGAGCTCGTGGCTATGTACTAAAAGCCGCACAGGTTAATCTATCAGGTTAAGCTACGCTTGCCGGGATTGGCCGTGGATGGATGACCATCTTTACATACCGAGACTCCTCCGTGCCTCGGAAAGCACGTTAAGCCGTTGGTCCCGGCTGTCATTTGTGCATCTTTGACAGTCGTTACGGGTTGTCAGAAGCCCGAAAATCTGACAGCCAGTCTTACCAAAGGGTGTATTGCCCAGTTACTGGGTTGTGGAGGTCAGATAGGCAGTCGCTCCGTGTAAAATACTGGTATTCAGCTCCACCCGGTTAGATTGGAAGCCGCTCCATGTAAAATACTGATATTCAGCTGCATCCGGTTAGATTGGAAGCCGACCCCAACATTGTTGGGAAAAGGCTAGGCAGATGATGACTTTATGTTCTGTTCAGGATCAGCGCAAGAGCGCGCACTTGAAGCTAGCGGCCACTTTCGACATCCCCGTGACCACGGTGCGCGCCTGGGAGCGCCGCTTCTGGGACTATTTCGAGGAAAAGGTGATGTTGGGAATACGAAGGACTGTCAAAGTCAAAGTCAAATCATTTATTTCAAATAGGCACAAGTAAGGCACTTTTGAACGTCAAAATGAACAAGAAATAGATTTGATTCTAGTCGACTGTGTATAAATAAGTACTATAATTATGGTGGCGATGGAATAAAACCAACGTTGATGACAAATAGGAGTTTATTCTCTTTACTTCAACACTTGACAGATTATAGCAAAACAAAAGTTAGACTAAGGTAAGACCTATTGGTGGACCTAGGGATGGACTGCGGGGCTATCCTATCCCTTCATCTCCTAGCTAGGCTGTTCCTGAGGGCGACGGGGCCTCCGCTCAGGGCAAGCTTATGACAACAGTGGCGACTGCGGGGCTATCGACCACTGTGTCGTCTAAGTAGCGAGTGAGTTCTTGTTCCTCGGTGCGGGTTTATAAAGGCGGTTTGACAGATGACAGTGTGTGTCTTCACCATCTCATGCTTGTATGTGGTTGTAGCCTTCGTTGACGTCACGGACACTTCTCACGTTGAATTTAGATGTCGCTAGTAGTCTGTTAGTACTGTTGATATTATTGTCTTATCGATGACTGATCTTGTGTAAGTTGTGATCTACTCCGAATCCGGTAGATGGCGTAAGGCGTCGTGTTATAGTACTGGATTATTTGCAGGGAATAATAATTGTAATTTATTTGTGGTTCCTGCTGTCTTACATCATATTTCCAAAACATACACTTAGTTGCCAGGCACACCTATATTAAAATATTTAATTGACCAATAGTAGAACTCTCGATTTCTTCTACTTATAACAATCTGAGACAATGATCTGCGACGAACGGGCACCCATCTCGCTCTGGCGCGTGGGAGGCGTATAGCGTTGTCTGCACACACACTATTAATATTACCGGCGCCGCGCCCTGCGCGCCGCCCTGGCTGGAGGCTACAATTCTTTTGTGGCATCCACAGGCAAGTCCGGTTAAGCAGTAGACAACCCTATGGTTGAACTGCGAGATGTCAAAGTCAAAAAAAAAGCTCTGCGCTAGTAGATCGTGCGCTGCGGGCACGTTGTGTAATGTTATCATGACTCCATAGTGACTTTATTACCTGGAAATAAGGTTTATTATACTTTGTCCACTGTATGAGACGCAGTATTGTGTACAGATGTCGGAGCCCGATAAGAGGAAGCCGTCTGCGGATGGCAAGCCGCACTGGCTGACCACGGTGGCGAAGCGATTCTCCGTCAATGCAATGCTCGTACGTATACGGAACCCCCATACAATCTTGCTACTAGAGAATACCATCCCTGGATCCCGGCCGTTTAGTTACCCCGAAAATCCCGGGACTGTAATTAGCTTTTCTTTTTTTTAAGGCTGGGTTAGTCATCCAATGACTTCTCCCGCTCTGGGTGGAGCGGAAGGGAGTGCCAGACTCTTACTGACTAAAACCCATCCATGTTCCTTCCTTTATGTTCCGGGGTAGCGGTAACCCTTTCGGACAATCCCGCTGTACTATCTATTTTGTGTTAGCGATGTGTCCAGGCCGTAAGAGAGCGGTGTTAACGTTTGGTTCAGCAGCGCCAGGCCGCGCGGGCCGGCGCGGGCGCAGTGTCTCCGGGCGGCGTGGTGGCGGCGCTGTGCACGGCTGCGCGAGAGCGCGGCTCGCTGTGCTCCACGGCGCTGTACAACGACGTGCGCCGCGTGCTGCGCCTGTCCAGCGCTATCAGTGACCTGCACGCCATCTGGTGAGTGTTTCTCCCGAGCCCATGTCATGTCGTATGCTTGACTAGTCGACTTCAGACTGGCCGAGCGGTCGCGCGATTGCTCGTATAGATGTGAACGCGTCTCACGTGGTTGTTAAAAAATCAAAATCAAAAGTCATTTATTCAAACTAGGCTGAAAATCAGCAGTTTTAGAAGTCAAAGTTACATAAGACAGTCCCCGAAGGAGAAGTGGCGCAACAAATTCCCCAGCAGACAGAGTTGCGATGTTAAATAACGGGTGTAAAAAGACTCTTCATGAAGCCGGCAGTAACTCATTCTTCTATTCATTGAAAATTCTTATGGTTACGGAGATATTTGAAGTGAAAATTCCAACTTTAAAAAAGAAACATGTTTCAGATGTTATAACTTCTTCTTGTGTGGTTAGTGACTCACCTGGTATGCTGCCCATGGGCTTAAGAATAAGATGTGCTGTGATTGGCTAAAATTATAAATGTAAGATATAAGTCCCGCCCACTGTTTTGGCGGGATTTTGAGATTTATTGTTTCCGAGAAATCAAAGTCAGATTTGTATAAAAGAATCGAGGCAGTCGAGCTCAAGAAAGAACAAGCAAACAGAACTGGAGTTTCATTTCTCCCAACCCCAACATACAGTCCACGATAACGACCATAAATGAAAACACTGACAATACTGATGATTAGGAGTATTTTGGAACTATCAGTATTTAGGAACTATCAAATAAATCCTAACACCGAAATTTAAAAAGTGTTTTTTTCAAACAAACTAAATAATAGTGACGGGTCGACTATGAGTTTTGTCAATCTTTGACTAGCTATAGCGACTAATCTATTGGATATATTTGATTGAATTTTCGTATGCAGGCTAGGGACAGCATTAAATATACGCAGTTCAATTTATGGTCGTATTGTAATCTCCACTATGTATAATGAGGAAACCGGCATGTCTGAGAGACATTTCTCAACAGCATGTGAAGCTAAGTCAGAGGCCCATGGGCAGCATTAAAACTCTGACACCAGGTTAGACACTAACCACACGAAAAGAAGAAGATAATGCATAGTTGAGAGCTATGTGATGTTGTGCGCGCGCGCAGGGTGTCTGCGCAGCGCGTGTCGCTGCAGCAGGTGGCGGCGGGCACGCGCGCGGGGGACGCGCCGGCCGCCGCGCCGCCCGCCGCCGCCGCCGCCGTGGCCGACCTGGTGCTGCTGCACACGGACGTCGACATCGTCAGCGACGTGAGTCCTGTAGCTATTGCTTCAGGTGGAAGTAACAGAGTAGTCCGCGAAATTCTGATTCTCGTGCCTTTTTTGTAATTTGCTGTGTTGTTAATGTCAGATTGTATGTTGCTCAAAGTATGATGTATGACTGTGACAATTATATAAGGTGACTGGTAATTAGTGACCGATATTTAAACACGTGATTGTACTCATGATTACAATCAACTTTCAAAAAAAAACTTTTTTGTATACTCAATAGCTGCTAACAGCTGATCGGCGCGAAGTTCATTGAACTTTGCGCGCGCCAGTTGTATTGTTATTGTGATAAAAAATAAAACTATTGAGTATACAAAAAAAGTTTCTTTGGGAAAGTTGATTGTAATCATGAGTACAATCACGTGTTTATATATCGGTCACTAATTACCAGTCACCTTAAAATATATTTACTTGTTAATGATCACTCTATCTCAAAATCGAATTGATTACCTCCTCCTTTTTTGGAGTCGGTTAAAAATGCAAAGGTATTAAAAAGGTCGAATTTCGCGGGCATCCCTGGACCCTGACGCATCTACCTTAATGATTAGACTGCTTACTTTTGTTTTGGTGGTAATTATCGAGTGTCATGTTTTGAGCAGGAGAGTGTCACGTTGTACGAGGAGTCGGCGGCGCTGCACACGCTGTGGCAGCTCATACAGCGGCACCGGATCGAGGACGCTGCGCCTGCGCAGTCGCGTGTTCGTGCCCAGCGCTGGACACGCGTGTACCGGAGCTATCTCAACAGGTAGCACACACACACATATCATCTGCCTAGGCTTTTCCCAACAATGTTGGGGTCGACTTCCAGTCTAACCGGATGCAGCTAAATACCAGTATTTTACATAGAGCGACTGCCTATCTGACCTCTACAACCCAGTAACTGGGCAATACGATACCCCTTGGTAGGACTGTATGTCAGACTCAGGCTTCTGACTACCCTTAAAGACTGTCAAAGATCCACGAATGACAGCCGGGACCAACGGCTTAACGTGCTTTCCGAGGCACGGAGGAGTTTCGGTATGTAAAGATGGTCACCCATGCACGGACCAACCCCGGCAAGCGTGGCTTAACCTAATGGATCGAACTGTGCGACCCAATTACTAACTGGGTTTTGGAGGTCAGATAGGCAGTCGCTCCATGTAAAATACTAAAGTGAACGCCACGAGAAGCTATAAATTATGTAAACAAACATCTTTTACTAAGTAAACATTTTATACTGCGAGATAATAATAAATTGACCATTTTCAATCGACATGAAATATAGACGGGTTATATGAAAGTAACAACCTATTTAATTTAGTCGGATCATATTTTAACGACGCAAAGCGCTATCGTTTGTGTTTCTTGGTACCGGAACGCGTCCGTCGCAGGGATTGTAAACTATCGGGACGCCATTTTGAAATAAACGCGTCATTCGAGTTTCGAATGCGTACAAGTTTGTTTCACACAGAAATGGAAACATCTGAATATGACGAATAATTATTCTTAAATAATACATGTTAATTAATATTTGTTACTTAATAATTTATTAAATCTTAAACAAATTAATTTTTTTTGTTGGTCCAAATGTTGTGAACTCCTGAACACTTGTTTACAAAATTTATAGCTTCTCATGACTCTTACTTTAGTATTCAGCTGCATCCGGTTAGACTGGAAGCCGACCCCAACATAATTGAAGAAAGAAAGGGCTAGGCAGATTGACTTTATTCATATTACAGTTACATATTTGTGAGACTACGTAAAAATATGTTATCAGTGTGATAACGTCTCCTTCACAAACTTGCACACCTGTCACTACAGTTGTGTGGTTACAGCGGCCGTATGGTGTCGCTAGTGGTCCTGCAGCGTCGCTGGTACGAGCTCAAGCTGCAGGCGTGCGTGCGCCTGGCCACGCACTGGCGTCGTGCGCACGCGCCGAAGCTGTACGACGAGCTCAGCCGCGCCCCCAACCCCGCCCCCGACCCCGCCCCCGCCCCCGACCCCGCCCCTGACCCCGACTCCGCCTCCCACGAGCTGCACCCGCGCCCCGCTCCACTTCACATCGCGATACTCAAACGGTCAGTATTCTTCTGCTAGTTGAGATTCATCTTCTTCTTCTTTTCATGTGGTTAGTAACCTGTTGTCAGAGTTTTTAAGCTGCCCATGGACCTCTGACTTAGCTTCACATACTCTGTTGAGAAATATATCTCAGACATGCTGATTTCCTCACGATGTTTTCCTTCACCGATTTTTAAGCAAGTGATAATTATACAATACGCACATGAATCCGTAAAATCAGAGGTGCGTGTCTTGGGTTCGAACTCGAGAGAACACACCACTAGGCTATCACTGCATTACGCATGCATAAGTTGAGATTAATCATTCTCATAGCATCAAATGATGATCACGTGTTCCTAACGCAGGTACCCACACATCGTCACAAGAGAATTCAAGAGTTGGCGGGAGCAAGTGTTGGAAGGGACTATAGTGACCGAGCCACTGGTAAGTAGAACAATACTATACTCGCATACAACCTAGCAAAAATAATGGTTAATGTTCCAAGATGGTGTTACTTTTAGGTCCGGCAAACCTGGCGAGGTACTGCACGGCGCGGTTGTCACTGCCAAACGAAAAGCACCGTTGTGTACCTAAAAATAAAATTGAAAATAAATTACTTGAGCAGTACGCTTTTTCCCGCTTTAACGCACTCTCGAGCTAATAGAAGTTTATTTATTTTCAACTTTATTTTAACTTTGTTAGGGTCTATATTCATTTGCCAACCGCGTTGTGCTGAGTTTCGCCAGATGTGCGCTGGCCCTTACGATCAGCTGTTGATCGCGGATAATAATTTCACGAACAAGAGAATATTTTTTGTAGTAACTGCCTTAAGTTAAAAAAAATGCTTGCTTCTACTGATGCAGAACTTAAGGTCCCCGTTTATTGTTCTTCTAGGATGAAGAAGAAGAAGAAGAAGAAGATGATGATGTAAAGGAAACACAAAGCAATGACAATATACAGTCCACTGACACAATAAATACGGACGACCACGCTGCGGTCAAGCAGATTTACCCCACCACGAGTAAGGTCGAGCAGCCTTCGGTCAATGAACTTGTGATTGAGCAGCCTCCGGACAATGACCCGTTAAAAGATGAAAATGATGTCAAGGAAACAAAAAGCGTTGTCAAAGTACAATCCACTGAGACAACAGACACCGCTGACGACGCCGCAGTCAAGCAGCTTTACCCCAACATACGTAAGGTCGAGCAGCGTTCGGTCAATGAACTTGTGATTGAGCAGCCCCCGGACAGTGACCCTTTGACTGAGTCGCCTACGGAGACTGGCCTTTTAAAAGAAGAAAATGATGTCAAGGAAACAAAAAGCGTTGTCAAAGTACAATCCACTGAGACAGCAGACACGGCTGACGACGCTGCCGTAAAGCAGCTTTACCCCAACATGAGTAAAGTCGAGCAGCCCACGGTCGATGACCTTAAGAATGAACAAACATTTTACAACGTCCCTTTAGTCAAACAGATGACAGAGGACGGCCAATTGGCTGAGCATACTACTGACCCTAAGACTGAGAAGGCTTCGATTCATGAACCTAACAATGAACAACCATCGTACTATGTCCCTTTAGTAGAACCGACTACAGGAGTCGACCAATTGTCTGAGCGTACTATTGGCTGTGATCCTTTGGTTGAGGAGCCTACGCTTCTTGAATCTAAGGTCGAAAATATAGACAGTGGCTCTTTGACCAACAACCATGTGGTTAAGCAGACGGTCAATGACCTTTTGGTTGGGCAGCGTACGGTCAATGACCCTTTGCCTGAGCAGACTACGGTCGCTGACCTATTAGCTGCGCAGTCTACGGTCTATGAACCTAAGACAGAGCAAGATAAGGACTATGACCAAAGTACAGTGTGTACTCTTGCTGCAAGTCCTGCGGGCCACGCGGACAACGTCGCCATTGTGGACATACCAGACATGCTGGCTACACGGGATATACATGATGGACCGGACATATCGAGCGAGTTCATCCGTCGCGCCGAAGATAAGACAAGTACGTGTCCCGGTTTGTATACAGCTCGACACGTGTCAAAAGCAAAATCAACTGCAGCCGCCGACACGTGTCGACGGCCATCAGTTGCCTTTGCAGTTGACGCGGGCAGAATAAACAATGACTTTTTTCCTTTTTTGTTATACCTGGTCTTCTTCTTTTCATGTGGTTAGTGACTAACCTGGTGTCAGAGTTCTAATGCTGCCCTCTGGGCCTCTGACTTAGCTTCACATGCTGATGAGAAATATCTCTCAGACATGCCGGTTTCCTCACGATGTTTTCCTTCACCGATTTTTAAGCAAGTGATAATTATACAATACGCACAGGAGTCCGTAAAATTAGAGGTGCGTGCCTTGGGTTCGAACTCGAGACCTATGACTTGGCAGTCCGACGGTCACACCACTAGGCTATCACTGCTGTCACCGCTGTTATACCAGTGTAACAGTCTCTTTCTAAAACTCGAAGATAAGATAAGATAAGATAAGTCTTTATTTGCTTTAAACATGGTATAACGGTGTTACAGTTTTAAACAATGTCCACATGTTTAGCTATACAGAATATCAATTGCATGCAAAATAATAATCATGTCAAAACAACAGTAAATATCAATTAAATCATTCAAATTATTAGATGAATATAATGTTATAAGCAGCATATTATCACTCGCGTACCTACTATTATGTAAAATAAAGAATCATTTTTATAGTTGGTATCTGTAACCGTCTTGTTGTAATTAATTTTAATAGCACAGCCTCCGTTAAGTTCTTCGACTATAATAAACGCCGTTCACTGATCGAATTAACAATTAGAACGCCACTGTCACATATACGTGACAAGCAAGCGCATGCCCTGTACGCCACCGACACAAATATGCGACAATGGCAACAACAGTATAACACGAAATAAACAATTATATCATTACTTTTGTGTGTGTTTATATAGATATCTTAAAAATTGAAGCTCTCGTACGTTTTTAACGATATGAAACATTAAAAGAGACCATAGATATTGGACAATTTACGATAACAAGAAATAAATTTGTAGCTTGGCGTGGAGGGCACGCGTGTGCCCTACACAAAGACAAACGAATTTTCTCAAAACCGTCACGGTATTCTAACCACAACGCCGTATGTAATAAGTTTCTTTTTCATATATCTAGATCAAGGCATACCGCCCATACGTGCATACTCTTCAGACACAGCCACGGACACAGAAGACAATTTGGTCATAGACGAATGTTCCAACAAGACACCGTGTTCACTCAAACAGGAACCAGCACCGCACACAGAGACACACAGTTTCGACACCGTGTCGTCTCATGCGGCACTCGGAGACACAGCCCCGACCATAGAAATTTTACACATGATTGATCCGAACACGGTTAAAACTGAGATTTACTTCGAAAGTGATGAAGACGACTTTCAACCTTGTGCTAAAGCAATTAAAGGTGAAATTGGATTGGGTATAACGAAAGAAGTGCCGTTTATAAGTAATAGGATTATGTTCTCTGATGAGGTGCCGGGGGAGAGTTGTAAGATAAAATGTGAAGTTGATGTCCCGGATCGCATGGAATTGGAGGATGGACAGAAAATGGATGATCCTGTACAAGACACACCGACTATTGGTAAGTGTAGATGATTTACTTAATTTATAAAAAAAAAATACACAGTTGCTATACTGAGTGTAACCGAAAGGGTATATACATACAAAAGGATATGCTACAGACCACCAAACTTTTACTATGGGAACATACCCCCACACCGCAACAAAACAGAACACAATGCACTATACTACAACACAACACACCAAACCACAACATAACATACCAAACCACAACATAACATACCATACCACACCACACCACACCACACCACACCACACCACACCACACCACACCACACCGCACCACACCACACCACACCACACCACACCACACCACACCACACATCCACATCTCCCTCCTTTAACACACATACCTACACATTAATAGCCGTAGTTCATTATAGGTGCATAATGTTATCAACTTATCACACATAAATAAAGGATTTTTTGTACACGAAGTAACAGTAGAATACTGACTCCTAAGTCAAAAAAAAAAAAGGAGGCAGGTTTCTCACTATTTATGCAAGCTTTGTTTCCAAAAGTTATGTTCCTACCTGTATTGTATGCGCTTTGTATATTAAGGTTTTTGTGCTAATAAACTTATTTTTATTTTATTTTTATGGGACCAACTCCGAAATCGCAAAAAATATCTGCTGTTCTATAGACTATCATGCCATTTTTGGTCACGTTACTTGTCGAAATGTAGGGAACAGCTGATTTTTTTTCACGATTTTGGAGTATTGCGGTTACACCCTGTATAACTCCGGGTGCGAGTTACGAAGACAAGGAACATCTTATGTCAGGAACTGCATTTTATTTTTTGAAGATGAGGTGGGAAATCATCAAATGACTCCTCCCGCTATGTTAGGTAGGAGCGGAAGGGAGTGTCAGACTCTTACTGACTAAAACCCATCCATGTTCCTTCCTTAGCCCTTTTTGTTCCGGGGTAGCGGTAACCCTTTCGGATAATCCCGCTGACCCGGCAGGCTTCGGCCCTGGAAGATTTTACCTTGTTTTGCTTGTCCTTTGAGTGTATACTCTGAGAAATTAATTTTTGAGCAGATCAGAGTCAGACTGTTTCACTGTAATCTTACAGTACTCAGTGTGGGAGATGTTGTAATATATGGTATACTCCTGTGTCTTGCCATGATCATATTTTTTACCCAACGATAATAATTTTTAACAACTATCACAGCGATGTTTGCATTTGTTAACAGATTCGAAACTTCTCATGGACACACAAGTACGAGTCTTCAGAATAGACGAAACACGCGCGTGGTTGAACAGCGTGCGCAAGGACAACTCCATCAGAGTGTCTCGAATTCCTAAGAGATATTACAGACTGAAACTTGACAATAAAAGTAGAAATACCAAGACCCGTACGCAAAAGACGGAGTCAGACGTGGAGTTGCGGACATCAGTCCGTCGTTCTTCTACCACTACACAGGAAATCAGAGTAGATGAATCTTGTCTGGACAAAGTCGCCAACACACACAGTATTAGACAACTGTGTAGGAATATAAAACGGGAGCTGATAGAAGAACAGCTCGAGCTGCTTGAAGACAAAACACCAAACAAAAAGGCTAAAACAGAATCAGATTCAGATGACGACAAACCTTTGCTGGTGCTCAAGGAAGATAAGCATCCGAGAGAGACAACGGATGAAATAGAAGACACAATCGAGATGGTGGAAGAGTCGAGCTCGGACGACGAATCGCTGAACGATTTTGATAAGCCGCGGAGGGATGATCGGAGAAGAGGGGGGCGAGGGGCGTGCTACGCGTCCACTACCATTGAGTGGAGTGCGGCCTTCGCGCCGGCGCTGGGCCGCGTGGCCAAGCGCGTTCTGCTGCCCGACATCGAGCAGGTGCGGCGATACAACAGTGGCATGCAGGTCGCCCAGGTTGCACCAATCACCACCACTGTGAGTATTTACAACATTCATTCTGTTCCACAGTACATTTATACCAGAGTAGCTTCTGCCCGCGACTTCGTCCGCGGAAAATTGCGATATATTGTAACTGTTTAGGCAGCGCATGCAAATAATTCTGTTTTCGGAGGTATTTCTTT
Organism: Hyppa rectilinea; assembly: GCA_951799385.1. Taxonomy (NCBI): domain Eukaryota; kingdom Metazoa; phylum Arthropoda; class Insecta; order Lepidoptera; family Noctuidae; genus Hyppa; species Hyppa rectilinea. The sequence continues at coordinate 1,240,192 of OX637328.1, forward strand.
CCGACTTGCTAGACAAAAATTGCGATAGCTCGGCTAATATGTATGATATAAATATAATTTATAGCCTATAGCACTCAGGAATAATGTAGCTTTCTATCAGTGAATTTTTTTTTGAAATTGAATCATTAGTTCCGGAGATTACCCCCTACATAGAAACTTACAAATTTTACCTCTTTATAATATTAAGTATAGACAAGCTCTAGACGTGAAGACCTGCAATTGTCTGTCAGATTATCATACTGTCTTCTTTTTATCGTGTTGTTAGTGACTAACCTGGTGTCAGAGTTTTTATGCTGCCCATGGGCCTCTGACTTAGCAAAGTCTTAGTGCTAGCTGACATGGCAAATATTTTAATGTAATGTTTGTTTCGTTTAATGTTAATTACTTGTATACGATTGTATAGAATCTAGTTTTTCTAACTGATAAGACAGCTGTGCTGGGCAGTTGTGCCATTTCTTCTCCCCGGGTAATGCACTTAGAAGTGGTGGCGTTTATGTCTTATGTTACTCTGTCATTCGAAAAGAACTGATTGTCAGCCTAGTATGAATAAATGAATTTGATTTTTTATCAAAATAACGAGATTTCGGTGCCCTTTATCTAAAAAAGTAAAAGCTTACAAACTATACGCATAAATCTGCTAGAATAAATTCCCAACATGATAGAATCCGCAACAAAATACATTGTTTAGGTATTAGTTTGGAAGAAACAATCGACAAACGGAGTATCTACAGTTTGTATGTCTATATCATTGAGCCTTCTATGATTGCAGGCGGATGGTGACGCCATGCAGGCAGAGCAGTCCCCAGGCGTCGCCGCCGATGATACGCCAGAAGGTACCAAGCAGGTTCAATGACCGGCTGCTTCATACACGTAGGGTTTACTTACTGAGCTTCCAAACTTTTTTAAATGCCAATACCAGAAAAAGAAAAATTGAAATTAAAAATTCAAAAGTTGTAAATATATGTTTTTTAACCGACTTCTACAAAAGGAGGAGGTTCTCAATTCGACTGTATATATATATTTTTTTTTATGTTTGTTCGCGCATAACTCCGTTGCTTGCTAACCGATTTGAAAAAATCTTTTTTTGTTGGAAAGGGTATACTTCCCAAATGGTCCATTAATATAAATTTTATCGAAATCGGATAAGCGGTTTTTGAAAAATCTAAAAAATTTCCTACTTAATTTATGTGGACGATGTTCTAATAAGTTCCTGTCACTGTAATTTACATACCAGGTAGTGGTATTAAAATGGGGGGGGGGGGTTGTGTAGGTACCACAACTAAAAAGTGAAAAATAAAAAGTTTTCCAAAAAAAACACTACAAAGTGAAAAATAATTTTGATTTCGGAAGTCGGTGGCAAAAAATGAAAATACAAAACCGAAGACACGTTTTTTTTGGAAGTCGGTTTTATTTTTTGTAAAAAAGTTTTTTACATACATTGATGAAGGAATAATTATAATACCTCGTCTATGAGGCTTCCTCTCTAAGAGAGGGAGTGGGCCATAATACACATGTCTTCGAATATTTTGGATATAGGATATGCCCGTTTCCTCACGATGTTTTCCTTCACCGTTTTAACACGTATTTTTTCTTTTTTCACGTTCTGACTTCTGGCGTAGCGCTCCCCCACTACCCAACTTTAATGCGTTTTATCTTAAAATATACCAAGTACCATAATTTATGGTTCTACAAGGTATTTTTTGATATCCCATAACTATAGGGTATGAATGAGACCATATTAAAGAATGTAATAATTGACGACACGGTTGGCGCAGTGGTGGAGCGATAGACTGCTGCGCACTATGTCGCGGGTTCGATTCCCGCACGGAACAAATATTTGTACGACCTGCAAGTATTTGTTACGAGTCTGGGTGTTTTTCTATCTATAATATGTATGTATTTACAAAAAAAAAATGTATATAAGTAGTATATCAGCCATCTCGTTACCATAACACAAGCATTAGGTTGTTTAGCTTGGGACGATATGACGTTGTGTGAAATGTCCAAGGATATTATTATTATTGTCTAAGTTTTTTTTTAAATTAAAATAATGAAGCAAAAATACGTGTCTAATATTTTCTTATTATCTGACTGACGGACCTAATATATACAGAGTGTTACCGAAAGGGTATATACATACAAAGTATATGCTACAGACCACCAAACTGAACAACTGTTACTATGGGACCATCAGCTGTTCCCTACATTTCGACGAGTCACGTGACCAAAAATTTATAGAACAGCTGATTGTTTTTTCACGATTTCGGAGTTGGTCCCGTAGTGAAAGTTGTTCAGTTGGGTGGGCATAAATGCTTTTGTATGTATATGTCACCGTTAGATTGTAAAGATCGTTAGATATCTAGCGAGATTGTAAACTATCGATAGATTGTGAACCGTATCATTATGATTGCAATTTGACTCATTATTCTTCGCTATATTGTAATCTACCGAAGTGAAACCGTTAAATTACAATCTGAATGAAAATAATCTCTTTTTTCCATATTTTTTTCTATATAATCTAGTCGTTTCTGGCACTCGCCGGCCGCTGCCGCGGCACCGCTCGCTTCGCTCGCTCGGCTCGTGCGTAGGTGGTCACAGTTTTAACCTAACCTAACCATTTTTTTAAACGTCCTACGCCGGTTCACAATTTGACCGCTTCCCATCGATAGATTACAATCAAGCGAAAAATGATGCGTTAAATTGCAATCATAATGATACGGTTCACAATCTATCGATAGTTTACAATCTTACTAGATAGATTTAGATAGATTGTAATATAACGATGTTTACAATCTTACGGTGACATATACACGGTAAAATTTTAGTCGTTTTAATCCCCTTAATGGGTCATTATACTCATTATAACGAGCAACTTTTACTATGGGACCGAACCTAAAATCGCGAAAAAAAAAATCTGCTGTTCAGTACATTTATCAAAATGTACTGCACAGCTGATTTTTTTTCGCGAACGACTAAAATTTTACCCTGTGTACCCTTTCGGTTACACAGTATATACAGAGTTGATATGACAGAGGGGCATTAAATTACACTACGTATACTATACGTGTTTAGTATTAACTCGGTACGGTATAAAAATAAAAAGCACCAAAGTGAGGTTTTTATTTTTTCAAACAAACTAAATAGCTTACAAATCAGAGTAAAACGCAACCACCCTTTGTAAATAAAAACTGACCTTGTAACGCAGCGGCACCGACGCGTGCACGCCGGAGCGCTGTTAGGAAAGATACATCGTGTTCAAACGGGGCAAAAACTTAAAAACACATTTGCGGCTAAACTACTGCTCCTATTTAATAGATTTTTGGTACAGAGCTTGAAAATGGTCCCTAGTATAAGCTGTTTAAAGGAAAGCCCCTCTGTCGTTTCAACTCTGTATATTTTTTCTCTGTCAATAGGGATGACTATTACGGAAGTTATTATACTTACGCCGTTTGGGGTTTCCAGCAGTTGCAGCAGCAACGCTAGCGCAGCACGTCGGGCCAGAAGGATTGGATGGTGCGACGCATGTTGGCCTCACTAAAGGCCTACCCACCCTCCGTGGAATCAGTGACATGCCGGACGGGCTATTGCCATCGACGCGTACTAAGCCACTGGGTATTTGTATTTTTTAATTTAAATAATTTTAAAACAATTATATCGGTGGATGTGCGGAGCTCGTGGCTAAGTACTAACAGCCGCACAGGTCGATCAGCCGCGTTCTATCAGGTTAAACTACGCTTGCCGGGTGGCCGTGGATGGGTGACCATCTTTACATATTGAGACTCCTCCGTGCCTCGGAAAAAGCAATAAGCCGTTAGTCCCGGCTGTCATTCGTGGATCTTTGACAGTCGTTACGGGTAGTCAGAAGCTTGAAAGTTTGACGGCCAGTGTTACCAAAGGGTATAGTATTGCCCAGTTACTCAAAAGTCATTTATTCAAATTAGGCTGAAGATCAGCACTTTTTGAAGGTCAAAGTTACATAAGACAGTCCCCCAAAAACGCCCACCCTTCACCACTTCCTAGTGCTTTAGCTGGGAAGAAGAAGTGGCGCAACAAACTCCCCAGCAGCACAGCTGTCTGTTTAGTTGGAAGAACTTGACTCTACACATTTATCGTATGAGAAGTAATTAACATTACGAAACACATCACATTAAAATCAATCATTTGCCACATGTAAGCTAGCACACGTCAATATACCAATTAAAAAATTAAAACTGACTGTACTCAAGCGTAAATAAAAAAAAAAAGAGCCTCCAGGTAAAAGTGCGTGCCCGCTTACATGTAAGCGGGCAATGCTGTACTATGTCCATACAGCCGTAACTCGAAGTTACAAATGATAAACTAGGACCATCGAAGTAAAATCAATCAATTAATTGCTAATGATTACTAACTAGGATCAAGATAAATAAATATGATCAACTGTCGAGGTCTCTAGCTAACCACATTTTGCAATACAACTCATTAAAAAAAACATTGTAGGTAATGAGTAGATTATGTCAACAATAAATGGATAAAAAATACTGGGTTGTGGATGTCAGATAGGCAGTCGCTCGATGTAAAATACTGGTATTCAGCTACATCCGGTTAGACTGGAAGCCGACCTCAACATAGTTGGGAAAAGGCTAGACTGATTGAATTTCAGTGGATGTGAAAAAGGGTTTTAAAGTATTAATTTTGTTTTTTCTGGACCTCACGTAAAGCTTTGGGCAACAGTATCAAATAAGCGTAAAACTCTAAACTCACTCCAGAGCCATCTTCAGTGCTATTCTGTAACCATCTCCCCGTGAAAACATAGAAGAAAGCAAGAAATCTTCTTGTCTATACTTCTATACGTATATTAACTTAATATTATAAAGTGGAAACATGCTGGTCCTGCTCCACAGGACAATCTAGTGTCTAGACAAAATCAAACTGGTTGCTAAGTAAATTAGGTAATTTGTACCATATTATTTTATTATATTGGAATAACTTCTCACACATTGATTAATTTATTATTATTAACTTTTAGAATGTTTGTAAATATGTGAGCACCATGCACTTATGACATAATTAAGTTTACTTGCCACTGCTACATGTGTTTTTCTTTTCACCTTTTGTGATGTATTGTTTTTATTCTGGGTACATCGTCTTCACATATAATGTTATAATACATGTATACAAAACATTGTGAAACATTTTAAAAGAGTAACGGTGGAGTTTCTTGCCCATTCTTCTCCACATGAAACTACTTTTTGGAAGGGGCGACTAGAATCAGTTCTATTTCTTGTTCATTTTGACGTTCAAAAGTGCCATTCTTGTGCCTATTTGAAATAAATGTTTTGATTTTGACTTTGACTTTGACTTAGGAAAGATTTGTATGTAAGTATGTTTCTAACGAATAAACTCGAAAACTTCTTAACGGATCTGGATGAAACTTGGCACATAGATAGATTATAGTTTGGAATAGCATATAAGCTATAGCTTTTTATCCCGGAAAAATGTACGGTTCCCGTGGGATTTTTTCTTACATACAGGCGGGCGTAGCCGCTTGAAAAAGCTAGTTGTGAATATACGACTTTATAACTTGTGTCGTTTGCAGCGTGGAGCGCCCTCGACCTGCCCGCTGACGACGAGCTGCAGGCTGCCCTGGACGACCTCACGGTATGTACAGTGAAGATTTTTTTTTTCACGCTTTATATTAGTATGTATGTTTGTAACCGACTCCTTTAGACGCGATTTTCACCCACTTTAAACGGCCAGATTTCGTTCAAACTGTAGATTTATCGAGGACCGATGACAATACATTAATTTGAACTAAAAAGTAAGAAATAAAAAATAGTTCAAAAAATACTAAAAAACACGCTTTTTATAGAAAACCGAACTAAAAAATAGAAACTTTTTAAAAAGCGTGGGGTGCTTGGTGGTGGTGAATATTATCTTAAAAAGCACTCCAAGCTTTTTAAAAAGTAAAATTTATTTTCTATTTTTTAGTTCGGTTTTCTATAAAAAGCGTGTTTTTTAGTTTTTTTAAACTATTTTTAATGGTGTGTCGCAGTTCAACCATAGGGTTGTCTACTGCTTAACCGAGCTTGCCTGTGGATGCCACAAAAGAATTGTAGCCTCCAGCCAGGGCTTATTAAAACTTACAAACTAAGCGACTACACGCTAAGGGTCCGTTTTCTGACCGACGTGCTTGGTTCCTCATAAGGTTTCACTTAGGCTCTACAGTACGTTTAGTACTTTTAATTTAACTGATTAGTCAATTCTTCTGCATCTATAAGCCACAAGATTTTTTTAAATTTTTACAAGCGCATATTTTTTTTTTTTTGGAATTGACGTGTTTAAACAAAAATCCGAATATTGTTGACACGTAGCCAATAGTTTTACTGTTAAACTGCATTTCATCAAGTGTGTAGTGGAATTTATAAAGTTAGCGAGGAGTAATTAATAAACATTTAACAAGACACCAAACATGCGTTAAAAAAATCGAAATTGATGCGAATTCGATACTCTAAAATATATATCGCATATCGATATATCGCGATAAAAAATATCGATAATTGTATGGAAAAATATCGATATTTACTGCCCATGCCTAACTTGTGTCAAATGTCAGAATGACATAAGCCCCGCCCTGTTTTCTAGAGAGAGTATGAATTAAAGCGAACCTAACAATAATTATATTGGTGGACTTTGGCAGTGAAAGTGTTGTTCGACAGGAGGATAGGTAGAGTGAATGAATCAAAATGTTAAGTATCTTGAAATAAGTTAAATATTTACTTACACTTTTTATTTTAATTCTGACTACGTAAGTATGCCGAAAGGGCTAAGGAAGGAACATGGATGGGTTTTAGTCAGTAAGAGTCTGACACACCCTTCCGCTGCACCCAGAGCGGGAGGGGTCATTGGATGATTTCCCAACCCCCAAAAAAAAAAAACAAAAAGCGATACCTAACATTATCTATGACCTTGACAGTTCGAAAACGAGACGTGCGTCCGCTTTGTGGGAAAAGAAGTTTGTTTGAAAATGTATCTCCGGGTTTGTCTATCTATAATAAGTATGTATGTATTTACAAAATATATACAGGGTGGAATTTTGTAATGCCCCCTGAAGGGAAAGTACCCTTAATACTGTAGTTAGCAAATTTTACTCAAAGAAAACTTTCCTTTATTTTTGAACAGAAAGAAAACTGCATTCAAAGATTTTCAAAAATTCGCTTGCCACACCCGGGAATCGAACCAAGTAAAATCTGTAAAAAGTACACCCTGTACTTTTATTGCATTTATCGTTAGGATCAAAGGATAAGGATAAAATCTTTCTAAGAAACTTGATAAATTAAATGAAAGGAAAACCATGAAATCTGGACTTATAAATTTAATGAGTCAAGTTAAAGCTCTTTAACTTAACGATCCATCTGTTTACTTATGTTAGTAATAAATAATTTTATCATTAACGTCATTTATCCATGAAAATGACGAGTTACTTTTTAGTAAAGACGATTGAAGATTGGTACAAACGGTACAATGAGATGGCCTGAACGAGATCACCAGATCTCACCCGTTGAGATTTTTTTTGTGGGAATATGTGAAAAATCAAGAAGCCTACCCCAACATAGTTGGGAAAAGGTTAGGCACATCATAGAAAAATCTAATTTTTATTAAATTTTATGCGAAAATAAACGAGTTGAGAGTTGAAGTTCGGAATACGATTTATAATATTCACCACAACTCGATATTAAAGGTTACTAGAAATGAATTCGTTACAAGAATACATTTGTGTATCCAAGAAAATGGAGCCCATTTCGAGCAACTAATTAGTTAGTTTACAATTTTTTGTAAATAATTTAAGATTTCATGGTTTTCCTATCATTTAATTTATCAAGTTTGTTAGAGAGATGTCATCCTTATAAGTGATCCTAATGATCGATGCAATAAAAGTACAGGGTGTACTTTTTACAAATTTTACTTGGTTCGATTCCCGGGTGTGGCAAGCGAATTTTTGGAAATCTTTGAATGCAGTTTTCTTTCTATTCAAAAATAAAGAAATGTTTTCATTGAGTAAAATTTGCAATTTACAGTATTAAGAGTACTTTCCCTCCAGGTGGAATTACAAAATTCCACCCTGTATATAATTATATATTTAAGTATTTTATCAGCCATCTCGTTACCATAATACAAGCATTAGGTTGACTATATGGCGTTGTGTGAAATGTCCAAGGATATTATTATTATCTGTATGTGTGTGTAGTGTGCGCCTGCGCCAGAGGCGACGCTGGAGCGGTCGCACTGCTGCGCGGCGCGGCGGCACCGGGAGGTCAACGACACGCGCCGCCGCATCGGGCTCGCGGAGATACCGCTGCACAAGTATGTACACATTAACTACGATAACATGGCGCGCCCATTTGACCATTTCAAATAGTCAATTCCGAATTGACTATTTGAAATGGTCAAAAAAAAATTAGGATCCTTTGGCAAGCGGATGGGGGTGGGAGTTGGAGGGGGAGGAGGGTGTCCCCTCTCCCCCGGTACCACTCCCGTGAAAAGGTACCGCACCATTTTTGAGAAAAACTGATATTTGTAATCTAACCTCAAAACATCATTATCACCTATTATCGTCGTAAAATCACGTGCGGGTCTAAATTTGCTTCCAATCAATATTAACAAAGGTGTCGTCGACGGAGCCCCGCCTCGCGGGGCTCTTACTAGTGGGTGGGTTTGATGAAAAAAACCAAGAACTGCTCCCGCGCGGTTGCTGCTCGGCTCCTATTGGTCGAAGCGTAATGTTACATTGGATCGGCCTAACTAAGCTAAAACATAGCGTCACGTTTCCCTCAGCCACCCGGATGGCGTGTGCGCATGTTGCTGCGCGCACCTTAGTAACGCGGACGTGCGCCATCTGCTGGACGAACAGATGCGCGCGCTGCATGCAGACATCGAGCTAATGCTGAAGGTATGTCTTCGTAGTGTGTAGTAGTGTGATGCAAACACAAACCGGTCGATTCTGTTAACGTCGCACTGTAAAAATTTTGGTGAAGTGAGCTATCTTTCGTGTGAGGTGAAGTAATCTTGAAGTGAGCTGTCAATATTGTAATAATACAGCAAATATTATTTTGATACACACATCAAAAGTGTCTAGGGATCAACATATATTTTTGCAATAACTTTTCTCTTGATTGATATTAATTTAAATTTTCTTTAAGGATTCATCAAATAAAGTGTTTTCGTTTGTCACAGTAACGATAAACCAAGTCACCTTTGCATTAATAAAGAAATTTGCCATTTTCCTAATAAAGGGATTTTTGACATTTGAACCACTAACATTAAAGTTCGAAAAAAAGACTGAAATAACAGTTTTCTTTAAAATTTTATTGGGTAACTTTAACAATTAATAATCCGTGTTTCTACCGCGAACACTAACAACACAAGAACATCGGTTTGGCATACTCAAAATGAGTTCATCCAAATCACGCTGTGGAATGGCCGCCCATGTTTGTTGCAACAACAAAAAAAGGTCTTCTTGCAACTGGATACCCTCCATATTCGGCAGAGCTCTTCTCTGTAGCATATCCCATGCATGCTCAATCGGGTTCAAGTCTGGCGACTGAGCAGGCCAGGGCAGGACATTGATGTTAGCTGCGGCGAGAGTCTGTCTTACAACTCTTGCGGTGTGCGGTCGTGCATTATCATGCATTAACTGAAATAAGGGACCGATTTGCACTTGTAGAGGAACGATGACGTCAGAAACCGCTTGCATGAAGTGAACCTTCATTCCCGAAGACCGCTACGGGTACCACCTATAGCAATGCACAATCGTAGGATTCGATATCAATGGGCTCTTGAACACAGAAATTGGGCAGAAGAACAATGGCGTTTCGTGTGCTTTTCTGATGAGTCTCGTTTTGGTATGAGACCGGATACAAGACGTATACGACACTGGAGAACCCCTGGACGCCAACAGCGATTAAAATCCTGCCAGGAAGTCCATCCTTATAGTGGTGGAACCATCATGGTATGGGCGGGTATTTGGATCGGCGGAAGAACTGAGTTGATTTGGATCAGAGGCAACCTCAACGCTCAAATTTATGCTGAGACGATTGTATCTGACGTCATCGTTCCTCTACAAGTGCAAATCGGTCCCTTATTTCAGTTAATGCATGATAATGCACGACCGCACACCGCAAGAGTTGTAAGACAGACTCTCGCCGCAGCTAACATCAATGTCCTGCCCTGGCCTGCTCAGTCGCCAGACTTGAACCCGATTGAGCATGCATGGGATATGCTACAGAGAAGAGCTCTGCCGAATATGGAGGGTATCCAGTTGCAAGAAGACCTTTTTTTGTTGTTGCAACGAACATGGGCGGCCATTCCACAGCGTGATTTGGATGAACTCATTTTGAGTATGCCAAACCGATGTTCTTGTGTTGTTAGTGTTCGCGGTAGAAACACGGATTATTAATTGTTTAAGTTACCCAATAAAATTTTAAAGAAAACTGTTATTTCAGTCTTTTTTTCGAACTTTAATGTTAGTGGTTCAAATGTCAAAAATCCCTTTATTAGGAAAATGGCAAATTTCTTTATTAATGCAAAGGTGACTTGGTTTATCGTTACTGTGACAAACGAAAACACTTTATTTGATGAATCCTTAAAGAAAATTTAAATTAATATCAATCAAGAGAAAAGTTATTGCAAAAATATATGTTGATCCCTAGACACTTTTGATGTGTGTACTTGCCCCTTATAGCAATAATTATTGCCTCTAATAGCATGTTGAATTGTATGTGATACCACAGAATATAATATAATTAGTACCTTACGGTACAGAAATTTCACTCCCGAGTTTAGGTATGATGAACGCAAGCGTCCGGTCACCGGACTAGTCTCAATAGGCTGGCACTCGCTCGACTTGTCGCACACGCAGCGCACGCATCCGCGGAACAAAAATAAACTGTTCATACCGTAAGGTACAGAGGCCAGCTCATCAAGTTACCACTATCTGTCAAATTTCTTTGATAGTATTTCAACTTTATTGCAAAGACATAAGGTTAATTTTTAATTGAGAAAATTTGACAGTTAGGGATAGCTTGATGTGCTGGCGTCTGTATCTCTGACAGCCGCTATGAACGCTATACGCAATGCAGAAGGTTGAAATTAGGTTGTTATCCAGAATAGTAGGTAAATATCTCGGGGATTTTGCGCCGCTTGTATAGGAGTGAGACAGGCCTGGTGATACATTTATTTAAAAAATACACATCAAAATGTGCCTATTGCCTTATACAATGTGGAGAAAACAATACGACCATAAATGAAAACATTGACAATACTAATGAATAGGCCTATTTTGGAACTATCAAATAAATCCTAATACTGAAATTTAAAAAGTGATTTTTTCAATCTAACTAAATAATAGTGGTGGACCGACTATGGGTTTTGCCAATCTTTGACTAGCTATAGTGACTAAAATATTTTTGATTGAATTTTCGTATGCAGGCTGGAGACAGCTTTAATATACGCTAGCTTTAATAATGTACGCAGTTTAATTTTAAATGATTTCTGGCGAGTAAATTCTTCGATTCGGCGAATCAACTATAAGCCGTTCAAAAAGAGCTATAGGGATGATTGTTAATAAATAAATAAAATATATAAATGAAGAAAAATTATATTTAGTCCGTCAATCACATAATAAAAAAAATATTAGACACGAATTTTTTGCTTTATCATATAAATAAGAAAAATACTGAGATAAAACGCATTAAAGTTGGGGAGTGGGGTTACGATACGTCACAACTCAGTATAAAATCTTCATAGGAGTGACGTCTTGCCACATTTTAACACAATATATCGACATAATGGTCATAAAATAAGTGTCCCATATTTTTTTAATAATCTTACTGACGGACTAAAAAAAAATTTTATACCTATTCTGAGCGTAATTTCTGCATGTAAATTAAATGACTTTTAATTTTGTATTGTTGCAACCCTAAGATGATGCTAGAGAAGCAAAAGGTTCGGAAAAAGAAAAAGAAGGTATGACGGTTCTGTGGACCTCCTTACTCATTTGTTGCTGCATGCCTCACAGCTGACCTCTTTAAAAAAAAAAAATTGTACAAAGAAATGCATGCAAAAGCTGATTTTTTTTTTTCAAAGTATATTCTGTAGCAAAAGTTATTTAAATGTACATGATTTAAAATAATTACATTTTTTTTAATTTCTTTTTTATAATCGTTAGAAGATTAAATCACGTTTAGCTGCTGGTCCTGGCTGTCATTCGTCGATCTTTGACAGTCGTAACGGGTTGTCAGAAGCCGAAAAGTCTGATAGCCTGTCTTATAAAGGGGTATCATATTACGAAGTAACTTGGTTGTGGGGGTCAGATAGGCTGTTACTCCATGTAAAATATTGGTAGTCAGCTGCATTCGGTTAGCCTGGAAGCCGACCCCAAGACAGTTGAGAGCATCGGGACACATGTTCGGCAAAAGGCCTCAACGGCTACCTGACGCATAAGCATTCATTTGTCAAAATCCTAAAAGCTCCACGAATTGTTTTGTATCTGTAGTTATTTTGACCGCCAAGATACAGTATTTTACTAGTTTGAAGGTCAAAGATACCCTGTAAGATGTTAATAATTTTAAATAATATTATTATTTTACCTATTTTAATTCTGAATAAATATTTGTTTTTTTTTTTATAAGTAGCTGAGTTACGTGCGTGTTCGTTTATAATTTTTTTTATAAATACTGACATATTTTTTTTTTATATTCCAGAAATCTGCAGGGGGAAGTAAGTTACAATTTAATTTTGAATTTTTAAAATATCTCTGGCATTAAACGCTTGGTCTTTACTGAAACTAAATTTATTTATTACAGGATTTCAGCCAAAACCAGTCCAGAAGCATGGTGAATTGCCGGGACCTGCGCAAGCGTCTACATCTACACACAAACAGGCCACAAAGGTCGGGCCTTCCAACATATCCACGGAGGCCAAAGGCTCAAAGGATAAACCGGCTATTTCCGTAAACCAGCCCAAACGACGCCGTACTAGAGCTCGTGCGGCCCCGGAGCCCGCGCCTGCGCCCTCGCCGCCCCCTGTCGACGACTATGAGGAGTGGCAGCGACAAAAACACATGAATGTGAAGTATTTCCACATAAACAGCAACGTTTCCTCTATGAAAGATAAAAGTACCCCTGAGCAAGTTACTGCTTTACAAAGTACCACGGCGCAAGTTACTGCTGTACAAAGTACCACAGCGCAAGTTAGTGCTGTACAAACTATTGCTGCAAAAAGCACTGCTGTACAAACTATTGCTGCAAAAAGCACTGCTGTACAAAGTACCACTGCAAAAAGCACTGCTGTACAAAGTACCACTGCAAAAGGTCGTGCCGTGCAAAGTACCACTGCACACAAACAGGCCACGAAAGTCGCGCCTTCAAATACAGCCACCGAGGCCAAAGGGTCAAAGGATAAACCGGCTATTTCCGCAAACCGGCCCAAACGACGCCGTACTAAGGCAAGTGTGGCCCTAGTGACCGCGCCTTCGCCCTCGCCGCCTCCTCTCGACGACTATGAAGAGTGGCAGCGACAGAAGCACATGAATAAGAAGTATTTCCACATCAACACCAACGTAGGAAACGTTGGTGATAAGATAAAAGATAAAAGTACCACTGCACAAGGCACTGCTGTACGAAGTACCACTGCACAAGGCACTGCTACACAAAGCGCCACTGCAAGAACTGTTACTAAACAAAATACCACGACCCAAAACGCTAGTCCTCAACAAAATATAGCACAACCAGGTTTAATGCCTTATATTCGAGAATCTCGTCTTGTAATTCCTTCAATAGTGGAGCCCCCTAATATAAGATGCGATGTCCCCGTTACGCCATTGCGTGCCGGACCAGTTAATATAGCCCCCAAGCCTACCAGCATGCCCTGTGCCTCACTGCATGCACAAAACAATACTATACTTGCTGACAATGCCACTACGACGGAAGGTACTAAAAACCTCGCAATTCGAAGTTTTCAATCACAAGCAGTCGGTCCGCGTCGCATGAACCTAACGACAGAACAACTGTCAGAACCAACCCAACCTGTACAGATTATGAACACCACTCCACCCATAGACAAACCCGTGTCGATACTAGAGGAATACTCACGCACGTTGACCACAGACCCTGTTAGCAACATCCCCGTACTCAACGCACTCAGCCTTCGTGTCCCTCCCACAGGCCCCCAAGGGCCAAAGACCACCATTTTAATGGCACTGACGCTGCCTTCAGATGACGTCATAAAACAAACCATAAACAAGATATACGCCAATGACACGGTCGACTTGACTGATGAACCGGAGACATCCAATCCAGTCTCTGAGAAAATAAAAGTTCCATTTGATTTGGTGGGAGCGGTAAAAAGTCTTATGCAACCTGCAAGTGTTCTGAAAACTGCAGCTGCCAAAAAGGGTAGAAATCTACTGAAAACTTCATTTACGAATGCGTCAGACAAACTGCTTGAGACAACCAAGCCACCAGCTCCAACCACAAGAGAAAAGGCTCCGAAAATAATGTCTTTGTCCAACCAACTACGCGATGGAGACGTTATAGAAATCGACGATTCTGACTCGAATCACTCAAATAGCAGTAATGCTGACCAATCCAGCAATAAAACGTCTATTGTTGTTAATAAAAGTTCCAATCCAGCTGTTTATACTAATAAGGGTATCAATCAAGCTAGTGGCACTAAGGATCAAACTATTAGTAAATCAAATGACATTAATGAAACTGTTAGTGCAACAAATGACAGTAACTATCATGGTAGTAAAGCAAAGAAATCAAATAAAACAACGACAAACAGTACCAACCAAGTTAAAGATAAAAGTTCTAATAAACATAGCAAAAGAAAAAGATGTTCTAAGCAAAAAAACAGAAATAAGGCTGCGAAGCCTGCTGTTTTCAAGAGAAGACATTTGTATTTGGAGGCTATGAGCTCGGAGGAGGAGCCGTGTTCTCGCATGTCTGTGCTGACGTCACTGACAGATGGCAGTCAGAGGTGCCCGGCGCGCTTGGCCAACGTGGCCGCCATGACAGACTTCATGGCAAAGCTCAGGCGAGCTGCCGCACAAGCTGATGAAGGTATGTACACACGCCAGCACATAACTATTCCAATCTGTAAAGTTTTCCCAATGAGAGGTTTCCCATCCGCCTGAAAAAGAATACAAAATTTGATCTGAACTAAATTTGAATCACCTGACTGATTTTATGTCCGCTCTGTTCAAAGGGCTATGTTACAATCAGCTAACTAGTTGGACGTTGAGTGACGCTTGTTCAATCAACATTCCGCCTAGTAATTCATTGAACGCGCTAGTTATTAAATGAAATTGCAGATCTAACCAGGTGACTGCGACATATACATATTATATACAAAATATTATAATTTGTACCTACTCATTCGTTGATTTTTATTGAAACGACATTTATAATGAGAACAAATTTAAACATATTAACTAATTGTGAATTTGTATTAAAAAAAAAATTGTTTATGGTACCAGGATATCATTCACAAAAACAATGTTTCTAAATAAAAGGTACGTTAATCGCAGGAGTTGGTGATACGGGTTCCCAAACTAAGCTATAGCTTGTATTTGTATAAGTTTTTTTATGGCTTTTACAGTGTACTCTGGTTTTTTGACAGAGGTGTACAGTTACAAATGGTCGGCCATAGAGCAGCCGGTGAGCGGGCTGCCGTGCGGCGGCACGCTGCTGTGTGTGGAGGGCGCGCGGCCGCCGCTCGTGCTGGCCCCGCGCGACCCGCTGGACCCGCCCACCCGCGTGGGCCCGCATGCGCGTGCGCACCTGGTGCTCACGGACGCCGACCTGCCGTGCGAGCTGCCCACGTACTGGACGCTGGCCGCCTTCGGGCAGATGGCGCGCATCGTGCCCGACGAGCTGGTTAGCACTAAGGCGCCGGACGTGGCGGTCGCGCGGCCGAGAGGGGGCAAGGCCCGCTGGTACGACGGGCGCGGGAAATGGATCACTCCCAAGGAGGACAGGAAGATATGTGAAAAGGACCATAATTTCAAGGTATAGTTAAAGAAATATTTATTTATTAGTTGTTGATCCAAATTTAACACTCGCACGTCATCTGCCTAGCCTTTTCCTAACTATGTTGGGGTCGGCTTCCAGTCTAACCGGATGCAGCTGAATACCAGTATTTTACATGGAGCGACTGCCCATCTGACCTCCACAACCCAATAACTGGGCGATACGAAACCCCTTGGTAAGTTTGGCTGTCAGATTTTCGGGCTTCTGACTACCCATAACGACTGTCAAAGATCCACGAATGACAGCCGGGACCAACGGCTTAACGTGCTTTCCGAGGCACGGAGGAGTCTCGCTATCTTAAGATGGTCACCCATCCACAGACCAACCCCGGCAAGCGAAGCTTAACCTGAAGGATCAATTCGGTCATCAGAATGATCCGTAACGCAATCAGAAATCCAAGCCTTTAGTTTGGCTTAGTTTGTTTTGGCGAAACAGCGCTTCAGCTTAACACATGCAAAATTCCTAATCCATAACTTTTATGCGGTCTTGGTTAAAAGGATTTTTGATTGATTGTAAAGGGGCGAAATTCGGGGTGAAAGTTTGTATAAAAAAACATTCTTAAGATACGGGTGAGTGTTAAATGATGTTGGATGTGTGGGCTGTCATTTGTGCATCTTTGACAATCGTGACGGGTCATCAGAATCCCGAAAATCTGACAGGCAGTCTTACCAGGAGGTATCGTATTGCCTAATTACTGGGTTGTGAAGGTCAGATAGTCGCTCCATGTAAAATACTGGTATTCAGTTGCATCCGGTTAGAGTTTTACGGAAGTATTATCGGTTTCCGCGACCCCCGGCACAGGTCGGAGATGGAACACCCGGGGTGGTTTTTAGTCAGTAAGAGTCTGACAGACCCCCCCCCCTCACCCCCCCTGGGGGACATCCACAGAACAGATAAAGAGGTTAGAATGGAAGTAGTTCCTGATTTGTATTAGAACGCGTGTCGCCGCA
Organism: Hyppa rectilinea; assembly: GCA_951799385.1. NCBI lineage: Eukaryota > Metazoa > Arthropoda > Insecta > Lepidoptera > Noctuidae > Hyppa > Hyppa rectilinea. The sequence goes on from OX637328.1 coordinate 1,257,209, forward strand.
TGTCTCCCACTCTTGTCTCTCCACTACAAGCAAGAGATAATACGTACGCGCATTACGCACACAAATAAACCACACGCACTTACATCGCGTGTTTACTATTGGTTGTCACACTAACGCAAATACTGCTCTGGACGTACACTCACACACGTGTAAAAGCAATTTATTTCTCATATATGTTACGGCCACCAAAAGGTCGATTAATCATATCGATAAAATTACTGTAGTTTAGTTAATTAAAGTTTTGCATTTTTTCAAGTTGCGGATACGGTACGAATAACTTCCTAATTACATATAAATAAACTTAAATCAAAGACAAATTAAGGGGGAACATCCGATACTGCCGGGAAATTTAAATTTTCTTTAGTTTTATGCTAGTTGCAGCTCTGTTTTACGGCATAATAATAGAAAGAAAGAAAAATAGCATTTTTAATAACATAAAACGTAAAACAATGCTACAATATGCAAAAAAACTATAAAGAAATTTTCAAATTTCACGTCCATATCGAATGCTAAGTCGAATTAACATAATATAATCTAATTAATTTATTGTGAACTACTCCGTGAAAAAGTATTTATTAATTTTATCATGTTAATTTATGAATAATATCTGTGCCCGCCGGTTTCACCCGCGTCACACAATCATTTTCTGCAAAATGTTGCGATCATAAATTGTGCTACATTTAGTACCTATCCATTCAATTCTACCAGTTGCTTCAAACACAGTTTTCTTGTAACAGGATCTTATGGACAATTAAAAAAAAAGTGTTTGCATCGTAAATTAGATTTTAGACGAAAAACCAACTAAGAAACTAAATTAATAATCCACATTATACAATAATTGGTGTTAATATAAACAAAGTTATTTTCATTGTTATATTACTGACAATAATCATTCGTATACACATCTTAATATCGACATTGTTTACAATTTGGTACAACACTATCGACGCGCATAGATTTCCCAGAATTGAAGCTTTGGATCGACGCACGCGACGTTCGCAGGGAACGCAATACATTGCGCGACCGCTCACGTCGTGCAAGATCGTACCAACGTAATGCAAGCAATGTATAATTTTGTATCTGAATGCGATTTTATCGTTTTTGTCTACAAACTACATAATACTTTTGTAATAATTACAAATATCACTCGTATTTTAAGGTTTTTGGAGTTACCGGTGAAATAAAATCCCTCCTCGGGCCACATTACACTCCTGACTTCTTTTCCGACACGTTTTAATTGGGCAAGACGGCATAATTCTTTTTTTCCGCGGAGAATTGAACGCTTTCACAATAAGAGCGTGACTGTTGACCGGTGATTCTAATTTCGGTTGGGTTTGGAGCGCCCGCGCAAATGTGTGGCGCGCCTGTCCCGCCCACAAGGCCCTTCTAACCTCTTTAACTGTTCTGTGGGGACATCCATGAGGACATTCCCCCCGGCTGGCTCGAAAGAAAAAAAAAAGGTTTCCAACATAGTTGGGAAAACCGGGCAGGGGTCACCCATGAGGATTTTCCCCCGGCTCAAAAAAAATGTTCCTAACATAGTTGGGAAAAGGCTAGGCAGATGATGATGATTTCTGGCTGCGTCACGTGGCAGATCCTGACGGCGTTCTGCACGGCGGAGGGCGTGCGGCAGGCGGCCCGCGCGGGCGCACCGCTGCTGCTGCTGGGCGTGCTGCGCGCGCGCGTCGTGGTGCTGGGCGTGCAGCGGCAGGAGTGCGCGCAGCACGGCACCGTGCGGCACCGCGCCACGGCCGACGTCGACGACGAACTGCTGCGGGTGAGTGACCAAAGAATTCCCTAGGGTAGGGTAGGGTAGGTTCTACCTTCTAAGGGCTACGGAAGGAACATGGATGGGTTTTAGTCAGTAAGAGTCTGTCACTCCCTTCCGCTCCACCCAGAGCGGGAGGAGTCATTTGATGAAGTACCCTCAAAAAAAAAAGGTAGTCAGCGAAATTCATTTCATCCATATTCCTTCCTTAGCCCTTTATGTTCCGGGGTAACGGTAACCCTTTCAGACAATCCCGCTTACCCGGCAGGCTTGGCCCTTACTTATTGCTGACATCTCTTTAAGGCGCGCGTGGAACATATACGCGCCGTCCGGCACGGGCCTGGTCCTGATCGGACGGTGAGCTACCCATTACTCACCGTCCGCAAGCCCGCGCAGGAGGTGGCCGGGAGTCGTCACGCGGCTTCCAATGCCCGAGGCGTCTCCCGCGGCGGTTGGGATGGGAGGACTTTTCCCTCTCCCATCCGAGCGAGCGTAACTGCTTCGCAGAAGGAGGTGACTGCCTCTCACTCCCTCTCGCTCCGGACCATGGCTTGCACCAGGGCCGGTCGCCGCGAATCGCCTCTACGAGGACACGGCGGTGCTCCGCCAATCTCTACCGTATGTCACAATCGTGACACCTGGGTGTTTCCCCCCGCCTGATGATTTGCAGGAACCACCCGAAACCGATACAACCCTCTAAGTTCATGTCACTCTATGGAATGACAGTTTCATGAAAACCTTACATGGAAACTGCCATTTTTATTTTCGCCATCGGCTGATGTTCATAGTTGTCAGGGACGCTCATGTCAATCATGGCGGACGATTTTAATTACCAAAATTGCGACTATTTAATTTAACCTTTTGAACGCCATTGTCACATATACGTGATAAGCTAGCGCATGTCCTGTACGCCAACGACATAAATGCGGTACACTATCAACACGAAATTATAATGTTTATATTCAGAATGTTGAGGATGAAATCTCGAAGAATCCAAACCACTTCTGGTCATACATTAAGGCTAAAAGAGGTGGCTCTAGTTCTTTCCCTGCCACAATGACTGATGGAACCATCGAGACATCAGATGGTCTCCAGATATGCGAAATGTTTGCTTCACATTTTTCTTCGGCTTTTAGTAGTACAAAACCTTTGACTCAAAGCGAGTCATTCTCAGAGTTTCTTCATAATATGAAAAATAATAGCCTACCTCTAACTGCACCTACGATTGATCATGAGAGTGTTTTGAATAGACTCAAGGGATTAGATATTCATAAAGGAGCCGGGCCTGATGGCATACCGCCGATTTTTGTTGCTAAGTGTGCCAAGTTCTTGGTTTAAAAAGGCATTGTATGAAATACTAATTACTAAATGCTATTACTGTATTGACGATTTTCTTAATGATAATTCACTGACTGGCTGATATTATTATTTATTTTTTTTATTGTTCTGACATTATTTTTGACATTAAGTACTAAAAAAAATTTTTTTTAAATTGATTATTAAGATATGACATTGGGAATGAAAAAGAAAAAATTGAAATTAGTAGATCTTTGATGATAATTAACTTGACATGTAATTTAAAATTGACATTGTTTAGTATTATTTTAGTATTTTTTTAATGATCTTGTGTTAGTGTATTTTAATTTCAATTGTAATTAATTTAAAAACTATTATTATGGTCTTATTTGCATGCCCATTGACGGCAAAATATGGAGAACATTATTTTATTGAAACATCTGTGTAGCTACAACCCATGTTTGCAAAGTAATAAATGATTTGATTTGATTTGATTTGATTTGTCCCCTTTGGTGGATATTTTTAACAAGTCTGGCAAAGTCTGGTCGTCAGGAGTATTTCCTGACTCCTGGAAAAATGTGAAAGTTGTGCCAATATTTAAAAGTGATGTGAAAGATAATATTCATAACTATCGACCCATCTCTATCTTATCAACATTCGCTAAGGTTTTCGAGTCCCTGATTTGTCCCTACATCCAGTCGCACTTTAAACTCTATTTGAGTGACTCCCAACATGGTTTTGTGACTTCCAGGTCAACTAGCACTAACCTTGCGAGCTTCTCAGAGATGTTAACGGATGCTATCGACTGCGGCAAGCAGGTTGACGTAATTTACACTGACTTCAGCAAAACTTTTGACCGTGTCCCCCACCATATACTGCTTTCGAAGCTTTCTGCGTACGGAATTACCGGCACTCTTTATATCTGGCTGAAGTCTTATCTTGAGAATCGCGTCTTCTATGTCGCAGTCAATGGATTCCAATCCGGAACCTATAGGATCACATCAGGGGTGCCTCAAGGCTCGCATGTTGGTCCGATACTTTTTAATGTGTTTGCTAACGATATCCCACACTGCTTCAAGTATTCGGAAAGCTATATGTACGCGGACGATCTCAAATTCTCTAGAGTTATTGAGTCTAGTGCCGATACTGAACTTCTTCAAAGTGATGTCGACGCGTTAAGTCAATGGTGTAACGATAACGAAATGGTTCTAAATACCAACAAATGCTACTACGTGAAGTACACCCGGAAAAAGAAAATAACAGTGAGTGTATACCGTTTGCGTCCACATATATTAAGTAGAAATTTTTTTGATTTTTGTTGATTTTTCAAAAACCGCTTATCCGATTTCGATAAAAATTGTATGGGACCATTTGGGAAGTATACCCTTTCCAACAAAAAAAGAATTTTCAAATCGGTTGGCAAGTAACGGAGTTATGCGCGAACAAACATAAAAAAAAATATATATATACAGTCGAATTGAGAACCTCCTCCTTTTTTAGAAGTCGGTTAAAAATAAAAATAAATAAACAAACAATTAAATGACACATGGCCATCAAGTTACCACAATCTGTCAAATTTCTTTGATAATATTTCAACTTTATTGCAAAGACATAAGGTTCATTTTTAATTGAGAAAATTTTACAGTTAGGTATAGCTTGATGTGCTGGCGTCTGTACATATTTAATGACATGAAACAAATTAAAAGACACCATGGATATTGGGAAATTCATGATAACAAGAAGAAATAAATTAGTAGCATGGCGTGGAGGGCACGCGCGTGCGTTTATGCTCAAACTCAAACTCGAAAGTATTTATTTCAAATAAACCAATTACAGGCACTTTTGTATTGTCAAGGGGTCGGTTAGTCAGAAAGATGAAGCTAGCCCATTCCAAAGCAGTAGGTACCTGTGGAGAAGAACGGGCAAGACACTTTGGACACTCTATTAAACAAAATATGGTTACAAAATATTGGTGACATAATTCATATTATTATTATACATGTGAGAACGATGGAGATGCTCTGGTGTTCAAAAGGTTAAAATTGTGAATGCATTTTAAAAGACTTTGTTTTTGCAGGAACTTGAAAGTTTGCTGGACGCGGCAGAGGTCGAAGACCAACGGAGTACACAATAAGATACTATCAACCAATAAAAAGACAGCAGGGAAGCGCCTCAACCAATGAAGAGCCTGGAGAACAGATCATAGACCAATGAGAAGACTGACTCAAACACATGAAGTACTTAATAAATTGGTATACGGGGAGCTAACTTGCAACTTTGAAACAATTTTGTGACTGTCCTGAGAAAGACCGCTCGTCTTAAAAACTTTCATTATCATACAGAAATTAAATATTATGCAAGGATAGTTTGGTCTCAGGTTAAGCTACGCTTGTCGCGGTTGGCCGTGGATGGGTGACCATCTTTGCATATCGAGACTTCTCCGTGTCTCGGAAAGCACGTTAAGCCGTTGGTCCCGGCTGTCATTTGTGCATCTTTGACAGTCGTTACAGGTCGTCAGAAGCCTGAAAATCTGACAGCCAGTCTTAGCAAGGGGTGTCGTATTACCCAGTTACTGGGTTGTGGAAATCAGATAGGCAGTCGCTCCATGTAAAATACTGGTATTCAGCTGCATCCGGTTAGACTGGAAGCCGACCCCAACATAGTTGGGCAAAGGCTAGGCAGATTGGGCATTGAACTATGCTGGGTTGGCTACCGGATTAGATTATTACCGGATGCAGGTGAATACCAGTATTTTACATGGAGCGACTGCCTATCTGACCTCCACAACCCACTCAGTCAGTCTCACTTGGTAAGACTGGTTGTCAAACTTTCGGGCTTCTGACGACCCGTAACGACTGTCAAAGATCCACGAATGACGGCCGGGACCAACGGCTTAACGTGCTTTCTGAGGTACGGAGGAGTCACAAAATGTAAAAATGGTCACCCATCCAAGGACCAACCCCGGCAAGCGTAGCTTAACTTGTTGGTTCGATCCGTGCGGCTGTCAAACTATACTGACTAATTACCTCTGACACCATTTTAGAAAGTAGTCATGATTTAGTTGTTAATACAATGATTCTAAGTTGTTGTTTATGATTATTATTAAATAATAGTATTAAGTTCACCATATGTGTATATAGATATTAAAATATACCAAGCACCATAATTTATGGCTCTACAAGGTTTTTCTGATATCCCATAACTATAGGGTATGAATGAGACCATATCAAAGAATCGAATAATAAATTGCTTAAAATCGGTGAAGGAAAACATCGTGAGGAAACCAGCATGTCTGAGAGATATTTCTCAACAGCATGTGAAGCTAAGTCAGAGGCCCATGGGCAGCATAAAAACTCCGACATCAGGTTAGTCACTAACCACACGAAAAAGAAAGAATCTACTTTTTTTGTTTTAATTTTTCAAAATAATTCTAAAAAGTCATGTTTATTAATGTAAAACACCCTTACGTGAAATTTAACAATGTCGCATTTTCTTAGCTTTAAATATGAATGATTGATTTGAATGAAAATGAATTACTCGTATTAATCCATTTTTGACCTAAATTAATTATGATTATACACCGTGCAATTTTAGTCGTCTTACAACGGCAGCCCGTTTTATGTATCCATTGAATACTAATCATTCATTAAACAACAACACAACATGAACACAACACAACATGGTGGCACATTTGTTTAATTAAAATACAATATCGTGTTATAGACATTTCAGATAATGAAGTTCAAATAAACACAAAAAAAAATATTTCATACCTTATAAAAAAAACAAGTATTTCCACGTGTCCTATCACTTTTTATAATTCTTATGATGTGTCCTGTAATAATAATAATAATATCCTTGGACATTTCACACAACGCCATATCGTCCCAAGCTAAGCAACCTAATGCTTGTGTTATGGTAACGAGATGGCTGATAAACTACTTATATACATTATTTTTTTTCGTAAATACATACATATTATAGATAGAAAAACACCCAGACTCGTAACAAATACTTGCAGGTCGTACAAATATTTGTTCCGTACGGGAATCGAACCCGCGACATAGTGCGCAGCAGTCAATCGCTCAACCACTGCGCCAACCGTGTCGTCAATTGAATAAGAGACTTTCTTCTTACGTCCAGAGTGTCAGATGGCTTAGAAATTGTACCGGCGAACAGACCACATACGGTTTGTGGAATGGTATGGAAGTCTGTCTACGACGTTGTCTGAAGTTGTAAGTAAGGGCCCTTAGTAAGGGCCCATGGTCCAACTAATTGGACCGAGCAGTTAGACCACTGCCCCGGACTCTAAAATATAACCCTAGATTTATGGGATATCACAAAAAACACGTTGTTTATTTTAGTTTTAAGTTGCATATAAGATGAGTGTACATCTACAATCTTGAGACTACTAGTCCATGGTCCATATCTACATAAATAATTTGATCTAATGATATTAAATGTGTGGAACTCGCTTCCAGCGTCTGTGTTCCTAAAGATGAAGCTATACAAGAGGTATAGCTCCAACTCTTTCCCAATGTGAAGCAATTATTATACTAATATTATAAAGCTGAAGAGTTTGTTTGTTTGAACGCGCTAATCTCTGGAACTACTGGTCCGAATTGAAAAATTATTTTTGTGTTGGATAGTCCATTTATTGAGAAAGGCTATAGGCTATGTAACATCACGCTACGACCAATAGGAGCCAAGCAGCGGTAAAACCGCGCGTGAGCAGCTAGTATTAAAATAAAACTACTATTAGAGATGGTAGTTGGCCCCCTGATAAATGTTTTATTTATTATTTCATTTAAATACATAATAAGGTGAGTATGTTAATATTTTTTTTAAATATCAATAAATACTTTAAAGACTACTTATTTCTATTAAATTGTAAGCAAAAAGTGTACTGAACAAATAAAATTGAATTTCAATACCATGTGAACCCGCGTTTCTTTTTTCTAAATGTCAAAAGGTTTAAGTGTTTGTATTTATTTAAACTTGTCGTACACATTAAAGGTACAAAGGCGGACTTAATGCCTTAGGCATTCTCTACCAGCCAACTAAGGGTGGTGACGAGATTAGATGGTAGGTGCTTTAAAGAGCAGGAACATACAAAACATTGAGACTTTTACTTACTTATAATAACAGTTTATACTATAATAGATAACACACACATTTACTATAATATCTATACATATAATAAATTTGTAGAAAAGTGGTGTCTGTACAATAGAAATATATAAAAAAAAAGTAGCAGGGGTTGTTATTATATCGATGCCGAACACGAAATTGTAATTAACTTTTTTTTTGTCTGTTTGTCTGTGTGTTTGTGCACGCTAATATCAGAAACGGCTTATTCGATTTAGATACGGTTTTCACTAATATATTGTAGTAAGCTTCACTTAACATTTAGTGTTATGTTTAATAAAAAAGTTATGTCAATTTAAAGAATCACGGCAAACATTTGTTAAGGTATTCTATCAGAGTACGTATACGCATCGCGCCTGCGCGTCCGTGGTTATATGTATAAAGCGCGCTGAGAGCCGCGCCGCTGTTACCCCCGATCCAGCTGTCCCTTGCTGCGACGCCCTAAGCCGAGGTCCGTACCCCACAGCGGGTGCCCTTAGCCTGTAGTCGCTTAGTTTGTAAGTTTTTATAAACCCTGGCTGGAGGCTACAATTCTTTTGTGGTATCCACAGGCAAGTCCGGTTAAGCAGTATACAACCCTATGGTTGAGCTGCGAGGTGCCATTATCAAAAAAAAACACGCCGCCGATTCAGTTATTCGTAGCGAACGCACGTATCCTGGAGAGTATAGGCGAATAGTTGCATTCGATTATTGCGATTCACTTGAATACTGACTGATTGCATATTTCATTTATTTATATTTTAGGGTTTGTAGGTTAGGTTCTTTTGCTAAATTTTCCTTAAAATCTATCTATAATATAATAAAACAGTAAAAAAACTGTCTGTACATTGAATATATTAAAAAAATAATGATTGAATGGTTTAGAAACAGTAATAGAGCACGAATCCAAAAAAAAATTCGGTCTGTTTGTTTGTATGTCTGTTTGTTTGTACACGCTAATCTTCGGAACTACTGGACGGATTTGAATGATTTTTTGTTGTGTAGGTATTAAGTCTGGGCAACAAATAGACTATAATTTATATTGGAAACTTAACACCTGATGCAGAACCGCAACAGAGCAGCTAAACTATAAGAGGTACAAAAATAGTACCGTAGCAAAAATTATTCCGCGTGATGAGCATTTTCTGCTGGAAGAATAAATTTGAAGATCTGGAACACCTGATGTGGAACTCCAAGAGCCCAGCTACACTATAACATATACAGAGTTGATACGACAGAGGGGCTTTTCTTTAAGCAGCTTATACTAGGGACCATTTTCAAGGTCTGTACCAAAAATCAATTAAATAGGAGCAGTAGTTTAGTCGCAAATGTTTTTTTAAGTTTTGTATTTTTCCTAACAGCGCTCCGGCGTGCACGCGTCGGTGCCGCTGCGTTACAAGGCCAGTTTTTATTTACAAAGGGTGGTTGCGTTTTACTCTGATTTGTAAGCTATTTAGTTTGTTTGAAAAATAAAAGCCTCATTTTTATTTTTATACCGTACCGAGTTAATACTAAACACGTATAGTATACGTAGTGTAATTTAATGCCCCTCTGTCATATCAACTCTGTATAGGAATGACGTCTTAGCAAAAGTTGTCCAATCTGATGAGCATTTTCTGTTGACTTATAAAAATCGAAGATCTGGAACACCTGTTGTAGAACTCCAAGAGCCCAGCTATACTATAACACATATAGGAATGACGTCTTAGCAAAAGTTGTTCGGTCTGATGATTTCCTATTGACTTATAAAAATCGAAGATCCGAAACATCTGATGTGGAAATCAAAGCTATCACTAATTTCACTGTATAATTATAAAATTACATAAGCTGGGAGTACTTCCACGCGCTGATGGCGGTAACAGTTTAGGACTGATTTTCGCTGACCATGGTACAGACGCCAGCACATCAAGCTATCCCTAACTGTCAAATTTTCTCAATAAAAAATGAACTAATTTCAACTTTATTGCAAAGACATAAGGTCTTTGATATAAAGTTGAAATACTATCAAAGAAATTTAACAGATTGTGGTAACTTGATATGCTGGCCTCTGTACTTATATCATTGAAAATTTGACTCTGCTGGCCAAAACTCCCATTTATTTTTTTATTTTACCAAATAAATATGCCTTCGGACTTATGTTATTTGAGTGTTTAATTTCCTTTTCTATTTATCTTCGTGACACAGTAACCTACCCGATAACGCCTGGGAGCAGTCCCTTAGATTTTAATTGATCACTTATATTCACAATAAAACTATAACCATGCCTAGAAAGAGGTCAAATCTTTCCCAATGTTCCAAAAGAGCTAAAAGATTAAAGATCATAAGGTCCCAAGAATCTACCAAAGAGCGTCACGAGAGACTTGATGCTGTTTGAAAACATCCGGCTGCAACTCGCTCCGTGGAAAACTCTTCGGATCGCGAAGCACGCCTGCGTTCTCAGCGTATTTACGCATCGAGTTCTAGGTCTCTAGAGACAAGTGGGGAACGTGATGCGTGACTGACCGCTGATCGTGATTCAGATCTTCGATTTTGACGACCCCGTTGTCGCTGGCATAAGCAACAGGATACGCGTACGAAGTCGCGGGCAGAAGCTAGTATATAATATATACATATATCTATATATAAGGGCCGAGTCACACCGGAATGGCAGCGGCCGGCGGCGACGCCAGCGGCTGCCAGCGGCCCCCGGCGTCGCCGCTGGCGGCCTCGCGCGACCTCCAGACCCCACGCGCCTAGTCTCCTCTTGACTAGTTTAGTTTCGACATTTGGCAAGGAAACTCGTGTGTTTGCAGTGAACATGATGGAATTGGTTATTATAGCACTTATTGCGGAAGAAGAAGAAGAAAGAAACAAACAAAGGAAAAAATAGACTACAGAGAAATGGTGCGGTCAGTGTTGCGGCGGCGGTGAGGAGCGCGCGTCGCCGCGGGCAGAGCCACCAACAAGACGTGCGTGGCGCGCGGCCGCTCGCGACCTTTTCAAGCGATACTGGTCTTTAAGATATGTAGATAAAGTTTAAAATTCTTTCACACTGAAAGTGCTCGCCGCGTCGCTGCCGGCTATATTATTATTATATTATATTATAATTGTTATGGAAATAACTGCAATTTCCGCTTTCTTCGCGTCTTTTAAGATACTTTTGGAAGTGAATTTGGTAATACAGAGTTGATACGACAGAGGGGCTTTAATTCCTTTAAACTGGCTATACGAGGTACGATTTTTTTTATCATTTTTTAGCAGTAGTTTAGTCGCAAATTGTTTTTTACATTTTTGCCCCGTTAAACACGATGTATCTTTCCTAACAGCTGATTATGTTTATACGCATAGGTCATTCACCTTAAAACGATAAATCTTAGTATAACCTACAATGCGTTGTTACTAGGTCAATTTTTATTTAAAAAGGGTGGTTGTGTTTTACTCTAATTTATGCTATTTAGTTGAAAAAAAAACTACTTTTTTGGTGCTTTTGATTTTTATACCGTATCGAATTAATACTAAACACGTAGTATACGAAGTGTAATTTAATGCCCCTCTGTCATATCAACTCAGTATATTAAATCTAGATGGCGCCGGCATTTCTTAGCTGACTATTCCCTGAGAAGAAATGCTGAAAAGTTAGAGGTCTCTTTTAAAGTTCAAACATTCTATTACTAAGATGTGTGAGTCAAACAATGGCCCATATCTGGGACGACCTTTTGACGAAAGATCCATTGCAGCTTCTAGTTAACAAGGCCCTTCAGACAGCATGGCTTTTCTTTGAGGGTAGGAAACCATCAAATGACTTCTCCCGCTCTGGGTGGAGCGGCAGGGAGTGTCAGACTCTTACTGACTAAAACCCATCCATCCTTAGCCTTTTATGTTCCGGGGTAGCGGTAACTCTTTCGGACAATGTCGCTGAAAACAGTATGCCTGCATATGTCGACGTGTAGCTCAACACTAGTGGCAATAGATTCCCCCCCTATTGAAATAGACTAGTATAGACGTTCCCCCCCAGACGATATTTTTGTGTAAGTACCTACTGTGGAGATTCCATCACAGTACATACTTAGGAGCAAATCAAATTTACATGATTGTTATAATATAAGTATAAATAAAATAACAAAAAACAGTGACTATTGTCTATTTTTGGCTGAACTTGCGAATTTTGTTCGTTGCTTCCCTTTCAAACTTGAAATATGATATTTCAAGCTTATCTATACTTCTATACTAATATTATAAAGAGGAAAAATTTGTAAGTATGTTTGTAACGAATAAACTAAAAAAATACTTAACGGATCTGGATAAAACTTGGCACAAATATAGATATATTATAGTCTGGAATAGCATATAATATATGCTAGCTTTTTATTCCGGAAAAATGTACGGTTCCCGTGGGATAATCCTACATACACGCGGGCGACGCCGCTGGCAAAAGCTAGTTTTTAATACTTATAATTGATTTTTTGCTCGTCCGACCCTTGTACCTTGACCCCTCCCAGAAAGAAATCTGGATCCGCCCTTGCATCTGTCTACCCTTTCAAGAAATAGCGTGATGTTTTGTTAGTATCCTGTAATGCTTTACTAAAACGAGTCACAAACGCTCAGGGTCTGAAATTATGTAAACTCAGAATAGCGACACGTGCCGTCTTGAGCAATACCTAAGTGGTTATTTTGTCACATATACGTGACAAGGAAGCGCATGCCCTGTACGCCAACGACACAAATATGTGACAATGCGGGTACAATATAACACGAAATTAACGATTAAATCATTACTTTTGTGTGTGTTTATATATTAATATACCTTACAAATTGAAGTTCTCGTATGTATTTAATGACAGGAAACATGAAAAATGGGTAATCATCAAACGTGACTCAGACACACAGTCACGTGTTTCGAACACACAGTCACGTGCTTCGAACACACAGTCATGTGTTTCGGACCCTCAGTCACGTGCCTCAGACACACTGTCACGTGCCTCAGTCACACAGACACGTGACTCAGAAACAAAGTCACGTGACTCAGACACACACTCACGTTTCTCAGACACACAGTCACGTGACTCAGACACACTGTTACGTGCCTCAGTCACACAGAGACGTGACAAAGACTCACAGTCTCGTGCCTCGGACACACGGTCACGTGCCTCAGTCACACAGTCACGTGACTCAGATACACTGTCACGTGCCACAGTCACGTGCCTCAGTCACACAGTCACGTGACTCAGACACACTGTTACGTGCCTCAGTAGCACAGAAACGTGACAAAGACACACAGTCTCGTGCCTCGGACACACGGTCACGTGCCTCAGTCAAACAGTCACGTGACTCAGACACACTGTCACGTGCCACAGTCACGTGCCACAGTCACGTGCCTCAGTCACACAGTCACGTGACTCAGACACACTGTCACGTGCTACAGTCACGTTACTCAGAAACAAAGTCACGTGACTCAGACACACAGTCACGTGACACAGACACACAGTCACGTGACACAGACAAACAGGCACGTGACACAGACATACAGTCACGTGACACAGACACACAGTCACGTGTCTTACACACACAGTCACGTGCCTCAGACACACAGTCACGTGCCTCAAACACACTGACACGTGCCTCAGACACACAGTCACGTGACTCAGACACACAAGCACGTGACTCAGACTCACAGTCACGTGACTCAGACACACAAGCACGTCACTCAGACACAAAGTCACGTGCCTAAGACACAGTCACGTGGCTCGGACACACAATCACGTGACACAGTGACAAAGTCACGTGACTCAGAAACACTGTCACGTGCCTCAGACACAGTCACGTGACTCAGAAACACTGTCACGTGCCTCAGACACAGTCACGTGGCTCGGACACACAGTCACGTGCTTCGAACACAAAGTCACGTGCTTCTAACACACAGTCACATGTTTCGGACACACAATCACGTGACAGAGATAAAATCACGTGACTCAGACACACTGTTACGTGCCTCGGTCACACAGACACGTGACACAGACCCACAGTCACGTGACACAGACGCACAGTCACGTGCCTCAGACACACAGTCACGTGACACAGACACAGAGTCACGTGACACAGACACAGAGTCACGTGTATCGGACACACAGTCACGTGACACAGTGACAAATTCACGTGACTCAGACACACTGTCACGTGCCACAGACACACAGTCACGTGACACAGACAAACAGGCACGTGACACAGACACACAGTCACGTGACTCAGACACACTGTCACGTGCTACAGTCACGTTACTCAGAAACAAAGTCACGTGACTCAGACACACAGTCACGTGACACAGACACACAGTCACGTGACACAGACAAACAGGCACGTGACCCAGACACACTGTCACGTGACACAGACACACAAACACGTGCCTTGCACACACAGTCACGTGCCTCAAACACACTTACACGTGCCTCAGACACACAGTCACGTGACTCAGACACACTGTCACGTGCCTCACGCACACAGTCACGTGCCTCAAACACACTGTCACGTGCCTCTGTCACACAGTCACGTGGCTTGGACACACAATCACGTGACACAGTGACAAAGTCACGTGACTCATACACACTGTCACGTGCCTCAGACACAGTCACGTGGCTCAGACACTCAGTCACGTGCTTCGAACACACAGTCACGTGCTTCGAACACAAAGTCACGTGCTTCAAATACACAGTCACATGTTTCGGACACACAATCATGTGACAGAGATAAAATCACGTGACTCAGACACACTGTTACGTGCCTTAGTCACACAGACACGTGACTCAGACCCACAGTCACGTGACACAGACGCACAGTCACGTGCCTCAGACACACAGTGACGTGCCTCAAACACACTGTCGCGTGCCTCAGACACAGTCACGTGCTTCGAACACAAAGTCACGTGCTTCAAACACACAGTCACATGTTTCGGACACTAAATCACGTGACAGAGATAAAATCACGTGACTCAGACACACTGTTACGTGCTACAGTCACGTTACTCAGAAACAAAGTCACGTGACTCAGACACAGTCACGTGACACAGACACACAGTCACGTGACTCAGACACACAAGCACGTGACTCAGACTCACAGTCACGTGCCTCAGACACACAGTCACGTGCCTCAAACACACTGTCACGTGCCTCTGTCACATTGTCACGAGTTTCGGACACACAATCACGTGACAGTGACAAAGTCGGGTGCTTTAGACACAGTCACGTGAATTGAACACACAGTCACGTGACTCAGACACACAAGCACGTGACTCAGACTCACAGTCACTTGCCTCAGACACACAGTCACGTGCCTCAAACAGACTTTCACGTGCCTCACACACACAGTCACGTGACTCAGACACACAAGCACGTCACTCAGACACAAAGTCACGTGCCTAAGACACAGTCACGTGGCTCGGACACACAATCACGTGACACAGTGACAAAGTCACGTGACTCAGAAACACTGTCACGTGCCTCAGACACAGTCACGTGGCTCGGACACACAGTCACGTGCTTCGAACACACAGTCACGTGTTTCGGACCCCCAGTCACGTGCATCAGACACTCAAACACGTGCCTCAGACACAGTCACGTGCCTCTGTCACACAGTCACGTGGCTCGGACACACAATCACGTGACACAGTGACAAAGTCACGTGACTCAGAAACACTGTCACGTGACACGGACCCACAGTCACGTGACACAGACGCACAGTCACGTGCCTCAGACACACAGTCACGTGACACAGACACAGAGTCACGTGACACAGACACAGAGTCACGTGTATCGGACACACAGTCACGTGACACAGTGACAAAGTCACGTGACTCAGACACACTGTCACGTGCCACAGACACACAGTCACGTGACACAGACAAACAGGCACGTGACACAGACACACAGTCACGTGACTCAGACACACTGTCACGTGCTACAGTCACGTTACTCAGAAACAAAGTCACGTGACTCAGACACACAGTCACGTGACACAGACACACAGTCACGTGACACAGACAAACAGGCACGTGACACAGACACACAGTCACGTGACACAGACACACAAACACGTGCCTTGCACACACAGTCACGTGCCTCAAACACACTTACACGTGCCTCAGACACACAGTAACGTGCCCCTGTCACACAGTCACGTGTTTCGGACACAGAATCACGTGACAGTGACAAAGTCACGTGACTTGGACACACTGTGACGTGCCTCAGTCACACAGTCACGTGGCTCGGACACACAATCACGTGATACAGTGACAAAGTCACGTGACTCAGAAACACTGTCACGTGCCTCAGACACAGTCACGTGACTCAAAAACACTGTCACGTGCCTCAGACACAGTCACGTGGCTCGGACACACAGTCACGTGCTTCGAACACACAGTCACGTGTTTCGGACCCCCAGTCACGTGCATCAGACACTCAAACACGTGCCTCAGACACAGTCACGTGCCTCTGTCACACAGTCACGTGGCTCGGACACACAATCACGTGACACAATGACAAAGTCACGTGACTCAGAAACACTGTCACGTGACACGGACCCACAGTCACGTGACACAGACGCACAGTCACGTGCCTCAGACACACAGTGATGCGCCTCAAACACACTGTCACGTGCCTCAGACACAGTCACGTGACTTGAACACACAGGCACGTGACTCGGACACACGATCACGTGCCTCTGTCACACAGTCACGTGTTTCGGACACCTAATCACGTGACAGTGACAAAGTCACGTGACTCGGACACACAGTCACGTGCCTTAGACACACAGTCACGTGGATCGAACACACAGTCAATTGCTTGAGACACACGATCACGTGTTTCGGACATACAATCACGTGACACAGTGACAAAGTCACGTGACTCAGACACTGTCACGTGCCTCAGTCACACAGTCACGTGTTTCAGACACACTGTCACGTGCCAGAAACACACAGTCACGTGCCTCAAACACACTGTCACGTGCCTCAGACACACAGTCACGTGACACAAACACACAGTCACGTGACACAGACACACAGTCACGTGCCTCAGACACACAGTAACGTGCCCCTGTCACACAGTCACGTGTTTCGGACACACAATCACGTGACAAAGTCACGTGACTCGGACACACTGTGACGTGCCTCAGTCACACAGTCACGTGACGCAGACACACAGTCACGTCAAAGTCAAAGTCAAAAGTCAAATCATTTATTTCAAATAGGCACAAGTAAGGCACTTTTGAACGTGACTCAGACACACAGTCATGTGGCTCAGACACAAGCACGTGACTCAGAGACAAAGTCACGTGACTCGGACACACTGTCACGTGCCTCTGACACACAGTGACGTGCCTCAAACACACTGTCACGTGCCTCAGACACACAGTCACGTGACACAGACACACAGTCACGTGGATCGGACACAGTCAATTGCTTGAGACACACGATCACGTGTTTCGGACACACAATCACGTGACACAGTGACAAAGTCACGTGACTCAGACACACTGTCACGTGCCTCAGTCACACAGTCACGTGCCACAGTCACGTTACTCAGAAACAAAGTCACGTGACTCAGACACACAGTCACGTGACACAGACACACAGTCACGTGACACAGACAAACAGGCACGTGACACAGACGCACAGTCACGTGACACAGACGCACAGTCACGTGACACAGACACACAGTCACGTGACACAGACAAACAGGCACGTGACACAGACACACAGTCACGTGACACAGACACACAAACACGTGCCTTACACACACAGTCACGTGCCTCAAACACACTGACACGTGCCTCAGACACACAGTCACGTGACTCAGACACACAAGCATGTGACTCAGACTCACAGTCACGTGCCTCGGACACACAGTCACGTGCCTCAAACACACTGTCACGTGCCTCATACACACAGTCACGTGCCTCAAACACACTGTCACGTGCCTCACACACACAGTCACGTGCCTCAAACACACTGTCACGTGCCTCGCACACACAGTCACGTGACTCATGATGGTTTTGGGGCGATACAATAATGGAACAGTGTGATAAAACTTGATTTAATGGAAAAAGGCACGGATACATTTTATCTAGGTAGACAGCCATTACCAGAGAGAGTAATAGGAACGTCAAACTCAGACACATTACATTGACAGATAAGTGACACTATTGTATTCTTTTACCAACGTTCCAATACTAGGCCTTAAACTAATACAATATTAACAAATACTAGGCCTCAAAAAATTATATAACTGTGTCTGAAAATGCACACAAAAACATAGGTATGATTAATGCACAAAGTCATTATTTTAATATTTGAGACACAAATTTTAGATGTTTTTCAGCAGCTAAAGGTTTAGTTAAAACATCAGCCAACATTTCATTAGTACAAAGATATTCTAAAACAATCTGTTTCTTTGTTATCAAATCTCTCACAAAGTGATGTCTTATATCAATATGCTTTGACCTTGCATGAAATACAGAATTACTACAAAGTTTATGAGCTGACTGATTGTCATTAAGCAACAAAACTTTACTAACAATGCCAGTACATTCAGAAATAAATGTTTTCAGAAACATAGCTTCTTTACAAGAATCTGAGATTGCCATGTACTCAGCCTCCGTACTAGAGAGTGCCACTGTACGCTGCTTACGGCTTTCCCATGAAACTATAGACTTTCCTATACAAAATATGTAACCTGTATAAGATCGACGATCCACATGATTGGCCGCCCAGTCTGCATCAGTGAAACCCAAAATATCTATTTCACCTTTCTGAAAAACAAGACAATAATCTAATGTTCCTTTCAAATACCTTAAAACCCTTTTTGCTGCTTTGCAGTGATTTTCACCATAACAGTTGTTGAACTGGCTAAGAAAACTGACACTGTGAGAGATATCTGGCCTGGAACACACAGATAAATACATCAAGTAGCCAATAAGACTTCTATAATCAAAATTACATTTTGAACTGTTTTCCTTCTGCAACTTTATCCCAACCTCCATTCGAGTTTTCATTGGTTTGCAATCTAACATGTTGAATTTATCTAATATTTTCTTTATGTAAGTCGACTGATCCAAGGTGAAGTTTCCATCAGCTGTTTTTTCTATTTTCATACCTAAAATATGATGAGCTGTTCCTAAATCTCTCATTTCAAATTCTTCCATCAGTCTCTTATTTATACTATTTCTTTGTTGTGATGTTTTTAATGTAAATAACATTATATCATCAACATACAGGGCAATAATCATGATTTCACCATCATGATTGTATACATAAACACATGGTTCTGATGATAACCTGTTAAATTTCAATTTTGTGGTTAAAACATCATTAATTTTCTGATACCATTGTTTCGCCGACTGTTTTAAGCCATAAATTGCTTTATTTAGCTTATAAACTTTCTTCTCACATCCTTTTACCACATAACCTACAGGTTGTTCCATGTAGACAGACTCTTCTAGGTCACCATTGAGAAATGCAGTCTTGACATCAAGATGTTCAACCATCATGTCATACTGTGCAGCCAAGGCCAGTAGTATTCTAAAGTTGAATATCTAACAACTGGTGAAAATGTTTCGTGGTAATCAACTCCATACTTCTGTGTGTATCCTTTCGCCACCAAGCGAGCCTTATACTTGAGTAACTCTCCATTTATTCCTCACGTGACACAGACGCACAGTCACGTGCCTCAGACACACAGTGACGTGCCTCAAACACACTGTCACGTGCCTCAGACACACTGTCACGTGCCCCAGACACACAGTCACGTGACACAGACACACAGTCACGTGACACGGACCCACAGTCACGTGACACAGACGCACAGTCACGTGCCTCAGACACACAGTGATGCGCCTCAAACACACTGTCACGTGCCTCAGACACAGTCACGTGACTTGAACACACAGGCACGTGACTCGGACACACGATCACGTGCCTCTGTCACACAGTCACGTGTTTCGGACACCTAATCACGTGACAGTGACAAAGTCACGTGACTCGGACACACAATCACGTGCCTTAGACACACAGTCACGTGGATCGGACACACAGTCCATTGCTTGAGACACACGATCACGTGTTTCGGACATACAATCACGTGACACAGTGACAAAGTCACGTGACTCAGACACACTGTCACGTGCCTCAGTCACACAGACACGTGAGTCAGAAACAAAGTCACGTGATAAAGACAAACAGTCTCGTGCCTCAAACACACGGTCACGTGCCTCAAACACACTGTCACGTGCCTCAGACACACAGTCACGTGACACAGACACACAGTCACGTGACACAGACACACAGTCACGTGCCTCAGACACACAGTAACGTGCCTCTGTCACACAGTCACGTGTTTCGGACACACAATCACGTGACAGTGACAAAGTCACGTGACTCGGACACACTGTGACGTGCCTCAGTCACACAGTCACGTGACTCAGACACAGTCATGTGGCTCAGACACAAGCACGTGACTCAGAGACAAAGTCACGTGACTCGGACACACTGTCACGTGCCTCTGACACACAGTGACGTGCCTCAAACACACTGTCACGTGCCTCAGACACACAGTCACGTGACACAGACACACAGTCACGTGGATCGGACACACAGTCAATTGCTTGAGACACACGATCACGTGTTTCGGACACACAATCACGTGACACAGTGACAAAGTCACGTGACTCAGACACACTGTCACGTGCCTCAGTCACACAGTCCCGTGCCACAGTCACGTTACTCAGAAACAAAGTCACGTGACTCAGACACACAGTCACGTGACACAGACACACAGTCACGTGACACAGACAAACAGGCACGTGACACAGACGCACAGTCACGTGACACAGACACAGTCACGTGACTCAGACACACAAGCACGTGACTCAGACACACTGTCACGTGGCACAGTCACGTTACTCTGACACACAGTCACGTTCTTTGAACACACAGTCACGTGTGTCGGAACCCCAGTCACGTGCATCAGACACGCAAACACGTGCCTCAGACACACAGTCACGTGGCTCGGACACACAATCACGTGACACAGTCACACAGTAACGTGACTCGGAAACAAAGTCACGTGACTCAGACACACAGTCACGTGCCTCAGACAAACAGTCATGTGGCTCGGACACACAATCACGTGACACAGTGACAAAGTCACGTGACTCAGACACACTGTCACGTGCCTCAGACACAGTCACGTGGCTCAGACACACAGTCACGTAACGTGCTTCGAACACACAGTCACGTGCTTCGAACACAAAGTCACGTGCTTCAAACACACAGTCACATGTTTCGGACACACAATCACGTGACAGAGATAAAGTCACGTGACTCAGACACACTGTTATGTGCCTCAGTCACACAGACACGTGACACAGACCCACAGTCACGTGACACAGACGCACAGTCACGTGCCTCAGACACACAGTGACGTGCCTCAAACACACTGTCACGTGCTTCAGACACACAGTCACGTGACACAGACACACAGCAAAGTGACACAGACACACAGTCACGTGACACAGACACACAGTCACGTATTTCGGACACACAATCACGTGACAGTGACAAAGTCACGTGCCTCGGGCACACGATGACGTGCTTCTGTCACACTGTCACGTGTTTCGGTCACACAATCACGTGACTGTGACAAAGTTACGTGACTAAATTTTTTTTTATTTCGATTTGTAAATTAAAAAAATATATATTATACACAAAAAAGTATTATAATGCTTTTATAATTCTAAAATTATAATACTAACAAATAGTGATCATCACGATAGTGATCGTAAGACCTCTCTTTGAGGTGTAGCTAGAGAGGATCTAACACAGTACCATATTTCACAATGATACGGGAAAAGTTGATGTAACGAGGGTGATGGAGCACAAATCATAAAGTTGGAATTTTATTGATAGAAAACTGATATTTGATTGTGGACTATGGTATCAAAATTTGTAGGCGACACAACGGAATAGCCTACGGGCGGCAAATCTGTAAATCCGCCACTGACACGGGTTATTGCAATCTTGACATATTTGTCATGTAAAAACGCGTTTAATAAAACTCGACATAATAAAATAAATAAAATAAAATAAAATTCATTTATTTCGGATAACTAATTGATCCATAATACATTAAGTATTAATTAATGACAACTGTCACAATAATCAAAATAATTTGAAAAATGTATTAATTCATAGAATTATTTAATTTATATTGAGGTACTCGTATCTTGAAATCGTTTAAAGATATGTATCGTTTAAAGAGCAAGACATGCATCGACAATTTTGCGCATAATTTTTACAAGTGTCGTAAAGCTATAGTTATGGAACTAGCTTTGTCTGACCATACGGCTCAACTGCTCAATTGTCCGATTAGCACCGCAAGCACTAGAAATAATTGGCGGACTACTAGAAGGGACTATAGTAAAGAAAACATAGACAAATTTAAATCCTACCTCAATAGCCTATCGTTTGCTGAAGTATATGAAGCTAAGGACCCAAACACTGCTTACAATACTTTTATAGAATTGTTTTCTTTCCTCTATACACAGTGCTTTCCTGAAATTCTTATCTCTGTAAAAGTGCAAAGAAGGCCTAGTTGGGTCTCTCATGGTATAAAAATATGTAGCAAAAAGAAACGTCAATTACTATGGCATTATAGACAAAAACCTAACGAAACTAATAAAAATAAATTTAAGAGTTATTCTAAATTACTTAAAAAAAAAATTATTTAACTCAACGCGCACAAAATATACATAAAATTAAAAAATCAAATAATAAATCTAAGACTACTTGGGAAATAATAAACCAAACAAAACTAAACATACCAAAAAACACTATAGACAAAATTCGACATAATAATGAAACTGTAACTGACCCAAAAATTATTGCAAATATGTTTAATGATTACTTTATAGACAAAATTAAACCTATGACCAGCTCTGGAACCACAGCCACCAAACGTATTTTAGCAAGAAAAGACTCAATGTTCATGGCCCCAAGTCTAGCATTTGATATATTAAAAATTATCGCGGCCTTAAAAAATACAAACAGTGTAGGATACGATGGCATATTATGTACAAAAATTGTTAAGACTGTAGCATATGAAATCTGTAGCCCCATAAGCTACATTATTAATTTAAGCATCAGTGAAGGTATATTTCCGACTGCGCTAAAAAAATCTATTGTGAAACCACTATTTAAGAAACAGGATAGGGAGCTAATGGAATTTTACAGGCCAATATCATTAATACCAATAATTTCAAAAATTTTCGAAAAATGTCTTTACAGGGAACTTAAGACCTATATTGAAAAAAATCACATACTCTGTGACGAACAGAAAGGATTTAGGGAGATAAAAACAGTTAACCTGGCCATATACGACTTCTTGCATACGGTTATAACAAACGTGGATAAAAATACACCAGTCTGTGCCATTTTCTGCGACATGACACAGGCATTTGATTATGTCCAACATAATATATTACTAAATAAACTTGATGCATATGGTATAAGAGGAAACATTTTTAATTTAATACAATCATACCTACATGACAGAAAACAAGTAACGCATATTAGTAGAATAAATATGAGCTCCAAACGTGAAGAGATTTTCACGTCATGCGAGCGTCCCTCATGGAGTTCCGCAAGGCAGTGTACTCGGACCACCCCTGTTTATACTCTATATTAATGACTTCCCCAAATCCATCAAACATCCCATGACACTATTTGCGGATGACAGTACGATAACGATACCATGCCTTAATAAGAACACATATGAAACGGACATAAAAAATACATTAAACGAAGCGGTAACGTGGCTGAATAATAATAATTTAAAAATTAATATTAACAAAACTTTGATTATGCATTTTAGCCAACGATCATTATTATTCTCTAGTCTTGACATCGAATATAATAATAATAAAATACAGACAGCTAATACTACAAAATTTTTAGGCCTAACAATCGACAGAAATTTAAATTGGAAAGCACATATTGAGGCTCTAGCCAAAAGAATAAGCAGCGGTGCTTATGCGTTATATAAATTATCACGTACTCTAAATATAGAAGCGTTATTAACAGCCTACTACGGTTTAGTTGAATCCGTCCTTAGATACGGTGTTATCTTCTGGGGTAACTCAACCGATAGAGATATCATTTTTAAAAGACAGAAGTGCTGTTTGAGATCTATGTTTAATCTCAAAACTACCGATAGCTGTAAAAATTATTTCACTAAATATCAAATATTAACATTGCCTTCACTTTATGTATTAATAATAATAATAATAATAAAACTTTATTTCAGACCGGAGTCCATATGGGTTAGTAGTGACACTTAACAGCTATGTTAGTACGATTTTTACAGCCATTTCTTATTAATCTAACCTAATTTAATCTAATTTAATTTAATTCAATCCAATACAATTTAACTTAATTTAATTTAATTTAATAAAATTAATCTAATTCAATTCAATTTGATTTAATTCAGTTCAATTTAATATAACAACAATTTAATTTAATTAAAGGAAAAAACTAATTCATATATTTTTCATCAGCACCGGGCCCGTAGCTATGTCTACGGGACCAGTGCATCAGAAAAGGGCAGTCTGGCCCCTCCGCAATAACCTTCAGGATGCTATTGGAGCTTCCACGTATCCTACGCACAAGGGATGCCGTTCTTTTGCGCATGACAGCCTCGAAACCGTCTATGCGTGCCTCGGCAAACATGCCCGACGCACTACAGAACCGCGGAAGCCCCAGCAACACCCGAAAAGCATTGTTGTACTGAACACGGAGGGCGCTATAGGCCCTCTGCGTATATCTGACCCACAGGCTGCAGGTGTAAAACGTCTGACAGTATGCCTTAAACAGCGTAATTTTAACGTCTTTAGTACACCTTGCAAACCTGCGAGCCAGCATATTACATCGAACCGACAACGCCCTCCGCTCCCTTTCAATGTCTTCGTCATCAGATAGGTTTTCAGTCAACATGTGCCCAAGGTATCTGAAAACAGACACTCTTTTAAGTGCCACCCCATACAGGTAGACAGGAGGAACTATCGCTGGCCTTCTGGAACCTACACGGAACACCATAACCTCACTTTTCCTGACATTATACAGGAGACCATGGGCCGCGGCGTAACGTTCACACACCCCAAGTAATTGTCTGAGAGCATCAATCGAGGGACTCAGCAGCACCATGTCATCAGCATAACTTATACTATTGACAAGCTTACCATCAATAGAGCATCCGACACCAGTGCTACCAAGCTCCTCCACCAGCTGATTGATGTATAGACTGAAGAGCGCCGGGGAAGTCAAGCCCCCCTGCCTCACACCACACTCCAGTCCATACTCACCAGACAATGCACCCGCCCATCTGACCTGGTTAATCTGGTGGTCGTACCAGTACTCGAGAAGGTTAACTAGCTCATGAGGCATCTCTTTCTCCCGCAATTTGGACCACAGGATCTTATAATTAACCAGGTCAAACGCCTTGGAAAGGTCCAGAAAAGCAGCATACACCGCATTAGAAATAGCAATGTTCGTAAAAACTAATCCAAATTTGTTTTCTCGTATGGCAGATAAATTCCCAAGAAATAGACGTGATGATAGCAAACTATGTGTACATACATCAAAAACTGCACTAATGCGCAAGAGTGTGTTTTGCATGGCACCAATTATCTACAACAAATTGCCCAAAAGTTGGAAAGAGCAAACTATACCTAAATTTAAGCAAACAATGAAGTTGTTTTTGGCACAAAAAGCATATTATAGTATTACAGAATTTTTAAACGACTCATGTTGATTATGATAAATAAATACATATAAGTAACAATATTAACGTAGTAATTATGCCAATATTTTTTAATGTTATTAGATATAATAATAATTAAATGCCCATTAAAGTTACGTATAAATGTGATGTGTGTTTGTGATTCATTGTGTTAATTGTAATGGATAATGTAAATGATTCAATTTAGGTTTTTTTTTTTTTTTTAACTATGACTGATATTTAATGTATAAGTGTAAAATTTAAATTTTAATAATAATAATTCAATAATAATAATAATTGTAACTAAATATTTGCACGCCATGAGAAATGGCAGACATGTCGTGAGCCACTTTTATTTACGATCTTGCATGCATGTATTATTTTAATTCTGTATGTATACACATGTTTATGCAAATAAAATTTCTTATTCTTATTCTTATTCTTATTGATAAGACTAAAACAATTTTATTCACTTTCGAAATTTTGCCGCCCTAAAAAAGTTGCCGCCCGGGGCACTCGCCCCGACTGCCCCTAGGGTAAATCCAGCGCTGATCAAATGACTCCTCCCGCTCTGGGTGGAGCGGTACAGAGTGTCAGACTCTTACTGACTAAAACCCATCCAAGATCCTTCCTTAGCCCTGTATGTTCCGGAGTAACGGTAACCCTTTCGGACAATCCGCCAAAGTACCGCTAACACGGAGGCGTGTAGTTACGTCAGTTTTATTTATTTAATTAGTGCGATGTTCGCAGTGAGTGCCTACTATCTATTGTAAATATTATCACCCGTTATCAGCATGACAGAGCGAATCACACGCGTCATGACTGCGGCGCCGACCTTTAGTGTTTCGTGACGAAATAGGCAAAACAGTGCGGTTTATTCCTGCCTTTTATCTTTTTCGTATGGTTAGTGACTAACCTGGTGTCAGAATTTTTAAGCTGCCCATTCATGGGCCTCTGACTTACCTGCCATTGTAATATTTGTTTTTCTTTTCAGCTTTTGTGGTGTAGTCCTTTTCATCTGTGTGCATCGTCTTTACATATAATTTTATAATTCATGTATACAAAACATTTTAAAAGAGTAACGGTGGAGTTCCTTACCCATTCTTCTCCATACGAAACTACCTTTTGGAAGGGGCGACTAGAATCAATTCTTTTCTTGTTAATTTTGTCGTTCAAAAATCATTTATTTCTAATAGGCTCGCCTATTTGAAATAAATGATTTGACTTAGACTTTGAGATATTTCTCAACAGCATGTGAAGCTAAGTCAGAGGCACATGGGCAGCATAGAAACTGAGACACCAGGTTAGTCACTAACCACACAAAAAGAAGAAGTGACAATTAGCATCCTGAAAACAGTTGTGGAGAGTCCTTACTCCCCTATCTGAGGCACTATGTGAGGAGAATGGTCGGGTAACTTATTCCTCACGCTGTCGCTCTCTGCACATCCTGCCTCAGACACCCTACTATGTTGTTTGTTTTTATTGTCCTTGTTTGGTTACTACTAACACTAGTTATAAACTTGTGGCCACGTACAGTCGCACAGGTCGATCCATCAGGTAAAGCTACACTTGCCGAGGTTGGCCGTGGATGGGGGACCATCTTTACATAACGAGACTTCTCTGTGCCTCGGAAAGCACGTTAAGCAGTTGGTCTCAGCTGTCATTCTCGGATCTTTGACTGTTGTTACTGGTAGTCAGAAGCCTGAAATTCTGACAGCCAGTCTTACCAAGGGGCATCGTATTACCCAGTTACTGACTGGGTTGTGGAGGTCAGATAGGCAGTCGCTCCATGTCAAAACCGGTATACATAGTTGGGAAAAGGCTAGGCAGGTGCCTAGTTATAAGATATTTTACTAACAAAATGGACTATATTGTTGTCTGAATTTTGGTAAAAATAAATAATAATAAAAAGTTATATCAAAGTTGTATTGTTAATTTTCTACCAAAAATGAAGGCGATACAAAAAGAAAATATAAAAATTCATACATTTGTACAAAAATATATTCTACCATGAATACACAAATAATAAAAATATCCTTGGACATTTCACACAACGCCATATAATGTAGTCCCAAGCTAAGCAACCTAATGCTTGTATTATGGTAACGAGATGGCTGATAAAACTACTTATATAAAATTTTTTTAATATACTAAAAACATGCACTAACAACTTGCAACTTGCTTGCTTGTGAAGCTAAGTCAGAGGCCCATGGGCAGCAAAAAAACTCAGGCACCAGGTTAGTCACTAACCACACGAAGAAGAAGAAGATTCAGACTCAGAACAAGTACTTGCAGCTCGTACAAATATTTGTTCCGTGCGGGAATTGAACCCACGACATGCTGCGCAGCAGTCAATCGCTCGACCACTGCGCCAACCGTGTCGTTAAACCAAGACAAAGCAATATTATGGTAATATCCAATCATAGAAAAATTAAATATAGTATATCAGTAAGTAGTTCGACCGTTAATTACGTATAAGAGTTTCTTACTTTATACGTATAATAGGAAGCACGGTACACACAGCGGTCCTGGATGCGTTTCTACGAACTGGGGACACTTTAAAAAAAATTAATCATAAATTAAATTTAATTCATCACGGAACTGATAATAGGTTGCAGTCAAGCGGGAGTCGGACTCTTCTGTGAGGTTCCGTAAGTATACAACGTGTTTTTTTATATCCAACAATTCTAGGGTTCTTTATGTAAATAATTGTTTTAAAAATTAATTGTCATCGATCCTCGATAAATCTACAAAGTTTGAACGAAATGTGGCCGTTTAAAGTGGGTCAAAATCGCGCCCAAAGGAGTCGGTTACAAACATACAAACAAACATACAGGTGAAGCTAATGTAAAGCGTGTAATAATACAAAATCTGTCTATCTGACTTCCACAACTCAACCCTTGGTAAGACTTGTTGTCGGTCTTTCGGGCTTCTAACTAGCCGTAACGACTGTCAAAGATCCACGAATGACAGCCGGGACCAAAGTTCTCGAAATCAGAAAGGTCTCGATATTTTATCAGTGAAATTGAATTTATGGGCATTTTTTAAGGGTTTACAACAGTTTTGCGCCGTTTGGGGTGGAAACTCTAGGGTCATGGGGCCCGAGTGCACAACTCCTTTTTAAGGAAATTTCTCGCCGATTGGTCGATACTTCACGTCACCAGGGGGCTGGATTGTTCTTTGGTCAAAAAATTAGCTTTGCCATTCAACGTGGCAATGCTGCCAGTCTTCTGGGCACGTTTCCGGACGACAGCGATGCGGATGAGTACTTTGACGCCTAAGTCCTTTCGGTTTTTGAATTTATTTGTATATAGTTAGTTAGGTCGTCATTTAATTTAAGTATATTTTAAGGGTTCATTGTACAGACGCCAGCACATCAAGCTATCCCTAACTGTCAAATTTTCTCAATTAAAAATGAACCTTATGTCTTTGCAATAAAGTTGAAATACTATCAAAGAAATTTGACAGATTGTGGTAACTTGATGTGCTGGCCTCTGTACTCATCATTATTAACAACTACAACTTTCACTATAAGAACAAATCTGAAAAAAAAAAACATCTGTTCCTTACATTTTACGAGTTATACGAGCATAATGTATGGAACAGGAGATTTTTTTTTGCCTGCAAATTCAATTTCACCCTGTATAACAGATGGTCACCCATCCACGTACCGTCAAAGTCAAAGTCAAATAATTTATTTCAAATAGGCACTTTTGAACGTCAAAATAAACAAGACACAACTGATTCTAGTCGCCCCTTCCGAAAGGTATCTTCGTGTGGAGAAGAATGAGCAAGAAACTCCACCGTTACTTTTTTAAAATGTTTTACAATGTTTTGTATACATGAATTATAACATTAAGGTCCTAAAATCAACGGCGGCTGTAACTATTCAACCACGATTGCATATAAAAACTTCACCTAAGAGGTAACTAAAGGTTCTAATTTACGGAACCCAAAAAATCCGGTATTTGGCGTCTTGTGGTTTCTTCTGCGAAGGCTGCAATCCGTGCTTAGGGCGGGTAGCGGGTGGCGTAGGGCGGGCGGTGCATATATAGGTTGGAGCGGCGGTGCCTTCCACAGTCCGCGACTTACCGCGCGGTAAAGTGCTTGTTGCGAGCAGCTGAGGGACTTGGAGGTAATGTTCAGACCTGTTGAATTTATTTTTAGTTAAAATCAAAGATACAGGCGTGTTTTTAGTTTAAAGTACAAATCGAAAAAAATCATCATTTCTGTTCCCAAAAAAAAATATATTTTAAAATCAAATAAAAAATAACAAGTTTGTGTTTAAATTAACTAAATCAATCAGTTTTGTTGAGTACGAATATGCTATGATTCCGCGTTCCTTTGAACTTAAATTGCCAATAGAATCCACAGACAAGTGAGTAAAGTCGCGGCTGGAGCTAGTTAAAATTAAAAACATAAATAACCATTTTTGCTATAATAATTATTGGCAATAGTTTTTTTTAAAGTCAATTTTCAAATATGTATTTCGTCTCGTAGAGTCGCCTGAGTTAGTGAGCTTTTCTTCTCAGAACAGTCAGATAGGGAACACCGACTCCATTTGCCTTAATTTTTTTTTTTTTTTAATATGACGTGTAAAAGAGATTCAGATATCCCATTTACTGAACAAACAATTTAATTTCAGTGTACAGCTCGTATCTAGTAAGTTATAGGTATGTGTAAATATGTATTGGGTATTGGTATAAATACAAACATATAAGGTAGGTACTTAATAATTAGGCATTTTTTATTTACCATTTTAGTTATTTGCTTTATTAATATCAAGTTTTGAAACATAACAGCGCGAACGCGTTGATGTCTTTTGTTTGCTACGAAAAACTGCTACAAGAATCACAGAATTATGATCAGAATCACACAAATATCACACAGTTTGATAGAAATATTAATTGATATTAATGTGTTAATTTACTTAAAATGCCATAAGAAGCATCGCCCGAAGATCATTCAGATATATCTCAATTCACTATAAATGTTAGCTTTTTATGTTAGGTCGTATTAAAATCCAAACATTTTATTTAGTTCGCACAGCCTATGTGGCAGTGCAAAAGTATTCTCGAATAGGTCAGATGTTCTCTCGATACAATTGTCTAATAAAGTGAACGTTTTAATTTAAAAGTATTTGCGTCGTAACGGGTTACGGCGCAATCAAATTTCACTCGACTTTAATATGTACTTCATTTTATTTTAGTGCGTGGCCCGTGGGCAGGCTGTGGGGGTTCGGTGGGACACAGGGTAGATTGGTTATAGGGTAGTTGCATATAAAATAGAGGGAATGTCAAGTGGAGAGTGTAGCAGAATGAATAAAATGTGATATTCTAGCTTCTGCCAGCGTCTTTGCCCGCGTGGTTGTCTGAAATTGTCCCACGGGAATCTATCACCGAGATAAAAAGTATTTTATGTGTTAATCCAGGTACTGTAACTGTACGGGTACGTTTTAAAATCCCGTAATTTCATCATAACTATGACTGAAATACCGACGTCCAAAACAACCATTCAAATTACCGAAAGTTTTAAATGCCGATAGCCGTAATATCGAAACGTATAATACCCGAAAGGACGAAATCCCGAATGGACAATATCAAAATCAATCAATCTGCCGAGCCTTTTCCCAAGTATCGGTTACACTCGAAGCCGACCCCAACGATCGGCTTCCAGTCTAACCGAATGCAGCTGAATACCAGTATTTTACATGGAGCGACTGCTCATCTGACAATCACCACAACCCAGTCAGTCGGGTAATACGATACCCTTAGTAAGACTCGGTGTCAGAAGCCCGAACTTCTGACTACCCGTAACGACTATCAAAGATCACGAATGACTGCCGGGACCAACAGGTTAACGTGCTTTCCGAGTCACGGAGGAGTCTTAATCTGTAAAGATGGTCACCCATCCACATACCAACTCCGGCAAGCGTAGCTTGACCTGATGGAACGATACGTGCGGCTGTAATTACTTGGCCACGAGCTCCTCAATGGTGAAAATACCTAAAACCGGTACAAAATGTAATGTATATTACTGTACTTGTAGGAGAATTTAGGGTGCAAGAGTGACCGGAGCGAGTTCGGGACTTGGGGCACCCTGACTCGGACTGGTTAGGTTAGGAGGGGATGGCGGGGTCTGCAAGACCTCCGTGGTTATTTTTTTTAAGCACCCTGAAGTTTTCGGTATTGTAATACGTATTGTGACTGAGGGGGCTCAGTGGTAGAGAGTGTGTTCTGTGTGTGTATAGGGATTGGCTACGCTATCAAAGCAAACACACAGTCCGTGAATAATTAATTATATATTACTTTGCACCGAAAACATCTGCTAAGCCCCGCGGCTACAGACAGACTCCTGTCACTTTTACAAAAACCTATCACACTCTTCTATTCATAATTTAAAGGTTCGAATGCTGTTAGATTATGAACAGCCATGTTCAACATAAGGTTTCACTCAGGCTTTACAGTACCCGACTGTACAGGGTGTGAGTAAACTTCGCAAATGGGATACAACAATGAATGCTAACTAATTGTATCCACCCCATCATTGGATTGTGAGTGACAGCGCATCTCTCTCGACTCAAGCTCATTAAGTTATTAGCTATTAATTAGCAATCAAGGTCGTAATATCCATACACTCAAACAGCCGATCTATTCAGTCGGTCGATTCCGTATAGAACTCACCGTAAAAAATTAGGTGAAGAGAGCGTCAAGCGGGCTGTCGTTCCACTTAATGCTACAGATTAACATTTTATTTTTTTGAGGGTGGTAAATCATTCAATGACTTCTCCCGCTTTGGGTGGAGCGGAAGGGAGTGTTAGACTCTTACTGACTAAAACCCATCATGTTCCTTCCTTAGCCCTTTATGTTCCGGGGTAGCGGTAACCCTTTCGGAAAATCCCGCTTAGCCGGCAGGCTCGGCCCCTTCATAGATTGACACTATTGACAGTTCACTTTAAACTCACTTCACTTACGTTATCACGGTGAGATTTAAAAAAAATTGCTCTACAGTGGATTCATTTTATCTATCAGCTCACTACTCATCTGTTATCACGGTCAGATTATATATATATACTCTTCTGTTTACGGAATAGAACGGCTGCAGCATTCTCAACATGAGAATCTAAGTGAAGTTAGGTGACAATAGTGTCAATCCGTAGCATTAGATAGAATGACAGCTAACTTCAAGTAAATTCTCACTGCAGCTGTTTTCACTTAGCCACCCACACCTTAGTACCCCACAGAATTCAAATTACTTACGTGTTAAGCAAATATTACATCAGTGTAAAGGCGAATGCTTTAAACAGACTCCGGACCCACGATAGCCGTAGCAAGGAAAACCTCCTCAGGTGGGGATTCATAGACAACTCCGCCTTGGAGTGTAAATGTGATGCTGTTCCACAAACGTCGTCTACACGTTACAGGAACTGATGGACGCTAGTGATTACGCCAAACACGTAGCCGAGTTCTGGGCCGAGTACATTTAGATTGCCATCGACACGCTAAGAAGAAGATTAGTGTATGCTGTGTGGGACAAATGTAACGAGGCGGATGATCATTGTTCGTCCGTCGCTTCCTATAGCTAAATAAAAGTAGTGATAGCCTAGTGGCGTGACCGTCGGACTGCCAAGTCTTAGGTCTCAATTTCGAACCCAAAGCAAGCACCTCTGACTTTTCGGATTCATATGCGCTTTGCATAATTATCACTTGCTTAAAAATCGGTGGTGGAAAACATCGTGCGGAAACCATAAGTCTGAGAAATATTAAGAGTCAGAGGTCGGAAAGTTGGTTGGAAACATGCAGCACTTACCTTCAATTCACCGTCACTGTTGTCTTCCACGGCAGAAGGTTAGGGTCCTGCTGAACATTGCAAGGTGGCGCACAGTAGGACGCACTGACAGACACTCACCAAACACGTAACACATACTTTTGCTTCGGTTTTAAATGGTAGACCGTCGGAGAACCTTGTACTTTGCCACACGTACTTATAAAATTCGGCATTCCTTACTGCCTTTTTTTTTATTTTTTTTTAAGGCTGGGAAATCATCCACTGACTTCTCCCGTTCTGGGTGGAGTGGAAGTGAGTGTCAGACTTTACTGACTAAAACCCATCCATGTTCCTTCCTAAGCCCTTTATGTTCCGGGGTAACGGTAACCCTTTCGGACAATCCCACTTACCCGGCAGGCTCGGCCTTAAAGGGCCCCTTCATATGCTGCCATCTCTTGAGAACTGTAATACCCTAACGAACACTTAATAGAGTATTCGAGTCAATAACGTTACTTTTTCTGAACTATCAAAACGCGGAATTTGTATGTGATTTGGAACTGGAATGTGACGTCACAGATTTTTGGAATGAAATGGAATATTATTAACATTAAATCCAATTTTGCAATTATATTGTAGCATAATATTTATGGAAGTGATGGAAGTTTTTAAGACGAGCGGTTTTTTTTCTATGTGATTTCATGGTTTATATTTGACCCTGTCAAATAGCCAATTGATAACTAGCTTATTTAGTTACCGACCTCAATACGTGGGCATCAGCGAACTAAATAAACCATCCAACGATCTACCCTCATATTCCTGCTATAAATATACGCCTTAGACATCGTACCCACCGGCGAGTTTTTCCCGCGGCGATTATTTATCGCGCACTCGATTTACAACGCAGTTCTTAACGCTGAGAGTAAAAAATAGATTAATAATCCATAATTTGTTTAGTACACACAACACACAAAAGGATTTTATAATTTTATTAAAATTGTTTTTGAAGCGGAATTGGACTCGCATTTTGCTCTTTTGACGTAATGAAAATATTGTGTTAAAATGTGGTATGACGTCACTCCTATGTAGATTTTATACTGATTTGTGACGTAGCCCACCCCCAACTTTAAGTCATTGACTGCCACGCAGCAGACACAATAGAAAAACTATTGTTTGTCGGAAACACGGTGACCGCGTTGGCGTTCAACGTGTTAATGAAAAAAATACGTGTCTAATATTTTTCTAATAACTGACTGACGGACTAAATAATACATATTTTTGTACTCTTACACCATTTAAGCAAATTGTTGCATGTATTTGGTAACACCGCTCTTCCACAGGGTTTTATCTATTACTTTCTAATCGAATACAAGAAAACCTACTAACAAAAAGTAGGTTTAGGTAGGTTAGATTTAGCTTTAACGGAAATACTTAAACTTACTTCGGCCAAGAAAATCAGGAAAAAAAATTCGCGATAAAAATGACTGCAAAAAAAAACCGCCCGTGGGTACGAGGGCTTAGCTTCGCCTGTCGCCGGACACGACCCGGACATGCCCCGGACGACCGTGGGCGGCACCGGACGCTTGAGAAAAAACATCCTTCCGGCGAAAAAACAGCGCAATGCCGGAGGATATTGTCGCTTCCTTTCGACACAACCATATTAGCGAGCGACACGGCAATAACATTACGATACGCTTAGGAGGCTATGAAAGTTTTCTTACTTGTATTGTTTAATAATAATTGTTTATTTATAATATTTGTGGAGCTCGTGGCTAAGAAATAACTGCCGCACGGATTAATCCATCAGGTTAAGCTACGCTTGCCGGGGTTGGGTGACCATCTTTACATATTGAGACTCCTCCGTGCCATGGAAAGCACGTTAAGCAGTTGGTCCCGGTTATCATTCTTAGATCTTTGATAGTCGTTACTGGTAGTCAGAAGCCTGAAAGTCTGACTGCCAGTCTTACCAAGGGGTATCGTATTAATACCCAGTTACTGACTGGGTTGTCGAAGTCAGATAGGCAGTCGAGTCGTTAAACTGGAAGGCGACCCCAATATAGTTGGGAAAAGGCTAGGCAGATTTGAGTTTTTTTTTTTATATCGAATTAATTTTATTTTTCTCCGAAGGTTCACCAGAAATTTTAACCGTCCACAAATACAAATTATACACGCAATATTATTTGAAAACAGAAAGTTTTTGTTTGTGAAATGTATTCCAGGTAGGGTATATAAGTAATAAAATCAAATGTTTTAATATTCATATATTGTGCTAACATTGTTAGCCCCCCCCCCTCTGCCGCCCGCGCCCGCACACCTCACCCCGCGCTCGCCTGTCGCCACTAACTTTGTGTTAATCTAAGTTATAGTTTACAATAGTTAGCGGCAGTTTATAGTTAAATTAACGCACGTTTCGTAAATTAGCATGATATTATAGTGGATACAGAAACTACTGGTATATGAGCTAGGGTTATACGTAGATGTGTGTTTTCAAGTGAATAAAATAATATTTAAAAAAAAGCATCGTGTGGTCGTTGAATGTGGGTTGGTGGCGCAACATTTTTTCAGTTGGGAAGAATTTACTAGGCATAGCGACGGTGTTCCCTCTTAAAAGTGGTCGTAGAAAGAAATGCCGTAGGTTTTTTCAGAATCTTTTTTTCATGTATTTTAAGTATGTGTAGAAGATGATGCTACGTTGACGTAGCGCTACGTCGTAGTAGGTCTACGGCGTAGCAGTGCTACGTCACTGTTGTGTTTGTTCGGAGCTTTTTTGCTGACATTATTTTTTCGCCTAATATTACCATTCTGTGTCCATTGCCCCAGGTTTCCTGTGTGTCTCAGTGTGTCGCGACACTGTAACGTGTGTATGTAACACAGAAACACTCGGCACAGTGTCGAGTGTCCTGTAGTCCTAGTTTATCATTTGTAACTTCGAGTTACGGCTGTATGGACATAGTACAGTATTGCACATGTTAGCGGGCACGCACTTTATGCCTGGAGGCTCTTTTTTTCTTTTTTGTTTATTACGCTTGAGTGCAGTCTGTTTTCAATGTTTTAATTGGGATATTGGCGTGTGCTAGCTGACATGTGGAAAATGATTGATTTTAATGTGATGTGTTTCGTAATGTTAATTACTTCTCATACGATAAATGTGTAGAATCAAGTTCTTCCAACTAAACAGACAGCTGTGCTGCTGGGGAGTTTGTTGCATCATTTCTTCTTTCCAGCTAAAGCACTAGGAAGTGGTGAAGGGTGGGCGTTTTTGGGGGACTGTCTTATGTAACTTTGACCTTCAAAAAGTGCTGATTTTCAGCCTAGTTTGAATAAATGACTTTTGATTTTGAGTGTCTTATGTCATCAGTCTGATAACGTTAATATTCTGTGTCGCAGGTGTCCGTGTGTCTCAGTGTGTCAGCGTATCGCGGCACTGTGCCATGTATGTGCGCGTGCGAGCGAGTGTATGCGCGTGCGCGCTTCTGCTTGCACTAGTCTTCGCCGAGCACAAGCGAGCTGAGAGTAAGTACTTTAGGTTATATTATTAATTATATTGTTTTATATTTTTCGGCAAACTTATACTCGTAGCTAGGCAGACACAATATTTAGAGATAACAAGATGATGATGGCCAATTACAAGTTTTCGCAGATAGCATGTTAACAAATTAGAGTTAATAAAACACTAGGCGGTAGACGGTCTTACATTCGCGATTTTAATATTATGATGGTGCTATGTTAAGCTATCAAAAAAGTATTTGCAAAGAGTCTTCTTAAATTTAGACACGCTAGTATTAAAAAGATCTATATCAACTTCCTATAGTATCGTCGTCTTTACTTCGTCAAAGTACAAACTCAGAAAGAACGCTTTCTTAGCGTTCTTTCTGACTTTGTACTTTTGAATTAAATAATAAAGAGTGCGCTATATAATGTCAGAGGGTGCACAATAATGTTTATAATAATACAATAGTCATGTCACAAAACAACTTATTTCTCAAACAGTTCTCCTAGATGCTTTTAGATTATGTTCTGAAATTGTTTGACATTCCATAGTGTCTCCGATGCCGTTCCTGATGGCGACGCGTTACGGACGCAGCTCACCGCCCACCCGCCACCTAGCGCCACGCAACGACAGGTAACACACACACCCCCCACTAGAACATGTAACTCAGTATGAACGCACGAACCCACACACATATTTTATCTATTCATATTACACTTAGTTTGCCATTTACATACATTTATTTTATTTAAAAAATTTAGAAGCTAACAACTTAAGCTATATTTAAATTAAATGACGATCTAACTAACTATATACAAATAAATACAAAAACCGAAAGGACACTTTGGCGTCGAAGTACTCATCCGCATCGCTGTCGTCCAGAAACGTGCCCAGAAGACTGGCAGCATTACCACGTTGAATGGCAATGCTAATTCTTTGACCGAAGAACAATCCAGCCCTCTGGTCACGTGAAGTGTCGAGCAAACGACGAGAAACTTCCTTTAAAGGGAGTTGTATTACACTTGAGTTACATGAGCAGTGGTATTAGTGCCTTGACTTACGTGTTGTAAATCGTGGGTTCGAAGCCAAGCAGGCATTTACTTTGTGTGAATAATTTCATCACCACTGCTCTCAAAACGGTGAAGGACAACATCGTGAGACAACTGGCGTGTCTTAGAACAAAGACGAAGACATGTGACATGCACCAATCCACTCTGGGCTCGCGTGGTGAATTATGGCCCACCCTCTCTCTTAGAGAGGAGGCCATTGTCCCAGCAGTGGGAACATTATAGGCTGATTATGCATACTACACTTAAACTAAGCACAAATAAAAACCCTCTTCTAGTGTGCGATGGTTCACATAGAAATCATCATCATTCTCCTGCCCTTATCCCAATTTATTTGGGGTCGGCGCAACATGTCTCCTTCTTCCATACTTCTCTATTAGTCGTCATCTCGATAGTCACTCCCTTTCTAGCCATAACATCTTTCACACAATCCATCCATCGTTTCTTTGGTCTCCCTCTACTCGTATAACCATCCACATTCATACTCACAACTTTCCTGACAACATTTTCCTCATTCCTCCGCATAACATGCCCATACCATGACAACCGATTTCCACACAACTTTTCAGTCACCGGTGTCACTTTCAGACTTCCTCTTATATACTCATTACGTATTCTATCCATTCGCGTAACACCACACATCCCTCTTAGCATTCTCATCTCAACTGCATGCAATTGTCTTTTATTCATTCCTTTTGTGGCCCAACACTCAGAAATATGAAAGTGATTTAAAACGCAGGCACATCAAGCTATCCCAAGCTGTCAAAACCCAATAAAAAATGGACCTTATGTTTTTCGGAATAAAGTTGATAAACTACCAAAGCCATTTGACAGATTGGGGTAACTTAATGGGCTAGCCTTTATCCAAGGATTTTGGGCATGTGATGTGGCCCATTCAAGTCTGCGAAAACCTTAACAGCTGGTAGAAGAACATGAGGTTGTATTTCGTGACTAACATTTGTGAACGAGTCAAACTCAAACTCAAACTCAAAGTATTTATTTCAAATAAACCAATTACAGGCACTTCTGAATTGTCAGTCAGAAAAATGAAGCTAGATATGAGAGTACAGTACCCGGCGATAAATATTGCACATCGACCTCTAGAAAGAAACAATCGGCTACTTGTCAAAATGTTCTAGAGTTGTCAAAACGTAAAAGGCCCGTTTTGACATTTGAGAAAGGACCTAGAATGAAACTTGGAACGAAACAGAAAGAAACAATAAAATAAAAATTAATTACATAGTGTTTTAAAAACAAACATAATTTTTTTTGGC
Source organism: Hyppa rectilinea (assembly GCA_951799385.1). Taxonomy (NCBI): domain Eukaryota; kingdom Metazoa; phylum Arthropoda; class Insecta; order Lepidoptera; family Noctuidae; genus Hyppa; species Hyppa rectilinea. Next base: position 1,296,790 of record OX637328.1, read on the forward strand.
GCGTTAAATAATATGATAGAATATATATTGCGAGTATTATCTTTGTTTTTAATTAAATCGATCAAATACTCATACAAACTTGAATCTATTTATCGTGAGTATCAAGTACCGAGTCGTATGGTTACTTCAGTAGTTACGTCGCGATGACAAATGTCAAAACGGGCCTCTTATTTTTTGACAACTTTAAATGTACAAAAATATATTTAGAGTTGTTAACACCCACAATACACAGTTGTTACAATAATTTAAAGTATTAGTATGGCATCTTTAGGAAAAAGAGGGAAACCTTTACGAGGTCAATCACAGAGGTCGATGTGCAATATTTGTGTGTCTGATTGTATGACTCCAACATTAAATGGGCAGGTTCTTCATGAGCACGCGGTATGGCAAGCGGTCCGAGGGTACGTGGGACATGGGTGGCGTGGAGGGCTTGTCGCTGCGGGGTGCGGGCTCCACGAGGGACGCAGGGGCCGTGGGGGGCGCGGGGGGGCCGCTGCTTTGCGAGTTCACCGGCGTGTTCCCGCTGTATCGCTGCCGACACAAGTCGTCCGCATACCGCAAGTGAGTTATGTGTCCCTGGTACAATTATCATTTTTTACCATCACTCATTTTTTTGTTCGGCACAACATGTCTTCCTTGTTATCTCAGTAGTGACCCCCTTTTAAAACTATACGTATCATCTTTAACTAAGTCCATGCATGTGCAATATGTTATGTTTTAATATGTTAATGTTTCAGTGAATGGGTCGTCGGTGTACCTTTCAAATAAATAAAATCCATTCTATATTTCTTTGATTTTCTCATACTGTGGTTGCCTTCCACACTCAGCCCCGCTCGTACAGTTAAATAACGATAATATTAATTATTAATAACTATAATAATATATATACTCTCCAAAAGTATGTTCCTCGTTTAACCTGACACGCTGTATAACAACTATATGTTTGTTTAGGAGGAGTGTAGAGAAGACCAGAGAATAATTCTCTAATAGACGACCAGGCCAGAGCGACCGACAACCGCGTCCGACACATCCGACATGACCGACAGGATCCTTCCAACCACTCGCACCGATATTACAGGAAGATAACACACATTATAACCCTTTTATCCGACAAAAATAACAAAAGAGTTGTCAAGTAAATGTACAATTTACTTGTATTTATTATTATTACTTTTATTTATTTTGTATTATAACAAAAAAAATCGACTATATTTCAAAAAATCCAATGCAGCATAATGTTTAAATATACATATACGTTGTATTGTAGTTATAATGATATTGAAAGTCCTGATTCAAAATACACAGTAAGTTACTGATATTTATTTGTACCTACAGTATTCTGTAGACACAACAACACACCCTCACACACATTTAACGCACAAACACACACACACATCAACACACGCTCTCATTCTCACAAACACACCATATATGTGTTAAATGCTAGTGGGCGCGGTTCCATGGAGTGCGCAAACTATACACCAATGTACTCAATGTACTGAGTAATGTATTATACATCCTAGTTATATTTGTATTTATATATTTAGTATAAACATACTTTAAGAGCTTGTGTTCTTGCATTTATTCCCAAACGAACGCAAACACACACAAAAACAACAAACACATTAGCGCACACCTGAAGGAAGTTTTGTAAAATCAATTAAAAAAAAAAGAGTCTGCAAATATGACAAAACTTCTGGTTAGTGTGTAGTCTGTGCCGCGCTACGGCTGGGGGCGCGTCGCTGACAACCACTGTGACTTGTACACACACTCTGAAACTTGCACACACATAATAAAACAGACACACATTTATACTCACTTGCACACACCCACCCACTCTAAGATATCATACACCACGCATGGAAAATAAATAAAATAGTCCAATAAGCAAAAACACGAAATAAACTAAGTGTGCAGTACGAGATATTGACACACACACACACACAAATTTACACTTACACACCATCACACCCACACTTTAAACTCACTAACACAACACTCATCAGACACTAACTTGCACTGTCAGGCTGCACACTGTCACACGGAGTCTCTGATGGTTGGCAGAGTATTTCCTCTCTCTCTCTCCATAATTAGCAAAAATACCAACGTAGTTAGGTATACTGCAATTGTTTCTGCCATTGAGGTATATGAGCATATTAGCTGCTGACAGCGGCTCCACCCACGTGGATGATGGAAAGTATCCCAAAGGAACGTACTACCGGAATAAAAAGTATCCTATGTATTAATCCAGGTCATAAACTACCCCTGTACCACATTTCATCCAGATCCGTTCAGCCGTTTGAGCATAAAGGACGGACAAACTCACACACACACTCACAAACTTTCGCCGTTATAATATTAGTGTGTGGAAATTGAACTTACATGTTCATGCATTACGAATTGACGTGTTATGTAGAATCATGTTTTTATTATGTCATGATTATTATCAACCATTCAACCAGATTTGTAATAGATTTATTTGTAAAAACTCCAAGAGCCATATTACCTTTTATTGTTAGAAAAATGAACTTAAATTGTATAAAAATATTTCTTAAGTTCCCAAAAAACCGATGTAAAACTCAACATTTTTTTTTTTATAAACAAATGTAACTAAAAATGTACCAAGTTCGCATAATAGTGTAGGAGATATATTAAAAACATGTCAAATATTACTTAGAGTGTGCAAGTCACCGTAAGTTTAAATAATAAATTAATATAATGTAATAAGCTATGTAAAGCCGCTGCTGTATACTCAAGCAGTATCAATCAATATAAAACATACGCTCAAAAAACTTCTTTTCATTTATGACCTCCTAGTAATTTTGCTTGGTTTTTTTTAAAGATGGGAAATCATAAAATGACTTCTCCCGCTCTGGGTGAAGTGGAAGGGAGTGTCAGACTCTTACAGATAAAAACCCATCCATGTTCCTTCCTTAGCCCTCCGTGTTCCGGGGCAGTGGTAACCGTTTCGGACAATCCCGCTTAATTTTTGTCTACAGAGTTAATTTGACACATTTGGTGTCACAGACAAAATGTTCTGCAAATTCGAAATATTTCTGAAACTGGATCATCATCTGCCTGCCTTTTGCCAACTATGGGGTCAGTTTCCAGTCTAACAGAATGCAGCTGCATACCAGTATTTTACATGGAAATCTAAAACTATTTACACTAGGTACTAGATTAAATGACTCTATCTAACTATACAAATAAATGCCAAAGCATAAGCATAGGAGACTTAGGCGCCGAAGTACTGTTAGTCTAAGATCCCGTAGAGAACGACCTTCACCGAGCTGGTTAATGAACCAAACATATTTTTTATGTAATTTAATATATCAAAAAATATATTGCATATGGGTTGCTTATCGAATTTCAGTCCAGGATATTTTTAATTAATTTAAAAAAAAAAAAAAAAAAAATTTCACCGGTTTGGTTAATGGATAAATTCTACACCAATCGAAAGTATGCAGCCCATAGTAAATTTAAAAGTTAGGTTGCCTATATTTTTCCTGTCACAATCCTTGGGTTGCCAGGTATAAACAGGTAAATCGATACTAGTAATTTGCACCGGTCTGGTTAATGAATGAAACTTATATAAAAATAAAGTTTATTTAATTACAAAAACGGTAATATAGGGTTGCCTGCGAAAAATCAGTCCTGAATACGGGTTGCCGAATTTTAAAAGATTAAATTTTGCTCCGAGTGAATGTGTGCGACTGAGAGGTCCCTACCAACCGTCCCATGCGATAGAAAAGGACACAACATAACAGCTGCAACCCATATGCAATATATTTTTTGATATATTAAATTACATAAAAAATATGTTTGGTCCATTAACCAGCTCGGTGAAGGTCGTTCTTTACGGGATCCTATACTATGTAGAGCCTAGATAAAACCTTACGTGGAATCTAGGGCTGGCTGGTTATAAAGTAACTGAGAGCATTCGACCTTTCAAAATGATGGAATATCTTGATAAGTTTTTATAAAAGAAATGAGTAAGAGTCTGTCAGTAGCCGTCCTGCTGGACGCATGTATTCTTTAAAAGTAATATAATTCTATAGCTGCTGCCCCGTGTGTTTCTATTTGTAGGATTGAAATCCCTACACCACAACACACTACACGATCTCTACCACTGAGCACTCCTTAAGTGAAGGCCCATCTGGTCTCTACAGTACAGTCTTCTACATAGAACGACAGCCTATCTGCCCTCCACAACCAAGTTACTGGGTATTACGATACCCCTTGGTAGAACTATAATAATAATAATAATATATTATAATAATAATAATGGTAATATATTTTATAGTTTAGTTTCTATTATATATATATATTTTTTCGTTTTTCATTGTTTTATTTTTAGTAAATTTATTTTAAGACCGCGCTATCGCATTAGGGATAAACCTGTAATGAAAGTTGTAAGGGAGATATAATAATAATAATAATAAGCTGGCAACACCAATATCTACAGTCACGTTTTAAATCGATTTCCTAATTTTATTATTTTAGACGCAGTTTTCTTAATTTATTATCTCAAAATAATCAAAACACTTTATAACAATATTGAATTTTAATAATTCAGCAAAATGGACCACAATATAATAGAATTACAAATACCTATAAAAAATTCCCGGATTGACATCTGTCAAGTGTTTCAACTTTCAAGGAACGATGAAATATAAAAATGTTGACTCGTGCTGCAGCTAAGAGACGCGCACGCCTACCACCTCCGGACTCTTCGCTCAGCTCCGCCTCGTCGCCGTCGGTACCCAGCCCCACCGTGAGCGATGTGACACCGACCGCGGCAGTTGCGTCGAGCTCGAGTGACGAGTATTTTTCCCCGCCGACGTCGCCAACACCTGTACGTCGGCCGGGGAGAGGCCGGCCACCGAAGAGCTTGGGACTTAGGGGCCAACCGGCCCTGAGTTGGGTCCCCGCTGCCGGTGGTTGTGTGCAGCGCATGAAATGGACTCAGTGTATAAACGAGAACGTCATGCGCGCATACTACGGGGCTACAGAGGGGGGAACTAACCTCACTGCGTACCGTGTTAGGATGCTGTCTCTGTTTCAGGTACTGGAACCAACCGTCAACGTATCGGCCCAGCGACTGTCGGATCAGGTGCGTGTCATCCAACGAAATCATAGGTTGGACGATGCCGCACTTGATAGGCTGCGCTCAGAGGTATTGAGCAACCATATTATCGTCCCAACTCCGACACAAACCGCGGTACCAGCGTCAACCACTGATGTAGTTCTACCGCGGTCCAATCATGGTGTTGAAGAGGAGGATGATAGGGTTGCCACAGTAAGTAGCCAGTGCAACGACAGATTGAGGAACGCTCTGGAGGATGCATTCCGCGAGTATAGATCCATTCCGACCGGACTTAGACCTCGATTACCACGCCTACCTATGCATAAACAAAATAAGGCGCTGGTGTGTGCCTTGGACTCGCAGCTTGAGAATTTTTTCAAAAGCAGCGAGGATCTTGTTGATACACACTCGATCCTGTATTGCGCGGCTGTTGCGGCGTGTCGATTAGCTAACGTTAAGTTTCCAAACAGTGACGAAGCTAGTCGACCAAAACCAGTCGTACCAGCCTGGCAGTACAGAATCGAGCGTCGTATCGATGGAGCCAGGGTACTCATTGGCAAATTATACTGCTTCAGGGAGGGTAATACTCGACCACGAGTGATGCGCTTTGTAAGGCGGGCATTCTCGGGGACTGGAATCAGTCCTCTAGAATACATGTCCCGAGTTACAGAGCGCATCGACTTCCTGAAGCAGAAAGTTTGTGCATGGGCGAGCCGTATTCGGCGGTATAAGAGGCGGGTGGATCGATACAAGCAAAATCGCATGTTCCAGAGTGACGAGAGGTGGGTATATAGAGCTTGGGAGCGACCTGAACAAAATTTGACAGACGTATGCCACCCGGATGATGCTACCACGAGTGCATTCTGGCGCAGCATCTGGTCGGTGCCCGTCTGTCACGCTGAAGCTGACTGGACTCGGGATGTCGAGCGAGTGTGTGAAACTATACCAGAAATGGAAGCCGTCTTAATAACACCGTTAGACGTAGCCAGAGCAGTCCGTCCGTTACCGAACTGGAAATCACCGGGACCGGACGGGCTGCACAACTTCTGGTTGAAATGGCTAGTTAGTTCACACACTTGCCTGGCATCTCAGTTCCAGTCATCTTTAGAGTCTGGGTCGCTACCTCAGTTTTTAACAACAGGCGTTACCCACCTCCTCCATAAGTCTGGCAGTCCCACGGAACCTAAGAATTATAGACCGATCACATGTTTATCGACGGTCTATAAACTACTTACATCCATTTTGAGAGTGAAAATTAATACGCACATAGAAAGTCATTCGATTATGTCTGCCTCTCAAAATGGGTGTAGGAATGGGTCCCGTGGTACTAAGGAGCTACTCCTCATTGACATGGCCATCAACCAACAGGTTCGTCGATCCCATAAGGATTTGTCGACATGCTGGATAGATTATAAGAAAGCCTATGACTCGGTGCCACATACATGGCTGAAGAGAGTGCTGGAGTTGTACAAAATAGATGCAACTCTACGCATTTTCCTTGAGACGTGTATGGGGCAATGGAGGACGGTTCTTCATTATCCAGGGTGTCCGCAGATCCAGGGGAATGATGAGCCTATATGGATTAAACGGGGAATATTTCAGGGCGACAGTTTGAGTCCACTTTGGTTCTGCTTAGCTCTGAATCCTCTTAGCACTCTGCTGGAGGATTCAGGTCTAGGTTATCGGTTGAAGAGAGGCGGTCAGGTCATATCTCACCTCTTCTACATGGATGATTTAAAACTCTTTGCCCCCAACAAATTGCGACTGATGGAGTTACTGAAGGTAACTGAAACTTTTAGTAGCGCCATCAGGATGGAATTTGGTGCGGATAAATGTGCGGTCATGCATGTAAAGCGAGGGGAGATTGTGGAATCCGAGGGAATCCAACTCTCGGATTCCATACACCTTAGATCCCTCTCCTCATCCGAAAGCTATAAGTATTTGGGTATGTCGGAAGCGTTGGGTATCAATGTTACTGACATGAAGCAATCGTTGAAGGAGCGCTTCTTTGGTCGCCTGAATAAAGTTTTGATTAGTCTTCTTTCAGGCGGAAACAAGGTGCGCGCCTTTAACGGTTGGGTCATGCCGGTTTTGATGTACTCTTTCGGCATACTCAAATGGACTCAGACCGAACTTGACGCCTTGGATAGGAGGGTCCGTACACTGCTGACCGCACACCGGATGCATCACCCACGATCATCGGTGATGAGACTGTATATCCCGCGGAAGTGCGGGGGTCGAGGCTTTTTAAATGCAAAGACCCTCCACAATCGCGAGATTTGCAGTCTCAGGGATTATTTTTTAAAAGCCGATGTGGGTATGCACCGTGATGTGGTGGCAGTGGACATAGGCCTCACCCCGCTTTCCATGGGTAAAGAGAACTGGCGCAAACCTGCAGTACTGACTACCGATGACCGCAAGGAGATATGGCAAGGCAAGGAGCTTCACGGGCGCTTCTATCGGGTTCTTCATGAGCCCGGTGTAGACTTCTTAGCGTCCGTGTCCTGGTTACGTTTTGGTGACCTTTTTGGGGAAACTGAAGGTTTCGTCTGTGCAATTATGGACGAAGTTATCTTGACGAATAACTATCGGAGACATATTATGAAGGACGGGACGCTTGACGTGTGTCGGGCATGCCACCGTCCAGGTGAGTCCATCAGACATATTATCTCTGGTTGTTCTCGTTTAGCTAACGGCGAGTACTTGCACAGGCATAACCAAGTGGCCAGGATTATTCACCAGCAACTTGCTTTGAAATATAAACTTGTAGACTCTGAGGTACCGTATTACAAGTATGTGCCCGACCCAGTTCTTGAGAATGACCATGTCACGTTGTACTGGGATCGGTCTATCATTACTGACAGGACTATTGTCGCCAATAAGCCTGATATAGTAGTGATAGATCGATTAGCGCGGCTTGCAATGATAGTCGATGTTACTATTCCGCATGACGAGAACCTTGTGAAAGCTGAGAAAGAGAAACAAATAAAATATATCGACTTAGCACACGAGGTTGTTGACATGTGGAATGTGAGCTCGGCTGTCATTGTACCGATTGTCGTAACAGCCAATGGCCTGATAGCCAAAAGCCTCGACCAACATCTTTCGAGGCTCTCGTTAGGCGGTTGGATCAAGAGCCAGATTCAGAAGGCAGTACTCCTCGATACGGCTCGCATTGTGAGGAGGTTCTTGTCTCTGCAGCCCTAACCACCGGTGCCTTGGACTCTGCTCCCGACATCGGCGGACCACTATTTTTTATATTTTTAAATGTTTTTTTTTATTTTTGCATTTTATAAAAATATTTAAAAATATATAAGATAAGAAATGGAATAAATAAAAGAATAATAATATCCTTGGACATTTCACACAGCGCCGTATCGTCCCAAGCTAAGCAACCTAATGCTTGTGTTATGGTAACGAGATGGCTGATATACTACTTATATACATTTTTTTTTTGTAAATACATACATATCTATATATATAAAAGAAAGACGGGTTTGTTCCCTTCGTTATAACTCGAGATCTGCTGGACCAATTTTCATGGTTTTTGTTTCGTTGGATTTGCCGCCGCCCTGAATCGCAGAATAAATTTTAATTTTTTTTTTTTTTCGATCAGCTGCTGATTTCCCTCCTATATGGTAGGTAGGGTAGGGTAGGTAGGTAGGTAGGTAGGGTAGGGTAGGTAGGTAGGTAGGTAGGGTAGGTAGGTAGTGTAGGTAGGTAGGGTAGGTAGGGTAGGTAGGTAGGTAGGTAGGTAGGGTAGGTAGGGTAGGTAGGTAGGTAGGGTAGGTAGGGTGGGTAGGTAGGGTAGGTAGGTAGGTAGGGTAGGTAGGGTGGGTAGGTAGAGTAGGTAGGTAGGGTAGGTAGGTAGGGTGGGTAGGTAGGTAGGGTAGGTGGGTAGGTAGGTAGGTAGGGTAGGTAGCTGGTGTAGGTAGGGTGGGTAGCTAGGGTAGGTAGGGTAGGTAGGGTAGGTAGCTAGGTAGGTAGGCAGGTAGGTAGGTAGGTAGGTTAGGTATCACAGTTAAGACAGGACAACGTCTGTCGGGTCAGCTAGTTATAGATAGAAAAACACCCAGACTCGTAACAAATACTTGCAGGTCGTACAAATATTTTTTCCGTGCGGGAATCGAACCCGCGACATAGTGCGCAGCAGTCAATCGCTCAACCACTACGCCAACCGTGTCGTCGTATATAAATAATAAATAACTGGCTGTCATACTTTCAGACTTCTGACGACCCGTAACGACTGTCAAAGATCGACCAACGGATTAATGTGCTTTCCGAGGCACGGAGGGGTCTTGGTATATAAAGATGGGCACCCATCCACGGATCGGCTATGACAAACGTAGCTTAACCAGATCAACCTGTGCGGTTATTGACACTTAGCCACGAGCCCATAAAAAAAACTCTAAAACTTAAGCTTGAACGTAAACTATTCGAGTTACCTAAGACCCTAGTGACTCTACCTAGCCCTATCGCAATTACCCTTGCACCCTATTTACACTAGTGCCCTTACCAACCATACAACACACACCGTTTTGCGTATGAATGAATGAATGAATGATATATTTATTTTCAAGAATATAGGTAGCTACATCAGTTCTTAATATCTATGGGTTTCACTATATTCGGCATTACAGCCGTGCAAATATTTACATTTTACATTTTTGTTAAATACATATATATAGCATGCAGTACATATTTAGTAGTTAGGATAATATTATATTAAGTAGTTTCATAATTAAAGTTTTGATTACAATGCAATTAATAAAATTAAAATTAAATACAATTCTATTCACTAATAATAGTTTATATTAAAAATAGCCATCAATAATAATGATGTCATGCCAATAAAAAATAGTCAGAATAATAAAAATATTTCATAATTATTCAATAATGTCAATATGTAGATGTCATAATAATTATGACAATTATTATTGAAATAATAATCAATTTTACATTTTATACTCAAAATATTCATTGATGGAATAAAACATCTCTCACACAACCAGTTAAATAGTTTTCTATTAAATTCTAAACCTGAAGCACTTATAAATTCTTTGGGTAAGTGGTTATATATTTTCAACGCCATGATATAACAATTTTTGCCGCAAACTTTGAGTCTATCACACGGGACTACTAGTGGCTTTTCTACTATTTTCCTCTTTGACATAGCCTTTTCATCTTTTTCAAAAAGCGACCAATTGGGTATTTGAAAGGGTAGTCAATAACGTTACTTTTTATGAACTGTCAAAACGCGGCATTTGTACGTGATTTGTATGAAATCTAACAATGTGACGTCACAGATTTTTAGAATCAAATGGAATACTTGTTAGCATTAAATGCAATTTAACAAATACATCTTCGCATTATATTTAATTTCTGTACGATGATAGAAGTTTTTATGACGAGCGGGCTTTTTTCCATGTGATTTCATATTTTATTTTTGACCGATTCAAATTATCAATTGTTTCTTACAAATTTGCAGGTTTCAAACACATATAAACACGGGAGGGTTAATAGTCTTTGCTTAATAAATACAGGCTTACAAGAGTCTGTCCACTTAAGATTGTAAATTGACCTTACACACTTTTTTTGACTTATGAATGCCCTCTGGGCATCTGTTGAATTTCCCCATATAGTTAGTCCATACCTTAAAACAGAACAAACATGGCTGTGGTATACCAATAAGGCTGTTTGAATGTCTGTTAAATTTTACATCCTCCTAAGTGCAAATACGAATTTATTTATTTTCTTACATACATTATCTACTTGAGCTTTTCAATTGCAATGTCTGTCCATAACTACTCCAAAAAAATTGATATTATTAACTTCTTCTATGTCATTATTATTATATTTTAAACGTACGTAACGTAGGTTGGGGCCAACGTAGCGTAGGTTTCAAAGGTACGAGACGCAGAAAAACTTTGCTGCCGAGCGCAACACACAAATTTTCACCTCAATACAGCGAGGAAAATACTAGGTGCAAGAAAACCGACTCATGTGAAGAAAGTAATAGATACTTTGCAATGTATCTTACAAGATACATCCAATATCTCCAAAATGTAATTTATAAAGCACCTGTATTTTTTTTATCAACCGTCAATACTTGTCGTCACAGGACAATGAAAGAAAACACAAAACTTCAAATAACTGACTAACTAACTTAAATACATATTTTTTTTCGCCAAGAAAAGGGTTAAATAACATACTACATTAGTATTTATTTTATTTAAAAAAAAAGACTTGATGCGTATGAGTACTTCGACGCCTAAGTGTCCTTTTTGTCTTTTTTGGATTTATTTGTATATACTATAGTTAGTTAGATAGTCTTTTAATTTAAGTATGTATAATTTGTTATTGTATTAGATTGTAGAAGTTAAATGAATTTATTAAAAAAAGACTTGAATGGGGTATTTGTCAGAGTGGTCAATAATGTTACTTTTTATGAACGTTCAGAACGCGGTATTTGTACGTGATTTTTAGGCAATATGTTATGTTATGTGACATCACAGATTTTTGGAATCAAATGGAACACTAGAAAGGTTTGAATTTTAAAAACTCTTTCCGAGCTTGAGGTGAAAAGAATATTTACAGAATTGCAATAATTAAAATCATCATTACAACATATTAAATTAAAGCTGCTGGCACCTCGGCGGTGACAAAAGCACGACGGATGATGTCGTTGATGCTGACGTGCCGAGCTAACAGGCTTGCGCTCTTACTGCAGGATAGACCATGGTGTCCGAGGCAGTCGACACCTTCACCGAATTGGCAGCGATGCGGAGCCGCGCAAGTAACAAGACAGGTTTTTTCTTGTGGTTTCTTCATAATCTTTTCACAATACACCGCTTACCACTGAACCAACTAACACTACTCTAAGTTAAAATTGTGCTTCCCAGGAGATCATACTCCGTTATGTAAACTCCAACATATCTCCTCCTCATCACTAGCATGATCGCTATATTAAACCAAGTGAGGATCTCAACTCATTAAGCCTTGGTCCAGATAAATTCTTGGTTAACCTTTTCCCAACTATGGTCGGCTTCCGTCTAACCGGATGCAACTGAATAGGTACCAGTATTTTACATGGTGTAACTGGGTAATACGATACCCCATGGTAAGACTGGCTATCAGACTTTCGGGCTTCTAACTACCCATAACGACTGTCAAAGATCCACGAATGACAGCCGGGAGCAACGGCTTAGCGTGCTTTCCGAGGCACGGAGGAGTCTCGTAAAGTAAAGGTAGTCACCCATCCACGGCCATGCCCGGCCAGCGTAGATTAACCTGATGGATCTACCTGTGCGGCTGTTAGTACTTGTCCACGAGCTCCTGCTTATAGCATACTTAAAAGAGTGAAATAAAATAGTTGACTCAGCAAATTCACAATATTGTTTAAAAATAGTTGGTAATTAGCTACTAAACAGCTTCTTCGACGGTAACTAATGACTATCAGCGAGGCGCCAAGGACTGAAGCCCTAGGACCGCGCTATCAGCCCACAACGCCTGCAGCCGCGTGGGGCATTCCATAGTTAATTTAGAAGTGCCACTAACGAACAGTACTTGGGGCCTAGACAAGTGCCAATCGCTCCGTATCGATTCAATTTCGATCGAAAAACCTAAAATTCGATATCCAAAAAAAAAATCAAAATCAAAAGAAATTAAAATCCAAAAAAAAACATTCAAAATTTTTTATTTTCTTTATTTCTAAAACACCATCTTAGACTATCACAATTTGGTTTTACCCACACAACGAAAACCTCTCAGGGCTTATCTGTGTGCTGGCAAGAAGCTCATTTAAATTTACAAACATGTTACTTTCTACAATAATACATAAATTACTGTTATAATTTATTGTTTTTGACTTGGAATCCCTATTTTTCAATCTGTGCTAAGAACGCTTATGTTACACCTAAAATACAAGTACGTAAACCTTCTGTGACCATGCTTTTGATTTGAATCGCTGCATTCAAATTCCGTCTAATTTTATTTATAAACGCTAAATAGCGTCAAAGGGACGTTCGGAGAACATTAATTTACTACGCTGATATTATTTCCAGGAACTAATAATGTTGGAGACAACTGGGTCTAGGAAAAACTGTATATCAACTGAATGAGGACAACCTTTCATTAGCTTTTACCACGAACGAGCGAATGAGTATGGAAGATAAAGAGTCATATTGAAAGAACACTTTTTAATTTGAAGTTTGGATTTCGAACTTCACTCTGTTCCTATAGTGTATTTTTCTTTAGTTGTCTCATTTGGTAAGCAAATGTCGCGACTAATATTAAGATTTCTAGGTAAAGTATTGTCTCTGAAGCATTTTTAAAAAATAATTCATGCCTTAATTTAATTTAATTTAATTTATTTATTTATTTCAGATAATTATAATCCATATTTTGTTAGTATATATTAGCAACAATATTAGCTTACAAATTATGTTAGTATTGTTAGTACTTATCTTTATGTGGCTACTATAAAAAACCCTTCACTATCCTCACCCAGTGTTTTTGAATGGGACAGTCAAAGCGAGCAGCAATGACTTTCAGAATGCTATTCTTAGCACTCCGCAGACGCTGCAGCAAAGAAGCCGACTTTTTGCGAATTATGGCCTTGAAGCCGTCCGTATGGGCTTCTGCAAACATCCCGGAGGCACTGCAGCGCTACGAAAGCCTTAACAACATTCTGAAAGCATTGTTATACTGAACCCGCAGGGTGTCATAAGATCGTCGCGTATAGCTCACCCACAGACCACTCGAGTAAAAACATTGACAATACGCTTTAAAGAGCGTTATCTTCACTTGAGTTGTGCATCGAGCGAACCTGCGAGCAAGCATATTACTTCTCACCGACAACGCCCTGCGTTCCCGCTCTATATCCTCGTCATCCTTGAGATCATCCGTCACAATATGCCCCAGATATTTAAATTTGTCAACCAGCTTTAGTGCAACGTCATTGAGATATACTGCAGGCACATGGGCAGGTCGATGTTTGCCTGCTTTGAAGATCAGCAGCTCGCTCTTTTTGGCATTGTATTTCAGTCCATGTGTTTCTGCATATTGCTCGCAGATAGAAAGGAGTTTCCTCAATGCGTTTATCGAGGGACCCAGCAGCACCATGTCATCTGCATAACTAATATTGTTGACACAGGTACCGTCGATATAGCATCCGACATGAGTGCTGCTGAGTCTCTCAAGTAGCTGGTTGACGTACAAATTAAACAGAAGAGGTGAACTCAACCCACCCTGTCTGACGCCACATTCCGACCTGTATTCGTCCGATAACGTACCGGCCCATCTAACCTGGTTTTTCTGGTTTGAGTACCAGTATCTGAGTAGGGAAATGGTATCCGCCGGCACACCTGCACCTCCTAGCTTATCCCACAGAAGGTCATATACAACAAGGTCAAAGGCTTTCGATAAGTCAAGGAAGCACGCGTATACAGGCGTCTTCCTCTCAGTGTAGTACCTGACAGTATGCTTTAAGCTTAGAATGGCACTTTCAGTGGACAATCCTGACCTAAAACCAAACTGAGCATCATGTATGTCCACATGTGATTCTAGGATGCCACTTACCACACTGTCAAGTACCTTGGCAGTTACAGTCGCAAGCGAGATGGGCCGATAGTTAGTTTTGTCAGACGAGTCACCTGTCTTATTTTTAACTATCGGTACCACTATTGTACGCATGACCGACTCAGGTAAGTATGAGTGACTTAAGCAGAGATTGAAAAACATCTTCAATACTCTTGGCAGATGCACACCAGCATATTTAAAATGTTCGATGCTGAGACCATCGTGACCAGGTGATTTTCCCCTTTGCATATTCTTAATAGCTCGTGATACATTTTTCACGGAGAATAAAGTGATATTTTGTTTTCTAGCCACGATGGTCCCGGGATCGCTATCAGTACTAAGCGGAGTACTCAAGGACGACTGCACAGTAAATTGTTGCCTAAATAAATTAGCAATCATTTTATGATCAGATACACCGTCGACGCTCACGGGGATACCAGTTTTACTATTAAAGGAGATTGTTCTACGCCCATACATTGTTCGCCCTGGAGCCAACAGCATAGAAAAAATCATTTTCTATTTGTAAACTGCCCTTAGAAACCCAAAATAACAACGTTTCTTGACGGACACTTTAGAGAAAAGATTTATTTACAGAAAAGGAACAGATTTTGAGGTTATTTTTAATAAAAGAAAACTTAAGTAATTCCTTCTAAAATCGCTATTTCTGTTTACTACAAGGCATTAAACTTCAAATACAGTAAAATATTACCGTAAATACAGTTGTATTATGCCTTTTAGGTTATTATTTATTGGTTGAAGTTTACTTTAAGCGAAGTCCTTTATCCGTTGACAAAATGCTAAGGTGTCGTTTAAGCAGATCACAGAATCATTTATTCGAAGCCAGGTCACGTTGAAAGCAATCCAAATTGTAGTCCGTTAAACAGAAACAAAATCAAAAACGCCAAAAGACTCGCCAAATAGGTAGATATTCACAACAACACAACACAGCCACAGGCACCGACTGACGTAGTGACGTAGAGATGCTCTCTTGAAGATCAATCATTGTGTATCGATTATCAATGACCACCTATTTAATCTGTGGTTTTAATTTAGTAGACCAAAATGACAGATCAATATGTCAAATGTAAATTAATTTGTTCCGTTTCAAACATAAACACGTTGTTGCTATGATTCTACTCCAATTAAATTAGTGCTAAAATAAAATGTTTTGTTCCCAACGAACAATGTGTAACGTTTTAGTTTGCGACATTTAAAAATAGAGTTTAATTAGGTACTTAAAAAGTAAAAATATAGCTATTGAAGTCGTGAAATGGTTATGAGAACAATTCACTAGAGTTGCGCCGTAAATGACATTTCAATCGTTAAATGAGAGATTTTCTGACAAGTGGAAAAACATAGTTCAATAGATGGCGTGGGTAAAAAATACGTCTTTGTTTTACTGGCTACTGATAACAAAAATAAGATCCGTAAATAAGAAAGCTTATTTGATGTCAAAAACCTGAGACAGTGACGTATTTTTTACCAACGCCTCTTTTGAACTAATATTTTCTCACTTGTCAGAAAATCCCTCATTCGACTAGTAAGTACATTTTGTGAGTTTCTTTTGTTCATTATATTTTCATCATAATCGTGCTAGGCCATATTCATCATAAGTTCCATTAAAATGTTCACGAAACTAATTCCATGAAAAAAATATGCATGAAAAACTTTTATGTTGCACATTTTCAATGTTTTGGAAGTGATAAATATCGAACATTCATTATTTATCACTAGATATTATGGACATCGTCGTCGATATCGATATTTATGTAATATGAGCGAGAGCGACACGGTCAAATCTTTTGTGACATTCACATTGACAATTCCTTGAAAGATGGCGAGTTCAGTTGGTAATAAAATCAATGAGGTCACTTTTAAAAACCTATTAAAAATTTAACAGTGTCCGCTTGAATTTATTATTTTTAAAAAGCATATTAAAATATAATTAAAATTAACGTACACGTCAAATGTTTGTTGGTTATAGGGCGGTCTAGAACAATCTCCTTTATTAGTATTTTTCCAAAAATTACTGAAGTCCTTTTTTGAATGATTTGAGGCAAGAATATCCATTTTTATCTGTTCTTGTCTATCCTGGCACGACTTTAATTTAGACTTGAATATCTTTCGGGTTTCCACCATTTCATTATAAATAATACCGCTAGTTGGTTTTCCCGCTAATTGCCAAATTTGAAATTTAATTCTGGCCTCCCCGTGAGCACCAGCGACATATTTGTTCCACCCCGCCACTTGTCTCTTTCTACTGGATTGTTTTTCAACACAACTTTGTATAGCAGCTCTGGATAGTACATCCGTTATATTCATATAAAGTTTATCCAGAATTACGTAATGATCCGGGTTACAACAGGATGAATCACAACAATGGTGCAGTTCCATCGGAAAGTCAATGTCACGGAGTCCAGAATGACACATGTCATGATATTTATTAATCTGCTCTGGCTGCCTATTTCCCCATACAATGCGTTTCTTAACATCATCATTTTTCACGTAAGATGTAACTTTTTTATTTAATTTATAAAAATTACACTCGATTAAAAGTGGGAAATGGTCAGACCAATACACGTCATGTTGCACTTGTATATTAAGAATAGTTGGTAAAGCTGACTTAAGTGTATTATTCAAAGTACAAGACGTTTATGCTTAACTCAAAGTGTTTGATTGATACGAAAAATCAGAATTTTCGTCCTGTGTTTGTTTACCAAATTGGACACTGTAAAAGAAATACACTATAAGTATGTCTGAGTGTATTTAATTTCAGTGCAATTGGTCCGATATAAATGAAATTTTTCTGTTACATATAATATTGAGTTATAGAAACACGCCCCTATCTAATTATTGGTTTTGATTCATAATGTAAGTACTATAACTACTATTAAATATTATGATTAACAGGTAATTATTAATAGTAGTTATTGAGTAATTGGAAAATGTTATAAATAATTTATTAGACTCAAGAATCCGTAGGAATTATTAAGTTGAACCGGCATGCCTGAGAGATATTTCTCAAGGGGTTAGTCACAATACGACATGAATCTGAAAAGTCAGAGGCGAGCCTTTGGTTCGAACTCGAGTGAGCTTGGTTTCGGGCTTCTGACGACCCGTAACGTCTAATAAGGGGCAAATTAACATAAGGGGCAAATTTTAAAAGAGTAACGGTGGAGTTTCTTGCCCATTCTTCTCCACACGAAACTACCTTTTGGAAGGGGCGACTAGAATCAATTCTATTTCTTGTTCATTTTGACGTTCAAAAGTGCCTTACTTGTGCCTATTTGAAATAAATGATTTGACTTTGACTTTGACTTTGATACCTAAATATTTTCTTCCTATCTATTTTTTTTTCTATTAGTTACTAACTAGCGGTTATGGAGGTCAGATAGGCAGTCGCTCCATGTAAAATACTGGTATTCAGCTACATCCGGTTAGACCGGAAGCCCACTGTAACGTAATTGGGAAAAGGCTAGGCAGATTTTTATATCATTCTGGATTGGTCTAGTCGTCGTTTGTGGCCAAATTCTACAAGCTAAGCTATGATCCTGGGTTCTATTCTCAGGTCGGGCAAACTGTCTTCTTCTTCGTGTGGTTAGTGACAAACCTGGTGTCAGAGTTTTTTATGCTACCCATGGGCCTCAGACTTAGGTTCACATGCTGTTGAGAAATATCTCTCAGGCAAACTGTTTTTGAGTTTGACAATTTTTTTTAGTAACAGCCCGGTGTTTGGATTACTCTGGGTTTGTACCCAGTTGAGTATGCCTAGAAATCTCTCTCGACTCGAGGCTATTCGTCGAGTTGTCAACAAACAGAGCGTCTGTACAAATAATATACACAAAGAACTACTATTTTGATTCGTAAAGTATTGGGAGATCAACAGACTAACACCGACGTGTAACGTAGCCAAAAAGAAGAATAAAAACTAAATCGAGACCGCCTCTTTGGTAAGCCGTAACTAGCTTCATCTCTCTGACTGACCGACCCCTTGACAATTCAAAAGTGCCTGTAATTGGTTTATTTGAAATAAATGCTTTGAGTTTGAGTTTGGTGTTAGCAAGTAAAAAAGCTAAGTAAGGGGTTCTTGGTTCGGATCTCAGGTCAGGAACAGTCTTCAATTGTTTAATAGCAGTCTAGGCTGCTTCATACAAGACCTTCACTGGTTATAATCGGTGCTTTTTTTTTGAGTGTGGAAAATTATCAAATGACCCCACTTGCTCTGGGTGGAGCGGAAGGGAGTGCCAGACTCTTACTGACTAAAACACATCCATGTTCCTTCCGTAGCCCTTTGTGTTCCGGGGTAGCGGTAACCCTTTCGGACAAATTTTGACGAATTAAGCGAACACAAATGTACTGAACAGCTGATTTTTTTTTCATATTTCAGAATTGGTGTTGGTTTGTGGGAAGTGTCAACTAGCCGTTTAGAGATTTCTTTAAACAAGCTTTTTGTATGAGCACTGGGTCCCCACGGCCAGAGAGTGTCTTTTAGTTTTTAAAGTGAAACTTTTATTACATCGTCTCAAACTTTTTCGTCTGTGTGTTGCATGTCGCGTGACGGTCGGCCGCGGAGTAGGGATAAAGTGAAAGGCGCTCGTCAGAGCAACCAAGGCCAATATGGCGGCGCCTATAGTGTCAAATGTCTTTAATGTGAAAAAAGTTTCACTTTTACCGTGGTTTCATAAAACCACACAATCCTTTTTTTTCAGTTTAATTACAATAACGTTACAAGAATTTTTATTAAGCAACCTCAGTTTACACAAGATTAAAAATGATCATGTTCGGTGTGACGCGCGGCCGGTGGACAGACGCCCCGAGCCTAGTATTGTGCGCTAAAACAATTATTATTATCCTCTTGTTTTGACAGCCCCCTTCACTCCCCTCCTCCAGGGTCACTGTTGACAGAAGATTCGAAGACAAACGGACAGTGGATACAATACAGTATTTGTACAAACTGTTTGATTGTTATATTATACAAAAAATTAAAAAAGTATTCTAGTTTCGAATAATTTTCATTCAGTGCTTCACACTAGGTATTGTACAGCGGTTATAGCCTAGTGGTGTGACCGTCGGACTGCCAAGCCATACGTCTCGAGTTCGAACCCAAGCCACGCACCTCTGTTTTTTCGGGTTCATGTGCTTATTGTATAATTATCACTTGCTTACAGTAAGTATAAAGTAGTGGTCTGTATTTGTATATATATGTAGGTCTGAGGCGGTGAAATAATAGCAGATTTACTATTTTAGACTTTTATTAATTTTAAAATTACACAGAGTACACGTTCTCGGTTCTACGGTTGTCGCCATCTTGACTTTTTCCCCTTCCATCCTTCCTCTCTCTCACACACATATGTCGTCTCGCTTACACTCACTCATGCTTATTATTCTAACTACTAAGTACACATTTTAAAATCCCACAACTCGGCTGTCCTGATAGTTTGTCTGCCCTCAGACAACCTTAATTACAATTTCAATCTTCAGCTTAAACAACAAAATGAACCAGCCTCTTATCTTAAAGTTAAGAAACAATGAACGTATCATACATCAAGAATTATTGTTCTATACTAGGTTACAATAATACCAGTTTAAAATAGAAGTTACTTTGCCTTACCCCATTACACACTCTACATATAGATCATTTGGGACCACTGACGGATACGAAGAAAATGTACAATCACATATTGACAATAGTGGATGGTTTCACTAAATTCACGTGGATCTTCCCTACTAAGAGTACAACAAGTAAAGAAACGGTTGAAAAACTACAGATACATCAACAGCACTATGGAAACCCTGTGAGGATAATAAGCGAC